>CM065784.1:32250204-33611038 GCA_033296515.1 Macrochelys suwanniensis | reverse complement strand
CACAGCTGGCAAAAAACTAAAAGGAATTAAAATTCCTGGGAACTATACAGTATGTGGTGCAGTCATGGAAAACATAAAAGAATAGATAACTATTTCAGAGTGAAGGGAAAACCAAAAAGTATTTAAAATCAAGGAGTCTCTTTAAAATCCATTGTAAACTATAATCAGGGTTTATTTGGAAAGGGAGGCTACATCTTTATTACTGGCTACCTCTCCCTTTTGATAACAATCTTTTCTTTTTTTCATAATTGAAACATAATTTTGAAAGAAACAAGCCCTACCCTTGTGCATAACTTACTGCCAGATCTTTGCAAAATCATAATAAAAATGATTTTAACACAATGGAGATTTTTTTGTTGGTGTCAACTATAATGTTTGAAAATACCTTAAAAACCTGCACAATGTACAAATACTTTCAGGATGAAGAGTCAATATAATACCTAGACTAGGGTCTCGGTCTGAGACCATAGGCAGTGGTATAGTCCAATGTTCCCTTTAATTTTTTTCATCCATGTGCAGACTAAATTTTGGTATGTGCACCAAGGTATGTGTGGATGTGCGCCACCAATAGAAACAAAAAAACCTAGATATATTATATATCTTTAAAAGGTTACCATAGGGATAATTACTCCAGCCAGTACAGGTTAGGCATTTTAGAACTCACTACTCAAAGAATTAAATGTAAGCGTAAGAGAGAAATAAAAATTATGAAATGCATTAAGCAGTCAAAAAACGCAAGTAACACACTTTGAAAGAATAAAATTCCAGAGAATATATGTTCATTGCAGGAAGTACCAAGAAGTAACAACAATAATACAAGTATGAGTTGGGCGATGAGTGTGTGTGTGTGTGTGTGTGTGTGTGAGAGAGAGAGAGAGAGAGAGAGAGACCGTGTGTGCTGGATGCTGAGGAAGTCTCGGAGAGACCATGCACTGTCTCTTTAAGGTAAAGTCACTCTTCGCCTGGAACAGCATTCAGACCTCAGACCCTCTCCTGCTTGGAGTCCTGAGCGAGACTGTCCTGTCTCCCCTGCTGGGGCACAGGGGCATGGGGAGGGGGACACCCTGACATCAGCACTCCCAGTCACCTCCCCTCCTGCCAAAGGGAGGGTCCCAGGAGCAACAGGGGCTCCAAGGCAGAGGGCAGGAGCAACTTGGCTGCAAAGCAGCAGTGGGTGTAGGGCACCTGAATACACGCTGCCGGCTGGATCCGAACAGCTCTGCTAATCAACAGCGCAGCACTTCAGTCACTGCTGGGCAGCCGCCCCACTGTGCAGCTTACAGGGAACACAGGTATAGTTTGCGGGTGCCTCTTTCGTGCTGCCATCTAAAGTTTCAGTCAAAGCAAAAACAACAACCAAAAGGTCGGTTTCTAGTTGTTGTGGTTGTTGAGATGGGGTTGAAAAAAACCATATGCCAAGAGTAGCTGATGCAGTGATATCTGCATGCATTTGCACAACCTGAGACAATAACTCTGAGGTGTGAGGCCACCCATTCCTTCCATTGGGTGCTAACTCAGATGTCCAACAATAATACTTTAAATGATAGCATTGTTACCAATGTCACTGCTTGCCCAAGCAAGTAAACAAGGAAAGGGAACATTTCCTATTATGAAGAGCTGCACAATCTAATGACAATCTTTTTGGCACCACAAGCAAGTGGAAAGTCCTGCGTTCCATAAAAGAAAATGAGGAGTTCCTGGATAGACGTCAGGATCGGCTTCAGCGGGCACAGTGTTCTGAGGATTCAGAGCAGGCTACGCAGCGGGGACAGAAGGCCAGTGAGGATAATTGGCGGCATGTGACCTCCAGAAGAGGAAAGAGTATGAGACAAGTCCATGTACCAGAAACGCATATTCAGATGAGCAACCGTTTTCATGTTCTCTCCACAGGTACTAGTGGAGAGAGTGGAGTGAATCATACATCTGAGGGAACAGAGCAGAAGGAGACTCCACTGACTGGAAGGCATGAGATGCACAGTCCTAGGGATGGGGGTTCCACGACCACCACTCCCAAGAGGAGGAGGAGGGTGGTGGTGGTCGGGGACTCTCTCCTCAGGGGGACTGAGTCATCTATCTGCCGCCCTGACAGGGAAAACCGAGAGGTGTGCTGCTTGCCAGGGGCTAGGATTCGTGATGTGACGGAGAGACTGCCGAGACTCATCAAGCCCTCAGATCGCTACCCCTTCCTGCTTCTCCACGTGGGCACCAATGATACTGCCAAGAATGACCTTGAGCGTATTACTGCAGACTACTACGTGGCTCTGGGAAGAAGGATAAAGGAGTCTGAGGCGCAAGTGGTGTTCTCGTCCATTCTCCCTGTGGCAGGAAAAGGCCGGGGTAGAGACCGTCGAATCGTGGAAGTCAACGAATGGCTACGCAGATGGTGTCGGAGAGAAGGGTTCGGATTCTTTGACCATGGGATGGTGTTCCAAGAAGGAGTGCTAGGCAGAGATGGGCTCCACCTGACGAAGAGAGGGAAGAGCATCTTTGGAAGCAGGCTGGCTAACCTAGTGAGGAGGGCTTTAAACTAGGTTCACCGGGGGAAGGAGACCAAAGCCCCGAGGTAAGTGGGGAAGTGGGATACCGGGAGGAAGCACAAGTAGGTGAGTGCAAGAGGGGAGGGCTCCTGCCCCATACTGGGACAGCAGGACAGTTGGTGAGTTATCTTAAATGCCTATACACAAATGCAAGAAGCCTGGGGAACAAGCAGGGAGAACTGGAAGTCCTGGCACAGTCAAGGAATTATGATGTAATTGGAATAACAGAGACTTGGTGGGATAACTCACATGATTGGAGTACTGTCATGGATGGATATAAACTGTTCAGGAAGGATAGGCAGGGCAGAAAAGGTGGGGGAGTTGCGTTGTATGTAAGAGAGCAGTATGACTGCTCAGAGCTCCAGTATGAAACTGCAGAAAAACCTGAGAGTCTCTGGATTAAATTTAGAAGTGTGAGCAACAAGGGTAATGTCGTGGTGGGAGTCTGCTACAGACCACCAGACCAGGGGGATGAGGTGGACGAGGCTTTCTTCCAGCAACTAACAGAAGTTACTAGATCACAGGCCCTGGTTCACATGGGTGACTTTAATCACCCCGATATCTGCTGGGAGAGCAATACAGCGGTCCACAGACAATCCAGGAAGTTTTTGGAAAGTGTAGGGGACAATTTCCTGGTGCAAGTGCTGGAGGAACCAACTAGGGGAAAAGCTCTTCTTGACCTGCTGCTCACAAACAGGGAGGAAATAGTAGAGGAAGCAATAGTGGATGGGAACCTGGGAGGCAGTGACCATGAGATGGTCGAGTTCAGGATCCTGACACAAGGAAGAAAGGAGAGCAGTAGAACAGAGACCCTGGACTTCAGAAAAGCAGACTTTGACTCCCTCAGGGAACTGATGGGCAAGGTCCCCTGGGAGAATAACATGAGGGGGAAAGGAGTGGAGGAAAGCTGGCTGTATTTTAAAGAATCCTTATTGAGGTTGCAGGAACAAACCATCCCGATGTGTAGAAAGAAAAGTAAATATGGCAGGCGACCAGCTTGGCTTAACAGTGAAATCCTTGCTCGTCTTAAACACAAAAAAGCAGCTTACAAGAAGTGGAAGATTGGACAAATGACCAGGGAGGAGTATATAAATATTGTTCAGGCATGCAGGAGTGAAATTAGGAAGGCCAAATCACACTTGGAGTTGCAGCTAGCCGGAGATGTTAGGAGTAACAAGAAGGGTTTCTTCAGGTATGTGAGCAACAAGAAGAAAGTCAAGGAAAGTGTGGGCCCCTTGCTGAATGAGGGAGGGAACCTAGTGACAGAGGATGTGGAGAAAGCTAGTGTACTCAATGCTTTTTTTGCCTCTGTCTTCACAGACAAGGTCAGCTCCCAGGCGGCTGCACTCCGCAGCACGGTATGGGGAGGAGGTGACCAGCCCTCTGTGGAGAAAGAAGTAGTTCGGGACTATTTAGAAAAGCTGGACGAAAACAAGTCCATGGGGCCGGATGCACTGCATCCGAGGGTGCTAAAGGAGTTGGCCGATGTGATTGCAGAGCCATTGGCCATTATCTTTGACAAATCATGGCAATCGGGGGAGGTCCCGGATGACTGGAAAAAAGCTAATGTAGTGCCCATCTTTAAAAAAGGGAAGAAGGAAGATCCGGGGAACTACAGGCCAGTCAGTCTCACCTCAGTCCCTGGAAAAATCATGGAACAGGTCCTCAAGGAATCAATTCTGAACCACTTAAAGGAGGGGAAAATGATCAGGAACAGTCAGCATGGATTCACCAAGGGCAAGTCATGCCTGACTAACCTAATTGCCTTCTATGATGAGATAACTGGCTCTGTGGATGAGGGGAAAGCAGTGGATGTGCTATTTCTTGACTTTAGCAAAGCTTTTGATACAGTCTCCCACAGTATTCTTGCCAGCAAGTTAAGGAAGTACGGGCTGGATGAATGGACGGTAAGGTGGATAGAAAACTGGCTGGATGGTCGTGCTCAACGGGTAGTGATCAATGGCTCCATGTCTAGTTGGCAGCCGGTATCAAGTGGAGTGCCCCAAGGGTCGGTGCTGGGGCCGGTTTTGTTCAATATCTTCATCAACGATCTGGAGGATGGTGTGGACTGCACCCTTAGCAAGTTTGCAGATGACACTAAACTGGGAGGAGTGGTTGATACGCTGGAGGGTAGGGACAGGATACAGAGGGACCTAGACAAATTAGAGGATTGGGCCAAAAGAAATCTGATGAGGTTCAACAAGGACAAGTGCAGAGTCCTGCACTTAGGACGGAAGAATCCCATGCACTGCTACAGACTAGGGACCAAATGGCTGGGCAGCAGTTCTGCAGAAAAGGACCTAGGGGTTACAGTGGATGAAAAGCTGAATATGAGTCAACAGTGTGCCCTTGTTGCCAAGAAGGCTAACGGCATTTTGGGCTGTATAAGTAGGGGCATTTCCAGCAGATCGAGGGACGTGATTATTCCCCTCTATTCGGCACTGGTGAGGCCTCATTTGGAGTACTGTGTCCAGTTTTGGGCCCCACACTACAAGAAGGATGTGGATAAATTGGAAAGGGTCCAACGGAGGGCAACAAAAATGATTAGGGGGCTGGAGCACATGACTTATGAGGAGAGGCTGAGGGAACTGGGATTGTTTAGCCTGCAGAAGAGAAGAGTGAGGGGGGATTTGATAGCTGCTTTCAACTACCTAAAAGGGGGTTCCAAAGAGGATGGATCTAGACTGTTCTCAGTGGTAGAAGATGACAGAACAAGGAGTAATGGTCTCAAGTTGCAGAGGGGGAGGTTTAGGTTGGATATTAGGAAAAACTTTTTCACTAGTAGGGTGGTGAAGCACTGGAACGGGTTACCTAGGGAGGTGGTGGAATCTCCTTCCTTAGAGGTTTTTAAGGTCAGGCTTGACAAAGCCCTGGCTGGGATGATCTAATTGGGGTTGGTCCTGCTTTGAGCAGGGGGTTGGACTAGATGACCTCCTGAGGTCCCTTCCAACCCTGAGATTCTATGATTCTATGATTCTATGAAAGTACTGCCACTTCCCCCTACCCCAATACCTAAAGAAAAAGCCAAACCCAGAGAGCCTAGTAGAGTCCAGGGTGGCATCTAACTTTCTCCCTCCAGGCAGAGGCAAGTTCAAGAAGCCCAGTGGGTCATACAAGCCTCACCAAGGGGAAGCCAAGCCTGAGAAGCCCAGAGAGCATGCTTGATTATATTTTGAATATCTATATTATTTACTATGCATGACGCCTCATGTGGGTGGATCTTGGAAGAGTACCACTATCCTTCCCCTACCCCCAGTTGGGACCATGAATATAGTCATACCATAATCATGCTCTGTGTGTGTGTGCACGCATTCAGATACACACACACACACAAATATATGTAAGCAAACAGAATTTCAGAATACTACTACTACTAGGATTTTATGCCTGGAAAATCTTTATTTGCCCACAAAACCGAAGGCTTAAAAGGATAAACATCATACATCCAATTAAACCTAATAAAAGCAAGTTGGCTAGTTACTGCCATGTCCCACTTCTAAAACAGTAGCTTTTGTAGTATGCTAAGCAGGTAAATATTTACACAGAAAAATGTAATTTTCTTTTCATTTATTTAGAAGCAGCATGTTATAGACCCTGATTTCCAATTTTCTTTTTCCAGTTAAAGCTGCCACTGTGATCTCAATTTTTTATCTTTCTAAGCTTGGAATTTCATATCTGAATTGAATTTATGTTTGACAGTGGTGAACAACATATTTTCCTAGTGTTAATTAACTCCATTTCCTCTTGTGATACACATCACATATCATTTCTTAATTAAAGAGAAGCCTATATATGGCATAATATCAACAGAAACTATAGTTACTATAGCTGTTTTCAGCAATATCTTTATGGACAAGAAAAGAAAAACTTTTCTTGGAAGTATGAATTTAAATGTAATTACTAATAATTTCATCATGATTATTAAGATGGCAATTTATTTATTCTTAATTTAGTCTCACAATGAACTGCTTCAGTAAATGACAAATGATTCCATTAGTTAAGAATCTAAAAATTTCAATTTACATCTGAATGTTGGTGACTAATTTGTCAAGCTGAGGCTTTTGTTTTAGAATTAGGATATTTTGCTATGCTCTGTGAATAAAATGTCTGAGGTCTTAAATATTAATCTCTGAGTTTATTGAAAGAAGATAATTTTCATCCTCCAAATGCTTTTAGCATGCATTTTTGATATGAACTTTGAAAATGTTTTGCTCTTGATACACCAGAAGGTGTTTGTTCCAAAAGATCACAAAATTGTCTCTCTCACTAATGCATGCAAATACCAGCTTGTTTCTAAAAGTTTCTATTGGGGAACAGGGCTTTGCTGTCAGCTAAAGTAAAGGGATTACATCAGCATTCAGGGGAAAAAATGTTCTTTTCCTCCTAACTCCATAGTCTATGTTCAATCAACCTATAGCTAATGGAAGCCCTCCAGTGCTAAGCAATAAACAAACACAGTTGGGCAAATAGTCCAAAATCAAATCTAGTATATAAGGTGGACAATACATAGTTAGTTCTATTACAGAGCCCTCCCATGGGGACTGGAGCTGCTTCTGAACCCTTCTCATTACACACCAGCACCATCTGTAGCCAGCCTGAACCTTATTTGGGAATTTATAAAGTACACGGAAAAAATAGAGTAGGAATCAAGAGCCAGAGAATCCTATTTCAAGTTTAAATTTTGCTTGTGAAAGATCATTTGGTTTTAGACTCAGCAAACAGAAGGCCCTCATCACTCACAATGAGCTGCACATGTAACAGGGATTACTTCAGATCAGGGAGATTGAAGGTAATTGCTACTTTCCACAGGGAGATATCTAGTACTAGCGCAGCTCGAGAGAGAGATACAGTACAGCACCAATAGCTACAATGCCTCCACCCCAAAGCAAATTGGAGCCACCTTTTCACTGTTCCTGTCTTTCCTTTTTTTAACAATGATGTGAATTATAAATGAAAAATATATCACAACAACACAAGTTTCCTTTAAATATATGGATGTGTTGTGTTTAAAAAAACAATATTTCAAGGTCAATTAAAAAATCCATGGTGTAAATGTTATATTTTGCTAATCAGCTAACAGTGGTTTAAATAACTATATATATTATTGTTTTTATTACACTGCAATAACACCAGAAGGCCCTGAACAGGAATCAGGACCCCAGTGTGCCAGATAGTGTATGTGCATACAGTGAAAAGATGGTCCTTGCCCCAAAAGAGCTACAGTTGAAGTAAAGTGCCAGATTTATCCTTGGTGTTCCTCTGGGCTTGTCTACTCAGTGGGGGCTTAATTTCTAAAACACACTCATAGACATTAAGGTCAGAGGGGACCATTATGATCATCTAGTCTGACCTCCTGCACAAGGCAGGCCATAGAATCTCACCCACCCACTCCTGTAATAAACCCCTAACCTATGTCTGAGCTATTGAAGTTCTCAAATCATGGTTTAAGACTTCAAAGTGCAGAGAATCATCCAGAGAAGCCTCCAGCAAGTGACCCGTGCCCCACGCTTCAGAGGAAGGTGAAAAAACCCCAGGGCCTCTGCCAGTCTGCCCTGGAGGAAAATTCCTTCCCAACCCCAAATATGGCGATCAATTAAACCCTGAGCATATGGGCAAGACTCACCAGCCAGACACCCAGCAAAGAATTCTCTGCAGTAACTCAGATCCCACCCCATCTAACATCCCATCACAGGCCATTGGGCGTATTTACCACTAATAGTTAAAGATCAATTAATTGCCAAAATCGGGGATCATACCATCCCCTCTATAAACTTATCAAGCTTAATCTTTAAGCCAGATATGTCTTTTGCCCCCACTACTCCCCTTGGAAGGCTGCTCCAGAACTTCACTCCTCTGATGGTTAGAAACCTTAATCTAATTTCAAGTTTAAACTTCCTGCTGGCCAGTTTATATCCATTTGTTCTTGTGTCCACATTTTTTTCTGAGCTTAAATAATTCCTCTCCCTCCCTGATATTTATCCCTCTGATATATTTATAGAGAGCAATAATACCTCCCCTCAGCCTTCTTTTGGTTAGGCTAAACAAGCCAAGCTCTTTGAGTCTCCTTTCATAAGACAGGTTTTCCATTCCTCGGATCATCCTAGTAGCCCTTCTCTGTACCTGTTCCAGTTTGAATTCATCCTTCTTAAACTTGGGAGACCAGAACTGCACACAGTATTCCAGATGAGGTCTCACCAGTGCCTTGTATAATGGTACTAACACCTCCTTATCTCTACTGGAAATACTTCGCCTGATGCAACTCAAGACCATATTAGCTTTTTCATGGCCATATCACATTGGCGGCTCATAATCATCCTGTGATCAACCAGTACTCTGAGGTCCTTCTCCTCTTCCATTACTTCCAACTGATGCGTCCCCAGCTTATAACAAAAATTCGTGTTGTTAATCTCTAAAAGCATGACCTTGCACTTTTCACTATTTAATTTCATCCTATTACTATTACTCCATTTTACAAGGTCATCCAGATCTTCCTGTATGATATCTTCCTGTATGATTGCCTTCTTTGTGTTGGCAATACCTCCCAGCTTTGTGTCATCAGCAAACTTTATTAGCACATTCCCACATTTTGTGCAGCGGTCAGTAATAAAAAGATTAAATAAGATTGGTCCCAAAACCAGTCCCTGAGGAACTCTACTAGTAAGCTCCCTCCAGCCTGACAGTTCACCTTTTAGTATGGCCCATTGTAGTCTCTCCTTTAACCAGTTCCTTATCCACCTTTCAATTTTCATATTGATCCCCATCTTTTCCAATTTAACTAATAATTTCCCATGTGGAATCGTATCAAATGCCTTACTGAAATCAAGGTAAATTAGATCCACTGTGTTTCCTTTGTCTAAAAAATCTGTTACCTTCTCAAAGAAGGAGATCGGGTTGGTTTGGCACGATCTACCTTTTGTAAAACCATGTTGTATTTTGTCCCAATTACCATTGACCTCAATGTCCTTAACTACATTATCCTTCAAGATTTTTTCCAAGACCTTGCATACTACAGATGTCAAACTAACAGGCCTGTAGTTACCCGGATCACATTTATTTTCTTTCTTAAAAATAGGAACTATGTTAGCAATTCTCCAGTCATATGGTACAACCCCTGAGTTTACAGATTCATTAAAAATTCTTGCTAATGGGATTTCAATTTCATGTGCCAGTTCCTTCATCTTTCTTGGATGAAGATTATCTGGGCCCCCTGATTTAGTCCCATTAAACTGTTCGAGTTTGGCTTCTACCTCAAATGTGGTAATATCTACCTCCATATCCTCCTCATTCCCATTTGTCATCCTACCATTATCCCTAAGCTATTCATTAACCTCATTAAAGACTGAAGCAAAGTATTTGTTTAGATATTGGGCCATGCCTAGATTATCCTTAACCTCCACTCCATCCTCACTACCACTGCTGCCTCTGTATCTGTCTTAGCCTTCCCACCTAAATTCTGTTAGTCTGGGAAATACAAACCAAACCAAAACACCACCACCCACAGCAAAACAAATCTCCAGTGAGCACCGCAACACAAACTCCCCTTGCAAACTCCCACTCAAACTCCCCTGTTTACAGCTCTGTTTGCTGGCTCCTGTGCTGCTGCAGCACTAATGTGTTACACAATAATTGATCTGTGTAGACTATACTGGTGCTGTTTAACATAGTGCTATTTGAAACAGTACTATGTTAAAGTGCACTAGGAAACCTTTAGTTTGCACCAACAGGGTCTATGTGGACCAATTAATGTGCAATATGTTAGTGCACTTAAATCACACCCCTGTAGAGTGCATTACCCCACCATGTAGACAAACCAGAATTTTCTTCATTTTTCTGTTTGGTTATAATCTCTATTAATAAATTATCATTATGAACTTGTTCTTTTTGCACAAAGTTCAGATTCTTGATTAGCCAATGCATCTATTTTGACAAATGTTATCCTTTCACTAATTTATTAATTTAATTACATTTGCTGATTTCTTCAGATTTAAATTATAACTACAGGTGCCCATCCAGTGTTCTGGACACCTGTCCCATGAAGTAAAAATTACAACAAAAATATGGAGTTGGTTTTAGTGGGAGCTCCCTAGGGATTGGTGCTAGACTCAGTGCTAGTCAATATTCTCATCAATAATCTGGAAAAAACAAGAATGTCATGAATAGCAGCAGGGAGGTGGTTTTACCTCTGTCTAGGGCATTGGTAAGACTAATTCTAGAATAATTCATCCAGTTCCAGTGTCTACCTTTCAAAAAGTTTGTTGAAAAATTGGAGCAGGTACAGAAAAAAGCCACAAAAATTATTCAAGTGCTGGGGGGAAAGCCTTACAGTGAGAGATTTAAAGAACTCAATCTGGTTATTTTATTTTAAAGAAAAAAGCTTGAGAAGTGTCTTGATATTAGTGTAAAGTATCTTCACGGGGAGAAAATACCAGGTACCAAAGAAATCGTTAATATAGCAGAGAAAGCACAGCAAGAACCAATAGCTGGAAGCTGAAACCAAACAAATTCAAATTAGAAATAAGACACATTTTTAATAGTGGACATTAACCATTGGAACCAACTACCAAGGAAAATAGTAGATTCTCTATATCTTTACATCCTCAAATCATAGCTTGATACCTTTTCAGGATATTTTTTTTGGCCAAACAGATGTTATTGGGATCAGCATAGAGGTAATTGGGTAAAATACTACTATGGCTTCTGTTGGGGTGAGAGACAAGCTTTTGAACTTACACCTGACCTGAAGAAGAGCTCGAAAGCTTGTCAGTCTCATCAACACAAGTTGGTCAGATAAAAGATATTACCTCAACCACCTTGTCTCTCTAATATCCTGGGATTGACATGGCTACAAGCAATACTGCATATGACTTGTGTTATACATGAGTTCAGGCTAGATGATCTAATGGTACTTTCTGGACATAAAATCTATAACTATAAACAAAGGAATGCCCATCTATCAACTTCTGTAAGTTCCAAAATTGAGGGTCTCTAACAGTGTCTCTCAGCCCTGCCAGTGGCTCCTCTTGTATATTGAGGGAGCTCCAATTCAACCCCCTCAGCTTTTTTCAGTAGTAGCAGTATTCATGAGAAGAAAGGCAGACCAAAGGCAAGGATCATTGTGTAGATACTCTACTCTGGAAAAAAAATGTGATAGACTGCAAATAATTGGACTATTGCCTGTAGGAAGAGCATTTTCCTACTAAATGAAGAAATTGACACAGATGAATCTCAGCTATAAGGTTTTGAAATAAGCACTTGGGGTATTTTAGATGGTTTTGTCTTTGCCTGAAAGGAAGTAGTTCTTGAGAAGAGTTTACTGAAAAAGAGCCATCTAAAAGGCTAATTCAAGACGTATTGATGTTTTTCAGTGTTTTAGTATTGTGCATCACAAAATACAATTTTTGCAGAATTGCTTTCCTCTGTGTTCTCTTGTCAGACTGGTAATATAGGTCTCTATTGAGGTCTTCCACATCAGACGCAGTGATGCTGCAGGTAGCTTTGCGGTACTGTGGAGGATATGGCAGAGACATTCCATAAAAAACATGCTTCTTTCTTTTTTAGCACCTTACTTTCACTGAACTGAAATGACCCACACTGACACTAGAATTATCTGTAGAAAGCCCAACAGTATTCTCCCATGGTATATGGTTAAACTCCAATATTTCATCAGTTGTAGAATTTTTTTCAATGCTACTTGTTAGGCATTTAGACAAAAATTCCGTTACTGTATCGTTGTGATTCACATACTGATATAGATAATGTTTGCCTTTTCAGTGTTAGAATCATTCAAATGATATGGAGTTACTGAAAAATAATTCATTCTTCACTCTTGGTGTTAGGTTGCCCAGAAAGTAAGAAGAAAATGCTCATTCAAAATTCATGAAGAATTTTTCTGAGCACAAGCATAGCCCTTGACTAATCACAGCATCAAAACAAATATTTTTTAGCATTGGTCGTAGGTGATCAATTAATCTGTTAAATACATTATGCTATACCAATAAATTGGTTGCCCTCACTTCAGTACATGTCACCTGATTATTGTGAGGCATACAGAGGCTGAATATAAGTTGTTTATTCAGGTCCCTAGTTTGTTTGTGGGATGCAGCTGCTGTATGTTCCCAGACACATTTGTTGCCTTGATGAGAACAGCTGATATTTTTGTGGCACACACTATATATGAAGCATGTTTCCTTTCCTGTGACTGGTTTATGAAAGCCCGTTCTTTCATCCAGTCATTCTGGAGCTTTGCTTTATTCAAATTGCTGATTTTACCAGATTCTGAATCTTTATAAAAAAAAGTGCATGGTTGCGGAAATCATCACAATTGCTGGCTGCATTAGAAACCATTGCCTTCCTCTACAACTCATAAATAACTAAGCTAGTGAACACATTTGGCACACAACTAATGAGCAGTGTCCAATATGACTGCAGTTGGTACCCATCTGAGCCACCCACTGCTCCTCTCCATCACCACTCTTATCCACCCTGCAATCTAACCCACTCCAGTTGTCCACACATTCACCCTATTGTGGTAAAGAAACTGCCTGGAGCAGGACCATAGAGCTTCAAGAACTGTGCTGAGAGTAAAAAGCTGCAGTAGCCATCCCATTGCCTAACCCTGATTATGCAGCTAGCTCTCCCACTCACTAAGGAGTAACAAGAGCACCTGACAGAGATGGTGGCTCTGGGGAAAGATCAGTACGCCTCATGAAGATGGCCGACTTAAAGGGGTCAGAGGTGCTCGAATGCTTGAGATTAATAGCTTTATGCCAGAGACAAAATAGTGAAATGCTTGAGTGTCCATGAAATAGCTGAAGACTAGGTAGGTCTGCAGACATTCCTCACTTCACACCAAAAAAGGTGCTGTTGTGAGGTTGCATATTGCTAATACTTAATTATTTTTACAAAATACACTACTGTACATTTGCTATACTGTCTGAAGCATTATTAAATGAAAACTAATTTGTCAAATAAAGTACAGTTTGTGATCCACTGCCTTTGTTTTTCATTTTTGTTAGCTTACTTTCTAAATTGCAGAATATGCTGATTCATAATAGTTCCTTCTGTAAGCCCCAATTTGCAAGGGTCTTCTCTGTGTGTGCTTTCTCTTACTCACACGCACTAGTTCTCTATGCTGTACAAGTAAACAATTTATTTCTTCATATATCTGTAGTATTTTTTTTACTTTAACAGAGGATATTATTTTAAGTATTGACCAATAGTGATTGCTGGACCCTTTTAATTCAATCCTCAACCCTCCCTGATCTGCCATGTTTTCAATAGTCCAGTTAAAAAAAAAACACCCCACAAAGTCTATTTTCCACATTTCTTTTTTTCTACTTGCTATCGTTTAAAAAGCAGCTTTGTGAACCTTGTTCATGGCTTTCCCAGATTTTGCTGTTAGCTGCCAAGTCCCTGTCAGACTGAAATTGAAACGGCAGAAAAAAGATTTTCAACATACTTTTTCTGCAATTTTTTCTGTCTTTCACCTCTAATGAAATGACCTTTATCTGCCCCCTCATCCTAGACTAAGCAACATTGAGTTTTGCACCCTAAATTTCAAATATTTTATTAAATTAGATACAAAATAGGTATTTAAAAACAAAAACGGGATGATATAAACAGTTTATTTGATTCTTGGTAAATGAGACACCATATTTAGCTGTAGTTTTGAACTGTTCACTTGAAAGATAAAGGACTTTCTACTTGAGAGACCCTAATTCCTACTCAGGATTCATCCAAATATACATAATATTTTACTGTCACAAATGGTATAAATACATAACGTGAATCAGGTTTTCTTATATTGTCTATATATATAATATATAAATGTTTTATAAGACTCCTTTTATCAGTGTGTGTTAACCTATGATAATGTAGCATAGAATAATTGCACTGGTATTGAAAAAATAAATTCACCTAGTTTCTCCAATACAGTACCGGGCTATTGTACTTTAATTTAATACATAAAAAAATTACCTATTGAAATATACTGTGTGAAAAAGCCAGAATTACCAACTCATTCTTTTTTTATATATCTTACACAATGTTCAACACTTTACTCTTGATGAAATGTGCCTTCAGTGCCTTGTTCCACTACCTAATGTGCCAATATTTCCTGCTACATTAATTTTTCTCTTCTTTAATGGAAAAGATGTTCACCAGCATAAACATCTCTAAAGTTAGTGGTAACAACATACTTAAATAAATAGCAGATGCACAAGGGAATCTTGGGTTAAATGTATGAGAGGCACAGTGTCATAATCCCATGTGTGGACTACTTTACCCATAATTATTGGTGTGTAGCAAAATACACACTAGTAATAATGAAATCTACCGAACTCTCAGGTTTCTGAACTGGGTCAGCCTATCTCTAACATTGCATGTATATGTAAAGAAGCCATGAATTTGAAGAAATTCTACCTTGTAGTTGTGGTGGTGTATCACCCTTCTATAACAGTGTGCATGGATGGAGGGATAAATAGGTTGATAGACTAGATAAATATTTTTGTGTGAGTTTTGTGCTTCTTAAATAAAAAGATGTAATAGGACTGGCTAGAACTACCATTCTTAGTGCAGGTAGGTACTATGCAGTTTTACCCAAACGGTCCTAGTGAGGTATTTTAATCCTGACCTCCACACCCATGGGAGTTCCAGTCCTGGGCCACTCTTGAGATGTCCAACTTTAATAAATTCATTAGTAGTTTTTTTATGTCATCAAATGTCTAGAAAGTGTTTAAGACTAGACATCTTTGTTTACACCCATGACCTAAAACAGGATTCGGGAACTTTAGTTTCAGATGTTAAAGTCTGGTATACTAAATCAAAACATAATTTTAGCCTGTTAACTAGTTTCCCCTAATCACCTTTCCAAATTAGTGCTTCAGAAACAAAATGCACATGTGCAGTGCTGCTATAATATTTATTTGAATGAACTAACAGACACTGTGTATGACTTTGCAGGTTTTTGCTTCAATATGCCTCATAGCTGATATATCTAAACTCAGGCCCTACTGAGTGTTGGTGTGGCATTTGAAAGGATTTCTTGAGGGTTGGTGTTGTTTTCAGTGCTTTTAGAATCCTTTATTGAATGTTTTACTTGTTTCTTCTGTGAAATGTCTTTGTAAAAACTCCACAAAACAACAAAGACAAGATTGATATATTTGATACTCCTCAGATTGCTAAATATAATCCATTTGGTTGAAAGATGGTTATGAGACTAAACAGTTTGCAACAAATACAAATTAAATTTGCCCTTCTGTTTTGCTGGCCAGTAGATTTTTTATTTGTTTGTTTGTCAGGGGTGAAAGTAAGATAAAAGACTTACCGGTACGGGGCCCCTGGAAGGGGCAGGGTCTTGGGCGGAAGGGGTGGGGTTGGGGTCAGCCTCCCCCAGCCAGCCCTTCCACGCTGCCCAGCCTACGACACCCTGGGCTCTGGCAGCAATTTAAAGGGCCTGGGGCTTTGACCACTGCCACAGTAGTCGCAGCAGCGGTGGTGGCAGGAACCCCTGGGCCCTTTTAAATTGCTGGGTCCCGGGGCAGCTGCCCCTTTTGCCCACCCCCCCCACCACCACCACCGTCGGCGGCCCTGGGGGGGCGGGTGGCAAAAGGGGCAGAGATGTTAAAGCACTGCCATGGAAGCTCTTTAACATCAGCTGTGTACGGGCCGGTACCGGCAGCCACTTCTTACCAATATGCCGTACTGGACCACTTTCATCTTTGTTGTTTGTTTTACAACTATTGATCTCCTAGTAATGGGCGAATACAAAATCACATGATCCTGTGAGGTAAAACACAGAACTCTTAGCCAGTAGAACAATAGAGTAAAAAGAATGCGTAACGCAGGCATCTTAGGGTGACCAAATGTCCTGATTTTAGAGGGACAGTCTCGATTTTGGGGGCTTTTCCTTATATGGTCACCTATTACCCCCCCCACCCCCTGTCCTGATTTTATACTTGCTATCTGTTCACCCTAAGGCATCTATACTTCTTCTCTTACTGTAGTTCAGAATTAGGAGCACGCTTTCTTGTTCTTTTCTATTTGCTAGGCTTCTCAGGCGTGCTTTAGGGAAACTGCAGATGTGAAAAGTAAAAATGATGTGAAAAAAGTAGCTAAATATATTTCCAGCATTCCTTGTCATGGTGTGTATATATAGATAGATATATACAGGTCTTCCAACAACATTCTGCATAAAACCAAAGGGCTGGTTGGTGTACATATAATCTGTGCTCTATAAGGGGTAGTGCTTAGCCTTGCCATCTCAGGAGCAGCTCCAGGAAGAAATTGTGCCTGTCCATTTGCTGGGGATGAGGCGTAGCAGGCACACGGTGCCTGCATACTCTTGTTAGGCTCAGATCCATGCGTGTAATGAGGTGGCCTTACTCCCCTTGGGTTCCTGCGAACTGTGTAGGCCAAACCACAGTCTAGCTCCAAAATGTTATAATTTTATATGAACGGCTCTAAAAAATAAGAAAAAAAGAGAAATAGTTTGTTTACAGTACTTTAAGCAAACATGCACATCTGGGATACTCTCCCCTATCCTGAAGTGGCAGCAGGACTATGAAACACCTTTCCCAATGTTGCTGGGCCATTTCTGGGCCATTCCATTTAATTGCCTCTGAGTCAGTAATACCCCCAGAGGAACTGAGGCCCAGGAGCCAGAAGTCATAACAGCAAGAGATTATTTTGTTTCTTTTTTCTTTCCCCTTATTCTGTCTGTCTTTATTCTGTTATTTTCATCATTAAAGACTTCTTGAATTTTCTCATAGCAACAAATCCTTCTCAAACTGGAAGGCAGTAGGTTTTGTTAAATGAGCTCTCAGTTACGTAGATATGCACAGTAGGGTCTCTTTTTAAATGGGGACTAAGTGAACTGTGATATGGGGAGCAGTGTATTCCAGTGGGCAGGACATGAGAATGTGAATCAGGATATCTGGATTCTGTTTCCTGCTATGCCATTCATTGAATTGTGTGTGACCTTAGATTTATAAAACAACCTCACTGCACTTCTACTTCTTCACATATAAAAATGCTGCTGTGGCTAGTTACCTTCCTTTACGGAGTGTTTGGAGGTCTTCTGGTGATAAGCTCTAAAAATAATGCTATGAATAACATCAATATGCAATACAAAAATAATCTCATTACAAAAGAACAAATCACTAAAGATATTCTGTTTTAAGTATCATACATATGATGAACATTAAATCATACTTTATATTAGGGCTACACTTATTAATAGTTTATAAAGGGTAAATAAAGAATTAATACACACTTAAATAAATGGTCAATCAGTACTTATACATTGTTATAGAATATAATTTGTCAATAAGTGGCATATAAGCATGGCTTATAGCCATAAACTCCTTATGCTGTTAAGCTTATAACCATCTGGAACACATACCACTTATGTCTGTAATATGCTCATTACATCTAGTAATCATATATAAACTGTTTATAAATGGAAGCTTAATATAAATA
The DNA here is from genome assembly GCA_033296515.1 of Macrochelys suwanniensis. NCBI lineage: Eukaryota > Metazoa > Chordata > Testudines > Chelydridae > Macrochelys > Macrochelys suwanniensis. The sequence continues at coordinate 33,593,024 of CM065784.1, read as the reverse complement.
GTGATCAAAAATAGAATATCTATCAACCAGACAGAAAGCTGTCATCTTGAAAAAGTATGTAATTTTATGTTTCATTATGAAAGCAACACTTTTTTGAAGTTTGCACATTGCTAGCCCAGCTTCTGTCCATAATCTTTGAAAAGTGTTTTAAGACCAGGCTACATATATATACAAATTGTGATTATCTAATGTAAGGAAAAAAACATTAAAAAATACACAATATTGTTATGTATTATTAATATAAAGAGGGGATGAATATAAAGTTTTAATGAGCACATGCCAGTAAGTGTTATGCTGGGGAAACATTTGAGTAGTTTTCCTGCTTGGTGATGGGAGCATAGTCCCAGGTGTGTGTGGTGCAAGGAATTCTAAGATTGAAGACGCAGTTGTCCTACCCACAGAATGATTAGCAAGTTAGACTGAAGGTTGGGGTTTTAGGGGCTACCAAGGATTAGCTTCTTTACTTCTCAAGACAGAGATTGGTGAGATTGAGAGACTTCTTTTCTGACTTGAGAATGTTTATTGTTTATTAATATTGGGTTTTTGGTACTTAAGTATTAAGTGTTGGTTTGCCTCATACCTTAGATACTTTCAATCCTGATTCAAAATGAAAATAAGAAAGAAAAACTTGTAGCACCTTAGAGACTAACAAATTTATTTCAGCATAAGCTTTCGTGGGTTAGTACCCACTTCATCGGATGCATGGAATGAAACATACAGTAGACAGATATTTATACAGTCAGAGAAACATGATAAGGTGGAGGTGTTTCTCTGACTGTATAAATATCTGTCTACTGTATGTTTCATTCCATGCATCCGATGAAGTGGGTACTAACCCACGAAAGCTTATGCTGAAATAAATTTGTTAGTCTCTAAGGTGCTACAAGTTTTTCTTTCTTATTTTCATTTTGCTGACACAGACTAACACGGCTACTACACTGAATCCTGATTCAGTTTTTCTTTTCCTGATTTTTATATTTGTATATGGTACTTTACTAGTGTTAGACTCTGTAAATACATTTTAATAAAAGTTGTTTTCTCTTAAGTGCTGGAAATTGAATTATCGGAACTAACAGTGGCAATATGCAAAAGTGGGAATAGGGTCTCACAATACTGCCTTGAAAGTACACTTCAGTATTATATAGAAATCCAGGAAACAAATGTATTGTGGTAAACTTTAGACAGGAGAAAGAAAAGGCTGTGAACAGCTGATTTAATTTACTTTTTGTTACTGAAACTTACCTAATCATATTGTGTGACCAGCTGATCAGGTAGGGTTTGGAGGTCATCACACAGACATTTCTGTTTTTTTCAAATTTTAATGAATACATGGGTTTTTCTTTCCTCTTTATTTAATGTAATAATTAGTTCTAGTGATAATTAACAACTAAAAGGAAATTAGGGATGAGTGAACTTAAAAATGCTCAAGGTTTAGTTTGGAAATAACTGAGAGGTCCCAATGCTTATCTGATGGTTATCTTATTCTATTTTAATTTTTTAATATTATTTTATTAAGAAGATGTTTTATGTGTGCTTTGCATTTTGAATGTGATATGGTGAAATTTGAAGTAGTTCTTAATTCTTGTAGGGATAGAGTTACACAGTCTTGAACCTGATCCCCAGAAGGCCCTGTTTCCAGACAGATAAGCTTCACCCTAGTAGGAGATAATTCCATTGGATAACTCCATTGTACCATAGGAATGGAGTGATCAATGGCAATCAAGACCCCAGTGTGAAGCAGTCTCTTAACTGCTTAACTCTTAACCTGGGGCCAGGGTATTTAGCACGTTGGAAATCCTCCACACTAATATAATAGGGTTGCCCACTTTCAAAAGAAGCCCTGACCTTGGATTCTCAAAAAGAAAGTAGGCTTCAGATATGAACCTCAAATCCTTCTGCTTCTCTGCCCAATTCTACTTTTCTCCATTTTTCCTTAAGTATTTCCCTTGGTTTCTTTGCTTCCCTCTTGATCCAGAGAGAGTAAGGCAGTCTTTCACTTGTCAGTGTCTGATTCTCCAGCCAAACTAAATCACCCCTCCTTGATATACTGTCCCAAAATATAATTATATACTTAGACCAGACTGACCACTCCCTGCTCTGTATTCCTAGAGACTTCTATCAAAACCAAAGTAAGAAAAGTCCAAAATAAACCAATTCTTTCCCATCTCTCACCTGGGATCACTGGTTTCCCACAGTGGCCTTATGTTAAGTATGTGGAGCAGTGATAACCCAAGGTGAAACCACCTCTCTACTGGAGGTCTCCCATACCATACTCCAGTGTCTTCTGCCACACCCAAACTCCTTATCAGTCCACTTCTTACCCTCTGCCACACAGCCATCCCATCCCTTCTAGATTCAGTAGAACACTACTTTTTCCAGCAGAACCCTGTCCCCCAAAGCCTCTCTGCTGGACGATCGTCCTCATCAGGGAAGTATCCCTCACTCCCCCTGTCCCTCTCACTGTTCCCCTGGGTTGAGCTGTAAGCCCCTCTGCTATCCGTCTGCATCCAGCCCTCTCAGACCCTCAGCTTTGGCTCTTCATCTTAGCAGTCTCTCTGGTTCTCTGGCCCCCAAGTTCTTCAGTCATGGATCTCTGTCTTGGGGAGGTCAAGCAGCACACTCCACTTGCTGGTCCACTTCCTTTAGCCTTCCCCCAGTAACCACCTACAGTGTCCTGCACAGACCTCCTCCTACTTTCTGGTCTCTGGCAGCTCTTGTCTGCCCTTTCGTCTCACTCCAATGTAACTCTCACCTGCCCCTTTTCCTGACTGACTCATGCAGCTCCGACTAATCAGGTCTCTCTTCCCTCTAGGGGCCCAGATGCCCTCTTTTAGGCAATTGGGGGTCCACTGATGAATCACAGATGCGCTGGTCTCTTCCCTCTTAAAGGGCCAGTGCCACCCTATGATACTGTAGTATTGAGGTAATAGTGCTCACAGTAATCTGTGTTAAGGTGGTAAAGTACTGCATTTCTTCCAAATCCTTTAAGTCTGTAAAATGGGAGTGGATACCTAATAGGAAAAAACATTTTCAAGATTTCGGCTATTGCTAACTTTTGGTCAGGCTGGAATTACCAAGAGAAGATTTTTTTCTCATGGTATTTTGGCACTTCAAGTTTTGGCCAGTACTTGCAAGTGCGAAGTTGCCTGAAAATTAGCATGAACGTTATTGGAACTTTTCAGTACCATAAAATTTGTTTGGTTCTAGAAACAGGCAATAGTTTGGGGCTTGGGGAGGTAGGCTGATAGTTTTTCTGAATGAGTTTGTCTATGGGAAATCAGGTTTGTTGTTTTCTAAAGAAGGTTAATAAATTTCCAATAAACAGTAGGTACAGTACTCAACTGGTTGATTAGTGGGGTCGCACTACAGTCAGCCTAGGCCTGGCTGGATTATCTGTTTGTGCTGTGGGTGTGTAGGGTCAATTTTTGGCCCTTGGAATCAGGATATAAAAATTCACCAGAGTGAAGAGGCTCATTAACGTGCTCTCAAAGGAAGGCTCCAGCAGCACCAACTGAAAATGACTTGGCAGTCCAGAGACATTTTCTATTGAATGACTGAATAATTCTTACACATATAAAGCCAAGATCGCCTTCTGTAGACCTTTGTAAGTAAAGAGCCCCTTCATTTGTAAAACTCATGACATGAAAATTACTGTTTTGCTAACTGGTTACCAGTTCTGAGCAACACGCACACACAAATATGTGGGTTTATACCACATAAATACAGAAGGCACCATGTAATAAAAAATATTGTCATAGTTAAATAGAGAAAAGCAACATTGTGAATGGCTAACTAATGCTTAATCACATGGAAATCCATGTCATATGCATGAATTCCCAGAAAATTTATTTTAAGCAGTGTTCTGAAAATTGCTTGTTTAGTATGAGTGCCACTAGAAAACATTATTTCACAAGCAATTATTGGAATAACAGAGATAGGTTGAATGAATGAATCACTATAGTAAAACTCTTCTTATTGATATTACTCTGATTTTTTTCCAAATAAAATCTAAAAACTGCTTTTCTTTTAAAAAATAATATAAAACATTGCCCCTTAGTGAGATGTCAGCTATAGGTACATACACAGTAATATGCGTCCGAGTATTCCACAAGTTCTGGCCATGACTAGATATATTGAAGTGCCCTTAGCTTTGCCTCAGGCCCTTAGTGCCTCCAGCTGGTATATTATTGGCTGATTTACTAGGAAAATAAAGATTAGAAATACATGAATGAACATTTTTGTTGCTCCTAATCAGCAGAAAATAGATCATTTCCTGTCTCTGAAGCAGCAGATACTCTTTATAATGTGAAACACTTATGATCAGCAGTCAACTTGTGAGCTGACATGTACCGTAGCCTGAATTTTGTTGGTATTACATTTAAAATGAGGTACTCATGTAATTATCAAAATGAATTTATGCCTCGAATAGCCAAAATTAAATTCCATAATTACAGTGGAAATTAGGTAGGTGAATTAAGCTCAGATGCTTTCCTTGGTTCAATTTTTCATTGCAGCAAATTTGTATCCAGGATGTGTAAAAAGATGAAAGAATCCACACCATTCCTCCATATCAAAATGTTTTGGTAATCATTCTATTTAAATAGTAACATTTTATTTTTTTAAGCACTTAGTATCTTGATCAGAATCCATATTCATGGATGTCTGCTGTAATCCACTTTACCACTTAATGTTGCAATTCAAATGTTCAGTAAGAAGCAAAGCCCTCCAGAATAAAGCATGAATATTACCGTGTGGGGCTGTAAAGAGAAGACTATTAGAATATATCACCAACACACTAGGGGACCATTTAGTGCACTGCTCTAAATACATCATTTAATTACAATGGAGACATTACTTCATGTTTCTACTGATGTAAGTATTATTAGAATTCATGATATTCGCAGGCTACTGTGGGCCATTACATTGGCCATAAGCTATTCCATAAGATTTACTACTAAAGGCCCGCAAGGGTATTTGAGCATTCATGGATTCTGTGGCAGTAGGCTTTTATCTAAGACACATAAGTGAGGGACAACCGAGTTATTATCTCTAAGAAACATAGCTTAATATTTTGGATTCTAAAGGTTAAGGTACCATAAATCCTGAATTACTCTGAGATATCACATAAAAAGACATTTTTATTTTATTTTACTCTACTCTGCCTCTTAAAATATTTTATGATGGCAGTTTCTAGAGTTGTACCATGTTGTTTACATTCAGTCCCTGGATGCATCAAAAACACTGACACAGCATTTCTTTTAAACTGCAGTAATAGAGGCAAACTAGATGCAGGGGGATTTTTTCTCCTATTGCTTTTCTCTAACATACATCATTTCCAATTTGATTAGTCGGTTTGTCACCTTGCTTTGGAGGGTGTCACTACACACTTTCTTATACTTTCAGAGGCCTTGTTATTGCTGGACAGTGAGCAGCAGGCCTTGCTGGAGCAAGTATGATCAATGTATGCGCTGGAAAGTAAAAATCCAAATATGTCCTTTTGAATCAGAAGATTTTTTCAGGCATTTAAAAATACATTGGTTAAGCCTGTATGGTGAAAAAAAGTTTCACACTGTTCCTATAAACATTCTAAAGGCAACTGCATAGCTCTTTGTGAGGGTTCAAATACATTTCATGTGTAACTGTGAAAAACAGTCAGGTTGAAACTTGCTGAATACAATCCAGTATAATTCAGGTTACCTACTTCATGGCTAGTGTTAATTATTCGGTTTCTTTACTTAACTAAATTGCAACTTAACTTAACCCAAAACTCAACTTTTGTATATTGTAAATTTCAAGGAAACATCAAGTTGTGTCAGCATGGCACTGGAACACAGTGATGAGACTGGTGTCTATTCATCCATCTTGATTGTTGTTTAGGGAAAACTCCGTCTGAGTTCCATGGGTGTTTGCTTGAACAAGGTTTGGTGAACAGTACCCTACCTTTTCTAGCAAGAGTGCTGGGAGGGGAGTCCAGAAGAACTGTGATTAGAACACTCAAGCAACAAACAGTGATTTCTATGAAACACAGGAAAAATAACAAAAACATTGGCCATATGAGTCAGACTAGCTGGTGTCTACTTGGTATGACTTCTTGGAGTACATGACTGAAACTGACCCAAACGACCCAAACTGACTTTGATCTTAGTAGTATTACATGGGTCATGTAATTGGATGAATTGTCCTTACCATTTTCTCCAGTACCATATTTTTCCCAAATATAAGTCCAAGAACACCAAAAGATCCAGTCATCAAGAAGGGGAAAGACCCAGATTATCTAAGAGTCACTTATCATAATGCAAATAAGTGAACAGTGAGTTTACAGTATTTTGGTTTTTTGATTTTTTATATAAGTATAATATCCATGGTTTTTTATGTTTTTCCCTTAAATTTAATCCCTTAGATTTAGATATAACTATAGATTAATAAACTCATCCTAACTTTTGCACTAATTTTGTGAATTTATAGCTAATTTAAAGGAAATAAGTAGCCCAATTTTGATCTGCCTCAAAATCTCACTGCAGTGCTTGTACTCTTCCTTAAACAGTTCCAAACCTAACAGTGTATTTGAATGCTTCAAATGTATGTCATGCACTTTATGGAAACATATTTTTCTACTTGGGTTGATCTGGACCCAATACAAATTTGGGTATGGTGGGCTTTTTGGATCACCCCTCAAGTAGATGAAGTATAGAGCACCTGCTTGGGTTACCTTCTGTTCCAGTAGTTCAGTCCTTTGAAGAATGAAATTGATTTTCCTTATTTTAGCGTGTGAAGATCCAGAGTATGCCCCTTGACCCATTGCCCAAATGTGCACAGTGGCACTAATAGCAAAGGATGGGAGGGCTGCAGCTTTAAGTTAATCAGAAGTGCCAGCATCAGGTATATCAGCATGAGTGGATTGTTTTAAAGCTGCTCTTCCACACTGTGCTATGCAACTAACTTGTTCCTCTCCACTATGCATTGCTATGGACCATTAAGGGGGAACTGTCCCATTTTGCTTTGTATGTCAGAAGCAAAACATCTGTAGTCTCAAAGCAGTCAAATTCTTAAAAATATTTCTTAAATATATGATGAATAAACTTTGTGTTCATAAAATTGCAGCCTTATACCATTGACTTCTGCCAAGCATTCCGCTGGATAACACTGGACAAGCTTCCCCATCCATACTTTTGTGCCTATGCACTTTAATCCTGTATGACACAGCCCTGCTGTTGCAGCCCTGAACCTACCTATAGGCTGAATTATGCCAAAATGCACTGTGATGTGAAAATATTGGGACAAATTAACAGTGTACAGAATGAAAGAAACTCAAATTTCAATTTTGATAAAAAATTCATATTGCTAGAGATGAAGAGCTGTAACTCACTCTGTATCTAGCTTTGGAAAGTAATGTAATCACTTGCTTTGGAGGAGTTCTCCTAGTATCTTTTAAGTTCATGCAAACCCTCATCCAGTTGTCTTATCTTTTTTCTCCCCCTTCCTCAAAGATTTCACTTTCTGGCGTCCCTCACTCTGGTACAATAGATTTGACTATGTCCAATACATGTCAACATATTTCCTATTGTAGACCAGTAGGAGTCACTAGAAAGCAAAGACTCCATTGCCAGATGGATAAGGATATGACCTACATTGTTCGTCGACACCCTACTGGTTTGTTGAATACATGAATAGAGCTTCAGTATGATTCTAAGTACAATTTTATTGCCGTCCATATAGGAAGATTCACAAATTTTGTGCAATTCCACAAAATGTACTTTACTTACTGATTTGTTTTTTTGTTTTTCTTGTTGAGGAGATGCAAGGGAGAATGTGTAAACTCAGGGAGAGTGTGTTATGTATCAATATATGCTTTTCAGTAGGTGGCACTCTTTCCTCTGAGTCTGTGCTGAGTCAAAACTTCAGCAAGTATATTCTCAGGGTCCATGTTTCAGCTCAGACATAAGACAATGTGTGATCATTGAAGACCTATGATACTTTTTGCAGGAGAATGAGGTGTTATTCTCAGTGTCCTGGCCACTTTCCAACTCTTGTAATTACATGCTGCTTAGCTATATTTTTCTCTATAGTTTCAAGAGGATGTTACTCTTAATATTCCCTTATAAAAGATTACTGTGGGATGTGTTTGTGCATACTGACTGATGTGTTCTTCATCAGAGATGGCCGAATTTCAGTGGTAAGTGAAATGATCTCTTCATCCTCCATGGTCATATAAAATATTTTTGCATCCTTCTTAATGAAAGGTGATGAAATATACAACTTCAATGATTATTACTTGTGTTCTATCAATGGAGTTATAAAACACCATTACTTTTTCCTGTTGGGTATTCACCTTATAAATGAAAGGTGGGAAGAACAAAAATTTGACAATCATCTGTATTTATTTTCATCATTTGTGTGTTGCAGAGTATATTCAAATTCTTATGCAGAATGATTCCCAGAAAGACGTTTAAAACAGATGTAAAGAAAATTTGGTTAGCTTTGAAAGTAAAGAGAATGGATATGAGAATATTATTCAATTTCTAATGTGAAATTACTATAGTCCAAGAGGCCCATCTTTTAGATACTGAATACAAAAAAAAAAGTTTGAGCTGGATATATATTTTTCCCTCATATTGAAAGAAAAAGAGTGTGGCTATATTTATTCATCAACGTCCTACAGTAACATCCCCATTTATTAACACATGTAAAGAAGACAGGAGATAGTGGCAAAAGAGACTTGGGAAGGACAAGCAGTCAAGACAAATCCTATGCCTCAACATTCTTAGCCCTTTTTTTAAAGAAACAGCTCATATTATAACTTATAAAGCCTCAACATATAAACAAAAGAGAGCACGCCATGCTGAGTTGAAGTTCTCAATATCAGAACATATCCAGTGGATAAGATACCGGACTGGGACTCAGGGTACCAAGCTGCTATTCCTGGATCCCTCCCTGATGTGCTGGGTGACCAGGGGAAAGTCACTTCTCCTCTTTTGTGCCTGTTTCTCCTTTCATCCTTTGTGTATCTTGTCTTTTTAGATTATCAGCATTTTGGGACATGGACTGTATCTTACTATGTACATGTACAGTGCCTAGCACATTGAGCCTCCAGTTGTGTTTGCGGGGTGCTTGTCTCTACGGTAATGTCACTAATAATATGGTTACATGTGAGCAAACTGGAAAAATGGGCACTTCTACTTGCACAAACATATAACTTGTAGCCATTTTGTATTTTATTCCCATAGTTAAGACATTTCAGAAAACCTCCCTCTTCTTCTGTCGCCACTGAGGTGCTAACTCAGCAGAACTGGTGTGATTGTCCAGTGTCACTGCAGGAAGTTTCTCCTTTCATCGCCTGTGGCTAATTGTCAATCTCCTTGAGTCAAGGAGACTTCCAGGCTCAACACCAGTATCATATAGTCTATTGAGTCTACTATTTAAATATGCATCTCTCATAAATCTGAAAATGCAAAGGATACACAACCACAGATAACACAGCAAGTACTAAGAGTTTATAATATCTGGTATTTATACAAGTATCAGAGGGGTATCCGTGTTAGTCTGGATCTGTAGAAGCGACAAAGGGTCCTGTGGCACCTTATAGACTAACAGGCTCTGTTAGTCTATAAGGTGCCACAGGACCCTTTGTCGGTATTTATACAGTAATAATCCAAGACACATGCAGAGTTGTCCCATAATATTGCCATAGCCTTTATTGTAAAGGTCAAGGAATTGAAACTTTGGGTAATTGTTGCAGGTGATAATACACGTCATCTTACAAAAGTCAGAAAAATCTCAGGTCATCATGGTGCAAGTTTGCAATTACCGGTCAGTGTGCTAGTGCTTCACCATCCATTGGTACTCTTGTCTCTTTTTGTATTTTATTTAGTGCAGTCTCAGATAATGTAGTGGATGACTGTGGATCCAAAGAAGTGTGTATAGACATATGGTATGCAGTGTGTCATGAGGAATTTAGGAAAATATACTTCACATCCCAGTCACTAATTTCTTTAATATTACAACTATCCAAAGAAGCCAATATGGCAAACTTTCAAGTATTTCCATATCTTTTCTATGTGTTCATCTTTTAGTTATGAAGCTCAAAAAAATTCAACAATAATGCTAAAATGTAATAACAAATGTAAGGCACAGTGTAAGACCACAATCTTGCAAACATGTAAGTATGTGCTTAACTCTATACACGTCATCAGTCCTATTGAACGCAGTGGGATTATCCACATGTGTAAATTTGCAAGATTGGTACTAAAGATGGAAAATATCCATTGCCAACAAAAATGCAACATTAAGAGGAAAACAAAAAATCACTCCTAGTCATAGAATAGGATAATGCAAAGCCCCATGCACCACTTAAGCTTTACCATGCCTTTGAATGGTGTTTCATGGATTTCACCCCAAAAGCATAAATCAATGATGGAGTTAAAGATAAAGGGTCAGATCGTCAGGTGATTTAAATTGACATACTGCATTGACTTCAATTGAGTAATGCCAATTTATACCAGTTTGAGAGTCTTGCCCAAAATAATTTTAAAACCCCACAACCTTCACCTCAATTAGAATGACAAGCTGAGTGTTATAAATCAGCAGAAGCTCATTCCTCATCTAATACATTTCCAAATATTCTTTTTTCATTTTTAGGTCCTGCCACATACAGCTCCTCCCCTGCCTGCTGGTTCTTGCTGGATTAAACTCCAGTACAAACAATGCTGTTGGTGTTTCATCAACCACAGACCCCAGCTGGAACATGGAACTGGCCTCTGTGTGGTCAGGTGAGGCCATACTTTCAAAAGAAGCATTAAGTGAAAAGTCCATGTTTACATTGTTTCTCTATTTTTATATAAAACAGTTCCCTCTTCTACTACCACTCTAATCCAGTTTTATAAGTCTGATTTTAGGAAAATTAAAGAAAATAACACTTTCAATGAGTGCTTCATGCTTCCTCAGATACTATTCCTCTGTATGCACTGATGTCTCTAAGGCTTAAGATCTAACAATCCTCTAACACCTTGGCCTGGAAAGATGAATAGCTTTTAAAACATTGTGTAGATTGTATTAATTGGGGAGGGAGTAATGGATTTAGAATAACTGGAACGTTTTTTAAAACAGCTTGATTACAAGGATTATCGCACACACATTGAATTAGACAAATCCAGAGAAATTAAAATCATTTCTGCCTTTCCTGGGCACATATTTCAAGTAGAGAAATGTAGAACTAAAAGCAAATAGCACAACCTGTTTTAATCAAAGTAGTCTAGCAAGAAACAATCAATTAAAGAACAGTCTGATTCTCTGTGACATCAATGTATGAAAATCTGTTAGACGCCAGATTGTGTCTCAAGACACATATGATGAACTGAACAAAATGACCTGCTAATAGCTTTTACGGGTAATAAATGCATCATGTTATTGGTAATTCTGCAGATGGTAAATCAAGCTAATATCCAAGCTGAAACAAGCTACTTGTAAAATATATTTCAGAAATGTTCCTCCTTGTTATTCCATAATTGTATCACACAGAAAAATAAAATGATTGCTACTTATATTTTTAAGCATTTTAAATTAAAATGTGTTTCCAGCATGCAGGCATTTTCATTTTCAGATCATTTAGAGAGAACATTTCTCAAATAGATCTGAGCCTTTGAAGCACTGTGCTTATTTAGATTAGCAGTTATATAAACTCCCTGTGACGTGTGTGAGTGTGTTTTCTTGGCTTTCTTTTTAACATGCATTTTGGAAGAGATTTCATACTATCTGATGCAAATCTCAGATAGTCAATTTGAACACCATGCAGTACATTGTACAATGTATAATCCATTTCCAAATGGCGAAATATGTACTTTATATAATCTAAGACAATGCAAAAGCTGCAGTGATGTGTCTACAACACAGTGTGGCTTCCGTGCTATACGCATCAGATTGGAACTGAAGGTGCATAAAATGATTTAGATTTAATATGCAGCACCTTGATGAATTTCATGAAAGGTGGGATGAATTTGCATGATTAACCTCCATATTTTTGTGTGGTAGACAAATTGTCAAGATGTCAGGTCATAGTGTATTGATGTAAAGTGAAAAATATGACATTCAAAAATGGCAAGTGAGAGAAGAAAAAAGTTCTTCTGTTCTATATCTTCAGTGTCTGCCATACCAAGCGTCCTAAGAAACGTAGGAGTCTATGAATTTTATATTATTCTCAGTCAGTTTTTAACAGTAAAAAAGTAAATCATTTTCACTTGCTTTACCACATAGCAATAATTTACTGCACTAAAGTATCCACTGGTAATAATAAATTACATTTTTGTGGATATTCAATCCACTAGTTACCCAGAAAAAATTTGAAACAGATGTTCAATGCCCAATTATTATACTATCTGCTACAAAGTGTTTTCGACAGGCTCGTTCATTGGGAAACTAGAAGATGATTGGAACACAAAATAAAGTTTGAAGGCAACACCATAATGTGTTTGATTTTACAGTATCTAAGAATTCTTCAGGCATCTATGAGAGTTACAGGCAGCAGACGCCAAAACTGATGAGGCAACTAAAGACAGAAAGGTTTGCATTTGAATGTACTGCCTTTCTTAGACTCCTGTGAAAGCGTTGTGGCCTTGACCCTACATCACTGCTTTCATTTTCCTCCTTTCCTTTAACAAATCTATGCACATTATCTGCATCCTCTGCTACCTGCCTACCACTTAGTATATTTGCTCTGGCTAAGACTCCACTCAGTAGCCCACATTGTAACTGATATTTTTGCTTCTGTTTTTCAGTGGCTCTTTTCATAATCTTGGATTGTTATCAGGTGTGCAGAGCTGGATGGAAAAAATCCATAAATTTTTGTGTGCATTTTTAAAGGAATTTGCTTGGCATGTCCCATGCTTTTTGTATGTGATTATTTTCCTTGAACATTTGAGCAGTTGAGTTGGCAAAGAAGTTCATGGAAAATGAATGTCAAAGATACATGAGCTGGGAAGGAAACCAAGGACTAGATCCTTGGCCCTCATCTTGGCTGTGCTGCAGAGGGAGGCAAAGCAGCCAGAAAGCTCCCCTAACGGGGCAGCCAAGGATTCCCCCTATTCCAGGGGAATCCTTAGTTGGCACAACGCTGATGCAACTGGCTCTATGACATCTGTCCCACTCTCCTCTATGTAAGGGGGAATATCAGGGATGGGAGGAAGCCTGGTGAATGTCATGGTGCTTCATCAAATCCCTGGTTACTGGCTGCTGATGACTGGCTGCAGCTGACATAAATTAGAGCAGTCCTGTGGGTTGTGAGCTTAATCTTTAAGGACAGATTCTGCCCCCTTTTCCCACAATGAGTAGCATCTTTCTTCGCACATAGTACCAATGTTTTAAATGGAACTACTATTAGAGCTAGGTGCTATTCAACTCCATTTAAGGGTGGCAGAATCTGGCCCTCAGTTTGCACAGAAGTATTTATTTTGAAGTGTCTGTGTATTCAGCCTGTCAGGGAAAAGAGACAGTGCCATGTGACTTATTTGACCAATCTAAGCAACAGAGCTTGAGTTGTAAATATTCACGACCAATCCACAGAATAAAAAATTGACAAAGATATTAGTAAAATTTGAATAGGGAATACATTCAAGGAAATTGGGACCTATTTGCACATATTCCATGAACAGGCTAAATTCACAATATGAATAATTCTTTGTGAGATATTCTCTCGACCCTACTAGCAAGTGTAATAAAACAACAAACATTTCTTGTTTTTTAGGGATTTATACTGTTTAGATGAAAATAGAATTCATCGTTTACTTTATGTGTAGGCAAGCCAGGAGAACAGTATTTCAGTTGTATTTCTTGCCAACCGGTTCAGCAAAAAGTTGGCTGGAATGCAGCAGTTTACTTCAGCTAGTTTAACAGTGGACCAGGAAAAGGTGGTGGAAACACCATGAAAGTGCCTCTGTCTGCCTTCCTGTTCACCATCTGTCTGATTCAAATGGGCCAAACATTCTACTTTACATTTCCATGGCAACTATTTTTAAATGGTAATAATTGAGTTTAAAGTTGTCATGGATTGAGCCAAAAGCCAATTCTGATGGCACCACCCCTAAGTCATAGCTACTGTAGGGAAGTTCCTGGGAGATAACCATTTAGACAACTGTGGCCTGGAATTAAGCCCCCAACAAAATCCACTTAATTCATAGGCATATTATCTTCATTACTTATGAAGATAATATGTTATGATATAATGCCCACGCCCAAGTTCATCAAATTGTTTTACCATGGTAAATATTTAACAGAAATGATCTAAGATAAGCAGCCTGTGTAAACAACGTATTTTCTGCAGAGGTCCTTCCTATGTGATTTTTATTATTTAATGTTTATATTATAGTGGTTGCCAGAGGCACTGTGCAAAACACAAAGACATAGTCCATGCCCAGTAGAATCTAGGTACTAAGTACTGAGATGTATTACATCGCTGAAACGAAGGATGGAAAAATTCATTCAGATAAAATAAGACTGGGTAATTATATGCCTGTCAGTCTGATATCAATCCTGGCAACATAATGGAGCTGCTGATATGGGACTTGAGTTAAAGGAGAATAATATAATTAATGGCAATCAACGTTTGTTTATGGAAAATATAGCCTGTCAAACTAACTTGATATCTCTTTATGATGAGATCACAAGTTTGGTTGATGAAGGGAACAGTGTTGACGTAATATACTTAGACTTCTGTAAGTCATTTGACTTAATAATGAAAAACATTTTGAGTAAAAAACTAGAATGATATAAAGTTAACATGGCTCACATTAAGTGGAGTAAAAGCTGGCTAACTGATAGGTCTCAAAATGTAGTTGTAAACACGGAATCATCATAGAATCATAGATTCATAGAACCATAGGGTTAGAAGGGACCGCAAAGGTCATCTAGTCTAACCCCCTGCCAAGATGCAGGATTTGTTGTGTCCAAGACAGATGGCTGTCCAGTCTCCTTTTGAAAATCTCCAGTGAAGGAGCTTTCATGACCTCCCTTGGCGTCTGTTCCATTGTCTTACTGTTCTTACAGTTAGGAAGTTTTTCCTGAGATTTAATCTAAATCTGCTATGCTGTAATTTGAACCCATTGCCTCTTGTCCTGTCCTCTGTGGCAAGAGAGAACAACATTTCTCCATCTTTTTATGGCAGCCTTTTAAGTATTTGAAGACCACTATAATGACCTCACCTTAATCTCCTCTTTTCCAAACTAAACATACCCAGTTCCTTCAGCCTTTGCTCATATGGCTTGCATTCCATCCCTTTGATCATCTTTGTCACTCACCTCTGGATTCTTTCCAGTTTTTCTATATCCTTTCTATACATTGGTGACCAAAACTGAACACAGTACTCCAGCTGAGGCCTAACCAGCGCGGAGCAGAGTGTTACGATCACATCCTGTGACTTACACTCTATGCCTCTATTAATGAAACCTAAAATTGATTTGATTTTTTTTGCAGCAGCATTGCACTGTTGACTCATGTTGAGGTTGTGATCCACCACAATTCCCAGATCATTCTCAGCAGTGATGCTGCCAAGCCAGTAATCCCCCATTCTGTACTGAGCATTTGGTTTTTCTTACATATATAAGCACTTTACATTTGTTTTTGTTGAATTTCATTTTGTTGTCTAGAGCTCAGTTCTCCAATTTATCATAAGCTCTTTGATGCTTTAGCTCTATCCTCCAAAGTGTTGGCAAACGGGTCTGTTGCCAGTGGGGTCCCACAAGTTCTTGTCCCTCTGCTATTTGACATTTTTTAACAGTGAGGATAATTACCCATTCAAATAATTTACCAAGGGTTGTGGTGGATTCTCCATCACTGGCAATTTTTAAAATCAAGATATGGATGTTTTAGAAAAAGATATGCTCTAGGAATTATTTTGGGGGAAGTTCTGTGTCCTTTGTTGTACATGAGGTTAGACTAGATGATTACAGTGTTCCCTTCTGGCCTTGGAATCTATGAAGTACAAGGTGTCAGACTTGCAACTCTGTCTCAATGAGATCAGGGGGACCACATGAGGTGAATGGAGATAGATAAACCATCCTTGGCCAGTTGCCTACAATGCAGGAATGATCCCTGCCCAGAGACCTGGCTCCTTTTATATGCCCCCTGCTCCAGGCCTAGCCCACTCAATTAGAACAACTTCTTTAGAGACCCAGTAACTGTACAATACCCTTTCCCTCTCAGCCATCCCAGACTACAAAGGGCAGGAGAAATGGTAACTCCCACAAAAGAGGGGTCTTCCCCATATGTCCATAAATTATTATATATTAGATTTAATATTCTGTAGCAAGAAGAAGCCTCAATATCCCTCTAAGGAAGCCTTTAAAACTCATCCGTGTCATTCTGTAACATATATATCTTCAAGTCATTAAAGTAAGCAGCAGAGTCCAGCATGTGTTAGCTCTCATTTTCTTACATGTTGTGCCTATTGCAAAAGTTAACAGCACAGGACTTAAACTTTAAAGCCTCCATTTGCTCTCTGTATGATCGGAGGAGGGAAATTGTGCTCTGTGTGTCATGAGAACTTTTTCCCCTAAAATTTATTTAAAATTGAGTAGAGAATATCATTTTAAATATTGCTCTAAATTCTAAAATATAATCTCTTGGTAGATATTTAGTGCAAATTGAAAAAGCTTAAATGGCTTAAAAATAGCTTTGAAGCATTATGTAGACAGATGAGGCAGTTATTCTTAAATGATGGGACTTTAATGGTCTCCTTATACGTTAACACTACACTCTGAAGATGAAAAATGCTAGTATCTCACACTAGAAATGTACAATACACACGCACGCACACATGCATGATTGTAGATTTAGTAAATCTGAGGATTTATTTAGTATCCTTATGTTTCTGTATGGGGAATTTATTGTGGCAGAAGGTTCATTAGCCAGAGTGGAATCTTTCACATTTTATTTTATTATATACACCCTAGATAAACAACTGACTTGTTGTTTGCACTCTGACCTAGCTGAGGGAAAGGGGGAGACTTCAGATCATGAATGAAATAGCCTTAAAATGTAAGACAGCTATCATGCAGGGAAACCATTCCAGTGAAATCATATGGAATTAGAAGCTTTAACGCCTGATTCCTGTGTCAAGGGTAGAAAAAATAACTGAATATAATGTACAGTTCCTGTAGCATAGACCTTTGAATAAGTCATGATTTTAAATTATTCCATTATGAAGGAGTTATACTGTGGGCTATTTTGCTCCTGTTGAGAGTTGCGCAGAATAGTTCGTATTTAATAAAAATATAGGCAGCAAAGTACATGGGTTTATAGAGAAATAAAAATTGGTAAGCTTTTCTAGATGAACATCTGAACTTTTGCAGAGTCCCATTGTGTATGAAACAGAAAGAAAGAAAGAAAGAAAGAAAGAAAGAAAGAAAGAAAGGTACTTTGAACTAGCAATCTTCAAAGTTATCTTGTCCAATCTGAACTGGAAGGTTATATAACATCTGTAGATTTTGTACATCAGTACTGCATGTCACTCCTGCTGATAAAAGGTATTGGCTGAAGTATTTGAAAATAGCAGTTGTAACTTGAGCTCCTCCAGAATCCACATAAATAATATTTTAAAGCAAAATGTGCAGTATTTGTTTTCTAATTTGACTTCTAATGTGAAATAAATTATTTTATATTGGGAATAGTTACCCATCTAGTTTTCAGCAGTAACCCATTCAGCATCTTCTGTGTTGACAAAGGTAGAAGAGTTACCTGAGATTTTAAAGGTCGGATTTTTGAAAACTGCCCTTAATTTATACTCTTGACTTTGCACTCATGACAACAGAATTTACACCTTACCTAATTGTGCTTGTGTAAGCAGAGTCAGGATGAGCTCTACCCTGACATCTGGTGGTGAGTTGTGGAAAGGGATGTCAGGGGCTAATCTTGTTTGCATGGACACACCCACCCTGCAAAGCATGATGGACCGCTTGCCCAAATGGTCACTTTGACTGCTGTGGGAGCCCCAGTTTCTCTGTTATTGGGGCAGGAAGAATAAAGTGTTGTTACCCTGATTATGTGAATCAAGGACAGTGGGCTTTTGTTATGATGAAGGGACTCACCATTAGCTGAGCAGCACTTGCTAGGCAAGGGACATGGATTCCAAAACCCAGTGAATTGAAAGAGGTTGGGGACAGGTATTTGTATCTGGTGGCATGGGCCTCATCTGAGGGTCCTAAATGTCAATTGCACTTTCTCCTCTCTCTCCACTGTGGAATATCAGAGCTAATTTTGAGTTCCTTAGGAGTCTAATCACAGGCTGCTGAGTTGGAATTACTCTGGACTAAGTGTGCAAATGAGCACACAGGCTCCCCTAACTACAAGCTGAAATCACTAAAAAGGTGAAATTGTTAAGAGCTGAAATCACTGAGCACTGTGTTAAGTAGTGGGGGAGCCAGAAGATATATTGCTGAGCGGCTGATGGAGCGGAGCTGCTGACAGAGCGGAGCACTTGGCGGGACAGCCGGAGCGGCTCGTGGGCCGGCTGATGGAGCGGAGCTGCTGGCGGAGCGGAGCAGTTGGCGGGACAGCTGGAGCGGCTTGAGGGACGGCTGAGCGGAGTGACTCGTGGGATGGCTAGCAGAGCCGAGCGAGACCCCACGAAGGGACGGGGCAGTCAGCTTCGAACCACGTAAGGTGCCCCTTACCTCTCCCCTCCCCATTTCTACCCAGACTGGAGGGGGTGTAACACTCTGCAGATGAACTTTTGAACTCTGGGTCTGGACTTTTGGGTTGTTGGACTTTTGGGACTTTGGGTGATTTTTGGGGTTGCTGGACTCAAGAACCCAAGGGAAAGGACATGGCCAATTTGCTGGGGTGGGTCGTTGCTCACAGTTTGGGTTACAAATCCTAGATGTGGTGTTTCCCCAGCAAAATGCCGCATTGTTTCTCTCTGTCATTAAAAGGTTTTTCTACACTCAGACTGTGTGCTTGCGAGAGGGGAAGTACTGCCTCTTAGAGGCGCCCAGGGGGGGTGATATATATTTGTCCCAGGTCACTGGGTGGGGGCTCGAGCCAGTTTTGCATTGTGTTATTGGAATGGAACCCCTAGATACGGAACCCGGCCCTTGTTGCTGCCGACTCTGACTGGCAGAAGGGTTACATTTGCAAATGAGGCAGTTAGAAGTTTAGCTTGTATCAGCTGTGCCTGCAATGCTCCTCCCAGAGTGGATTGCAGATACAAAATTAGGTGTTAGATTGGGGATCCTTTTAAAAATGTAACCCAGTTTTGCTTTTAAGGCCTCTATCCAGAGAAATACTGAAAAACATGCCTAACCTTAAGCATACGAGTCATTCTATTGAAGTCATTTGGACTACTCATATCCTTAAAGTTACCTATGTGCTTAAGTACTTTGCTGAGCTAAGGCCTAGGTGCACAAACATTGCTAGAATCTAGTGGTGACTAACTTACCCAGTATCCCTTCCTAGTAGTTAGATGCAACCTGCTTAATTCTACCTGGCGGGGGTTTAATTTCTGCTGCATTTTTACCACAGAAACCAAATATTGTATGACAATGGATTAAATGCATTTTTTAAAGAATATATGGATGATCAGAGTTAAGGTCCAAGGCAGGAAAGAATTGGTGGGAACAGGGCAGGATGTGGCCTTAAAGCCAAGACTTTTATTAAATTATCACTGACAAATTTGATCTTTCAACTAGTACAATTGCAGGTTATCGATTTCTTTCCCCACTCCTCATCCCACATAGCAACCCCCATGTGCATACAGAAACCAAACAGCAGAACTTGGTTCAAGTGGAAATGAGCAAGCAAGCTCATTCAAATACAAATTCCCAGACGAGCCCCAGATACACACCAATAAATGCAGCAAAACTAGGGTTAGAACCTGGCTCATGGAAGGGTGTTTTTCCTCCTTATATGCCTGAGATTATTTTGTTAGGTGAGAAGTTTTCAGAATATTGTAATTGAAACTATTCTGATACTATTTGTTTCTGACCTGTTCATAAACAGAGGGTATTAACGTCTAAATGTGGCAGTCCCTTTTGCCACCCAAAAAGTGGGCACAGTTGCCTTAAACTGCTTTTCCTTTACTGGCACAATTGTAGAAAGATATGTCATATCTCCAAACAAATGGGATTTAAAAAAACTTTTATAATTTTTTGCCTACTATTGTTACAGTTAACCACTAAGATTACCATAATAAAAAATAATCAGAGAAATACTTTTTTCTTTATTTTTTCAATTTGTTTACATGACACATTTGATAACATTTTGAATGTATTCAGTTTCCCTTGTCTGTGTGGGTCTTTCTAACAGAAACAGAAGAGAGAAAAACACTTTAAAAACTCTCCAAATTGGAAAAAGGATCATGGGACAGGTGCAGTATCTGAAGCTACTTATAATTCATTTTTAAAAATTGGTCTAGTTTTCAGGTTTAGGGCATCCCTTTAAGGCACAGGACGGAAAAGGGAGTACTTTGACTGAATGTGCCATTCTTTAGCTCTGCAATTCCCATAGGACCTATTCTGCCACCATTATTCGTGTTGAGAAATACGATATTCCATCAAGTGTTTCCTCCGATTTCAATAAGGGAGTACTCCAGTTGATTTCAGTGGGACTAATCGTAGAGTTAAGGTACTGTTCAACATGAGAAAAGGCAGCAGGATCAGGCACTGCTGGGATCCAGACTGGGATACCGTAAGCTTTACTCACATTGAATAGTTCCTTAATACATGATACATACTTACATAATAGTGGCACTATAATACATTGAGTAGTAGCCTAATTCATTAATTCCTCTTGACTTCAGTGATATTCCTGGAGTAAGATACTGTTCAGTTTGACTATGAATCTGACTCTTAAATATTAATGGAAACATTAAGGGCTGGATTACGAGCCCCCTAATGGAGACCTCCCACAAATAGTTCCACCAGGAAAATAGTGTGTAAGAAAAGAAGGGATAGATCATCTTCCAGATTCAAAACTTGAGTTTTATTTGAACATGTATTGGAAACTAATTGTTTCCTATTCAAATATCTGAAGTCTGTTGAAGTCATATCTGGAGTCACAGTCGCTTTTACAGCTGGGCAAAAAATTGCAAAATATTTTCACTAAAAAAATGTGTTGAAATATTCTTGTTTGCCATGTTGTTTTAGCCATGTTGGTCGAAGAGGGGTGAAAGTGTGGACCAAATTCTGCTGGTGAAAGATACTCAAGTCTGGGAAAGATACTCAGGCTCGGTATACACTACTTACTTACTTTGGTATAATTACATCGCCCAGGGGGGTGAAAAATCCATAACCCTGAGCGATGTAGTTATACCGACTGTAACCCCCTGTGTAGATAGTGCTATGTCGGCAGGAGAGCTTCTCCCGCCAACATAACTACCGCCTCTCGTGGAAGTGGAATTGTTAAGCCGATGGGACAGCCCTCTCCCATTGGCCTAGACTATCTTCACCAGACGTACTACAGAGTGCAGCTGTATCGGTGCAGCTGCACCAATGTAAATTTGTAGTGTAGATGTGCCCTAGAGTGTCACAGCTAAATACGAGGTGGAACAGTTTGTTTAGAATAAATAGTTAACACACATTCTAAGAGACCATTCAAGGTGAAGTGGGCTGTTAACATCTCTGCAATCATAGGACAAAAAAGGGAGGGAGTAGTGGGTTATAGATTGTTGTAATAAGCCATACATCCAGTGTCTTTATTAAGACCATGATTTTTAGTGTCTAGCAAAGTTATGAATTTAAGCTCCCAGGTTTCCTTTGAGGACAAGGACTGAGAGGTCAGATGTGGAGTTATCATTTTCTGAAAAGTGTTTGCCCACAGGTGATAGGGTGTTTTGTCTTTTATCATTTTTCTGTGTGAGTTCATTCCAGTAAAAGATATTACCTCACCCACCTTGTCTCTTGAAATATTCTTGCTATTTTCATCAATATTGAGAAGTGTCAACCAGCTATAATCATCTGCCATCACTCTGCCACTCAGCCCAGTGGAAATATCATTCAGAAGTCAAAAGTGAGCAGAGGGTGCAACAGGAACACCATACCCTGGTCTGAGAGGGAGGTACATGAGAAAAGAGACTCAATCTTATATATGGAGATATGCCTATCTCATAGAAATAGAAGGACCTTGAAAGGTCATCAAGTCCAGTCCCCTGCCTTCACTAGCAGGACCAAGTACTGTCCCCTGACAGATTTTTGCCCCAGATCCCTAAATGACCCCCTCAAGGATTGAACTCACAACCTAGGTTTAGCAGGCCAATGCTCAAACCACTGAGCTATCCCTCCCCCCCTTAATGAAGCAATGCTGGTAAGAGGCAATATCTAGGTTCCATGATTTGCACCAGAGGACAATTGAATTGAATTGAATTGAAAAGAAACACAAGACAGGGAAAGGATGGTGAATAGATGGTAACCAGACCATTGGGGGAGGTCAAAATGCCTAGGTGGAGACTCTGCTAGATGGAGATACTCCTTAAAGAGAAAGGAGGTGAACTCAAGTCTCCCAGCTGCTTCTGAAAGACCATGAAGTCAGATACCAGGCCATTCCTCTTGCAGCCATGCAACTAAATAGACCTATCACAGCAGGGACCAGGTGGGAAAGAGGGAGCTGTATCTGACAAAAGATGTTCAGATCTCAACAAAAGGATTCTGTTCAAGTTTGGTTGAGAGTTTGGAGGATAGTATTTTCTTCAAAGTGGCCCTCCCAAGCCTAAGGTAAATGTGTAGCTATTTACCAGAGCCATGAGCTTCAAGTTTTCTGAATTAGCATAAAGGATTGGAATTATTCAACGTAGGAAGGCACTGGAGCCTAATTAAGCTTACCTAAGCAGTTATACTATATTATATACTATATTTCTGTGACTCTGGAGAAACAGAGAGCTTTGTTGTGTAATTAAGTACAGTAGGTCAATGTGGACAATGATATTTTCTAGTGTATGAAGTGGTGCATATTGTTGTCAACTGTACAGCATTAATTGCTAGCTGGGAAAGGAGATTAATATTTTGAATGGTTTAAGTAGTTTTGCATAAATGCTAGCATTAAGGAACTGTTTTTATGTCATATTGCTATGCATTTTTAATAATACCAGGACTTAGTCTGCTCATAAAAGGAAACTAGCAACCAAACTGAAAGTAATATCTAAACCTGGCTGGTTATTTGCAAACTGACCCTATATGTTTCCATTTGGGAACTTCCAACGTTATTGTTACTGGTAAAAAGAATATCTAAATTACTTTGTTTTTATTTATTCATTTTAATTCTTGGTTTGCTGTATTGCCAGTTCCACACATTCAAAATCTGTGAGTCAGGCCCCAACCAATCCTGAGATTGACTTAAAAATCATGATATTTTATTTTTGAATAATGAATATTGAGAGCCTATTATTAAATATTTATATTTGTGATACTCATGGACTGCAATCAAGTCACCACTGAACCTATTGTTAGACTCAAAGAGCTCAATCTACTAGTTTATCATTATAAGTCATATTTTCAAATCCTTCAGTCATTCTCATTACTCTTCTCTCAACCCTCTCCATTTTATCAACATCCTTCTTGGATTGTGGGCACAAGAAATGGGCACAGCAGTCCACACCAGTGCCAAATGTAGTGGTAAAATAATCTCTCTATGCCTATTCAAGTTTCCCCTGTTTATGCATCCCAGGATCACATTAGCTCTTTTGGCTAGTGCGTCACATTACAAGCTCATGTTCAGCTGATTATCCACCATGACTCCTAAATTATTTTCCGACTCAGTGCTTCCCAGGATAAAGTCCCCCACCCTGTAAGTATAGCCTACCGTCTTTGTTTCTAAATGTATAAATTTACATGTAGCTGTATTAAAACACGTATTGTTTGCTTGATCCCAGTTTACCAAGTGATCCAGATCGCTCTGAATCAGTGACCTGTCTTCTTCATTATCTACCACCCCCACAATTTTTGTGTCATCTGCAAACTTTATCAGTGATGATTTTATGTTTTCTTCCAGGTCATTGATAAAAATGTTAAATAATATCGGACGAGAACTGATCCCTGCGGGAACCCTCTGGAAACAGATCTGTTTGATGACAATTCCCCATTTGTAATTACATTTGGAGCCAGTTTTTAATCCATTTAATGTGTGCCATGTTAATTTTAGATCATTCTAGTTTTTTAATTAAAATGTCAGATGGTACCAAGTCAAATGCCTTACAGTAGTCTAAGTATATTATGTCAACACTATTACCTCTATCAACAAAACTTGTAATCTCATAAAAAAAGATATCAAGTTAGTTTAACAGGATCTATTTTCCATAAACACATGCTGATTGACATTAATTACATCATCCTCCTTTAATTCTTTATTGAGTCCTGTATCAGCTGCTCCATTATCTTCCCTGGGATTGATGTCATGCTGACAGGCCTATAATTACCTGTTTTCTCTTTTTTAAAAATTGACATATTTGCTTTCTTCCAGTTTTAT
Source organism: Macrochelys suwanniensis (assembly GCA_033296515.1). NCBI lineage: Eukaryota > Metazoa > Chordata > Testudines > Chelydridae > Macrochelys > Macrochelys suwanniensis. The sequence goes on along the minus strand of CM065784.1, from coordinate 33,568,592 downwards.
GGAACTTCCCCAGTGCTTCAAGACTTATTGAAAAGCAACATTAATGGTCCAGTGAGATCCTCAACCAGCTCTTTTAAAACTCTTGGATGAGAGTTATATGGACCTGCTGATTTAAAAGTATCTAATTTCAGAATCTTCTGTTTAATATCCTCCAATGATACTAGTGGAATGGAAAGAGTGTTATTATCACCATATAATGAGACTATATCATCTGTTTTTTCCCCAGAACAGAAATATTTATTGAACATGTCTGTCTTTTCTGCATTATTATTGATAATTCAACCATTTCCATCTAGTAATGGACCAATACCATTGTCAGGGTTCTTTTGTTCCTAATAGATTTTAAAAACTCCTTCTTATTGTCTTTAAGTCTTCTGGACAGAGAGTTCTTCTTGTTTTTCCCTGTGCTCCCTTTATTAATTTTATATAATACACTATTTCTGATTTATATTCCTTACTATCAGCTTCCCCTTTCTTCCATTTGTTATTCTCATTTTTAATAGCTGCCTTTACTTCCCCTCTAAACCAAATTGTTATTTTTACCAGCATAGGCTTCTTCCTAAATGAAGGGATTGTGGCATTTTGGATATCTAGTAAGGTGTTCTTAAATTATTCCCAATTATCATTCACATTTTGCTGATTAAATTTTCCTCCCAACTGATTTGACTGATAACTGTTTTCAGCATTGTGAAATTGGCCCTATTAAAGCATCGGTATATATGTTACTGGTCTGATCTTTTTTCTGCTTGCCCATTGTAAATGGGATCAAATCATAAAGAAACACTGCATAGTACGGCTAGCCGAGAACAATGCCTGGGAGTCCCATGGAGCAGTATGTGATACTAGAGATAGTAAGAGATTTCCCATCCTGCTTTGATGCTAGGTTAGCACTGGAAAAAGAAGTTTAGGAAAGAAAATTTGAAAAAGGTTTAAATAGCAAGTTCTTTTTCATATTTATAACTGTGGGTTCCCACTCTGCTGACAACACAAGTTATGTCAATTTCCAGCCATGTAGGACCAGTTGAAGTCTCAGAAATGCCCAATTTCACCACAGATTTTAATCTCAAATACAATAGACATGTTATGGGACATGTGTTGAGAGCCTGTTGAGAGTCTTTGGGTTAAATTTAGAGGCAAAAGCAACAAGGGTAATGTCATGGTGGGCGTCTGCTATAGACCACCAGACCAGGAGGATGAGGTAGACAAGGCTTTCTTCAGACAACTAACAGAAGTTTCCAGATCACAGGCCCTGTTTCTCATGGGGGCCTTCAATCACCCTGACATCTGCTAGGAGAGCAATACAGCAGTGCACAGACAATACAGGAAGTTTTTGGGGAGTGTTGGGGACACCTTCCTGGTGCAAGTACTGGAGGAACCAACTAGGGGCCATGCTCCTCTTGACCTGCTGCTCACAAACAGGGAAGAATTGGTAGGGGAAGTAGAAGTGGGAGGCAACCTGGGCAGCAGTGACCATGAGATGGTTGAGTTCAGGATCCTGACAAAAGGAAGAAAGGACAGTAGCAAAATACAGACACTGGACTAATATGAGGCTAATATGAGGTGGGAAAGGAGTCCAAGAGAGCTGGCTGTATTTTAAAGAAGCCTTATTGAAGGCACAGGAACAAACCATCTTGATGTGCAGAAAGAATAGAAAATGTGGCAGCTTGGCTTAACAGAGAAATCTTCGGTGAGCTTAAACACAAAAAGGAAGCTTACAAGAAATGGAAACTTGGACAGATGACTAGGAAGGAGAATAAAAATATTGCTCAAGCATGCAGGGGTGCAATCAGGAAGGCCAAAGCACAACTGGAATAGCAGCTAGCAAGGCATGTGAAGGGTAACAAGAAGGGTTTCTACAGGTATGTTAGCAACAAGAAGAAGGTCAGGGAAAGTGTGGGACCCCTACCGAATGGGAAATGCAAACTAGTGAGAGATGATGTGGAAAAAGCTGAAGTACTCAATGCTTTTTTTGCCTTGGTCTTCACAGACAAGGTCAACTCCCAGACTGCTGCACTGGGCAGCACAGTATGGGGAGGAGGTGAGCATCCCTCAGTGGTGAAAGGACAGGTTAAGGACTATTTAGAAAAGCTGGACATGCACAAGTCCATGGGGCCGGATGCAATGCATCCAAGGGTGCTGAGGGAGATGGCTGATGTGATTGCAGAGCCATTGGCCATTATCTTTGGAAACTCATGGCAATTGGGGGAGGTCCTGGATGATTGGAAAAAGGCAAATATAGTGCCTGTCTTTTAAAAAGGGAAGAAGGAGAATCCGGGGAACTACAGACCAGTCAGCCTCACCTCAGTCCTTGGAAAAATCATGAAGCAGGTCCTTAAGGAAACCATTTTGGAGCACTTGGAGGCAATGAAGGTGATCAGGAACAGTCAACATGGATTCACCAAGGGCAAGTCATGCCTGACCAACCTCATTGCCTTCTATGATGAGATAACTGGCTCTGTGGATATGGAGAAAGCAGTGGATGTGATATATCTTGACTTTAGCAAAGCTTTTGATATGGTCTCCCACAGTATTCTTGCCAGCAAGATAAAAAAGTATGGATTGGATGAATGGGCTATAAGGTGGATAGAAAGCTGTCTAGATTGTCAGGCTCAACGGGTAGTGATCATGGCTCGATGTCTAGTTGGCAGCCAGTATCAAGTGGAGTGCCACAGGGATCGGTCCTGGGGCCGCTTTTGTTCAACACCTTCATTAATGATCTGGAGGATGGCATGGACTGCACCCTCAACAAGTTTGCAGATGACACTAAGCTGGGGGGAGAGGTAGATACACTGGAGGGTAGGGATAGAGTCTAGAGTGACCTAGACAAATTTGAGGATTGGGCCAAAAGAAATCTGATTAGGTTCAACCAGGACAAGTGCAAAGTCCTGCACTTAGGATGGAAGAATCTCATGCATGGCTACAGCCTGGAGACCGACTGGCTAAGTGAAAGTTCTGCAGAAAAGGACCTGGGGATTACAATGGACAAGAAGCTGGATATGAGTCAACAGTGTGCCCTTGTTGCCAAGAAGGTTAATGGCATATTAGGCTGCATTAGCAGGAGCATTACCAGCAGATTGAGGGAAATGATTATTCCCCTCTATTTGGCACTGGTGAGGCCACATCTGTAATGTTGTGTCAAGTTTTTGGGCCTCCCACTACAGAAAGGATGTGGACAAATTGGAGAGAGTCCAGCAGAGGGAAATGACAATGATTAGGGGACTGGGGCATATGACGAGAGTCTAAGGGAACTGGGCTTATTTAGTCTGCAGAAGGGGGGGGGCATGTTACCAGCCTTTAACTACCTGAAAGGGGTTTCCAAAGAGGATGGAGATAGGCTGTTCTCAGTGGTGGCAGATGACAGAACAGGGAGCAATGGTCTCAAGTTGCAGTGGGGGAGGTCTAGGTTGGATATTAGGAAAAACTATTTCAGTAGGAGGGTGGTGAAGCACTGGAACGGGTTACCTAGTGAGGTGGTGGAATGTCCATCCTTAGAGCTTTTGAAGGCCTGGCTTGACAAAGCCCTGGCTGGGATGATTTAGTTGGTGTTGGTCCTGCTTTGAGGAGGGGGTTGGACTAGGTGACCTCCTGAGGTCTCTTCCAACCCTAATCTTCTATGATTCTATGTGTTGCTCCTCCAGATGTGAACTTAGATAATGTTGATAAAAACAAAGTAAAGATTCTTCCCCTCATTCCATGGAGCAAGAAGCTGTTTTTCAATAGAGGGGTATCTGACGTCCCCATCGATAGAGTTATCAGGCATTCTCTAATCTCATGGTGTCATGACAAGAGAGCCAGCCCTAAATGTTCAAACAGTGGGTAAGAGGGGATCAAAGAGAAAGAGGCTGGGGAAAAGGCATAAGGGGAATAGGAGGGGAAAACAGAAAGCGATGGGAAGATTTGCTACAGACAAAGCCATCAATACTTAACTGAATGGAAGCTTAAGGAAAGGGGTGAGAGAGAGAGGATGGAGGCAAGAGGAGAAGGAAAAGTAGAAAAAGGGATAAAAGGGAAGTGTGTCCAAAATTTACAACATTGAGAGCTGTGCTGATTACTTGCCAGGAGCCTGAGGGCTGTCTGTAATTAGACAATTGGGATCACTTGGGGCATTTCCCTTTCTCTCTCACCTGCCCCTTAGTGTCTCTTGTCATCACTTGCTATGTAATAGGCCCCAATCCTGAAAACACTATGGTGTCTGAGTATCTCTGTGCACCTCAGTGCAGTGCTCCCATTGAACTCAGTGAGTGATGACAAAAACAAAGTAGGTCAGGTGAGAAAGCAGGGAAAGGTGAGAGGTAACACAAATAGACCATGGGCTAGATTGGGACTTTGCTACATTCCCAGGAGTAGTCCTGGGAGGCACTGTGGCCTAGAGCCGCACCTCTGAGTCACAATTTCCTCCCTGTCACCCTTGGCTTTGGGAGGAGTGAGCTACTTCATGTCTTTTCATGTCACTGGAAATATTGGAACTCCTTGAACTATAGCTAGATGCAAAACGTGCCCCCATGCACGGGCCTGAGAACAAGTGTTGCGTGTTTATGACGATCCACATACTTAGGATGCTGGCAGCTTTATTTGGCATCTGTAGTTGGACTCTCTAAGTGGATTTATCAAGTGACCAATTTATTAAATGAGTCTATTGTAAGACTAAAATGAAACAGTGTCAAACTGAAAATGTCCTTCCACCAATCAAGAGAATCCACCATCCAATCCCTCCCCCTTAAACTGAGTACAGCAGTGTTGAAACATTCCAAGAAGTCGACAGAATAGGGGTCTGCTAAATCAGCTAAGGAGACAAATTGCAGAGTCAAAGCAGTCCAGAGCCCTTCACTTTGAAGACACTCTCACCCCTCCTATCTTCTTATAAGGCCATGTCTACATTAGATGAATTTACAAAAATAAATAAATACATAATAAAATAAAACATTAAATTTAAAATAAATAAACCCCACTGATTTAACACTTATATGAAAATGGGTGGGCACTGGCGTGTAGCTGAGCTCCAGCATTTTAATTAAACCTGCTGAAAAGCAAGTCTGAACTGATGTTAAAATATGTGCCAAAAAAAAAGTTGGTTAATTTCCCTAGCACAGATAAACCCCAACAGTAGTCCTTTTACTGGGCCTATTTCAAAGGGATTAAGCTCTCTGCACATGCACTCTCTCTCGCTCTCTCTCTCTATCTCTCTCTGGTGGTGCAGTTGAGCCCAGTGGTAAGCAGTACTCGCTCTGGAGTAGAATCCTCCTTGTTCTAGTAGTTTGATCCATTATAAAGGGCTCAGCCACCACACCCAGGCAATTGATGATGGAGCCAGAACAACTGGTAACTGTTTCCAGCTCTAAGGAGGAATCCTGCTTGTTCTGACAGGAACTTTATTGATAGGGTTAGGCAGTGCACATTGCAGTAGTCAAAGCTAATGGCAACAAAGCTATGGATAACCATGGCAAACTCAGCATTTGGAAGGAATAACCACAAGCTCTTGGCCGGCTGTAAATGGTAAAAGGCACAATGAGTCATTGCTTATATGTGGGAAACCAGGAACAGAGATGGATCCAATATGACCACAAGGCCGCAAACTGCTTTGGAGAAAGTTGGGGATACACCTTCCTTACATAGTACCGCCACTTCCTCTTTCCAACCTTCTGAATGTATTATTTTCATCATATCTAGTTTCAGTCAGTTTTCATCAAACTCCCTCCCTCTGTCAGACACTTGAAGAGTAAGTAGTGAGACTGCAGAATGTGGGTTTGATGAAAAGGAGACATAGATAGACAGCAGGTTTAAAACAAACAAAAGGAAGTATTTCTTCACACAATGCACAGTCAACATGCGGAGCTCTTTGTCAGAGGATGTTATGAAAGCCAAGACTGTAATGGTTCAAAAAAGAACTAGATAAATTCATGGAGGATAGTTCCATTAATGGCTATTAGCCAGGGTGGGTAGGGATGGTGTCCCTAGCTTCTGTTTGCTAGCAGCTGTGAATGGGTGATGGGGGATGGATCACTTGTTGATTACCTGTTCTGTTCATTCCCTCTGAAGAATCTGGCATTGGCCACTGTTGGAAGACATGATACTGGGCTAGATGGACCTTTGGTCAGACCCAGTATGTTCTTATAGAGATGAGTATCATCAGCATATTGATGATGAGCCAACAGCCCAAAACATTGCATGGTCTCATCATGTGACTTCATATAAACATTAAATAGGAAGGGTGAAAACCCTGTGGGACCTCATGGACTGGGGCCTTTGTGTAGGATGAATGTCCACTCTATGCTTTAATGGAGAGAGGAAGGTGCAAGGCTACCAAACAACCATTCCATCCATTCCCACAAGACCCTATTGTACTGCTTGTTGGACCAAAGGTATCAAAAGCGGTTGATAGAATGAATATAACCAGCTTTGACACCTTACCTTTGTCCTTCTCTAGGAGACCATCAACCACTTATATCAATATAGTCCAGTTCCATTCCTCAGTTTGAATTACACAAGCTTAAATGCTTCATCGGTTAAGAAAGGTATCTTGTAAAAAAGCTGAATCCATTGAATTACAGCTGGATTCAGACAAAGGGCACAGACTTGAACATAGATACAGAAAAGTTCAATTTTCCTTAAATGATCCTTTGTGATCAAGGAGGGGGGTTTGAAAAATCAATATTTTTCCTGACAGCAGCAGTACTTTAAGTCTGCTAGATCAGAGATTGTTCTTTACTGTAGCTTGGCAAATAGAAAGGTACCCATAGAATCACCTAACTCACCTTGTCCATGCTGAGAATACAGTTCAGAAACTATTCAGTAATTTTCTTGTGACTGTCTTAACACTTATGATCCAAATTCTGCCCTCATGGGTGCAACTGTACTTGAGTTCAGTGGGAATTGAGTGCATAAATCTGAAGGCAGAATTTGGCTTTAAGTCATGACTTTAACTAAAGCTGAAATAAAGCCAAAGCTTTCCCCCATTTTTATCAGCACTAAACCAGTTTACTTTATGTACAATTCCAATTAGTAAAGCTTCTGAATTGAACTTTAACCCTTAAACTGAACTTCTTGTTCTTTTAGCTGGAAAAAAATATGGAAGCCATGTCTTAATTCCATTATTTATATCTACCAAGTGGAGCACTGGGGTGTTCCTAAAATCAATAGTGTGTATTAATAGGTCTAGCTATGATACTGCTACATGATGTTCTTTAAAATTTTGCTAATTAAAAATACATGTATTTTTTCTTGAATATACTAGCTTTAACCCTTTGGAGTCTCTGACTATACCCTGATACAGCATAATCATTATCCTGTGCAATGGCTGATAATATGGTCAATATTAAAGTTGGATAACATTCCAAATGGAAATTTAAATAAGAAAAATATTTCCTATATTTGTTTGCTTACTTTTTGGTAGCATAAATGTACTCTGATCTTCCTAACCTATCCCTGTATCTTTTAGACAGGGTATTCAGGTACAACGATCACTAGAGTAACTTATAAATAAATTTAAACAATGTGTAAACACTTGCTGCACTTTTGATTATATATTAAGATCCCATGTTTTGTGTTCCATGTTACATAAAAGATCATAACATTGTCACTACTGATAACCTGTTTAGGAAATATTAGGATTATTAAAAAGATATTAATTTATAAAAATGGAAGAACAGCAATTCAAGATACATGTCTGACTTTCTAAATTGATATTTTAGGTCTATATTTTACAAATTTGAAAATTGCTTAGGTACTTTAGTAGATCTTGAAGAGAGACTTAACCCAGGGGGTTCTATTTCTGTGACACTGGGGAAACAGAGAGCTTTGTTGTGTAACTACGTACAGTTGGTCACTGTGAAATGTGGGCAAAGAAATTTTCCATTGTAAAAAGCAGGGCACTGTTGTCATCTGCTGCACAGTGTTTAGTGCTAGATAGGGAAAGATATTAATATTTTGAATGGTTTTAATGGTTTTGCATAAATACTAGCAACAAGGGAATGGTTTTATGTTTTATTGTTATGCATTTTTAATACCAGAATTGCAGTCTGCCCATAAGGGGAAGCTTGTAACAAAACTGAAAGTAATGTCTGAACCTTGCTACATATTTGCAGAATGTTCTAGTGTAGTATGCCCTTTTTGACCTCTTTGTACTGCCATGGATACTGAATACTGGACATGATCTTTCCTTTGCCAGACATCCAGTTAAGGGTGACCTGGATAATTTTTGTACTTTAAACTCTTTAAAATTAATTCAATAACCACTTGTAGTCTAATACTATTACTCTTTAGAAGGATATTAGATGTACTGCAGGATCAGCCCTTTTGGACACATCGCTTCCCATTTGTAAATTGTACCCTGAGTATATCTGAACAGGCTCAACAATCTTTCCCATTGGATAAGATTTCCTTAGAAGGTAGGATATTAGGGAAATCTACTCTGTACGTTAGCTAAATCAGTTCCCAGTTGTTATAATCTGTAAATATTCTTGGAAGGACAGGTTGTACATTTCCATTAATATATGTATTTATTATTCATTTTTAAAGACATAGCATTATCCATTTTTTGTATCAGAATTAGTGTCTTTAAATTCTTCTGTGTTGACTCTAGCAAGAGTTGTAGCTCTTCATAACATATATCCATTTTGACTTTATTTTTGATATTCAGGATATTCAGATGAATAATCTTGCTAATAACCCTCTTCTACCATTAATATATGACAATGTAATATGAAATTATCCTGTTATTTGCAACTGTTTTCCCAGTTTCCCTTTAGCTAATTGAAGCTTTCAAGAAAAAAGGAAATTGTCCTCAAAATTCATCCTTTTGGGAAGAAGCAGCTTGGTTAATGATTGAAAAATAGTCCCAAATATTTCCAAGTATGGAGGTGGTGAAATACAAACATACGATTTCCATGATGTAATAAACCCTGTTCACACCTAGTTCCTTATATAAGCTTACACCTAGTTCCTTATATAAGCTACAGAAGTATAGGTTTAAAAAAATGCTTCAAGGGGTTTTTCAAAATTGTGATAAATATTAGTGTGTAATATTACACAGCATCAATAGTATGCCAGGAATTATTATTCTTGACCTCAATATCATTGTCACCAAACTTTCAGTGCAGAACTTTCAGCAATAGAAAAGGTTATTTATCATTGCCTAAAGTAGTTTTAATGGGCAGAACATGATTACAGCAGTCTGTCAATGGATGGCTTTAATGAGGGCCAGGTGGCTACCATATGACACTACAATTTCTACCACTCCATATCCACAAACCCCAAATTTTTTGCAGATGAACTTTTCTCCTTGAAAAGTTTTTTTAAAAATAAGCAAACACTTTTATCACTGTAGACTCTAAAAGCTACATTTTTCAAAGTGCTCAAGCTGGAAGGGTTGACCCTATAGGCCATGTAATAACACCTTTGTTCTGTCTGTGTAGTAGTAAGGTAGTAAAATGGCTCTGTATTTGTGGAATCTTATTTGGAATATGCAATTTAAAGAGATTTTAAGAGTTTTTAAAATATATTAAAATGTTAACAAATATCAGATGTGTAAATTGAAACAGCCCCCCCTCAATGACTGGAGTCAGAGAAAAGGGGTTTACCTAAAGCAAAGTAATTTCAGAATATTTTATTTTTGTTGTAGCACTCCGTGGTCTCAGGCAGGATTAGGTTCCAATTGCCTTAGGCACTGCAAAAGCATACAGGGGAATTGGCCTATGCTCTGAAGAGCTTACAGTTTACAAACAAACTACACAGGGTGAGGTACAGTGAATACATGCATGTTTTAATATGCGCACACTCACACACTCTCTCTCTCTATATATATAATATTAAAAGTATATGTGTAAAATTGTAAAAAAAATGTATATCGACTACCTGGGACTATCAACTGCCTCTCAGCCTGTCCCTTACTTGGATGGCTAATTTCTCATAGGCATCATTAAAAGATTGGGTCTTGAGGAGTGATTTGAAGGAGGAGATGGTAATGATCTTTACAGCTGAGTTCAGGGGAGGACATTTCACATGTAAGGGGCAACATAGAAGGATGGCTTGGGGAGAAGCAGACAAGGGTAGCATTATTAGTGGAGTAGCAGGGAAAGGATGAAACACAAAGGGTAGTTCTACACTGGAGCTGGAAGGACTAATTTGCAGCTGCAGTAGACATACCCATGCTAGCGCTTATAGAGATAGTATGCTAAAAATAGCGGTGTAGCCGTGACAGCGAGAGCAATGGGACAAATTAGCCATCCCAAATATGATCCCATCTGAGACTACTACTGTCTTCTCCAGATGGAAATTACACCTTCCATCTCCCTAAGAGACAAAAGCAGAAAGATTGGGAGAGGCAGAGCTGTGAAAGGTCTGAAAGGTAACAGTAAGCATGAACTTGGAAGAATAAAGCAGTGTTTCTTCCCCCACTATGCACTGAGAAAGCTCAAGAAACAGAGTAACAGCAGTTGCCTGTGTAGCAAAATTTGATGCATATACACTAACTAAATTCCTTTCTTAACAGGCCATGTATATGAAAACAATAAATGACCCTAGAGTAATATCTGATTTGTTTTTACTACTTGTTAATCATGATCTCAATTACATTAGTTATAGGAGATACTTTTATTATAAAAGGCCATAGCCCAAACTAATAAAAAGCAAAACTTTGTACAAACAAATTGGATCCAGTCCATTAGGCCATGTAATTAATATAGTATACAAATATACACACAAGTGGTACGCTGTTCTCAGGTTTTCTGGAATCCTATAGCAAACAGTAGATTCTATAGCTGCTTACTACTACCTTTACCAGAATTGTTGCTAAATTTACAAAAAGAAATGCACAAACAAAAATTGGTATTCTGAAGAATTTTTCTTATCACAGTATTCTTGTAAGGCATTTGTGAATGCGTGCATGTACGATCGTACTAACAAGATATCAGCCTTATTCTTATTTCTGTGAGTTGGAACTACAGACAAATATCTTTTATTGTGTGGATAAAATTTGAATGGATGCTACATCTTTTGAATCCCTTCATGGAAAAGTGCCACCTTTCTAGAATGATTATCAGGGTAAATGATCTAATTCACTCTGGGCCCAATTCTACAAACCTTGCTCAGTTTGACAAGTACTTTCTCATGTGGAGAATTCTACCGAAGTCTAAAGAATCTGGCTCTATATTGCCAGTGAAACAAAGAGCATTTAATACAAAATTTTAAAACTCAGTTACCTAAACTTTGGCACCTAAATAGGGGGCCTGATGCAAGGCACATGGAAATCAATGGGAGATTTTCCCTTACCTTCAATGGGCTTTGGATTAGGCCCTAAATGTGTTTTCGTTTAAAAAGGTGCTGAGCACTCAAACCTCACGTTGACTTTGGTGCCTCTGAAAATCAGACACTTTAAGTTAGGTGCCTAACTTCAGACACCTATGTTTGAAAACATAGGACCTTGTAGTATTTATTTATCAGCTGCACTGTAGTTTTTGGAATATAACTAATTTCCTTGTTGTTCCTACAGTGGGAAAAATTAGACAGGTGATTTATAACAGAGTTGAATATATAACAAAAGATCTACTACACTCAGAAAAATCTAATAATGACTCTAATGAACCAATGTTAATTAATCCATCTACAATACTTGTCAAATGTCAACTTGATAAGAATCAAGGAATACCATGAGATTGGGTCAACTGTGTGAGCTGCTAACATGTTGAGATCTGCATTTTCTCCTGTGTATTTCCAAACATGTTGTGCCCCTCAGAAAAGAAAATAATTGCTTTTGACATTATTTGACTGACTTGATTCAAGCAGGCTGTAATTACAGTACTGATCAGGTTTCCATAGATGGCTTGAATTGAAGCAGGAATACCACACATGGAAACACGATGGCTAATCACAAACAGATACAAAGCAGGTTTTTCCCAAATTTTCATTCTATACTTAAACAGAGAACACCAGAAGAATAACATTCATATAACTATCACTGGAGAAAAGGTTGGTGGCACCGGCAGAGAACTATGTGGTGGGGAAGCTGTCATCGCTGATGAAATAGTATCTTGACATACAAAAAACTGCTTGCCGGGGTTTCGAACTCCAGTGAACAAGTTTTTATAAGCTTTGTTTAAAAAACCCCATCAACAACAGACCAATGGGCCTGTTCGTTTGCAAGGTATGTAAGAGTCTTGTGAAGGCCATGACCTAAAGAGGGGAGCGGGAGGAAATCTTTCTGGAGGTTATGTGATGCCTTGTGGTGGACTCAGTAAGCCAACAAAACAGAGGGAAAAGCAGTCACTGAAAATGTAGGGGCCAGATGGAGGATTGGGGCTAGAGGGAGAGAGACTAAGGACGCATTTAGAGCAGGGTGTGAGTAAATAAATAAATATGTCACAGTTGAGTGGGGCATGGAGGGCAGTGAGAAGAGGGAGAGGGGAATAGGATGGCAGCAAGAGGAGCTGAGAAGTGAGGCCAACGAGTAAAAAAACAAAACCAAAAAAAGCTTGTTTTCATCACACATGCTGCCCTGATGAGCTAGGACCACTATAGCTGTTGAGAACGGTGAGGGGGAATTTTGCTTCACTAACAGTAAGAGTATGAGACAAGTTGAGCTGGGTCCTTGCTGTGGTAGCATAATTGTTTTATAAACCAGAGCCATCGATGTCCTGGGAATATTCAGCTCTCTGTTTCAGAGATCTGGATGGTACTGTCAGTCTGTTGTCAAAGCTGGGACTTGGATGAGAGATACCTGTCTGGTGTGCAATTTGGATAAGGTAGACATAATTCTGTGACTGGCTGAGGGGCAACCGAAAATGATGGAACTGATAAGTCTCCCTTATGTTGTGAGAGAATGTCTGCCTTTCATGACGATAGCTCACAATCCAGGAGATTTATTGGCGCTTTGGCCACTTCTGGATGTTCAGATAGCCTCAGAGAACAAGAGGGATGTTGTTTCCATATGGCCTAGATTAGGATACTGCAACTATTCTGGTCTAGACATTCAGGCCTGCTCTACACTAGGAGTTTATGTCGAATTTAGCAGCGTTAAATTGAATTAACCCTGCACCCGTCCACACAACGAAACAATTTATTTCGACATAAAGGGCTCTTTAAATCGATTTTTGTACTCCTCCCCGACGAGGGGAGTAGTGCTAAAATCAACATGGCCATGTCGAATTAGGGTTAGTGTGGATGGAATTCGACGCTAATAGCTCCAGGAGGTATCCCACCATGCACCACTCTCGCCTCTCTGGACAGCAGTCCGAGCTCGGATGCTCTGCCCAGCCACACAGGAAAAGACCCGGGAACATTTGAATTCCATTTCCTGTTTGGCCAGTTTGAATTTCATTTCCTGTTTGGACATCGTGGCAAGCTCAGCAGCACTGGTAATGATGCAGAGCTCTCCAGCAGAGGTGACCATGCAATCCCAGAATCGAAAGAGGGCTCCAGCATGGACTGATCGGGAAGTGTTAGATCTGATAGCTGTATGGGGAGATGAATCCGTGCTATCAGAGCTGTGATTGAAAAGACGTAATGCGAAAATCTACGAGAAAATCTCCAAGGCCATGACGGACAGAGGATACAGCCGGGGTGCAATGCAGTGTCGACTGAAAATTAAGGAGCTGAGACAAGCGTACCAGAAGACCAAAGAGTCCAACGGACGCTTCAGGTCTCAGCCCCAGACATGCCATTTCTATGCCGCGCTGCATGCTATCCTAGGGGGGGCCGCCACCACTACTCCACCCCTGTCCATGGACTCCGAGGATGGGGTATTCTCATCAGTCGCTTCCTCTGAGGTTTTCTCAGATGGAGAAGATGATGAAGGAGATGATGAGGACGAGGTAGTCGACAGCGCATTGCACGCTGATTTCCCCGAAAGCCAGGATCTCTTCATCACCCTCACAGAGATTCCCTACCAACCCTCCCAAGGCGGTATCCTGGACCGTGAATCCGGAGAAGGAACAGTAGGTGAGTGTATCTTTTGAATAGAATAGACATGGTAGTAAAGCAATTGGTTTTTAATGAGTAATTTGACCTGAGGACTTTGGATGCATTCGTGGCCAGTACAGCTACTGGAAAAGTCTGTTAACATGTGTGGGGATAGAGCAGAAATCCTCTTGGGACATCTCCATGAATCTCTCCTGGAGGTACTGTGAAAGCCTTTGCAGAAGGTTTCTGGGGAGAGCGGCCTTATTGCGTCCTCCATGGTAGGAGACTTTACCGCGCCAGGCCAGTAGCAGGTATTCCGGTATCATCGCCTGACAAAGCATGGCGGCATATGGCTCCGGTGTTTGTTGGCATTCACGCAACATCCATTCTTTCTCTGTCTGCGTAATCCTCATCAGAGTGATATCAGTCATGGTGACCTGGTTGGAATTAGGTGCATTTTATTACGGGGACTGTTTGCCTGTGCCTTTTAAAAAATCCTCCCAGCAGTTTCCAGCCACGCGGTGGGTGCGGGGAGGGGGAGCGTTCATGCTGAGCGGTTCGTGGTCACCTAGCAGGGATCTTCCCCGAGACCAGCCATGCAGTGGGGGCGGGGAGGTGGACCGTTCATGCCAAGCGGTTCGCGGTCACCTAGCAGGGAACTTCCCCGAGACCAGCCACACGTTGGGTATGGGGAGAGGGAGCGTTCATGCTGAGCGGTTCGCGGTCACCTAGCAGGGAACTTCCCCGAGACCAGCCACATGGTGGGGGCGGGGAGGCGGACCGTTCATGCTGAGCGTTCGTGGTCACCTAGCAGGGATCTTCCCTGAGACCAGCCACACGGTGGGGTGAAGGCTAAAGCGACCATCCCAGAGAATGGTATGGCTGGGGTTACTGTGGTTTCTGCCACTGCACGTTAACCCGCACAGTGCAGCAGTAACTGGCCAACTCTAGGAGCTCTGCTTGGAATGGGAAAGGAGGGCGCTGCTGTTAAGTAAGCTTTCAGCAGCCAAAAGTCTACAGCTTACCATGGCCGCCTGCTAGCCGAATTCCATTGCCCGGCCCTGCTTGTGTGATCTGTACACCAAAACCCCAGGCACTCAATATAAAGATTCAAAATGCGACCTTGTACTGAAATCACATGTGATAGGTTGTGTGCATGGTCTTGTTCACTGTGAAAGACTATATTCATTGTTCTGAAAAATGTATCTTTTTAAAGAATTCACTCCCTTTTTTTCATCCCACAGCTGCAACTGTCTCTAGGCTTCCCCTGGCATCTTCCTCCCAAAGGCTGTCACAGATAAGGCTGCGAAAGAAATGCACATGAGACGACATGTTCTCTGAGCTAATGCAGTGCTCACACACTGAGGTAGCCCAGCAGAATGAGTGGAAGGACACAATTTCCCAGTACAAGCGAGCGGCCAGTGAATGGGAGGACAGAAGGGACACCCATGAGGACAGGAGGGATGCCCGTGAGGACAGGAGGGATGCTCGAGATGAGAGGTGGCGGATGGAAGACCAGAGTGTGACTGAGGCGATGCTTGGGCTACTGCGTGAGCAAACCGACATGCTCCGGCGTCTGGTGGATGTTCTGCAGGAACGGAAGCAGGATGACAGAGTGCCACTGCAGCACATCTATAACCACCCTCCCCCGCCCCCAAGTCCCATAGCCCCCTCACTCAGAGTCCTAAAAACGAGGGGTGGGAGGCTCCGTGCGAACAACCAGTCCACCCCGACTGCTCAAGTAGCAGAAGGCTGTCATTCCCCAAGTTTTTAAGCATCCTTTCCCTCCCTCCATCCACACCCCACCCTGCCCACCGTCCCAGTTCACTCCCTTTATTGAAAAATCTTGAATAAAAAATAGTTTTTTATTGAACAATGCTGCCTTTATTTTCTTTTCAAAGCAAGGTGTGTTTGAAGGGGGGCAGGGGGTTGGTAATTGGAGAGGATAGGCAATATAAACAGAGTAAACAAATGGGGGCAGGTTATCCTCAAGGAGAAACAAACGTAAGAGTCTCTAGTTACCCTGGTCTGTCTGGAAGCTAGTTTTCAAAGCTTCCCTGATGCACAGCGCGTCCTGCTGTGCTCTTCTAATCGCCCTGGTGTCTGGCTGCGCGTAATCAGCGGCCAGGCGATTTGCTTCAACCTCCCACCCCGCCATAAACGTCTCCCCCTTACTCTCACAGAGATTGTGGAGCACACAGCAAGCTGCAATAACAATGGGTATATTGGTTTTGCTGAGATCTGAGCGAGTCAATAAGCTGTGCCATCTCCCTTTCAAACGTCCAAAAGCACACTCCACCACCATTCTGCACTTGCTCAGCCTGTAGTTGAAGAGCTCCTTATCACTGTCCAGGGTGCCTGTCTACGGCTTCATGAGCCAGGGCATTAGTGGGTAGGCTGGGTCCCCAAGGATCACTGTAGGCATCTCCACATCCCCAACTGTTATTTTCTGGTCCGGGAAGTAAATACCTTCCTGCAGCCATCTAAACAGACCAGAGTTCCTGAAAACGCGAGCGTCATGAACCTTTCCCGGCCATCCCACGTTGATGTTGGTGAAACGTCCCTTATGATCCACAAGTGCTTGCAGCACCATTGAAAAGTAGCCCTTTCAGTTAATGTACTGGCTGCCCTGGTGGTCCGGTTCCAGGATAGGGATGTGCGTTCCGTCTATAGCCCCACCACAGTTAGGGAATCCCATCGCAGCGAAGCCATCTACTATTGCCTGCACATTTCCCAGGGTCACTACCTTTGATAGCAACAGCTCAACGATTGCATTGGCTACTTGCATCACAGCAACCCCCATGGTAGATTTGCCCACTCCAAAGTGATTCACGACTGACCGGTAGCTGTCAGGCGTTGCAAGCTTCCAGAGGGCTATCGCCACTCGCTTCTGGACTGTCAGGGCTGCTCGCATCCTGGTGTCTTGGCGCTTCAGGGCAGGGGACAGCAAGTCACAAAGTTCCAGGAAAGTGCCCTTACGCATGCGAAAGTTTCGCAGCCACTGGGATTCATCCCAGACCTGCAGCACTATGCGGTCCCACCAGTCTGTGCTTGTTTCCCGGGCCCAGAATCGGCGTTCCACTGTATCAACTTGACCTACTGCCACCAGGATGTCCAATTTGCAGGGGTCCCGTGCTTTGACAGAGGTCTGTGCCCCTGTCATCGTCACTGTCATCACCGCGCTGCCGTAGCCTCCTCGCCTGATTTCGCAACATCTGCCTCTGAATAAAGTGCACGATAAGGCGCGAGGTGTTGACAATGGCCATAACTGCTGCGATGATCTCGCCGGGCTCCATGCTCGCGGTGCTATGGCGTCCGCGCTGTCAATCAAGGGAAAAGGGCGCAAAATGATTGTCTGCCGCCGCTTTCACGGAGGGAGGGGGGGAGTGAGGGTTGAATGATGACAGTTACCCAAAACCACCCGCAACACATTTCTTGCCC
Organism: Macrochelys suwanniensis; assembly: GCA_033296515.1. NCBI lineage: Eukaryota > Metazoa > Chordata > Testudines > Chelydridae > Macrochelys > Macrochelys suwanniensis. The sequence continues at coordinate 33,551,261 of CM065784.1, read as the reverse complement.
CATCAGGCATTGGGGGCTCTACCCAGAATTCAAATGGGCAGTGGGGACTGCAGGAACTGTGGGATAGCTACCCACAGTACACCGCTTGAAATGTCGATGCTTGCCCCATTACTGTGGACTCACAACGCCAAATTAATGTGCTTAGTGTGGACGCACACTATCGACTTTGTAATATCGGTTTCAAAAAATCGGTTTAAGTAAGATCGAACTACTATCGTTGTGTAGTTATACCCTCAGGCTCAGGCTGCAGCCTTGGCTCTAGGACCCTATGAGGTGGGAGGGTCCCAGAGCTCAGACTGCAGCCTGAGCCCGAATGTCCCGAGCCCTGTGAACCTGAATCAGCTGTCATGGGCTATCTGCAGGTTTCTAATTGTAATGTAGACATACTATGAGACACATGATATGACTGTCCCACAATTTGTATGTCTAGGGGATGGTGGTAAGGAGTTTTCAGTCAGTGGTTCTCAACTCTGGAGATTGCTTAGCTCCTTGATCCAACAGAACCATAAAGAACATAGTTTTTTTCTAAAGGGTTGGGTTAGATGGCAAGAGTTTCATTTTATATGTTGAGAAGATTTTTTTTAGTGTTATTGTCACTTAGATTTATTTATTGTCAACATAATTGATTTTGTAATTTTTTAAAATGTTGATTGTTTATGCACCTAGAACTTTTAAATATGTTTTATATAAGTTGGAAAAGAACATCAATGTTTGTTGTATATAGAACAGGATTGGTGCAGGTTCTAGCACACTCATTTTTATTTATAGAAATGTATTTTTCTTTCTAAAATGTTCTTTATTAATTTACCTTGCTGGTGGAAACAGTTCCTACAGCACATTTAGAAATGAATCACGCTATACTTAATAGAAAGAACTATGAAATGGTTTGTCAAGTATCCTCTTTCCTTTATTTCTGATTCTTTCCTTTCTCTTATTTTTAAACACTTTTATCTCTTACTCTTTAGTAAGCAGACTTTATTTTTTAGGAAGTAAATTTTCCTTCGGAATCAGAGATTTCAGAATTCTGTTCAATATAATTTATACTGTATGCCTGTTCACTTTGATTCTGCAAGAACGCAGTGTGTAAAGTAATACTCTGTTGGATTTTCTTTGATAAATGATTTCTTTTGATCCTTATGTTACGCTGGATTTGGTTTGAGGTCATTAAAGTCAATTATATCTTTCAATGAAGTAACAAAACATACAAAAACACTTATAGTCTTTCTTGGCACTATTTTTTGGCTTGTTACAGCAAAGTAACAGTTTTAGGGAGGATTGAGATATATATATATTTCAGGATAATGATACAAGATCAGTATCTCTTTCCTTGGCTTTATATCAGCCATTGGTACAGTCCAGACAATGAGTTTTCTCAATCAGTGTTCCAATCACATGATTGAATTTGTTTTTTTGTCACTGATGTGACTGGAAAAATTCCTCATCAGGAAACTCAAGATTGTAAAAGATGAGTCTTTGATGAAACCCAAGTCTCAAGCCTGCTGTCTTATTGAACTCAAACCCCATGGTGATGGGCATGCAATGTGACAACAGGTTTGCCTGATATATGTATATACCCAGATTATATATTTTATTTGAATAAACCAAAACTGTGAGATAAATTTGTCCTATGAAACTGAGAGTCTATCAGCACCAATATGAGTAAGGCATCGTGCAGACAGATGTGTACGTTTGTCATGTAGATCTCTTGCTATAAACCTCTTCCTTGACCTGTCACAAACCAGTCTGCTCCAGTCGTGGGACTTCATTCAGTAGAAACTGTGATGTGATTTGGGTGGTGGTGGGCTTTGTGATGTGTACTAATAGGGAGTGGGAAGAATCCTCCAGACTCCTCCTCCTTTACAATCTAATCTCAGATTTGGATTTATATTTTAACATTTTATGGTGACAGTTACCAATACCAAGGCCATATGGAAATATCTTTGTCTTCCTGTTCCCTGCTTATTTCTGTGTTATATTTTTCCAGTGGAGATGCTGAGTCTTTTGCACTTCCTAGTTAAAATATTACTTTAAATTTTGTAGCTTCAAAGCTCATTATGTAATTGAAAAGTAAACTAGACACCAAGCTGTTAAAGAGCTAACTCTGCTCAGATTTATCGTATGTTTGATTGACTAGGGAAATGACTTTCAGTTGACATCTGAGCCCACAAGTTAGCTGAAATAAAATTTTGCTTAATACCTTTGCATCAATAATCTAGGCACAACATCATTGATTGAGAAAGTCTGATCAATAGAGTATTACTGACTGTCTAACTGTAACTTTGCCAGACTTTTTTGCTAATTCTGCTGATGACCTTCGTACCACTGCTTTTCAGGTTCACTCTTTTTTTCTCTTTGAAATTCAATTTGCTCCATTTGCTATTATTTAAGGAATTTACACATCCAATTGATTTCAATCTACCTGATATAGGATGAGTTTAGGACATAGACGATTGTGTGTGCTTGGGATAAAGCTTTTGTAGCCTGAAATTAGTTACATATTTTCACAGACTCTTTACAGAAAAGCTCCTTGAAGGAGATATAATCGGGGGGGGGGGAGGGAATAAGGAAAGTATTTTTTTTAACGGGGTAGGCTGTGAGGCACAGTGGGATTTTCACATCTATTTTCAATATGGCTCAAGTGATAAGAAGAAAAGAGTGTAGTGGTCTCATCTAGTCCAGAATGGACATTAACTGGGAAAACCAGTAAAGACAAAGTGAAAACCAGTCCAAACATTCACTTATTTCCCTAACAGAATCCCTAATTCGGTCATGTCTCCATATTATGTAGTGATTTTCACCAAGCCTTGGTTCTCTCTTTGTGACACCCCGCACTATCTCTTTACTTTCCAGCACACACACATTTATAATATGCCTGTGTGATGGGGTAATCTGCCATTGTGGGAAGTAATGCCTAGCGGTCAGCCCATCCCACCATCTGGCATGGCCCTTTAAGGATTAAGAAGGGTCCATTAGATGCATATAGAGACCTATGGGTCCTGGGAGTGAATGGTGATTGGTAGGACCCTACCAAATCACGGCAGTGAAAAATGCGTCACGGACAGGGAAATCTGGTCTCCACAGTGAAATCGGTTCTTTTGTGTACTTTTACCCTATACCATACAGATTTCACAGGGGAGACTGGCATTTTCAGACTGGGGGTCCTGACCCAAAAGGGGGATGGGGGTCTGGAGTTGCAAGATTATTGTAGGGGGGTTGTGGTATTGCCACCTTTACTTCTGCGCTACCTTCAGAGCTGGGTGGCTGGAGAGCAGCGGATGTAAGGGTGGCAATACCATTACCACACCATCATCAGCACCAGAATTGGGGAAGCCAGGGGGTCATGGCCCTTCCACTTTTTGCCACACACCCCTCACCCCTCTTCTTCCCCCCCACAAGGCCCCGCCTCCCCGGCCAGGCCAGCAGCTGGAGCCCAGCCAGGGAGTCCAGCGCAGGAGTGTTTGTGGCTCCTCGCAGCTGCATGCGCCCCTCTTACCCTGACCCGGCTCCAGCCGGGGGATGGGGTCTCAAGCCGTAGCCCAGTCATGGTAAGAGCCGTGCGGCCTGGCAGCTCTGAGGAGCTGTGGACCCTCTACCTGCCCAGGGTGGGGGATCCAGGAGATGGGGACATGGGCCGAAGCTGCTCTCGGCCACCCCATCCCGGGCAGGTGGAGGGTCTGCAGCTCCCAGTCCACTCCATCTTGGCTGGGAGGTTGGCCCTCAAGCAGAAGGGGTGGGGCCTTGGGTGGGGAGAGGCCATGGAGCGGGTGGGGCACCCTGACCCACCCACACTTTGGGGAAGACTCTGCTGCCCCTGCATACTATGCCACCCTTACTTCTGCACTGCTGCCTTCAGAGCTAGACTCCTGGTTAGCAGCCACCACTTTCCGGCTGCCCAGTTTTGAGGGCAGCACCGCCACCAGCAGCAGAGCAGAAGTAAGGGTGGCAATACCATGACCCCCCTACAATAATCTTGTGACACCCCTCCCCATTCCCTTTTTGGGTCAGGACCCCTACAGTTACAACAAACTGAAATTTCAATTTTAAATAGCTGAAATCACGATATTTATGATTTTAAAAATCCTATTACCGTGATATTGACCAAAATGGACTGTGAATTTGTAGGGCCTTAGTGATTGGGGAAGAAATCCAGACACTATACCTTTAAGAGCCTGAAACAATGCAGAGAAGGCAGGGCAAGGCTCCCCTCTCGCCCAATCAGCTACGAAGGAGTTGAGAGAAGGGAAACAATATAAAGGCTGCTCCCCTTGTTACAGCAGACAGGCACTGACAGGAGAAGGCTGGATTGCTGAACCCTCCAAAGTGGAAGGCTAATTGGGGAGGGTGTTCAGCTGAAATAAACTGGCAAAAGCCTTGCAGCTGATTTAAGTCACAACCCCAACTCCAGGAAAAGGGCTGACTTGGTACCTTACAAAAATTTGACTAAGAAACCAGAATAAAAGCAACATGGCACATATTAAATGGCTAACTGACAGGTCTCAAAATGTAACTGTAAATGGGGAATCATCATCAAGCGGGTGTGTTTCTAGGGGGTCCCGCAGGGATGGGTTCCTAGCCCTATGTTATTTAACATTTTTTATCAGTGACCTAGAAGTTAACATAAAATCACTGATAAAATCTGCAGATAACACAAAGATTGGAGAAATGATTAATAAAGAAGACAAGTTATTGATACAGAGCTATCCTAGATCACTTGTTCAGCAGCACGCAAGCAAACAATATGAATTTCAATATGTCCAAATTTAAAGTCATACATCCAGAAGCAAGGCAATACTTACAGCATGGGGACGCTATTTGGGTAACAGAAACTCTGGACTTTGAAATACACCTGGGGGGTCATTCAAGACAATCAGCGGAATATGCCAGTGATGATGATGTAACCAAATGGGCTAATGTGATCCTTGGATGTATAAACAGGGGAATATCAAGTAGGATTAAAGAGGTCATTTTACCTTTGTATTTGGCATTAGTGATACCAGTGAAGGAATACTATGTTCAGATCTGATGTCCACAGTTCAGGAAGGACGTTGATACATTGGAGAGGTCCAGAGAAGAGCCACGAGAATGATTAAAGGATTGGAAAGCATGCCTCATAGTGATAGGCTCAAGGATCTCAATCTATTTAGCTTACCAAAGAGAGGGTTAAGGGGTGACTTGACGACAGTGTCTACGCACCTGCATGTGGCATGGAAATTTGATAATAAAGGACTGTTTGATCTAGCAGTCAAAGGTTTAACAAGATTAAATGATAAGTAGATGAAGCTAGACAAATTCAGACTTCAAAGAAGGTGTAATTTTTTAACAGTGAGGGTAATTATCCAATGGAACAACTGACCAAGAGCTATGATGGATTTTCCACCTTCCACCACTTGCCATTTTTAAATCAAGAATGATATTTTTCTGAAAAGATGTGTTCTAGGTCAAATGAATTAATTCATGGAAGTCCTATGGTCTCTGTTATGCAGGAGGTCAGACTAAATGATCACAATGGTCTCGTCTGGCTTTAGAATCTATGAAAACGATAGCTTGCTAAAATATAAAATAGCCCTTCCCTTGCCCTCTTTTTCCTGGCCATGTTGTGAGGTGGGCAGGAACCACTACTATGTCTCTACACTACCATAAGATCCTCTTCAGCTGAGTGATCTTCCCACTTAGCTACCCCAATTTTAGGGCCTCTTTGCACCAATTGTATAGCACAAAGTGGCTGCAGCATAGAGTCAGGGGCAGCAAATGTAGAATCTTCCCTAGTGGCAATGTATAATTTTATTCAGTGTTGAGGGGCTTTGATCTTGATTTAACAATATAAGGAATATCTTTAGTGCATTTAACGGAATGGAGAACATATGATGTCTTGGGTGACAGCCAGACTTACATATATCTATCTGTCTGGCCACCATCACTGTAGTAACAGAGAGCTTTCTAAGTATTAAAAATAGATAGATTTGTAAGTATTAATGTTTACATAATTGAGGCCATAAGGCATATCCTATGGGACTGTATAAAAGTAAATAAATTCCAGAAGGACATCAATCAGATTATCATTAATATTTTGGAAAGATTGAGGAAATAGAGACATCACTGGAACTAGCTTTAATAAATGAATATTACTGGATAATTGGGCATTTAATAGTTACATGACAAAACTCATCCATATTTTACAACCATGTGTCAAAATATATATTATTAGACTATGTGAAGCTCTCAGAGCACCCACCCAGCTTATGATTTCTATCCAGTCTTTTAAAGTTAATAGAACTACTATATTAATCCAGAAATTGTGAAGAGACAAAAATGGGATCACTAAGAAAATGTAAACATTATATTAACTTGTTTATGACAGATTAGTTATATTTCTTTGTAAAAATATTGCTATGTAAAATAGCTGTGGGTGTATCATTATTATATTTGCAAAACTGAAACTATATTTAGCCTTAATTGCCCCCATTTTCTCAATAGACCAGACTGGGTGCCTTTGATAAAGAATTGGGCATCTGTACATTTAGTTTATTCCTTTATTACTCTGGGCACAAAACTGTTGTTGAAATCAGTGGAAGTTTTGTGTGGAAAACAATGGCATGGGAACTGAATGGCTCAAAGACTGGCAATGATCTAAAGTCTGATTCCTAGCCCATTGAAGTCAATGGAAAGACTCCTATTGACTTCGGTGTATTTTGGATCAGGTCCTTTCATACTGAGGGTCATGATTCTTCAAGGCGCTCTATAGAAGCAGATCCCAGGGCAGGATTATGTGTCACCAGATCAAATATACAGGCCAGGTCAGGCATAAGAGACTGAAATTGCTATTACAAATAGCAATCTTGTTGGCAGTCTCTGCGGAAGGAACGAGGATTGAATAGGCATGAAGACTGAACTATCCCCTCACCCCTAGATGTGATGCATCCAAGTAAGAGCTGTCAGGGCACTGCGGGGAAGCCTCACCATTGGTGCAGTTATTTAGGGGACTTCCTTTTCCAGGGCTAACATTCTGGCACTTGTCTCACACAAATACACACAATGTTTAAGAAGGGGAAAAAATGAATGGCAGGTTATATCCCCAAGAGTGTCCAAATCATTAAAAAAAATATTTTCTAGGCCTAGTCTTTTGGGACTTGGCTCCAGTGGGGAAATTTCCTCAAAAACTGTAATTGGTTTTAAAATCAGTTCAAGTAAACCATTTTTGAAATCAGCTGGAGCTATAGTGTAGACCACGTTTGGTAGCTAAGTTGTATGTATATCTCTGAAAACACTGGATATATTTAAAAAAATACTGTCAGACTGCATATTACTGCAGCACAAAACTGTACAAAACTAAATTTTATTTAAGGATCTAAAATCCCTGTTTTGCTTCAGGGGAAGATGAAACTATATTTTAAATACCGTTAACCTCTGTGCTGATGCAGTTTGAATGTACATTGCACTAATGACAATTTTTGTGGAACATTTCATAAAAGCAAAAATAAATATGTTCCATTTATGAAACTTTACTAAATCCACCTAGTGCCTCTTCCAAAGTTTTGAGTTAGTAACTTGGGAAGGTGAGGTCTCCTATTAAAGCATAATAAGGTGTGTATTAAAATTCCCTCTAGTGGCTCAGTGGTTGGATGTGTTGCAGTACTGCATAGTGTAAGGGCTTATCTACATGGTGGGCTAATGCAGTCTCTGGGGGCATGATTTCTAAAGTGGGCTGTGGTGTGCATTAATTGGTTCACGTAGACCCACTTTAATATAGTCCTATTTGAAACAGTACCATGTTAAAGCGCACTAGGGAATCTTTATTGCACACCAGCAGGGTCTTTGAGGACCAATTAATGCATGTTAGTGTGCTTTAGAACCACACCCCTGTAGAGCACATTACCCCACCGAGTAGACAAGCCCTAAGTAGTACTTTAAATAAACAAGACTGAATTATCACTGGAAGTGAAGTCTCCTGTAATTAATTTTCTCTTCACTTATGTTATTTTTACATTTCATTTGAACAGTTCCACTGAAGTCAATGATATGTGAGTGAGGCATGTAGGATTTGGTCCTATAATAGCCCTATTGCAGGATCTGGCTCTAAGTTCTTGAAAGCCTCACCTTGTAAGCTTTGCATTCTCTTTTCCTATTCCTACCATTTCATTTGCTAATTATCATAATGATTATTACTGCTAAAAATAGGTAATGATGGCAGTATTTCACCTGAAGTATTCACTATGCCCTTACTTGACAATGGTGATCCGTTACTCACTGTAAGTGTACAGGGCTCCTGCACTTTCTGGCATTAGTAAAGGTAGTTGTTTGTGCCTTGCTTTACATTTTCTCATGATGGGAGCATATTAAGCTTTGTCACATAACAATGCTTCAGAGTCAGATTCACATTTGGTAAAAATCGGTGTAACACTATTCACTTCAGTATTGCTGGGCCCATTTACACCAGTTGAAGATCTGGTACTGTGTATGTTTGTCTTTTTTTCATTGGTTGTTATGACTTTATTATTAGGTTTTTCTTTTTTAATTAACAGGTTGACATTAAAAAACGTTCTTGTTTCACAAAGCAGCATGTTTCCAGGGTTTTAATAAGCCCAGAGCTTCCATTTCAAACTTATATAAAAAGACCTTTAATTTGGAGTTTGCCAGTCTGAATGGTGCTATTTATACATTAAGATGTATATAGCATTTTTAAAAAAGCTAATTCAAATAGTGCTGAAAAGGTGAAAACAGAGGATGCTATTAAATGCTTTCATTCAACAAAATTATTTTGTAAACACATTGTAAAAACATTGTTTTCTTTTCTGATCTTTTCACTTTTTATTAAAGCAGGAGCTGTGAAGCTATTCCTTTTCACTTAGGCACATGTGGCACTGCTGTCTTACCACTGTGTTCCAAGGACTTATATAATGACTCAAGTTCAGCTAAATAATAATAATAAACATCTAACTCTTGTATACTATTGTTCATGAATACATCTCAAAGAAATTTACAAATGAGATAAATATCATTGTCTCTGTTTTATAGCTGGAGAAACTGAGACATAGGCAGATTATGAGACTTGACCAATGTCACAAAGCAGATCTGTGGAAAGAAGGTGGTGTCTTAATAAAGTCAAATGGAAAATGTCAAAAATGGAAGTTTGAAAGCTAAACCCCGGGAGCAAGTGTAACATTCACAAGGAACAACCTGATAATACCGTACTCCTGAGGCCATTCTGTGCCAAAAAAATAAAAATTATGTGCACAAAATTTTAAAATTCTGCAAATTTTCTTTGTCAAATAAATGTGGAGGCTCCAGCTTGGCACTGGGGAGCACAGGCCACTGTCTTCACAAAGGCGGGAGATCACTGTGCAGCTCCCCCTTGGGACCCGAACTCAGCGGTGAGGTTGCACCCAACCCTGACACAGTGCAAGGACCGGGCCTGCCCCAGAAACACCCCAGGGCCCTGCACCTCCATGCCAGGTGCACCAGGTGTGGGCAGGTAGGCTCAGCAAGACAGGGTCCAAGTGTGGAGGGGCTTAGTGTACGGGGATCCAGATGTGCATTGAGAGGGTTCTGTGTAGGGCAATCTGGGTATGGGCGGCTCAGTGGGAGATCCGGATGCACAGGGGCTTATTGAAGGGTCCTGGGTGCAATGGTAAGGGGACTCTACGGGGGGGTCCAGGTGAAAATGGCTGCGACTCAGTGGGGGAGGTCTGGGTGTGGGGGAATAGAGCTCATAAGGGGGGTCTGGGTGTGGGGGGATTAGAGGGAGTCCAGATGCTGGGGTAGTGTGGCTTAGTTGGGTGAGGATCCAGGTGTGGATGGCTCGTTGGGGTAGTCCAGGTGCAGGGGAAGTGGGACTCATTGGTTGGCGTTCTGAGTGAGGGGCAGTGAAGCTTTGCGGGAGGGTCTGGGTATGAGGGGGTCTGGATGCATGGAGGTTGGGCAGATGGGGGAGCAGCTCCCTGTACAGTGATCCCTCCCCCTGCAGCTGAGGAGTGATGGGTGCAAGAAGTGTATGTGGGGGGGTAGAGTTTCTTCCTACAGTTAGGGAAGAATCTGGGGGTGAGTCTGACACAGCCCTGGATGCCGTGGAGGGGAAGAGGAAGTCCTGTCCTCCCCAGCCCAGCCGGGACTAGCAGCTAAACCCGGCGCAGGGTAGGAACCACCAGCCAGGTCTTCGCCAGTCCTGCCCTGTCCCACAAAGATTACTTCTCTGCTGGCTGCCCTGGTCATCTGAAACATACTGCTGGGGAAGGTCGCATGGCCGCTCTTATGGCTTACCTTTGTTTCCCCATCAGAAAGTCATTTTTCTCCAGGGAAGCAAATAAATCTGCGGCAGACATAAATTCTGTGCACGCCACAGTAGCACAGAATTTCCCCAGGAGTATATACTGGTAGAGGATTGCACTACCAGAACAGTTACACTGCTTATTGAATTCTAAGACATCCCATGCTGCCACAGCAACTCTGGGCCAAATATGGGGTGAGATCCTCACTCCTGTTCCTTTATGCTGGGTAAAAGAGCTGGAGGGTGTAAAAGAGTTCCCAAAAGCCCTGGATCCAGCTGGGGGGATGATTTCCTTGGCACAGGCAGTGTGGTAGACAACTGTAAGACTGACTTCCAAGGACCCCTTCATGAGCCCAGGCATTGAGGATGTGTTGGGGGAGGGTGTGAGAGTCGAGTTGAGGGAAGGGCTGCAGCATGCAGCTCTGTGGAGATTCCGGGCTGTACTGCTACCCATTGCAGGTTGGTGATGCTGCCCTACCTTAGGCATCCCCCCGTAGCTGTTTGAGTTATGCCAGTGGGCTCTCCAGCCCCTGGAGCAGCCCAGGATCAGGAGGGTGTGAAGGTAGCTTAAAGGCACATTAGCTTCACCTGGCTTCCACTGGGCTGCAAGTTGTGTGCTGCGCCTCTTAAAGGCCCAGCACTGAATCTCACCCATGGCCTACACATCAGCTAAATTATGTAAGCTGTACATCTCCACCCACTCATACCTTTCAGGGGTGTGTTCGCTCCATATACAATATCCATTCTTGCATGCACTGGCTAAATAAAGCTATTAAATAAAAGAACATCTTAAGCAAAGCGGTGTAATTTTTATATTGCTTCTTAGTGGACCTAATCTTGCTATTTTTTACAGATGTGAGTAGAGACAATGGAGGCCGTGGAAAACTGCTTTATGACTAAGCTATCAGGATTCAGCCCTGTTCTTCATGGAACTCTGTTAGTTTCATGGATTCAAGGGCTGGTGGGTGCAGGAGAGCTTCCCTTCTCCACTGGAGAAATCTAGATCGCAACCTGCCTAAAATAAAAAAAATAAAAAAGGCAAATTACTGTGGGCTGTCTCCTCTCAGAACATCAATGACATGATCCTCATTGTACAACACAAATATAACTGGAATCTATAATTAACATTAGGTCACACGTATCTAGCTTGCATTAAAAGAGTCATCTTTGAAGCATCATTTTAAAGACGGTATGTTTGTGCCAAAAACATGTTTCACGGATATATGAGCAGCGAGCCATGCAGCTGGCAATTTTTAAATCTCCAAATGCCCTTCAAAGATATCCTACTTTTATATTCTATGTAGCACTTCATGCAAATCATTGACTATATTCTGGACAGCATGGGAAACCAGGCCTTCAGTTCCTGCTTCAGCAAAATTCTTATTTGCTTCAATGAGAGTTTGGCTGTAGTGAGGACTGCAGGAATTTTGCCCTACTGTCTGTCTGCCATTCCCCACACCATGAGTGGGCTATTTTCTAGGAGTCGCACATCCTCTGCATTCGCATTTCTAGGGCCATCTGCTTAGTTTTCTGGATGGAAAAAAGGCCAGCTGTACTTTCATTTATATTAATGTTAAAAAATGCATTCAAATGGAGAAAATTAAAAGTAAAGTGAACATGTTACAGTACGTTGGGAATGGGGACTGAAGATTTAGACAATAATTTGTCAAGATTTTTTAGACATTTTGAAGTGAAAATATGAGTTCACCTAACAACTAAAGTATTATGCAATGATAGTAATAGTATATGAAGTACTCTTTTGGAATTACTATGTTAAAAATACAGTGCTAAATATTTACGTTTACCTGCAATATACAGTGGAAGTGTTTTACCTTAAACCATGGTACTTAAAGTGATATACTGACAGGCACCATTAGGCAGGGGAAATAAAACACATCAAAGTTTATATTAAAAGTCCTTCATGTGTAAAAAGTAAAAGTCCTTCATGTGTCAAAGTCTTTGAAGTCATTGCTTGGGTAGAGTTTGTTTCCTCCTTATCCTGTGACACTATAGCATCTGTGAGATAGAAAGACATATGTGTCATGAAACTCACTCTAAATGGATAAAGAAGTATGTAATCCAGGCTTGTATTTTTTTTCTATTCATGCTTAACAGTCATAAATGCCTTCCAGTGCCACATGAAATCAAAGGCAAAATGGATCAGATAAAACAAGATTTGTCAAACTGGAAGATAGACTCAAAAATTAGCATTAATATTGACGAACTTTCCACAGTGTTATACAGGGTCAGCTTCTGGATTCTACTTGCTAACACCTGTTATAGCAGTAATTCAGTGTAATTTTTGTAATGAACACCCCCTACGGTAACTATGCTTTTTGGCCACTCTAGTTTGTAGAGGTAATCACCCAGCATTAGGTTTATCCTGGCCAGAAAAACTGCTGCAGGCATGAATATTGATGGCTTCAGCACTGATTTCTGAATGCTGAACTGCAGTTTTAAGATGGCTTTGGAATAAATTTGATTATTTGATTCACTTAGAAAAATGAGCTCATGATATAACCTTATCAGATAAGTAACTTCTGTTTTCCAGACTATTGGCCTGGTCCTGCATGATCTATTGGCTTCTGTGTGGTTTCTCTGTGCAAAAGGTTTGCAGGATGGGACACAATCATAAAATAAACATAAAACATTTAAAAATGCCTAAGTCTTCTTAGCTCCTTAATGACTCCTAAATTGCATTGCTTTGAAGCCCCTTTGACGTTATTTGGGATTTAGGCTCCTAAGACACTTAGACACTTGAAAATGGGAATTAGACTCCTAAGGTACGTATATGTTTAAGAAAGTTTTATCAAGCCATTCTGAACTGTGCTGAGTACTGTAACAGATACAAACTTCATTTTTAGTAATATTTTTAAGACTTTCCTTTGTTTTCTTTTCAAATTCCAAAGTTCCAATCAATCAGAATGAATATTCTTTTTACACTTGAAGCAAGCACAAATGTAATAGTTCTCCTCCCTTCCCGTCCTTCAACTAATTACTTTAAATAATCTTTAAAAAAAATTAGATTGAAATCATTCATGAAAAATCCACAGCAGAGCTAAAGATATTCAGTGCATTGCATGTGTTCCCACTAGCAGAGTTTCCTTGGTGTCCTACAACAGCATTTGTCTCTTTGCATGGTGCTCAGACTTACACACATACCATGAGCAATAGAGAATCTCTATGAATCTCAGGCCATTCATGCAACACCTAGTTTCTCTGCACTACTCCTTCTTTGGTCTGTCTGTGCCCATTGACAGCATGGTTCTGTCTATGGCCTCCACACCTGTACCTGGGTCAGGGGATTTAACAGTGTGCAGTAGGAGCTGGCATGAATTAGTGCTGGCCATCTACATTACTTCCATTCGGTGTTTTCATTTAATTTGCCATGAATTGATGCCACACAGACTGTCTTCCCTATGTTCTGTCTCCACACCCAGCCAGTCTCCTTAAGCCAGAGAAAACATGGCCCTGCAATGTTTATGAGGACTTGCCTGAGTCTAGAAGGGCAGGAAGGCTGCCATCCTCTTGGAGTCATTATCAAGGATTTTCAACTACTTTCATCCCTTCCAAGAAGAGATTGTTGAGCCTTAAACATTTGGATAAACATCATAAGATATAGGACTCTTTTTTTTTTTTTTTACCTAAGCAGACTTCACATATAGTGCAGTACAATTTTACCATACATTATTTTAAATAAATTTCTAAATGTTGATAAAAGATTGAATACAACTGTCTCTTCTTTGTAGTTTAGCATTTTTCCCCCCCATCTTGTGTTCTGAATGGCTGGTCTTGCTTTTCTGCGTCTTGGCCCCACATCTTTTTTCCTCTGGCTACAATTGTAGTAAGCAGGATAGGAATGTTACATGATGTTTGTATAAGTGCTCCCTCTAGTGGTGACAGTGTTACTTCACTCACGTTTTCCAAATACTGCAAGCTCCCAGCATGCCTGTCTTGGCTAAAATGCATATAAAAAAATGGAGAGACTGAATACACTTTCAGAGCTAAACCTCACAGGAAATGTTAATGAACAATGGAGGAAATGCACAGCTTTCTGATTTATTTCATGGCTACTGAATCAGAGGAAAGCCACAGAAGTTTGACTGTATTATTCCTGTATGTGGTAGGAGAGCAACACTGGAGGTTGATAGCACAATCACCTTTTGGAATGAGATTGGGAGAAATAATCTGGATGTGGTTTTACAGAAATTGGAGCTGAATGCTGGGCCAGTATTCCTGTTCAGACACAAAGATAGGAGTAGTGGGGATATTTATGTTGAGGGACCGAGTCCTCTCCCCTCTCTGTGCTGTCCTGCTGACTGCTCCAATGATTGAGGAACCAAAATACTTATTTCTGAAATGGTTGCCACCCTTCACTGAGTCTGCGTTGTGGCCCTTTGGCCACTGCCTGCATGCTACCTACTTATGGTTGATGCCCTCTTCTTCCTCCATTCCAATCCCTTCCCTTCCCTGCCTTTGCATCCTTCTCACCATTTTTATTATAAGCATTGGTGAGGGGGGATAGATTCAAGCCAATCTAAAGTGACAGGATGTCTTGGTTTCATCAAGCTTTAAGGTTCTGGGTATAAGAATGCTCCCTAAATGTGCACCAGACTCCCATCTCTTCCAAAGTCCTGCTTCTTTCATACAGCAGCTCCAGTCTGAGTTCTGAAATGGTGGTTCTTCCTGCTTTACTAACAAATACCATGTGTCACAGCAAAACAATTTTTTCTTTGCTATTCCAATACTTAGCATGTAGAAACCAGACATACAAAGGATCTCTTGTTTTGTTTTATGTTCCAGAAAATTCTTGGATGTTTTTTCTGGGAATCTTCTCCATTCATTATTCAGACTTCCAAACACTCCATATGGCCATGTATGGGGGTATTTACATGACGGCAATGACTCTGAAGTGAGTTCACTACACGTCGCTAATTCAGCAACACTTTTCCTGAAGGGATGCTCCTGTAAAATATTTTCCTTGACCAATATGCTTACAGGTCTAATGGAGCACTTCTGTCCTTGGAAAAAGAATTACCCTGGCAAGACGCAAGCAATGTGTTTATGTTTCATTGTTGTAGTTATGACAAAAGTTATGAACCAGTGAAGTGATGGTAAATTCTTAGTCATTTCTTATTGCCTTGATTTGCAATAGTGCTGTCAGAATGTCACCTGACATTTTAGTTTCTCATTTTTATGTGTCTATAAATATACTGTATTATAATTGATAATGGGATTGTTAGCCATTAAAAAATAATGCAGTAAAGATGGCTTCGTAGCCAATCTTCGCATTACACATTGAAAACAAATAAATGCACAGCCTGAAAAATAGCCAAGTCAGTAATGGGTATAAATCAAGTACAGAACACGCTGTAGAACAAGTAAAGAAAATTACGTTTCTTGACTTGTTTCCTTTTCCCTTTCTTATAAATGAAAGTGGTTGGACCTGCTCTAGGACACATCAGCACCAGGCTACAATATTACATTTGACTAATAATAAGTCTTATATTTTGTTTCCCTTTTTGTTTTTACTTTTTCAACTGAAAATTATATGGTTTGCCTTCAGTGTGCAACGTGGGCTAAACTGGTAAGATTATATCATTTCTCCCCATTGCCTTTGGCAATCTTTTTTCCATCACATTCAAAATTCAGTTTAATAAATACATTTCTGCTTGGAACACTATCATCATCAGTGGCACTACTACCCACTCCAGGGGTTTACCTAGAAGAGGTTAGAGATGCTGAGCAGAGGACTGGAATATGCTGTATAACTGGGTACATCTAATAGTGAGTAGGTTTTGGCCTCAGATGCACAATATGTATTGAAGACGCTACTGATTTGGGCATCTACACCAGCCTCTCCTGTTCTTGTTCAACATGTGTTTTGCATATTAGGTTTTGGCCATTGCGGTAACAGCCCAGTCTTTCTACTTTTTTCCTTGTGCATTTAAAAAAAATTGATTTCTGTTCCCTACACCTTTACAATACAAGTACTATTTGGTTTACATTGATTTTCTTTGTCTCTAGCATGCACTCACTTGGCTGCCCCTCCTTTGCCTTGCCACAGTTGTTCTTCAGGTTTTTTGTGTCTCCTTTTGCCCTCAAAGACAACAATCATTCCCTTTTAGAAATGGTTCCCTTCCCCCAACAAACAGTAGTGATGGCAAAAATGTTTTATAATTCATTTCCTGTACACTTCACTGTCCACAGAAAACAAATGTAGCATACACATACTGATCATACTCCCACCCAAGAGCTGTTGTACGGTACTGGGAGAGTGATCAATTACTGGTATGCAACCACCATAACAATGAGCAAGTACTAGGACACACTGTGGCCATTCACCCAAGATAATGATCGAATAGTGGTATAGTAAATACACTCTGCATCTATCCAGGGGATGTCATGAGCACTGTATAATATAAAGGGAAAGATCAAATACATAGATATACAAATACTGCCAGTGCCACCCAGCCTGGAAATCATGTACAATGCGCCTGATTATATAGTCTATAGTAAACATATTGTGCAGCTACCCAGCAGACATTTGATATAGTATTAAAATGATCAAGTGCTATTATTCACAAAGTTATGCTATGCCATCCTGACATAGTACTTTAAAGTTCATAGTATTCAAACTATATTTCTAACTTACCCCTTTTTAATCTCTCCTCAGTGTTTACTCCTGATTCCTCAGAACTTCCTATCTCTCACTTGCCCTCAGGATCCTTTTCTACAAGTTGTTGCACTTGTTTATATTTTTGTCTTTTATTTTTGCTTCCATTCATTCCATTTGAAAAAACCAAATGCACACACTCCACTTATGGTGCATTTTTCTGGTTCCTCACTATCTCTTAGTGAGCTTCTGTTTGTTTTGTTATTTTTATATCCACATATGGATATAAAATGTTCTATTTTGAACGGGTTTTCTTTTTCATTCACGGAATTTGCTAAGTTTACTTATTGTTGTCCCTTTCAGAATGACGGTGCCTAAATTATATCCAATAGTATGCTGCTATCTTCTAAGTTATCCTCTGATGCAGGGAGGGAGGAGAAGTAGAGTGAGGCCAGCCATATGGTGAAGGCCAGAGCCATCCTGTTGGTGCAGGGCCAGGTAACTCAGTGTTGGTGGAGAATATGGCTGCTCCTTTAGGACCTGGTTTAGCTCTCACTGACAGTGGGAGTTTTTTAACTGACTCTAATGGTAATTGGATCTGGCCCTTAAAAGTCTGTTCCTCTGCCTAACATGTTGCATGTTGCTGTATTTCCTTGACAACACCCTCTGTCTGGCAGGCCCAGGCCTCTTGGCACCTTGGCATACCCGATGCTGTGGTAACCCCTTTCTAGAGTTCTCTTGACTGCTAGGTGGACTGCTTCCTGCTGGTGCAGGAAGAATTAGGTTCTCAGTACCCCTTCTCCCTGCTCTCCCCCACACCCAAAAGCAAACAACCAAAAAAACCCCAACCCTAGCACAAATTCACCACATAGGTCATAAATATAACAGGATTTTGGGTGGGATTTTAAAAAGGGTTCAGCATCTCCTCAACTCCACTCCCATTGAAATTAATAGAAATTTTACTATTGACTTCAGTGGGACCAGCTTTAGGACAACATTTGTGAAAATCCTTTCTGTCCTAGTCCTTGCCATCCTGTTATATGTAGTATTCTTGTCTAGGTATCCCTCCAAAAAGATTTGGACTGGGATTTTCAGATCTTCTAGGTGGCTGTGAAAATCTCAGCCAGGATGTCTAAAGATGGACAATTAAAAAGATTAGAGGTATGGAAAGACTGAAAAGATTAAGATGCTAGTCCTGAGAGGAGACATTAGAAGTAATATGATGGTTACATAAAATAACGAATGTTGCAGAGAAGGTAAATCAGCACATATATTTCTATGTCTCCTAGTAGAAGAACAAGGGGACATTGTTACACAATGCACAGTTAAGCTGCAGAATGTGTTGCCATAAGACATAATTGAGGCCAAGAGTTAGACAGTTAATAAAAATTTCCACAATTTTGTTAGAGGAGATATTGTTGTTGGCGTCCGTTAGTCTCGAGAGACAATGGATATGCACCCATGGGGAATGTTTAGTTGATGGTTGTGCAGCGTCTGTTGTGGCTGTGAAGCCCCACACGAGAGTGGCAGTCTCGATTGCATTTGCTGCATTTGAAGGCGGTGTCAGCTGTGGGCTGGAGCCGCTGCTTCCTTTTTTGTTGAAGAGGAGATATATCCTTAAATAAAAGTATAGAATCCCTCATGTTTCATGGCATTAGTCAACCACAGGGATTAGGAAAAAAAACTTCCTCTATGGACACATTTGTGTTTTTTTAATTGTCCACTATGGGATTTCTTACACCTTTCTCTGAGACATCTGATACTGGCCTCTCCCACTGCTCGTGTCACAAAGTGTGTTCCTTTTAACAAGATGGCTACCACTGGAATTCCTAACTTTAGTTTCAGGGAACATCATTTATTCAAACAGGGGTGGATTCAGGAGTTCTTATTCAAGCAAAACTTTCTTTAAAATCAAAATCAGTGAGAGATTTCCCAGCATAATGACTTGTAAAATGACTTCAGTATTTAGCCCACCGCAAAGGTTTTTTGTGTTTAGGGGGAGGAGAGAGGCGGGTGGCTTTTTTTTTTTTTTTTAATTTCAGATTGCTTAACTGAGCAAAATGGCTGAAGTCTTCCTTTAAAGGTTGGTAGGTCCAAAAGATGAGAGACAGTTCTTTAATCTGATTACAAGGTCCATATACACTATCTGTATGATTCTCAAAATAAATGTTTCTCTGAAAATAAAGCCAACCAACCAACCAGTACTAGTAGTTAAGCCTTTATGAGCAACTCCACAATAACAAGCCAGTCTGCAGTGTAGAGAAACTAGATATTGTAAGAAGGAAATAAATTCTAATTTCAAGCTTCTAAGGGATCATAGTAAACAAAGGAAAGAAAAAGTGATTTTTAAATACTTTTCCAGTGTCCTAATACATATACTTTAAACAAACCCAAAGGGAATTTTATACTATATGTACATTTTGTGAATATCTGTGACTAATCTCAAGTGCATTTGATTAAAAAAATAGAACAATTTTGATGTTCCATGTTGAATTATTAAGCAAAAATATTCAGTTATTAGATAGTTAATTAAGTGGAACTGACTGTATTCATTAAAATATTTGTTCCAAACAAATGTATTTAACATTCAGATATTATGCAGAATAGGTGACAATTGCATATCTCCATGGAGATCAATAATGGGATTCAGATCATTGTGTAAAGAGTCTGCAAGTTTAATGCAGAGAGAATGTCATTATTATTTCTCTCTTAATGATGGTCATTATGCACAAACACTGATTGAATTCCATTTGTTACCTGCATTTGAGCTGAGTGGAATAATTACAATTTAAGTGTCTCCATTAAAATTCATAAAAGAATATGAATGCAAAAATTATACTTGAAACTGACAAAATATACTTTGAGGATATAAATTGTGTTTTCTGATAGGCCTCTTACAAGTATTAAAAATAGCTTCATTTTAATAAGATGGCATATAAAGATCATGCATTATCATCATCTTTATGTTAATTCTCATAATACATGACTAATACTAAAAAGTAAAGAAATTAACTTTTAAATGTAGAAATTAATGAAACAATAGACTACATGTCATGCAGCCTATTTGGAATGGATACCTTTGTATTTGGGTGATAGTAACCCATCCTCGTAATATCTAGTTAGCTAGTCAGCTGCTCTAAATTGTGAAGATTACCCTGCCACATTTTTTGTGACATGTTTCAATAAGTTTTTACACTAATTAAATGTAATATTGTTAATGCACCATTTAAAAAACCCTTTTACATGCACGGTCTTCTACTGACTGCTGATTGTCCTGTGAGTGAGTCATGTACTTACTATTAGCATTGAAGGGCCTGATCCAGTGAGGAGTTCGGCCTCTCAATTATCCTCAACTCTTGCTGCCTTCCCTTTGAGGTGCTCAGCACTACATAGATTGAGCTTTTGAATCTTAATTATTATTAGTAGCAGTATTGCTGAGGGACTGTCTGATGACATATCTCCTACTACCACAAATGAGATCACCAGGGCTAGAACTCCTCACTATCCCTCAGTACAATCTAGGCAGAGGGGAGATTGGGTAGTGGGAGCAGGGACTTCTCCATCAAGGGCCTATAGCACTGGAATGCTCTTCCCCATACTACTGACCAGGGTAAGACTGTGGGATCCTTCTGATGAAGGTTTGAAACTATTATTTCTCTTTTTATCTGGGTTCATTTGTTCTGTTCAGGGGTGGCTTTTTTCTTTTCAACTCCTACACTTGGATTTATTGGGGCATGTTGCCCTATTAGTGCCCATAATGGGCTCATTACTCCCTTATGAGAGAGGCAGATGCTCAGCATCTAACAGGATCAGTTCCTAATTTTGTCTCTATTTTTGTTAAGACACCAAGAGGTCTACAGGCAGTGCACATAAAAATTATCATTATTATTATTTATGATGACAGTAGAAACCAGTTAGCTAGGTTATCAGTGGACGGTCTGTCATCCCGATTAAGTGGCTGTCTCAATTAATAGAAGAGGTAATTTAAAAAGATCTTAAAAACCTTAAAATGACAAAATACTCTACTCAATAAAAATAAAAGTATAAAACTGATATTCACAGTATTTCATCTTTATTTGATTTCCCCCCTCCTAATCTTTATTTGGAAACTTCTGTATTAAAATTAAAAGGCAGAGGCCTATAATTTTATACCTATTTAACACTTGGTTAAACACTACTTAAGTACTTGTCACCAGGCAAATGCTTCCCCATTAAGCGAAATTTATGCAAAAATGGTTCTGATTAAGCAGCAGTCATTGTCATTTACTATCGTTAGGCTGAACTGTCTCCCTGGAAGATATCTTAATAAAGCACCTGTCCAAATTAAGTGTGTCCCTATTAAGTGGTGTTTGCCACACTATTTGATTCTAGCTGTAGTGACCCTCTTGATGATGAAATTTGAAACATAACTGATTTGACCATTACTAAACAGTAGAAACTGCTTTCCATGTAGTGTTTTTTATTCCTAGAACTGACATGAACAAAAATATATCACCTGGTTTAAAACAAAGGTCAGGGATTAGCGTTAATCAGTAACAACTGAATATGCATTATTATTGGCGGAGGAACTTTGTAAAATTGGCTTTGCTGAACAGGGATGGGAGACACAGAGGTGAGGTAGGGGCACATAAAATAAGTGTGGAGTTAGGAGATTCAATCTAACTAACATTTCTCCCCACCTTGGAATCTGCACCCATGCAAAAAATGGTTTCTGTAACTGACAAGTTCTTGCTGAATCAGTGGGCAGAGTTTCACAGATCCGTATCCCTTCTGTAGAGTCTGATCTGCTGAATGGAATGGAATCCTAAAATCCTACATAGGAATTTAACCTGACCCAAAATTTTCACACCTTTGCAGTAACTTTATTAGCTTTTAAAACACTTAGTGATATAGCGAAACAACATGAGAACTGTTAGAATTCTAATCGATAAAAATAAGCAATTGTTATGGGACTGACATTGTAAATGGGGAAAAAAGACCTTTGTGCCTTTTAAAGAAATATAGGGTACTCACCTTACAGAAGTATAACTGCGCTTCATGTGAAAACTTTTGATTCTGTCAGTATATGGCAGTTCAGATCAACTGATATTAATCCTAAATACAAAAAAGCATGGGGAAAACAACCATCAATTGAATTTCTTAACTAGTTATTCCTGATTGACCTCACATTCTCCTGCTTGAACTGCTGTTTTTCAGGTATGCAAATCTCTTCTATGGTATGCCTATGGGCACATTACCTTTTAAATCCTTAGAGGAGGAGAAAATCATTTTTCAAACACGTTCAAGCTAATCATCTGCTATCTGATCCTACGTCTTATTTTGCCATACTCTGACATGGCTAGAGAAGTTCAAGGCAACATTAATTTGTCCTTTTAATTCTTTTGGAACAATTCAGTGCAGGCAGATTATGCAATGAGAAGTGGACAGTTTCCGGAATAAAAAATCATATTTAATTGTTTAAAAAATTGAAAGATTGAAAATGGCTAAGTTAAAATCAAGTCATGCACTGTTACCAGAAGAAATGTTCCTTGGGTGGTATTACTTTACTTGGGAGTACTCTAAGGTAGTCTATACAAAACATGAGAAATATGCCTTATGTTGATTATCACCCAGTGAAATAAGAAACCATAGATAATCTAAAGTAAAAGGCATGAACTTCCTCACAAAGTCACAGCTACTTTTCATGAGGAAAAAATATGTTTTCAGCTGCTGTTTGTTTTGTGTAAGCACTGATGTCCCGGTGTTAAAATGCAAGTTTCCTGCTCTCAGCAGTTCTTTGGGGGTATAGATAAGGTGACGTATACTGATTGGCAGCCTGATTTTAAAAAAGAAACTCAGTAGGTTCTGGTGGAGGTGGGAGCTAAACTAATGCAATAACATTGGTTTAATCCATTCTTTCCATTAAATGCAAAACACTATGTTTTACCTGAGATATTAATCTACCCTATCCAGCATTCTCCCAAAACTCATACTGATTTTAGGGGTAGTTTAAGGTGTTCACGCAATGCAGGATTTGGTCCTCTAATTTAAGGCTACAGAACATTCATAATTTAGCTCTGTTTTTCCTAAGCATTGTAGTGCATGTAATCCTCTCCCAGAGAGTCCCCACAACCCTAACAATGAACCATGTTACATATCCTGTGTCACTCCACTTGTAAGACTAAAAGAAACAGTATGTACAGTAGAAGAACTACACTTATACACTTATTTAGCTCATGTTGAAAACATTTTACAGTGGTATGTGGTTTATATGTCTCAAGTATAATAGCAAAGTCCAGTATAATTATTTCTGTTTACATTCATTTTGCTTTTCTGGGAGTAAAATGTGCACCATCACCAGATTGCTTAATTTTATCATGGTCTTCTTGGACCTGTGCTGGTATCATCTGGGGGGGATTTTTCCATCTTGACCATTCATATAATATTAAATGTAATATTGTCTGTTTTTTCTCTCTCCAACTAAAAATAATGTAACTGATTTAAACCTTTAGTGTAAGCAAAATACTTCTTTCCCCCTCTAAATCAGAGCAGATCATTTGTATATTATATTTTATTCCGATGCTACTAAAAAAAATTAACATCTAAACTAAATGACTAAACATCTCGGACCTCATGAGCGCTACTAGCACTGCTACATTCCCTTCTTTCTAGCTTGGTGGAATGCAAGCCTGTATTTTAGAGCATGCCCAGTTTGCACAGTGTGTTAATGAATACTTCTGCATTAGGCCTGAGAACTGAATACTTTTATGATTAGGACAGCAGTGGTCTATTTCCTCCTTGGCTCTGGTACCTGTGTATAAAATACATTAGGCTGACCTGAATTTTAAACTACAGCATAATCAAACAGCAAACAGAAGTTGCTTATGAACCTTAACCTTGGGGTGCTCAATTATTACGACATGTTGTCTGTCAACAACTTATCAGTTGTAGCCATTTAACGCATACTCACTTGAGCAGAATTAAGAGTGTTTATTTTCCTCATAAGAGGGCGGTCAGATATGTACCAATTTTGTTTTAACTGTGGAGAGCAGGGAGCTGCAAACTGAGTGGAGAAGGGATTCAGTAAGGCCTAATCAATCACTGACAGATTACAGCTAAAGCCACTTCCATACCCATTAAAGCAGGACAAATGCAGAATTGCAACTGAACAACTTCTAGTTTTAAGCCAACAGTGGGACTTCCTAGTTATTTATCAAAGTCATTGCTGGTAAGCAGCATGCCTCACTGCTCGATTGTACTTCACAGCAGACAGAGCTGACTGAAGCTTCAGCCATGAAAGAAGTGTTTATGCCCTCAGCTGTGGTGCTGTCAGCCCTCTGGAATTTACTGTAAATCACACAGCTTTTATTGCAAGATTTAGTAGCTTATCCTCTGTGGGCTCTATTCACTGCAAGCTTGTTACTATTTGGATGTTAGCCTCAGTCCATAAAGGGACTTGCTACACATCATCAAACAGCAGCGGAAAACCAAAGGTTTCATTTTTCAATTTTCTAAACCCTAAACTCCTCAACAGTCATTGAATTTCATTGCAGAAAGTGGAAGTCTACTTTATTATGGTACTCAATTTCCCCAATGGAGTTATACACTTATAACATTACTTTTATTTCCAATGACAGGATCTGGCCATCTGTCCTGGCTGTAATTTCATAACACACTCACTAGTTTTTATTTTAAGGGAATTTCTAGATATTACATTGAGCTTCTGACAAAATTGTAATGTAGATATAAAGGCCACAATAATGATAACTATATTTAGTGCTGCCTAACATCTTAACAAAGTAATTTTTTTCTATTCTGAGTATAGGGGAGCCTGGATAAGCTTCTAACACAATTGGGCTGACAAATGCGGGGCGGGGGGGGGGGGGGGGGAGTGGAATTGAAAAGATGGAAAATACAAAAGGGAGAGGGGCTTTCAGGAATGAGACTCAGCCAGGACAATATTATTCCACAGGCAGTATGTATTTTATCAAAAATGAT
Source organism: Macrochelys suwanniensis (assembly GCA_033296515.1). Taxonomy (NCBI): domain Eukaryota; kingdom Metazoa; phylum Chordata; order Testudines; family Chelydridae; genus Macrochelys; species Macrochelys suwanniensis. The sequence goes on along the minus strand of CM065784.1, from coordinate 33,526,407 downwards.
ACTGTGCATCCGATTTATCAGAGTCATTCCTACCAAGATCAAATGAGAGAATAAAGGGAACTGCTGAAATGTTTCTTTATAATAAGGATGGTTATTCCCTGCAAGGCTTAGAAATCTGACAAGACATTTAATTATATTTTGTCACTTGCTGTAATAATAACTCGCCTCCCCACAATTTCTCTTTGCAAATGGAGGATGGCCTATTTGAAAGATGGTTCTCTTTCCCACCTAGCAATTCCTTGAAGACAGTGGCTTAAACCTGGTTCTACTGTCTCATAGGTCCTCTGATTTGGGAGGCGGAAAACTAAATTGTCCATTTAGCACCTTCCATTCAAAGAGCAAGGCATGAGATCCTTCTTTCCCCTTCCCACATTGCCATTACCTGGCACATCAATCAGCCCCTTTGTTCCTGCAAACCTGAAATTCCTCGACTTCTGGGAACTATTACCCCAGAAGACATAGAAGTGAATACATATAGTGAATACATAGAAGAATACAGCGAATAACCATCGAGGCCCTATAGAGAGGCTGTTTGATGTGCCAGGATTCTGTGAGATAAGAGCTCCTTTCTCTTGGGACTCTCAGGCAGGTTTGGGATAATCAGAAGGAGCAAGTGCATTGTTAGAACCTTCTCTTTCTCTGGGGAATGGTTTATAGGGGAATGGTTTATAGACTAACTTCACCCAACCTAAAAAATGTTTGAGTGAAATCTTGGCCTCACTGAGTTTTTCCATTGGTTTCAATAGGGCTGGGATTTCACTCTTTCTGTTCAACTTGGGGGAAAGATTCATGGAGTTGTTGTTTAACCCAAGGGAGTCAGTGCCTCTGTAGTTCATATATCATGCCTATGAAGTAAATATTAGGGAAAATGTCTTGGTGGAACCACCCTGTAGACTCCAGAGCTGGATTTAGTCTACATCTGAATTTACACAAAGCTCTCATCTGTTTGGATTCACTGTCAGGTTTGCGTCCATCTCTAGAAAAAAGAAACAGAATGCAAAGGTGATGATGAAAAAAATTGTTCCCACCTTTTCTGCAATTCTATTTTTTGTTTGATGTTTAATCTGGCTTCCCGGGGGAAGAAACCAACATACCTAACTTTCCCTTGTTTGGGTGTTGTAGGGCATTTTTACTCAGAAGAGTGGCAAAGGAGTCAAAATAAATATTTTATCAAAATATTTAAGTAAATGCAACATTCTTTCCACAAACACAGAGCGCCTCACAATGCCACTATTATATACTTATGATACTTCATTCAAGGTCCTGAGGACTACATATGGTCAATTTATGGGCATCTTGAGCCATATTGGAAGATAAATTTTAGTGAAACATTGAGATTTTAACAGAAAAATTCCGTTCAGATTGCAATGTTAATTTTGCTCTCTTTCAAGTAAATAATTCCCACCCTTTCTCTGAGAGACATGTAAAACCAGTGGAAAGACTGAAATACTGCAGGAGAAAGGGTTGTATTGCATAGTACAAGGAAGGAGTCATTTGGTTTGTCCTTCTTCTGCAACACACTAGTACATGATGAACTCCTTATATTTTAAAAACCCATATAGAACATACTTACTATTCCAGAAAATGTGTGTGCCCTATATTGCTGGGATCTTATTGGAATCATTCAGAACTCATATTGGTATATGCTAGCATAAACCCTGGCACTCGTTGCTGGCAAAGGAAAGTTCACAAGGGGAAGTAGTTGCAGAAGTGGACTGTAAAAGGCTAATCCAGCATAAAAGTGGACTGTAAAAGGCTAATACAGCATAATACAGCCTACATTAGATAGGATAAGTAGCGTGTGAGTCTACACTAGACAGGGTAAGTAGCATGTGAGTCTGAGGAGTGCACTTTTGAGCACTTCCCCTGAGTAGCTCCCACCAGTGCAAGGGAACGCTAGGGTAAATTAAAGCTCCCCACCTGGCAGAAGCACTGACAAAAGGCATCGTGGTACCATCACCTGCCCTCCATTGGAGTAAATCCCCGCTGATGTACAAGGGGTTTCATTCTTATGGGGAGTCATAATTTACCCTTGATTATGCTAACTCTACCTTTATAGGTATCAGCTTTATTAAACAAACAAACAAACAAACCTCTACCTGAGGTTCCCCATTATGAGGTAAATCCTGCACTAGGTTTTGTTGTATAAGATCCAGGATGGATTTTTCAAGGTCATTCTTTCTATTTCATTCACCCCAAAGTCTTGTCCTGCTGCCCATTGGGTGATCTGTCCTGTAAATTTCACAATCATCTACATTGTTGCAAATAGATTTAGGGACCAAAGCTGAGCTGTTCCAAACATGAAATGCCTACTAAAGTCAGTTTGAATTGCATATGCACAGCAGCGGCAGGGCTGGTCTCTTTGTTCTCAATCAGGTTTATATTTCTTTCCAGAGACTACATTACAATGCTGTGTATATAGCTAATATAATACGTTCTTTAATGAACTATGTATTCAGTTATTTTAATATGCGATACGTTAATGTTCCCCGCCTCCTGCCTGCAAGGCAGGCTCAGTCTTCTCTGTGGTACTGTTTCTCGCCCCTCCTCTGGATACCATCCACAATGGGTGCTCTGTGGATTTGTGACCTGCTCTTGGGGAGGGTGTGGAGACTGGGCAGGCTGGAGAGAAGAGTGGGTGAGGCTGGGTGAAGCTGGTGAGGACGCAGACATTGTCCAGTCCTGTAGAGAATATTTTTGGGGTAGGGTTGTATTATGTTTTCTTTGCAGCCTGTTTCTGGGGATCCAGGTGTTTCTGTAGTCAGGGGAATCCTTAGATGTGCGTCCAATGTGTGTGTGTGTGTGTGTGTGTGGAAGGTGGACAGGGCACATACCTGTGGGCCAGAGTCTGTATAGAGGCACAGGGCTTCCATGCAAATGGTCTGGGCCTCCCAGAGGGCCACTGAGATTCCTGTGAAATGTAGGGATCCGGGGGACTGAGATCAAACTAGCAACTCCTGACAAGATTATGTGATGGGGAGCTCCATGAGGGAATCTTGTCACTTGACTAACCCCATCCAATAGTTACCTACAGAGAGTGTGATTCTGATCTCTTTACACCAGTGTAATGGCACTGACTTCAATGGAATTACTTTTTATTTACAGTGATGTGAGATCAGAATCATGTTTACTTATAGGTAATGCATATTCTGAGTTTGTTTTTTGCCTTCTAAATCTAGTAATCTTACTTCATAGTTCCTTTTTTTTTTAACATGACCTGAGTCTCATGACCATCGATTCTTTTCTCTTAAATCTGGATAGTATAATTCTCCATACAATAATAATTACTTAATGGGTTTCTAAAATAGATGGCATAATAGTTATTCCAAAATTGTCATATATTAAATAAATGAAAATTACCATATCCTAAATTATTGAGCTAAGAGTCCACAATAGAAGAATAATTTACCAATGTTGAAAGAATAGCCAATTTACTTTGACAATTTATTCCAAGTAATTTGGGCGCATGGGGGGCAAGGAGGGCTGCATAGTAATTACTATGTATTAAATTTAGGAAAGATATCCTCATCAGTTTTTGTTCTTTTCTGGAAAGAAAGTCAGTGGCATTTTAAAGTGAGTTTATTCTTGGCAATCTCAATGGATTAGTGCCTGAAACTTGCATTTCCATAGATTAGACAGAGAGCTTTAACTCTTCTCAGTGTTTAGGAATTTTGTGTGGGAGATCCCTTGGGATTTTACTCATGCTGCAAAGCACGTTGTGATCACATTTTGTGAGTTCTCTGTTCACTAAAGCCCCTCCAGCCTGTTCACTGCTTTGCTGGGCTGTGGTCCTGGGGGATGTAAACTCAAATAAAGGATAGACTTGAAATATGAAGATATTTTTAGCTTAGAGGAGAAATATTAAATTGCTGCAGGGGCCAAATTCACTTCTATCATCAGTGGGTCCACATTCATTTATTTCAGTGGAATTGCACCAACTTCTGGTAGTGGTGTATTATGCTAAATGTGTAAAACAAACAAATAATTGAAAGCATTTGAAAATAATGCTTCTATGAAAGTTAGATTTATAGCAGGGCCCAAAATCACACCCCAGCTCCTTGCATGGGGTTTTTATACAATTCCTCTAGCTACGGCTTTTCCTAAAACAACAAATGCTCATCTCCCAGGAGGCTTACCTTTCTTGAGCATGTATAACAATAAACCGTTCAAAAGGTGCAGTTTAAGAAGAACTGTTCTAAACACCAGAATGATTTCCACCCCCCACCCTCCCATTTAATATTTAAACTGCTGTGGATGCTTATTCCCATTGGTTCCCATATCTACCTGGATAGTAAAACATATGCAATTAAAAAAAATACCCATCAAAATGTTTGCTAATTGCCACCCTTATTGGCAGTCTTGGCAAAAGGCCAAAAACCAAATAGACATTAGCAACGTTACACGTAAGTAAGGAATAAGAGAGAAAGACAGTGCATGCAATGTAATTGGTCAAGTGGAGTAGAAAAGATATTGTCCCCCAGGGCAGAGCCTGGGCCCACAAAGAAAACCCCGGGGGATGGGTAAAGATGATCCTGGACACATTTTCCCCTCAGAAGCTTAGAACCTCCACCTTCCTTCCACTTATCATGCAACAAATATGCCCCAGATACAGTGTGTATTAAATTCACAGTAAAATATTGCCAGCAAATCTAAGGGGAGTAGCTCCTAACAAATCACTAAGTACCAAAGTCTGAACTCAGTGACACCTGCAAGGTCTTGCCTCCTGCAAGGTCTCTTACAACATTAATTCCTACTGAAGTCAGTGAGATGGGGATGCTCAGTGTCTGGCAGAAGATAGTACTTTAGCAACATAAGAACTGAAGGAGACTGGTAGTGTGTGTCGCTGACAGTGCCCAATATCGGCTGATTCAGAAGAAAGTGCAAAAACCCTGTGGCAGGAAGTTAAGGGATAGCCTCCCCCTAGAAAAAGTTTATTCCTAACCGCCATTGGTTAGAAGTTGGTTTAGCTCCTGAAGCCTGAGGGTTTGTGTTCCTTTGAAAATTCTTGTCTGTTACTTTCTAATTTTCACTATTATAACTCTGAATATTTGTATTGTCTATATAAATGTGCAATTTTTTTTTACCCTGCTAAGTTCTTGGCCTTAATGCTACCTAGTGGCAATGAGGTCCATAGGCTAGTTGTGCATTGGAGAGAAAAAGTATTCTTCTTAAAACAGAATAATAAAAAACATGGAAAAGAATCATACTCTTGTTTGCGCACCAAAGGCCATTTTTTGCATGTGAATACGGGTACATGTTTAAAGAACTCCCCAAACATTCAGGCAACTTAATATCCATTTCATTACATGTACATCCACTTTAAGGCCCTTTTACACTGGCCTTAGTGCAAGTGAAAGTTGTTCATGAACTTTATAAATGCAAATAAAGAGAGACCCAAATATGGTTAAACTGAACAACCATTTAAATTTTAATCAATATTCATTAATGTTGATTTGCAGAATCTGACCAACTTTATTTAGATGCAATAGAGTTTTCACATGCCTGCTTTAAAAGCAATTCACTTATTGCACCACCGGAGAATGGCATTCAGCTTAACATTTTATATAGTAATATAGTTAACATGCTGTTTGTTATGAAGGAAATTTCATCAATACTAAGCAATCCAACACAGCTTCTAATTGAGGAGCATACTAGTTGGGAGGTATACAAAGTCTGTAAGTTTATTCAAATTATTATTTTCCCAGGCTGCTATTTTTCCTCTTTAGTTCCCAATCAATGGTGACTATATAAGGATGTGAGCCAATGCCTATTGACGTCAATGGAAAATCCCACTAACTTCACTGTACTTTGGATCAGTGGAAACGGTAGTCAGTCCACATTCATTATATAGTCCACATACTATATGCCCAAGTACAGATGACAAAACCTAAACTACATTTTTTTTATCTTTATTGTATGAGATACTGGGTCTATGAGGTTTACTCTTTATATGATCATAGCTTATGTGTTATTTTGCATAAATGCTTTAGTACAGTCCTCTAGAAATCACCAACATATTACTTAGAAGCAGTGAGGGGAAAGGGCTTAAGTCTGGTCAAAAAATTTTGACATCACACAAACATGAAATAGATGTAATCCGGGCATATTATTTCTCATTTATTATTTATTTCTACAATACTGTAAGTATGCATGATGCACTACAGACAGAACAAGAGAGCAGTATGCATTGCTCAAGAAGTTTACAATTGAAAGATGTGTACACATGGAAGTGTAGGATAGAAGTTGTGTAGGGGATTAATTAAGTGAATCGTTTGGTTTATTCATGCGCTCAACAGTAAAACTGTTACATGAAATGAAAGTAAGAAATCTGGAGTGTGTACACAGATAGCTGCTCTCTCTCCCATTCCCTTTCACCTATCCTAATGTTTATCACCAGTCTCAGAACAGTGAGCCACTTTCTCTGGGCCACCTGGCTCCTTTGCACCACTCTGGTGGCACCCATAAACTGGCTGGATCTTGCCAGATGAAAATTGTTCTGGCATAGGCGATGATTCAGCTCTTCCCCCCAACCCCTCATCCGTCCCAGAGAGCATGCAATGGGCAGCAGGCCCATGACCAGAGGACAACTGCATTCTGCCTAATGTCAGATGGTGGATAGCTCCTTGAGGGACATTGCCAGTTGTCATGATTAGAACTGTCATGCATTATGCTACTCCATGAGGCCAGGGTAGGGTTGGCATGAGAATTGCAGAGCCACAAGTTGACAGGTTCATCATTTTAGTGTGCTAAGCAGAGAGTGGATGCAGCAGAGAACTTGAGGTGAAATTCTGGCCTTACTGAAAACAATGGCAGATCTCCCATTGACTTCAGTAGGGCCATGATTTCACCCTTCGGCCCTTGGATCAACTTCATCAAGGGCTTCTTCAATATGGCTCCAGACAAGCATGGTTAAAGTTTGGCAAAAGGAGTTCTCCCAGCCCCAGTTATAGGATTTTACACCCCTCTGTTAGGAGTAAAGAAGGATGTGTCCAGCAAATATGAATGGATTTTCAATAGTAAGACAGTAACTCTTATTAAATAAAAGAGAATCTATTTTAAATAGTTAGATCTATTCTTCTAATTTCTCTAGTGCTCTCTTGAAGGGAAAGGGAGGAAAGTGATTACAATATAAAATCTGCTTTCTTTAATTTAATTACTAGATTTGAGCTGTCACGTTGACTTTCATTGTGACAGTCTCTCTCTCTCCCCCTGTTAAGATATCTCAACAACTGCAGCGAAATGAACCTAAAGTGACAGCTTGAGACAGGGAATAAAACTAATACACACTATGGAGAGCACTGTCTGGCTGATACTGTGACGTCACTCCGAGAAGTACCACCTGGGTGTCAGAACTGTCATGATTCATTCCCTGCATATCAAATTTTGCTTGGCTCAGTGTTGAGCGGGAGCTTGTTACCTTAGGTACTCAAATCAAATATCCCTTTCATTTGCTTGTATTTACTCAAGTGTGTTTTGAAGTGGCTTAAACCGGTTATGCCTGTAGCCACCAGTCATCAGCCAGGTTGTGTGTGCTGGGCTGTGTGACCTAATGATATGAGCGTCTGTCAGCTGTTTGATCTCCTAATGTGCACTCCTTTTGCCGCTGCTGAACTGCTAGTCTTTGTGAACACTCTTTCTACTTGTCATCTGAAATAAGGCTACAAAGCCTGTGTTCTGTATACCATGCTGTTTGGTAGTCAGCCACATCACATCCTTTAGGCCATAGTCTTTTCAGCCTGACTGAAGCCTCCTGCTACCACTCTCAAGAGCAGGAGAAAAATCTGCTTTTTCTCTGTAGAGCTGATAATGAATTCAGTGTGTCTGAGGAGGGGTAACGTAGAAATGACAGTGCTGTTAAATGCATGGGTTTCAGAACATTTAAAAAACTATTTTCCTATGAACTATCTGTTCCATTATAGCTTGAAAGTGCAGACACTTTAGCAATACAACACTTGAATTGGATACATATGGATGCTTAATATTCAGTGCAATATAATAATGAGTCATTAGTGATAAGCTTGCGAGAGGATGTGTTGAGTGCAGGGGGAGCATCACAACCACAAACAGAAAGCTGGATCAAATCACATGCACCCTGATAGTGAGAGAGATTTCAGCATCTGATATACCACTACCCGCTGAGTCTGGTTAAAAAAAAAATAGCATGGTGAAGGACAGATGTGAGCCTTCCTAGCAGATGTAGGTCAGTGTTCAGTCTTGCATAACCGCATTTCATGTTTTGCCCTTATTTTCTCTTTCTCTAAAAGCTTTGCATGACACAGTGTGATGATTCTGTGACTACATAGACTCCACGGGCAATGTTTAATGTCCTCACTGTGTCCAAATAAACTGCTCCTGCCTGTTGCCTGCAGGCAGTGAACTCAGGACTCTTTTCCCTAGGAAAGACAAGCCTCTTCTACATATTGCAAAGGAGAATCTCTGGTCTTCGTAGCAGCATTAGGATTAGTTTATTCTGTGACTAGAGGAGGACATGATCATGTACCCACTTTAACAGGTCCAGGGTTTCAGGCAACAGAGGTCAGTGGTAAATCCCCATTTAGCACTACATTACAACATCTCCATCCCACAAAGAATAGCCTGTGGGGGACATATTCAGCTGATGTAGATTGTTCTACACCAGCCAAGAATCTGCCAGTGCATGTTTTCCCATTCCATAGGTCTCTACATTTATCAGGGTAGAGTCCTAATGCAATAAGAAAAAAATCAAATTCTGCGACTTTTACTTAGGATTCCAGCATCTTAATCTGTTGTTTGTAGTTCTGTTCAACCACTGGTTATTTGTTAGCTAGCTGTGAATACCTCTATCATATAATCAGGTATCACACAAAGTAACATTTCTAGAAACACTAATGTATTTCTTTGCCCCATTTGCCCAAGGGTAACATATTCCCTCCTCATATATGCAAGGCATTCATGCTCTCCACTGTTATGTAAATCACCAAGCACTGGGAAATGTATTTGCAAGAATAATATTAAGATATCAACAAAAGACCAGAATCACATGAAAATTTGCTTCAGCTTCCTCTGGGCAATGAAGGCCTTCATGGCGGCAACTCAAAGTGTCCACAAACTCCCCCCTATGATGGTGGACATTGGTGAGTGGTACTGGCCACAAAATTAGCATGATTAGGACAGCTAGGGGATGCACTAAAGCACTAGCACAGTCTATGCCCTTCTGCTGCTAAATTTCTCAGGCTATCATCCTCCCTGCACCAAACAGGTTATTTTTTTCTCCCAGTATATCTCTTTTGCCCTGTCAAAAAGACAAATGCAAAGAATGTGGTTTCATAGGTTTTCATTAATGTGAAACTTTTTGACATTTAAAATACTATTGGCATATTTATGGAATATGTAGAACATCGTTCATACACTGCAATCTAAAGAGCACTTTGGTGCTGTCTTCCTGGAGTTGAGCTAGCTGATTAGTGGCTAGATGTCTCCTAATCCCAGAAATGTAGAACAATAATCATGTAGTTTGAAACAAATTGATCTCAAATGGCATAAAAGAACAATATATTGTATCCTCTCTATAAAGGGCAAGTGGCACAAGGCATAGTGAATCCTCCCACGTCTGTATTAACACGGATATATTTATGAAACTATAGCCAGAGCGTATATAGCACAATACCCTTTATTTTATTTAGTGCCTTAAAGAACTGACAACATTTCACAGAGTTAGTCAGTGGGGGAAAAAGAATATTTTTAAAGACAAGATGTAAAGGAAGGCTTGTGAGGAGGGATGAAAGGTAGACAATTCCAGAGAGATGGGGCACCAAAACTCTAGGGATGGACCCCAGTAGATTTCAGGAAAATTAATGTCAGTTGACTAATGTAGCACTGTAATGTCATTGCTGAACCTGCCATTTCTTGGTGGTTGCCACCTCTGGACAATATGTTAGCACCACTCTGTAAAGTCTCTGGGAAGATCAGGACTTTGGAACAAATAAAGAAAACTACCCCAAAACTACCTCAGAGTTTACACTCAGACCAGTGCAGTTTGGGACAGGAATTTAGATGTCATAGTTAAGATTGTATAGCTGCCCATCTAATGTGGGTGTATTTTCTGTAAAGCTGTAGATATGTTACTTGCTTTAATTCTGAGTTTCAGTGGATTAATTTAACAGGCTCCCAGTAACCTGGAACACTACAAGCCTTATGTCTATGGGTAAAGTAAAGGCAGTGACGTGCCAATGCTGGAAGAATGAACAGACAGTCTGGAACACCAAATATATCAAACTGTCTTAACAATAAAAAAAAATCTGAGAAGTTAATGTGAAATTCTTATCTATTGACTAGGCTTGGGAAAGATAATACATTCATAAATTCTTAAATTCTAGGTAGAACTCTAAGAAAACAGATAAGGAGAATGCACAGTATTCAAATCCTAGAAATCCCAGAATGGGAGGAAGGTAAAAAGCTACCATATATTCTGCGTTGTGCTACAGAGAACAACTCACTCTATATTGAGAGCTTATCATGTGGCTACAAAAAGGGCACCATAGGAGTCCAGCAACTGCAGAACTACTCTCCTAAAGTTAATGGACATAAGGGTCAAGAAGAGAGCATTCTTTTCCGCACAAAGCATTTAGGACATTAAGTTTTATAAGTGGCAAATTTTCCTGATGTTGGGCCCTGCATTCAGCAAAACTGGCTCTTCCGTGCCCAGAAAACTTGCTTTCCAAGAAAATAACTGCTATCAGTTAATGTAGTCTGGCCAAGTTGTGAGCCAAATAAAATAGCACTGGAAAATGTATTTATTCTACGGGTAGTTGCAGCAGAGATTTGTGTATGAGAGAGAGAATTCCTCACCTAAAAATGTACAGTTGTATCTGGACTTTGATGTTCAACTGACATGTTTTGTGATTTGCTGAGATTTCATGTTGTGGCTGAAGTTTTAATTGAAATTCATAAACAAATTGCCATTTTGGAGCATATATCATGATGAAACTACAGGGTTTGATTTTAAAAGTAACTTTGTAGAGTTAAGTTTAAAACTCTATTTTTAGTTTTTCAGTTTTGAAAATAAAGCCCTCGTGCTCAGAAGTTTGAAGCATAGTAATCCAGTAGGTGCTGGCATGCTGCGATACTCCAGTAATAGGGCCCATATAAGCACTAGGTAAATGTTAGCATACAACATTATCTAACCAGCTCATTTATCTTTACTTATACATTTTACATACTGATCCTGTGTTGGGTGCTGCACATGTCCTAATAGAAATCCTAAGGTAATGCTACATGCTCTGGGCCAAATTCAACCCTGTCATAGGTGGATGCAAATCCATTCAACCCAATGAAATTATGCCCACTGGCATTAGGACTAAATGTGGCGCTTTCGCTGAATATGCATTTTAATTTCTTTCTTCCATCTCCCAGACAAGGTTATTCGGGGAGTTGAATCACTGTTGATTGATATAGTTATTGCAGAATATGATTTCAAGAGTTAGAGCTGGTCAGAAATTTTTTGATGGAACTTTTTTTTCCATCAGGAAATGCTGATTTTAGTGAAATTGAAGTGTTTCCTGGAAACATGTCTACATTTTTGATGGGAAAATATTGAAATGCTTCATTTCAATAAGGTCAAAACATTTCATTTGGACTTCATCATTTTGATAAAAGTTGAAAAGTTTGATTTTGAATGCTCATTTCGACTTTTATATTTAGGCTTGGCAGAATTCAATTTTTAATTTTTATAGTTTCAATAGGTAATATCAGTGTTTATTTTTAAGCATTTTTTTAGATTTTATCATCAATTGAAATTTTCATAGTTACTGAAAATTGTGGGGATGGCAGGAGTCAACATCATCTGTTTAAGTAAATATCCTTAAATCAAGCTCTAACAAGTTCTGAAGCAGCATTTTTCTTACTTTGCCTACCTGTACATATCTGTTATTACCTATTGAAATATTTTTTCATCATTTTGTGTGTGTACTGTGAAATCACCGTTTAGCGACCTTTATTGATAAAAATCTAATCCCTCCAACCCTCTTTATATCATATTATAAATTATAATATGAAAGTTTGGTTTGACCTTAAAAAAATGCTTTGGCCTTGTTGAAATGAAATGTTTTGAGTGTCAAAACAAAATATTTCAGAATGTTTCATTATGCAAAACATTCAGAGATTTCTACTTTTTGTCTTTATTCAGGACACTTTCAATCTAATGAGGCATTCCCCGCCCCACCCCACCCCCCCCCGCCTAATTTAGAGTTAGACTTGAGGCTGTGATAGTCACAATTCATTTCCTGGTTCCCTTCTTCTTCCAAGTGAGAAGAAATCATCAACTGGTCCATAACAGATTACCGTATATACTCGTTCATAAACTGAATATTTTTGGTAAAAAAGTGAAGCATCAAAGAGCGGGGGTCGGCTTATAAATGGGTCTACACCAAAATGTGATGATTTTAAACTCTATGGAATTATTGAATTGAATATCTAATACATTGTTGTTTTGTTTACCTGGAGCGCCCGCAGGCATGGAGCCCCTCAGCTCCCCGTGGCCGTGGTTCGCTGTTCCCAGCCAATGGGAGCTGCAGGAAGTAGCGCCACTTCCCGCAGCTCCCATTGGTTGGGAACGGCAAACCGCGGCCACTGGGAGCTGAGGGGCTCTGTGCCTGCAGACGCTCCAAGTAAACAAAATGTCCCAACCCACCAGTGGCTTACCCTAACTGGCGGGGAGCCAAAGTTTGCCAACACCTGAAAGATAGGGTCGGCTTATGAAAGGATCATACAGTTTTTGCTAGTTTTACCTATCCATCTTGGGGGGTCAGCTTATGAACGAATGGGCTAATGAATGAGTATATACAGTACTTCCCTTTTTGTTTGAGCTGAGGTGTGCTGACACATCATTGGGGAGCCAGTGGGCTCAAGGCTCTGCCTACTCCCTGCCCAGCTGTCCAGAAAGGGTGGAGAAGCAGCCCTGCAAAGGTAGCCATGCCCCACACACTGTGAGACATGGAGCCTCTAGTCCCTTTATGGGCGCTCAATAGATCTTGCCCTCACACAATATGTCACTTTATGTTTGGTTTTCTTAATCCTTATTATAACCCCACTTGGCTTCAGTGACTGGTGAATAAGTATAACTGAAGTTATTTCTTGGATGTGTCTTTATTAGCATACATGAAATCCACCTTCTCCATATGACACATCCACCAATTCCTTGGGGCTAAGTTTTGCAATCACTGGAACTGATGTACACAACCTGTAAATCAGCAAAGAATTTGATCGATGTATCTTCATTTAATATTAATTGATTAGCTTCCCTCATGATGCATTGAAATACTTAGGCCAAAACTAAATGTATGCAGAAATTATCCTCATTGCCATATTCTTTAATCTCAGAGCTATACATTAGAGTCTAGCTATCATGTTTCTGTTAGCACTAGCCATTTTTCATATAGGCAAGCTGGAAGGAATGCACTTCTTACTATGAACCAAACTATTTGTACATACATTGATGTATTCCAGTTATTAATTTTATTCTTTGATCAATAATCGTTGAAGACTAGAAGGCTGTTACCAAATTCTACTAAAAAAAATAAAAGACATTAGTCCCTGCTTGCCAGCTAAAATAAGCCACCAAATTTCACCACATTTTTTAAAGATATAAGGATTTTGATCCCATAATCCTTCCTCAGCTAAAAGTTTCAGTCAGTGGGAGATTTTCCTGACTAAGGAACCTGAATCAGGTCCCTTGTCCTTTACAGGGCTCATGGCCCCAAATTCCACCATTGCTCTTCTCTCTTCTGTGTTTTTAAATCATTGAATTTCTCATATTAGTGCAAATCCTGTCTCCTACCTGGATGAAGTCATTAATCTTGTTTTACACCATGATATATTGCTAAGTGACAACTTGCACTGTGTATGTATTGTTACTCCACTCACATGCCTAGTGAAGACATTACTGGTATGAGGAATGCAAACCTCGTGTTGCCAGTGAAAGATTTCTTTTTTATAAATCATAGAAAGCATGTGTTCTTAAGAGCAGAACAGACTACCCTTTTTGCTGCAGATTAAGAAACAAAAGGATTAGTTTTAAGAGTATCAGGACCACTTGCCAGGGTTAGATTTAGCACGTTGCTCGTGAATCTGCAGTATGGTACAGTTTTCTGGAGAATTACCACAGAATTGAATTGATCTAGTTGGCTTATTTTCAAAGAATAATTTTTAAAGGCCAAGTTAGTTTAATGTCAGTGGAGACAAACAACTGAGAGCTTAAAAATATAGGGCCCCAATTCTCATTTACCACGCTGGCGGTATAAAAGGTGCAAACCTAATGAAGTCTCTTTTTCACTGCCAGAGCAGTGTGAAGAAGCCTTAGTGTAAATGAGAATTAAGTTAATAATTTAAGGACTAAATATGAGGACTAAATGTAAGGTAAATGATAAAATAGTGAATTGTGTTGAATTTTGTTCTGTGAACAATTCTGGTTACTAGTCCATGCTCTCCACTTCGAGAGATTTTTTGAAGAGGTTTAATTTTTGCACCATTTTCTTCTCCTCTCCACGATACATTGATCAATGTCAATTCATTTCACACACACCTGAGGGGGCAAAAATTCTGTTCAGATGATGCAGTGAACAAAGCCTACTGCATCATCATAATTCCACTGGTCAGGGCACAGGACAGGCAATCAAAATTCACTCTTAGGGTTTGGGTAGGGTTCATGCTGTTCAGTTTGCCAGGGTCCTGGCTGCAAACTAATCCCTTTAATTTGCTTGTAGGGCAGATTCTGAATTGTCCTCTCTGGGCAGCTCCCCCAGCCCAGCAGAGCTGAAGTGCAGAATGCTGTGGCCACACCTCTCTCCCCTGATGTTTCCTTTTGCGACACCTCCACCTCTCCGCTGGACAACTCCTATAGTAGGGACTAGGTGGTAGTGTGGCTTAGGGCTCCCCTGCACAGCCTGGGGAATCCCTCCTACCAGGGTTATAACCTGAGGGCTCGTTAAGATGGCCAGTTAAACATCTGAGCCACTGTAATTGGTCTGCGGTGAAGCCCAGAATTGAGGCCATAGTATTTTAGCACTGTCATCACATGTCTCTGTTGGTTCATGTATTCACAAATGTCTAGATCTCAACCGGCTCAATTTTTAAACCCATGCTTATGTTTGAATTTCTTTGAAGTGCTGAATGGTGCTTTAAGACACTTGATGAAGAGTGAGGAGAAAGCTCCTGCTTTGAGGGACTGGTTTATTAGAGTTCAAGAAGGCCAAAAACACCTCTCTGCTGTTTGATGCTGTCCTGATGGATAGAAAGTGAAAACATTTTCATTGCTTTGGAGAATTGGAGAATTTGGCCTAATTCAAAAGACTGTGCTTTCAAATACTGAACTCCATTTCACTGGTTAAAGCCCTAAATGCATCTCTGATTACCTGCTTATTACATATTGATAGTGGTAAAAGTAAATTTATTATGTATTGCGTATACACATGAATATTTTGAGCATATTCCTCCCATTCTATCACAAAAATATTTTTACATAATTTTTGAATAATAAATTATGAACTATGATCCTTGTTGTGCATAGTAAATGTTAACTGTTGTATTGTTTGCAGACTTTAAGCCATCAGTGTTATTTGAGATGTTGCAAAATCATGACCCCTTTAAAAGAAAAACAGCACTAAAGCATTCCTTCCATAGCAACTATATTCATAGCAGCAATCTACCACAGTCAGTCAAACTAAATAAACCATCAAGAATTCCAAGCTAGAAATGAGTTGTTGGGAGATCTCATTATCATATTCTATCTTAGGTCTCATGATAGGCAAATGCAATAATATTTTCACTAGTGTAAGGCTTCCAACTAGTGCTGGAATTAGATTTCAGTGAAGATGAACTTCACTGTTGCTGGTGGTGACAAAATACGACTTTAAAATACTTAGATGGGCATCAGCCAGTTTTCCTGAGTGCAGCCTACAAATAAGTGACAGAGGCAGAAAAGTTTATTGTTGTTTTCCTCTTATTTTTCTTCCTTGCCTCAACTGCCTATTGCTGATTTGGAAACTCACTGCTCTGTACAAAGGTTTATGATTCCCAATTTGTCTTGCCGTGCTGGGAATCAAACTGAAACATCTTGAGTGTCAGCACACCAGAGTGGAATAAGCCACCATATATACCAGTAAAGGTCTACATTCCAATCCAGACATTGTTTAAAGTTGAACACTCAAGAGACAAAGTTACATTTATAGATTATAATTTTTCATGTTTTATTCAGTATTACAATTTAGTTGCATTCTAAGTTTACTTTGCCAGCAGAATGGTTTATCAGGAGGAAAATATACAATATAGCAACTAACAAATTACTATTTCCCATTTCTTTCAGACTTTTTTAAAGGGATGCAATCTTTTGGGGGGGGGATGAGGCTGGGAAGAGAGAAGTAAATAGAATACAAAAGCCTGAAAATAAATTATCCAGCACAAACCAAACTTTTGCTTTTCTCTGTCTCTGTATTTGAAAGTATGGAAGGAGACTTTCAACTTTTAATTTTAAAACTATCTATAACTTTTACTGGCACATAGTAAGAGGTAGAGGTTTTGTCTAATGCTTTCTTATGATTATGTCACCGAAGTCTAATACAGTTTTTACATCTCATTAATACAGCACATAATACAGCACATAATACAGCACTGATATATAACAGTGTACCTCCATTGAAGTCAGTTGAATACCTGACCCACTGTTTTTTCTTATTTCAAGGAAGAAAAATATTAAAGGATGTCAGTCAGTAAGGCTAGCACAATATATTTCATATAAAATTTGTTCAGTGATAACCATGACTATGCTGGATAATGATTAGTTTCCAGATCACTTGGAAGGGAGAAAATTACTAGTGCAAACATGCATTTGCACCAACTTGCAACTTGGTCTCCTTCACAAATGAATGCCTACAAGGGTTCATATCTACTTAGAACTATTAATGCCACATCTTTCATCCCAACTATATTAGCTGCTATTCTAAACGTGAGATCTGATGGCATGTGCGCGTGCACACACACACACAAATAATGTGTAAGGGAAAAGGTTCGTGCCATACAGGCTCTAATTTATGGCAGTTTCTAGAACAACAAGGGCCCAGGGTGATTACAGTGAAAATTGAATGTAAAGTCTGGCCCATAATGGAAGGAACTTAGAGTACCACAGTGCTGTTGTTTGGGTTTGCCACACTGCAAGAAAATGCTTACATTAAAAAAACTAAAAAGCAGTTTCCCATTGAAATAAAAGAAAATCATGAAAACATTTAAATTCTTATTAGGTTCTATAATCAAAATGTGGAGCTTAACACTAAAACTAACACTAATACTGCCCCTTTAATACACACAGACAGAAATATGTCCAGAACACTCATTACCTGCTCTCATGTACAAAGAACAAGCTACCTTTTGTATTTTAGAGTTGTCTTACGTTAGCAACAAGTCTGAAGAGTGAAACTGAGCAATTCTACCATCAGATAAGAAAGCAAGACTAGACACTACTGTGGAGAGACTGGATCCTGGAAAAGTACAAGTAAATAGTATTCTAGAAGTAGAACGCTCAGGCATTAATTATTTTGGAAAAATAAAATAAAATAAAATAACCCAACTTTTCATGAATCACAAAAACTACCAACCGGCCATACACAATAACAAAAAAGAAAAAAGACTTGTACATTTTCCCCTGATCCATTGGCTTCTGTAGTGCAGGATCAGAATCCAAAAGAGCAACACTATATATAAGAGTTGACTCTAACCAATAATCAGGACATGGTCATGCTGGTGTGACCAGTGTGGTCACTCTTCATGTTATATATCTGGAATTAACAACAGACGGCAGTGTCTCTTTAAGAAGATATTATCTTTGTGCTGGAAAGTGACTGACTGCAAGAGTTCAAATAATTTATAACACAGACATCATTGTGAGAACATGGTAAGGATTTGTGACTTACAATAAAGTAGAACCACTAGATCTTGTGAATGATGCAGTAAGAGGAAAGAAAATCCCAGTTCCTGAGAGTACATACAATGCTAGGCAAATTGCTGTAAGGATCTAAAGCTGAACTGAAGGAGACAGGACCAGCCAGAAAAAGCACTGCTTCACCCACTTTTGCACCACAGCCTTCTTATAAGGAATAGAAAGTGAAACATATCTAGTCATCAGCCAGCACTACCCACATTTTTTTTGGCTATGAATGACCTTGCACTGCTGCTATCTGTTGTATGGCTGTGTGGGTAAATTGCTATCATTTCCCAGAACTGTCAGTCTGGCACCTTTCACAGACGTACTGGTCTTTTCATTATTTAAAATTATGTTTAAAGGCTGCAAATAAAGTTTAATATGTTGTGATGGGGTATTGACCAGACACCGGAGAGGAAGGGGTTAATAGAGGCCTCATGGGACTGCCACATGCTGTCCCAGAAAGGAGCAGTGGAGGCAAGTCCTCCAAGCAGGCTAGGGAGTCTGCACAGGAAGCAACCAATTAGAGGGAGGTTGCATGGGGCAGCCAATCAGCAGGCTCACATAAAAAGCTGTAGGGCTAGACAGAGTCAGTTGCTGCCTGGAGCCCAAGGAGTGAGGACTCTGTTCCTAGTGGGCTGCAGGAAGGGTAGCACCTTGGACAGAGCAGTTGCTGACAGGGACTGATGGAGCAAGAAGGAGCTCCTGGCTGGCTCCTGGGACTTGCTGGCTGAATACCCTAAGAAGAGGGCAAAGAAAGTGCTGGGACAGGGAATTGAAGCACCATTGATCAAAGTTAAGGAGCCGCAGCAGGAGGCTGCTATCTACAGGATCCCTGGGGTCGGGACCTGGAGTAATGAGTGGGCCCACATCCCTCCCACTCGCCACTGAGGAAGTGGCTGGACTATTGAACTGAGATACTTTCCCCCCACACACCAGAAAGCGGGGAAACATGAATGGTGACATGGCTGGAGGGCCAAGTCATGAAGAGGACACTGTGGTATTTGGACTGAGGTGGGTCTGCAGGCGAAGACAATGATGGGAGAGGCACAACCTTGGGGGGGGGGGGCGGGATGCACCAGCTGGCAAAGCTAATCCCAAGACAATCAGCAGGAGGCGCTGCTGTGGTAAGTGGACACCATTACATATGTCAAGTTAATGTCATCCAAGTTGATGATCTTTGAAATGAGTTGAATTATTATCACCTTCTTTATTCACCAACAGCTATGCAATTTACTATTTTAAAATATAGGCAGATGTCACATATAATAAAGTACAATATCTGATCCATCCCAAAGAGAGATATTTTTGAACACTCCCCTAGTTTGCAAGTTTTTTTAATCTTTTTATTTTTATTTTTTAAGTCACAACCAGCTAGCCCTTGTTCAAGAACTAAGATCATCTAGATACTGGGATATTCATCCTATTGTACCAGCCAGGTCAGACTTAATAAAGATGGTGTGCTGGCTGTCATTAGCATATTGAATTCATTGTAAACTATTTATCCTCACTATCCCTCCAGATTCCTCTTATATACATTGAACAGGAGTAACAACGTAGATCTATGTAGTACCTCCAACAGGAGAGCCCTTGTGCAGAGGACAAATTGTCCAGCACTAATGTCTGAGTCCTTATATAAAGAAGTGGACACACTCCAGGGACACCTAACTCTGCTAGGATCTGCAGACATCTCATCAAAATGTCATGGTCAATGGTGTCAAAGAATGCTCATAAATCTAAAAGACTTTACAGTCACTACAGCCTGAGCCATAGAGTAGGAGTTCAAATGACTATTGAAACAAGTGCAGTTTCTATCTTATACCCAGGCCTATAATCTGATTAACCAAGGTCAAGGAACATGAGGAATCAAATTGTCAAACGTCCTCACCGTAATCTTCTCAGCGACTTTCCCCAAAATGGATACTGGCTTCTTTAAAACTATTTATTTGGCCCACTGCCCTTCCCCTCCAATGGGAAAATGTTGATGATAATCATCAGCAGTGAACCCCTGCACTTCCTTTCCAGCTTTCACAAGCCAGGAAGGACTTAATGGTGACATGGAGAATTGCTGAACCTGCATCTGCAGAGCCTTGATGAGCAAGACTAGCTGAAACTCAGTTAGTGAAGACTGTGTTTTTGTCCACCTGAGACACAGTTCATTTCCACAACTGTAGGCAGTTCAGGCCAAATCCGAGCAATTTTATGAGCAAACATGAACACTTTTCACAGGCAAAAAATACCAAGATAGCTTTGTTGCTGAGTGGAGGCAGCTACCTATCAGTCAACCAGAACAACTACTACTGTGTATGTCTTCACCAGAATTTATGGAGACGCCAAAGTCAGTAAAGCCACAACATTTGAGCTTCAAAATAATTTTATGTCATAATTGGTCAGCTTCAGCATTTAACTTTTGCAAGTAGAGCTCTACCCATCTCCTCTTTCACTTCATGTATATTGGGTCATCTGTGAGGTTGAAGACAATGGAGAAAGTATTAAGAAGTCCACTGATAGTGGAAGTCACAGTCTATTATAAAGCCTTACCAAATCATTGACAGCCTGGGTGGGAGGGATAGCTCAGTGGTTTGAGCATTGACCTGCTAAACCCAGGGTTGTGAGTTCAATCCTTGAGGGGGCCATTTTCAGATCTGGGGCAAAAATTGGGGATTGGTCCTGCTTTGAGCAGGGGGTTGGACTAGATGACTTACTAAGGTCCCTTCCAACCCTGATATTCTATGGTTGTTAGTGGGATGAACAACATTGCTTCTCAAGGCTGCCTGAAAAATCACTGGTACCATCTACCACCAAGGGGAATAATTATAATAGGTCAGTCACTCTTTCAGGATAAGTGCTTCCAAGCTCATACCAAAGGAAGAAATGATTGGTCCATGACAGAGAGGTAATATCCCATCATTCTACCTTTTGGTATGTCCAGCCTGGTGAGTAAAGCCTATGACCACCTGGGACAGTCCCATGGTTATGAAAGTTATGACATTCTGAGCCAAGTCCAGAAGAATTGTCATTTACATAGTGCTTGGTGATTTCACTGTGTGTCAGCCTCCACAATTCCAGAGCCAGTGTAGTGAGTAATCTGTTCAACCCAACTTGTAATTTGGAGTGGGTACACCATCACCAACCCTATTCTATCCCCATCCTGGGACTCAGAACTCAATCCCTTGGGGCAAGAGAGCTGCATTTGTGCTCAGATGGAAAAAGCACCATATGCTGAACTGTCCATATACCTAGCATCATTGTACAATATTGTGAGACTGTACAGTCCTGATGTGAATTGTATCAAAACAAATTTTAATTTGACTGTGCTGAAAAGAGAATGCTGGGGTTGGCTTAATGGAAGGTGAAGGAATTGTCTGTTGTTGAGCTGAGAAGTTCAGCCAGTAAAGACCACTGTATGCATAAGTCATTAGAAAACGATACACAAATCAAAAGAGGTGATTTATATTTTATTCTATTTTAATTTATTCTCTATCCAGTCCTCCCTTCAAGTCATACAGGCGGCTCACAGAAAGAAGAATATATCCAGGGGATTTAAGTCACAGACAAAAATGTAATACTAAAGTTGCAGCTAACTAATTGCAGACATATTAAATAAATAAAGGAGGAGGTGGGAGGCAACATTTCACTTTGGGCTAAATCCTAATTCCTTACTCCAGTAACTGGAACTGAGGTAGTACCTCAGGATTTAGCCCAATATGAAGAAATTCTCTCCTTCTCGTCCTTTCTCAGATATCATCTCACTTTTCTAAACCAGTAAATGATTTCCTGAATTACCAACAGCATATTTACAGGGTTTGCAAGTAGCAAGTTAACACTTATCCACTCTTCAAAGGCACATTTTTGAGTGAATTTGATGTTAACAAAAGCAAGGGACTAATTTCACTGCTTTATAAAAGGCATAATGCAGGCAGATGCTGTGCAAATTTCCCACACATCTCTGCCAATGAATCTCAGTCCTGACCTTAGTACCACATGCTATTCCAGTCCTGGGCATCTGTTGAGTACAGTCTGTTAAATATGCTGTGCTGTGCGATTTGGTTTTCTGATAGGGACAAATAGGGATTAGGCTGAAATGACCAAACTCATACTCCTGGTGATATAAAAATATAATTTGAATCCACGTCTGTAGACATGGGTTCAAATTATGGGCTACCTTGTATTTTCTTTATCTGTTCTACATTGTCTAGTTAAAAATCAACTCCCAAACAAAAATGCCTCTGCTTGCAACTATATTCATGAAGAAAATACATTTTATGTGTCTATTGTTCTCTTGGAACTCTCTGTATAGAGCAAAAAGAACAGGCATACTTGTGGCACCTTAGAGACTAACAGGGCTGCTACTCTGAAATCTGTATAGAGCAGTGGTTCTCAAACTGGGGGTTGGGACCTCTCAGGGGGTTGCAAGGTTATTACATGGGAGGTTGCGAGCCTCCAGCCCAAAACCTGCTTTGCCTCCAGCATTTATAATTATTTTAAATATATTTTAAAGTGTTCTTAATTTATGATGGGGGTCACACTCAAAGACTTGCTATGTGAAAGGGGTCACCAGTAAAAAAGTTTGAGAATCATTGGTATAGGGATAACTAATTCCACCATGGGGGAACTTTAAAGTTGCTCGATGCATCGAGTTTGACTGGCATGACCTTGTAGCTGAAGTCATGTGGTCATGTCCTTTGCTATCTCACCTGGAAGTTCCAGTTCTGGAGCACGAATGCATTAGTGACTTCACAGTAAAACAGTGATTTTGGGTGTGGGGGGAGGGAGCAGGAATGTAGTGTGCCAGAATCAGGTTACAAGGCTGACAGTATCGACACCTTGGGTAATTAGGGATTTTTGAGACTGGTCATATGATGTGTCATGTGGGCATTCTGAGAGTTGGTTCAAGGCACAGGTAATTTACCATTCACATATCTATAACATACGTGTACTGTGCTGAAGAAAAATGTTAACTGGTAGGAAGGTAACTCCATGATAAAGAATAAATGGGGTTACTAGAATTTCTTGGTGTCTTCTAAACAGACTGACACATAAAAATTCAGTGTCAACATTGTATGAGTGAATTGGGCATATTTAAACACCTTTTTCATCCGTTTTCTTGTTGTTATGATTTCCTGAGGGGACTCTTAGTGGTAAAAAGACAACTAATATGTCAAACTAGACAGTAAATGGATATGTGATGTCTAGTTCATTTAAACCAACCTGTCTTACTACAACATATATGCAATTTTTGTGTGTGCACTTTTTGATACTGATATCAAAATATTATTACCAAATTTCCCAGTGGTACTAAATGACCAGGTGCCAACTTCCAATCTCATTTAAGCCCATGTCAAACTCATATTGAATTCAGTGTGAGCAGGGTTTGGCCCTAAACATGTAATTCATTTAAGAACTTTGAAAAAAATCAAATTATTTTGGACCAGATCCTCAGCAGTTGTAAATTGATTTCATTGGAGCCGTGCTGAGATACAACCAGCGTAGGATCTGGCTCATTATCTTTCCTTATTCTAAATAGTTAAGTCACCAAAATTTAAGCACATAATTTAGATAAATGTTAAATTCTCTTGTATGAACATACTTTTTATATATTCTGCAAAGGATTGAAAAGTTGCATGTTACTTTTTAAAGCAGGCAGGTGTAATTATTATGTAAATCCATCCATAGCTATTGCAGCTTCATCCTAATACAAATAGCTATTTTGATTTTGTGCCTCTGGGCAAATGCATTTAACTGCAGTGCACTAGCTGAAAGCTCCGTTATGTGTTTTGTACTAGAATGTAAGATTTTTAACAATATACAAAGTGATCACTTGTGGTTTCAATCATTGCAGTGTGCCTGGGAGCAGCATTGCAGCCTCTCTTGAGCAAGCTTAAATGACTTACTGTAGAATTTAAACTATTGCACAAAATGAAAAGTAGAAGAAAAATGTCAATAAAATTGCAAGGCAGAAGTAAAGACCTGTATAACATTCTGAAACATTGGGAGTTCTATTCACAAGAAATTGCAGTATATGCCCACTTCTGCAGCTTGAAAGGTCATGAATTGGGTTTCCACATTCTGCTGAGCTACTGTATTAAGTAGGAAAACTCACCCCAGTTACAGTCATATTTGTGTACATCACCGCATACTTTCCCTAGAAAGCATAGTGAGGGTGGCAACACCATAATATATTTTTCCGATCCACTCTCTTTTAACACATACAGTACTAATCCTGATTTGCGTCCCCCTCTCCCTCCTGACATCCCCCACCCCTTCTGCCTCACAAGTATTTTAAGAATGTCAACGTTAATGCCAATAGGACCCGGAGAACCAGTTACATAGCCCCTGAATCCTCTATGCAAAAGCTCTTTGTAGGCAGTAATTTTAAATGGATAGGTTTCATGGCAGTCAAACTTGATGCACATCCTAGTCCTCTGGCATGCCTATCTGCTAGAGTGGCATTGTGCCCTCTCAAGATAACACACAGTTTCGACAGGAGACAGTTGCCAAGTTCAGTAGGTTTATAAAGATAGCCTGTAAAGCAAGTGATTCTTTTTCACCCTGCAAGATCCTCTTGAGGCAAGAGCTACCAAATTAGGCCCATGCACACACATTTCATAACTAGAGATCACATCTGTTGACACTTAGTGTAGAACACGCATGAGAGAATTTTGTATCCCAAAGTTTGACATTTTTGTTCCAGGCAGTTTGTGAGAATGAATAACCAAGTCATAGGCTCTTAATGGGGATGAAGAAATAATAATAATAATAATAAAATCCCAAATTTCACCTGAACTTACAGAAAGTTATGTTACCATAGCAAGCTGTATGATGTGCTGTTAAACCCTAATGATCTTTACCCAGTCTCAAGAGATCTCATGTCACTATTTTGACTGAACTAAATCCTAAACGGTAACAAAGGGTAAGTGTACATAAATTTGGCACTCTTTGGTCAAACTCATTGCTGGTGTAAAAGCAATGAGTTGAGTTACATTAAGGCAGTGGTCCCCAAGCTTTTCAGGGTCATGCACCCCCACCCCTGTCTGGGCCCCCTCCACCCCCCCCGGAGTGGGACTGTGGCTCCCGAGGGATGAGGGGGAGACACAGACAGGGGTAAGGAGGCCGAGGCTGGGGTCAGGAATGGAGCCACGGCCAGGGGTCGAGTCTGGGAGCGGGGCTGGAACCTGGGTTGGGTGTGGCGCTGCAGCTGGGCTGTGGTCCTGGGGCTGAGGCTGGGGGTGGGGCCAAATGCAGGGCTGTGGCTGGGGGCAGGGCCAGAGCAGAGCTGGGAGAAGAACGGGTCTGGATGTCGCTCCCTTCCCATCCCCTGTGGAGGCTGACCTGGCCTCCCCAACCATTCCTCCATGCCCCCCTTAGGGGGGCATGCCCCACAGTTTGGGGGCCTCTGCATTAGGGATCCATTTGTGCTCTCATGTCTAATTATATAGAGGCTGATTGGAAATATGATCATGATGAAAATCCTGGAAAATTATTATTTTTTCCAGTCTAAAAGTGACAATAAGGGACAGATTATTAAAGTGGTCTCAACCTGGCCTCTACTTTTATAAGCACAGTTTTGTTCATGGATTATTTAAAAGCACAACAAATTGTGGTCACCAATACACTGCGTGCCCTTAAAAACTTGCTGTTTGTCACTTTTGCCTGATTTTATCTATGCTGTTACCTATTTTTAAGGATGAGGAAGTTATTGAAAACCAGTTAAACGCAAGTGAGGACTCTGACTACTAGCATTTAGTTATCTAGCTAGCTGAGTTCAGTCAGGTAGTTAACTGTCTACTTAGCATTTGCACCCACAGTTAATTGTGCCTGAAAAATAGATGACTGTTATAAAAAAACCCAGAAACTAAAAGCTTGATGCTGAGAAGTGCTGAGTGCCTGTAAGTACCATTAAAGTCAAGGTGAAGTAGAGATGCTCAGTGCCTTCCAGGATCAAGCCCTTCTTCAACGAATCTGTATGAGACCTGCCCATGTCTTATGCCAGCAATGCTCATGTTAGGACTGGCATCTGGACAAAGCCTAAATGTGTTTTCAGCTGAATCCTTTATTCTTCCATGACTACTACTCTTGTTCACTGAATCTGCCCATACACATCCTCAGCACATGCAATTAGAATAATGCCTAATTAACACAAGAGAAGGGCAGACTTGTTCAGATGTTCCCCGTGATTTCAGTTCACAGCAGGCAAATGGGTGACATTCCTGTAATACAGTGTTTGCTACGATTATTTCATCCACCTCTTCTCATCCACCTGAGTTCTGGAACCCAATGTTTGTCTGTTATGCAAAGCAGATTGTTCTTCAAAAACTTTTAAAGATTACGATGGGCAAGTCGATTGTTTGATACCTTAGGCTTTCACAACATTGGTGAATTTACCTTTTTATGAAGATAGAGACAAATGACGATATTCAACAAAGTCATGAAATGATTATAGATGAAGGTGATGTGATATAAACAGAAGGAATACAAATCTTGGTACTGCAAGTCATCAGGATTTCCCCATGGCTTAAAGGAGATGTTTTCATTGAAATGTGTAGGAGTCATCTCAGTACTCTTATTACTCAAACTCCATGCAGCTTTTAATATAATCCATCACAGATACTTTTGATCAGCTGACACAACACAGCTGCAGTTGATGGACAGAACTGGTGATAAGATGCCACAATAAGCTGATGATACCCAGTTCTATATCTCATTTTCCCCATAGATACAAAATGACAAATGTCAAAAAATGACACAACACCTACAAGAGTCTTCTGCTGGAGGAAGAGCAGCTGGCTCAACCTGAGCAATACTGAAGTGATGCTGTTTGGGAAAGGGAGATACTCCGGAAAAATAACTGGAGTGTCGATCTCCCCTTCCAGCAAAGGCATTTGTTCCAACTTAGCAGAGTGTTGCAAAAGTGCTTTCTTTCACCTTTAACTAGCTAGAGAACTTCATCCTGGAGAAGAACCTGACCACAGCGATCTATGGATTTGTTACCTCCAGACTGAATTACTGCAGTAACTGGGGCTAAATATAGATACAATGCAGAGGATTCAGATCACAGAAAATACCAGGCCACTGTGAGCACATCCTACCTGTGCTAAGATCCCTCCACTGGCTCACAGTCCACTTCTGGTGCCAATTCAAAGTCTTCATCCTGATCTTTGGCATCACTGTCTTGTTGGGTGTGGAGGGTCATTGTCTATTATTCTATCCAAGTGCTTCTTCAGTGTACCTCACCCCTGAACTTGAAGGACCATAGGACAATGAAGGATCAGTTAAGTCTCCAGTAACTCCTTGACCTTTCTCCTGAGAATGCTAAAAATGGTGCAAATAATGTAAACTGTCCCTTGGAAATTGGACAGAGACAAGACTCATAGATCACTAAATGGTCATGAGGAGGTAACAACTTTTGATCACTTCAACCTGGGTAAAAATTTTATTTTTTAAAGTAAGAAATAATAATTACTAACAAATCACTGGTCTATATGCATACATAATTTGTATAAATAGAACTGTTAAGATAAATTTCAGGTGCATGATACACAAAGAGTAAGCTTGGTTCAATTCTTTAGCTGTAGACCTGATCTAAGCAAGAATAATGACTGCAATCATAGCACATTTCTTTACCTAACCTGGGTAGAGTTGTTCTTCATATCTGCTACCTCCTATTAAGCAAAGGAACCAAAAAGGGGACTCATGACTGATATTGCTCCATTCAGCCAGCGCAGCAGGTCACTAGATAATGGCTGGCTTGGCAGGGGTCCAGAGCAAGGAATTCTGCATAGATGTTCTTCACCACTGGAAGTATGGTGGAAGAAAAGCATTATCAGAGAGCGTAAATAAGTCAGGGATAAAAGGAAGAAAAAAGTGATGAAAATTATTCTGTTTTAAAAGATGTCATTGGGTATTTTCAAAAGGCAAAATTTATTTTTTGTCTTCTGACAAATGAATGTAAAAATGTGCATGCCTTGTGGCCTAAAGGACAACACAGTGGGATCAATATTCTTTTTGTACTCTATGAAGATTGAGATTAAAGTCCCCACTGATAAACTGAACATTCTTTAAAAGTGACCAGAAGCAAACAGTGTCTGTTTGCTGGTACTTTATTACAAAGATACTACTGAGAATAGCTGAGAATATTATTTGATCTTAAACAGGTTGACCAGATGATTGCAGTTGGCTCCAGTACATGAGATGCTTTCTGCAAATTATTGTTTCTGGTTACAAACCTTTATAATATCTCAGAATGAATTATGTATGTATTTCATGTTTTCTTTTCTCTTATCAGCCTTGATGTTCTCATTTCAAGTTTCACCCTAGCCTCCTAATAATGCAATATTGAGGCCATTCAGACACTAATTATGCCTCCATGGCTTTCTTGAAATGACTAAATCAGCATCAGTTCTATAATTATCATTAGCAAGTTTGTATCAGTGCCTCACATCACATGAAAAGCTTAACTTTAAATGATTTATGAATATATGCATCTATAACATGGAATATGCACTCTTTAATTGTATACATATATGTATATGATACATATATGCACACATATTTTAGATATATATGTACCTGTATAGATACACTGTACACATTTGTGTGTACAATATACTGCTCTGTACACAATTTAAATACAGTCCTACTGCATGACAAATATATTTACAATCAGATACTAACAATATTGTTTCCCTAATTTAATGGGTTGTTATATATGAGAATACCGAATACCAAATGAATACAGTGTGTTAAACATCAGAAGTATTTAAACAGTACAAACATAAGCAAGCATTTCTGATACACAAGACTAGTTCTCAGACTTGATGACTTCTTAATTTTCATTATGTTTAAACAGAAACCTGGCAAAAATGATTGACAGGACAGGAAGAAATATCCAAATGCAATTCCTCTATATTTTCATCATTTCTGAATTTGAATTATTCATGTTGCCAGTAGTCATTTGTCATTAAAACAAATCAAGATACATATACTACAGTGCTATACTTCCATATGTTTATAAACTGTTTACAGTGCATTATTCATATACCTTAAGAAGAACATAAATATATGGGCAAAAGGTATTGGAAACTGTACAAAATAAAATCATTTTCATAACTTTAGCCTTGGTGATAAATCCAACATATATTACAGAAAAAAAGCATAGTATAGATATAGTATAGTATAGAGATATTATAAGCATAATATAGACTTCTTTAAATCAAGTATTCCTGAAAAGAATAACCTCTATTCCTGGGAACTGAGACACCTAAGGACTCATATAAACCTTAGTTTCCTGTGAGGTGGTACAATGTGTCACAAAACATTATGCCAGCCAATGACAACTAATTTTTTAAAATTCTATAGCCCTTTCCAGTACTGATTCTTTTTTGTTTTGTTTTGTATGAAGAGTAGTGCCAGTCTCTGGTATTTTATGACCTATATTATTACCCTCTGGGTAGTGGAATGATGGTGCCAAACTAATTATTGCTTTGTCTAATTTTAAATCCAGGTCTAGAGAGATTAACAATTTGCGCATTAATTCCAAGCATCAATAGCCCACCTAACATAATAGTTTTAAATGAATTAAAAAGCCAGCTATGAAAACTTTTATATGTTCTGGGCCAGACCCTCATCTGATGTAAATTACCATAGTTCCATTGACTTCAATGAGGTTATGCCAAACTACACCAGCTGAGGATCTGGCCCTTTATATGCAGGAAATTATTTTTTTCTTTGATCTATATAAATGTCAGAGGGCAAGACTCTGATCTCATTTATGCTGGCGTAAATCCAGAACAAGTCTGTTAAAGTCATTGGATTGATTCAAAATTTACACTGCTGTAAATGAGATCAGAATCTGGTGCAGAATGTACTTTACTTTAGGTTCCTTAAATGCACATACCAGAGCTGTTGGGGACTTTTGCAGTCTTGTGCACTTAACAAAACGTGCTAAACTACAAGAGAGGATATTCACAAACTTGGAAAGTGTGACTATTACTTTATAGGTAGGTACAAAAATAGAAACTGCAGTGTTTCTCTATTTGCTCTTTCAATTTCTTTATTTAATTTTTGAAGGAACTAGATGCATTAAACAACCTAGGAATTTTAGGAACGCTACTTGAAATTGAAACAATATATTGATAAATTATCACTAGCGATTGTCTCACACCAGAACTTCCAGACCTGAAGACGCTCCAGATTTAGGGAAGTTTGGTTCTGAAGTTGGGAACTCTCTTTAATTGTCACAACTTTCCAGTTCCATAAAAATGTGTGCAGATATGAATGATAGCAAATCTACTGTAAGGGACAAGTGCTCAAACTACTCCAGTTAGTCTTAAAGTTCAAGAAAAATAAAATAATCTAACAAATTGTGTAGTACATCAAAATTAAAAACTATGATGAAATTGAAAGAGATTTTTAGACTATTTTTCAGTACTTTCTGTTATGCAGGAGACAGATAAAAACATCTGGAAGAAAACATTTCAGCATAAACATTTAATTCAGTGTCAAGATATCACAGGGAGTTGTGCTAATGGAGTCATCTTTGCATCTGTGGCATAGGTTTCTGAATGGCTATGTTGATCCCCTTGATACTATTGGACAGTAGTTTGACTCATTTTTAATTCTGATTAAGTTGTGCAATTGTATCAATTTACGGTCAAGGTCCTGAATAAATTCTTTTGTGAGAACTCTTAGCAGGTCTTTTAAAATTAAAAAGATCCATGTGCTTAATGGTCTTATGAGAATAGAATTACAAATGATGATCTTTAAAATAAATTGTAATTTTATGGAAACTTATTAAGAGAATTTATTGTAAGTGCTACTGTCAGCTTTGTGAGCAATAACAGAAAGAGCAACAGATATTTATTCATGAATTTTGGCTTTGCCTTTATTTGCTGCAGTTGATTTTTATAGGAGGTGGGTTCTTTATAGATTATTTTTTCTGTTCCTCACTGGTAGCTTGATTTTACAAGGCGCTGTGCATTCTGGTCCTGATCCAGTAAAGCACTTAAGTATGTGCTTAACTTTAGGAACATGAATCCCATTATCTTTAATAGCTCATGTGCTTAAAGTTAAGCACATACTCAGTAGCGTAGCCAGGGGGGGAGCAGGGGGAGCGGCTGCTCCCCCTTGAGCAGAAGCGGCACCTTTTTTTAGCAGCACTTAAAAAAGGCGCTGCTTCTTTTTAAGCGCCGCTTCTTGCACTCACCCAGCGGCGCTCCGGGTCTTCGGCGGCATTTTGGTGCAGGGTACCACCAAAGACCCGGAGTGAGCCGCTGAAGTGCCGCCAAAGATCCGGAGCGCCGCCGGATGAGTACAGGGGGAGGCGCCTTTTATAGCACCGCTCCCCCTGCGCTCCGGACCTGGCTGCGCTACTGCACATACTTACATGCTCTGATTGGAATCAGAGTGCTCAGGACTTTGCAGGATTGAACCCTACACATGAAATGTCCGCATACTAAATAAAATGGTTGTAGGTGTAAGAAGGAAAGACAAGTTAACATGGCTTGGTTATTAAATTGTTGATGGTGGCTAAAGGTGATACTTTTGGTAGTGCCAAGTGCAACTACATTATTTTATTTTTATAGAATCTTTATATCCACTCAAAATAAGGAGATGCATCACACAGAAAAACTCTATAAGAAAGAAGTTCTGAAAATGGCAGTGATACTCAGATTATCTAAATAGTTCTTAGAGAAGTGTAAATCCCATATATTTTCTTCCTCTTTTCTTCAAAGAGGTAACATAGACCTTTCTGAAATATTGGTGCATTGAATGTTGGAAAGCCATTTTGTTTTGGATACTTGATTTAAGCTCATAAAACGCACATTCCTATAGATGAATGACCAGCTAGAATAGATAAAATGTTTCATTCATATAAAAAGCTTTAGGGATGGCTTCACAGATAGATTGATAATGTTGCTCCATGACTCAAATGAACCCATAATATTAAAGACAGCTTTTCAGAACAATACAAATCACAAACCTTGTGCTAATTTTGCTATCAAAGCAATTTAGGTTTGGGAAGATCAATGTTATTTAAAAGTATTGCTTAAAACAGTTATTTGCCTGTGAGTAAAGCTTCAAAAAGAAAACTTTGATTAGAAATCTGCTCCTGAAACAATAGCAAATAAATCCCAGTGTGGATCTTATCAGACATGCAAATCCTATAATATATATTCTGTTAAACAAACCTTTTTCTGTGAGTATGTATAATTTTGAGCAATTTTGAAACTGCCTATAAATATATGCCATGTTCTGTTAAATAGTTTTCCTTTTCTTTGATTCAAAAGTTAATTACATTCATTTGTATGTTAAATGAAAGATCGTATAATATGTATTTGGAAATCGTATAATATGTATTTGGATACAAAATGTTTCTCAGATGAATATATAAGGTGGTTGGAAAAAAAATAAGACACTAGCTGCAATCTAGTAATAATGCTATTGTTTAATTTTCAATATATTTTTTCCAAAATCAGGTGTTTCATTCTGGAGACTGGATAAATTGATAAAATCTATATTTTTGTTATCATTAATTTCTGATTATAGTCCTAACTATTTCTGTCTCATTAGTAACGGTGGCCTGACACTGAATTATAAGATGACCTTTTCATTTGCTTATCACTTTGCCAAACTTTAACGATTTGGGTGAAATTTTCCTTGTCAAGCTGAATTTTTGGGAAAATGTCATCAGAAACTGTTAAGCTATTTCTCAGAACAAGACTGGGAAAGAATATATTGTTTTGCCCTCGTTAAAAAAAAATCTTACAACCATTTTCTTGAGAAGCTCTAGTGCCTTCATACTTTGGAGTAAGGACTTGAAATTTGGCAAGGGAGTCAGCCAGGTGACAGGGGTGTGCCTTTTGCCATCCTTGTGAAAATTGCCCAAATCTGACCAAGCTATGAAAATCTCAGTTTGCACATGCTCAGTAAAGACTTGTTAGAATTTGTCAGCTAAATTCATTGAAGATTCTATCTGCACTGAGCATGCTCCCTCATAGGACTTTCCTGAAATTGCTCCTTCTGAATGCCAGTGGCAGCTGTGATCCTGAACGCAAGACCTAGGGTGACCAGATGTGCTGATTTTATAGGGACAGTCCCGATATTTGGGGCTTTGTCTTATATAGGTGCCAATTATCTCCCACCCCGTCCCGATTTTTCATACTTGCTATCTGGTCACCCTAGCAAGACCTGAGAGAATGAAGACACCCTTCTCTGCTCTCAATGCTTCCTTTGTTGATGCTCAGGCAGTGTGGAGGAGGAAGCAGCTTGACAAGAAAAGAGAGACATGAGGAGTCTGTATAATGTTTTTAATTAGTCACTGGAGCAGAGTCTGGAACCTGGAACTGTTAGGTAAAAGTCAGCTTGTCCTACTTACCCCTCACTGCCCAGGAAGGGCGGAGTTGGTTTGGAACTCCAAAGTTGTCAGAGACCATCGAAAGAAGTGCACCAACACTTGTAACTTTGATCAAAGGGCTCATACCCCCCTCAAGCAGGTAGCATCGAGGGCGTATGGCAACTGTATTGGAACAAAAGCTGGATATTTATACACTACACACGACAGAGGTGGTCCCTTCTATGATGGGAACACTTACAAAGAATAATAAATCATTAGGTGCTTCCTGGAAAATATTATCGTGAGGGTCCGCACAGGGACCATAGTCTTAGAACAGGAACATCCTGCCCTTATCTGTAGCAGATGGTTTGACTCCACATAACAAGGGAAGGATGAGAGATAAGGAACCAGGCCTAGCCTTGAAGGAAGACAGATGAGGGACCAGGCCTAGCCTCGGGACTTGGCCCAAATATAACCCAAACCCAACAGAACCACTAGGCTATAGTGGTCACTATAGAGTCACTCACTCTGTCTCAGGCCCAGTGAATATTTAAGTAATTATACAAAGTGAAACATCTTCAACATGAGAGACTGAGAAAGACCCATCCCAGAACATCCTATAGACCAGTGGTTAGGAGTGGGAGAACTAGTTTAAGATCCTGCTCCAAATGAAGCAGAATGGGGATTTGAACCTGGATTATCGGGGATGTGGGACCAGCACCTCTTCTTCCTGGGATTTTCTTGAGAAAGGGCTGACCTGTTTTAGGACCCTAATTCTAAGAGAGGGTTCATGACTGTGAATCCCAAGTGGATATGAATACCTTCCTCTGGCCCTGAGTTAGCTGCCTATCTCCCTTTGAGGAGCAGGGCCTAAGAAATCTCCTGGATATTTTGTGCTGCTTAGCTTGATGTGCTGTCTTTTTTTGTCCAACACTTGCCATGCATTATATAGGAAACCTAACTCAGGGATGAATTCCACTGAGCAGCAGGGGGCCTAAAGTTAGTTGTTGCAACACTGAGCTGAAATCCTCTTTGTGGATCTAGCCACGAGTCTGTATTCCTTCCTATGGTAAACTCCTAGTGAAGTCAAGGGAAGTTTTGCTTATGTCTTAGGGCTCATCGATTATAAAGCCAAAAGGGACCAACCAATGTGATCATTTAGTCTGTCCTCCTGCTTAACACAGGCCATAGAACTTCCCTGAATTAATTCCTAGTTGAACTAGAGCATAATTTTAAAGAAACATCAGACTCCCACTGAAATCAATGGGAGTCTTTAAAAAAATTAGAAGTTTTGCCTGTTTAAAAAGTGCAGAATCTGCCCCAAACGGGCTACATCTGATCAAAATTATCTGTTTTTACACAACATCAGAACAGAAATAAAAGTTTTCTCCAAGTCTTAGCATTCAGTCCCCAGATAGTTGTGCTTTATCTTGGTCTTCTACCTTTTAGTCATTGAACAATGGCTTGATCTTGTTGCTTCTCCATGAGTGGAATTTCCACTGAATTGTATAGAAAAGCTGCAGGATCTCAGCGGTGGAATCCTGGCTCCACTGAAGTAGCTGAGAGTTTACCATTGTCTTCTGTCGGCCCAGTTCACATGTGGTTTGTAAATTACCTTCAAATCAATTAAATAGTCCTAACCATTCTGAATGAAATTCACTCCCATGCAGAGAGCCAGCACAAGACCTGCGAACCACTTACGTCCCACTTCAGCTCTATTTTGAAATTTCAACTAGGATGTAAGTTGTACATTGGCTTTGTTTTGGTCCTCCGCACAGGAGTGAATTTAATCTCTGAGACATATTGTGAAGGACATGGGAACCGCCTGTGGTATTTCATGAATATTATATGTCCATCTGCTTGTTTGATTGTTACTGTGTTGTTGTTTGCTATTGGATTACCAACATTTAATTCAAACTGGGGTTAGTGGCATGTGTGGAGGAAAGGGAATCATAGCTTCAGATTGCCCCTTTCCTGATACTTACAGAACAGTGCAAGTGTCATTTGCTTTAGAAGTTTTGCTTCTGACCATGATGTGTTCAATTGTCTGGCTTGACACAGAGGAGGGATCCTAGCTTGTATTCACAGGGAGAGCTAAGTGGGACGGAGGGGCCCAAAGAACTTTTGAGTTGATAGTCCCTGAAGAACAGGCGAGAGTGAGACATGGACCACTGGGGAACAGGCTGAATCTCAGTCCCGAGATTAGGGTGTCCAGGATAAACTACCTAAGCCTATAGGTAAGATAGCTATCCATGTAGGCCTTTTATTGTGTTACAGACCCTTTTTTTTTTCATGATGTTTAGTTGCTACAATTGAATTTAAACAATACTTTGTTTTTTAAAAGGCTGTTTTGGGTCATTGTATTCACCACTGATCGCAGCTCTTGAAGGGAAGACTTGCTGGGGCTAAACTCAGTTGGACCTGCTGAACAATAAACTGTTGGTAAACAGGGTGCTGTAGTCCTGATCTAAGAGTGGGAGAATCATGGAACTCCACCAGGAAAGAGGGGAAGGTGGGAAGCCTGTCACCTAAAGAGTTGCACTCTGAGAGATCAAGAAACAGGTCAGAGGTACAGTTAACCCTGAACTGTGACACCTTCTTTGAAAGATTGATGGCATTGTCTGCTGTGCTAAAGAACATGCGTCCATTTATCTAGCAATCCATGTATGGAATTACAATGAACTAAAGATTGTTTCAAAATACACCATAGTCTTCCTTATAGCTTTACAGGGTACGCTATGGAGCAGATGTGATGTCTAGCTACTATAATGTTGGTATCATTAGACTAGAGTAGATAGAAGGACATCATGATTATGTATTATTATTTGTTTTTCACGTTTTGAATGGTTTCAGTGTAATTGACCCAGGTTTGCTGAAAAGGTCTGTGTACCTTCCATGCCATGTCGCCTGACTTTAGAGTTAGTAACAGAACCTGAAACCACACAAGTTTCATGTGGTTTTGAGTTTCATTGTGAACATTTCACCTACCTCAAGAAATAGGCTCAAGATGAGGTACTCAGTCTGTGTGTGTGTGTGAGAAGTTCACTTTCAAAATTATCAGGATTGGTTGATGATATTTTCAAACTAAGGGCAAACAAAAATCACTCCTGTACAGAGGACCAGGGTGAAGCTCCTGCTCAAGCTTCAATTCAGACCTCAAAATAGGAATTAAGTGGGATTTAAGCGGTGCATAGGCCTTGTGTTGACCCTGTGTGCACAGAGGTGAATTTCGCCCCATATGCATGTATATTACATGGCTACTGACTGGATGCTGACTACTTTAATGTAATGAGCTGTCATAAAGGAGGAAAAGTATACTGTATGGATATCA
Organism: Macrochelys suwanniensis; assembly: GCA_033296515.1. Classification (NCBI taxonomy): domain Eukaryota; kingdom Metazoa; phylum Chordata; order Testudines; family Chelydridae; genus Macrochelys; species Macrochelys suwanniensis. The sequence continues at coordinate 33,489,798 of CM065784.1, read as the reverse complement.
AGTTTAAATACTAGAGTTAATGCAATTAAACAATTGATAAATAAATAATTAAATGGTCAGGCAATTCCAAAAGTCATGGTGCTCCCAATAATGTTGCCAAATCTGAGTCTTGTGATATCTAGTGTTTTCCTTAAAGCCACAGCTCCTAGAGCCCAGTAATTATGCAAGAATCTCAGCTTTCATTTTTTAAAGTACATTCTAGCCCTCATGGTTGTGGAGAAAAGCCAGAAAATGTGAATCCTAAAGTTTCAAAAACTGTAAGGAAAATAAAAGGAACCCCAAACATATATATTTTTAAAAATCTCATGATGTCGGGGGGAGGCCTGACTCATGAGTTTTGATGTTTGTGGTTGGCAATCTTGTTGCACATCATGTATATTTCATAGAATTAATATAAACAGTGGTACATTAAAGTTTACTTTTAACAAGAAAAGCAGGAGTAGAAAATACTACAAACAGTATGTACAACAGGACCAGGTTAATGTTTCACTAGAAATGTTAACTTTTGGAATTTTGCTTTAAGCTCACCCTTAATCTTATATTAATACTAGTGTTTGCGCTTAATTTCCCTGATCCTTGCAAAGAATAAAGACAAGGAAATGAGCTGCTAAAGGCAATGTTAATAGGCACATTCTAAACTGAGGTTCCATTAAACTGTGAAGGCTTTTACTGATGTCTTTATATCAATATCCTTAAATGACTTGTTTAACAAATATGTTCTCAGTTGGGGCATCCACAGCACATACTTCCTTAACTGACAGTTAGTCACCTGCCCCCCACTCTGCTCCCTTAACTTTATGTAAAAGGGCCAGAGAGATGTAAAGGGGCGGGGGCGGGTCCTGGGCCCAAAGGGCCCTGGTTCCTCCGAGGAGGATTCCCCCTGTGCAGGCTTTTCAGAGACATGCATAGGAAGCATGTCGGGGGCAGGGCTACTTCTCATAGTTCTGTGGAGATTCGGGTCCATACTGATGCCCATAGGTAGCCCCAGGAAGGTGCTGTAACTGGGGACCCCAATGCTATTGGAGTTCTTCCAGGAGGCTCGCCAGCCCCCCGAGAAGCTCGGGATTAGGAGGTTGCAAAGGTGGTTGAAAGCCATGTTAGTTCCACTCCCCCTGGGCTTTGAGTTCTATTTGGGCTCTGAGTTAAATGATGTGAAAGGACCATTCTGCAATTGGGGCTACGCTCTACTCACACTGTCTTTTTCCAGTCACACCCCAAACAGGCCTCCTATATCTATGGTGGTAACCGGGGTTTGAGGTTGGGTTCACAGTGATGGCTATACCCACTCTTTGCAATCCAGAGATTCCCCTTTGACTAATGGAATCCCCTGGTAGCTGGTTATGCTGGCTTTCTGTCCACTGATCTGGTCCATGCCAAGGATCTGGCCCATGTTGCTTTGTCTGTGTTTTTCTAACCCACCAGCCCTCACCCTGAAGATCCTGGCCTCCTGAAAGAACCACCAGACAATTGGTAAATTGACCCAGGAGCTAGTTGAATGCATGATCATTTCAAGGACCATCTTCCATCAGACTGGTCATATGTTGCCACCCTGTCCTCTGTCTCTCCAGCTTAGGGAATCTCCATCCCCGCACCTTCCCCAGGAATTAGAGAATGCAGGTTCCCAAGAAAATCAGAAATCTCACTTCAGCCTCCCCTGTTTTTCTGCATCTGCTTCACAGTTGCTCCTAGACCTGGTGTGCTGCTGCAGGAGAGGCACAAAGAGGAACAGCAAGCTGGGCTAGTCTACACTGGCAACGCTAAAGCCACCTCAATGAGAGGCATAGCTCCCAGCGCTGGTGCACTGTTTACACTGGCAGTTTACAGCGCTGAAACTTGCTGTGCTCAGGGAGGTGTTTTTTCGCTGAAGTTGTAGCGCAGTAAATTGCTAGTGTAGACAAGATGTTAGATGCCAACACTCCGACTGGAAGCACCTCCCTCACTCCCCAGCAAAAACTATCCCTCCCCCCCAACTCTCATCCACTCCCATGACATACAATACATCTTGTCTTCTTGCTTTGAATATCTGATTGAACTCCCCCAGGTCTGAAAGAGATGAAGATCCACCCATGGCATCTCTACAACACTTTCAGGATCAGGGAGATGGGAGTGTAACTAACCAGGGACAACCATGTGCCCTACTTCCTCCATAACAGGGGGGCAGGGGCGGGGTCTGCCTCCCCACTGACATAGAAGATAAAAATCCTTTTGTAGTCCTAAATTCCCCAGCCCTGGGAGCAGGAATGAAGATCGTCCTTGTGGAATCCCTCCTGTCATGGTGAGTGTGAGTAGAGATGGGGATTGTGTGAGAGCGCAAGAGAAAGAGGAGGGGGAAATGGTTTGTGAGAGTAGGAGAAAGAAATAGATACATGTGATATATGAAAGAAGAGTGTTTTATGTGAGAGATTCATAGGAATAGAACTGAGTGTTTGTGAGAGAGCACCCGTTAGGTGTGTCTGACAGAGAGACGGTGAATGGTGTGTGTTTGAGAGAGGGCCTGATTTGTGGTGGTTGGCCACTTTATGCCTGGTCTGCGAGCCTAAAGAGGTTAGAAAGCAGTCCTAAGAACCCTCTGGCAGATTCCTCTCAGCAGCTATGGAGTTGGTGTAGCTGGTTCTGTGCCATTCCACTGAAGCTTCTGGGGATGTGCTGGAGAAAGGAAGTATGGCTGGATGTTCCTATGCCTTGCTTGTTTCTGCCGGTCAGAATATCTCATAGAAGGTGTGGACAGCTGGGCTCAAGTTAAGGCAACTCCTGAGGCCTGGTCTACACTAGAAAATTAGGTCGGTCACTGGTATGAAAAATCCACCCCAGAGTGGTGTTGCTAAACTGACCTAAATCCTCATGTGGACAGCACTAGGTTGATGGAAGAATTCTTCTGTTGACCTAGTTACCACCTCTTGGGGAGTTGCTTACATACTCTGATAGGAGAACCCTTCCCATTGGCATAGGTAGTGTGTATGCTGAAACGCTACAGCAGTGCAGCTGCAGTGGCGTAGCTGTGCCACTGTAGCATTTTAAGCGTAGGCAAGCCCTGAGGCTGCTCTAACTTTATAAAGGGGAAATGTGAAGATGGCATAAAGCCTTGAGTGTCTCACTTCATCCCTTTGCTGAGTGGAGTTTGGGCACAGGCATGAATTTGGCCGGAGAGAGGAGAACTAGAATTCTTAGTACTTTTATAGCACTTTACATCTTCAAAGCACTATACAACCATTGACTAATTAATCCTCACACTGCTTCTCTGGGTAGGTATCACCATCCCCATTTAATAGATGGGGAAACTGAGACAAAAGTGAAGGGACTTGCCCAGGGCCATATACTGGGTCAGTGGCAGAGCTATGTTCAGCCCTGAGGACCGTCTGCCTTCCCATCCTGGGCTTATTCTCCCAGAACTGGGCATGTGTGTGGGAGAGAGAGAGACCTCTTGGGTTGAGGACTGAGAGAAGGGCGTGTGCCTGCCTGTCTGTGTGTGTTTGGCGCTAAAGACCAGAGGAAGAAAGGCTGAGCCATCACAGCTGACACGCAGGAGCATGGGGATGCCAAGCTCCAGATGGTCAGCACCCGGCAGTGGGGTGGAATAAGCAGAGCATTTTTATTTAAAAGAAATATTGTTTCATTCTTGCCCCCAAGCCCATGCTGGGCAGTGCCACGGGGCCCCCTTGTTCCTTTGCCCGCTGAACCTTCCCCCTTCAGTCTTCTCCCTCAGACTCTCACACGTCGGTCCCTTGTCACGCCGACCAACTCTGTCGCCCAGTGGGTATTGCTGAGGGGCAGCTGCAGCCACCGCCGCGGCTCAGGGGAGGGGGGAGGGGAGCTCGGGAGTCGCTGCCGCCGCCGCTGGGGGATGGGGTGGGACATGGAGCCAGGGCTGCTGAGGGGGAGCCGAACATTGCTGCGGCGGGAGGCAGGGGCTAGGGATGGACGCGGGGATCCCCACTCCTTCAGTTCCCGATCCCCCCGCTGCCACAGAGGAAAGAGCGTGAGGGCGCCCGGGCTGCCATGCCATGACCTCCCGGCCACCTCCAGCCAGGGTTTGCGTGTTCCCCGGCAAGCGGCAGCAGCCCCTGCCATGTAACACGACCTGTGCAGCCGCGGCCCTGTGCAGCGCAGCCATTGAGCTCTCCCTGCACATGAATCTCCTGCGTGGCTCCCCCTCGCCCCTTTGAAAACTGATCTTTGGCTCTTCGTGTGAAAGTGATTTGAATTTGGCTCGGCGGCGCTCTGCGCAGGCGTCCAGCTGCTGGCATGCTGGCTCCTTGCAAAGCAGCTGTTTTGGGTTTGAAATTCCAACATGGCAGAGGCTGCAGTCAGTCTTCCCTTCAAAAACTTGGAATGATTTCAAATCATAGGCACCTTCACTTAACCCGAGCCCCCATTCATCAGCAAACACAGCGGATCGATGCTACTCTAACCTATCGCGTTCTCGTACCAAACCTGCAGGTAAGACGATCCTCTGCATTTTTCCAGCGATTATTTAAAAAAATATATTTAATCTTAAAGCTATCCAAGACAGCCGGATATTTTTGTAAATCGCCTGCTTGTGCCTTTAATCTAATTTGCAATCGTTTACTATAGTAAATATTTCCAGCCTGCTTTCCTAATTGTAGTCTGGAAAGTACAGATATACAATTGCAGTGCATGGTTGTTTTTTTTTTTTCCTCCTTGATCATTGCCAACAATAGTAGGGAGATTAAGAGTTCGCAATTGCAAGATCCCGCCCCACCTCCTTCCTCTAATTGATTTATTTTTAAGTTGTATTAAACGTAATAAAGTGCAGGTAATGTGGGACTATGCTTTCTCAGGGAACTAACTTCTAAGTAAATAAGTGCAAATAAGAATCTCGTAGAACAAAAGTTGGGGTTAAATCGCAGTATTTTAGCTGGGGGGACATGACTATGTCAGAGGAGCTGTTGCAGTAAAATGTAAGCACATCATCTTGGAGGGGGTACAGCGTGGTGGGCGTATTGTTGGCTTGGAACGGAGAGAAAGATGTATAATTTAATGGTATATACAATCCACTGATCCTATTACTATCCTCCCTGGAGCTCTTGTTAGTTTCAATGGGAGTGAGTGAAATTGACATGGACTTGCATTCCTGGTCATGTGCTTTTTTTTCCCTTTCTTTCTTCTCTTGTGATCTGAGATCCCCTTTTTGTTGATGTTGCTTTCCCACTTAATTATATGCATGTAGGTTAAATGAATACCTGACGAAAGGGCCCACGTTTCAAGGCAGTGACATTTGATAGCTGAGAGGAAAAGTGGCTTTAATGAAAAGCAACCTTTGGAATTCCTGCTTGTGAAAAATCCAATTCAGCTTTTTGTGCTGCCAGCAAGAAATGATCAGTAGCACCAGTGTTTATGGTATGTCCGTTTTGGGATCTACTTCCTTTGCATCTAAATAGCAAAGACAAATTTAAATAGCATGATAAAGCACTGAGGAATTTGCATGTGAATATGACTAGCAATAAACCTAATGTTTAATGGTAAATTTTTATTTGTGTAAATAAGCATTTTTTCTTGCTATCATTTGTTTATCATTTCTTCTTTGATTTTAAAATTAGTTTTGTCCATTGTATTGATCTCAGTTGTAAACCTAAAGTTGCATGGTACTAGCAGTGCACTATATACACCACCGAACTCAAATAGTATGTAAATTAGTAAAATTCAGTGACTGGAGAGGAAAAACGCTTAGTAACGAATCCACACACACATCTATATGTCTCTCTGTATATACACATACACACGGCTAAAATACAGTATTTTTCTATTTCAAACTAATGATATTATTGACAGTTTCTCTGAACTCCAGCTGATCTCTCTCCACTTTTGGCGTAATCAGTTCCCGCAGGTTTTAGCTGATGATGGGAGAGGAAATGGTTTGCATGTAAACAAAACAAAAATACAGTTGTGATCGATTGTTTATTGTCATTGATGAGCAGGTTATTTTATGCTAGTGTACATGTGTCTGGCTGTCATTGCTTTATTGTTAACGTGTAATAGAATGAAATAATCAGGCACTCAAATTGACTTAATTTTTTAAACCTCTCACTCTCAACCCCCCAACAGTCCCATCTGCCTCCCCCCGACCCCCCAAAAAGTCAGATAAAATGGAGCATGGGGGATTTCAATAGACCTTGTTGTGGTGCAGTATGTACACTTCCAGATATGCAATTAAGACTAGAGAACTACAAACAGAAATAGCTATTAATCTATTTTGTACAAGCAAAGGGTGGTGGTGGGAAGATATGCTGACTTTTAATAGCATTTGATAGTAACAAATAAGGATAGAGAGAACACTGGGGAAGGGGGGAATCTGGAGTGTGTGGTGGTTGATCTCTCGTAATAACGCATCTGAATGCAAGAAAGGGATTGAGAGAGCAGTTGCACAATGTACACTCCTATTTTGGCGCTGTAGGTGACTGTGTGTATGTATGTGTGTGTGTATATGTGTGTGTGTATATATATATATATATATATATATATATATATATATATATATATATATATATATATATATATATGATGGACTGCTTTATAATGGGAATGATCTAATTGAATTTTGCATTTGGAACTTGTTGACTTTAAAGCGATCAATAAGGCAACTGTTTATTTCAGATGCACATAATTTGCCCTGAGAAATGTTTTGAGGAGCGAGAGGGGGGCACAGCTTCCCCCCCCCCCCCCGTCTTTTCTTTTTCTCCTAGAGCTGTTGGAGCGAATGTGATTGCCAGATGGGAGATTTCCCTCTGTGATGTTAAAGCTGTAATATATATTCAGAGCAGATTGGACTGCTGCTTGTGATGAGGAGGATATTACATTTATAAATTTTAAATCGGGAATCGGACTGTATGCTCAGAGCTGAAATTGGATGGTGTGGACAGGTGGATGTTTCAGTGTGATTCCCGGATGATAGTAGTAATAATAATAATAATATCAGAAATATGGAATAAACATAGTAGTGCTAAGCAGTTATGTATAGTCTAAGGCATTTAAGTTAATATTTTTAAATGTGCTTTGTTCCCTGGAAAATCTTAGCTAGTTTGTGTGTTGTTTTTGATAGTTGTTTTTAAAGCCCACTCTTAAATGAAATATTATCAGTTACATGTCTGAAGAAAAGTTTTGATACAATTATTGTTGCCAGCAGATGCACCTCCTTTCTAGTTTTTGTTTTGCCCAATTATGTGGCCTGACACAGCCACAAACCTGAAAGGCTGGAAAGTGGGAACTAGTCACACTCCAGCAGCTCTGCTGTTGCAAATTAAAAGTGTTTTGTGGTCAGGAAATGAAAACTACAATGTCTCTTTTGAACAAGTCGTTTATCAAGAGAAACATCTATCAAGCAGCGACTTGTCACATTGATCCTCTAAAAGTTAGATTGGAGGTGGAAACTGCTTTGATGTTTTTTTTTATCCTAAATTTATAAAACTGAAAAAGCTAAAGAGACCAGGACCCAGATAAATTTAAAAATTACTTCGCTCTGGGTATGACAAAACCAAGATTTTGTTACTACTGTATTGTGGTACAGAACTGAGGAAAATAAGGAGGTATCAGATATTCGTCATTTTTTTCCCCATAATAAAACTTTAACTTTGAATGTGTGGCACATGCATGTATGTTCATACTTACAAAAACCTGTCTGTACATTCATACATTTTATCAAGCATACTTTCTTGCTCAGTAGTGCATCTGTTGCTTTCAAACTGGAAGACCTTTTCCTTGTTGCTATTGTGGTGCTGTTTACAAAGTTTTGATGGAAAAAATAAATCCCAGTTTTCTGCCTTCATTTCAATCTTGTGTTTCTCATGCTGTATTTGTCATCCTCCTCACATTTCCCATAATGTAAAGTTTCTCCTACTGCCAAAGTGTTTTATGGCAAATAAAGTGGCATTTGGATGGCATAGCTTGTAACATATTAGGAGTCCTCTAAATTTATCTTCCCCTTTTCATCTTCTTTCTATTGACATTTTTGTTATGTGATCCACATTTTTCATTCTCACTGAAGTACTGTATTTTATTTAAAACTGCAATAACTGTACATTCAAAGTACCTATTCAGTTTATTTTCAATGATTGAATGAACTGTACATCAACTAACTTGTTTTAAACTTTTTTCTTTACTTCATTGTGCATGAAGTTATACAGATTATCAAGGAAGTTCCTACATAGGGATTTTAAAAATATCCTCATTTGTGGGTAAAGTAAATAGGGCACTTTGACCTTTTCTCTCTTTCGCCTTTTCTCTCTCTCTGTCTCTCTTCTCCCCCTCCCACCTCCAATAAGTGAGACTAATGCTGCTTATGGCTGCTTGATATTCCATATAGCTCCATTTGCAAATAGGCAGCAAACAGAAGCGTGGTGGGAGTTTTGGTGAGTGTTATACTTGCTAATTAATCATGTTTGATATGAAGGAATAATAGCATGGTAATAAAGCCTCATTGTTGTTTGATGTTTGTAACAGGATGTGACTCCTACACAAACCTGGTTTCCCCCCCTCTCCCCCACCTTCCCCAGCAAGATATGTACAGTACAGGATCCAGTTGTTTATATTATCCATTGGAACATCTGTGAAAATACAGGGATATCTGCTGTCCCAATTGTAGTAGCACAGAAAGATTTTTTTATTAATATTTTGATCACACAAATGTCAGTGAAAAAGACGATCTTTAATCACTAGCTGTTGATTTTTAAAGAGTTTTTTTTACTTTTGAGTTGAGTCAAAAGTGTTTTCTTTCTGTTTTTTCTTGATGTACATCTAAAGGTAGCAATTTTTTTTATACCAATCAGTAAAAAATGGAACTTTACAAACTCTTCTGCAACTACTTGCTCATGTTATGAATGCAGTGTAAAAAAATTAACGAAGAAAATATTCCTACATAGATTATACATTTGTACCCCACAACATTTTAAGAGTTGTACTGTAATAACAATGAGATCGTTGTCTGTGGTTTTTATGTGGGTTACGTTAGCAGTTGCATACAGCTGCAAGCCTCTTCTGATGTTGTTCATCTTTTAATTATTAACAGTACAATTATTGAATTTTTCATCATGTGTAGTTTCAGGTAGCAAAGCTTGAACTTCAAAACCTCACTTTCCAACTTAAACTATTTTATGATGCATGAAAATAAAGATCCGCTTTTGACTACATGCCCTATGTGTGCTTTTAAAAGGGAGTCTCTAGATGAAAATCATTCTGAATGCTTGCTGTCAATAAGTTAAACACATGTATGCGTACAAGAAGTGCCAGATGTAATGACTGATCTTCTGCAGTCTTAATCATCAATTAATCAGCTAATCTGCTTGTTAGGAATGGTTTTGGTGGTACAAAATCAGCATGAGAGCTGTGTGTGTGAAACACTTGTATGTTGTTTTTAACATGCTGGTCTAATGTAGCATTCTCAGATCTAATAATAGAAATATATTTTGGCTCTTTGCCCTCAATCAATATATCCCTTAAGAGAACAAACTTCACATAATACTTTCATAAAGTGCCAGATTTATTACTATGGAGTTGATAAATTTAATTACTGAAATTTTACATTGATTTATTGATTTTTGTGATTGGAGAAAATTGTTCTGCACATATTTATGAGGTATTGAGGTATACAGTTGATTGAGAATACTTGATTAATCAGTGGTTAGTCACTGATAAGTAAAAGGCATAAAGATAACACAAAGAATCTGAAATATATTAACTCAAAGTCCTTTTATTATTGAGAAAGCATTTGAGAAACAAAATAATATGACTGTGAAAATCAGACCAACTTTGAACTGAAATTGTGGCTATTGGGCCAGATTCTTGGTTTGTATAGATTGGCATCAAATAACCTGAGGATCTGGCCCACTGGTTTGTTTTTGTTTGTTTTTGTTTTTTTTTTAATAAAAATACCATTTTTTGACCTATTGGAAGCTCCTTTTGAAATCTGTTATATTAAAATATATGGAATTTTAGATAAGCATCTGATCCAAAATGAACAGCATAGCTATAAAGGTAACTTTAAGAGCTGTAAATTCGGGATTGCATATCCCTGATATTGTTTCAGAGTATTAAACTCTTGCTGCTAGAGATGGTATCCTTTAAGTGAAACATTATCTTCCTTATGGGTAAGATCACTTCGGGGAATTTAGGATGGGAATAAGCTTGGAATTTTCTCCAAGTAAAAAATAAAAACTCCCAATAAATAGAGCTAGGTGAAAGAATGTCTTTCAAGTTGAAAATCATTGCTAGAGTATTTGATTCCATTTCTACATGGCATCTGACCTTTCACCCTATTTTAAGGTTGTGTGAGTGAGAAATATAAGCACAAAAATATCTGTTGCGTCTAAATTCTTGCAAGCATTCATTTTTGCACATTCTCTCTCTAAATCCTAAAACATCACAAACATCTTCCTCAGTTTAATCTGTATCCTTAAAGGATAGTGGCTAAAACAGAAGAACAGAAAAAAATCCAGCTGCAATATGCTACATTCCTAAATTCAACAAATACAAAGTCTGATCCTTCAAGGTGCTCTAAAACAGCTGAGAGGCCAAAGGAGGTTTAGGTCTCTCAGCCTCTTACAAGAGGTGCTCAGCACCTTGCACGATCTGCACATTAAAGAGACTGTGTAGACTGTGTTTCCTAGAGGGAGATCTATATTTGCAGTAACCTACAAACTACTGTAGTCTGGTGCCTTAACTCTATGATCTGTAAATACTTGTTGATGTTCGTAAGACCAACTTTTTGACCATTGAGGATAATACTGAAAGGAGATACAGATGGCTGATTTGGGATAGCACAGACTCCAGAAATTGGAAGGGAAATTAGAGTTAAAATGGCCAGTGTTAGGATATGAGGAGTATCAGAAAGTAATACTCTGTAACCTGAAGAAAGCACCCTGGCTTAACATTACTCGCAGTTGGGCTACAGTGATGAGAATTTGAATTTTTCTGTTTTTTGTACAGAATTATATTGCTATGATATATTTGGCACAGATAATATGAAAATGACAATATACACATTTGTTCATAAGGTACTAGTAACTATACTTGTCAATCTACTTCAACAACACTAAACAATTTGTAATCAGATCCGTAACATTTCTTACTATGCCTATTTAATGTTTGTATAATAGGAAGCCCAAAACAGTTTTTTCCCTTTGTTTAAATACAGGAATAAAACGTAATGATATTTCAATTTCAGATGCTTTACATACGGGGAAAAAAAATTCATCTCCGTCTCAGCTATATTTTAAAAAATATATATTAGTGTCATACCAATTGCATATGTATCTTCTTTTTAAAAATAGTGTGTTTTTAAGTACATAATCCAAAAGCCCATATTAATACATTAATAATATCAGAAATTGCTACCTCAGTAAATTCTGTGAATGTGAATACAGTTTTTATGTGCTTTAAGATACAGTACAGAAAATACTAGCACTGTTTGAATCTAATTTATTACAATACCAAATTGTTACTGTGAAATAGATATTAACCAGATTATTTCAGTATAGCAGTAAATTTTTGGCCATGGAGGTTCATTTGCCCTAGTGTAATTAGTGTTGCTATTTTGTAACCTTTTCATATTCTATTTTGAACGTATAATCAATCCTCCTATGGTCTGTTTTTTAAAACAAGTGGTTTATTTAGGTTTCATATGCTTGTTCCACAGCTCACCTTCTGTACATACCGTACCTCACAATGAATGGTGGCATACACCTCTGCATCCAACAATTTTTGTGCAATATTTTGGAATGTATGCACATGCAACCTGATTATAGTTTGGTGGTGACAAATGGGTTTCAGTAATGTGCATGTTGTTTGCTTTCATACTCTAGCAGTGAGAACATGCACTTCAATGGAACTTGGTAATCTAAGGTTGTTGTTTCTTACATTGTATTTAAACTTTTTTTGGTATCATCTGTTTGATAAATAAATACCTAGGAATAAATTTGATACACATTTGTAACTCCTACTAATTCTAGTGGAAGCTGAAAATATATATTTATGGGGGGAGAGTTGGGGATAGATTGTATAAGTATTCCCAGCAATAACTGCAAACTGTCACCTAAAGTTGCTTCTTTCTGATATATTTTGGAGTGTCAGATGTTGTACCCCCCCCTTTAAGATGATGTAAATTACTTCATCATTTCCCTTCTCAGCAAGTTTATCTTCTCAACTTGTCTCCTGTATCCCAGAATGCAAGCAAATGGGTATCATTAATGAATGACAGAAGGGTTTATGCAATTAGTTTTAATTCTTAATTAATCAAATTAAAAGAGCTGTTTATTTCTACATTGACATTTGTGCACAGTACAGCTTATTTTAAAATAAGTGTGTTTTGGCTCATAGTTCGAGGGGATGGAGGGGACTCCAACTATTGTTTTATATTGCTGTGTGACAACAGACGGTATGAGGGAAGAAGAAGGTTTTACACAAATATAATCCAGTCTCTTACAATAGTATCTGTATTGACATTTTGACTATTGTGAACTGATAGTACTGCTATATAAATGTGTGTGACAGCTATGCTTATGGAAGAAAAGTAACCTTTATATGCAGTAACATTAACCCTTCAGTATGTCATATTGAAAGTGTGAACTTTAGTTTGTTAGGCTACTGTCACCACCCATTCTAAATTGCCCAATCCCCTCCTCACCAACCTAATTATTTCAGCCTCCTGTGTTGACATGTAAAAAGCAACATTTAGTCTAGGCTGGGAGAACAAAGCTTGCAGGTATTGACTGATATAAGGTATCACATTGTGATACCTGAAACAGATTAAAAATAAAGTACTGTATCCTTTTCAAGTCAAAACTGAGACACACTGGAAGGTCCAGCAAGAATGTTTCTGAACACACCTTGAAGGTGCACCATTTATTTTCAAAAGAGATATCTCCCATCACTCATGGATGGCTCCACCATGAAGGGACATATCAAAAGAGCTCATAGAAGTAACTATTCTTTTATGTCCTCCAGTAGTTAGACACAAGATTGTTTCTGAAAAGGAAAAGAATTGATCCTATTTTGAATCCCTTGTTGTTGGCCTTTTGTGGACCACATACTGTATACAGAATTGTAAAAATAAAGTCTTGATTTATTGGCCTAATTTATTAATAAAATTCTATTTCCATTGATTATTCACATATATGGAAACCTAAAAAGAAATAGTGTAATGTTGCTGTATAAATCAGCACAGTTGGGACCTTATGTGTATTGCCAAAAGATAAATAAATATATAGATCAGGTCTAGTACTTTCTATGAAATTAGCTAACAAACAATATTATGTTTTCATTATTATTTAAAGATGTATGTGAAGTTTGTGCAGGAATTTTTAATGTACTTGATTGCCTTATGTACATAATTGAGTAAGACATAAATTCAAAATTAAACGAATGCACTGTGTCCTTCACAAATGCAGAATCAGATTAACATTTCTGTAAACATGAGAAAATTCTAGAAAATGAGTGAACTGTGTTTCTCAGCAATTCAATCAGAAAATCACCAAAGTTTTGAATTTACAAGACAAATACTTTGAATATGGAAGCAGACTGTAAACCACTTACTAACTATGCAGTTGAAAATAAATTAAACAATGACTCTTCTTTCTATAATTTTATAAAATCTGCTTTTGTGTATTAATCACTGCTAATGCAGCACTGAAGAAAATATACATACATACATACTCATACACTTGAAATTAGTGTAAAAACTGTATAGGTATTCTGATACAGATTACTAACTAAGTAATCGTTTACATCTATATAGAGGGTTGTTGATAAATCTTAATTACTTAAGTATTTTAATAAAGGAAAGGCATACATATATTTTGGAAATTGCTGATGTAACAATATCTTGTCATTCTTTATTTTTGTTCTGTTAACAACACTGCTTTTTAACACTTCACTACACTATGCCACACAGTGGTTTGTCATAGGTGTAAAATGTACAAGGTTTTTTCAGCCTTCATTTTCACAACTTCAGCAGTAATGCTAATTGAGCCAGTACTGTACCATAATGCTGGTGTTGAGATTTTTCAGCCCGTTTTCAGATTAACGCATATGGCGCTGTTTGTATCAAAAAACCTTCAAAATGCTGAGCATCTGCAAATCCCACTGGCTTTAGTTGTAGATAGTCAGCACCTTTCAGGATTTGGCTTTTGGTATGTCTTTTGATAAGAAATCTGTCAATAACACTGCCATCTCACAGGCAAATTTTAATATATAGTATATTTTTAAATGGCGATTGTATAGCAAGTTGAATTGACAAACCTTTGATTTAGATGATCTAATGCAAATTGTACATGAATATATGTTTATGCAGATGATTTTTTTAGCAACTGTAACCTTATTAATGTAGGCTGATGGTTTGAACTCTTAACTCAGGTTGAAGGGGTTGCAGTGTGATATATCCTCCGCTCACTGGACAACTTTATTTATATCATATAGAATAACAGGTAATTTTCAAAACCGGACTTAAGTAAAGGGAAAATAGTATAAACTGAGTCCTTCATACAGGTAACGAGCAGAATGTATATTTCTCAAAGGCACATCCGCTACTTAAATTAGTTATAGTAAAACGATTGCTATGGTTAACTCTGGTTAAAAATGGTCTTATTTGTAGTGCACCCTCCTGTCTTGGTTTTGATTAGGTACAGTTTTGATTCTTCCCTCCTCCTCACCAAACATGGAGTCCTCCAAGTTTCATGGGATGTTGTCTCATGTTAACTTAGGAAGTGCAATTTGGGCTTCTGATTTTGGGTGCCTGTTTATCAGATGTGCTGAGTTCCTTCAGCTTCCATTGATTTCATTTGGAGGGGGCAGTTTGCAGTGCCCTTGAAAACCAAGCCTTGGATGGCTCAAGTAGAGCATTCCAAAATCAGAACTTGAAAAGTTTTTGGCTTTATTTACACCTTTGATTTATAAGATGTGCCTATCTTGACATGCCACAGATAGGGTTTTCTCAGTGGAACTCAGAGGAGAATTTGACTCCTAGTTTTTGGTATGTGAAAAGCAGAGCTAAAAAGCAGAACTCAAATGCCCTTGTTGTTAGATGAACTTGCAGGGAGTGTTTAAAGCTGACCGTAATTCAGGAAATGTGCTTTGGTTTATAAACCTAAACATTGCAGCTAGTTAGCAAAACATTAAAAAGATGATTTTATTCTAATTGCAGAAACTTTTCCTGGTTTTACTTCTTCCTTTTTAAACAATTACGGGCATTGTGCTTCTTAATGGTGTATAACTACTACAAAGATAAATGGCTTAAAATAATGAGTTTCTAATAATCAGAAGTGAGTTAGGTTAGAGTGAATTGGTTTCTGTATTGAAACCGTGTAGCTGTGAGAAAGTAAACCTAGGATCTTGACATACATCTGGAAGAAGTGAGCTGTTTCCAAGCTCTTTAGGGGCAATTACACAATGGTGTGTGTGTTTGTGTGTGTATATAAATCTACATCCACGTCCCTCCCCACATTTTCAAGACTTTAAGGAGTGATTCCTTCATTATTCCATGTGGTTGCTGTACGTACAGATAATAGTGTCTAGTGATACTGAAATATTTTTTTAAATCGCAACCAAATAGTTAGTTATGCTGTTACACTGAAAAGGTTGGATCGCTTCAAGTGACTTCATGCCCTCCTTTTCCTTTTCTTTTAAACCTAGTATTGTGATTTTAATTTTTTATTTTATTTTTATTATTATTATTATTATTATTTTTTACAATACTGAAGGGCTTGAGTAAGTAAAAGTAGCATACAAGGGTAGGCCGCACTTTTTTTTTTTTTTTTTTTTTTTTTTTTTTTACAAGGCTAATGGGCATTTTAACTAGTTGTCACTTTGCTCTCAAGTTAAAAATGAATTTGTTTTTGGCATGAGCGCTGGATCAGCTCAAGTGGCGCAAGAAAGGGGACAAAATAGTTCAACCCATTATTTAGATTTACAGACATTTTAAATTAAAACAAAACACCTCCAAAACCCTTTGAGGTGTGAATGACAAAGCTTTCTTATGTCCCCAATTCCCCTGTGCCTCAATTTGCAATACCATTATTTAAGCCTGGCTGATGTAGAGCAATCTTTGCAAAATGGGAGTTCTCCACTTTTTTCAAAGCAATTCTGTTACTTTCTCTGCTTCCCCCCACCCATTGTGAAAGCCTTTTATATTTGAAACATAATAAATACAGGAAGAGTATGCTGTGCATCTAAAGGCCAATGCATTCTATGGAGTCTCATAGACATCACTTTCGACATTTATGTAACTCCGTCTTTTGACTAAGATCAAGAGTAGTATCACTTACCTCAGCAGATCCCTGGAAGCTCAGTTTGGGAGAGGGGGGGAGACCTGTCCTCTCTCTGGTCCCGCGCCCGCAACACCTTGAGACGCCCAGGAAAGAGTGGTTGCTACTGGTGCAAGGAGTGCCGGGAGCTGGGAATACTGGTGCTGCGCATAAAGACCTCGGACCACACCATCATCACCCCGACTGCCAGAACGATGCTGGAAAAAACCCTGAAAGACGCCATCTGCTGCCACTACGCTAAGAACCTCAAGCGGAAACTGGACCAGGGCAAGGTGTTTGAGGTGACCAGCAAGTGGGACGCCAACAACCACTTCCTCCCCGGGGGCAGCTTCACCAGGTTCGCCAACCAACGGATCGTCCACCAAGCCCGGCTCAACTGCGTTCCTCTCAACAGAGCCGTCCGCCACAGAAACCAGGACAAGCGCTGCAGGAAGTGTGGCTATCCCAACGAGACCCTGCCCCACATCCTGTGTGGTTGTAAGCACCACTCTGGAGCCTGGTGGCACCACCACAACGCCAACCAGAACCGGCTGGTGAAAGCCATCCTGCCGGGAAGATCACCGTCGACTCCGCCATCCCTGGAACGGACAGTCATGGTGACTTTCGAAAACAGGTCCTCAGCCTTCCACTAGGCCTGAGCTTGGAAGGTGCTGAAATACACCCCGCTGGCTGACACCCTAAGAGCCCAGGGCTACGCGGTCCAGATCCACGCCCTGGTCGTGGGAGCCTTGGGCACATGGGACCCCCACAATGAGCTGGTGCTGAGAACATGTGGAGTCAGTTGGTGCTACGCCCGGCTCATGAGACAGCTCATGATGTCCGACACCGTCAGGTGGTCCAGAGACATCTACACAGAGCACATCACAGGACACCGTCAGTACTAGGATGAATAAACAAGACCGCTGGTCAGGGAAAATAACCCCTTTCCTCCCCTGACGAACCAAGGGATGCACCCCACCCATGTACCTATTCTCTACAACAACACTTACTTGGACTCTAAATGCATTCTATGGGTGGCATAGATCCCGAGATCACTTATTCACTGACGCTTTAAAAACTCCCACACCCCAATCTGGGTCTGTCTGGTTATGTGCTATGTATGTATCTTGTGAACTTTGTAACTGATACTTGTAACTTCTCATAACTCAAGCCTGACCCCAGATGTACAGTACCTTCCTTCTTAACTTGTGTAAATTTTATTAAAGCTAATGTTTAAAATCAAATGTTTAAATATGTTCCATTTAATATCTGTTATATCTTCTACCAGGTAAACTATATGCTGTAATGACAGGGGATAGACTCCATGATCTAATAAATCATTTCCATCTCTAACTAAGATGAGGTTTTTTTTGTAAGATCATAAACTGATTAGAAACTGACTACTTAAAAACATCGTCATTGGGTGCTAAGCTTTCTGAATATCAGTAAGTGGTTGTATTTGTGATAGGGTAACTTTATTATGAGTAGCTGGGAGCTAAATTGCAAAGACCTTATGACTAATTTTAGTTTTCTCTGCAGCTACTTACTACTGGAATACAGAACCACTGGATATTGTTCTGCACCGTTGACTTACGTATCTTATTGTTAGTTCAATGTAGGCTGTCCTTTTATTATCATCAGTAAGATTGGATTTTTGGAACAGAGATTGGGATACAGTACTGAGGTTTTGAGCGGGTACCTGTCAATAGAAAGAATTAAGAAATTGATACGCTACATTTCTGAAGAGGGTCAAGAGGGATAGCCAGTGATATATATGCCTTTGCATGGAATTTGCAAGAAACTCTTTTCTTGCTCACTTTACAAAAGGTACAAGGTATTCTGCTAAGCAGGAAAGAAATAAAACAAAAAAAGAGCATGAGAAGGAAAAACAAAGGGAGAAAAATACAGCCCAAACAAATTATTATAGCACATCTCAGTGACTGTGCTCCACACTTAGATTTAATTAGAAGACAACTGCACTGGAAAACTGTTCATTTAGTAGTAGTTAACGACTGATTTCTCCCCACCTTCCCCCTCACCAATCAGAACAGATTATACGCTTTGTCGTATAATGGTAATTTCCACAGGCAAATCAAGTATGGTAGGAATGGTAGTATTGTAAGGTTTTCATTAATGATGTTAATTTATCATTTAACTATCCCTTTAGAGGTGAAAATAACAATTTTCTTTCTTTTGCATTTATGTGGTACTAGTTTTTGGTTTTTTTAAAAAAATCAATGAATATCAAACTAGTGTGTTTTTTGTGAATATTTTTTTTTTAATGCAAAAGACTATAACATGATAACTGGATAGCCATTAATGTATTCATTACCTAGTAGAAAATTGCTGGAAGAAATCAAACATTGTATAAGCACATTTTGCTTAGGATGACTGCTGTCAAGAAACATTTCTTTTATGTTGTAGTATAATTTGCTGTTATAGGTTTTTCAGGTGGTGTTGTGGATGGTTACATGCAAAATTTCAGGCAAACAAGTTTTATTTCATGAGAAGCTGAATAGGATCCACTTGCTGTCAACAGTAAGATAATAAGAATAAAAGTCATGTACCATTTTAGAAGACAAATCAATCCATCTATCTACAGTATCTGTGTCATGAGTTCTACTCAAACAGATGCAGTGGGGCTAAGGTATTAAGATCTCCATGGGCTATATCCTTAACTGGTGTAAGAACAGAATAACTCCATAAAGCCTCTTTATGTGCAAAGTAGAGCAGAATTTGGCCCCAAAGTTACCTTCAAAATATTTTTGCCTCTTGGGAATCTACACAGTTATATAGAACTGTATGTGTGGATAGCAATAATTTTTGTGGAGTACTTTACATATATTATAATTAGAATCTTAACTGAGTCATTGTTAAGTAGATAGGAATAAATTTTTTTTTTTTAGAGTACATCTGTGGCAGGTACATTTGAAATCCAGATGATCTGTACATTTTAGGCACTGTGCCCAAGGCACTATGATCTGATTAAATAATGGATTTTTAATTTATGCCTTCCTGTGCTATTCATATTTATAGTAGACAGGAACCCTGTATAGGTTTTGTTTGCAGTATTAATATTTAAGATGTCTGAGAATATATGTCTTAAAGAAGAGTGCTCATTGTTCATAGATTCAATGAATATGGCTGCCTCTGCATTTTGCAAAATATCAGAAAGTTAATTAGCCAGACCTCCAGCCTCTAGAGGGCATTCTAATGCTCCAGCAGCCTCATGCTGTCTAGCCTTCAAGAGTGAATGCAGATCTGTACACTGCAATGTGCTTTAAATAGTTACAACTTTTGTTTTAAGCGTAAGATTGGTGTGCCTTTTTTATAACATGAGAGTAATCTAAGAAGAAATGGATGTGTAGTGGTCACAGTTTCTAAAAAGAAATATGTACCATTACCTATTTTTATTTAAAATAAGAAATACCATATTGGAGTCAAATATCCTGCCATGGTAATTTTATGTATTTATTTATTTTAAGTGATAACCTCTATAAGGTCAAAGAATCAAATCAACTGTGGTGAATGAGCAATTGGTGTAATCACTTCATTGACTTACCAATTAATGGATGTCTCTCAACCCAATAGGACTGTCCACGTAAATACTCTCCATGAACCAACCCTATGGTATTTGAGTCTTGTTAACTTATTTTGTACTAAAATCTAGGTAATAAAGAGTTTATCTGGGGTTAAACTCAGGAGTTCTCCTGTGTCCTAAGTTCAGTTGCTTTATCCATTTGGTCTCTCTGAATGCCCCATGCCGTCTTCTTTCTTGAATCTGTCATTAGTGCTATAGCAAGTGATGTTATAGAATTTAAGGGAAATCAGAATTGATCACATGTTCAAATGATAATTAGCTGGGGACCATGATTCTCTACTCCAATACACCAGTGTTATGGTGGTGTAGCTCCATTGAAATCAGTGGAGTTATACTGCCACAAAACTAGCATAGGACAGGGAAGACTCAGGCCCAATATTTCGATTTCAGGTTTTTCTTCAAACCTGGAGATGTTTGCAAACAAACAAAAAAACCCCACAAAAAAAAGACAAGATTCTTGGCTCTAGCATCATGAAATAACCATTCTCTTTCCCTGCCCCAAAAAGTCTATTTTTGATCCTTCCATACACAATGTCACCAACCAAGCCAATAACCTTACTGAAGGCTTACTAGCTTTTTTTTTTTTTTTTTCCCCCCCCCCAATTGCAGCACTTTAGTACTGAAACATTTCTAGATGTTATCTTGGCAATTCATATTGAAATTCAGTCTGAGCATGCACACTCTGTGCAGGAGAAAAATATCTACAGTTGTTGATGATTGAACCTAGGCCCTCCAGGTTATCACACAGATAAGTGTGTTACTATAGACAACTTTTGCTTAGTTAATTGCATGAATACATCACATCTTTACAGCTTTACATTTGAAGCTGGATAGATAATCTCAACAATAAGGAAGCACAACGTAGTTCTAGACAGCATAATAAAAAGAATGAGGGAGAATCTAAGAATGGAAGTAAAAGCTTAGGGGAGTGCTTTGGTTCATTTTGTAGGTCACCTAGACTATAGTCAAGAGACCTACGTTTAATCCTTTGTCAACCAGTTCTTTCTCTCTTTTTGAAAAGCACTATTTAAAAAAAAATTCAAATGTAGTGTTCATAGGTGAAGCTAAACCAAGGTCTGTCAAACAGATAGCTTTGAGAGTCAACAATTGACAACATGTAGGACTCACTAGCGAATTCCTAGTTTGATACAGTCATATATGCAAAGTGTTCGTTCTCCTTGCTGCATAATGTGAATGGATGATCAACAGTGTAAGGATAACACTAGCTGCATGAGAAAAAGCAGAAGCCTTTTATTAAGACAGCCCAATCCCGGAAAGTGCTGGGTCATATTTTTATATCTTAACGATCCGTGGACAAAGCATAGCTAACTTACTGGAGAAATAATGGTGGCGCTGCAGCATGATTCATCTGATGCTTTTTCCCCTAAGAGTTGACTAGTGTGTGTCACTTTAACCTCCGCTTATGCTTAGAAACCCAGCTTGGTTTTTAGTGCAGAATTGCATGTTGGGGCAGTGCAGTAGCCTGCATGACATAGAGACTTCAACAACATGAAAAAGTGTAGCACTTGGAAAACTGCATTTTTAACCTTTTCCATAACTAATCCATATGGCTTTTTTGGATACTATATGAAGAGGTAGTAACGGTGGTGGGAGAGTGCTGGAAGTGCAGTTAGGGTATTTATTTATTTTAAATAGATGTAGAAATATAAAACGTCTTTTTATAGTGAAGATCTTGCGCTCTGAAAATAGTTATCTTTACAATCACAAAATATCACCCAGCAACACGATCTAGTAAAGAAGAAATAAAATGTCGCCTAGCAGCCAATATATGATAGATACCATGACAGCATATGCCTATCCCGCTCCACCTGAAAATCAGTACCCTTAACCTTTCTCAGCAGCCCTGTAAAATAGATGAGTTTTACAATATGCCCTGAAACTTGACAGGTTCGGGCTGAGTGAGTTACAGAACAGAAGAGGTTCTTGTGGCGAATACCCTATCTATTGTCCCTTCCCTTTCATAGCAAAGGGCTGGGGAGAGTCAAGCCTGAGTGTCTCTGCTGATATTGGCTTTAGTCACATGGCACAAGGGTCTTCTTATCAGATGTAGAGCTTTCCAAGCCAATCTGTGGCAGCCTCATCAGCAAAGTGCAGAGCCCTCAGACCACCACCAAATCTGGTCAGAGGTCAGTTGTCAGTGATGTGTGACATTGGGCTGTGGCCAAAGACAGACAGACAAATATGAAGGCTGGCTGCACATTGACCCTGGCTCATTCAAAATAGGTTCAAAAGGGCCCATGAGCGGCATGGCAAATCAAAGCTGGGTACATGCATTGGCTAGTCAGTTATAAGAGACTGGTTTCTGACATCAGCTGCAGACCATTCTTCATGCCATATCGACGTTACAGAGAAATCTGGCCAGGGCAAGTGATCCCACGATGGGTGCCTTGACAAAAATGTGCTGTTGGGTGGTTGAAGGGGTCTGTGTATAGTGGTAGCGTGGGTTTGCCCTGATCTTTTCAACCGTTTGAGCTGTATAAACCTCACAACAGATGTGTGGAGGAGTGATGATGCTTAACACGGGGAGTCATGGTACTGGTGTGGGTCAAATCATTCAAGTTACTGTGTGCATATTTAAGTGTAGCTATGTATCAACCAGCTTGATGTGAGATGAAAGGAGCCAGACTTGAAGCTCAGTATTCTTCTGCAGAGTAACAGAGGGCTAAACCAGATGATCAGAGAGTCTGAGCATTTTCTCTCAATAATGTGCTGGCCAATTTGCTTAAAAGGTTGTTGCCTTAGTCACCGTTTTTCTCAGGTGGTTAAGATATGTGAAAGATCTATCTACGGTTAGTCTAAGGCAGTGGTTCTCAAAGCAGGTCTGCCGCTTGTTCAGGGAAAGCCCCTGGCAGGCCAGGCTGGTTTGTGTACCTGCCGCGTCCGCAGGTTCAGCCAATCGCGGCTCCCACTGGCCGCGGTTCGCCGCTCCAGGCCATTGGGGGCTGCAGGAAGGGCGGCCAGCACATCCCTCGGCCCGCGCCGCTTCCCGCAGCCCCCATTGGCCTGGAGCGGCGAACCGCGGCCAGCGGGAGCTGCGATCGGCCAAACCTGCAGAAGTGGCAGGTACACAAACCAGCCCTGCCCGCCAGGAGGCTTTCCCTGAACAAGCGGTGGACCTGCTTTGAGAACCACTGCTCTAAGGTAGACTGGGTGGAATTCATGTTTCAAGTGATATCCATTGAGAAATACATTCTGTTCTTGGTCTGCTCTTGTGTTGTAAAGATGGAACACACTTGACATTGTCTTGATCACACTTGATTGTAAATGCAACCAACTACAATATTTGGCCATCTTAATCAAGTCAGCCTTTAGGGAGCCTTCAAATTCTGGGAATGATCATGCTTGGATGCCTAAGCAAATGTCATCCGTGTATGTGAACTTACGGGACTGGATGAACTTAAGTTCATATAGGTTGAAAAGAGTTAGTGCCAGCACAGAGCCTTGGAGTAGACCATTGGCTTGTCTTTCCACATGCTAGTTCTGTCTCCTATGTGCATTTGGAAATGTTTGTTGCGGAGGAGAAGGTCAATTATGTTGACTACCCATGCTGGGAGTGATCTTGACAATTTGACTAAGAGCCCTGTGAGGTAGACTGTGTCATATGCTGCTGTCAGGTCCAGAAATACGGTTCCTGTCTTCGGGTTTTTCTGAAAACCATTTTTGATGAATGTTGTCAAAACTAGCACTTGATCTCAGGTACTATGACCACACCAAAAGCCTGCTTGCTCAATGCTGACTATTGACTCAATTTCTAGGGAGATACGCACTGAGTCAACCAGGGTAGTTAAGATATGTAG
This sequence comes from Macrochelys suwanniensis, assembly GCA_033296515.1. Taxonomy (NCBI): domain Eukaryota; kingdom Metazoa; phylum Chordata; order Testudines; family Chelydridae; genus Macrochelys; species Macrochelys suwanniensis. The sequence goes on along the minus strand of CM065784.1, from coordinate 33,466,135 downwards.
ACTCTGAGATGGATCTCATGAATATGCTGCAAATATATTATTTCTGATAAGAAGTAAAAAAAACCAACAAGGATATAACAAAATCCTTAAACATGAATTTTGATAGGAAGATATTAAGTCCCTGAACAATTCAACATATGCTCAGGTACTCAAATGTTGTGCCTAGATGGGCACATCTCTTGTAGTATTATCCCTTTGGTCTGAATTTAGAAAGGTGTGAGTGCTGTCTTTGAAGCAGGAATGTTGTATCTTTCCAAAGAAGGGTGAGATGTTCCCCTGCCCTACCCTCCCCCTCCATGCACGCGCGCACACAGAGAAGTTCAGTGGCTTTCATTTATCTTAAAGCTATTTTAATAGAAACAGCAAGTTTATAAATCATCTAAGCAATTACCTGAACATGGTGGGAGTGGGGTTTAGGTTGGACTTCAGGCCCAGATGTTTCCAGACTTCAATAATGCCCCTGCCTAGATATTTACAGCTTAATTTTGTTCATGTGCACTAGTCCATAAATGGTTCCTTTTCCATTTCCAGTTGGACAACTGAGCCACTTATAGAAGAGTGATTTAAACATGAATGATGGCAAGACGTGAATAGAGACAATTTATCTTTGGAAACTTTGCAATCCATTTCTAATATTTAAAATGTACTCTAGATCACAAATAGGGCATGGTTGACCAACATGTAAATGCCCCTTTTAAAATGTCTGTTTTCTTTCTATCTAATCAGTTTTTGCTTAGCTTCACTATAGTTTGGAAGGAAAGACATATTTGTGTGTGCGCTATACCACCTAGCACTAGTTTATTGAAAGCCAGTCTGCTAACCCCTCCCCCCCCCCCATCCCACCCTACATTACTTGAAGCTAAACAAATTGAAAATAATGATTGGTAACCATCTGCTGTGCTGAAATTCCACGTACAGCAGTTAACTCCATTTTACAAAACAACTCCAATCTAGTGAATTACAGTGCAATTCTTATGTGCCAGCAGATAGCAACAAGCAGTTTAGAGTTCCTCTGGACAAAACAGCACATGTAGCCAGCATTTCATTATTCACATTCATTTGGAGGGGTGGAAGGCAGGAAGAACCCCTCTAACAATTCAAAGAAATGTATTTGGAAACAAAGTCAAGCCATTGCCCAATTGTTTCATTTGATTTGAAAAGGAGCCAATCCATACAACTGTACAGAAAAGAGGATCATAGAAGCATGCACACTTCAGTTTGGATCACCGTTTCCATAGCTCTACTGTATTGTAATGACTCGTGGCTAGTCTGTTCAGTTTTAAATCATTCACATGTCTTTTAGGCTGCCCAATGAATACTTAAAGCAAAAATCACATTGTGTAGATGACCAAAATGTATTGGAGAACAATAATTATTTATAGAGTTCCTATTGAAGAATTGACACAACACTGAGGCAAGTGTACATTAAAGCTGTCTAAGTAAACCGTTTCAGAATACCAAGCAAGGGCTCTTCAAATAGTGACAGACTATGATATATTATTAAAATAGATACCACGATGTAATATTAAAATGATACTATTATTATATATGTGTTAAACTCACTTTCAATTATGTGATCTTAGGTTTTGACCATATATAAAGGAAGTTGCTTAAAATGGGCAGTATATTGAGTTCAAAGGACCCATACAGTTAATAAATTCTCCCATGTCTACTGGATTTTTCATCAGGGAGACTTCCAATAAAAATGATCTATTTTAGAAATAATATTGTTTAGTAGGTTGAAATGTGGTGTAATAAAATTAGACCTTCAGTCTTCTAAAGTTACTACTTAGATGGCACCCTTGGGATGGTAAAATGGCTGTATAAGCAGATGAATCAGAAAGTTTCACTGATGGATACATTTGTCAGTCTCTGTTACAGATATAATATATTCTTATATCTGTAATCCTGACACTGTTACATCCAAATGAAATCAACATGAGGTTGTCATCTTTAAGCAAATATGTTAAGTGTTGTCTTTTGTGCTTTGGATTTGAAAGAAAGGGGCCCAAGGGAGCCAGCATCATGCAAATGGAACAAATCCCATTTCTTCTGAGCTGTGCTGTTTCCCCCTTCATGGCAGCTGGCTGTGTTATCTTTGTGTGTTTCTCTGAGTGCTGACAATTCTTTCAGTGATCTAAGTTAGGGCACATTAGAAAGTGGAAGCAGCTGTCTGTCGCTATACTGAGAGACGTGTTTGCTCTACTGCAAAGATGAAGGACCATGAATCCTTGACACACTCTCCCCTCCCTCCCCCCTTTACTTTCCAACATGATCAACATTCAGACGCACAGATTGTCTGCTTGGACAGTTTTTTGTTCTGACTGACAGCATCTGGCATAGACAAATTTAAAAATACATAGCATGCCATGCTTGGAATTGGAACGTCCCTTCTTTATTAATCTTCTCATTTAAACCATTCATTTACATTTCAAGAAAGGTTACAGCTTGATATGGTTGAAATGTTTATTTTAAATGAATAGCCTCCTAATGAAATACCTTGAATGAGCACCTAACCGCTAGTGTTCATTAAAAATTACACCTGATTAGCGTGGCCTCGGAACTGGAGGGAAGGCTACGATTTCCCCATTGTCTTAATCCACATTTCAATAAAATGTTGTTTAGCGCTTTTTTTCTTCTTCCTCCACAAAGCTAAATAAAAGCGATGCTTTTGCTTGCAACCCTTGTCATTTAGAACTCAACTATGGTATGAAGCGTTAGCCTTTGGAATACTATTTGTCTAATTTAATCTGCTATTGCTGGAAGAATACATTTCAGGCAAACACCTAAATGAAACATTTTACTTTACTGTGCTAAGGAGTTTATGATTTAGGGACCAGATGTTTTATGGTTTGGTGCAATCTAAGATCAGATTTTGCTGACAGGGAATACACATTTATTTGTATATACTACTTTAATAATAAAACATAGACTGTAAAATAGAACACTACTACACAATTTCTCTCTCTCTCTCTCTCTCTCTGCACTCTCATCTCCACAATCTAGGTTTTCAAAGCAGACACGCTTGTCTAACATTTATGTAAAAATAATATGAAAATTGGCCATACCAGTCAGAATATGGACTTTGAGTGCAATGGGGGAAAAAATCTCCTTGTACCAGGCCTTTATATTACTGTGGATTGCAGCTTTAACTACTTCTAGCACAGCAAGAAAGAGAAGATGCATTACTTCAAGGAGAAACCCCCTTCCCAGTGTTATAATAAAATAGAGGACTATTCAAGTGCTTGTCAGTAAATATGTAAAACAAGCACGCTGATTTATTTGGTTGGGGGGAGATGTTGCAGCAGACAGGCTCAATTAACAATTGTAAGCAGGAGAGGACTTGTATTCCTTCAGTATACGTAGGAGAGGTCATTTGCTTTAGGATAAATTCTGACAAATTTCAGAGACAGACACTGAGACGGAAACAAAAATGACAAAAGATTTTCAATGGTACATCAAACACATTTTACATTTGAGGGATAAGGAATCTAAGCCACTTACACATACCCTCCGTGAAGGGACGACAATTTTTGTATTTTTCTAAATAGGTTTAAAAAAACCCAACAATTTGTGGAGCAAGAATTGTGGAGAAACAATCATTTTAATTCTAAGTCTTAAAAATATCAATTGTCCTTTTAAATAAAAATCCCAGTCATGCCAACTATATAGTGATTTTTGGTTGGTTTTATTTTCTTAACGGAGCAGTTGATGAGTTTTTGACATGCATCTAATTCCATGGTTATGTGTAATCATAAACTTGAAAGCAGGTTTTATTTTAAATCCTGTATTAGTTTTTTAACACAAATTGCTCCATTTATGTGGTAAACTTCCATTTTTTTAATGACTAGTTATAAAGGGTAGTGCAGATATGCATCTGTAAGCAAACTGGGAATAGGTTAGAGCACACAATTCCCTGGTGTAAAAGGCAAGGTTTAGCCGTAATGCTTTTAATCTGGACTTGTAGAGGATTCAGGAGCATCCATAGATCTGCTCTAGTAATTACCATACCCCAAGTGGCATTGGATGAGACATTTGCCTAAAAACTTGATGTCTTCATTACACTGTTTACATTTTAATTAGAAACATGAAAATTACTGATTCATACAGACAACTATAGTTTAAGTGGGTTCGTTTACCATCCAATAAATCATAAAAACAAAACAAAAGCAACCGGCAGTTGGCATAAACAGTTTACTAGGAATCATTCATGGGAATAATGTGTTGGCATCATAAACTACTTGAAATATGGTTTGTTTTTTTTAGCAGACGTAGAATTTGCATATAAATTTGAGAATGGCATTTTAAATTGGCAGTCATGTATGCATGCTACAACACATATGTATGTGTAATATATACACATTCCCTAGTCTGTGTAAAATTATCTCTGTGTGTATATAGAAAAATATTGCTACATGAATGTTTTGCCAAAGCTAAAAATTTAATGCTAGAAAAATACAACAATTTTACCTATTTCAGTATCTATGCATAAAGTACACGTGTGCAACTATATAGAGATATACACATACATATGCTCACACACATGTATATGTATATAATTTCCCTCTGACTTTTGCATGTACCTGTCAGCACCAGTGCCCTAAAACAACTCCCACTAGGAGTGATTTGGACTGAAGCAGTGGTGCCTGTCAGTGTCCATTCCTGAGTCAGCAGCATGTCCATTGCTTGAATCGTGCGACAGTCACTCATCTAGTTTTCCCCTCCCCAGGGGGCAACCGTCCTCCTCATCACTGAGGAGAATGACCCTTCTGTCTGGCATGCTCAAGATCCTGAATCTCACCACATCGGTGTGCGAGTTCAAATCCCTACTCCTAAAGGCAGAGCTGGGATTCCAGCTAATGACTCAGAGATACAGAGGGTCAATGCACTGGTGATCTGGAGTACTGAGCCATCGCACTAGCTTAGTTGTGCTTTTTAAATCCCTCCCCATAACTGATAATTTTCCTCTCTATTAGCCCCACCGTCTATTATAATAAAACTGACACTATACAAAATAGCACTTACTCACCTAACTACACTTTAAAAAAATCTTTCAAATTTAACTTAGGTGGGATTCTGTTGTCATGATCTGAGTTAATAATTGGGTAAGAAATTTTTTGTATTAGTTTTCAGAGTCTACTTCAGGGAGCTTATGCAAATAATAAATAGAATATCAATTGTTTGAATGGAACTCTGAGCCTTGGCTGTCATAACAAAGGACTTGTAATTATATTTTATTTTAACTGTAAAAACATACTTTTTCCCCTTAAAAATAAGAGAAAAAAGAAAGTTCCCTTTTGTTTTGGTTATGGGAATTCCTGAAGATTTACAAGAGTTGCACTTATATTGGCACCTCGCTTTGTTGTTGTGTATATGTTTGCAATGCACCTCCAGGTTTTTTGATAGTTGCAGATATAAAGCAGCGTAAGTTATAGACACATTTTATAAATATATTTTAGAGTTAACAGTGTAAATTTAGTTTTGTCTTTTTGCTCTTCTATCGTTCAAAGAGTTTATTTACTTATGGTTCAAAAATATCTTGATGCTCATTTCAGTTCTGTTTTATGCCCTTAACAACACATGTCCTAAATTGCCAGTGCAATTTAGTTAGTGTAGTGCCTTCTTCATAAACATGTGTTCATTTGGTTTTGAATTGTTTCTTTTGGCAGTATTCTTATTAGGTCTAGGCATTTCCTAGATGTGACTAAACAGAACAGTCTATATATGTAAAGACAGAAACATGCTGCTGACTTGTACACACTGCAAAATTCTAATAGTTTTGTGCTGTCTGGTAAATTCAGTGTGCTTTTTGCATTGTGGCCCGAATCAGTTGTGTGGTGAGGGAAGCTGGCTGCCTGCCAGCCATCGACTGTGAAATCCTGGGTACCTGAGAGCTTATCAGTTCTTTTGCTTTGTAAAAGAAAAAGTGATGAAAATGTTGGTAAACTGCCATGAAGGTTTAAGGCTGCTGGAATAAGGAGCCGTGTAATCAGATTGGAAAATGGAGCTTGAGATTCTCTGCATGGGAAGCAGCCGCCTGTGGACCTACTGAGATGCTGTGCAAATGCCCGAGCTGACCACTTTGTTAGCAAATCAGCTTGTTTGCTGCAGCAGCAGGGTGGAAAAGACTAGCCCTTGTGATGGTATGTAACACTAGAAATATCTCTTGCTTTGCACAATTTAATCAGCTTGCAATTAGCTCACTCTGCATTAACCTACTTGATATTTTTTCTCTTTTTGTTAAGACTGTGCACTTTAAACAATTAACTATAGAAAGTAATCCTTCAAGCAAATCAAAGCAATCCTTTAATTTTATCACCCTGCTGAAAAAGTATCAGGTGGTCAACTGGTCTTCATCAGCTTCTTGAAATTCTCTGATTCACTGTAGCGTAGCTTTAACCCATTCACATTTAGAGTAATTTAGAGTCAGGATTTTGTATTTTGCCCATCATAAAACAGAAACTGGAATTGTTCTAATGAAAAATGTTGGGAGTGCCCTTTCTTATATATACAGCTTTTATGCTACTGTTTGTTTAGGCATTTCCATATACTACCTCTCGGAAGGCTTTGATGACACAGCTACTTGTACTGATAATTCCACTACTTCACCTTTAGTGAACTTGATTCACTAAGGTTTGAAAGAACAAGGCTATCATTGCTGATCTTGTGCGTTGCTTGTTAATCCTGTAAAATTCAGATTATGGAAAAACATTGCAAAGTGGTCCTAATTTATTTTTAGATCAGAGGATAATAACTTAAATTCTGCTACTTAAATGTGAAAGTTGAAGTTTAAGTAAGAAAAATAAAACTTATCCAAGTGAAGAATGAAGTGTAGCAGGATTGCCTTGCTATTCTTTGGATTATTTTACCCATTTCAAAAGTTCCCTTTTCTACCTAAAATAGTTATTTTTATTAGAGGCATGAGTCATTCCGTAGTCACCTGATATAGCATCTGATTAGTTATTCTAAGGTAATATAGCATACTGTTTGTGAACTCTGTAACTGATGTATACATAGGTATTAAATACCAGCAGTTGCTTCTGTTTGATTTCTTATGAGAAGTTTGAAATAATTGCTTGAGCTGCCATATTATTTTCTAAAGTTAACTCATTCAACAGTTTTGCTGATATGAATGAGAACAATCAAAGTGGTGACAAAATGCTATCGATCACGAATAATAATGCCTTTCATGAATCCTATTCACGTTGTCACTATTATCTGAATGTAAGTGTTATGGATGATTAAGGCTCTAATGATTAATACGATCTGAAACTTAGCTCAAATACCTTATCAAAAAGACATTGCAAATTCTAATCAAGTGCATTACAAAAATAAAAAGACCTTTCATTAAATTCCACCAGATCATATCATCTAACTAAATTTATAATATGTGATCTGCTTTTATTACAAGATTCCTGTGAAGGGAATACTTGCTATGATTAAACCTCTTTTTCACCCTTTCTGAAGAATGTGAATATGTTTTGATTAAACTAAAAAACAAAAGCCTTTCCTCATATAGTATGTTATTTTCAGTATAGGTTTGTAACATTGTTTTAATATGTATAAAGATGTTGGATTTACGTGCATGATTTGTCTTTTGTTTCTCCAAATATAAAATAAGTAAAGAAAAATAGATAACCTGCATAGTTCTTATGCTGCAAAGATCTGCTCTATATTCTTTTAGAGGACAAACTCCATTAGATATGCACTTACTGTACATTGGCTTGTAAATCTTACAATTTAATGGTAATCCGGTGAGCAGTTATTGCTTCTGTGGCCTTTTTTCTTTCTTTTTTGTCCCATCTCACTTTGTGAAATAGGGTTACCCTTTACAAGTGTCAAATCCATAGATTCATCTTTTGTACTCTATAGTTGTTCCTAGTGCATTATTCTAAGTGAAAAGAAAAATAGGAAGCCAAAGCTACAGGAGGGGCATTGGGGGAGGGGCTGAGTGTGTGCAGTACAGGCATATAGCAACAGAAAGACCAAGGCATTTTAGCATTAGTCTAACAGATTAAAATTTTGCTGTAAAGGTACATTTCCTTTAACCTCATTCTCTTTTTTTCTAACACTACTCTGTGTTTGAATTCCCAGGAAGCAGAAATAGTGTCTTAACGATACAAGTCTTTTTGCTTTGTTTACATGGTTAATACTCTTTATCTCTTTTTCTGATATGAAATACTTTTTTTGCAGAAACAATATACACATTCGTAAAGATGATATAAAAAGATTCTCCTTTAGAAGATAATGAGTTCTCTTCAGGAACTGCGGGTTACATGGAACACAAATGAGCTCTAAGTGGAGGGATTTAAAGTCCTGCTACAGCATTTAATTTCTTGAGGAAAGGAGTTCAGTTCAAGGTTAGCCTGTTATTGTGGCACAGGCAACTACTTCTCTCATTTCTGTTCTTCTGCCAGCACTACTGCACAAAAGGCAGTCATTTTTATTTAATACGTAGGGAGGTATTAATCACTGCAGTATTTTCTTGCAAAAATTTATCTATCAAATTCATTGTTTCACTACTCATGACAATAATAGGTGTTTAATTACTCAATAAGAGCAGTTTATAGATTCCATTTTTCCTGTATGCTGGACAAATGGTATTGATTTTGTACTTTGACGCAACATGAAACTGTATTAAACACAATTAGAATTCTAAAGCTAGTAACATACATTAGTTATGGTAACTGAACTCTCATCTTAGAGAAACTAGAAACCTTTTTTATACAAAAAGGATACATTTGATTAAATTTCAAAACTCCAGGAGAAGAGGGATTCATTTAGGATGTTTCTTTATTAAACAACAAGTTGTTGGAGGTTTTTTGCTTATGATTTATTTCTGGCTGATTCTGTGAACGTTTTAACTTTACATGAGTGGGAAGTGGTTCGCAGAAGTAGAAAGTCTATGAAGCAAGTAGTCATTTACTGATAGTGGTAACTGATGGAATACCAAATTCCCTATACAATTTTATTATTGTGTCTCTTGCCAGCGTCTTCAAGTCCCACTGCTGAATACAGTTTTATGTAAGAAAAATAAAATTGACATTGTACCTCAGGATTGACTTTGGACTGTAAAAACTTATGGGAGTAAGGAAGACATCAGTCGTTTTTGTTCTCTTTTCTTAGCTTTTAGGTTTGTTCAGAGGATGAATAGAAACCATGTGATCTAGGTGGGGCTATTAGCCCACCATCACTCATGGCATATAATCCTAGAAATAGTACTTAATTCTGGATAGACTTGTTTCCCATTCTTCAGGGCATGTAATTCTAACTGCAGTGATTTACAAGAGTTGGACCACCACCAAAATAAATGTGTGTAAGGCTTCCATTGTTGGTTAGCATGAAAATTAACTCTGCTTTTCTGTCACTGCTTTCAGAATAATTTCTAATTTGGGGATGGTCTAATATGCTTTCAAAAAACAAACAAAACAAAAACCACTGAACTAAAATGCATGAGCTAAAAGTTAGTTCATTTCACTTATATTTTGTTAAAATATGGAAGATTGGTGTCTCTCAATGTGGCATTTCATTATAGTTTGTGGCCTTAGTAACCAAATCTTGATGATCTTTTAATAATTTTTCTTACCCACTTAAGTCTAAATAAATACAGCTTCAAAATTCAGTTACTGTTTACTTCTGTGTATAAATATATTACTGGTTTCTAATTACTGTTCATATGTCCTTTCTTTAGCTCAGTTTGGATATTACTTGAAAATACAGATTAAATTTATACAAAACACAATTGGATAACAAACCTAATTTTTTTCCAGTGCTTGTAATATTGCTTCATTCAACTGAAAGGGATATGTGTTTTGGTTTTTGCTAAGGGTAAATGGTTCCAAATATGACTTTAAATGCATGTATTTAAAAAAATCCTTTACATTCCACATAAATGATAATTCATATGTCTTATTCACATATGGTGTTTGCATGTGTTTAGGGAGGGCGTTTAGTATAAAGAGAGATTTACAGTTTTATCACCTAAATATAAAGGTAATAATGTTATATTCAAAGATGTAATTCCTTGTGAGGGAAACATTTTGTACTTTAAAAAATGTTTTATTCTTCTTTTGCATTTAAAAGACTAAAATATTTGGTGGCCCATTTCTATAGTTGATAATTTATGTGTAATATAAGCAGCTAAAATGTTCTTTAAAAAAATGATATTGTCCAATAATAAATATTTTGCATAACATCCACGAACATTGAGCTCAACTGTTCTGTAAGGTCCCAGTTCAGCAAGCTATTTAAGCACATATGTAACTTGAAGGGCTTCAGTGAGACTACTCATGTCCTTAAAGTTAAGTACGTGCTTAAAAGCTTTGCTGGATCAGGCCTTAAACCAGATGGACTTCCTTGTGTCTCCTTTTAGACAAATGATTTAAGTAATTCCATTGTTAGTGTTTTAAGAGATGTGTTACAGGTGTTCTTAATTTTATGAAAACCAATAAATAATTCAGTCACATAAACTGCACACCAAATATTAATATTAAATGTTTTTGTAAGCTGCACATTTTTATATCCGAATATTATAGGGACACTGAATAAATTTGGATAAGCATGTTTTCAGATAATTGAATGAATTTTTATTATTATTTATTTGTTTTACAATAGCATCTACAAGTCTCAACCAAGATGGCTACCCCATTGTGCTAGACACTGTAAAACCACGTAGTGAGAGACTGTTCCTGCTTCAAAGAGGTTACACTCAAAGTTGCCAAGAGAGACAAAGGTTAGTTAGGGGGAAAAGAAATACAGAGAGGTGAAGTGACTTGTACAAGGTCACACAGCAGGTTAGTAGCTGAGCTACCAAATCTCCTTACTCCTAGTCTAGTGCCTATCCTCTAGATAATGATGCCTTCCCAATATTAAATTATCAATGTCATTAATAGATATAGGGGGGTGGAAAATGACTTTCTTTTTGGTTAACCAGGAATATTGGATATTGAAGTTTGAAGTTAGTTATTCAAACAAAGTTTGTACTGATTCATCTACATTATAAAACCTTCATCAAGGTGGAGTAGTAATGCTGAACCAGAAAACAATAGTAAAAGAAATTTTACTTTATACAACTTACTGAACTTCAGTAAATAGTTCTTCTCTTACAATGCATGTACGTCCATTTTATAGAAGATTAGTTACAGTTGCCACTGGGTGAATTTCTTTCTTGTTTTTACCTTATTATCTTTGCTGTTTGGTTCAGCCTACATACATAGTCAGTGGTGGGGTTAGCCATTTTGATTGGTTCTTAAGGAACAATGTTTTAATTACTTTAGACAAGCCACTTTGAAGCCTGTATCCTGCGTATGACAGTTCACTTTAGAAGTTACATTGCTTCATTTCAGTAACTTTATTACCATTTGGCTCAGAGATTGCTATTTCGCCTTGGCCACAGATTTCATCAGTTGCCCGGTTCACCTTTGTCCACACTATACTTGTGAAATGACCTGCTCCTTTAGTGCTTGTCAATAGTAAATTGCTGCATCCTTGGTGTCCATGCTGAAGCACAGTAAAGAATACAACTCTTTATTAGACAATTGAATTTTACACGTAATTTTTAAAAATTAAACTTGAATGTGAAAAGTCTTAATTACCATTTAATACAAGTAATTAAAGCACTAGCCAGGGTCAGCTATTTGAAGCACATCAGTTTGAACTGCCTTCTGATTAAAAGGCTTGATGATATAAAAAGTCCAGCACAAAAGAGTGCTGCCAGGGTCACGGCTTTAATAATGGTGGAAAGTGCAGTTTTTGCTGTAATTCTCTCTTAACAATTGGATCAAAATAATAATTTGGGAGGTGTTCATGGTTGGCTTCTCCAGTGTGACGTCAGGTGAATTATTTGAATTTGATGACATCAGTCAAATAGTTTTCGTGGGATTTTCAGGAGACTAAGAGGTGTGACTTGGCTGAGACCACTTTTTTATTTTAATTCAGTTGCTCAAAATATTCAGTTGCTCAAAATTGCGCTATCAGGTGATTTTTCTTGCTTCTTTCCCAAAGGAGCTTTCAGACAAAAGTCTGCAGAAAGCTAGAAAATGAAGCCCTCACTTTCTATTCCCTCCCCCCCCCCGCATAGCTGTGAGTTCTAGAACTGCGTGTGTATTTGTATATATTAATTTACACCCATATTGCGCTTGTATTTTGAGTGCCTCTCTCATATTATGCTAGGTACTGGAGGCTGTGGAACACATGATCATTTAACAACTGTGGCGTGTTAACATTTAATGTAGTAGCATTTTTCAATAGTTAGCACTTGTATGGGCCCCGGATCCTGCAACTGATAGGGCAGAGCAGTCTGTCCGTGTGTTATCAATTGCAGGATTGGAGCTTGGCAAACAATCCTTGGAACATCCTTAAAAGTAGGTCAGTGTTATCCTCGTCCTATACATGGGGACCAGAGGCAAAGGGATTAAAGCCCCAATCCTGACAAGAGTTGTGCACCTGCTTAGCTCTAAACATGTCCATATAGGAGTACTCATTTCACCCAAGTTAAGCACATGCTTAAGTCTTTCCTGGGTCAGGGCCAAAGTGGATTTTCTAAGGCCACAGGAAGATTCTGTGTCAGAACTGGAATTAGAACCCAAGAGTACTTAGCTCCTGGACCCTGTGCTCAGTTCTCTACATGTGCATCTTCATAATTTCCCAACAATATCAGTCTTTGTAAACTGATTGACTTGTAATAGTGAGAGAAAGTGGGGGTGGGGTGGGGTGGGAGGGGAGAGCTCAGATTTCACCAGTGGACGTGATTTAGAGTTGTGTGAACTATTTGCTTTGAGTTCACTTGAACTTATACATGGATGTGAGGTCCAGATCTGATGCAGACTTTATTATTAATTATTTTTGTTATTTGGTTTATAGTAGCACCTAGAGGACTAAAAGAGATTGGGCTCTGTACAAACATGTAATAAGAGAGAGTTCCTGCCTGAAGAGTTTACAATCTAAATTTGCAAGACAGACAAAGGAGGAGGTGGGAGGGAACATTGCAAAATGTTCATGAATATAGGCTAAGGAGGTTCTCAGAGCTGTGAAATTGGCCACTCTTCTTTCCTGTACCTTAAAAGCTTGACACCTCATACGTAGATGGTCCTTACCTTCCTTCAGCTCTGTTCTGGGAAGGATGGCCTCCACTTCCCCATTGGACAGCAAGCAATTTCCCCTCTCCACCATGGCTTTGAAAGGTGTTGGGTAGCTCAGTAGTTATGGGGAGTTGAGAAGGGAGGATCATTGGTACTTGTTAGGGATTTCTGATGGGGAGTTGTGATTCATTAAATATGGTCCTCCAGTCAAAACTGCAGGAGTTGGTTTACTTCCAGCACCCTGCATGTATGGTTTAGTTTGTGTTGCAAATAGAGCCTTGTTGGGTTTGACACGGCTCTTGAGTGGTGTGATTTCTCCCTCCCAAAAGTTTTGTAACATTCTATGTTAATTAGAAAATCACAGTGGATGCATTTTAAATAAAAATACTAAAAAGTAAAGCAAAACTTCCACTCATTTTTAGCATGCATTTACTCTTTGATTCTGTCAGGAATTAAATCTCCCATTGGATAACAAGAATGAATATTTGCCCTAATATAACTTCACAGCCATTGAAACATATTGTTAAAATGAGCTACACCTCATTTTATCAGCTATGTTAATTTTTAATCCTGTTCCTAGAAGAGAAGAGACCCTACCTGTGCTGTAATAAAATGAAGCTTGAATTGTCAAAGTATTTCAAATTCTGACATATAAACACGGTGAGCTTAGTTATTTTCTTAACATTCCTACTGTGATGAAATAAGACTAATTGAACTCTGCTCTTCTTGGGTTCTAAAGAGCTAAGCATTTTCATTGCTATTGAACAATGACACTGAAACCCTATGATACTAAATAGGTAGATCATTGATTAAATTGTACAAATGACACCCAAGGCTTTGCTCCATTTAAAAGAAATCCAATCATTTTCATAATGTGGCTAAGAAACTCAAAGACAAGGTAGGTGAGGTAATATCTTTTATTGCACCAACATCTGTTGGTGGAAGGTACACAGTGCTCTTCTTCAAGTTTGGGGAAGGAAGCAAAATGTCTGAGCTAAACTTGTGTTTAACTACCTTGTCTGTCAGATCCTTGGACCAGTATGACTACACCAACACTGCAAACAACTCAGGACAATATCAAAATCTGGGTCATTCAAATTTAAGTGTTCATAATCTTAAAACTACTTCTATCTGTAAACATCTTGAGGTTTTGCAAAGGTGGGTAAATATCCCTATTTTGCAGATGGAGAAATTGGAACAAAGAGAGATTGTGATTTTTCCTCTGAGGCACCTACTGGATAAGGCATGGTCCTAACAGACAGACAAATGTGTGGGCTCTTGGATATGTCACTTAACTTCTCTGAGTTTCATTTATCTTAGCTTTCAAATGGGAATAATGTTTTCTTACCTCAAAAAGGGTGTTGAGGCTTAACCTACTATTTTGTTAAGTGCAAAGTAGTATTAAAGCCAGTCCGTAGCAGATGGATAGTGTTTTACCAGATAGATAGTGTTTTACCAGATCCTATGCATATAAAAAACTTGGAATAGTTTGATTAAAATCCTTTCAAACTTCAGCTGAAGAGCTCCCAGATAGTCACAGCTGAACAAGACCTAAAACAGAATAATCAGAAAGAATAAAACCATTGTTTTCAGATTCCAGTGTCCAAGGTTTAGTTTGAGATCCTTGAAATAGCCCTATTATGCATGCATAAAAGAGTTTTGAAAAATAACTCCCATGCCAATTCGTTCTTTCAGAGATGTAAAAAATGAGCCATATTTGACTCAGATTCCTTCAGATGCTGAGTTGGTGACACACAGTATATCTGATAGGAATATATGGAGGGGAATGTAGCCAGGGTATGTTCTCCCCCCACACCCATTCTACCCCACCCCTTTTCCCCAACCATCATCCCAGCAAAAAAAACCCTCAAAACCAGTAGCTGGGATTTTGCTGAAATGTTCAGGAAAGCTCACCTTTGGGCATACACAAACCATGTAAAATTTCAGCACCTGAAAAAGGGAGTTATGATAAAAGCTGGTTTTCAACCTTAATAGCAGATACAATGCTTAATACAATATTCTGTTTAATACTGGTGTAGCTATTGTTCCAACTTAAATTGTACAATATATTGAAGTTTTAGAAGACCAAAAAAACCAAACAAGCATGTCAATGGAGACTGTAATATTTTAAAAATGGTTTTGAGGACAAACTAAGCATATTTCAATTGATGAAATAAGATAAATACACTCCAACTCAGATACCTGTTTGACTGGCCCATTTCATTGTACATGAATCACTTCTTACATTAGGCAGTGAAAAATGTATCTAATGAACACAAAAAAATAGGATTGTTTGGGTCTATTAAGACATGCCACAGTTTATTTAAGTAAAACTATTAAGCCATAACCTTTGTATCTTCCCTTTTACCCTTGTGTATGTCTAGGGCAAAGGTTCAAACCAATCCTTTTCATGTACATAATCATGGACTGCAATTAATCACAATCTAGTTCTTTAAAAAAGAATCCATTAAGAAATAATACCAGCAATGACTAAAGTAGAAAATCTGATACATTAAGAGTCACAAACTTGCCGTGTAAAGTTTGTGTAGCATTTAACATCCCCTAAAGAACCTAAAAAGTAGTTTATGTGTAGTATGCAGTACTCATAGAAGTCAGTCAGAGAGCAAATTTTAACATGCATTGCCATATGTTTCATAGGTTCTGAAACTGTGGGAATATTTTATCACTGAATATGTCTGTAGGTTTAAAGAAAGTCTTTTCATGATTCCATGGTTACTGATCATTAACATTACAAAATGGTAAAAGCTTAACATAAAGTCCTAATAATAAGAAAACCCACACAACTTCTTTCAAATATTTGTAACATAGTGTAGCTGTTGATATGAAAAATTTGCCTGTCATGTTAAAAAGCTGTCATACAAGACAAATAGCTGAACTGATCTATGTGGTGATATAATTATGGTAAAATCTGGGCATATTTCTGAGCACAACATTAGTGGAAGAATATTGGGAAAATGAAATAAGTACAGGAGAGAGCAGCAATGTTGGACTTCAGGGGGCATAACTATGAGGAGAGATTAGGAAAATTAGGTTTGTGATCATTAGGGAAAAGGAGATTTTAGGCCCTGATCCAGAAGTACTGTGCACCCCAAACTCCAGTTTGTAAAGACTGCAGTTTTGGGCACTACATGGGAATGTAACATAGTACGAAATAAAGAAGAGTTTAATTTCTGAAGTTTACAGAGACTGTGTACATGATATAAAACTATTCAGTACAAATGAAGAAGTCATTAACTGAACATTAGAACAGACTGGCCATTAAAGTAGATTCAGGGGGAACTTTCTTTATGGAAAAAGACAACTGTTAGTAATTAGCAAACAAAAATATGCTAATGAATTTAATAGGGATGAAACCAATAGGATTCTATGGAAATTACTCTTAACCAGTAGAATTTAACTGGAAGTGATATCTTTTCTGTAGCTTTTAAAAACCACTCTGTAGAAATGATATAATTCCCAGTTAAAGTCTATAGAATGGCTGAAAGTGCCTTTTCAAAAGTTATAATTTTCAATAAATTCTATATGATTTTTTTCTTAAGGGATGAGTGAACTGCTGAAGGCTGCAATTAGGAATATTTCAAAGAGGAATAATTACAAAAATGAAACCTGCCTGAGTAAAAACACAAGTTTCATGGAATCATTCTGTATGTGGAAGTTTATATACAGTAACTTTATCTGAAAGCTAATTCACCTCAAAAACTTCTGACTGCCTGTGGGAAAGGAATATAGATTTTAAAAAAGAAATCAAAATAACGGACTTTGATTATTCTATTAGAATTTTTGTGCTAGGCACTGTACAAATCTATAGCTAGACATAGTCCAGGAGTTGAGAGAGAGATTAAGTATGTTTAATGAGAGTTGTGAGAGCTGACAGTTACTGACAGGTGGGTCACCTGATATCTGCCACAGTCAATCTGAAAGGTACTGTGGGCCAACTACTATGGTGCCAGATTGAGAGCCAGGAAATTGGGATTCTGTTCCTGGTTCTGTTTATGAGGAATATTGTGCAAGTCACTAAACCTTTCTGTGCCTCAGTTTCCACATCTACAAAATAGAGCTGATACTGAACAATCTTGTAAAGCAGTCTGAGATCCATGAATCAGCAAAACTATGTTAAGAGGTAATAGTCATTATTGCCACCATTTTAGTTAATGACCTGAAATGGAGAAGGGACCATCTGGGAAAAATTAGGCATATATTCATCCCCATCCCCCATTTTCCTTATGGAAAACTCTAGAATTAATAGAGAATTATTTTTACAGGTTGTTTTTTTTTTTTTAACCATCCATTAATAGAATCCTGTAGCAGAGAGAGATTTCTCTATTAAATTCTATTGAATGGTTCAACAAATCTATTTTTTTAAAAAAGACCCCATTCTCTTAAATTCTTCGAGGAAATGTCCATGGAACCATATTGGTGCCATCCCTATGAAATCCAACAGGACTTTAGCTGATACTTCATATGGTAATCTGTAAACACCTATTTGGTGGTTCTTTTTAACCCTACTGTGCAGCAACAAGCAGGGGCATCTCTCACAATTTTGCCACCCCAAGCAGGGGCAGCTGCCCCACCCCCGATGCAGGCAGACCTAATGGGGTCCCGCCCCCAACGCCTGCCTGTGTCGGGGGCGGGGCCCCGCTACGTCTGCCTGCGCCCCCGATGCAGGCAGTCCCAGTCCGCGGTGGTAAGGGAAGGGCAGCGGACCTGCCGCCCCATTGCCGCCGCGGCAGGTGAGAATAGGGCGGCAGTCCGAGTCCCGCGGTGACAATTCGGCGGCGGGAAGAGTGGCGGACCTGCCGCCGAATTGCTGCCGCGGGACTCGGACTGCCGCCCCATTCTCGCCTGCCGCCCCAAGCACCAGCTTGGAAAGCTGGTGCCTGGAGCCGGCCCTGGCAACAAGAAGAAAATCTTTTTCTGTTACGTATTATTAGAAAATTGCTATGGAGGAGATTTTCAGAGGCACAAATGGCATATAGGTGCCTACCTGTGGAGTGAGGCACCTAACTGCTATTTGTGCCTTTGAAAATCTCCTGCATAGTCATAGGATTATCCCACCAGACATTTTGATTGACCATTCGAGCTTTTCTGATGTCATGTCTGAATATCAGTCCTCCTTACTGAATAACCAAGATTCTGTTCACTATACTGCATGGTGGTGGCAGACAAATTCTGGAAGCAGAAGGGAGAGTGAAAAAGTTTTCTTATTTTGAAGTGATCTAAAAATGTATATACTAAGTGCAAGGATAGTAAAGAAAAAGCGAGGCTGAGAAAAGAATGAGATGTTTAAATTGTCTCTCCCTCCTCCCAAAGTGCGAAGATATCTTTTCAATAGCAGTTTGGAGCTGCTTAGATATGTTCATGTTACTTTTTAATAGTATACACTAAGGCTCCCATTCAGGAAAGCACTTACGTACATACTTAACTTTAAAGATCTGCTTAAGTGCTTTTCTAAATCAGAATGCTGTCCTGAACTAGGGTGCACTCATGTGAGTAGTCCTGTATAATGTCTCTAGGTAAATACTACAAACCTCTTGAAAACCTTTCACATCAGGATGAGGCACCATGTGATGAAAGTGATCAGCATTTTTAAGATGAACCCACATTTAAAACTTCAAAAGAGAAGTAAAACATTATAAATACTACTTGTAATATGTTATTAAATTGACAAATAATATGCCTTAATACCATATAGCCATAGTTTACATTTTCAGTTACACAGGAGTGTCATTAAATCCTGAGAATTGGCTCCAAAATTAGGACCCCCTTTATATTGTGTGCATGTTCAAATAGATTTTTTTTTTTGAAAATGAGTAATTTAAAGTATTTAACCTCCTTCTCCCTCAGTTTGTTAGAAAACTATATTTTTTTTTAACAATTACAAAAAATGCTAAAGCCAATCAAGCCATTACTTTGATAAACAGCTTGGAATAGTCTCGCCTAAATTCCACAACTAAAAAAAAAAAGCTAAATAATCACAACCTCACTCAACCTTGTAGGGGATAATGATGTTGGTGCTTTAACATGGGGCAAAGGAAAACATAAAATTAACGCATGAAAGAGAGTGTGCCTATTTTGAGAAAATACTAGGATAATTGGTAAAGATTTTATTACCATTTTATTATACAAAGATATTGGTTTTCCCTCCAAATATGTTTTTTCAGCCTATTTTGCTGGCATGAATCTGGGTGGAGTAGTTAAGAAACTGCTTATCACTGAAGTCTTGGTACCATCTCTAGATATTGTAGGGGTATATTTTCAAAGTAGTGTGTGTTTGTTTTTTAACTTTGTGACCCCCTTCAACCAGTTCTGAAGTGCCTGGACTGCATGTTGCCATATATACCGGGTATGTCCATTGTGACACATTGGAATTGTACAGCAACTAATAGAATGCTGTCAGCATGGTATAGATGCTGAGATAACATTTAAAGTCAATGGGCCAGATCCCCAGCTGGTGTAGATCCATAGTCAGTGAAGCTGTACTAATTTACAACTGAGGCTCTGGCCCAGTAAGGCAGGATCAAATCAGGAAATCAGATGGAAGTTGATGGGGTTACTCTGGATTTACACAGGTGTAACTGGGATCAGAACCTGGCCCCATGAGCGGCATGGTTAAGTTTCTCTGCAGTACTTGAAAACATACCACTCAGTGTCTGAGTGATGAAGAGAAGTAGAAGTTAAAGTACTCCTGGTGGGCACCCACTTTTTTTTTTTTTTAATTATTGTCTAAGACCCCATTTTGGTTCTATACCCAGGGTACTCAGCAAGTCACTCTAGGGAGCCATGGCACTTGTGGAGTTTGGGGGTTTGATTTCAGAGCCTCTTTCTCTGCTTGTGTCGCACAGGGAGGCATTGATCCTAGTGGTGATAGATAAGCACAGCATATATCTTTTTTCAGATATTCAGAAATGGCAAGGAGGGTGAGAGGAAAGAGGGTGAGAGGAAAAACACTCTGTCCTAGCAACCAGAAAGGATGGGAATGAAGAAGAGGGGGAAGAAAAATCTTTAGCTTCTCTTACCTCCAAGTCAGGGGTGAGGGTAGAGGAAAAGTAAATATTGGGTAAAGTTCTGTTACCCAGATTTGACTAGTTGAATTGGATCCATTCTATTGAGTAAAGTTCCAGCATCAAACAATCATAATGTCCTGGCATTGAGTTAATGATTGCAATGTCGTATTGCATCAACACACGATGACAGTTGTGACATTTCAGTGTCACATTGCAAACAGTGCAAGGTAATATCCAGAAATCACTTTGCGGTTACTGTAGAGTTGTTCCTATTTGCAATTGGTATGCTTAGTGCATTCTCTATGCCTTGCTGTATGGATTCACCTATGTTAATTTGTGCATAATGTTTTGAAAAATGTTAGTGTTTCAACTGTTTTCTGCAGTTTTTTCTGTAAATTTATTTTTGCAGCTTGAATAAATTTACAGTATACTTTTTTGAATTTGTTTAAAGTAGCTCTTCATTCCTTCAATAGAGTGCTACTGAACTTCCCCATATTTAAAATGGAAAGTGTTTGTCTCAGATGAAATTTGAAATCTCTGAAGTGCTAAAGCAGAGCCTGTGAGCAGTAAATGAACGAGTAAGTAACTAACTCTCGAATATGTTTAGATAGCCTCAATATCTCACCCAAAGGAGAATGAAAAATCTGAAGTACCTCATTTAACTTCATTGGCACTTTTTTCAGGTGGGCTGTGAATAGGTATTAAAACGATCAGTTTCTTAAAATTAATTAGAAAGCAGCTATTTCTGGGGAAAGCAGACCTGTGCAAAACGCATCAGTTTTGAATTCATAGGGTTTTGTATGCATTTTTTTTAAAGGTTTTGCTTCATGTGAGTTCACATCCTTCAAATTTTGGATTCAAATGACCGGAAGAATTCAGAGCAAAATTTTGCCAAATCCACCTGGTTTCAGCTGAAAATTATATCTTGTCTCAAGGTCTGCCATGACTTGACCTTACCGAAAGTTCTGGTCACCTCAACAAACCTGGCCCTAGTTTGTGTGACAGCAAAGTGACAAGGTGACTTGAGTTTGCAGAGCATGGGGTACACATAGGGAATAAAAGGGGCAACTAGAGAAGAGATTAAAGACGGGTGGAGCTGAGCATGGAACATAAGGAATTTAAATGTGATACGTAAGATATAGGAAGCCAAATCAGAAGGTGGAAGGTGTTGCAATCAAAATGGCAGGTGAGGAAGATTTAGTGGCAACATGTGGGAATTTGACAAGTGGAAATGTGTGAACTGAGGAGTATAGAAAATGACACACTGGATTAGACCCGCAGTTCATCTAGTCCCGTATCCCTATTCCCTAGTATTCTGTGTCTGACAGCAGCCAGTACCATATGCTTCAGAGGAAGGTGTAAGAATCTTGCAGTAGGCAGATGTGGGATAATCTGCTCGCTGGAGGAGGCCAGACCATAGGAAGTTACAGCAGTCAAGACCAGAGATGACCTATAAACTGTGGTCTAAGTTTGTGTTTCTGAAAGCCCTTTGTTGCATGGCGTTAATGCTAGGCAGCTTGTCATGATGGAACATCATTAAATACACACCCAACCTGATAAGTATTTTCTTTTTTCAACTGTGGGCTGCAGTTGCCGCTCACTAGTCACTGGGACTAAGGGTACATCTATACTACCCGCCTGATTCGGCGGGTAGCAATCGATCTTCTGGGATCGATTTATCATGTCTTGTTTAGACGCAATAAATCGATCCCGGAAGCGCTCCCCGTCAACACCGGAACTCCAGCTCTGCATGAGGAGTAGGCGGAGTCGACGGGGGAGCCTGCCTGCTGCGTCTGGACCCGCGGTAAGTGCTTTTAAGTTCGAACTAAGATACTTTGACTTCAGCTACGTGAAGTTGCGTATCTTAGTTCGACCTCTCCCCTCCCCTAGTGTGGACCAGCCCTAAGATGAAAAGTCTGATATCTTTTTACTTTGTGCATATAGTGATGCTTAAGTATGGGACTTTTATGTTGGGTTTTGTTATAGAGAAAATGAGTACTAGCAGGAGAATGAAGTTTTGGGGAGAGCTGATCTCACCAGGATTCAGTTCACCCTGTCAATATTGATGCTCTTGCAAGGATAATGTAGTTGCAGAGAACTCAGCTGCATGTTACAAATATGCATGATTCATTAAAATTGGTCTTTGCAGTTTTTACTCTTTTTCCAGTATAAAGATCATAGGTTTTATTTTATTATAGTTTGGTACTCAGTTAAGCTAGGCTGGGTCACCTTGTACCATGCAACATGTTCATTTCATTCTGCTGCTAAAAGTTAATGCCATATTTTTTATCTTTCACTGACTGGATGTCACAGGACATAACATTAATAGAAGACAGACACCTCTAATATAGTTTTATGAATGGCCTTTAAAAAAAACCTGGGATTTAAAACTCTACAGTAGACTGGTGGATATAGTCATCTACCTGATATATGTGAACTGTTTTCCCATTTCAGTGTCTCATCAATTACAGGTCTTATTCTGTGTGAGGTGAGGTTGTTTTTTTGTTGTTGTTTTTTTAAAGCACAAGTAACTTCATTAGACTTAATAAATTGCTTATTCTCTGTACTTAAAAGATTTTCCCCTTGAATATTATGACCAAGAATGGAAGAAGATACACAAAAAATAAGAGGAGAAGACTTGTGTAGTAGCTGAAGCACAGGACTGGGAGCTGGGAGATCTGGGCTTTCCTTTCCAGTTCTGTCACAGATTTTCTGTGTATTGTCCTCAAGTGAGTCATATAATGTGTGTGCTTCTATTTCCCTGTCTATAAAATAGAGATAATACTTTTCTCCATCACAGTGACGTTGTATAGATTATTTCAAGACCCTCTATGGGAAGTCCTTTAAAAGTGCAAATGTAATTAAATTATGTTTAAGCTCTTTGTATTTGTGTGTGGGAATCATACTCACCACATATATTGCACTTAAATACCATGATGATGGGTGCCATATAAATACACACATGCTTGTATGTATTTACATCTGTAGGTATTGATATGTATAAACACACTGAACTACTTATAAAGCCTTATTGTAGTAGTATTCCTTTGTGCATAAAGTGTGTGATTGCGTATGCCAAAGGCTGCATTTCAGGCCTAGGATATCAACTAAAATTGTCAAAGATAACTTAGTATTGCTATGGACTGATGACTAAGGATGGGTTTATCTAAACTAAAAAGTGTCTGTCCTTCCAAAATTCCATAAGGAAACCCTACATGTTCCTGATAGATGAGTGAGCCACGCTTCGTGAAAACTGATGGTGTGTGTTTGTGTCATTTTGGCATGTGTAGGGCAGTGCAGGCCACAAACTGTTCCCTGAAGAGGAGATCCATCAAAAGATGGGGGAGAGAGTCCTTCAGTCATGCTTGCCAAAAGGACAGTGGGGTTACCTTTGGGTGAGAGGGTTTTGTGACCAGTGGGGGGCTCTCAAAAACTTTTGCAGAAAATCTCTTCCACTTTTGGATGCTTATCTGAAGCAAACTTGCAAACATTTTGAAGTTTGCCTATTACTAATGGTTGCTAGGATTAATTCTACTATTAAAATAATGCATAGCAGAAGTGGAGGGAGGAGGAGATCACTCAGGAATTCTACACTGGCTGTAATGCTCGATTAAAATAGGTTGGTCAGTGAAGCTGTATAGAGGATAGGAGAATGTGTTAATGGTATGGATATCTGAATCTGGACTAGTGAAATGAATGTGGGGTACTCAACTAGGGTGACCAGATGTCCCGATCTTATAGGGACAGTCCTGATATTTGGGTTTTTTTCTTATATTGGCTCCTGTTACCACCCCACCCGTCCCGATTTTTCACACTTGCTGTCTGGTCACCCTATACCCAACTGTGTCTCCATGAGACATTGAGCTATAGCACAAAACCAGTATTTTATTGGGCAGAATTCAGCTGTTAGCCTCTATGCCTGACTGTTATTGTTCCACTTCTATTCTGTCATCTTTAAGTACAGATCTGCATTTGTTCTGTACTTCTGATAACAGACCCTCCCAAAAGGGTGGATTTAGGAGTCCTTAATATCTTTATAATTTATTGTTTGAAATAGGTGTCAGAGCTGACCTTTACTGGAACAATTGATGCTCTTGAGCTTCTTTAGGTGTGTAGCCAAAATAACTTGCCTTTTTTTTTAACGTGGCTTTTTTGTTTAATAAACTCTTTAGCTCATTCAAATATGTAAATGCAAAACCTATCACTATAGGACCATGTGGATTTGTGACACTCCCAAGGGGACCATGGGTCCATAAACCAATGAATGGATTATGTAATGCTGCATAAACTCTATATTTTCATCTGTGACAGATATAACCCAGAACCTGTATTTTTTATGTTACTTAACTGTTTCAGAACATCATGTCTGAGAGAACACACCAAAATGGAAATTGCTTCCACAGAAGGTTGCAATAAATATTGATTGGCTATATTGCATTGTTGGGCTCCATGTGTTTTAGAATGTTGCCAATTTTCTTGGCCTAATCAACACTGTAAATACATGCTGCACTTCCTTGTCATTTGTTGGATTTTAGCAATTTGGACCTGCAGTTTCAACATTTTATTCTTTACAGTATTCTCGTTACAGTTACTTAAGTGGACCCTGTAACAAAATGACTAGAAAAATTATTTTTTTCTAGACATCTAGAGCAATGCACATGATGCAAACACCAGTACTTTAATACAGTACAGTGTCCTATTTATGGGTTTAACTAAGGGCTATTTGGGCTTAGCTGGCTAAAAGCTGAGGGGAAAAAATTCCTTCATGTGGCTATGCCTACAAAAGAAAAAAGGCAGAATACAGTAGAGATCACTCTGTTCTGGTGGTCTGCACAAATCTGCCAACGTAAGTGCTAATTTTTTATTTCATTGACTTCACAGTGGCAATGTGCTACATCATCTGCTATTATAAATCTTTTGTAACTGTTGATCTTGCATTGTATTTCAGCAGCATAGTGTTGCAAGATTTAAATGTCTAGGGCAATAGATGTGTTTCTGAATCTGACGCTTTGGACAGGAGGCTCCTCCTGTGAAATTATTGGCAAATACACCAAATGGCGCCCCAGGTGAGGAGCATCTTTGGCGCCTCCTCTCACTTTGCTAAACTTTTGAATGCCTTATTTGTATTTCATGACTTTGATGCACGATTTGCATGCATGCTTTATCCCTGTCATATAAGATGATAAATTTGCATGCTAGAACCTGTAAATCTGCATTTATTCATGTCATATATAAGCAAATAAAAAATAATTTTTCCTCTAAAGTTACAGAAATGTTTTAATTTTCAGAATAACTGCGTAGATAGGGGTTTGAGATCTCTGGTGTCTCATTAAATATGTCCTTTCTTAGTCGCTACTTACATTCTTCAAGTCTTAAAAGACAAGTACACTTTCACAATTACACAATAAAACAAGGTTCACAATATCGCAGCTGGGCTCTCACTCACTTCGGTTCATTCTTATATCTCACTGACTGACTGGCAATGCCCCGCCTTTTATATACCTGCGAATGTATGTCTGACAATATTCTAGGAGGTTCGAGGAAAGTGTAGTTCTCAGAAAGTCTGGAAGGGTCCATGAGATTCTACAAAGGTCCAGAACATTCTAGGAGGTTAGTGAAAAATGAATCCTCATACGGAATACCTGAAACATTTTACTTCAAACATTCTATTTTCCCTTTTGTCGCTAACAACAAAAACAGCACCCCGAGCCCAGCACCCCCCCCGAACCTGGCATCCCAGGCGCTTGCCTGGGTTGCCTGCCCCTAAATCTGGGCCATGGCAAATAACTTGTGTTGAAGATGTTTCTGAAAGCTAATAATTAAAGAAGTTACAGTAGAAATCACTTATAAACATGGATACTAACTACACATTTATATCTTTTGTGTGTTGTATCCCTCTGAACATGAGCATCATCACTGATCTGTTCCCAACTTAGTTTTCAAATGAATCTGGCCCCTTAACCTTTAGGGCCCTATATCATGTGATTTATCATCATACCACCATGTTGCCTATGGAGTTCAGGTGCTCCACAAGTGTATTTGCAGCCCCAGAGATGCTGTGTCCTTACATTCTTTTATGGATCAGTATTTTAATTAACTTTCTAATGACGTTAGAGTTATACTCAAAGGTCTTCCTCCCCTTTCATCTTGCCAGGAACTTCGTCTTCAACAGGATCCTATCTTACTAGACAGTCAAGAACAGACAATTGAAATCATTCTCATTTATCCCGAGGCAAAGACAGACACTCTCACACTCTTCCCCCCCCCCCCCCCCCTTAAGTAGATATACTCAGAAGTTTGCTAACTGAGGGATGGAACTGCAAGTCTACTGTAAACATCAAAGATATTCTTGGAAGAAGTTTCCACCATACTTTAAGTATCAGTCATGACACGGTTTCAGTCAACTGCTTTTCCACATTGCATTACATTAATAGCCTTGCAGATTTCTTGGAATATGAGGAATAGGGGAAGCCTTCAGTAAAATGTTGGATCATAGTTTTGAATGGATGAGGATGAAGATGAGTTATAGCCTTAAAGCTAATACGAGGTAGTCAGAACATGAAGGGCTGTGAAGTAGGTCAGTACTTTTGCTTGCTTTTTAGATCAGTGTTTCCACAGCACTGCATTTACAAATGTGTAGATGGTATTAACAGATAGCATTGATATTTTTATGTTGCTTCCTTTGGAGTACAGCATTTTGGATCGTTTTCTGCTGTTTTATCCCTTTTGTCATGTGGCTTTCTAAATTTCATGCTAATAAGTAGCTGATAGATCTCACCAGCAATCCTGGCTTTGCATTTAGACTTTCTTCATTCTAACAATCCTGTCTACAGTACATGCTATTCAGAAGGTGAATCTTGTACATCGCTGTTCAGTTGCCAGGCTTACAGTCTCAAGGTAATAAATCCTGCATTTCCCCATGGGTATGTGTGAATTAATTTTAAATTGTGATTTCATTAATGTTCTTCTTCTGAGCTAGCAAAAGAGGCCATGGTCCAGATCCTTGGCTGCAGCAGGTTTTTAAAGTCTCATCTTGGGTTGGTTGTGTGGTGATCTAGCCTTCTTGCGTAAGTTAGAGCAGCCATTATACTGACTTGCAGTAGGCCCACTATGGGGCCAATATAGCAAATGAGGATTAGTGGGGTGTGGGGAAGCCTCAGACATGTCCACTGCAACACCATCAGAAAGGGAAAATAACATAGGAGCTGCTGTACTGGCTCTGCCCTGGGGTCATTCACCTGTGACTGGCTCTGCTGGCCTTAAGGCCTGAATCTGCTGGGGATGTGGCATAAAGTGGGCACAAGGTATCCCAGGCTCTGGGTTTGCAAGGTTATTACATACTATCATTGCTGCATGGTAGTATCTGATTAGAACTTCCAATATCACATCTGTGTTGATAGGCACCACTTTACTCTTTAGTGACACACAAAATGAGGCGTTCAAAAGGGCACAGCAAGGATCCTGAATGCTGAGTCACCTTGTCAGGGACACGCCTATAAAATAGTGAGCGAGAATGCTGTTGTTGACCTTGTTGATCAAAATTTATAATTTTTTCATATGCTGTTTTCTGAAATGGGTGGATCTAACCATAGCTAACCATTACATAGTCTTAGGTAAGCGCGAAAGCTTGTCTCTTTCACCAACAGAAGTTGGTCCAATAAAAGATATTACCTCATCCACCTTGTCTCTCTAATATCCTGGGACTGCCACAGCTACAAAAACACTGTGTACATAGTTTTATGAGTCCAGCTTGTTGACCATATGTGTGTGTGTAGGTGTGTGTCTCTTAGTTAAAACAAAAAAATCTCAGTGCATTCATACAAGACTCAGTGCAAATGATTTTTAAAAAGAGAAGCTAAAGAACCTTCCCTCACCCCAATTACAATTACACTCCCTTTGGACTAGCCATTCTACAACCAACCCATGGCAAAGCCAGGAGAAGCAACGGGCCTTGTGCAATACATTAGAAGTCAACAGTTTTTAGCTCCGTTGGCCTGGTGAGGGAAGTGAATTAAAATTTGGGATCCTCCACCAACAACACTCTTCCCTTTGATGATTATGTTTGAGGATTGTCAGTCTGAAAGACTCATCTGCTCTTGCTTGGGAGTACACAGGATGAAAGGAGATCTTTGAACAAAGTGTTATTACTATAATTTATGATTATTTAAAAATATTGTGTGTCTGCGAAGGGGAGAGGATGGTAGGATGGGGAATAAGTAGATACTGTTCTCTTAGTAACCATACTTCTCAACAGCTGTTTAATGGTGGGCGAAAGACCGGTGTTTATGGTGAGGGGCAGATGAGTGGGAATGGAATGGAATCTGCCTGGATCCTAGTAGTGACCATGTACACTGGTGTAGTAGTTGCAGTAGTTTTTCATTTCTATTTTCAGGTGCTAGAGTAGTAGTGGGCAACCTGTGGCCTGTCAGGGTAATTCCCTGGCGGGCTCTGAGACAGTTTTTGTTTACATTGACCATCAGCAGGCATGGCCCCCCTCAGTTCCCAGTGGCCGCGCTTCACCATTCCTGGCCAATGAGAGCTGCAGAAAGTGGCGGCCAGCATGTCCCTGTGGCCCATGCCACTTCCCGCAGCTGCCATTGGCTGCGAACGGAGAACCGTGGCCACTGGGAGCTGTGGGCGGCTGTGCCTGTGGATGGTCAATATAAACAAACAGTCTTGCGGCCCACCAGGGGATTATCCTGATGGGCCTCAGGTTGCCCACTACTACTCTAGCACCTGAAAATAGAAATTAAACACTACTGCAACTACTACACCAGTAGGTTGCTCACCACTGTGCTAGAGCTAGGAAATGTAGCTTTGGAAGAAAATAGGTATAGATGCCTCTCTGGAGTAGTTTTAAGAAAACAAAACTAGTGTTCTTATAAAGGAAATTATTCCCCTGACTTAGAAATTTGGGAAAAAATAAGGTTCAATTTTTCCACTTAAAACTAAAATGTAAATACTATGTAAACCTATAATGATTCTGCTAGCTAGCATTATTGGTCCAGGTGCTAAGGCCCTGACTTGATCCTCTAATAAGCTCAACTCAGGCAGAGCTCATTGCTGCTTAGTCCTAAGTTTTTGAATTTTGTTTTTCTTTCATATTGATCTTCTAAGTGTTGAGAGAGGAACTGTAAATGCTTTCATTTCTCTGTAGCCATGTTAAATTCAAGTTCTGTTAGAAAAATTAGAAAACAAGAACATAGAGAAAAATAAACATTAACAGCAGTTTAATTTTCTTTCTTTATATTTTTCTGTTTTTTCTTTTAGAGGCTGTTGGTATTATTTTGTAGGAAACTGCTTTTGATGTTTTGGACATTTTCTAGTTCACTTTAAATGTGGGATGACTTGGGAATGTTAATATATTTATTGAAATGCTACAGTAAAAAAAGAAAAAATGTGATAGTTTAAAATTTTTTTTTAAATCCACTTCTTATAAGCAGTAAAGCAAAACCGTAGTCCTTTATATGTCCAATAAAGACTGTCTAGCTACTGCCACTTAACATAGTACACTTCCTTATTGTACTGCAAAAAGAACTATGGATGGCTCGGTATACATTTATTTGGCTTTCTGACATACACATATTTATAACAGTATTGTCATCCTTTTAGTATGTTTGGGGTGGAGGAGGTTGGTTCACACTAGATTATCAGAGAAGGACTACTAGCCAAATAGCCAGAAAATGTGGTGTGATAAGACATTTTTACAACAGATATATAAATATTAAGTATCTAGTTTGGCTTCAGTGTCAGACTTTATGATAGGTGTTGTTTTAAAAAATAGTATACTGCATATCAGTCTTCAGGAAGGCTGTGCTAATATTTTTCCTTTAGAGACTGAAATGTTCAGGGCAATTGAACTAGAAGTAGATCTATCGCTTTTTAAAATTTTGCATGACTTCTTGAGGCAGTGTCCATGATGCAGGTAGAACATATGTAATTTTTAAAGAAAGTAAGAGATCATCTCACTGTAGTTTGTTTTGTTTAAATGTTTGTTTAAATAGTTAACCCAGTCAGGTAGAGTACAGGGAAAGATAAAACTGATTAGTATTTGTATGTTGCTTTGTACTTCTGTAGCTTGAGTTTCCCCTGAAAACTAGCTGTGCTAGTAAAACCAGATAAAATATTTACATTTCCTGGTACTTTTACAATGACTTCTATTGCTTTAAATTATTTTTGTGTCTTGCTGTGTAAGTCATTGTCAGGGTATGCATTGTACAACTCCCAGTGACCTACTCAAGCATAAAAACAAAACTTATTTATATGCATTCTACTATGTGTTGGATATAAGTGAATATGAATGTGCGTGCAAAATTCATATGTTAAGTAATAGAAAACTGCTGTCACATGCTTTATGAGGAAAAATCCTTGTATACCCTGTTCTTCAAGAGACACCATCAACTTGAAAATACTTCCTTCTGAAATGTTTGTACCTACTATGGTTATAAGGAACACATAAGTTTACTATAATGGAAAGGTCTAGAAATTTTAAAAGGAACACAAATTTTCTAAGTGTCTTTACCTTGTGAATTTGATGATATTTTGGGTCAAGTCCTAATCCCAATGAAGTCAATAGCAAACCTTCCATTAAATTAACTGGGCCCACAGTAGCGTAGGCAGGTCCGGAGCACAGGGGGAGCGGCACTATAAAAAGGCGCCTCCCCAGGCTCCCCCTGTTCTCACCCAGCGGTGATTTAAAGGGCCTGGGGCTCCAGCCGCTGTGGGGAGGCCCGGGCCCTTTAAAGAGCCACCAGAGCTCCAGCAGCAGGGCTCGGGCGGCGCTTTAAAAGGCCCGCGTCTCCCCGCAGTGGCAGGAGTCCCGGGTCTTTTTAAGCACTGCCCGAGCCCGGCTCAGGCAGCAGGGCTCAGGCGGCGCTTTTTAAGGCGACGCTTCTGCTCCCCCCTGGCTACGCTACTGTGGGCCCAGGGTTGCACCCTTTAGGTATTGTCAGTTTTGCAGATGGTTAGCCATACTTCTTGTCTTATACACTAGCATGATGTCTTTTCTTTTATCCGCTGCACTGGAGGGACCTCACATACAAGCCTTTCCCCATGTTTTACAGAAAGTTGTTTACCAGTAACTGTGGCAAAGTTGTAGGTCTCAGATAGGTGTGGGCACAGGGAGCAAAGAGGATGTTTGGTGGTGTTGCTCTCAAGACTTTCCTAGTATCAACAGAGAAGCAGAAAACCCTTTCCATTCTTTTACAGGTATTCTTTAAAGAAGTAAAATTCAGGACATGCCAGTCTTAAACTGACGGTTATTTTAATTATGTAATTTTTAAAAATTCAAGATGACCATATTTCTTTAATGGTCTTATTCAAGGACACATAAATAACTTGGATTGTGATGTCCCATTTTCAAGGCAATGTTATCAATAACATGTATCCAGTATAAGAAATTTGTAAAAATTGTGTTATTGCTTTATTAAAAAAAAAAAAAAAAGGAAATCTAATTTCTATCTCAACAGCATCTGTGCTGATGTAGTGCATCTTAAAGCCATCAGACACCTTAAATGTTATCCTGTCAATGGCAATAGTTCCTGTTCCCACTGATACCCATGGGATTGGGCCCAGAAAGAAGGAATCTTAATTGTCAACAAACTCTATTGTCTGAGATAACACAGGCATTTACATTTTCCGTCTGGACTTTGAAGCTGAATTATGTGAAGAAGCCCATGGTGCAGAACAGTAATTACAATCTACCTGTGTTCTGAACTCTGCAAATGGAGGCTGCTTGTCCCAAGCACAGAGAACAGTTTTGTGGAATGAAGAGAAAGCTACATGTCTGTACTAGGTCTGGCTGCAACAAAGCCAGTATCCTGGTATATTAGAATGCCTCTCAATTGTTGTACATTCAAAGAGCATTTGTTCTGCTCTTCATTCTGATGTACTAGAGAGTAACTGCACAATTGCACATACTTTTCTAAAGAGTACCACAATGGGAAATTTTCTCAAGCTCAGGGGCCTCAGGAGAGGATAAGTTAATGTTGCAATATCTCCTTGAAACCCTATTTTTACTTTTCTTTTTTTTACCTTTCAAGAATGCTTCCCTTCTACACATCTGCTTCAGCAGCCCAGTAAAGAGTTGGTACTGACTGCTTATATAATTTTTATGAAATAGCAGGAGTACAGTGTTTTTGCTTCATAAAAATATATCCGTGGTAGCAAGGAGCTATGAAATCCAGCAAACAGGAGTTTAATACAAATTTCTTTAAAAAGCTAAACTTGTGATTTAGTTCAATGACACTTCAAGTGCTACTTAATTGACCATTTGACTAAGATAATGCCACAAATTTCCTGTAGTTTTATGTGAAATTTAGAGCCATGTCATTCCAACTGGCAGCAAAAGCACATCTGCCTAAATACATGCTAAGTTACACCCGGTGGTACTTTCAACATCACTGAAGTTACACTAAATACAAGTTGATACAGAATTTAGCCCAGAAAGTTACTTTTCAACTTCAGCTCCTTTCCACTGACATCCATCTCTATTATGCACATGTAGAAATGTAGGATTTCCCCAGAATAACTCCACAAGGCTGCAAGTACAAGGAAACCATCAGCTTTCATAGCTCTTTAGTGTTCCATTACCTTGAGGTTATTGCTTAAAATCAGATATTTTTTGATCTTTTAAAAAATGAAATCACAAATAACCTAACCAACAGAAAATGACAGCAAAGTAGGAAGTACAGGAGGCGTCCAGAAACGTTCATTTGAACAGGCTCATCTGAAAAGATCAATTTGCAGAGCGATTTTAAATAACGTGTGAAATATATGGGCAATGTCATTCAATTTAGCAAATTTTACTGTTTTGATCATCTCCAGACACCGATGCTTGTGAGGATTCTATACCAACACGAGAGGGTTGGCATGGCATAAAATACTCTGGGTTACAAGATCTTTCATTGACTCGATCAGATTGACCTTTATGATCCATAAAGCAGTGTGATGCATAAAATGACAGAGGAGTCTAGAGGATCTCTGGCTGCCACTGAAGAATTAATCATGATAGTGGAGAAGAAACTGAAAGCCCTCACTTAACATGCAGCAGAGTTAACAACCTTGGTATTGTAGTCCTCTAAATCTTCCTCAAGGAAGATAGAGTCAGCTGTAGGTTGCAACTACTCCTGAAAGCAGAAGGAATAGGGCTAGCTGCTTTTCTTCTTTGCCCTTCCCAAGAGGACACAAAGATCTTGACAAACTGATTCACTGCACTGCTGAAGTCCATCTAGAGCAGAAGGTGATGTTTTCTAGCCTGGTGGCTGTTAGTGAGCCATAAGTTAATATTGATACTTTGCAAAATTACCCTCTAGCTTCTGTTTTAAATAAAGCAGATATGACTTTACATTCAAAGCAGTGATGCTGGTGTTGGTTGTCCATCTATTTTTTCTCCCTTTGCTAAACATGACGCCCAGTAATCTACTTATGTTGTACTGTACTACTGTCTGAATCTTCAGCTCCTGTTTCTCATAGAGTTTAAGGCCAGAAGGGACCACTAGATCATCTAGTCTGACCTTCTGGATGTCATAGGCCACCAACAGTGGCACCCGCACACTAAACCCAACAACCGAAATGAGACCAAAGTATTGCAACCCACAGGAGTCTAGATTAGTATGTGCCACAGGCAGAGAATAGGTGGGACCAAGGTGTACCTGCTGTTACTTGCGCAAGCATTTAAAGAGCAAATGTAATTCAGTGTAAGTATCTTTGCTCAGCAGTGCTAAGGGAGTATTTCTCCTCCCTGTGACAGGGTGCTGTCTAGGAAACCCTGAGCCAGCCCTCTGTCACGCCAGTTCCAATCAGGAACAGGGAATTGAAGCTAGCTGAGTGAGCCCAGGCCTATGTGGCAAACTGGGAACGGCTGCCAGCCTCGTTAGCTGGGGGCTACATAAAGGCTGGCAGGAAGGAAGCCAGTGGGAGAGGAAAGGGAGAAGCTAGGGAATTAGAGGCTGTGCTCCCCTGCTGGCTGTAGAATCTAGCAGTCCCTGAGGCTGTAAGCCTGACACTGTCTGTAGCTACAAAGTGGTGGGAACTTGTACTGTAAATAAAGAGCACGGGTGATTGAACCAAAGCAGAGCTCTCTGGCGGGTAGGGTGACCAGATGAGAAAGGGAAAAAATCGGGACCACCGCAGGGGGAGTGCCTTTTCAATTCTCACACTCACCTGACACGTCCGGGTCTTCGGCGCTGGGTCCTTCAGTCGCTGATGGCCTTCGGCGGCACGTCGGTGGCAGGTAATACATCGTACCGCCAAAGAAAGAAGTACCCGCCGCCGGAGTGCTGCCGAAGACCCAGACGTACCGGGTGAGTGTAACAATTGAAAAGGTGCTCCTCAGCAGGAAAAAAAGGGCTGAAACAAAATATCGAGACAAATGGCGTCCTGACCGTACTTCGGTAGGGACGCGGGACAAACTCCTCAATATCGGGACAGTCCCGATTTTATCGGGACGTCTGGTCACCCTACTGGCGGGATTGTGGGTGGAGAAGTGGCAGAAGATAAAGGGGCCCACCTGCTCCCTGTTACGTTCCCCAAAAAGAATATGGTGTTTGAGTCAGGAATGCCATGTGTATATGTATTTTAAAAAGTGTATGAGTTATGCCACTAAATGCTTTTTAAGTTCCATCAACTCTTGTCAAAACAATAATTTAACTTGAAATTAAAGTAAACTTTGACCCTTCAAACAATTGTCCATTATCCAGTGGAAATGTTTTGATCATTTGTAGGAATCTTGACACCTACTGTTCTCTGTACTTTTTTTTTTTTATTATGGAAGTGTCTGAAGACTTAGCCCTTGACTGCAGAATGCTTTGGGCAGATCTTCTGTTAGAAGCTCTACCTGAAGGCTAAGTGGATGAAGAGGTTGGAGGTTACACTTCCCTCACTTGCAGGCTCCTTTTTTTAGTTCAGTCTTAAATGTCTTATTTTCCCTCCTAGAGTGTTTTCTCATAGGGCACTGCTATACAGAACCCACTGTCTTTGTGTGTCTGTCACACACTGGAAGGCTTATCATAGTCCCACAGGCGCTCATTCTACAAGACTTTCTTGTTTTGAAACCTGGTTTTGGAGACCAGGTCTTTTTCGTTAGGGTGCCAGAGAAGACTTACAGATTTCTTGACTGGAAGATAACAGACTGTATAAGCAGAGAAGGGAGGAGAAAGAGAGTGAATGCTGATTAGTTGTCATCCTGCTTATCAGAACAAATGAGGAGGAGGAACTGGTTGTCTGCATTGTTTCAAGAAACCACAGCAAGCAAACTAGCTGGCAAATGGGAATATAATTTGCCTTGCTTTTCTTCATAAAACTCCCACAGTGCAATTGGTCTATTTTTGTCTACAGATAAAAAGCTTAGCAAATATATACCTGTGTGTAAACTGATGTGCACCAGAGGTCATTTACAGTGATGACATATAATGAGTTCTTTGATTTCAGTGATAGTGATCATTGTCTAGTTACCACAAGCTGGTGCAGCATGGTGTGTAAAATTGCATGCCATGTCATGCCAGCTGGGAAAATAATGTGTTTCAGTATTATACAAAGTGTGTGTGTGTGTGTGTGTGAGAGAGAGAGAGAGAGAGAGAGAGAGAAAATAAATAAATACATAAATTGACCTTTATATTATGGCTGGTTGAGTTTTGTTGATAAGCCAATTACAATATTTTTAAGAAAGATACCAGGATATGAACTGTTCTGTTGTATTATACTGTGATAATATGTACCAGCAGATCTTGCTTCTTGCTGAGGTATTTGCACGCTTAAAGACAGCACAAGTGCTTGTACCTCTGTGCTTTATGTATCCAGAAATGTATGATAAACAGTGTGAGAGAGAAGGAGCATTTAGATAGTGGATAGTTTTACTCATGGGCTTTCTTTATGCATAAAACTTACCATATGTAAGCTCACTTGATGCAGAAGATGTTAATATAAAAATAATTGGAGCCCAGAAAACAAATGGGTATTGTTGGTGAATAATGTAAGAATGATGATGTGAAAAGGTATCTTGGGCAAAGACAGTTGAGCAACAGGGGAAGAAAGATTTAAAGAATCTTTTTCCCTTGCAACAAAATCTGAGCCTGTGGAAGCTGTAATAAAAATTGACTTCTAATTAGAGATTTATCAGCAGCAAAGCACCTTACTTAAAAAAACCAGACACTTGGACTTAACACAGCACTGATTTGTAGCCACCCAACTAGATAAAAGAACATGAGAACTGGATCCAAAATCAGCATGTTTGCTTTTAAATTTTACCAGATATATTGCAAAAAAATGATAGTGTGATATTACGTTCCATCACTTCAGCAACTGATGAATGCTAGGTGATAACTAAATGTAAAGGAGTACATATGTATTTTTGGAGTATTATAAAATTATTGTGGTGCACCCAAGCCAATCAGACTGGTTTTGCTGATACCAGGTTTGCTGTTAATCAAAATTAGGGTATTCACCCACGAAAGCTTATGCTCCAATACCTCTGTTAGTCTATAAGGTGCCACAGGACCCTTTGTCGCTTCTACTTCATAGTTTATCAACATTGTGATGGTCCTCTGTGTGAGTGCATCCTTTACAAGGGCTCAGCATAGTGGGACATATCTTAGTGTAGAAGGGAGCATCTTCTATCTGACTGGCTCAACAGTCCTGGTGCCCAGAGCTTCTGGAGGCACAATATCACTTGAAGTCTCCATTGGAGCAGTAGAACTCCACTCTGTCTCCATCATGGCTCTGTGACTGTATGCCATAATGGGGGTCCAACAAATGTGAGAACTACAATAGCTGATCTAACGGGTCTGCATGCTTCACCAGACAGAGACTTGTCCTGTAATTTTCAGAATATGCTGGGTGAGGTCAGGGCAGAGTGACAGCCGTAAATTAGAAATGGGGTCTGCTTTTGTTAAAGGTCACATGATGGTGCTAAATATTGTATTGTGCAAATGCAAGCGTGTGTATATGTAAATGCTATGGCCAATGTAGTTTTCCCCAATATTTCAATACACCGTGTTAGACTTAATTAAGTTATGTTAATGCTACTGTTGGCTTAAGTCATATAATCTATTGTGCTGATGGGAGAACATTATATAAGTTAAACAATAATTACAGACTACAGCTCAGGTGGTAAGTGGGATTGGGGAGTGCACTTCAGTGAGCGCCCTGATCCCCACCACCCCATGAGTTCCTTTATGATTTTCCCTTGAGTACTGGGCTGACCTGTTGAGTGTCAGTCATATGCATGATTTGAGCCATATATCTTTTAGTGAAAAAAGGTCCCTTTTGCAAAGCCAAGAGCCATATTCCTTACTCTTCTGTGACTGTGGGTGATGACATTACCTGCAGATGAGAAAACAAATAATCCCAAATTTGGGTTATGGCAGAAACTAATTTTAATGCATTTAGTTTTTTAATCAAAATTTAAAACCAGGGCCCAAAATTATGCATGCACTTTACATTTGCACACACAATCTGTAACTAATATACAGTCTTAAGCAGTTAAATTATTTTTTATTAAATACAAAAACTTCTTACTGTCCCCTTTAGCACTTTCAGAATAATTATTTCTTATGTTCAGATCACCTTATTGTTTTTAAAGAGGGGGTACTTAGCAGATTCATACTCTAATCATTGCTAAACTGTCATGGAAACCCTATAAAAATACATTGGACAGCAACAGTGATGTGAAATAAATTCATTAAAATCAATGTTATTCAATGAATACTAATTGAATTATTAATGCTTGGATCAGGTTTTTCCCTGTTTGTGATTATTCAGCTTGTTGGAACTTGTTGGCTGATGTATGTCTCCTTGTTGATGAAAGCCCTTTCTACATCCTGATTTGTTGGGCAATTTTTTATCCTTGTAGCTTGCACACCAAGAGGATAATATTATGGATTTTTTCATAAAATAACGTGGGAATTCATAATAGATTTACTTTTTTTCAATTTTGTTTGCTTACTCATTCGTCTTAGTGAAAATAACAGTGCAGCCTACTGGATCAGAGGCCTTGTGCTGCAGCTGAAAGGTTTCTCTGTTTTGAGGCCCACATTTATGTTTGTTAATTTCTTGTATTGTCTGAAAAAAACATTGGTATCTAAGTGGGAAACTATTTTGTGACGTGAATTTGTTTTTGTTTGGTTTTTTTCCTCACTAGCAATCACTAGCTTCAAAAAATCAGATTTTACCAAACTCAAAGAACTATTAGGTAAGATCCCATGGGAAGAAAATCAAAGGGAAAAAAGTATCAGAGGGGTAGCCGTGTTAGTCTGGATCTGTAGAAGCGACAAAGGGTCTTGTGGCACCTTATAGACTAGCAGAGGTATTGGAGCATAAGCTTTCGTGGGTGAATACCCACTTCATCGGATGCAAATACCCACTTTGCATCTGATGAAGTGAGTATTCACCCACGAAAGGGAAAAAGGAGCTCAGGAGAGCTGGCAGTTTCACAAGGAGACATTATGAAGACACAATGTCTTTCATCATAACTGCAAATAGTCATGATGAAAAGGGAAAATAGGAAGAACGGTAAGAGGCCAATATGGCTCAATCAGGAGCTCTTTAAAAACCTGAAAATCAAAAAGAAATCCTCTCAAAAGTGGAAAAGTAGACAAATGGCTAAGGAGAAGTACAAAAGAATAGCACAAACATGTAGGAACATAATTAGAAAGGCTAAGGCACAAAATGAGTTACACCTAGCACGGGACATAAAAGGCAATAAGAAGAGGATCTTTAAATACATTAGGGGCAAGAGAAAGAGGAAGGAAAATGTAGGTCCTCTACTTAGGAGGGAATACGAGCTAATAACTGGTGACATTAAGAAAGAAGAGGTGTTTAATGCCTATTTTGCTTCAGTCTTCACTAAAAAGGTTAATAGTGACCAAATACTCAATAGAATTAATATTAACAATGGAGAAGGAATGGAAGCCAAAATAGGGAAAGGTTACCTTAAAGAATATTTATATAAGTTTGATGTATTCAAGTTGGCAGGGCCTGTTAAAATTCATCCTAGGTTACTGAAGCTACTAGCTAAAGCTATCTCAGAACCATCAGCAATTACCTTTGAGAACTCATGGAGAATGGGTGAGGTCCCTGAAGACTGGAGAAAGGTAAACATAGAATCATAGAATATCAGGGTTGGAAGGGACCTTAGAAGGTCATCTAGTCCAACCCCTTGCTCAAAGCAGGACCAATCCCCAATTTTTGCCCCAGATCCCTAAATGGCCTCCTCAAGGATTGAACTCACAATCCTGGGTTTAGCAGGCCAATGCTCAAACCACTGAGCTATCCCTCCCCACATAGTATCTCTCTTTAAAAAGAGGAACAAAGAGAACCTGGGGAATTATAGACTGGTCAGCCTAACTTCGATACCTGAAAAGATCTGGAACAAATTTTTAAACAATCAGTTTGTAAGTATCTAAAAGATAATAGGGTGATAAGGAATAGCCAGCATGGATTTGTACAGAACAAATAATCCCAAACCAACCTAATTTCCTTCTTTGTCAGCATTATTGGCCTAGTAGATAGCAGGGAAGCAGTAGATGTGATATATCTTGATTTTTAGTAAGGTTTCGACACAGTCCCACATGACATTTTCATAAGAAAACTAGGTAAATGTGGTCTAGATGAAATTACTATAAAATGGGTACACGACTTTTTGAAAGTGTATATTCCAAGAGTAGTTATCAATGGTTCACTGTCAAACTGGGAGGGCGTATCTAATAGGGTCCCGCAGGGGTCAGTTCTGCGTCTGATACTGTTCAGTATTTTCATTCATGACTTGGATAATAGAGTAGAGAACTATGTTTATAAAAACTGCAGATCACACCTAATGAGAGGGGTTGAAAACACTTTGGAGGACGGAATTAGAATTCAAAATGACCTTGACAAATTGGAGAATTTCTCTGAATTCAACAAGATGCAATTCAATAAAGATAAGTGTAAAGTACTTCACTTAGGAAGGAAAAATCAAATTTACAACTACAAAATGAGGAATAAGTGGCTAGGTGATAGTAAAGGGATCTGCTGAAAAGGATCTGGGGTTTATAGTGAATCACAAATGGAATACGAGTCAACAATGTTATGCATCTGCAAGAAAGGCTAATATCATTTTGATGTGTATTAACAGGAGTGTCATATGTAAGACACCAGAGGGAATTGTCCCACTTTTCTTGGCACCAGTGAGGCCTCAGCTGGAACATTGTGTACAGTTCAGGGTGCCACACTTCAGGAAAGGTGGACAAATTGTAGGGAGGGTCCAGAGAAGAGCAACAACAATGATAAAAGCTTTAGAAAACCTGACCTATGAGGAAAGATTAAAAAAATGGTCATGTTTAGTCTTGAGAAAAGAGGACTGGGGGGACCTGCTAACAGACTTCAAATATATTAAGAGATGCTATAAAGAGGACTGCGATCAATT
This sequence comes from Macrochelys suwanniensis, assembly GCA_033296515.1. Lineage (NCBI taxonomy): Eukaryota > Metazoa > Chordata > Testudines > Chelydridae > Macrochelys > Macrochelys suwanniensis. The sequence continues at coordinate 33,425,633 of CM065784.1, read as the reverse complement.
GTTCTCTATGTCAATTGAAGGTAGGTCAAGAAGTAATGGGCTTAATGTGCAGCAAGGGAGGTTTAGGTTAGATGTTAGGAAAAACTTTCTTACTATAAGGGTCGTTAAGCTCTGGACCAGGCTTCCAAGGGAGGATGTGGAATCCCCATCCCTGGAAGTTTTTAAAAACAGCTTGGACACAAACCTGTCAGGAATGGTCTAGGTTTACTTTGTCCTGCCATAGAGGAGGGGGCTGGACTTGATGTCTTCTCGTGGTCCCTTCCAGCCCTCCATTTCTATTATTCTGTGGTTATTTTAATAGAAAACTAAAGAAAAGTAATCCATAAAACAGTTACATAATTTTCTCTGCTATAGCTATTTGTTACACCTGATTTACAAAATCTAGTAGTGTCAGGAACAGGTGTTATCCAGTGCTTTTGTCTTACTCTGAGTGGAGGGGGAGGGAGAAAGAGGGGACAGAAAAATACAAGAGACTATCTTTCTATTATGACTTTGTGTTTCTTGTACCATGTTTCTTGTATTTTTCTGTCTGTACTTTGATATTGCACGTAGAATTGCTACATACCCAGTGTGTGTATGTAGTTACATTAGCTATTTTTGTAACTATAGTGCAGGTAAAATATGATATCCTGTCCTAAAAATTAACCAACACTGTCCAGAAAGTGAAAAAGAGTATGGAATTGAAATGTGTCCCTGGAGTGGCAACTCACTAGCAGGGCCCTGGCAAAAGATCGATTATTTTCTGATTGTCATACAAAAGCTAAAGTTCATATTTCTGGGACCTTTGGGGAAACCCTTACAATATGAGTTGCAGTATGCAATGAGGCACAGGCTGATGCAATACTTATAGTGTACACATGGTGTACGAACGCACTTTGTCATACTATGGATATTGAATAGGGATAGAGTGTCTATTTCTTTTAAATAACTTGGCAGCTGTTGACTTTGTATGTTGATTTCCAATTTATTGTCTAGGATTATTATATATTTTGAGCTGGGCTTTGGTTTTTAATTGGTGCCTTTGTACATTTCAGAGGTAAATTATTAATATTCTTTTCTTCCTCATGTGTACTTGTTGCTGTTGTTGTTATTTATTTTTATTGCAGTAGCACGCACAGGTACCATCCGAGATCGAGGTCCCATTTGGTGAGGCACTGTATAGACACTTTGTAAGAGACTATCCCTGCTCAAAAGAGTTTACAATCTAAACAGACTAAAAAGGGTGAGAAAAATAAAGTAATATTATCCCCATGTTACAGATGGGGAACTGAGACACAAAAGGATTGAATGAGTTGCTCAAATTTACACAGGAAGTCTCCACCATACTGTGAATTGAACACCTGAATCCCAGTCCTGACCTTCCACCATAAGGCCATCTTTCCTCTCAGGACAGTAGACACAAAATCTCTTATGTAACGCCCCTCCCCCATCCTCGTAAGATTGGTGTCTCTACCTAGTGGTTGACTTGAAGTACAGTAGACATGTTTAAAGCCCAGGCCTCTGGCACCATGCAAGGCAGGTTCCTCAGAGCTAGTCCTGCTTTCTAGATGTGTTTGGGTTTTTCTCACCCTGCTCTTTCAACTCTAGCAGCAGTTCTGATAAGAAGAGGGCCATTTGGTGGTATTTCAGGGGAACCAGGTAATACTAACCCTATCTTTAGTACTTTCTCAGAACTACCAGCTATTGAAGCTGAGCCCATGGCTCAGCTCAAAGGGAGGCTTCAGCTCAATGTGCCTGCAGCCACTTCACCATTTGACAGCAGCACTGGGAACAGCCATCAAAGGAGTTCTGGTGCTGATTTGCCTAAGCAGAATCTGTCTTAAGGGAATTCACAACCGGTTTTCTCCTGCTACTTCTTCAGGATTTGGCTAAACATGACAGCAGAATCCAAGGAATAGGTCAATCAGAGAGGAAGTAAATGAACAAGATGCAAGACTGCTGCAACTGTTTTAAGGACAAAAATACCAAAGTCCAGCATCTTTCCTGATCTGAGCCTGGCCCCCTACTCCATATCAGTCTTCACAGAGGTCAGCTAGGGTTTGTTGTTCTAGGGACAGATTTGTTATTTAAACAGCCTCTTTGACTCTCACAACCACCTGCACCCAAGTCCTCAGGCAAAACACCTGAGGTCCTGAATTCTCATAGAAGATCCAAACTTCACTCCCTTTCTCTTTAGGAAGACTAGGATTTAGGGACACTAGTGGCCACAGTTCCTTTGTTTAATTTCTGAAAGCTCAATGTCCCTTCAACCTTCTTCATCAGCATCAAGATACGCATCAAAGAAAGAGAGTCCTAAAAATCCTCTTCTTCTTGTGAGGACTGATCATCCCCCACAAACTCTCTGGCCTCAGATGTCTGACTCTCTCTTATCTCACCTTTATCCTAATGGATAAAGTTGATGTGTAGGTCTTATTCACTGCTCCTTTAAAGTAACAGAACCTTCCTCCCAGCCTGGTACCTTCTCCAAATGGAATGAAGGAAGAAAGGCAAACCAGTCTTCCCTAGGCCAGAATAAGGCAGGATTTTTTCCCCCTCTTCCTCGGTTTCTACTCTAGAGTTGGAGACTGCTTGATGATAATGGCCAGATTAATAACTAGATCCATGCACACTGCTTCTTGCTTGAGCAAATCAGTCATTAGCTCCAGCAATTCATTAAACTGAGCCAACGTGGCAATGTCATTGGCACATTTGAGGTCTCAAAGTAAAATGGCGTTCAGCTCAATGCCACAGATGGCAGCCTCCAACTCTAGATTTCAGTTACAACTCTAGATTACCATCAAGCAGTCTCCAGCTCTAGATGGCAACTAGCTCAATATTAACCTGTCCAGGTTGGATACTGAGCAGATGGCAACTGTCAAATAACTTGGGAAGTGTCATAGTGCTGGAGGATGTTTGAAAGACGCAGATCCTTGTATAGCAGCAGCTGCCACCATGTTATGGGCCTCTCTGGAGATGTTGTGATATAAAGCTTGCCGCAAAGCTGCAGGTCTATGGAACCACCGTTATACCAAGGTTATTGCATGGCATTGAAATGTGGATGCTGAGGAAGGGTGAAGAGTGGTTGATTGACATTTTTAATTCTCATTGCCTTCATCAGCTGCTCCCTGTTAAGCGGAAGGACAAAATCTGCATTTAGGATACTGGTAGCCAAACCCAGCAACTGCCTCCATCAGCACTGTTTCAGTTTCAGCAGCCTTCCGATACAGACATATTATTAGGAAGACCAATGAGTTCTCAAGCATGTTCACCGAGGAATTTCACCACACGTTCAGCCATCATGTTGTCACCAAAAGCTTACGTGGCACAGGTCACCAATGATGGACATAGGCCCAACATCCAGCCAGACCATCTTAATGGCTAGGGATCAATCTAGGTGGTGCATGATGTGCAAGGAGGCATTACGTCCCTTCGGGATTTTCCTTGATGAAAACAATGGGCTAGTCCTCTCATGATAGAGGTCACTGGTTGCAGTTCCTGTGGATGAAAAGTTCTTATGATTTGTATTCAACATTCTTCATAGATGACATAAGTTGTTTTTTGCCTGGTATGAATTTAGCAGTGTACAAGACCCATTTCCACATGGAATCTCTGGCCTTTCCAATTCAAGATATAGCTCTATAGGATAATTTTTGCCCTTCCAGCCTCTAAGAGGTCTGTCTCCACATTATGATTCACTTATCTCACGAAAGCTATCAGTGCTTTGCAATCAGACATAATCAATAACAATTTCAGGCAATGCCCTTTGGTCTCGTGTGTTTTCACAAAATGGATGCAATCCTGATAGTCAGGGAACACAGATTTACCATTACCTGTATGATTTTGTGTTTGAAGGCTCAGTCATATGAAGCAACTGCTCTTCGATCCAGCAGAACTGTCTAGGTCATGAAGAACCATGGTTTGGTTGTCAATTATCAAAAATGCTTCTTAAGCCTGTTGCAAGAGCTCCAGGCAGGAGGCTGGTTGAGCAATGGAGCCTCACCTGTTTCTGTAAGTCAGAAGCCCACAAACTGTGGGGTGAGCCCCCCTAAGGGATGCTGAAGAATGTTTGGAGGGTGCGGTAGGGCCCTGGCCAGCTCCCTCGGGAAGTGGGGAGAGAGCGTCACTCGGCTCTGCACCCCCACCCCCACTCCCGGAGTGGCTCGGGGGGGGAGGGGGGGGCACAACCCTGAAAAGTTTGGGGACCACTACAGTAAATCTTCAGGAAGATCCTCATTTTTAGCCAAGCAGAAAAGGTTCCCTTTGTTTTCTCACCCCCCCTCCCCCAAGATGGCCATCCTTTTCGCAATAACAGGCAGGAAGAGTGAGCACACTGGCAGTTACTGTCTATTAAAACAATGTCTTTGAAATTATTTCCTGATGATGTTTAGTTCTTATGCCAGCTCCAGGATGTCTTACTGATTGATTTATTTTTTTAAATTTGAACCACAGCCCTCCACATCCTGGTAACTCCACTTCATGCTTCTGAATGTTGCCCGAGCACAGATTAAAATCTTGTATATAACAACTGAGAAGAAGCTTGATGCTGTTTTACATGAGGGACTTGAGAAAGGGTACAAAACTTATAAATCCACTATTTTTTTATGGATAATGTAAGCCATAATTCAGGCCTACAAGTTGTTTAGTAGAGACCCCCCTACAACAGTTAGGATTTACTCCACCAGGTGTATCCCTTCCTCATGAGGAGATGAGCTTAGGGTATCTTGCAATGTGATCTGCCATGTATCAACTTGATCTTCAGTGTGTTCTTCTACCAGGTACTACAAGAAAAGTTATGGCATTCACTAACATGGCTTTTAGATTAAAGATCTTCTAGTCTTTTTTTAGTTTCCTGTAATACAGATGCTTGACTGTGTTCTGTCCTTGTGTCTAATTTTCCGCTTCCATTTATTGGAGATGTTTGTTAATGCTTTCACTATTTCCCATACCTGGCTAACAAGGCAGGGAGTACCCACATGGAAGAAAGAAAGAATTGGTTTCTTTACCTGTAATTTTATCATCAGCAGGCAGGTACCTGCCTCACCATCAGAATCCACCTGTGCTTATCTAAGAATTCTCTAAGCCTTATTGGCTTGAAAAGGCAAGAGAATAACATGTGGAGGGTGAATGAGAGATATTTATCTAGCAAAACATTTTAGTTGTTTATTTTACTATGTGGTGAGTGGAGAGAAGGAGATAAAGAGATACTTGTATTTTCCTGCTTCTTTTGGTAATATTTTTCTAATGTTGTTTTTAGTCTTTTATGTGTCCTCAGCTATAGCAGTATGCCTGAGCTGTAAATGTGTCAAGAGTAACTCAAGTGTGTCATCAGGCGACTCCAGAAATCAGCTTTGAGGCTAGGGGAGAATTCATGAGGGTCTGGTGTCTACCTCCAAAGAATATGGAATATGGCAAAAGGTAGGCCTTGTCTCACAAATGGACTGAGAACACTTGTCCAGTTGAAAATTACAGGTAAGGAAACAAACTTTACTGTTTAATAAAGGATGTTATGAGGATGCTTACTGCTGTTTGCAAGGGGCAACAGTGGCAGGGAATCAAAGCAAACCAAAAAATTCACACAATAAGAATTTATCACTCTCCAAGAGACTCGTTTTGGCTTCAGCTGGTCAGATCTTTTCCACCTGCTGGCAGAACACAGTCCATAAGAAGTTTCTGAGAGGAGGAAAAAAGGAAGATGTTTTGTCATCTTGCTGGAAGGAAGAACTGTAAATGGTTCCTCTGTTTTTGTGTTTTAGTTGTTGGTCATCATTGATTCATCACTTCCACAACATTGAATCAGCACTTCTGAAAACAGAACCTGCAGAGCAGTTAATTGGTTTTAGAAATCCCAGTTTAGTTTACTGGAAAAGAGCCAGATCAGTGTTAGCTAAAGATGTGCAGAAGGATGGATGTGTGAAACTGTTTTTAACAATGTACGTATAAAACTGAGGGAAAACAGGAGGGAGATGAGGAAAAGAAAGGGAAAGTGAAGGTTGAGCATGCTTCTTTTTAGAAATTCTCTGCCTGTGTACAGCTGGCCAGTGGAGACAGTGCAATTCTGAAAACAGCCTTTTGCAGAGGGATAGCAGAAAAACTATCAACTGAGAAGATGCCAGAAATTCTGCAGCTGTTTCCTGTGCAATGAATCTGGACTGATGAAATTGGGTTTTTTGGTGTTTAAGCACATGTAGCTTTTCTGGAGTCATTCAGTCATTGGGACCTTTTTATTTTTTGTTAAATAACTTGATTTATTTTCCTGTTTCTCTGATCGAGTTTGTAAGCTTACTTTGGTAATGATTTACTATCCTTTCTTGGTCTTTTGTCCTGTCTCATATTTCATGTCTTGGAGCCTTAGTGCCTTTTGTCCTTGGCAGGGATCAGCTTCTTTCATTTTTGATCACTGGTCCCAGGACAATGCTTGGAGAAGTTTCTACTGGTCCCACCAAAACCTCTCTGTGCTGGCAGGTATCACATCTTTACATCACACCATTCTGACTGCCATCTTGCTTTTTTCCACTTCTCAGATGATTTTAGCAATGAGCATCTTTAGCAATGAACACTGTTAAAAAGAGTGATGTTTTATCCTGGTTGAAAACTGGGGAACTCAGCTCTGACTTGTCTTTGGCAAAGTGCTTCTCCTGCCACAGTCTTATTACCAAGATATATTTTGCCCTTATAGTAGGACTAGCTTTCACGGAGGCACAGGTGTAATCATCACTCTCTGGAGTGCTGTGGGCACCAACTTTTGTTGAAACAGTTCCTGGTAGTGCCTCGTACACCCTGGCTCAGGCAAGCTTCAGCACCTAGTGGGCCTCAAACAGCTTTCCAAGTGTCTATAGCCACCACACTCCTCCCAGGTTACTGCTTGGGGCATCAGTTCAGGGCATCTCAGTAATACTTAGAACATCCGGATGCAAATCAGCCCAACTGTTTACCTCTAAGGTTTCATTCACCACTGATCTAGAATTAATTAGTTCCAGTTTAACATGGGAGTTACAGTGGGAAAAGGGCCAGGAGGAGAGCAAGTCAATCACACCTCCAGTAACCACCAAAGATCAGTGGTACTAATCCATATGATGAATCTTCTGAGCAATAACAAGTCCACAAGGTCAGCATGATGATCTGGTGGTGATGAATCTGTCGCTGCTCTTTCCCTCTCACGCAGGAGGGATACAGGTCTCCAGAAGGGAAGGTTTGGTGGCAGTTGGTGAGGAGTCTGTCACAGACAGGGTGTAAAGGGTGACCCGGGAGGAGTCTCCATCCTTGTGTCCGTCTCACAAACACGGATCCTTGGAAACCTTATGTGGGTCCCTGCTGCACACTGATCAGCCTGAGGCTCTGTTTGGGTTCCCACTATATATTATTTTGTCTCTGCCATGAGCTTCTGCTCCCCAGTGCCGTTTTTTGCCTTGGCACCTCCACATAAGGAGGTATTTTCCTCAATCTGCAGAGCTCTCTCCTTTCCACAGACACCATTTTTCCCCAAGTTAATTCTTCAAGGGTCCAGACCTATCAGATGTATGCCATTTCCCCACATGTGAAACATTCAGGGCATCTACCCCTCCTGGTCCAAACCTCTCAGTGATCACACCGACAACTGAGGCACTCAGATCTTCATCATCCAAGTTTCCCAGAGTCCGTGTTCTTATTAGGGCAATACCTTCTAATGTGGCCCATCCCTCCACTTCAATAAAAGCAACCCCTGAGAGCCCCCCCCCCGCCCCGTCCTTGTCCCTTCTTGAGTCATATAACAAGTGGGGTTCCGCTGAGCATCTCCCCCATTTCTTCTGTGCTCCATGGAGCTGAGATAATCTAAAACGCAAAATTTACATGGGGCAAACACTTCTTATATACCCCACTCACCACCAGGCAAAATATTCCCTCCATTGGGCCTCACGCTTCACAGGCTTTGAACCCCTCTTTTCCTGCTTTAAACCTGTGCCCCTGACACTGTTCATCTTCAGAAACTCCGGGACTTACTGCTACTGCTCCTCAAGCAATATCCAGAACACAAGACTTGGTAGTAATGGAGGACTTTAACTACCCAGATATATGTTGGAAAGGTATGTGGCAACATTTCCATTAAGTTCTTAAACTGTATTGGGGAGTAACCAGGGAGATGGCTATTTTAGGCTTGATTCTGACCAATGGGGAGGAATTGGTAGCGAATCTGAAGGCAGAAGGCAATTTGAGTAAAAGTGATCATGAAATTATAGATTTCATGATTCTAAGGAAAGGAAGGAATGAGAGCAGCACAATAAGGACAATGGACTTCAAAAAAGCAGACTTTTGCAAAGTCGGAGAACTGGTAGTTCTATTCCCAGAGGAGGAAAATCTGAGGGAAAAAGGAGTTCAGGAAAGCTGGCAATTTCTCAAGGCGACAATATTGAAGGCACAACTGTAAATTATCATGTTTCGAAGAAAAGCTAGGAAGAAAAGCAAGAGGCCAATATGGGTCCATCAGTATCTCTTTAATGACCTGAAAATCAAAAAGGAATCCTAAAAGAGTGGAAACATGAACAAAATGCTAAAAAGGAGTATGAAAGAAGGAAGTAGGGACAAAATCAGAAAGGTAAAGCACAAAATGAGTTACACCTAGCAATAGACATACAAAGCATTAAGAAGAGGATCTTTAAATACATTAGGAGCAAGAGAAAGGCGAAGGAAAGTGTAGGTCCTCTACTTAGCATTAAAGGAGAACTAATAACTGATGACATCAAGAAGGCTGAGGTGTTTTAACCTTTTTAGTGAAGACTGAAGCAAAATATACATTAATGGTGACCAGATACTCAACAGAATTTGTATTCACAACAAGGGGGAAGAAACACAAGCCACAATAGGAAAAGAACAGGTTAAAATTGTTTAGATAAGTTAGATATATTCAGGTTGGCAAGATGATGAGGTGGGCGGGGGGTTGACCAGTCAGCCTTACTTCATTATCTGGAAAGATACTGGAACAAATTAAACAATGCACTTGTAAGCACTTAGGGATGAAAGATTTATGAGGAGTAGCCAAATCAGATTTGTCAAAAACAAGTCATGCCAAACCAAACTAATTTCCTTCTTTGACAGGGTTAGTGGCCTAGTGGATAAGACAGAATCAGTAGAAGTGATATAGCTTGATTTTAGTAAGGCTTTTGACACAGTCCCACATGATGTTCTCATAAGCACTCTAGATGTGGTCTAGATGAAATTACTATAAAGTGGGTGCTCAACTGATTGAAAGACCGTACTCAAAGAGTAGTTATCTCTGGTTCGCTGACAGATGGTGAGGACGTATCTAGTGTGGTCCTGCAGGGGTCAGTCCTGGATCCGACACTATTCAATATTTTCATTAATGAGTTTGATAATAGAGGAAGACTGTGCTTATAAAATTTGAAGATGACACCAAGCTGGGAATGGCTGCAAGCACTTTGGAGGACAGAATTAGAATTCAAAATGACCTTGAAAAATTGGGGAATTGCTCTGAATTCAACAAGATGAAATTAAATAAAGAAAAGTCCAAAATATTCCAGGAAGGAAGGAAAAATCAAATGTACAACTACAACACGGGGAATAACTAGGTTGTAGTACTGCTGAAAAGGCTCTAGGGCAGGCCTGCACAACATACAGCCTGCTGGCGGGTGGGAGAGGGTTTTGGGGTTGTTGTTTTTTCGCTCAACAACTTTGGCGGGCGGGAGAAGAGTTTCGGCCCTCAGCTGTTTTCTTCGGAGTAATATGGCCCTCACCGCTTTCCGAGTTGTGCAGGCCTGCTCTAGGGGTTAGAGTGGATCACAGATTGAATATAAATCAACAGTATGATCCAGTTGCAAAAAAGGCTAATATCATCATCAAAAGGAGTATTATATTTAAGACATGGGGCGGTAATTGTTCCACCCCACTCAGCACTGGTGAGACCTCAGCTGGAGTACTGTTTCCTCTTCTGGGCACCACACTTTAGGAAAGATGTGGACAAATTGGAGAGAGCCCAGAGGAGACCAACAAAAATGAAAAAATTATAGAAAATCTGACCAGTGAGGAAAGGTTTAAAAAACTGGGCATGTTTAATCTTAAGTAAAGAAGAGTTGGGGGACCTGACAAGTCTTTAAATATGTTAAGGGCTGTTAGAAAGAGGACAGTGATTGATTGTTTTCATGTCCACTGAAAATAGGAAAGACATAATAGGTTTAATTTGCCGCAAGGGAGATTTAGGTTAGATATTAGAAAAAACTTCTAATTATTAGGGCAGCTAAGCACTGGAATAGACTTCCAAAAAAGTTTGTGGAATCCCCATCATTGGATATTTTTAAAAAACAGGTTGGACAAACTCCTGTCAGAGATGGTCTAGGTTACTTGGTTTTGCCTCATCTCAGGACTTGACTTTTTGAGGTCCCTGTAAGCCCTACGTTTCTATGATTGAATGGTTAGCTCCAGTTGCATCTCATGCTGCTTCTGTCATCTGGCCCCCTGCGGAAACTGGAATGGAATCTCCTGAGATCGCTACCATCCCTCCAGGCACCAACTTGGGGTGGACCTTCCTTCCTCAAAGCAGGCTTCTTCATACATTGGCTTCGTCGATTCCTGGACACCCAAACTAGGTGGGGTATCAGTCAAAACCAGGCTTCAACTTTCTTTTCCCTTGGTACCAACGATCCGCCTCACTTGTACCAGGGGCCGATTGAGATGCCCCAGTGACTCACTGCCATGTCCACAGTCTGTCGGAGGCAATTTTATTGTCTAACTTAGCAAACCAACAAACAAACCAGGTCTTAAGCTCACCCTTCAGATCTCTCCCTGCCACCCCTCCCAGGGGCCTCTGACAGTCCTGTGACTCCTGCTTCCTGCCACACACTCTGCCACACTCTCTCTCAGCTAGTTCCTTCCCACAGCCAATCCTGTTTCCTTCCAGCTCTGTTATCACTTAAGCTCCCTTGGACCCTTTATAGCCCAAGTGTAGCCCCTGCCCTCTTTATTGGCCCAACTGGGAGCACCTGCTCTGGCACAGGGGAGCTGGATGTACTTTGGTTATGGGGTCAGCCACCTTGTGACACCCCCATATACACTTGTTCAAACACTGTTAAACAGGTGATGGAAGGCGCCTGTTGGTCCCTTATAAACAGCCCATTTTTATGTTCAACTTACTTACTTTTGCATTGTTCTAGGACCACCAGTTCTAAGGTTACAAAAAGTATGTATGCCTTTTTGGAGTTTGAAATTCAACTGTAATTATCCCATTATGGAGGAGTGGGAAATGTGACTGTAAAAGACTTTGTCAATGAGCATTCTGTATTTTATGCTTTATTTTTATAAGCAAAGACACTTGAAGGGGTCATTGTGGTGTAGCTGTCCTCCCACTTTACTGCACACCAATTCAAGGAACTCTCTTTTGGCTTTCTATCCTAACAGAAAGTCCACAAAGGTCTGTGATGATTTATGCTTCTCCCACCCTTACCTCCATCCCCCAGCTCAGTGCTTTGGTGCTTGATATCTGCAGAATAAACTCTCTAGAATCAGGTACTTGATAGCCTTGAGCATCTCTTTGTTCTCTAAGGTTTTGTACTGAATTGATTTACTGCTTATTTTTCCCAGTGATTTTTATTGTAGTGCCATTAATAGTTTTACTTCTCATTCTGTTCCTCTTTAGTATGGAATGACTCTGAGCTCATAGTGTATTTATTCTCAACATTAGCTACTAGGTTAACATGTGCCATCCCCAAAGGGACTCTGCCATCTCCAGTTGTGTCTAAGGCCGTCTCCATATTGCTGGGAGCAGGGACAGAACCCAAAGACATATAGGGCTAGATTCTCACCTGGTGTAAGTTAGCATACTACTATAGTGAAGCTATGCTGATTTGTACAGCTGAGAGACCCATACCCATAATGAACAGGGAGGTCTTAGAGAAGATGTTTGAAAGTATGTGAATTTTCAGATGAGGCTGCAGAGCTTGGAAGAATTGAATGGAATGAATAAGAAATCAGCCCTTTTTGGCTGGTTTCAGAGTTTTCAAGTGATGCCATCTATGGTGTAATGTTGGCCTGGAGTGGAATTCCATTGTGGATCACAGACATTTGGAATACAGAATGTATTCACCTACTCCCACATACAAAGCATCTATAACTGTTGGCCCCTTTGGGAAGTAATATCTCTTTGGGACTGTTTGGTAAAAGTGTCAGCTTCCATCAGGGACCTTCCATCTGTTTCCTTTCCTTAGTTTAGGTCTGTTAGATGGTCCAGCCTTTATGAGTTTGTGGCATGGCTAATTAAGAGGCTGATGGAAAAGTACAGACTTGGTTGCAGGCTGTCCACTTCCTTTAGAGGTTTCAGTTTTCTCACTTAGACTCCCTTGTTGCCCACATATAGATCTGTCTAGATATGAATGACCCACAGTTTTTTCCTCTTGATATTTTGTATGTCTGTAGAGGTTTCCATCTGAGGCTCTCAAACTGTTTCACAAACAGTAATTAGAGAAGTATCATAACAGCTCCGTTAGGTAGATAGCATCACCATTTTACAGTTGGGGAAATCTAAGCCACAGACAGCTTAAGTGAGGTTTCTGTAGTAGATCCAGGAATAGAACCGAGTCCTGTGCTTTATTCACGGTAGCATTTTAGACTATGTGCCCAATGTAATGATTATGGTCCTATTGTATTTTTCTTTGAGTTAGTCTTGCCATTCCTGTGGGATTCATTCATCTTGTTGCCACATGCTTATATACTGTAAGAAGGTTAATGTCCAAGTGAAGCTGAATAATCCTCTAAATCTCCTGGCAGTACTGCCAGTTCTGCTAAAGGAAAGGAAGTCTGGCATTTATTCTGAAACCAAGCACTAAAAATACAGAGTGGTGCTACGTCCTGAAATCTGAACAGGTTGCTGAGTACTGAGAATATTCTTCTTCCCTAAGATCCAACATGTGGGCAGTGACTCCAGGGGAATTCTGCACAAGTGATTTGAGGTGGTGTTAGCTTCCCTCTGTTGTACTTTAGGTCTGGTTGTACACAAGTTACTAATTTGATTTGATTTGATTTGATTTTTTATTTGTATCACCATAATGCCAAGGCGCCTAAGTACCCCCCAGCTTGCGGGGTATTATCTTTAGCAGGCCCTTCTCTTCAGTACGGCTACTGCAATCCCCAGCACCTTCCGCCAAGGTGGTGATAGTGCTTGCGCAATATTTTGGAAGTAATTTTTAGTCTTAATGTCACCCTACATATGGTATTAGTGGACAACAACGTAGGTGTAAATTTGCAATGTGGTGTGTTATCACAAAAGTTCAATGTCATTTTTGGACTACATATGCAGACCAGTGATGTCACACAGCAGGGAAGTAAAAAATCCCCCTCTCTATGATGTGGTGTGATTAGCTGAACTACTCTATTCAATTTTAGAAATGACGTTGAAGGAAAGATATAGCCAAACTGACACAAGTTCAGAAAATGGTGCATAAAATGATCATGGGCTAGAGGAACTGACTGTATTGAGGAAAAATTAAAGTAACTAAATGAACATGGCCTGGCTAAGAAACAACCAAAGGAGAACAACATGTATTTGAAGGGTCTGCATCTCAAGAAAGAAGATGAATTATTTTGGGTGGTACATCAGGATATAACTAGAATTGATGGGATGGCTTTAAAATCGTGGAAATTAAGAGAGGAGAAACATACCCAAAGTTTCGCCTGAGTGAGGGCTTCAAAATTTGCCCATAAATGATTAGGAAATAGGATTTCATAGGCTATACTTGAAAAAGAATTAATTCAAGAAGTGACAATTGGCCATTAGATCATTTTTGTTGGGGTCCCAAGACAGGTTTGTTTGTCCTCCAAAAGGAAAGTGTTTGTTTGCTTGTTTTTTACTGAAAGATCACATTATAGGGAGGTAAACTGTGTAAATGCTGGCAGCAAGGGAGGGCTCTATGAACAATGTCTATTTCATCACCTTGGGCAGAGGTTGGGCCTGTGGTACCATGCAGTTTGAGTTTTATTTTTTGGTTGTAAGGAGGACCCTACTCTGCACCCTAACTATAAAATGGGACAGTCCCAAATCCTAAGGTGTAGTTTTATGTCCTTAATTATTCAGTGACAAGTTAAATTAGCAGTAACATTTCTGTTTCTGTTCTTTTATTTGTCTCCCCACACTCCCTTTCCCCACATTCTTAGGCTGAAATAAAGGGGGGCAGAAATGCAGAAACAAGGGAACAGGAGCAGAGATCGTCTCACATGTTTGTGCATTTTTCTCTTTGCCACCATTCCCTTGTTTCTGCTGTTCTTTACCTTGTTTTATTTGAGCCACTCTCCATTTCTTGTTTTCCTCATCACAGTAAAAAAAGGAGAGCGCGGTCCCCTTCCTCCATTCAGGGTATTGGATGACCGCTGTCCCTTCTGTTTGCTTGACCCTCCCTCTGCCTGGAAGGATTGTTGGTTTCATGTTGCTTCTGAGAAAGTGCTGCTGAACAGAACTGCAGGCATGATCACAGAGATAATTCATTCTATGTATTCTTCCATATGGGTAATGTTAAAAATGTATTGTAGCATCAATAAATGAACCATCAAAAAAAAACAAAAAAACCACAACGGGATTCCAGTGATCATGGGCTGGATTTTAGTGTCCTGTGCAGGCCAGTCAGAGGGATTCTTTTTTGCATATGAATTTTCATCAGCATTAATGAAAGGTAACAGCCTTTTCTGATGTGACCTTTTTAGGAGTGGGGCTGTAGTCTGCTATTTAAGTAGACCTAGTCACTCATTTTGTTAGTATTCGATACCGCTATGAAAGTCCAGTTGGTTAAAGAAAGGTAATTTCTGACATCCATGTCCTTCTATAGCAGCCCAGACATCCCACCTGATTTTGTGGGCGCAGGGAAGTTTGTTTATTTTGTTGTCAACATCAGGGCTGTCAGTGAATAGACAACAAGCCCCCTGTATAATGGAAGTGACATTATCAGACATCTTTTCTCCTGTCTATACTTGCTGGTAAAGGAAGTACATTCATTTGTCTGAGCTGGCCTAGGAGATTGTACATATGTTATAGATAAGAAATTACTCTTATTTATGGCAAGAAATGCATCTTTCCTTTTGAACTGGCAGGCTGAGCAAAATGGTTACAATTTTCCTTTAAGTAACATTGTCAGGTTGATGTCAATCTTGCCTCAGTCAAACCTTAAAATAGTCAGCTATTGCAAGACTACATTATTGCCATTCCCAGCTGGCAGGTGTGCCTGATAGGACATAAACTCCAGCTGTTACTGCAAGGTTCCTTGTGGAAAATATTTGGCTTTGGTATTAACTGGCAGTTTTAATATGTGTTGATTTTTACAACTGCCATTTCTGTTCATCATAGTCTTGGTCAAGTGTATCTTAGCGATCTCTTAGCTTTTTATTTCCCTAGCTGTAGAGTGGGACCCATGCTCCCCTGTGGCATTCTCTTCGACTTGAAAAGCTTGACACTAAGTGGAGATATATTTTCAAATATAGTCAGGAAAGCTATTATTTTTTATTTAGCTTTTACTGTGTAATGGAATTTGTGACAAGGTTATTTGCTTCAATATAATTTTGTGTACTGATTAGTGTTCTTTAAAAAGAGCCTTGAGGCACATTGCATGAAAGGCGCTATATAAGCAGAGAATAGGAGAGTAAACGACCTTCATTTAAATGCAGTCAAGTAATCATTATCAAAGTTTTAAGCAATTTGAACTGCCTCACAGGAAGTATGGTGACAATAATTGCCAATGTCCTTAAAGGATAGCTGTACCCATTGTGATCACTGCCACATACTGAGGTTCATGCAAGGAAAAGCTCTTTTGGTTATATATAAACAGCATATGAAGCGCCATTTAGAAATAAATATATAAAATGGGCAGTTCAGAGCCCTCTGCTGGCAGCTCCAACAGAATGTTATGACACAGTGGTATGGGTGTGCAGTGCTGGAGGGCTTAATGTTTCCTTGTTCTCCCCCATCTTTCTGTCTGTGTCCATCTGTTCTCCTTATTTTATATTTAGAATTATAAATTCTTTAGGGCAAGGACTATTCTTTTTTTGTTCAGTGTTTGTGCAGCACCTAGAGTAGGGGCCTCGTCCATGACTGGGTCTCCTAGGCACTATAGTAATACTAGTACTACTAATAAATGTTTCACATTAGAAAAAGGGCTTTTTCTCATTGGTATCAAAGTAGAAGGGAAACAACCAGTGGGCATGTGTAGGTACAGGGTTTATGTCTTACCAATGATATAAATGGTGTCACTTTCCTGTTGTTTGGTGGCCATCCTGTCAAGGCTCTGGAGTGCTGTTTTTCACTTAACTCTTAATGATTGGGGACTGAATTACACTGAGGAACTGAAAAAGTATCCGTGTTCTTGGCTCCTAAGCTCCTCCGTCTCCCCCCTCCTGCCAAAGCACCCCAATGCCTGATACTCCAGGCTATGTCTATACTGACATACTGCAACATGTAGAATACAGGCACTATATATGTGTAGCTGCTCGTTGCAGTGAAAGGTTGGCATCCTGCAGGGGCGAAAGGCTACAGCAGCTCTCTGTGGAGCCTTTGACTGAGGTGAGGCAAGGCTCTGGCAGGGGAGGTAGGACATTACACTGCAAAAGATAGCAGTGTAGATGTAAGAAGCACTGCTTGAGGGTGTAGAGAGTTATGTTATGTAGGGTAGACACCATAGAGTTCATGCTCTACTTGCCTAAGCCACGTCTCACTGTCTACACTGCTGTTTATATCCATGCTAGTTGGACATGCAGTGTCTGTACTTTTACATGCTGCCAAAAGCGTAGACATTGCCTCAGTTACCTCATTCTCCCCTAACTTCCCAGGGCTTGGATGGCACTCTGGAATCTTCCTCTGATTCACATGCATTCATCAACTGTGAGGGGGAAAGTCTCTGTGTGGAGTTTGGAAGGTTTGGATTTTTTAGGAGTTTTTATTATTATCGAATATGAATATGCTTTGCTTGTATATTGGACTGGTGTATCAGACCTTGTGTACATGATAGGTACTAAATAAATAGCAGCATTTTTGAAATACCCTTTTGTCTTTCACTGTGGTTGCCATGATGTTTAATGAAGACAATGACCTTTCCCTGACGTTTCAGGGCTACTCTGGAGTCCCATACAGGCACTCTCTGAGGCACAGTAGCAGCTGTCCTACAAGGCTCCATCCTCTGGAAGATAAAAACATTATGCTAGCCTTGCTACATTTTACTTGCTCCACAAACATTATTTTTTCATGGGCAATTAAAGTATAATTATATTTTTTCATTATCATCAATCATTCATCATCATCACTGTAGATGTGTGAGCAGATTTTGTGCCTGGGCTGGTAACTTTTCTTGGCTGCACTGTGCTCTTGAATTAACCCCTAGAAATGGTGCATGGAATGGGGATGAAGGTTCCATTATTTACTTTTGTCTTCTTTTTCAAAGTGGAGCAGTGCTTCAAGTACCCGGTAAGACTGGCAGCATCAGTACAGTTTTACATTGACCCCTACCCCCACACCACTGTTTAAAATACCTCCATTTCCATTTCCTTCCTTTTGCCCCCAAGTACTTTAGCTAATAAGTTCCTTGTAGCTGAAAATTATTGCAACCCCTTCCCTTCCTTCCTCCCTTTACAATATTTACCCCCAAGAAAATGCACTACTATCCAACCCATCTGTCAGCTGCCTCCTCTGTACTTTTTAGATCTGTTGGGAGCCCTGGAAAGCTGTTGAGAGAGCCTGTTCTTAATGACAGGTCCAGAGCAAAATGTCATGTCTTTTTAGTGTCGCTGTGTTCAGAAAAGCATCCACATTTGTGGTGCTTCTTTGAGCCAAACAATTTTTTGTCTGATCCTTCTGAGATTTTCCCACCACTGTTATTCAGTGAAACTGTGCATTCATAAGATTATTTTAGCATCAAAACACAACTGTATTTAATTCCACTGGACTGCACTTTTGTTACTGTGAGCAGACTTTGATGCTCACATCAGCTCTGTAGAGTTCCAGAAGAGATTTAAGAAACAAATACCATAAAACAAACATGTCAAAATGAAAATGCAAGTATAAGTCAAAACATTTTGTGGTTTAGGTTGAAAAAGCAAAAAGAATACAAATAGAAGAATAATATATGGACATTGGTAGTCTGGGAGCTGTTAAAATAGGGTTTGTTCATTTTTCTAGGCCACAGTTCTGTGTTATCTCAAATTACAGGGAAGTCTTAAAAGCTACATCACATATTTTTCAGTAAACACCATATTTTTTTTTATTAAATGTAACTAATTGACCTAGAGAATTCATCTCCTTAGAATGGAAATATTCGGTATTTTAACAAGAGCACTGTAGAAAGCAGTAGTGTTCAATCTCCAAATAGTTCCAGTTATCACCATCTGATCTTTAGAGAGACATGGTGGGTGAGGTAATATCCTTTATTGGACCAATTTCTGTTCATAGACTCATAGACTTTAAGGTCAGAAGAGACCATTATGATCATCTAGTCTAACCTCCTGCACAATGCAGGCCACAGAATCTCACCCACCCACTCCTGGAATAATCCTCTCACCTATGTCTCAGCTATTGAAGTCCTCAAATCATGGTTTAAAGACTTTAAGATGCAGAGAATTCTCCAGCAAGTGACCCATGCCCCATGCTGCAGAGGAAGGCGAAAAACCTCCAGGGCCTCTGCCAATCTACCCTGCAGGAAAATTCCTTCCCGACCCCAAATATGGCGATCAGCTGAACCCTGAGCATGTGGGCAAGACTGAAGAAGAGGTCTGTGTAGCTCAAAAGCTTTTCTCTCGCACCAACAGAAGTTGGTCCAATAAAAGATATTACCTCACCCACCTTGTCTCTCTAATATAGTGGGACTGACACAGTTACAACAACACTGCATACAACAAGTGATCTTTACTCCACTATGGAACTCTTGGGGGTTTCTAGTGAGCCAGTCTTTTGAGGGCAATGGTCCAAATTGAGGAGGTATGACCTGCAGCAAAGTTTTAAATAATACTCTACCTGGTGTTACTTCAGTTTGTTTTTTTTAAGCTTCTGGATTTTGGTGTTTTTATGCTGTTACACTGGCAAACTTTCTGTTATATTATTTGCTACTTGTTGATTCCTGATATAACTGTCATCGTTCCAAATAGAGTTCTTTACCCTAGTTATTGTAGGTGTGTTTGCTTCTGTTTATCTACTCTCTTTGTCTGTAATTACGATCACTGCGCCATTCTTCAGTGATAACTGTGCCAGCAGAAGTCCCTAGTGTAGACATAGTTACACTGCCAAAACTGTGCTTTTACTGGTGTCGCTTGTTTGGCTCTTGAAGGAGGGAGGTGGGGAGGTTGGGTTGGAATAAGATATACTGGTAAAGTGCAGCTTTGCCAGTATAAGCTGCATCCATGCTAGAAGTACTCTGATGTATACCAGTAAAGCACCTCTAGTGTAGGCGTGGCCTAGATGTCCGAATTTGGTAGTCAAAATTGAAATATGTTTGTTAAGCCTAGATCGCATTTTAACAGAGTTACTGTAGCAAGAAAACAGATTATCTAGCCACATGTTCAGACTACCTTCATTTCTTACTGCAAGTGATGTTTCAGTTAAGCACTAATTTGTTACACTTGAATATACAAAGCAATACATTGCCACTCTGTGGAACCAATTCTATGGAGACATGTAGGCCCAGATTTTTAAAGATATTTAGGCATTGCTCCACTCGGTGTCGCAATACTAACTGACTTAGGAGACTAAGGCCTGGTCTACACTCCAGAACTGCATCAGTATAACTGAGTCACTCAGGGTGTGAAATATCTACACCCCTGAGCGTTATACTGACCTACACTCCTCCCCTCATGTAGATGGCGCTATGTTGGCGGGAGGGCTGCTCCCATTGACATAGCTTCCACCTTTCGGGGAGGTGGATGAACTACGCCAATGGGAGAGCATTCTTCTGTAAGCATAATAAAATGCTGATGCAGAATTTTAAGTGTAGGCTTATCCCAAGTCTCTCGTTTTCAAAAGTGATTTAGGCACTCCTACAAGTTTAAGTGCCCAAGTCACTTTTGAAAATAAGAGACTTGAGCTCCTAAGTCAGTTAGCCATTGCAATGCTGAGTGGAACAATGCCTAAATACCTTTTAAAATCTGGGCCTTCATGCTGTTTGGAAGCAATAGGTTCAACATGTAAGCTGGTTGATTAATATATGTTGCAAGTAAGCTATTTTCAAGACTGAAAAATTGAAATATTAGTTTCTTTTGAAACATCTGAGAACATTTTATTTTATAATGTGTCTTATCATTTTATGATTGGTTGGATAGCACATGAGATCATGTGTGTGCATTTTATATTGCTTAAAATATACCAGCTTACATCTTAATAATGTTTTAATAGGTGGTCCACTGATTATATGTCACCCCTGTTAGTTCATGGGAGTGTCTTGATAGGCATTCCCTACCTTGTCTTCATGTACAGCTTGACAGTTGGGTGACTGCACCACTTTAGTGAAGATACTACTATACAGACGGGAGAACTTCTCCAGTCGGCGTAATTAATCCACCTCCCCGAGAGGTGGTAGTTATGTTGACAGGAGAGGCTCTACTGTGGATATAGTGCTGTCTATATGGTGGGTTATGCGGGATAACTATGTCACTCAAGGGTGTGGATTTTTCACGCCCCTGAGCAGCGAAGTTATACTGATATAGATCTGTAGTGTAGACCTGGCCTGAGTGGGGTTTTCCTGTGATTATGGCAGGCTTTCAAAAGTTGTGTGTCATGCAATGATATGTATTAGGCATGTGCTGCTTTTCTTTTCTTTTTTTTTTTTAAATTTCTTTCATTAGGTAAATGTAAACAGATTCTTTGTTATTTCTTGTGGAAGTTTACAATGGCAATGGCAAGACTGTGCAAAAACTGGAGTAAAATTGGTTCATACGATATATCATGGTAATAAATGTAAGAGCTTGTTTGTTTGTTAAAGTATCTACTTATTCTGTACCTACAGATATCAAAAATACACCATATAGTGCAATAGGTCCATCAGATACTGTACGTAATGTGTTCACATAAAACTTTCAAGACATAAATCCATTCAGTGCACTAGAATCTTTTTGTATCAGACCTTCTACAGACTTATATCATTCTGATAATTTGAGATCAGAACTATATAAGGTACAAATGCAGTGCTATGCAAAAGGTGAGATCTCCGTATTTGAAGTTTACTTGAATTGATCTATAAAGTTATTTTTAGAAGTTACATTCTGGTAACATCTGCATAACCTGATTTACTCTAATCTGATTTTTCCAAGCTTTTTAAGCAGTGCTGAAAATTACTTTAGGGAATAGATTGGCTTTCAAACTGAGTTTTCAGAATAAAGTTGAGGTCATTGTGTTCCTTGAGAGTTTGGCTGAATACCACTAATAGTATGTTGTGACTGGTTTTAAATCTAACAGTTGGCTAAAGTACAGCTGAGTAACTTCCAGATTTATTGTCAAGCAGGTATAATTTCAGCAGAAATTCTGACATTATTTTAAAAACGTTAAGATGGTAACCTCTAGCGATATAATTATATCCATTAAGTACCTAGAAGAGTAACATACATTTAAATAAATAAATAAAATGTAACATATATATCTGAGTTATAAGAAGTGCTGTATAATGCCAGTTTGCAGACTACAAACAACTCCGTTTCATGTTGAATTAATGGTTTGTACTGTGAATCTTACTTGGTCTCTGCCCATGGGGTGCACTAGACAGGTAGGGAGAGTCTCTTCCCCTCTCTCATAGCCAAATTGCAAAGGTGTTGTACATGGTTGCATTGTTAGCATTGTATAAGCCCCATAAGAGAGACTGGTCAAAGCATTTCAGGTCTTGGAGGGAGTATGCCAGGTTGGATTAGATGTGTAATTATGTTCCCTCCCATGCCTGCACACCTGGTGGCTGTAGAGCAGTGGTGGGCAACCTGCAGGCCGCATGTGGCCCATCAGGGTAATCCGCTGACGGGCCGCAAGACAGTTTACATTGACCGTCCACAGGCACGGCCACCCACAGCTCCCAGTAGCCACGGTTCGCCGTTCCCGGCACTGGGAGCTGCGGGCGGCCGTGCCTGCACATGATCATTGTAAACAAACTGTCTTGTGGCCTGCCAGCGGATTACCCTGGCGGGCTGCAGGTTGCCCACAACTGCTGTAGAGTAATGCCAACAGGAGTGCTACAAATGTAGAACCTGCTGCTCTCAAACATACTACACCAGCGCCTCTGAAGGATTATGCTGATTCCCACAGGCATAAGCTGTCATTTATCCCTCTCATGATATGCTAGTATTTAAACATTAATGTTTGCTTAACTATGGGCAATTGATACTCTTTTTTTCCCCTCTCAGTTTTTGGTTCTCTGTTAAATTGCCTTACCAAATCAAACAGGTGTCAGTATCACCTAAAGCTGATTTTTCCACTCAGATTAGTTACTGTATTAATAACTACATATAAAAAAACAAATGATCTCCAGTGACTTAAATTGCAGAGAATTGGCCTAATATTTGGCTTTGTTTAACTTGCTTTTTTAGCATGTGAATTCAAGCTGCAGTATGCTGTTCCTCGAAGCGCTGAACTCATGTGAACTAGCCATGAACATCTGGGAGCATCACAATTTTAGGATTACTAGGGAGACTGATGGAGAGCTTTTAAAAGGTATTTAGGTGCCCAAAGATGCAGATAGGCACATAGCGGGATTTTCAAAAGCACCTATGTTGATTTTTTTTTAAATACCATCCCCTAAACACCTTTAAAATCTGAGGTGTGTTTTTTCATATACACTGTGAGCTTCTATATTGGGATCCAATTTCTGACTTGAACTGAATTAATATTAGAGATGGGCCTGAACTAGAACTCTGGATTTAAAGTAGCCTTAGGAGTAGTTTATACACAGATCCAAACGTTTTAGTGCAGGCCTATCTCTGCCTACTGTGCACAGAAGAGACAGCAAACCATGTCAGACCCACACTAGGACTGAAATTAGAATTTATAACTCTTATTCGTAAACTCACAGATAATGTATAAAGTGTGTTTTTTTGCCAGTTGAATGTTCAGAGTTAGTGTCATCCTAATTGGTTGCCAATGACAGAGTAAATATTGTTCCAACTGTGCACTATTAAAGCTGATGACTGAAGGTTTACAACACTTGAGCGGTGGATGTCAAGCAGCCTGAAAAGGGATTGGGAAACATCTCATTTGGATCCACTTGCATTTATAACCATTCGGGGGAAGGTCATGGGGGAGGAGGCCGTACTCATCTGTACCCATTTCATCCCAAAATTATGCCAAAACATTTTTTTTTCTTCAACAGACTTTCCTTGATTGTTAGCCTGCAAGTGAAAGGATTTCAGCCACTGTATCCATATAGAAACATTAAACCTATTTTTTCATGTGCAGAAATGTAGTTTTAGAGGCGATCACTTGGCATTAGAATTGCAGAAACTGGATTAGTTGGACCAATATTCTTTATTTATTATATAACTCTGAGACCAAAAATAGAACAATTCTCAGGAGAGCTCCCTTCCGGTGCAAATATTTTGTAACATAATACTAAAATGAATCTTTATAAAAGGTAATTTAGTATTTATTTAATCCTTATACCTGAAAATGATTTATCTTAAAATGTAATTGACTCAATTAAATCAGTTCAATGTTATATAAGGGGGGAGGTATTTCGGTGAATGAGTATGGTAAGAAGGAAGGGGAAGTTTTCATATGGCTGTAGAAAATAGATTTTCATCTCCAAATTCTCGCATTTAGGCTGTGTGACACTGGAAATATTTCTTGTGAGTAATAAACCTTTACTTAATGTGGTGGAATTTTTCCAGTTCAACTTCTTGTCCTCCTTGTAGATTGATTAAACAAATTAATTTTTACATAATTGGAAATCAGCCCAGCATTTCATGAGGATGTTGCTCAGTATTTAAAAAATAAATTTAAAGGAATACTAATAACTTTACTATTTAAAGGAAGGCAAATCCCATGCAGCATCACAGGAAAATGCCATAGACAGTACAAACTAATTTATCCAAACTCTTTCATTTGAAACAGGGTCATAATTCATGACATGTATAGATTCCATTGAAAATTTCCCTGTGTATCCAAACATACTCAAATTTTCCCCTTGATATACTGATAATTGAGATTGTTCAGTATATGTGAATATATCTGTCACCTTAGATATATTTTAAATACCTTTTTATGTTCTCGGAAACATTAATGTTAAGACAGATTCAAACACTTATCGTTAATTAAACTATTAAAGCCTTTAGTGTGTAAAAATTAGAGATTGACAGTGCCCCTTCATTTTAAGATATAGCAACTTGTGCAGAATTGAGGTCTTTCCAGGGAACTTGTGTTACCACGTGTCGATATAGAAAGGAGGGAGAGGTAACTAATATTTTATATTTTCTAACATACTGAGAAAGAAAACTATATTCCAACTGGTTCACTAAATATACTGGCACTGTTTTTACAGACAACCAAAAAAACTATAATTAATTTGTAATGAAGATGCAAGAAAAAAGCAGTGTTTATTGGGAATAGTCAGAATCAGTCTTGTTTACTGGAGGTGTGTGATACTGTTTAATATGTTTTTTGCTTTACAGATTAAATTAGATTTTTTTTAAGGAAGAAAAACTCATAAAAGAAATGGCTTTCGAGCAGTGCTGTGCTACACCATATTTAAATAATCAGACTTCTGCGTATTGAAATGTATGTTCTCTGGGTTTACTAGTGATAAAAGCATGAATATTAGCATGATTAGGAAATTATATAATGTCACAGTGTGATTGACTGACTGATAGCTGAATGAAAACGAACCAAAAAGCATGCAGGGGTAGATGCATATTCTGATGTTACTTTAGGCAAATATTCCTGCATCTAACATTTAAACACAGAATGGAACAGGTATTTTCCTCTTTTTGTTTGATTTTGTGTGTTTCTGGCCATTTTTTGCTGTAAAACCAATAGAACAATTATGAATAAGTTACTGTACCGGAGATAGAATTATGAACAATTGTGTGATTGAGACTATAGTACAGCTACAAAAAAGACAATGCACATTAAATGGGTGTATTAGCAATTAATGTTGACTGACTAGAAAAGAACTCTTGATATTTTTAAATGTTTATTTTATTTTTTTAATGTAAGTGGTACAAACATCTAGACTTAAGACACGCATTTCTGAGAAAATTACAAAGGAGTCATTTAAAGGTACAGTTAGAAAAATGCCTTCATATTATTTTTTAAACCATTTTATTGATGCTTTTTCATTTATTATCTGTCCCCTAAAGGCTCCTTCACATTGAAGTCCACACTGGCCCTCACTAGTGGGGATGAAGCAGGGAGACCACGGCAGGATTCCCTATTTCAAAGCTGAACCAATATTCACCATTGACACATTCATTCATCTGTGCAGGGTCATTGGAAATCCTCTTTCTCTAGTTTTCCCTTCCCTTCAGGGAGCAATGCTTAAAAGAGCAAACCCCTGGTGTGAAGAGATAGAAGAATTCTCAGCGCGGCCAATGGTGCCAGGAATCGAATTAAAGTTGTCCATTTGCAGATGACTGTATGTTGGAGTTCCCAGCATATTTAGCCACAGTGCTTGCTGCTGATGTTCTGTTTACTTGAAATACTATCAGAGGTACTTCAATTTTATTATTTTTTTTTCTGGCAAAATGTCATCTCTCAACAACCACAAGAAAAAATGCTGAGAGGGAGTAAACCCCATTTTAAAATGTGTACCTGGAATTCAAACATTTTATTTCGTTCTTGCTATTCTTTTAAATATGGGTTTGTGTTAGAAGTGATCACAGAATGATATAGCTACAGAGAGGTAAATAATTACAGAATTTACTTCTTTTGGATAGTTTAACACTTGTCATTTATATTGCTGTGGTTGACTCCTTAGATCTCTATTTTGGCATAAATCAAATTTTGACATGACTAAACCTACAATTTTGTCTCTCTTCATATGCATAATCTCTTCCATGTGAAAGGCACTGTGAAGGCGTGGGCTGCCATTAAATCTTAAATGCCTGCAGTCAAAACTAAGAATGCTTCTTTATTTTAGTTTGATTTCCTTTCTCATGAGAGATGCATTTGGTGAATGTATCTGGGAAGCTTACAAATTGCCAAAGGTTTTGTAAGAAGGAGCTGAAGAACTTACAGGAAGAATGTAACAAATGTAGGGCATGAAGGCATGAGAATGGTAAAACCTTTCTGCCCCAGGCCCATCAGCCAAAATCCCCATCCCAGAACCAAAATCATGCTCCAGCTGCAAGGTGTTTTGAAGATGTAGATCTCTGTTCTTGGTTATTGCAGTTGTTTCCTAAGGGACAGATTTTTCAAGGGGAACTTCTGCTTCGTGATCTCAGTGAGACTACTCACAGTGTAGGGTATTGCTCATGTGAATAAGAGTGGCAGAATCTGGTCCTATCATAAATCTGTTTTAGCTGGAGTTTTCAGAAATAATACTTAAAACTTTCCATAATTTCCCTATTCTCTTCCTTATGCTGTTGATAGATGTATAAATTGTAGGCATTATTTTACAAACAAGCATCAGGGTACCTTTACTCATTTGATTAAAACTAACTGAGCATATGCATTTGTAGGATCAAGCTCCATATCTAACATAGCAACTTCTCTTCATTTATTTGGATACAACTACTGCGCAAACATATTTTTTAATTAAAAAAATGTTTACAGGGACTGCCTTTGTACAATGCATATAAAAATACACTCTATCTATCTTCATCACAGTGCCATACTTGGGAACCAAGTATTGGGGTGTTGTAAAGAGGTATGGTGAGGTGTTAAATCTAACTGAACACTTACACAAGGGGAAGAGTGTGCCATGAGGAGACACCTTGTAATGAGGGCCTAGTGTGCTCTAAAGCAACCCAGAGCAGATTCTAGCCTAATAACTGCAACTAGTATCCCTACTTTGTGGAGCATGGGAGCCTTTTTTGGGCAGTATATCGTTTAAAGTACCAGGAGAGACAGTTTAATCATTTTAAGAGTTGCTGTGTAACTGATCTTGGACGTGTCCGGTACTCGCCAGAGATTTATTGAAAAAACATTTCTAGCATGACTGTCTTTCCCTCCAAAATAGTTATAATATGAAAAAAAGCAGTCATGCTCAACAGCAGCTTTCATTGATGAATTTAGGGCATTCCCTCTCTTTAGCAATCCAGACCTTTTTAAGAAATGTCATCTCTGATTATTCTCAGTATAAAATGGCCCATCAAAGCTACCTTGGTGCAACCTTACCTCTTAAATATCAGCCTGCGACCTCTAACCATTTGTTATCAAGTATCTTTTTGTTCAGTTGTGGCAAACCTCTTGGTTTAATCCTCTTGACATAGAATGAACAAGATGGGACACCAGCCTTAGGAGTTTTTTGTTAAAACGCAGATGTAGTTATTTAAAATGTTTTGGGCAAATATTTAAAAAGTAGCATAAAACTGTTGTATTTTACCACACAAACGTAATCAGATTCCTTTGGGGAATTACTGATGTGTAAATGAAATATTCTAAAGTAAGGCCATGGGCCAAATAAAGGGCAATATTAGGATTTTGGAGGTACCCAGTGAAGTATGAGGTCAGAGGTCCCATCATCTCTCAACAATTTCTCCAACCTTTCAGCGCTTCTAGTTAATTAAGTTGCTTTTTTAATCCCGCAATCACCTTAATTTTTACCTTTCTCTTTCTATTGTTCACCCCAAATCTTGACTTGTGTGATAGTGTATGCAAACAGTAGCAGATCCCACAATTGTTTTATATATCAGTTTTGGGAACTAACCTGCCATTTGGAGTGAGTGGGGTGGCATGAACCTGGGTTGGGGACTTCCTGGCATAGGTGCTGAAACTAGGAGTGCTGGGGGTTCTGCCGCTCCCCTTGACTTGAAGTGATTTCCATCACATACAGGGTTTACAGTTTGGTTCAATGTCTCTCAGTACCCCAATATAAAAATTGTTCCAACACTCCTGGATCATGGATTTCCCAAAACCCAGTTTTTTAAAGAACTCCTTTAACCATTCTATTTTCTAGTAGTTTTTCTCTCTCTCTTTCTCTAGCATGCACACTCTCACTGTGTCTTTTTTGGTGCAGCTTTAATGCTGAAATAGAAGACATTTGTGGTTACACAAATAGGTACAAAAGGAAAGAGCATATATGACAGATCGAGGGGAGAGATGCATTTGATAAACCAGTGCTGCAGTTCATGGAAATCCCATGGCATACCCCACCTCCCTCCATGAACTGGGCGGTAAGGTTTATAGAGTGTAAGGTGCAAACACCTGCATAGTGCTTTCTCTGTTTTCATCTCTTCTAAGAACAGAGAACTAAATTCCAAAATTCCTACCAGCTGCAGTACAGTATGTGACTTTTGGGAAGATATGCCAATTTAGAGTAATTTAAAGGAAGTGTATTTAGGATTACAGTCAGTGTAGACTGTCAGGATAGTGTAATTCAAGAATTTCCTTGGTGATATACTTTTTTTCTGAGTTCCTTTTCAAACATACTGTAGTTGGGTCATTGTTTCCAGACATGAGCAAGAGAGGACAAAATTATATATTGTATTGTGTATATACCCCAGCCCCAAATATTGTATTTGTAGATTTTTCAATATCCATTATAAAAAGTAAATATAGAATCCAAAGTATAAAAGTAAGGAATGTATTTCACATCTCATACTTCAGGGCATAAGCTAATTAGCTGTAGAGATAAGGCAGGAATTCCCCTACAACCTTGTGTTGAGCTTTACACAACTGCCTATCTGCATTATGTTTTTTAATGGGTCTTCATTGTGTATTTTCAATGGCAATGATACAAAGATATGCAAAAATAAATAAATAAAAACTAGAGTGGAAAGGCATCAAATACAAACTTCAAATAATAGAAATAAAAATCAAAGACTACTCCTATCCTCCATTCCTCCATACCCTGTCCTCAGTCCCTCCCAAACCAGCTTGTGTATATCTCACTTTCACATTTAATTTACTTTATATATAAAAATGTTTCCTAAAACATGGAATTCTTCACTTTTGTTATTTGTAAGATGTTTCTAGGAAACAATTTTTGTCGTGACACTGTGCACCAGACTTTTATAACTGGTACACGAGAGCTTTTTTACCTCCTTAGGAGCATGGGTATATTGTTAAATAAGGGCATAATGAAATTAATGTGGGATATTGTCTGCTACAACAAAGAGGATTCCAGACCTGTTGCACAAACGTTCTAATCTGGTATAGTTTGACTTTTGTGCTGTTATGCAAACATATCATATTGTAAATGGTGCACCGCCCTGTAGCCTGTAGCCACCAATGATACAAGTATGAATATTTCAGAAGGTATTGGCCACAGAAAAATTTGTCTAGAGCTGTTGAGGCCAGTGTTATTCCCTCTTTAAAACAATAAGTCAACCATCTACTGGGGGAAATGATCACAGTACACCAAATAACCTTCAACACTATGTGAGATGGCCCTATATTATTTTCCACCCAAAAAACAAAACAAAACAAAAAGTAAATCCAAATAATTCCATCTTCAGTAGAAGTACAGAGGTGCACTCCCCCCAGTGGGAGCAACGTGGTTGTACCCTTGTCGCTCCTTGGATATGCTGGTGGTGGTGAATAATTTCTGCGCCTCTGTAAAGTGACCAGCAATCTCTGCCTACTTCTACCCCCTTTTTGGATAAGTTGCTCCCATGCTCCAGCTCTTCCATGACCACAGCAGAGCCTGTAATTCCAGCCTTCTTTTATGCAGGCCATGCAGTGGGATGGTGAGTCCTGACTCTATTCCTGCATGGCTACATAAAGGCCTACCCAGTCAATACTGAATCAACGATGCATTTCGTGGGAATTCCATGGCATACCCTCTCAACATGATGTTAAGGAGGCACTGTGGTACCGAAAATGCTATCTTAGAGATGAGATTTAAAGCATGGGTCCTGGCCATTTGTGTTCATTAAGAGTTCATGGTTCTTTTCATAAGAAATAGATAGTTAGCCTTAATGTTCTGGGAAAATTCCAGATGTCTGCCTGCCTACGCCTACAGTTTCACCTGGATCATTCACTTCCTGTCCTAAACTGTTGTGTAAGGCTGCTGTGTGGTAGTAAACAGATATGGCATTACATATTGGGGTAGTAATATTTCAGTGGTGGTGATACGTGCAGATAGGGCCTGGTCCTTCAACTGTAATCTAGCAAGTAGCTGTGTAAATAAAGGTTCCATAATCAGGCCTGGACGACCCAGTGCTCTCAGATGCTAAACCCCTCAATTCCTATGGAAGACAGGAGCTGTGGTTGCTCAGAATTTCACACCATTGGACCACCTACATGTTGTAAGGTTGGTAAAACACTTAGAGGTCTTATATAAAAAGAGTTATAGACAGGCAAGTTTATGATTTAAAAATCTATATTACAAATAGAGGGTAAGTTCATAGCCCAAAAGTCCAAGGAAGAGTCATTTTTGTTACATCCAGGAGTGGGGAAGAAGTTGCCGTGGAGTATTTTTTTTCTTTGTGTTAGAACCAGGTGAAATAGATATAATGATGTCTAAGACATTTGGTGTGAATTTTCAGTTCCCAACTAAAACCCTGATTTTAAATTACTTGTAGACCAAGATACCTGCTATAATACTGTAGTTAAGGATTTATTGATAAGTAATTGACGTTTCAGAGCATTCCTGCTTTCCTAGTCAAATCAACAGTAAAAAACATGTGTTCTATATCTTAGAGCATTAGGATGTCACTCATAAATGATGTGAAGTTTAATGCATTATTCAGAAGTATATGAGGAGGCACTCCAAAGAAGCTGCAGGGCCTTTATTAGCTTCTGCTGTCTGTATTAAAAAAAGAAAAGAAAAGTCTAACAATGAGAGACTTAAAAATGCAGTATTTGGGATTGTGCAATAGTTGGATGCAGTAGCAGCTGTTTTTGTTTGGATCTGAGTACAAATGCTGTTCAGACTTAAGAAACTGGAAGATGTTTTGATCTGATAGCTATAAGAACCCACATGGGAGTGAGTTCAGCCCCCTCCCCACACACACACACACACACACGCACACACACTACTTTGTAGAGCAAAGAAGTACATACCACAAAATCAGATGAAACTGGCATTAATTTGGCAGTCTCAGTTCTCATAGCCCTATTGATTCAGAAAGCTGCAAACAGATATAAAGGCTTATTGGCTCCAATTAGGATTACTGAAGTTTTGGGGGTTAGGATAAATAAAAACGTGTTATGAGAGGAATCATCCAGTAATGGAATTCCCATTAACATCTTACCATAAAGTTTTGCTATAAAAGCTGAGATCAAGGGAATTAGAGTCTTCTGTCATTTTTTGGTGGTGCCATTATTGATCACTCATCTTCTTCATATGTAGGGTGACCAGATAGCAAATGTGAAAAATCGGGACGGGGTGGGGGTAAGGGGTAATGGGACTTTTTCTTATATAAGCACCTAAATATCGGGACTGTCCCTATAAAATCAGGACATCTGGTCACCCTATTCATATGCGTTCTTCACAATGTCCTGAATGCAACTTCAAAGATTCTCTTTGGTATAATTTTTAGTAAGCAAAACAATATTTACATCATGGTATGTTTCGTCCAAGCGTAAGAGCCCAAAGGTACCAAGTCTGCTGCATTTCTTATTTATAATTTAGGAACACACATTATGTCAAGCACAAATCAGTCTAATGAGAGAATGAAATCGGTGACTATTCCCCGAGATCAACTCTGTGGATTTTTAATTAGCATAGATCTCATACACGCAATCCATTTTCTGTTGAGTCTGCGTTAGCATTTGCAGTGTGTTTAGTGAGGGTGTTACTAGTGCACTGAAAGTGCGTATAAGGCTAAATTGAACGTCCTATTGATGACAAACCTACCTCTCACTGATCACTGCGTTTTATGAATAATATATGTCGCAATGTTACATTTTCTGAGCTATATTTTTTTCTTTTACTGTGCGAGCATGGTTGTTGGCTGGATAACTACAATAAGGCAATGGCATTTGAGGTATCATATGGAAAAAAACAGCATTTGTTGTTTTCTTTAGGGACATAAAGCAATTTGCTGGCTATTTCATATAAAGCACTTTCAGCTGTTACTGTGAAGTCAGAACTGTCCAATGTTCCTTCAAGTATCACTTCTTAAACTGTCACTTTTGTTCATTATCACTCAGCTAATGACAACAAAATTTATTATTTATATCTTAATGACTGGAAATTGTTTACAGATGGTATGGGTTGGAGTACACAGTCAAGCAAAGACAAGAGGAGTGAGCAATTTGCATGCCTGGTGGAGGATACCTGACTCATGGTACAATATGGATTCCCAAAATAATCCCGATTGATTGCCATTTGCAGAGTTGATCCTCTGTAGGACAATTTTTAAACCATTCTAAAATTTGCTCTGGAAATATTAACTGCAATTTAGCTTGAACATAAGACAAGTGTATTTTCAAATACACTTGAAAAAATTATATTGCAGTAAATCTAACATCACAGCTCCCGATTCCTTGAGCTTAATTATGACACTACTAAATGTGAAAATCTATTCAGTGCTAGGAACACTTTTCACATTACAGTCACGCTAAAGATTGGCTGTTAAGAGCTCATTACTGGTAGTTTTCTAAAGAGTGGTTTATTAAACACTGTTACCTAATAAGCATCTTTGGTGGTGCAAATTGCTGAAAACAGTAATGAGTCTGATTAGACTTCTTTTCAATTACGACAGCTTGTCTAGCAAAAAAAAAAAAACTTTCCTTGATGCTTTGGAATCTGGCTACAAGGCACTACATGGTTTAAAAGGAAAATGCCACCTCTGTGTTTCCTTTCCACAGTTCAGTAATGAATAGAGAATTGTCCAAGTAGCCATCCAATTTATACAGTGGAAAACTGGATGGACAGCACTGGAAGCACAATCCTGTTTGCTTAAAATTTGCCAAAGCTATCTGCACTAATATACCTAAATGGGGTCATTCTGAAGTTTCCTCTGCTTCCTTTTGTTTAGGAATGGAAAGCCATAAATGAGAGAGAAAATTGAAATGATTCACTCCTAACTGGTTTGTAGAGGTTGTGCATTCCTCTGATTAATCTGATATAGCGTCCAATTGTTTTTATCTATAAATCTTTTACTCGCTCTCACAAAACTCTTGCAGTTTCAGTCTGCCATGGCAATTAAAACTAACTTTTTAAAAGCAGTGTATTTTCAAAATGTCTTTAAAATCTAAGCTTCATAAATGTGTGTTAGTGATGTCACGATGTTTAAATGAGTGTTCGTTAGCTTCTAAACTGAATGAAGGTGTAAAATGTGTTATCTGTATTTAATGGCTGACTCCCTATTAAATCATTTCTGAATATTACTACACAAATGGGAGAGTGTGGTTAATATAAAACACCTTTAAGTGATTAACTGTCATTGCTGCTATTTGGTTACGCCAGTAACATTCAAATGCTTCTGTGAGTAGTGGATACAATTCAGTATTTTTTATCCTGTGTTAAGTATGTGAATCTTTTTTTTAATAATATTGTTTGACATAAAACTGGATAAAAGAAATGCTCAAGTAAAATGTGGAAGCAATTACTATGACTGAAGATTTGATAAAAGAAGAACACAAAGACTTGCACAAGAAAGATAGAGTTCAATGTTGCTGGAGAGAATATGAGAGACATGCAAAGCAAAATGAACTAAACTAGTGCAGTAAATGTTAGAACTCTCTATGTATAATTTTATAAAATAAAATTGCGTGTATATTTTCACTGATGAGCATATATTAAGTACGGGATACAGATACTAGACATTAATAGAATTATATGAAAGTTTGATTATTATGTAATCTGCAACATCATTGTTGTTTACAAAAAAGCCTAAAGTAAAACAATAGAGCGTGGTTTTCTCCTCACTTAATGGCACGCTGATGTCGTACCCTGGATGTCAGGGGTTTCTCCTGATTTACACCAATGTAAGAAGAGAATAAACCCCATACAAATTTTAATTGTAATTCCAATATTAACAAAAAAAATCCCTTTTGGCTCTTTTATGATGTTAAGGCAATTTCCACCTCCGTTTTTCCTTTGAAATCCTTATAGTTAACTGATCTGTATATTTCTTGATGGAGAAGGACTTCCATAAGTGTGCATGATCAAACATCCAGTAAAATAGTGCAATTTTTGTTTTTAAAACATCACACACGCACACAAAGTGCTATTATTCGGCTATACAAATGTGTGCTCATAGTGAGCTTTGAGATGCTAATCAGTGGAGCTTGACTTTTGTTCCCTGCAGCAAATTTTAAAACTATTTCACCGTTAGTTGACTCCTTGCACAATAAAAGTGTGACCCAAAATATAGCAGAAATAACATTGCTTATTGTGGTTTAAACTGTCGTTAGTGTGCAGCTAGTTCTCACTATGATTCTTGCATCAATTAGATTCTTGGTTTGTCTCTTGGAGGCTGTTTACAGAAAAGGTTGACTTAGTGCATTTGTTACAAAGGGGGATGACTTTTCTTAATCGTCAAGTATAGCTGATTTCTTTCTTTTTTTTTTTTTCCTAAGTACCTTACTTCTCCTCCACGCCTTGAAATGCATGCACACGCTCTCCTTTACACACTCTGTGCCTCAAGACATGGCTCAACTTTTCCTCTGCAAGCTGAACTTTGCTCCTTTGAGCAGGGGCAAACAGCAAAAAACATGAAGAGTTAGTGTGTAAGCTTTTTTTTTTTTTCTTTTTTCAGGAGGATAAAAAAGAGTTTGGTTTATCTAGAGATGAATCCCTCAGTTAAGATGTCCTCTTCATTCAAACATATATGTGAAAATTATCAACCTCTCTTAACAGTATCGTCTGGTTCATGAAATAATGCAGTAGTCACCAAAACAATAAGCATGCAAATAACGAGCTCTTTCCATTTTTAATATTTAATGCAGAAATCTTTTATTTGCTGAGCAAAGAAGAATTTATGGAATCCAGTAACTGAAGCCTTTAAGTGGGAGAAAGATTTATCTTAACTTAGTGTTTCTAGTATAGCAGTTTTGTTTCATTATTTTTTTGCTTTTAATCTTGCTTCTCTATGTTTGGGGGTAGCAGGAAGGAAGAGGAAGGGGTCAGCTGTACTTATAGCCAAGCCTACCGAGTGAGCAGGATTGGGCCTCTGCTTTCCTTTAGACTCTAAAGTTTAGAGTGAGGTTAGTGCAGTTCTGCTGGCTTCCTTTGGAAGGAAATTCCAGGTTCCCTGTGCTAACATTATGTCTTAATAAGGGATAATCTCTCATTATGCAACGTTTACATTTATTTTCTTGAATGGAAAGGCCAACTGAATAAACGGGCGTGAGAATATGCTATTTGTATCTGAATGTCCTTGCGTTTCTTGGAAAGTCACCGTATACCAGTTGTAGCCAGTCCCTACGCTTCCTGAGCTTCAGAAATGTGTACAGTATGTGTGTGGTAATGGGAAGGGGGAGGGTGGAGTGGCTCTGCTGTTGCTGCTAAGAGCTCTCTGCTCTTAATCCTGGGCCACGTCAGGAGCATTCTAAAGCAGTTTATCTTCATATGTCGTCGTGTATATAAGAAACAACGCTAAACCCAGCAAAACTCATTTCATATGTAGCTTTTTCCACAGCCTTCAGATCAAAGTTATTTTCTTCGGGCTGGATTAAATTATACACAGGTCCCAGGAGTGAAGGACACTGAATTAATGCACTATGTCACCCAGTACTGGCTATAGAATATTTTTATCGAAGTCTGAGACACAACATCTCTTTACTATTGCATTAAAAATTAATGCACAGATTGCCAAAAAGAGCAAAATGCATAAATAACAAAAACAAATTTTGCAAAGGCTTTGTACGGTTTGGAGTCACCTTAAGCAGCATTTTTTTAAAGGCGAGTATTAGATATTTCTAAATATACATTTAATCGGTATTTGTTCTCCTTTAGCTAATTAGTAGAGAGGTACACTATTCTCAATAGAACAACTGTATATAACTTCTTTGTGGCGGTAGGTGTTGGAATTGGCATTTTTACAAGAGTAGGAATGAACTTTTCATTCTAGGCAGTGCCATGGGGTTATTGGCCCCTATACATTTGTTTTTTGACCCTTGCTAGTTTAGTGTATTGGGTCACAATTGACTACAGTTTATTTCAAACTTACTGAAATTGATCTTTGCCTTTACATACTTAGGGAGAACAGGTCCATGTAGGCAAATCTCTGGAATTAATACTGTCTATATATACACATAGCTATTTGGGTTTGATAAAGGACAGTGACTGAGATTTAAAAAAATATCGTAGTGGCATAAACTGAGGCTTGCACAGTTTGCTGCTGATGTTAATTGGAAGTGAGGAAGCAAATTTTTCTAATTTAACAAAAACGAAGTCTTTAACATTATTGAAATTTTGGTCTTAAAAGTTGGACACTGAATGCAATGCCCATCTCTGATGGTATTTAAACAGAGATTGTTTCCAAATATTTTGAAAAAGGCATGATATAAATGAGTGTTAGGATTCAGAGTCCCTTAAAGCTCTATTTATCCTGCACACAGTTTTGTCTGAATAAAGCATGCTCCTTTATGGCAGTTTTAACCCCATTTATCCCCAGGCACTAGTACTCACCTGTTATTTACACACATAGAGAAGGTTGACACTGCAGAACAAGGGGGGGGGGGGTGCTCTTTTGTGATATAGAACATACATATTCATTAACTCGGCTGTCCCTATGGGCACTTGTCCTATGTCCTGATGATCTCTGTATGACAAAAGGAAGTGGGGGTAAAAGGGGAATTGCCTCAATGGATTGAAGATAACACGAGAGAAGGTAAAAGACACACCGTGACAAATGGGCTCCCAAACAGTAACTTTAAACGTGAACTAGACGCTTTATACCAGAAAAAATACATGTGATCTCTGATCAATAGCAGTGTATATACAGACCAAAATATTACAAATAAAAACATCATTAGAAATTCAGAAATGGGCCGAAAAATATGAACCTCCAGGAACTCTGAAAAAATGTAGCTCTCGATCTGAGCTTCGCATGTCTAGCCCATCATTACTGAAAATCCATTTTTTCTTCCACCTGCTTGCTAAAACACGAATTCGGGATTCTGTGTTTCCCCTGCAACAACTGATGGCATGACAAAGGCAAATAAAGCAGCGCAAGTATTACATCTACTCTGGTTTCAGGGGTTTATATTTCTACGCTGGCAAGGGAAATACTGGATCCTGAACATTAGTCTTGGAAGGGAAACAAAGCAGGAGATTACTTTCAGATATCCAGTTTAAAATTGTTGCGTGTGTTTGTTTAAAGATCTCACAAAGCTCCAATTTAAGTCAATGATAGCTTAAGTGCCTACTTCAGTGGGAGCAGGATGAGACCCTAAGTCTGCATATGTGTGTGTGTGTATATATAGCTTTTGAATACACCAAAAAATAGTATCCAATAGTATATTCTGCTATAATCAGAAAAAACAAGTCTTAACAAATTAACTATTATAGTTATCAAAATCCCTGCAATTACACTGCAGTAGTTATACTGCTTCTCATGTTGACGGAGGCATGAATTTGCAGAAGGGTTGTTAGGTGATATGTTAAATGAACTAAAGTAGATTGTGGCAATGCATATGTATTCAGTGGACAAAAAAGGGACATTTTTCTTACAATTACAGTGGCTTTTTTTGTGCACTTGTACTTTCACCTCGCACCCACTTAGAAATTACTATTGTGAGTTATTATTTGTGCAGCACCCACACCTTGCTAGATTGTTTACAATTATGGCCTTTCCTCTGAGAACTTTCTATGCAAGAAGACGAGGTACAGATGCAAAGAATCAGAATGGGTAGCAACCAAAAAGTATGAATGGTACAGTGTGGCAAAATGTCTTGTAATACCAATTTTTTTCTTCCTTATTATGTAGTTGTTTTAAAGGAGCCTATGAACACTTTTGTGTGTGTAGTGGGAGTAGGGTTAAGGGAGCAATTGGGTTTGTAGAATTATTTGAAGAAATGCACCTTATATTTTTGTGTGTCATTCTTATGTACAAAAAAGGACCTGACAGATACGTGCATAAATGGATTCACCTACAGTATGTAACAATAATGAATCAATGCAGTTACAATTGAAGGCAGGGAGTATTTGGCTGAGAACAAAATACCTAAGGAACACCACCACAACAGAGAAACTGATATTTCCGAATTTGCATAAAAAGAGGTCAATTCAGTGCATAAGTAATGTGTGTTGTCCACATTGACTGTTTGTTATTTCTCTGTCCATCAGTCTCGGTATATCTATTTTAATGTCATAGAGCTCTTGATGTCATGGGATCTTAACTATACCTGCTAAAGAACATTTAGCCAGAAACGCCGTTGTGATTTTTTAGAAGTGCTGCTTTATGTAAATGAGAAGGAATGGCGGGGGGGGGGGGGGGAGGAGAGAAAAAGTAATTTTCTTAAATGTAATTTGCAGTCGTGAGGTGTGAAAGTGTGATTTAAAGGAATAATCATTTGACAGTATTTAAATAAGATAATTGGGACACATTAGTTTGAAACTACAGGTTCTGAGAAGCATTCTTTAACCAGTTCCAAGCTCCCAAATGTGCTGTGTATTTGTAGTTGTTTTTAGCTCTGTTATGTGTGTATTCCCTAAAGTCACTAGCACGTTAAAACAGTATGGTTTAAAGAGAGGTTGGATTAGGTGACGGTTGTTCTCAGGGCACCTGCTAACAGTTGAAGTTTAAAACCCTGATCTTGCTCCCATTGAAGTCAGTGGCAAAACTTCTATTGACTCAAATGGAAGCAAGACCAGACCTTAGCATGAAAATGCGGACAACACTTTAAAATCCTGTTTTCCCAGGTTTACATCATGTGTAAAAGTTAACCCTGAGCTCTCGTTTGCCAAACAAAGTCTCCAAAGCTGGGCCCTGGCCTTGCCCTCTGATCTGGTGGAGCCTTGTGTCTGTGCAGAATCCCATGAAATGGAGGGGGTTCCTCCCTCCCCCCATTTAAAATAACTAGTTAGTGTATGTTTTTGGTCCCATGTTATTTTGAAGGTTCAGGACAACCCCACACCCTGCCATCACCACAATCCCTGCCATTCTTCGAGAATGCATGATATTTACATATAAAGTCATACTTCTTTAACTAATTAGTGTTCGTCTCATCTATTGAACTTTCCTAGCAAATTAATAAGCAAGAGTTATTTTTTTCTGCCTGCTATCCTATATGAGGGAAGATTGTTGGGTGAACAAATTAGTCTGAAAGAGTTGTAACCCATTAGAATTGTTGGGATATGCTGAATCGTACACTATTTCTTCTCCTCCTCTCCCCCGATATTATATGCTTTGCTAAAGTTTCTAATACAAATCTCATATTGAATCAAGAGAAAGGTTGTAACATAAACCAGTCAATTACAGTTCAAAGGAGGGCTGCTGCTTTGCATTTATCTCTTCTTACTGGGTCCAACTCTGTGAGATGCTGAGCTCTTTCAACTCCCATTGAAGTTAATGTAGATTGAGGACACTGCACCTCACAGCAGACACTCGGTATCTTGAAGGATTAGGCCCCATATGTGCATCTGTGATGCCTAGGAAGAACTTAAAACACTGCCAGGCTTTAAATTGTCAGTTTCCTTGTACTCAGTTAATTTTCTCACAAGCCAGCATTATTTGCATATAGTTTTTAATCTGTAAAGCTGAAATTGCAAGTATACTTCTGCTTTATGGAATTAAGTGTATAACACTCTGAAAGTCTTATTTAATAAGTTTTGCATTTTCAGATTAAATACGTAAAAGCAGAAGGAAAAAAAGAATGATTGAACATTGAGTAAAAAGGGAATTGTATAATAAAGTTGTTGGCAATGATAATTATTCTAAATATAGTCCAAACAGATCCAACTGCTTAGAATTATGGAGGAGAAATGTAAAATAATGCTGTCAGAACAAAAAAAAATGCTTAGGATTTTTAGTACCTGCCGCTTATATATAACATGTTAAATTACCTTAAAAGCAATTTTCTGTTAAATAGCATTCTGTATTTAAAGAATTGAATTGTTGCCTTATGCATTTTGCTGTCCAGATTAATACAGTTTACACACTTATTTCATAAATGTTGATAACTTTAGTTGATTCCTAAGTTAGCACAGGTTTAAAAACATACAGCCTTACTTTGCTTTCTTGGTTTTATTTTCACTAAACATTTAAGCAATTACAAATATGCCCCACAAATGACTGCTTATTATTTCAGAATTGAGATCATGTTAAAATAATGCAAG
Organism: Macrochelys suwanniensis; assembly: GCA_033296515.1. Lineage (NCBI taxonomy): Eukaryota > Metazoa > Chordata > Testudines > Chelydridae > Macrochelys > Macrochelys suwanniensis. The sequence continues at coordinate 33,385,410 of CM065784.1, read as the reverse complement.
TTCTAACTACATTCTTATTACCTGACTTTACCCTTTGATATCAGCCTTAGCATGCCTAAAAGAAAACACCAAAAAAGCTCTGTCGAACAAAAGAGAACAGAACAAAAATAACGCTCCCACAAACACCAAGGAGCTACGAGAACAAAAAGAACACGTTTGCTTACCAGAAAAAGTGCAAATTGCAATTTTTATTCTGACTCATAAATTTGACCCTTGTGATCACTATTCACAAAAGGAGTTAAGCAACAAAGTTTTTTATGCTAATTCAAATTAATGTCAAATTGAGGAAAAAGCTCTTTGTGCCCCCGGGTCCAGGCCAGCCTAGTGGACTTCACATAAATATATATTTCTTCAGTGTGTACTAATATAAAGTAAATAGTTATGGTTAACTATTCACGTATCTTTCCAAATAACACTAATGATTGCAATACACTAAAATAAATGCTCACGTTTCATGGAATGAGAACAGTCCTGTTTTCTTAAACTTATCTAATCAAAACCCAATTCTGTCTTTAACAGCCTTTGTTAAATACAGTGGTATTTAGTATGCATCAATAAATAAACTTTCAATTATTGTGCAGAAAGCACTTCCAAAGATTGGCTTCAGCTTTTCGGGCTATCAGTTATCTAGCAATCACTCCAAATAAAGAATTTTGATTGATTTGATATTTTTCTTAGTTTCAAAGAGAACTCAAATGTCATAAAATTCAGTTGTCTTCTACAAACTCAAATTAAGGAAATTAGGTAGGCATATTTTTAATATGCCCCGTATTCGGATTTTTTAAATATTTAAAAAATACGTTAACGTTGTGAAAAATGAAAAAAAAAGTTTTCATGTAAAAACATATTTAAGCATAATGACCTCTGTATTTGCAGAAATGTTCTTAAATATAGTGGGAGTGTGTATGTATATGTGAAAAGTTATTATGGAAGCCATGCTTATGGGGCACCATACAGTATATGTTGTTATACTTTCGAATAGTGAATAGCTTCTTTTATTTTACTAAAGTGGCCTCTCCTTCTTTCACTGGGCAATAAAGGCATTTTGCCCAAATTACAAAATGCACATTCATTAACTAATATGCGAGTGTTTGCCCAAACTGTCTGCAAAAGTAAAGGCTGTGTCTGTGCCCATTTTACTTTATTTTTCTCATAACGTTCACTGCTGCTAACTGCTGAATTCTTTTCCAAGACCCTTTCTCATGGCACTCATTCATGTGTGTCTAGTGAAGCATCAATCTACTCAAGTTATTGTGCATCTGTATATAACAGAAGCCTTCCGTGTTGTGGTAACCTATCAAGCCCAAAATCACAAAACATGGATAACGTACAGATATATCTAAATATTTTACAGTGCGAATGAATTTGCATGTCTTTTAAGCAGTTTTGCGTTACGGAAATGTTAATATTCTTTCTGATTAAAAAGGCTGGAAGTAAATCCCACAATGCTAGGAGAATTTTGGATGCTGGCTACTTGCAATTGGCTCTTGGTGATTTGCTCTTACGATATCCAGCTGAATTTAACAAAAGTATGATTTCTGAAAAACTGCTGCTGGTTCCTCATTAAAACTACAAATTTCATAACTGAGCGAGATTTCCGTAATTTCACCCAATTACATGATACATTTCCCCTTTTAAAATGCAATGGTTGAAACATCAGAAACAATTAGCAAAAAAAGATTAAATTAATTCCAAATGGAAGTAATACATCAGCCAATAACTCAGCCTCAAAACTGCATTTGTCAAAGGAATTTCTATAGGCTATAGGGTAACTGGATAATGGTTAACAGGCATTTTTCTTCAAGTTGTCATAAGTGCTTGAAAAATGGGGGGAAAGATAAAACTGGGGAAAAACAAACAAAAATCCCACCAGACCTCATCAGTGGCATGCTCATGTGGAATGAGATCTGCAGTATTTGTACTAATAAAATATAAGGCTCAATTAAGCTTTACTTTACAGTTTTCAGGCTAAATTTAACTGATTTAGTGATTTGCAAATGAATACCTGCACGACTCCTAAAAATAAATAAATAAATCCAAATGCAAATTAGTGCAACTGCAATAAAATATATTTGCAAATGAATCCTGTTGCTTTCTTCATTTATTGTGTAATTACTGCAATCCTTCCCACCTTGTTTTCAGTATTTCTTAATCATTAAGTCGGAAGCATGACAGCAGTGCCAGCCCTGGCGTGATTCTCTTTGACTAAAACCTTGTAAATTAACACAATTAGCACAGCATCATCCTGCTAATTAACTTCCAGTGTCTGGTGCAGCGGTTTTGCAAACAAGGAAGAGGGAGTCAGAAGGGAATAAACATGCCATTCTGTTACCAAACTGTGTGCTGTGTTAGGTTTAGCTCAGTGAGGCTAAGCTGGCCATGTCAGATGCCAGAGTCAGGCAATGAAGAGCTAAAGGGGTTGGGGGGAAAAACAGGAGGGGGTAGAAGCTGTCAAAATAGACCGCAGTAATTCAGAAGGGAGCTAGTGCCACAGATGCTTCATTTAGACTAGGCCTTCTCCTTATCAGGAAATCTGTGCCAGAGGGCGCAAGACTGTTTGTTTGCAAAAATCACTTTTGGTAATACGAGAGAGATTAAGGAGGCCTATTTGATACAGCTGTGCAAAAATCAGGAACGGTCTACCATGCACAGGTAAGAGTTGGAGGGGTTATTATAATACTTGTAAATTGCTCTTACTGCATATGATGGATTAAAAAAATCATCCCATTATTTGTGAGATTAATTGCTTTAAAGTGATAGTCACACAGTCACATTTTGTTACTTAGTTTACTGTAACGACAGGGCTGATAGCCAGCAGTGTGTGTCACAGAACTTTTAGGGGCAAGACTGCATTTCTTTTCTTTTTTCGGTACCCTGGAGGTTCTGAGGGGGGAAAAAAAAGAAAAAACAAGCAAGGAGACCGACAGACAAGTGATGCTTGTTTTTTTTCCCAGAGCCTCAACAACAGAACTGAGAGGCAGAAAGGAGCCAGTTGTAATTCATACCGAGTTGTAGGCTTTGTGTGATGAAAGCGACGGAGCGCTGCCTGGGAGATTGCTTTGCTGCACTCCACGAAGCAGATTTGAAACTGTCGTGGACCACTTTAGATGAGAGTTGGATTATGGAATGACCTGCTATGTCTGTGTCATATTGTTCTGCGCAGGGTGCATTATACTGTGCTAACTAGGTGTTCAGTACCAAATAAGAGAGGTATCCTAGATGTGATCTGTCAGCTGTGTCTCATATTTTTATATTGGTTAAAATATAAAATTGAAACTGTGATAAGAGAAGACAGAACAGTTGGGTATCTTATATGTTAACAACAAAAATCCACACTCTGGGTACTTAAAATGTATTGGGTATTGTTTAATTACTTTAAGTAATCTGGCTTTAAGAAAACATATTTTTCCCCATCTAAATTAGCAAAAGGATGGCTCTGTGTGTGTGTCTATATTAAACAAATCTGACTATTGATAGTGTTTTACAAAGACATTCAATTGCATGCGTAGTGTGTGTATGTGGTTTTTTTAATCTATAGTATAAATACAGTTGTCACTATGCAGGTAACTACAGAAATGTAAACAGAGAACACTTTTTAAAAATTCATTTTCAGAGCATCTGAAAATGGCTCAAACCACTGTTAACTGTGTTTTCCCCCCAACCCTAGGCTTGAAGATGCAGTGGACGCCAGAGCATGCCCAGTGGCCAGAACAGCACTTTGATATCACTTCGACTACTCGGTCTCCTGCTCACAAGGTGGAAGCATACCGTGGACACCTGCAGCGCACCTATCAGTATGCCTGGGCCAATGATGACATCTCTGCGCTGACTGCCTCTAATCTATTGAAAAAATATGCAGAAAAGTATTCTGGTATTTTAGAAGGCCCAGCCGACCGACCCATCCTTAGTAACTATTCCGAAGCTCCGTCAGCACTGGTGAATGGTCGGAAGAATGAAAATGAACCCTGGCAGCCTTCTTTGAACTCAGAGAGTGTTTATCCTATGAACTGTGTCCCGGACGTTATTACTGCCAGCAAAGCTGGAGTAAGTGCAGCCCTCCCTCCAGCAGATGTCTCTGCCAGTATTGGGAGCTCACCTGGGGTGGCCAGTAACCTGACAGAACCTAGTTATTCTGGTAGTACCTGCGGAAGTCATACAGTACCTAGTCTTCATTCAGGGCTCCCATCTCAGGAATATGCCACAGGATACAATGGATCTTATTTACATACTAGTTACAGTGGCCAGCCAGCACCTGCACTTCCATCACCTCATCCATCCCCTTTGCATAGCTCTGGCCTCTTACAGCCGCCACCACCAGCCCTAGTCCCAGGCTACAATGGGACTTCTAACCTCTCCAGTTACAGCTACCCATCTGCTAGTTATCCTCCTCAAACTGCTGTTGGGCCTGGGTACAGCCCTGGTGGTGCCCCACCTCCCTCAGCATACCTGCCTTCAGGAATTCCTGCTCCTACTCCTCTCCCCGCTACCACTGTACCTGGCTACACCTACCAGAGTCACGGTTTGACGCCCATTGCACCATCGGCTCTGACAAACAGTTCTGCAAGTTCTCTCAAAAGGAAAGCTTTCTATATGGCAGGGCAAGGAGAAATGGACTCCAGTTATGGAAATTACAGCTATGGCCAACAGAGATCTACACAGAGTCCCATGTACAGAATGCCCGACAACAGCATTTCAAATGCAAACAGGGGGAATGGCTTTGACAGAAGTGCTGAAACATCATCCTTAGCATTTAAGCCAACAAAGCAGCTAATGTCCTCTGAGCAGCAAAGGAAATTCAGCAGCCAGTCCAGCAGGGCTCTGACACCCCCTTCCTATAGTACTGCAAAAAATTCATTGGGATCAAGAACAAGTGAATCTTTTGGGAAGTACACCTCCCCAGTAATGAACGACCATGGGGATGAGCACAGGCAGCTCCTCCCTCACCCAATGCAAGGCCCGGGACTTCGTGCAGCTACCTCATCCAACCACTCTGTGGACGAGCAACTGAAGAATACTGACACACACCTCATTGACCTTGTATCCAATGAGATTATCAACCAAGGACCTCCTGTGGACTGGAATGACATTGCTGGCCTAGATTTGGTAAAGGCGGTCATTAAGGAGGAGGTTTTATGGCCGGTGTTGAGGTCAGATGCATTCAATGGACTGACTGCTCTACCTCGGAGCATCCTTTTATTTGGACCTCGGGGAACAGGCAAAACATTAATGGGTAGATGTATAGCTAGTCAGCTAGGGGCCACTTTTTTCAAAATCACTGGCTCTGGGCTTGTCACAAAGTGGTTAGGGGAAGGAGAAAAAATTGTTCACGCTTCCTTCCTCGTGGCAAGGTGTCGCCAGCCCTCAGTGATTTTTGTTAGTGACATTGATATGCTTCTTTCATCTCAAGTGAGTGAAGAACACAGTCCAGTAAGTCGGATGAGAACCGAGTTCCTTATGCAGCTGGACACTGTTCTAACTTCTGCTGAGGACCAAATAGTAGTAATTTGCTCCACAAGTAAACCAGAAGAAATAGATGAATCTCTTCGAAGGTACTTCATGAAACGACTTTTAATCCCACTTCCTGACAGCACAGCGCGGCACCAGATAATAGTACAACTGCTCTCACAGCACAATTACTGTCTCAATGACAAGGAGGTTGCACTGCTTGTCCAGCGCACAGAAGGCTTTTCTGGACTGGACGTGGCTCATTTGTGTCAGGAAGCAGTGGTAGGCCCACTCCATGCCATGCCAGCCACAGACCTTTCAGCCATTATACCCAGCCAGCTGAGGCCAGTTACATATCAAGACTTTGAAAATGCTTTCTGCAAGATACAGCCTAGCATATCTCAAAAAGAGCTTGATACATATGTTGAATGGAACAAAATGTTTGGTTGCAGTCAGTGATACTTCTAAAAAAAAATTGAAATGAATGTTGGCACACACACAGCCTGCTACATAGGGTATAGAACCCCTTTTCAGTAGTGTTTAAAATTGCTAACGGTACTGGGAAGACTACAATTACCTTGCATCTAAAGAGTCAGGGTAGACTTGAAGGAAAAGTGCATCAAACAAGAGCTGTTGATCTGAAAAACCACACATGACAGAAAGCGTATGTTGATGCTCAGTTCTGTTCAAGCTAGACAACGCTCACCAAGGATCAATGCGCAAGTGGGTTGATTTCAGAAGGACATGAACCCTGTGTGTTGATTCCATTCTGCTGTTCTTGAGATTTAGTTGCTGTCAAGTGCCTGAAGTGGTGCTTTATTTTTTGTTTGCCTCACAATTACATTGGTGGCATGTGCTAATATAAAGAGCTTTAACTTCAAACATTATTGGACTTAAAGAGATGAATGGTTGTGTTGCAACAGAGAACCAGATTTTTGCTATTCTAAGAGCAACAGTATTCCTCAATCCTGTCTGTTCTGCAGTATTAAACTAAGAACAGGTAAAACAGGGTAACGGTAATCTGGACCTTAATTTCTGCAGTTCATTTCTTTTAATGTTCTGTCTGCAAAAACTCAGGAAAGTGATTGTGATTTGTACAGTACCTCAAAGGAATGTGTTGAAAGCACTATGTACTGCTGAGAGTTATAGGCTAGGCTTCAATGTTACTTTATATTAAATATGTATGTTTACCTCAACAATTGGAAAATGGCAAGGAAATTACTTTGAATGTATCCAGGAAAATACTGAAGTGTGATATGACTGAATCTTTACAATTTTAAAGTAGAATCAAGTATTTCCCAGTGTTAAGAAATGGGTCTTTTGCCATTTGGGGTATCAGACCAGAGCAGAATAATTCTCTTCATGTCAGTAAACTGGAAGAGTATTTAATATATTGCTTCTTGATAATTATGCGATACAGTCTGTAGAAGGTGCACAGATGAAAAGAGAGCCACTTAATCAGTTTATATTAGCATCTGGAATGGTTAAACATGAGATTTGGTAGGACTCCGAGAAACAAATTCCCTTAAACTATGACTGCTGGTCTTTTATTTCTTGGTTGTAGTTGTAGTTTTGTGGTTATTTCGGTAAGGCTGCAGGGAATGGTATCATTGTAGGTCACTGGCATAGCTCTGTTGCAGGGCTGTTCATAGCAATGCAGTAGACTGACCAAACAATACAAATAACAAAAGAAAACTGAACCGTCAAAGTAAATTTTTTCCCCTCGCAAACTGTAAAGTTTCATTTTTATTGTATACATATGGCTCCATTGTCCTTAACTGCAATCTTCATTTAGTGTCTGTTAGAAATCTTCCAGGCTGGATTGTGCCCACCATTATTTCTACCTCAGTTTTGTTACATTTCTCTTGGAAAGCAAAGTAAGAAATAGGGCAAAAAAAATAAAGTCAGATTACATTAGGAATGCTAACCTGCTCAACGAGTTTCAGAGAGCTGCTGTTTTCCCCCAAGTCAAGTTTCTCTCTGTACCTAACACGCTCTCCTTTCTCTCCTCCCCCCACTACACATACTACAGAGTCTTTCTTCTGGAAAGACTAGCTGGCATGTGTGGCATTTTGCTCAATTCTTCTCCCCGCCCCACAATGTCTTTCTTTTTATCCTTTAATGCTTTATGTGCAACTCTTTTCATGACAGCTGACTGATGTTGGGTAATGTCTCTGAACAGGAGCAGAGTATGCTGCAGCTGCCCAAAGCCTCTGCCACTGCATGAGCAGAACAGCCTTGCTTTTTTTTTGAATGTATTTTTTTTTTTTTGGTTTACTTTAAAGAGACAGTAACAAAACTGTTGCAAAGCACTGGCATTTAATGTTTCTGTTAAGTAATGTACATTCGAAAACATTAAATAAATGCACTGAAAAGCCCCAAGAAGAGAGATACCAATCTGTTACCAGATCAGGTTTGTCTTCTTTAAAAAATAATAATTATACAGCTCTCATCCATTACATTAAATCAATTGAAACATTTAGCATTTAGAAAGCTAATGAGGGATTTCATGATATCGCTGGGAATTTGACTCTTGATTACTGCTTTCCTTTACCTTTCTTTTAATATATAGATAAACCAGCGCAAATAAACCAAAATTTAATTTAAGAAGAATCCCTCGCAAGCATTTTGTCAATCTAAAGTTTATGTTTTAAACATAAAAGTACCATTTTTAAAACAGTGCCTTTCATTAAGGATACAGAAAGTAAGACTTAAATACACCACCTGCTTTTTCAACAAGTGACTAACATACACAATCATTCTTCTGACCCACTCTTTCTGCTTCCTCCCAAGTCTCCTCTTCTGCCATTTTACCTTCCTTAGTGTTGGTAAATTCTGATATCTCCATTAGCTGTAGGTTCATATTGATCTCACTGACAAGTTTTACTATTGCAGGTTGCTGACCCATTTTCTGTCTTAGACATTATATTTCATGTCTGCCGTCAAGCTGTGCTCATCTGAAAGGTTCAGACAACTTTTGACAAACCAACTCTTGTTTAAACCACTTCTGATAAATCCATACTATTAACAGTTTTTTGTGACTAGTAAAAGTAATGCCAAATTCTGGACGGCACGAGTGTATTTTTCCCCACCTTTTACCTAAAACACAATTAAATGGAATTATAGATACTCATTTTGGCTTCCAGCTTTAAATCATTATCTATAAAAATACACTCTGAGAAACTGAACATGACAGGCAGGCAGAAAAGACAATGGGAAGATGCGGAGTGCCACAAGCTCAGATTCCAGGGGCTTGATTCAACACTGCAGGCACGGAAGGCTGGAAATTTCACCCCGTCTAGCAGCTGCACCTGGGGCTAGGAGGTGAGTGGATTTACCCTTCTCCCAAGGAAGGGTAGTTTTTCTTGCACCTCTGCCCCTTCCTTGGAGGTCTTGTTAGAGAGGGCAACTAGAAAGCATGGTCAGACCTCTGCCAGGGGAAGTTCCTTGGAAAATACACTCAGCCAGCCCTTCTCCGGTGTGTTCAGGCTACATCTTCTCCCTTGACAGAATTTAGGGCAGAGCTGGCGATTTCCAGGCCCCTCTGGTTAAATAGGGTTGTCCATGCCTTGTGTGGCTCTGATCCCCTGTAGGCAGACTTCCAGCCATGAGTGTCCCAGCAGGAATGAAGCAATCCCGAGGACTTGAGCTCTCAGGAACTTGGATATGTCACAAAGGTTAAGATCATTTTTGGGAGAGGGAGACAACCAACGTCCTCAGGCTGCAATATTTGCTAGTTTTTTAAAGAGTTTTTGCAGGAAGCTGTTTGCTGTCTGTTGCAATTGGCCATAGCTGGGGGTGGGTGGTGATGCAGCTCCAGAAGTGCATAAAAGAAAATAGCAGCCAGACATACAATTTCAAGTACTGGGGATTTCTTGGATTTAAGAAATTCGGGGGAAGATAATTAATGAATGACAGCTATGTCCGCCTATCAGCATAGAAGCTTTGCCCATCATGTCTGCTTGTAGTATTGATAACTGAGAAGACCATTTTACATCAGCTTATGCACTTCTCTGCCGCTGCAGTAACAATTCTAATAGCAACAACAATAAAATAAAGTGGAGGAATATTTCTGCAAGCTGAAGGATCAATATCAATTCAAGAGGTTTTTTATAATGACCTTATGTGAGAGACAAATGGAAATACTCTACACTTCTGGCATGCCTCTCTCCAAAGTATTTAGAACATTAGTGACAATATTGAAAAGTTTGCTGACTGAGCTGATCAATGGAATGTGAAGGCAGTTTACTTTAAGGCTATTTACTTTCACACAGAAAATTTATCTATTAGTCAGTTTGTATTCCACTCAACTGCAGATAGAGGGAGCAACATGTTTTCTTGTGTGTTTCAAACCCATGAAGAAGAAAATAAACCATTCCACTAAATTCCATAGGCCAATCAGCGTCTGGGCAAGCTATGCCCAGAGGCTATGCTCTGTAAAATAGTACAAGGTCATTTTACATGGGTTTGCATAGTACTTTGCTATGCAGTTTTCAAAAGAAAATAGTGTAAAACTCCAAATCATTCCAATACCTGTTTTGTAAACTTCAATATATTTACATGTCAGAAGCAAACTTTGGAATCCATACAGGGTTTCCACTGTCTGAAAATACATACAGCTTTAGGTATAAGCCCATGTGTTTCCTCTTACCCAGTGTATCATCAGCTAGAGTATATTTTATAAAATTGAAGGCTACATATCATCGTAAAATGAGGCCACTGAAATAAAGTTCTAAAATTCTCCTTTCACTTACACAACTCAGTGTGAAATCGGTATAACCCCAATGACTTCAGTGGAGTTTACTCCTGATTTTCACCCAGGAGAGAAGAGTCAACTCCAAACCGTATAAGCTGTGTCTGTTGGTTTTTCATCATCAGATCTGCAAGCTAACATACATTCTATTTACAGCACTAACTCCCTTTCATCTTGTATGTGTGCATATGTGTATATAATATTTATATGTACATACACACCAAGTCCAAGTAATATTTTTGTCTTTTCCTTTGAGAAGTAAAAACTTTCTTTTTGTTTAATTGCCTGCGAATTATGTGAAGCACATTCATAACCATGGCGCTATTAGTATTTCAAAATTCAAAAAACAAACAAAACAAAAAACCCGGCTGTACTGGTGACTAACCAATACATGAACTGAAGCTCATACTCTGCAAAGACCTTTGGTTGACATTCGATTTTGAACCTGCCAGATGCATTTTTGTGAACCAGGGATACTGCATCTTTAATGAACAAGTCTCTACTCTTTCCCCTGTTTTTAAATACAACACAAGCAGTGTAGCACTAGGCACTGCAATTGTCAAAGACAATTAGACTGAAAGCAGGAAAATTTCACCTCCCTGTCTCAGTGATATGTAGAATGTCGGCAGTGTGGGTCAGCCTTGCCACAGAGTTGTGTGAGAATATATGAATCAGTCCTATAGAATGTTAAATATTTATAAAATGCTTCTGTACTACACCAAGGTTGGGAGCAAATTCATTCCTTCTTGTTTTATAATAGAAAAAAAGAAGCAAAAGATTATTTCCAAACCTAAACTTTGTGGATTTTTTTCCCTATTTTCTGTTTTGTTGTTGTTGTTTGTACTTGTGATTTATATACAGTCGCTAGAAACTCTTCATTTGCTTTAAAAAAAATTTTTTTTTCATCAGATGTGTATTCAGACCTTTGTTCTTTAAAACCATTGCTACCTCATTGCTACATATTGTACATGTAGTATTTATTTGTTGTCTTTTTTTGAATGTCATGCATTTCGTAAGAAAAAGACTTGTCCTTGAACCTGAACAGTCTACCTCAGAAAGACTGTCTTTACACTGAACAGTATTAACATCCTAAATGATAAGGCGTATTAGCGAAGTGTGGCAGGGTAGATAATGCACGAGTACTTGGGATACTGATGGACTTTTAATTGTACTCATAACACAAGACTGCTTAAAGGAACTTAAAGGAAATTATGCACTGTGTAGGTCTTCATCAAGGTTCTATTTTTGGCATGCTATAAGAAAATGCAGCTTTATTTGGCTGTACCCTTCTATGAGAAATTTTAGTTGTTTCAAGCATTCTTTTGCATTGGCAATCTGGCTACTATTTTTTTTTTTTTTAATAATAACCTAGTCTATTGACTGAGGTACAGTACTCGGCTCTTAAATTTTAAAACAAATTATAGTACTTAGAATTATTTTTATCTGCAGTCTTCAGTGATGTAAAATGTCTCACACTGTAATTCTGTGACTCCCTGTATAATTAATGAAAACAAACTGTAGTTGTAAGAGTCTGTGCAAGGTTTTAACATAAACCAAAAAAACAAAAAAGGCACTTCCCAAAGGATTTAACACATATGGAGTCAAGGTGCTCACAAGTTCTGTAATCAAAAGTATTTATATTGCTGATTCCGCTTTATAAACATGTATTTGCTTTTTGAAATATTGTACAACTAATGGCACATTGGATTACTTTGTATGAAGTATTTTATATTTTAATATTTATTTTCGCATCAGTCCTCTCTCTCGTGCTCTCTCTCTCTCTTTTATTTTTCTTCACCAGCTCTACATTACTGTAGGAAAAGAACACATTAAAAAAAAAATGCTGAAAAGAGTCCACCATCTAATCGATGAATGGACTTTTGAAGTTGCTTGTCAGCAAATTGTGGATATTTTACAAAAGCAAATGAACTGTGACAATCCACAACTCCCACAGATGTGAATTCAGAAATGCATCTGAAAATCCTGGTATGCCTGACAATCTGTTCTTTAAGTTCCATTAACAAAGTGGCATCCAATCCTTTCACTTGCAGTTTCTTGCAGGAGTGTATTGTCTAGAGGCTGTCTCTAGTAGTGATTAAGAGGTGGAGATTTTCTTTTTGTTTGTTTACTGTAGTAGGTGAGGGACGCCATATTTCTTGTCAGCTAATAATACCTGTCTGAGACAAAAATTAAAAAAAACTAATTAAAATTTCTGTGCACTTTTCTTTCCTGGCCATATTGATTTTATTTGCTTAAATTGAAACAATACATTGGGTTTGACCAGATTTTGACCCTTCACAAGAAGGAAGGACCTATATAGTACATGTTTCTTTGAGTTATTCTGGTACTGTTTGCTTATTTGTTCTGCAAATTCAAAATCATTTTTGTTGTGCATTATTTTGCATCTGCTGAAACTAAATGTGGTGTTATTGCACTCATTAAAAATGAAACAATCCATTTCTCTTGGAAAAAATGACAAGCTTTAGATGATGAAAGCTTAAATTATCCATCACTTGCAAAATGAATTCATATAATTTGCGAACATTATTAATGTAAATGAGACATTTCTGCTTAGATTTTTTTTATTTTGATGGGATCATTATATGGTTGATCATATGTGTATAGGAAGCTGCTGTACAATTAACTTGGAGATCTGAAAATGCTTTTTTGTCTTCATTGTTACAGTTTCAATTGTAATCCATTGCATCTCATTTTCTTGGGTGTTGGCACTGTAATATAAAAAAAAATTAAAAAAATCAGTGCTCAGTATTGTAACTAACTGTCCCTACTGAATATTCCTTTTCATAAATACTTGCTACCACAGGGAAATTAAGTTTTCATATAGAATAACTAGTTTCAGTAGTAACCATTGAAGAATTAAAAATAAAAGTTGTGGTTCAAGGCAGATATTTTTATGAAAAGTTTTCTCTATTGTAAAATTTGTTGTATATGGCTATGCTACTATCATGGAATAAGAAAAGAACAAGCATACCTCAAATAAAAAAAACTTCTGAGTTAAAATATGATTGCTGCTTGGTTTTTAGCATGAACCTCAGTTGTCTTGACTTTTAAATAATGATTTTGAAAGCAAAAAGCAAAATCTGTCTCTTGATTTGTAAAAGTAAAATACTGAACGTTCTGGACACCAGTTCACAGCTCGACACTGCAGTCGGGGTACAATTTTGGACTTGGAGTGCAAATGTGAGCTTTGCCACTTGATTTCCTGAGTTCGCATAGAGCAAGAGGAGCATATTCTGAAGAGCTACCACTGATTTAAAAGTAGAAATATCACTGAAGTCACAAGTGACCAAATCCTTCAGCTCAGAAGCCTATTGCTTTTGCCTCACTTAGGGATGCCATTGTCCTCATTGCGAATAACTGTGGAGAGTTTAAAAGAGACACTGAGGTAATTGGGGGCATGCCAATTTATATATTAAATATAAATATTTGAAGCCAATACAAAAATGAATGTAATCTGTCACACAGCAAGTCTATGCACTCCAATAGTCACAACATTGAAATATCCTGTCTGAAGAAATCCTTCTTAAGATCTAATGATATCTCTGAAGAAATAGTTCTGTAATTTTTCTTCTTTACCAAAAAATAAAGCACTTCCCACTAGCCTGAGAATTCCTGAAAGCCCATTTTTTTCCCCTAGAAGAATTCATGTAAGAAAACCTTAAAACTCAAGGTGTCAAACAGGTGTTAAAGTTTGGAATCATAGGAATGAATTAGTTCTGGAATGAAATGCTAATATAATAATATTACTAAAGCTATAACGTTTTAGTAGATATATGGAAATTACATAGGACTGTTACCCTCAGGCCCTCTGGATTTTTTTCAGTCAGCTTAAGATTTACACAAGGCAATTCTTCATTTTTGATAAACTTCTGAAGGTTCCCGCAGTAGCTGCTTAAGGTTCATTAAAATGTAATTAATTAATGATTTGCTGCTGAATAGCTGCTGACTGTGGTTTTCTTTTCACTTGTCCGACAGCATGAGTCACAGTTGCCAAGCCGACATCGAAACTATTTGCAGACTATAGCACCTATTGATGAGTTTTTCAATCTGCAGTTATTTGCATAGGAAAGATGCCAGATCTGTGTTTGTGGTCGGAGACACCTACTGCACACTAAAGGTTGCCTCAGAGTTTTCAGGGTTGTAATGACTTGCCTGTAGTTTATTTTCATCCATGTACAAGACAACATTTATATTGGTGCAAACAAATAAAGCTGTAATACTTACCTTAAACTGCAATTCCAGGGAAATGCTCATTTTAGCTTCCTGGTAAAAAGGGATAAGATGTAGGAAAAACAAGTATTCATGATTTGAAAGTTTTTTAGTGTGACCTATAAATGAAACCCCTTGGTTTCTTGTTCCCTTTTTGGTACCTCTACACTTCCTCCTCTTAAACCCTGAGCTGAAGGCAAAATGACTAGCAGCCTGAGTGTACTAGAATTCCTGGGCCTCCCCAGGCCATGCAGGCAGCCTGTATATTTAACTCTGAGGAATTCACATAAAATACAGACATGTTTTTATTGTGGAGGCAGGAGCAGCTATTCTTGACACATAAAATTAGTTGCATGGCAATATTGCTTTCAGATATGTACAAGGAAAGGCAACAGGGATTAACCATTTCCTGATTTGTTACCTCTGCTGTTATTTTGTAGAAGAGCTTGATAGAATTACCAACTTTGATGCATTATACAACAGCAAAGAAAATCAAAAGCCACATACTGTTTGTTTAAGCAGATTCTCCAATTCTATCAATAATCTACCATTTTGAGTGACATGCTCCCTGACAACTAAGAAGAACCTGGTTTACATTGTACCTTGAAAAGTGCTGCTGAAGCATTTTTGTATTTTAAAATATCCACAGGACCAAAAGTAGGCCAAACTCAAATAGTTCCTTTAAGATGAATGCAGAGGGCCAGGTGGTTTCATGCTAAAGAATCACATGTGAGGATTAATTACAGTACAAAGCTCTGGATATTGTGCAATATTTTTATACTGTATTTTGTTATTTAACTAGAATGGAGCTGAAGTAGTTTGTGTATTTCTGGTGTTTAGAGAGCCACATACTGCCTGGATACTGTTCTACTGAATCAGGCTGAGAGACTGCAATATCTTATAATTTGTTGGGGAACTAAGGTGGATGCCATTAAAAAGTAGGCACTTACTATTTGAAAGTAATTAGCATTACTGTGCCATGGTAACTGAATCAGTCTGATCTAGAAAAATGAACATGGGATTGGGAGGCAGGAGGTCCTGCATGCTAATGTTGGCTCTGCCACTGACTCACCATATGGCCTTGGACAAGTCATTTCATCTTTCTGCCCCAACTACAAAATGGGGATAATTCTCATCTATCTCACAGGGCTGTTTTGCAGATTAACCAGTTAATATCTATACAGAGCTTTCAATGCATGTGCTCTACAAAAAGTTAAGAATTATTACTAAACATCAGTTTCTACTTAGCATAAGACTAAACAAAGAGATCGGCATTACTGTGGTATTGCAGGTAATTATTTTTCAATAGTTCCTGTAAGGTGTTGAGTATCTCCTGCAAGATACCAGCCACCCTCTCTTCCCAGCACATTTTGGCCTTGGAAGTAGTTAACATTAGCACAATATGTATTCCTATTGTGATAATGTTATTGACTTTCAAAGGCGAAACTATAAAGTTTTTAAGCATGACCACTGTCTGTGATGCCCTTGCCGAGGGATCTATTTGATGATCTAATAAGTGTTCTCTATCTGTGATGATACTATATTATTCCCCATATTCGACAGAGTAATCTTTTCCACCTTTAAGAAGAGAAGCAGTGCATATATTTTTCAGACCCAGTTCTGCTTTCTTCCCCTGCCTAGCTTGTTGCTCACTCTATTCCAAAACAACTATGGCTCAGGGAACTCCATTGGCCCCCTTGAACAGATATATGGAAAAATGGACAAATCAGTTACTCTTTGATGTCTCCCTAAATGGGTTTTACTGGCAAGAACTGAGTCACTTCATTGGGCAATGAGCCTTGGTTGATATTGTGGCATCACTCACAATGGCACTATCTTTGGAAACTAGAGAAGTCATGTACTGAGAGTGGTACAGATCCATCGTGCTCTTCGTGATAGCTTAATCTTTCATTGTTGGGTGGAACTTTAATACAAGATGACCATGTGGATAAAGTAGTTCAGACCTATTCCATCCCTATTTTTATTGTGCACCTTTTAAATACCAAGTAATGATGGTATATAAAGGCTTTCTTATTTCCCATTTTTCTTTTTAAAGCCAGGTACCCAAACTACTCTTTGTGTCTTTGAATAACAGCTCGAATGAAATTGCTTATTACAACAGAGAGCAGGAAGGTTAAAAAAAAGACTCTAATTAGATTCCCTATTCATATATTTTGATGGGTAAGTGCAATTGTGGTAACTGTCTGGATCTGAATGTGCCAGGCCAATGTGTTTATCATCTACATTCTAAGAAGTTGTTGCTGTAATAAAAATCCAGACAGAATATGTCTGAGAAATCTTATGTCCTTGTCCTTGCTCACCAAATGTAAAGGATTTTGTTATAGGACTTGGCTAAGTTAAAACTGTTAAAAAATCCTCATTCCAGAAGCCCCTAGAAAGAGAGAAGAAGGTGGAAGAGAGGCTATTTCACGGGAAAATCCTAAATGCATTTGTCTGGAAAATGCATACAGCTCTGAAGAGAGAAAGCTGTATCTACGCACACACTTATCTGTAGTGCAGTTTCTACAGATCAATGCAGTATATACTGTAAACTGAAGAAAAGATTCATAATGGAATAATTGTAATTACAGAAATATGCAATGATAAATAAGACAATGGGCAACTACCACACTCGTCTGTTGTCAATTCAGGGAAGAATTGAAACTTTAGCTTATTTTACAATCTAAAATTTGTACCTCTGTGTGGGGATTTGGTCCAGTCTGCATATTACTTCAAGGTTACTTGTGTCTTTCTTTCACTAGTATTTTGATAATGCAGGCACCAATCAGAGTGGGACCGAACAGAGCTGATTCATACGCATCATCTTCAGATACTAAAATCTAAACTAAGCTAAAAATTTTCTTCAATTAATGTATTTAAACGTATATTTAAACTAGTTTCAGATTACTTAATATCACCCACTCATGACTTCTGTTTTATTCCAGCTCTTGTGAGTTATGAGGTTATCCCTAACTTGTGAAAATATTTCACATCTTAGATTCCACAACATTACTTATTTTATTCATATAAAGAGTGAGAGGAAGGGATATGTATTTATATGCATATAAATTTTTGATTATCCAAATGATATGCTTCATCATATCCATAGTAAAGAAAAGCCACAAACATATTTAAGAATGTATTTTTCTTGCCAAATCATGAGGTTATATCTTACTCTGAGCATTGTCAGTTCTTCTTCTATTGTGCTGTTTCATTTTCCTTTGCAATACACTGGTGGATTCAATCAACTAGTCTACTTCACTTTTAAAGATCAATGCTGGCTTAGTGTCGACAAATGTGTACTAACAAAAGTCACACAGACATTCATTAGTTTATGAAGTTTATAATAGTTTAAAAACAGTTGTACATTGAAATGATCAACAGCCAAAGGGAACACAATAGTTGGTAATTAAACAAAAGTGATGCTGATGTAATCAAATTACATGTTAACATACTTTGAGACACTTGGTTGTCAAAAAGAAAACTGGCATTTACTCTTTGTTAACTTTATTGTATTTTTTTAACTGTGAAAAAGATCACAAGCTAAAATATACCTTGGGGAACCTTTTTTCAGCCACTTAATTATATGAAATGATAATCTGAGCAACATTTGATCAAATTTTTCATTAGAACTCCCTTTTAATTTTTCATTAGCTTCATAATTAACTGAATTTGTACAGTCATCAGCCTGTTTACAGCTTTTTGCTGTGTAATGTACTGTACCATAACCCTCTCTTTTTTTTCAGATTATAACACAAAGTACCATACTGCCACATTATATCCTATGCTGAGTGACTGGAACATCCATTTCTACATGGCATCAGACTAATACATATATTTCCATAGGTAAATGGGGAAAAAGTGTTTCTCAATGTAAATCTTATTTGAATTCTCATTTTATTTTATTAAAGGTGGGAGGAGCGGAAATTAAACTAAAGAATTCAAAATGAAATTGAAGAGCTGGGCTGCTGAAACTCCACTGAAGACAGAACCTGACATGATTTCACCACAAATAATGCTTCCGGACCTTATAGGGCAAGCTGCAGCTTGAATGGATGATATCTTAGGTTTTGTAAAGCTAAAGGACTTATCTATTTAAAAAAAAAAAGCAGTCAGATAAGAGAATCTAAAGTTATGTCAAACAAATTACATTTTAGTTATTAGTAGCTAGTTTGTAAATATCAAAGACCCACTTATTGTAGTGCTTGGAGCTGCATTTGCATGCTGATGAAATGCAAGTGGATGGCTGTGAACTGTAGGGTTATCTCTAGTGGAGCAGTGGGGAGCTCCAGAATCAGACAGTTGAGCATCTGACCGACTCAAGAGTCCAAGCTGCAGACCTCTTCTATTCACTTTCTTCACAACAATTAAAATATGCAAAGTGATAATTTTTCTTAAGTAGCCTTAAATGTGCGATCTATTTAAATGTGAAGAAAATTGCCTGAAGCTTCTGGTGTGAGGGACAAAAAAAGAATAAATTATGCAAATAGCAGAAAAGGACTCTACCACTTGAACGCCTAATTTTCCCGTAATAAGCATACTGTTTCATTTAATTTTTTGCCTCTTATTAAAAGTGACAGTTCTTTTGCACTGTCTGATGGTTATATCTGACACAAGCTAGGGAAATGACTGCTAGACTAAATGCTAAAGCATTTTGGTAGCTTTTTTAGATGATGGTTACATTCACAAAGTAATTATGCACTGAAGAGTCGAGAAATAAGGTTTAATTACACAGTAATCGCTTCTGATGGACACGGCAGAAGTGTGAACACCGCCAGACTGCAATCCATCAATGACAAACCCCTGGCCACTTTTAATTCCTCCTCATTTGCATCATAACCTCCGCACCAAGTTGCACAAATGCTGTTAAATGTTAATAGGAGCTGTCTCTCCACTCAAAATGAATGCTTAAGCTGTTTCTTTTTTTTTTTTTTTTCTCCTCCACCTCAGACCTTCAAAACCAGCTCCTCTCTGAGAGCAGGCATTAAGCACAGAGCATGGTGCGTGGTCACTGTTGTGCTAATTGGGAGCAACACTTAAAGTTTTATCTCTCAAGCGCTAATAATGCACACTGCTGACAAACCAGTGAATAAGTAATGTACTTGGAGGGGGGGGGGGGAGGGGAGAAACTGGCATGCCTAGAATGAAAAATGCAGTTGGGACCGTTGTTCAGTGACTAGCTATTTGATTAGGCCCTGTAGTCATATTTAATCCAGATCCTTGGGGAGCATAGACAAAATTACATCTTCATCTCATCAAACATTCAGCCATCTTTAAGCATTCAGCTGATCAAGCTTTTATTGTTTCTCTTGCAGTTACACAGAGACAATGATGTCCTATGTTCTTCATTCCATTACCCTGCAAGGCTAAGCCTAAACTAGCTGTGTTCCTCCTTTTGTCAGGGCATGAGGGTGTAGTGGGGCTCTACCACTTCCACTCTGGCTACCACTCCATGTTCAAACATGCCAGTCAGTGTTGCGTCCTAACATGTATATTTGCTTCTCCTTTCAAAATCCTTCTTTCTTTTCCTTTTTCCTTTCCACTTTTGGTCTCCTCTCCTTGAAGCCCGGTCCATTTCGTAGGCCAGGTCTACATCATTAAATTTTAAATGGATCTTTTTCTGTCAAGCAGCAGGTATCACTTTCGTCCTGACAAGAGGAGGCTCCCCCTGCCGCCTGTCCACCAATCCTTCCAGCTGTCTGCTTTGCAGAACAGGCGAGGCAATTTGTAAGCAGTCTAAGTTTAACAGTAGACTCTAGGAAGTGACAAAAAAGAGCCTTTTTCTGCATGAAGATTGAGAATTATCAACACCTTTCACTGCATAATAGTTAAGCCTTTATCACTTCAGGAGCTGCTGATAAGGTTAAGAACACTAGACAAACTGCTCATTAGTGGAAAGGTTTGCCTTTTACATTAAAGACTGCTGGGTACTGAAGTTTCTCTAGTGAGCAATACATCCCTGGCATTTGAAAAGAACGAGCTAATCGTTGTACATAAATGAATATGGAAAAGAAAACCTGGTAAGTTCTGATGATATTAGGGAGGTTTTTCCTGTACATTCATTGTATGCCTTTCTGCGATGCACCAAAGCTGCAAACACCAATGATACAGAAGGCTGCATTCACTGGTCAAAGACTGTGTCTACAGGGGGAGCACTGGTGTATATCGGCTGTGGGACTTAAATGAGTAAGTCAACTATCTGTTCAAAGCAGATCTAAACACAGAAGTTACAAGACTAGTAACCCCACTTTGCGTGGTTACCCATTAGCTCCTGCTGTGCTACATTTGTGTTAGCAATGGTAAGAAAATTTAAGGAAAACAGGGCTAGCGTAAGTAAGGGCAAAGAAGCTCATTTCATCAAAATTCTGAAGTCAAACCTGAAAGAACTTTTCAGCCCTATCTCCCTACAGACCATTTCATATCTACATGGCATTAACACATATACGTCTCAACCAGGGTGGGCCGCATTGAGATAGGTGCTGTACAAGCATACAGAAAAGGACAGTTCCTGTCCCAAATAGCTTATAACTAAAAGACAAGATATAACAGGTGGATAAGGCAAACCAGGGTGCCAGCTTAAACAGGATAGAGTATTAAACATGGCTAACTAGGTAGGCCGCAGCAAGGTTATAATATTGCCATAATTTGTTTACAAGGGGAAAAAATCCTTGTGCACCCTGGTGAAGGAATCCATGCAAAAATATAGATGCATTTATGCTAGGGTTCTAACCATGTTTAAAAATGGACCTTTCCAGAAAAGTGCCTAATATTGTCTGAAATTTCTGTGTAGCTAGACTTAACCATATTATAAAAGGGTTTATACAAATCTTGCAGTTTTGGTAGCAGAGGCAGTGTAGGTACTGTATTCTCAGTAGGACCTAAGCTATACCAGTGCCTGTCTACAATGGGATTTGAAAGTGTTAGCACAGCGGTGTCCAATAGAAATTCGATGCTAGCCACACTTGTGGTTTTGAATTTTTCTTATTCGCCACATTATAAAAAAGGATTAAAAAACATACTACAAATGACATTTCAAATATCAAAAATAAGTAGATATTACAAAAAAAATATTAATAGGTACTAGTAACACAAAATTACTATATCCTAGCCATGTTAACAAGCTGTATATCAAAGCACGTAACCTGTCTTCCAGTACTGCTGTCTTCAATACACCAACACATTGCTCATGCATTAGCCACAATTCAGTACCCTATTCGCCACATGTGGCTAGTGACGAATGTATTGGACACCGCTGTGTTAGCACCTTTCTAACAAAGACCATTTTAAAATGCAGTTCTGGCTTTGAACGTGTATGTACTCAGGATCCCATTTTTAGTACTAGTATGTCTGTGTTAGTCTGAGCCCCAGACAGGAAGGGTGAGTCTGGTGGTTAGGGTATTAGCCTGGGAAGACCCAAGTTTAATTCCTTGCACCACTGCAAACTTCCTGTGTGACCTTCAGCCAGTCACTTACTCTTTCATTGCTTCAGTTCCCCATCTGTAAAGTAAGGATAATAGCACTGCTTTACCTCACCGGCATGTTTTGAGGATAGATACATTAAAGATGGGGAGATCTTCAGATATGACAGTGATGGGGCTGTATAAGTAGATGAGCTAGATAGCCAGTAGCTACAACTGTGTTGTGGGACCCAGTCCCCCAACCATTTCTCAGGACCTTAGCATGGTTTGCGAAAATTGTTATGATGTTGCCTATACTATGAAATAAAACCTTGTTACAACCAGTTCTCTGAACACAGCTGGAATAGTGGAGTAGGTGGTGCCATAGCTCTAACAAAGTCATGAAAATCAAGGTTACTATCTTTACAAAATTAGCTCTAAAGAACGAATGTTAGATTAGTATACAAAGTCAATGTATTTGCTTTTGAATAAACAATATGATGAACTGACAGAAATTAAATCTTGAAAACTGGTTCTTCCCATGTTACCTTCCACTCCTGCCCTCTTCACTGACTTTGTTCTCTCAAGATATAGTATATCAGGCCAGACTCTTAGCTGGTGTAAACTGAGTTAGCTCAGCTGACTTCAATGGAGGTAGCCCAATTAAGCCCCACTGAGGATCTGGCCCATTTTCTATAAAAGAAGGAAAAACAGGAGCTAACGAGTATATGAAGAGGCACACCTCAGATTTTAAAGGTATTTAGGTGATGATGCTCTTGAAAATCCCATTAGGTACCTATCTGCATCTTTAGGCACCTAAATACCTTTACAAATCTGGACCTTACTGCCATAGGATTTGATCTTTACTATAACTTAGTCCTGGAACTTATGAGAAGCATGTTGCTTTCAGTTCCCACTGAAGTAAGTGGAAGTTGAGGGCTTTTAGCACCTTGTTGGATCAGGCCCTCAGACCAAATTCTGGAGTCTCCATTCAATATTGAAAAAAGCAAAACTAATGAAGTCAATGCTTAAACTGAATAAGGGCTTCAGATTTACCCCTCATGGACAGCATTCTGTTTGTAAAAAAATGGGACACACCTACTGTGCTAACAAAATAATAAGTTCTGTATTTTTTAATAGAGCATTACATATTGATGTTGCTTCTGTCTTCAAATCCAATTGAACACAAAACCAACCGGGCCTGTTATGTTGAAATGCAAACCTGAACGGCTGATAAATCTACTTTGGAATTTTTCTTGTTACATTAATGTTTTTTGCATTTGTATTTTACTATATAAAAATTTTCTATAAAAATTCAATACAAAATACCTAACAGCAATCTTTTTACTAAAACATCACCAGGTGCCATATTTTGTCACAATAATGCAAATAATGTAGATGGAAACAAATTTTCCATGAACATAGCTCTAGTTTTAAAGTGTTCATATGTACGGTAATATTACGATAATATGGTTTACACTGATTCAAAATGTGATTGTCCCTTTCTCCTGCAGTTTTTATGCATTTAAAAGAAGTTTAATCTTTTCCCTCCTTTTTAGTTTGGTTTTAGAATTTGAAAAATGGAGATACAAAGGGAGCTGTGGCAGCTGAATTCTTTTTCATGTATGTCCAGGCCAGGTGTAGTCCAGCATAATGTGTAGTAATATGCCTCTTTGGTTCTCCTATATGATGACCTGTTCTTCCTCCAGAGTGCTCAGACACACAGAATAACTGAGGTGAAACTGAACTTAAGCATATATTGTTCTTTGTAGCACTGAAGAATCAGCACTTTTGCCCAATGTGAACTGATGTGGATTGTAATCTATTGAGATATGGGATTTGTATACAATACAAAATATAAATAAAACCTTGGCTGCACTAGACTTTTTTTCTGGAAAAAAAAATCCCATAATTGCTAATACCCTGCAGCTGCTCCACCAGCAATAGCCACTGTGGGAACATTTGCATAGACAACATGCAAACAGCCACTCGGAGCAGATTTAGACAGCATGGTACCAAAAATTCCAGCAATTGCCTGAAGCTTCCTATCACTGCTGCCTCTGGTAGAGTCTCACCAGGGGGAATTTTTTCAGAAAAAGCTAGCGTAGGCCCAACCTACACACAGTTGTGAATTGTGGTTGTGGCCCGCATGTGTTATAACATGTTTTTGTCTGGCCTAAACAGACATTTCTTCTACTATGGAAGTAACAGGTGTTACAACCATATGAAGGAATCGTGTTAAACCTGGTACCCATCTAGGCTAAAACATAGTTCATAGTTATAACATCTCACTTGTTTCTAACTGTGGCAGCAAGGGAACAAAGCATGTTATAGCACAGGTGTGCCATAACCGTGGCTCACAAATGTGTTTAAACATAGTTACTTTTCTGGTGTAATAGGCTGCTAGGATACTATTTTCTGTAGGAAATGAAGTGTATTCAGTTTACCTTATAATCCATAACAGTAATAGGCTGTTGAAAAGGAATCCTTAATCATTTACTCTGTAATGAGTTTTTCACCTGAAATGCCATAACAGATGAGTAACTCTTTAGTGTGAATTTAGCCACACCCCGCCACTGTGGAGGGGAGATTTGCTGTTGTTTGTTGAAAACATGTTCTGCAGGAGTCCTAGGCCTGATTCTGCTTCCAGACTCTTTTTATAGTAGTGTGCTTCCATTGGTCTGGTCCATTCCCTTCCGTTGTAAACTCGACAGACAAGAGCTATGGCAGAAGTGAAAATATCTTCCTGTTCTCCTCCCTCCCTTAAAGAGCTTCTAAACTCGTTCCCTGTCATTCCATTGGGAATGGGGCAGAGCTTCTTTTTCCTGCATGGCAGACTGTAGAGCCAGCTGACAAACCTGGCAGACTTCTGCACTAGCTCTGGCCTCCAGCAGCCCTACTGTATCCTTGACTGTGCAGCTGTACTGGATCCATACTACCAAGACTCCCCCTGCTGGTGGTTGTCTGAGGGAGTAGTCAGCCCTCTTAAGGGAAGTGGTGTCCAGTGGTCAGCCTATCCCCATCACATGGTGTGAACCTTTAGATTATGAGCAGTACTGGATTTGGCGCAATGTCACCGGACCCACGCTTCAAAGGGGCCCTGGCCCAGCCTGCTCTTCTCTGCCCCCCACCCACCGCTCTCTCCTGCGGGGGCAGAAGCTTGGTCCTGCCGGGTCCTGCTGCAGCAGGGCAGGCTCCGCTGGCAGCCAAGCTCCCCGTCCCCCGCCTCTTCCCTGGAGCGTGCTGCGTTCCTGCCCCTCCTCCTCTCAGCACTTCCCCGGCCGCCGAACAGCTGTTTGCCGGCACGAGGGCGGGGGAGGAGCGGAGTCGCAGCGTGCTCACCGCTCGGGGGAGGAGGCAGAGAAGAGGTGGGAGTGGGGCCTTGAGGAAGGGGGTGGAATTGGGACATACCCCCTCCAACCCTCTGCTGTGAGCCTCTCAGGGCAGGGAGCACCCCCACAACCCCATCCCACACCCCCAGCCCTCTGCCCTGACTCCTTCACCCCCACACACATACCCAGCCCCCCCACACTCAATGCCCTGACTCCTGCACCCCCTTCACACACACCCAGCCCTGACTCCTGCACCCCCCACACACACCCTCACGGCCCCAGCCCTGACTCCTGCACCCCCACACACATACCCAGCCCCCCATACCCCATGCCCTGACTCCTGCACCCCCATCACATGCCCACCCCCACCCTGAGCACCAAACAGGAGCTCCTTCACACACTCCCCACATTCCCACCTGCACCCCTCGCATCAAATGGGAGCTGCCCCAGGTGAGTGCTTCACACCCCAACCTCCTGCCCCAATCCTGAGCCCCCTCCCTCACCCTAGCTCCGGGACAGACCCTGCACCCTAACCCCAACTCCCTCCCAGACCCTGCACCCCCAGCTCTGTGCTCAGTGAACCCCCACCCTCAGCTCAGTGCAGAGAGAGATGAAGAGAATGGGCTAGAACCAGGGAGAAGGTGGGTATCTGCTCTATGTGGGTAGGGGTGGGGGGATCCTGTTTACCCCCTCCCCAGCCCTGCTGTGCTTGCAGTTTACCCCCGGCCCCTCCCTTGCTCCAGGGACCAACCCTAGCTCCCACCCCACTGTGCTCTTGCCCCCGGCCCCTGCCTTGCTCCAGTCAGCAGGGACTAATCCTCCCCCAATGCCTCACTGTGCTCATCTTGCCCCTGGCCCCTGCCTCACTCCAGCAGGGGACCAATCCTTTCCCCCACCATGCCCCACTGTGCTCTTGCCCCTGGCACCTGCCTCACTTCAGCTGGGGACCAATCCTCCTCCCCCCACCCCCCCACAATGCCCCACTGTCAAGGTGGATAAAAATCAATGACTTTTTAAAAAAAATAATTAAAAATTGGATTTTTTTTTAATTTAAATAGGTTTTTGCCTCAAAAATCCAATCTAAAGATAGTTTTAATTAAGATACATTATATCTCGTTATGGAATAAGGATTATAAATTATAATTCTATAGTATGAGACAATATATTCATGTAATTCAAGTTTTGTAAATGAGTTCTAATAGTTCATGGATTAGGGACCCAATCTTATGGGGTTCCACAGGCTTCTGTATAGATTATTTAGGTTAATCTTTCTATCTACGCAATGGGACTCAGTGCTCAGTCTAGAAGATACCATCAGTGATGCTTAGTTTTGCAGTTCTCAAACTGTGGATTTGTGTCTCCATAAGTAACATGCTTGTTAACAGCAAAAATGTTTTAAAATAAAAAAATAATATAGAGAGGTGAGAAATAACAGACCTCAACTCTATTGTCCCTCTGCAAATTTGTGTACACAGAGTCAATCCCTTACCTCTTTTTAAAAGTGAAAAGTTTCAAAAAGTTCAATGAATAGAAGATTGTAGGGGGTGGAATAGATCTGGACAAGGAGAAGAAGTCTGGAGATAAATGTGAGAAGCGAGGGCCATATGCTTTTTTGATTAAATATTATGTTTGCTGTTGAAGAAAAAAATCCAGAATACTTAACATTGTTGTTTTTGTTAAATAAAACAATTTATAATGTCTGTCTGGTGATGTTCTCCTCCTAATACTGCCTGGCAAGAAAATCCTCCAAATATTAATGATTAACCTGTTGAATTGGAGATAGTTCACCTCCCAATGACTTCATAAATATCTGCTTCAATTATCTTTGGTAAATGAAATAACCAAACAATCACTCATTTTCGGATATAGCTGTAAAAGTTCATATGAAAAGTTTTCAAAATAAATCACTGTTTAAAAATGTAGTGTGTACCTTCTAAAAATGAAATCTACATCTATCTCTGAGTTGTGAAGAATATGTATTAAGGTTATAACAACCAACAAGAATGCACTTTTAAATAGAAAACCATGATTAAATCAAGTCTTCCTGACTAGTGATTTAAATCATGATTTAAATCAAATCCACCCTGCCCGCTGTGCTCTTGCCCCTGGCCCCTTCATTCCTCAGGGGTCCCACAAATATGTTTGGCACCGGGCCCACAAAAAGTTAATCCGGCCTTGCCTGACTTATACAAGAACCTAGGAGATACTGGTAGAGAGGAAGTGGTCCCAGTAATAAGTGATGCTTGGGAGAAAATCTCATCACTGTTTCTTTAAGGGCCTGGGACCAGGAGCTTTGCAGAGTGGATGAGACAAAGCTCCTCTCTCTCCCTACCAAGTGGTATGAGATTTAAGGAAGGGGACCAGCATATATACTGCCCCCCAGTCCCAAGAGAGACACCAGGAGGAGAAGGCTGAACCCTCTGAGCCCAGGGATTGACTGCGGGGAAAAGAGCCAGATGAAGGAGAAGCTGGCTAACATCCTGAAACTGGCTAAATTACGACCAGCTCCCAGGAGGACTGCTGATAACTCCCATCCTAAGGAGAGGGACTGATGGAAGTACAGACCAGCCACAGGAGCAGGTCTGGGGCTTCCTGAAAGTGGGCAAGAAAACCTATTAGGACTGTTATATGGACCCAAGTGGGTATGAACTTGAGTGACTAAGAAGTGTATTACACTCTGTAGAAAGAGTTCATACACCAGACCCCACGAAGGGGATATATGTTTTGAACTAATTTGATCTGTGCAGGTCCGGCGCTATAACTAGGCGACCCTAGGTGGTCGCCTAGGGTACCAGGATTTGGGGGGCGGCGGGCAGCTGCCTCCTGGCTCCACGCTCAGCCGCTGAGCCGGGAGGCAGCCAGCGAGCCGCCCCCCTGCCCCACACTCAGCGGCTGAGCGGGGAGCCACCCCGCTGCCCCCCCCATGCTCAACGGCTGAGCGGGGAGCCAGGAGGTGGCCGTGGCGAGCGGCCCCCGCTGCTTCCCAGCTCCATGCTGAGCTCCCACAGCCCTGGCTGGCGGGGGGGCGGGGGCGCAGGGCTGGTGCAAGGAAGTTTCGCCTAGGGCGTGAAACTTCCTTGGACCGGCCCTGGATCTGTGTAATTGGTTGAAATAATCTATGCAGGTGCTGAGGGCAGTGAAAAGGCCATAAGGTGCCATGCCCCATGACCCTGTCCTTGTAACTCCTGGGAGAGGGCACTGTCAACAAGATTGCAGTATCTCTTTTTGACTAAGTTTCACAGGGCCGGAGAGAGTCCATGCACCTCTGTTTTTCTGCCCTCGCTTTTGTGGACATTGGATATCTAAATAACAAGTACTCGGACATCTAACTAACCAAAAGAGTGACTGCAATTATTGGGCCAACAAAAATGGAGGCCAGAGCTTGTAAATGTGGCCATGCAGTGTAGAACTGTGAAAAAGGGTGTGTAAGATATTTCTACTAGTTTTGGGGATGAAAAGCAGCGTTATCAGCTATGAATACTACCAGATAAGTCAATTCTCCATTTCTTTATATTTATCCAGTATAAGATTTAAAGGATTTAAATATCTATATAAAAGGAAAACCTTTTTATTTAACTCTCAGAATGTTATTTTACAGAAAGTCAGATGAATGAATCAGAAGACATACAGTCCACAGTCTCCAAAGGATTACTGCAGAGATTCTAACATTTAAAGGTAAACATATTGCATAGGAGAAACTTTTAGAAAGACACCTTAAAATATTCTCCTAATTGCCAGAAATAGTCATAATTATGAATGTTTCTAGGTTGATTGGAGAGAATATGTTTCAACCATTGAGATTATTGAACTTTTAACACCTGCCCTAAGATATCTATTGTTGTCAGTGTCTATGTGTTGAACTGGATAGATGTTAATAGCAGCAAAATTTCCAGGAACTTTGTAGTTTAATTTGTCTTGCATGTAGTAAAACACCTTACTAAAATGTTTAAATAAATTTCAACAGGCTTGTTTGAACTCTGTATTGTAGTTACAGGGCACAATATTGTTAATCAATTCTATATTTGACTCAGAATTTCCAACACTGGAGATTCCAGATTAAACAAGGAGGAACTATTCATGCAAACACAGCCCATTTCAAGAGTAGGGTAATGGCAAGTATGCTATGATCAGGGTCCTTGATAACTCTAATACCTGTTTTCCCATATAATATGTAACTTTATTTTTAAAAACCTATAATTTTATTTTAAAGACAATAAAAATATCTATTAATCTCAGGTTTAAAAGCATTTTTCTTTTCAACAATTGAAATGAAAATTAGTACTCTAATTTGTGTTCTCCTCCCACTTCTTGCCCTCTTTTAGACGGTGGTATATAGGGTGTAAGTAGATATGAAGGAATCTGAGTATAAGGGAGTGTCATTTACACACAATCTCTGAATTTTCCCCCATAGTATTCCCTAAGTAGTCGATATAGCATTGTTTCCTAACAGGGTTATTTGAAAATAATCCCTGTTCACAATGGAGAGGCACAGTATGGCAGAATCCTGCTAGCGACCATTGTGATTAAGAGTTGTTGCAAACATAGTTTCAACTGCAGTGGAGACATAGCCTAAATCAGTAGTCTTTACCTTTTTCTTTACATAGTAGTTTCTTCTCCAACTCAAATGGAAACATGCTTCAAAGTTCATGCTTTGCAGAGATTGACCTGAAGTATAAAGGCACTGTATCAGTAGCTGGGTTAAGATAGCTCAGCACTAAAAAATTAAAATTGATAAATTTAAATACAGTGTAAACTATTGGCCTCGAAGCTCACATTCAGATGTACAGGCTTTAATAGTGTAGTCTAATATAACAAACAAATAGGGGAAATGTCACCATCATTTTCAGCATTCAGATACAAAAATAGAATGGGGAAAGATGAAGCTTCAACAGAGTCTCTCAGCTGATGGAAAGGAATGAAGAGTCAGGGTTGCAGAAATCTCCCACTGAAGTTCAAATGTTTGTGTGCAGGAGAAAAAATCTACTTGACCAATGACCCTTCACTTCTCCATCTACTAAAAGTTGATACTGAGAAATCGACACATATTCCCAATTTTGTCGAGAACAATTTTTGGAAACTGCATTTTACTCATATGAAGACATTAAAAATGTATGTTGCTACCACTTTGGGTGCACTCATTCAGAGTGTTGTCAATGCCATCTCTTCATGGTTTAGGCCAGTCTTGTGTGAGCAGTTGTCAATATTTCTGTTTCAAAACTTTCATTAAAAGTGGTTGCAACTACTGCCAGGGTTAGTAAGACTGGATATTAATAGAATAATTCTAGCTGACAGGTAGCCAAGTGTCAAAATAGTCCATAGACACTGTTGGTTTCCATCAAAAGAAGACTGATATCAGGTTGCAGTCATATTGTCTAGTTACTAGAAGCTGCTGCTCCCCAATTAGTAAGCAAATGGGAATCCATTACAAGAGAAAATTAAAGATTACCTAGAATTGAAGGAGTCTCATTGTTAAGACATCACCATTTTCTTCCCTTTCCCCCGCTTGTTTTTCTACTCTACACTTTTTAAAATACTCTTAAAAATGAGTGTATTTTGTATTAGTCTGACAGCACCAAAAAATGTAAATTTCTCTCCCTCTCCCTTTCACTCTCTGGGCACCACTCCCCCCGCTCCTCCTCCCCACCCCCCACCCCCCCCCGCAACAGATAACCCTTCTCCCGTTCCCTGTAGTGGGAATTGGGGAAACAAACAAAGAAGTTTATACAGAGTCACTCACAGCTTGCTGGAAAGAGATAAGAATAGCCTAAATAAAACCCAACAACCTCAAAACCTAAAATCAGTTAATGCTAAACAAAGGGATTAAGAGGAATAATAAAAATGGCTTGTATTACTATATTGGGAATAAAGGTGCAATAAAAAGAATAAAAGTTTATTAATATATGAGATGGGGGATGAAGTTAATGGTGACTCTAAAATGGCTACAGTACAGAATTCCTTCCTAAAATGATTTTAAAATGGGAAATAAAATAGGTGTGCAGCTGAAAAGATGTCTACCTTTTCTACTTCATGCCTGAGTAGGTTGGGGACAGAAAAAGCCCTGGCGTAATTTAGAGGCGCCTAAAAGTGTCTCTAAATTATGCCTCCTGCAGCAGTTCCATAAGGAGCTGTTTCTATTTGTTCTGGGGAGGAATAAATATTTTTGGTGGCAGGTTGAGGTTAATTATTTGAGGTTTGTTTTAAGGGCAACTTTTTGAAATTGTTCAGTGGTTTAGAGTGGTAGAAGTAGTCCTGACAGAAATGAATTAATGAACAGAGACCATCAATATGCAAGATAAATGTAATTTACTGTGTGCCTCTGTAATTTATCACATGTTGAATATTACCAGGAATGGGTACATATCTGTGTATCTGTCAGTATGGACACACACAGACACTTCAATGTTTTAGGAAGACATTGAAAGGCCTTTAAAAAAGTAATTAATTAGAACTCTAAACTCATTTTGACACAGAGCATTATATACATCTTGACTATTTTGATATATGTGTGGTCTCTATCTCTATTGTTAGTAGAAAACTCAGTTTAGTCCACAACCTTGAAATCAGATTTCTGTGAGTGGGCCCTTAAACACAGATCCAAATGAGGACAATGTACTTTGCGTGGGTGCAGTAGTCCACCTGGATGGATCCAATTCTAGGATTGGGGCCCAGATTCAATAATATGGCTTTGTTACTTTGGTAAAACAAACAAATATACATATTTGTTTCTAATTTGCCTTATTTCTTGGAGTAATATTTACCATTTAGATATAATCTCAATGTGTGGACACCAGGTACTGCTGATATTTAAGACAGATAAAAGTATTTTAAATTGCTGTACAGTCAAAAATCAGTGGTCAGCTCACAATTCTAATTCTCTCTATAGGCATTATTGTGCTCATGATCATGGCATCTGAGTATTTATTTAAAATATTATTCTTGAACATCCCATAAGATTTCTATTAGATTTTCTTGATCATAAGGTAAAATGAACACCACCACCTAGCTGCTAAATGAAAGTGCTTCTTTACAATGAAAGATTGCTATATATATAAATAAATTTTGGAAAATATACTTCAAATTTTTCTAGGGAATTTAAATAAAGTAAGTTGGCTTACGATATGCATACCAAAAGCACTGTGATTTAAAAACAAAAAAGAAATACCAGATCTATGCATACAGCCAAAGTGACCCTTAAAGGAATCCAGTATTACGACAAAGCTGTCTGTCCTTGCTATTCTTAGAAGATAGGTAGTCCCTGGTAAAATGCCACAATGGCTCTTTTCCTAAATAGCTTACTTGTTATTAGTCATTTAATCCCTATCTATGCAACTGTTCTACTGACTAGTGAACTGAAATGGGAGAAATGCAATGAAAGGTTCAGGTTTTACATGTGAAAAATGCAGTAGCTTATTTTGTCCTACTTTGTAATCAGCGTTTATGTATATGTTTAGATTGAAAAGTTAATCCTATAGTTTTCTGATCCAATCATATTAATGAAGTAGCAAAATTCTACTGGTGTGATTCTGTGCTTCTGTCAATTTAGTAAATAAATATGAAGCAGAATAAAATGCTTATGTTTTATCATACTCTTATAATTATGTAGGAATTAAACCAGTAAAAATGTAGATTGAACTTTGCTTTAATTGGTTTATGTTTAAAGATTCTTTGATCAGCGATAACAGTAATATATATTAACATGTTGCATTTTAAAGTGACGCTGCCTTTCATTAATCAAGTGTCTGTATGGTTGATTAATTTGAACAAGGTTTAAATTGCTATGAAAATTTATCATTCATAGCCATGATCTCCATTTACATATATGTTAATTATGGTAAATGTAATCTTTTTCTGAATCCTCCGGGCTGCATACTAAAAAGACACAGTGATCATAGTGAGTGACTACTTTTCTATTACAAAGTGAACTCGGACTAGTATTCAGTAAAGTCTGTTTCAGTTGTCAAAGATAGACTAAAAACATTAAAACATTTTATGCTAAAGACAAGTTCAAATACTATAGACGGTATTTCTTTTTCAAATGATTTCCTTATTAAATAGCTAGAATGTTTAAGAAAATGAAACTACAACCAACCTCTATAGTATTTAGTTCCGTATGTATGTGCTGAAAGAATATTTTCCCTACACAGGCTTTCTCCATATTAGCTATGTTATTAATAAGCACAAGAGAGGTTTTTCCATATGTCTTTTAAGAATACTGACTTGGGAAGTGAGAGAGTCTGAAAAAGTCTTTGTAATAAAATTAAAATTAATTAAATTGCAGGAAATAGACACCTCTGAGGTTTATAGTCTCTGAACAAGTCCTAGAAAAAAAAATTCTCTGTATGCTGACTGTAAAATAGCCACATTAACGTTCCTTTTTGCTTGCCCAGAATATACTGATGCATGTGTTTAATGAAAATAAACACACTTCACTCTGCTTTTTTCAAATTCTCCAACTGAAGATGACAGTAATTTGTCTAAAACTTATTATGTTGTCATAGTTAAGAATTTTATCAAGATTTAAAGAGCAACAATGCTTTACAGCACATTTCCCACAGTGTTATGCAGAACATTTAGATTGGCAGGAAGTGGAATTCAGAGAGGAAACAAAAAATATTTTTCTTCTTGCAAACATGTCTTGTATTGTTTATGAAAAAATAAGCATATCAATAGAAGCTAATTAATGTCCATTAAATAACACTATGGGCCTGATATTGGAGTCCATATGAAGACAAAACTCCTACTGATTTCTACAGAGAAGATTCCTGCATAGGATCTGGCACTATATTTGTTTCATCCAGAACATCCACACAGAGTTATTCAATATTATGTAGAATAAATCATAGAATTTAGAGATGAAGAAGAATTATGAGGTCATCCAGCCCCTGTCCTGTTTCAGAAAAGCACCTGAGCTTGTGTTGCGCCCACTTCTATCCACAACAGCCCTTAAGCACATGCTTAACTTCATTGTCTTGAATGCATTACTGAATGAGGGCTTGATCCTACTCCCCTGGAAGTCAGCATCAGAACTCCCAGTGATTTGAATGGATTAAGTCACTGGGGCCCTAGTTCCCTCCCTGCCAATAATGCAGAATTGGTTCTTACATTATTTTCTGATTGTCTTCCATATCCGTTTTTTACATTTTGAAATTAAACCTGTTTTTAGCAGCTTAGAATGAAATTGAAGGGACTCTTCATAAGGACAAGTTAAAGAATTTCTTTATTTCCATTAAATTTATATAATTTTCTGCTTAAATTGATAGTATTTACATAATGTATTCACTGCAGGACCAGCCTCATTTCTTAGTCACAACTTAATGCAATTAAAATGTCTATTTGGAAATCTTTGCAAGCATAGCACCTTTTACTACCTGACTGGGCTATTTTTAAAGATACTTATTGTGCAATTTTCTTTCATACAGTCTCATAATGAAATAGAGTGATTTAGGCCTTGATCCTGAAAACACTTATGCAACACAGAGTTTTTGCCTTTCGGGCTTCTGGGAACAGTAAATACATCATCTGAAGAGGCTCCTGATACATTACAAGGAAGAAAATATAGATAGTGAGGGATCAACTGTTATGACCTGCACAGGATGTGCCATGTTTATCTTTCTCCCAGAGGACAGAAGTGACTTTGCCTGGATGAAGTGCAAGCTGGTCTCTGTACTGGAAGGAAAAGTTTAAAGGACTGGAGGCCCAAGTAACGACCTGCATTGCATCAGAGAAAATGAAAACTTCCTGAAAAGAAGTAAGGATTGATTTGTGGCCACAGCACACTGAAGAATCAGACAGGGCAGTGCAGGGGGGGAACTGAAGAATATGGATGAAAATTGGCAGCATGTGACCTCCAGAAGAAGAAGGAGAACCAATATACCCCCCCAACACAAATAGAGGTAAGCAATTCCTTTCAGGCTGTCTGCACAGGTACTTCTGCTAAGAATGCTTTGGAAGAGTCATCTGATGGAAGGGATCAGAGGGAGACCCCATTGACTGGAAGGCATGGGATGCATTGTCCTACGGATGGGAGGAGAAGGATAGTGGTGGTCGTGGACTCCCTCCTAAGTGGGAGAGTGTCATCATCTGCCATCTGGACTGGGAATCCTGAGAAATGTGCTGCTTGCCTGGAGCTTGAATTCAGGATGTGACGGAGAGTCTGCCGAGACTCATGGACCCTTGGACCGCTATCCCTTCCTACTTATCCACATGGGTACCAAAGAAAGACCTTGAGTGGATCACTGCAGACTATTGTGGCTCTGGGAAGAAAGATAAAAGAATCTGGGGCTCAAGTAGTATTCTCATCCATTCTCCCTGTTGAAGGAAAAGGCCCAGGAAGGTACTGTCGAATCATGGAAGTAAAGGTGTGGCTACGCAGGTGGTGTTGGTGAGACAGCTTTGACTTCTTTGACAACAAGCTGATGTTCCAGGAAAGAAGTTCCAGGACTACTATGCTGGGATAGGATCCATCTATCAAATACTGGGAAGAGCATCTTTGGACATCATCTGGCTAACCTGATAAAGAGAGCTTTAAACTAGGTCTTATGCGGGATGATGACAAAAATCCGGCCAATGCACATATAGGCTCAAGTAATGAAGTCAAGAGGAAGGGGCTAAATTCTGGATATCTGTTGGAAGACTATTATAGCAAAACATAATGTGTCCTGCAAGTTCTTAGCATAGATTTACTAATTACAAATCATGCCAAATCAGCTTGATTTCCTTCTTTGACAGGGTAACTGGTTTGGTGGATAGGAGGAATACAGTGGACATAATATACCTGGACTTTACTAAGTCTTTTGACACAGTCCCACATGACATTCTCATAAGTAAGCTGGAGAAATGTGGGCTTGGTGGAACTACTATTAAATGGATACAGAATTGGTTAAATAACTGCAAACAAAGAGTAACTACCAATGGAATGATGTCAGATTGGAGGGAGGCCTCAAGTGGGGTTCCACAGGAACCTGTTCTGGGTCCTGTGTTGTTTAACATCTTTATTAATGAGCTGGATATAGGAATAGAGAGCCTACTGATCAAATTTACAGATGACAAAAAGCTGGGGGAGGGTTGCCAACACTTTGGAGGATACAGCAAAATTCAAAAGGATATTGATAAATTGGAGAACAGGGCTATAGGCAACAAAATGAAATTCAACAAAGACAAATGTAAGATGCTGCAATTACGGAAGAAAAACCAAATACTCAAATACAGAATGGGGGCTAATTGGCTTGGCAGCAGCACTGTTGAGAAGGATCTGGGAGTTGTGGTGAATCACAACCTCAACATGAGTCTGAATCACTCAGGTGAGTGTTTTTTGACAAGTAAGTAAAATATCATTTTTTTTCATTACTAGATATTGTGGTTGGTCTGGTACAGATAAATCATGCTTATTCAGAACGTTGGGGTTATTGAAATTCATTCTTAGCCCACAAATCTGAAATCTGTATGGAATTCATATGGAAAGTGAAATTTGTTTTTGTTAAGTGCATGACACTCTCAGCAAAAGGTGGTCTGGATGCTGACGAGCTACACTGTTTACATGTATTTTAGACATGGTTTCAAAGTACATATTGTTCAAAAAGAAATTATATGGCTTGCCAGTCTGAAATATTCTGTAACAAGCACTTTTCCTGTTCTTTTTGATAACACCAGGAAATTAAGTTGTAGATAAAAAATAAAAGAAAAATGGAATATTGTGTCCAATTCTGTTGTCCATGTTTCCAAACTATTTTTTCCCCAATTTTTCAACTGAGAGAAGAGCTACAAGAATTATTCAAGATCTAGAAAAACAGCCTTGTAGTGAGAGACTTAATCTCAATCTATTTAATTTATTCAAGTGAAGAGTAAGAAGTGACTTGATCACAGTCTACAAGTACCTGCATGGAGAATGGATTTCTGATAGTAGGTGGCTCTGTAATCCAGCAGAAAATGGCAAAGCAAGATCCAATGTTTGAAAGTCGAAGCTAAACAAAGAAGCACAAATTTATGGCTGTGAGAGTAATTGGTATAACTTACTTGTACATGCAGTAGATTCTCTGTCTCCTGTAGTTTTAAAAATCAAGACTGGATAGCCTTCTAAAACATGCTATTGCTCACAGAAGTTAAGGGCTTGATGCAGAAATTATTGGGTGAGGTCCTGTGGCCTGTGTTATGCAGGTCAAACTAGATGACCATAATGGTCCTTTCTGAACTTAAAATCTATGAAAAAATTAACCAGACTTTTTGTATCTTAGCAAAGACCAGAGGTTTTGGGGCCAGGGGTTGGTTTGGTTCTTAGATTTTTTTAAAAAAAAGATTGCTTTGAGAGAGACAAGGTGGATGAGGTAACATCTTTTATAGGATGAGCTTCTGTTGGTGGAGGGGGGTCAAATGTTCGAGCTTCACAGAGTTCTTCCTCAGCTCTCAGAAGGTAAGCAGAATATCCCAGATAAATACAAGGTGGTACAGCTTATTAAGCATAAGGGGTTCACACATGCTGTATAAGACCACTTAAAAATGAAGTGGGCAGCTACCACCTATGTAGTCATAGGACAAAGTAGGGTTAGTAAGCAGTAGATTGATTTTATGGCTCATTACAACAATTTGCAACACAGTATCTCTGTTAAATCGATGATTTTTAGTGTCCAGCAGAGTTATGAATTTAAGTTCCCAGGCTTGTCTTTTGAAGGTGTTATGCAGGCTTCCTCTGAGGTCACATAAGGAGTGGTCACTTGTGAAAAGTGTTTGTCCCTGGGTGATAGTGTTTCTGTCTTCTATGTGAGAGAATAGCTATACCATCAGACAGTGAAATCCAAACCAACAGTCGTCAAACCAGGGGACAAAAGGGATGTTATCGTAATTGTCAACTGACTTTCTCCAGAAACGCTGCAACATTAACAACCTCCCTCAGAACACCATCCTGGCCACTATGGATGTCACTTCCTTATAAACCAACACCCCTCAACATGACACCATTTGTGCCTGCCTCAAATATCTACAAATCAATGGACAAGCTCAGCTATCTGCCCCAAACACATCGCCAAACTCACCTATTTCATCTTCACCCATAATTTTACATTTAATAACAAACACTTTGCCCAAAGGCTCCCTAATATGCCAACCTCTTCATGAACCACGTTGGGGAAGAATTTATGGAAAAATTCAGCACAAAACCAACAATACACCTGAGATACCTCAATTATATTTTTATCCTCTGGGCAGATGACCTAACTTCCCTCAGAGATTTCCATCACAACTTCAACAACTACCACCCATCCATCAAATTCTCTCTAAAACACTCTGACACGAGCAGTCCTGGACACCATAATCCATTTCAAAGATGAAACCCTGCAGATAACTACATACAAGAAACCCACAGATCACTATACTTACCTCTACAGATCCAGTAACTACTCCAAAAACACCAAGAAATCTGTTATCTGCAGCCACAGATACCACAGAAAATATTCCATTAATTCCAGCATATGCACCTTAACACTTAAAACTTCCTTCACCAAACAAGAACATTCCACCAGAGAAGTAGATTACATCATGGAATGAACCACCCAAATACACCAAAAGTATTTCCTTTAATACAGGAAAACAAAACTCAACAACTGCACAACCCTAATTGTCACCTACCACACCACAGTGGAACCCATCTGGGATATCATCAAATAATTACAACCCATACTTGATGGAGACCACACCCTGAAAGAAATCTTTCCAGAACCCCCTCTTCTGGCTTTCAAACCACCACCCACGCTTGCCAAGCTCATCATCAGAAACATGCTCCCCACAGACCAGGACACACCAACTCAAAGCGGCATAAGACACTGCCAGAATAACAGATTCAAAATCTGCAGACATATCTCCACTGTTATAATGATCAGTATCTCCCTACAACACACCCTTCAAGATCCAAGAGTCCTACACATGCCTATTGCAATATGTATGTATCTCATCCAATGCATCAGACCTGTGCAACACTTTCAAAAGATGAGCCTGGGAACTTAAATTCATAACTCTGCTGGATACTACAAATCGTGGACTTGACTTAGGTCTAGTCTACGCTAGAAAATTAGGTGGGTATATGTTGCTCAGGCGGTTGAAAAACCCACACCCCTAAGTGGTGTAGTTAAGCTGACCTAAGTCCCCAGGTAGACCACCTCTTGGGGAGGTAGATTACCTACGTCAACGGGACAATTCCTCCTGTCAGCGTAGGTAGTGCCTACACTGAAGTACTACAGTGGTGCAGCTGTACCTCTATAGTATTTTAAATTCAGACATACCCAGAAACACTGGTTTTATGGATCATTGCAACAATTTGTAATGCACTCTGCTGCCTACTAACTCTCCTGTCCTACGACTGCAGAGGTGTTACGTGCCCATTTCATTTCAAGTGGTTTCCCACAACATGTGTAAACTCTTATGCTTAACAGTCTGTCTTGCCTTGTATTTTTCTGTGACACTCTGGTTACCTTCTCCAGAGTTGAGGAACAACTCTGTGAAGCTTGAAAGCTTGTTTGCTCCACCAACACAAGTTTGTCCAAATGAAAAATACTGCCTTGCCAACCTTGTCTCTCTGCTATCCTGGGACCAACATGGTTCCAGCAGCACAGCAAACAAAACTATATCACTGTCACTAATTGTTACCCACACATGCCTAGTTTTACTCAGGCCTTGTCCCCACTGGAGGTGGCATGTAGGATATGTGTAACTACAAGTCAGCTTAACTTCTGTACCCGGAAAGATAATGGAGCAAATAATTAAGCAATCAATTTGCAAACATCTAGAAGATAATAAGGTGATAAGTAACAGTCAGCATGGATTTCTCAAGAACAAATCATGTCAAACCAACCTGATAGCTTTCTTTGACAGGGTAGCAAGCCTTGTGGATAAGGGGGAAGCGGTAGATGTGGTATATCTTGACTTTAATAAAGCTTTTAATATAGTCTCACATGACCTTCTCATAAACAATCTAGGGAAATACAACCTAGATGGAGCTACTATAAGGTGGGTGCAAAACTGGTTGGAGAACTGTTCCCAGAGAATAGTTATCAGTGGTTCACAGTCATGCTGGAAGGGCATAACGCGTGGGGTCCTGCAGGGATCAGTTCTGGGTCTGGTTCTGTTCTATATCTTCATCAATGATTTAGATAATGGCATAGAGATTACACTTATACAGTTTGCGGATCATACCAAGCTGGGAGGGGTTGCAAGTGCTTTGAAGGATAGGATGAAAATTCAAAATGATCTGGACAAACTGGAGAAATGGTCTGAAGTAAATAGGATGAAATTCAATAAGGACAAATGCAAAGTACTCCACTTAGGAAGGAACAATCAGTTGCACACATACACAATGGGAAATGACTGCCTAGAAAGGAGTACTGTGGAAAGAGACCTGGGGGTCATAGTGGACCACAAGCTAAATATGAGCCAACAATGTAATGCTGTTGTAAAAAAAGCAAACATCATTCTGGGATGTATTAGCAGGAGTGTTGTAAAAAAAAACACAAGACGTAATTCTTCCACTCTACTCCATGCTGATTAGGCCACAATTGGAATACTGTGTCCAGTTCTGGGTGCCACATTTCAGAAAGGATGTGGACAAACTGGAGAGAGTCAAGAGAAAGGTGACAAAAATTATTGAAGCTCTGGAAAACATGGCCTATGAGGGAAGATTGAAAAAATTGGGTTTGTTTAGTCTGGAAAAGAGAAGACTGGGAGGGGACATGATAACAGTTTTCAGGTATGTAAAAGTTGTTATAAGGAGGGAGAAAATTTTTCTCAAAAACAAAAAGTTTTTATTAAGCCCATTGCTTTCTGTTCTATCCTCAGAGGTTAAATTGCAGCAAGGGAGGTTTAAGTTGGACATTAGGAAAAACTTCCTGTCAGTGTGGTTAAGGCCTGGAATAAATTGCCTACGGAGGTGGTGGAATCTCCATCATTGGAGATGTTTAAGTGAAGGTTAGACAAACACCTGTCAGGAATGGTCTAGGTCAGTGTTTCCCAAACTTGGGATGCCGCATGTTCAGGGAAAGCCCCTGGCATGCCCGGCTGGTGTGTTTACCTTTCGCATCCACAGGTTCGGCCGATCACAGCTCCCACTGGCCGCGGTTCACTGTGCCCGGCCAATGGGGGCTGCGGGAAGCGGCGTGGGCCAAGGGACCAGGGC
This sequence comes from Macrochelys suwanniensis, assembly GCA_033296515.1. Lineage (NCBI taxonomy): Eukaryota > Metazoa > Chordata > Testudines > Chelydridae > Macrochelys > Macrochelys suwanniensis. The sequence goes on along the minus strand of CM065784.1, from coordinate 33,344,100 downwards.
CGGCTCTAGGCACCAGCAAAACAAGCAGGTGCTTGGGGCGGCACATTTCTAGGGGCGACATTCTGGCTCCGGCCATGCTGCCCTTAGAAATGTGCCCCCGCCGTCCCAACTCACCTCCGCGTGCTCCCCTGAGTGCGCTGCCTCCGCTCCGCTTCTCTCCCCTCCCTCCCAGGCTTGCTGCGTGCTCGGGGAGGCGGTGGTGGTGGAGCGGAGGTGAGCTGGGGTGGGGAGCAGTTCCTCTACCCCCCGTTACTTCCTGTGCTCCCCCCTGTTACTTCCTGCGCTCCCCAACCCTCGCTCACCTCCGCTCTGCCTGCTCACCTGAACGCGCCACTGCTCCCTCACCTCAGAGGGAAGGGGGAGAAGCTGAGCAGTGGCGCGTTTAGGGAAGCAGGCGGAGTGAAAGTGATCTAGGGCGGGGAGTTGCGGGGGAGGCCTCAGGAAGCAATGTGGGGGGGAAATGCGGCATGCCCGGGGGAGGAGGCAGGGCCAGGGATTTGGGGAAGGGGTTGAGAAGGGATGGAGTTGGGGCGGAGCCGGGGATGGGGGGCACGAAAAAAAAGGGGTGGTGGCCAAAAATGCTTTTGCTTGGGGCAGCAAAAATCCTAGAGCCGGCCCTGTGAGGGACGTACTGGCCGCTGCTTCCTGCAGCCCCCATTGGCCGGACCCGGTGAACTGCGGCCAGTGGGAGCCGCGATCGGCCGAACCTGTGGATGCGGCAGGGAAACACACCAGCCCGGCCCGCCAGGGGCTTTCCCTGAACAAGCGGCGTTCCAAGTTTGGGAAACACTGGTCTAGGTAATACTTAGTCCTGCCATGAGTGTAGGGGACTAGACTAGATGACCTCTTGAGATCCTTTCCAGTCCTATGATTCTATGAACCCTGCAGCCACTTCTCCTGGTGGTTGTACTACACCCCAAACACTTTCTAAACCTCACTGCTGTTATGCCTGCCCATTTATGGATTTCCCTCTTTCTCCTGCTGCTCATCCAAAACCTCCCATCTTTCCTTGTCACTCACAACTCCACTAAGCAATTTCAGGACAGCCATGGGGACACTTCAGGCACATATCTTTACACAACACACATTTTCACAAGTAGTCACAAGACTTTCTGAAACAAACATTTTTATGAACAGACATGTGCTCACTTAGACATGTGTGGCAAGGAAAAAGAGTTGTGAATACTCTCAAAGTGAATGTGATTATGAATTCACCAAAACATCCATAGCTTGAGTCATATAAAGACTTCAGTTCAGATCATGTACATTCAACCTTAACTGTGGCATATCCTGACTATTGATTCCTTAGCCATGCAACCTTCACATTCTGGTGATGTAGTCATTTCTAAGAACTCAAAGAGAACAACTGTATTTAAAAACCTATGTAATCCTGCATGGAACTCATAAGATGTGTGTTACAAAAGCATCTCTTAATGAAAGATAATGTTATGTATATTTCTTGCTAGCTACTTTTTAAAAACAAATCTTTTTATTTCCTCTGTTCTTAGTACTTGGTGCCCGCATTCTTCCCATATCAGCAACTCCTTCTGACTCTCTTCTCCATTCCTCACTATGGCATTTCTCAGTTTGATCCTGTAAACACTGATGCACTTGATGGCCCCATTGTACATAGTAGAACTACTCACATGAGTACAGTTACTCATTAATCTTACACTGTAAGTTCTTCAGGGCAGCAACCTGTTGAGTTTTCCTTTAAAGCATATGAACACCAGTGACACTGTAATAATAATAATTAATAACTGTGAATCAGTCCAGCAATAAAAAAATAAGCAAAGACTGCAAAGAGTTCTTGCTTTGGGACTTCTTTCAAAAGACTATGAATGTTCTGTGTGGGCTGGATTTGGGGTGCTAACCTGTGTGAGTAAACCAGCTTTGTTTTTGAAAGAAAATCCTAGGAAGATTTAAATCTGAATCAAGCTATGGTATTCTTCTGTTCAGTTATTTAAACCATTTATTTTTATATTTCACATTTCCCTTGTGCATGATTTTCCTTTTTCTTCTTATAAATATATATGATGTGCATTGAGACATAGGTGATGGGGGTAATTTTATGACACACATTGTCTGCAAAGAAATGTTATCCAAAAAGGATTGTGTGTCAAGTACTCAAAGGACAAGAAAGTGTGTCTTTTTTGTTTTGTTTTGGAGTATTAAGGGCTTTCAGAGGAAAGGAGGGAGTAGGATGATAATGCCTGTGTCTGCAGCTACAATCTGATGGTCACGGAGGTGCAGACAGGGCACCAAGGACAAAACAAAGGTGAGGAGTTTGTGACAGTACTGTTGTCTATTTTCTAGCAAACTTTTCCAAACTGAACCATAACTAATGTTCAGTTTTGCTGTGTTTATCTTTGCAAATAACTTAAATTGTCAAGCCCTTAGTTTTTGTGCATCAGATACAAACACCCAGCACTCAAAATTCTGCCAATCAAAATGACAGCAGCCACCAGCACATTCTACCCTTTGCCATTTGTCTGAGTAGCCAACTCACAGCCGGAGGGGAAGGGACATTTCAGAACTTCTGAATTGTTTAAAAATTGCAAAACATAAATGCCTTAAAAAAAACCCCCAACAACCCTGCAGTCTAAACAGCAGTGTAAATACAGTACAAAATGGGTAACAGGGCTAGAGCTTTTATCTTCACATCTGTGTGTGGGAGGGGTTGTGTTCTATTGGTTGAAGCATGGCACCATGAGTTGGAAGAACTTCCAGGTCGTACTCCTGGCTTGGCCATTATCTGCTGTGTGACTTTGGGCAAGTCAGTTATTCTCTTCCTGCTTTAGTTTCCAATCTGTAAAATGAATGAATAATACCTACTTCACAGGGGTGTTGTAAGGGTTAATGAATTAGTGGCTCTAAAAGTCATTGAGATTCTTGAGTGAAATGCAGTATGAAAACTGTAAAGATGGCCTATGGATGGCGCAGCGCCATTTCTAACCATCCATTTTGCATGGGATGAATATTACATACTGATGCATGCAAGCATTCACTTTGCAACCTAAATACCTTTTAACTGTAATTTCTTTGTATCTTTTACATAGGCAGTTACATTAAAAAAAAACTTGCGCTACAAGAGAGTTTAAGTTTCAAAATTAAGTACTCAAAAGTTAGGAGGTGCCAGGATTAGGTTGCCCGTTAACCTTTAATTCGCTCTTTTGTGTTTGCATTATGACACAATCTTAATTACATGATCATATGCTTTGTGTTGTATAGGATCCTTGGCTTATTCAGTGCACAAGATGTATGATGAATAAGGTAAAAGTCTGCAAGAGAGTGGATGTTATTTTGTATTTAAGGCACCAGACTGGGACCTTAGAGAGCTGGGCTCTATTTCCTGCCTCAGCCACAGGCTTTTTATGTGATATCAGGCAAGACTTCCATACTGTACATGGGGAGACGAATTAAGGTTGCAGAGACAATTTTAATAATAGATTTTCCCAACATCTGAGTGCTTGACCATAAAAACTTAATATTTTTAATGTAATTCTTTTTATATACACATTTTTATTTTATTTTTTAAAAAGCAAACAAAAAACAGAAATTCCATCATGTGGAACTGTATTGACCCCTCACTTGGCTCATTAGCAGTGTTATAATCCAGGACCTTTAGAGCCATAGCACAGTCCTGTACTGTTTGAGCTAAAAGTGTAACTGGTAGGAGTAGTAGGCTGTTATCCTCTTTGTGGACCAGCCATTAAAAGGGCATGTAACACACACTTTGTGAATGGCTTACAAATATTTGGCAGGAGGGAAATATTAGGAATCGGGATTCTTTTCCTCATTCTGAATTATGGTCTAGTAGTAGTATGCATCTGAAGAAGTGGGTATTCACCCATGAAAGCTTATGCTCCAATACATCTGTTAGTCTATAAGGTGCCACAGTACTCTTTGTCGATCTAGTAGTTATTCATCCTGAAAAGTAGTGTTACTAAGTGGACAAGTCTCTAGTTTGATATTTTAGAGACAAACTTCTATTTTCAGCTCAGCCAAAAGTGATATTACACAAATGCTCAGCTACCCCATCTGTAAAACGGGGGAATGGCACTTGCCTGACTCCTAAAAGAGAGGTCAGAGGCACTGTTCCCTCTAAACTGTGCGCGTGCACACAGATCCTAAACCCCACGCAAACGGCAAAACACCATGCGCACAAAAATTTGCACAGAAGCACAATAATTTGCACAGAAGAAATTTTTTTGCGCACACAGCCTGTCAAAAATTAGAGGGAACATTGAGGGCTTGCTCCATAATCAGCGCTGTGAAATGTGCAGAATTATTAACAGAAGTCAGTGGAAGGTTGTCTGCTGGCTCCCAGCCCTGCTCACCTTCCCTTAGGCCAAATGGAGCATGGGGGGAATTGCTGCTGCTGTGTTTGTTTTGTGTCTGGAGCTCTCTCTCTGTGCCTACCATGCAGGAGGCCTGGAATTATGCTCAGTGCAGCTGGTATGTACGAGCTTCATGGGGCAAGAGCATGATGAGTGCAGATGAAGGTCAGTGGAGCTGGAGCATATTCAGTGCAAACAGAAAGGTTTGGAGATTTTAGCAGCCAGCCTTTGAAAAGCTTTACTGGACACATGTTCAGCGTCAAAGGGCAAATTGCAACTTTCAGAGGTTTATAACTCAATCAGATCAGGTTGAATTTTTCATGGGCCAGCAAAACGCACTTTCCTGTGCCGGACTATCCCCCCTGCTTCCAGATTCCTTCCCCAAAGCATGGAGATGCTATACAGGCAAGTCTCATCTTACGCGGGGGTTCCGTTCCGCGGTTAGCGCGTAAAGCGAAAAACCGCGTATAGTGAAACGCCATTGAGTTGAATGGTGGACAGAATTGCCCGCAGTACCGATGCCATTTTAAAATGGTTTTTTTCTTCTTTTTTTTTCTGTTTTTGCCGACCACGCAAAGCTGAATTCGCGCATGTTAAATGTGCCTAAGATGCGACTCGCCTGTAGTTCTAACAAGAAATAGTTAATTTTGCCAATGCTCAATTTTTCTGTAGGTTTCCCTAACACGATTCCCAGAAAGGGATGAAACATTTTTGCTGAAACTTTCCAAAAGTATTCAGCCTGAAACAGATCATAGCATGAGAAATTTCAGACCCCATGGTTAAAGTCTGGCAAAGTTAAAAGAAACTGAAAGCAGGACTTAGTTAGTCAACCTATAGAAACTTAACTGTAGGCATCACTATCAGCTCTGCTTATAATTAATCTGTACACATTAAAGAATATACATACCATGTCTTCTTTGATAAATCTCTAGTCAACAGAGGATGTAAAATTCACAGCATTATTGTTTTAATAATATGGCATTATAATCCTAAATCCTTGGGTTAATTTTTTTCTGACTATTTCTTTGCCCCTTATTTAGAGCTCTACTGTTAAGTGATATGGCTTGACAAATGCTTCCATTACAGCATTTGTATATGATGATATTTCCTGCTAATAGAAACCATCAGGAAAACACTAGTTAATAGTGATGATATTCAAGGGTAATGAGTCCAAAACATTTTTTACAAATTTCTCAGATGGATGGAGTAGCTTGAAAATATATTAGTATCTGGACGGAGCTCCGCTTATTTCCTTGGCCACACAAAACCAGAATGAGAGCTGATCCTATCAGCAGAAAGTTTATCCCATCACAAAAGTCCTTCCCCATTAATGTCCCACAACCCAATCCAAGGAATATTTTGGTCAGCTAGAAAGTATGTTGTCAAGCAGTAACACTGCGAAGGACTGTAGACTTCTATATAAATGTGCAGGTTCTTTATTCTATTAAAAACACATGGTGGAGGACTGTCCTTTGTAATAAGCTTTGTTTCATATTTTTTGTACTTTTCCTTTATTTCCTTGTAATCCTATCCACAGATTGAAAGTGTGGAGTCTTGTGGGGGGTTATGGAAGGAGGTAATTCAAATGAGCTCTGCCCCTGATATGCAGAACTCTTTGCCCATACTATTTTAACTCCCTCCCCAACCGGCTCCATTGAGACGGAGAGGTAGTTCAGCTCCAGGCTAGTGCGATGCCCCATTTGGGGAAGAGCTCATTCCTTCATTCAGCTGGATTGTGTTCTTTAAAATAACAACATGTTTAAAGGTATCCCCTTCTCGTTAGCTGTACCCATGTATGTGCAGAAAGCACAGTCACCAGGTAGAAGGAATGGAACTCATGTATTTCAGTTCTAAACACACAGGCTTCTGTAAACTTGGCAGCCCAAATAGATTAAAAGTTTCCTACATGTGGGCAGGACTAACATACTTCATCCACTAGAAAGCAGTGAAGAGTAGGGAGCCTTCAGCTCCCAAACCTGTAGTGCCCTACGCACACTAGACCACCAGAAAGGCTACTCTCTGGTGTTCTATAAAAAGGAAGTAGAAATACTCTCACTTCATAATTACTCCGTAAACAGGGGTCAGGCTTTAGATTCTGTTATGATAAAATGACTTATTGCAGCTTTCATTTAGGAGATCAGGCTTGATACAAACCTAATAAAGTGAACAATAAATTGAAACAAATGAATCTTTTCACATTGCTTCTTGTTAACTGATGAAATAATGAATTCCACTGTCTTGATTCCAGGTAATTATGTGGCATTCAAACATACATCAGTTTCAATGCCATGCTTGCTTTTTTTAAAAAAGTGAGGGAGAATTATGTCCTGCAGAGTAGTTGCAAAATGGGACCCTTACAATAGAAATTAATATATTAGAAGAAATGTAAGGAGCTAGGTTTCTCCACAGTTGCAGATTTTCAGTTGCATGATACATCACCCACCAGATCTGTTTTACTTTTTCATTCCTGTGCGTATAAATGTTCTGTCCTCCAACAGCTTCAGAAAGCAAGGATCTTCTGTATTTCATACAAGAATGAGGGAGTCAGCATGCAGAGTGGAATCAGGCAGTCATGTATGCCAAAACAAAGACAGTTTGGTCTAGTTTTATGCCAAACCACTTCGATAATGTTATTTCAATAAAGAGTTGTTGGAGGTTAGTTTATTATTTAGATTACCTCTTTGCACTCTTAATAACAAAGGGTCAGTTTTACCATGTGTTGATTTTTCATTTGTTCTTCTGTATCCCAAACAAGACAATAATAATAATGAAAAATAAAAATAAATCCCAATTCATTCTGCAAATCTGCTTTACATATTTTCTCTTCTAGGACATCTGTACTCTGCATACTTTTGCATTCTCCCTTAGCCCTTTTCTTCTCAGCTGCTCCATGTTTTTACATCTCTCAGGAGGGGTTAATTCTTTACAGCTGCATCCTGCTTGCCAATAGGCTCACATGTGCAAATTATTAATCTTTTCTATTGCTACAGTAACTCCCAAGGCTTTAAACACCCCCTACCTAAAACTGGCCCCTTTCCAAAAAAAAACTTTTTGTCTTCTTCCTCTAAAAGATAATTAGGTCCCCTGCAGGGTTTACATTGTTATTTAGCACAATTGCTTAAGTATAGTTCCTTATTTCCAAGGAATAATTTACAAATTGGAGTTTAATTTAGAAATTTAAACCCAAGAGTACTAAATATCTCGGGTGATTATGCGGTGGATGTGTGAGTTCTGTGTAATTTTCTATTTAAAGAGGGCATACATTTTTCTTTTTTTTTTAAATCTGTTTTGAAAAACATATGTAGTTTAGTGATTAGAATACTAATAATATGAAATGCAATTTGTAATGTCAACTAACCTAATCAAATCTGTGCACTTATGTAACTTAGAGGCTAATTCTGCTCTTGTGTAAATGTGGAGAAACTCAACTGATATCAGGAGAAGTACACCAATAAAGAACTGGAGAGAGCAGAATCAGAGCCTTAATTTCTGCATACTAGACAGTTTCACTCTCTAAAATTTGGTTTCAGTGTAGTAGCCGTGTTAGTCTGTGTCAGCAAAATGAAAATAAGAAAGAAAAACTTGTAGCACCTTAGAGACTAACAAATTTATTTCAGCATAAGCTTTCGTGGGTTAGTACCCACTTCATCGGATGCATGGAATGAAACATACAGTAGACAGATATTTATACAGTCAGAGAAACATGATAAGGTGGAGGTGCATAGACCAACCTTAAGAGGCTAATTAATTGAGAGGAACCATAACAGCAGGGGAAGAAAAACCTTTGAAGTGATAAACAAGATGGTCACACAGGTGTGAATGAGGATCGTTAACTTAAGGGAAATAGATTCAATTAACGTAATGGCCGAGCCATTTGAGGTCCTTATTTAATCCTGAGGTAATGCAATCTAGTTTGCATATCAATTCGAGTTCAACAGTTTCTCTTTGAAGTCTGCTTTTCGAGTTAATCTGTCGCAACACTGCTACCCTCAAGTCTGTCAGTGAGTGATTAGGGAGGTTGAAGTGTTCTCCTACTGGTTTTTGAATGTTATGATTTCTGATATCAGATTTATGTCCATTTATTCTTTTGCGTAGAGACTGTCCGGTTTGGCCAATGTACATGGCAGAGGGGCATTGCTGGCACATGATGGCATATATCACATTGGTAGATGTGCAGGTGAATGAGCCCCTGATGGTGTGGCGGATGTGATTAGGCCCTGTGATGGTATCACTTGAATCGATATGTGGACAGAGTTGGCATCGGGCTTTGTTGCAAGGATAGGTTCCTGGGTTAGTGTTTTTGTTGTATGGTGTGTGGTTGCTGGTGAGTATTTGCTTCAGGTTGGGGGGCTGTCTGTAAGCGAGGATTGGTCTGTCCTCCAAGATCTGTGAGAGTGAGGGATCATCTTTTAGGATAGGTTGTAGATCTTTGATGATGCGCTGGAGAGGTTTTAGTTGGGGGCTAAAGGTGACGGCTAGTGGTGTTCTGTTATTTTCTTTTTTGGGCCTGTCTTGTAGTAGGTGACTCCTGGGTACTCTTCTGGCTCTGTCAATCTGTTTTTTCACTTCAGCAGGTGGGTATTGTAGTTGTAAGAATGCTTGATAGAGATCTTGTAGGTGTTTGTCTCTGTCTGAGGGATTGGAGCAAATGCGGTTGTATCTTAGAGCTTGGCTGTAAACAATGGATCGTGTGGTGTGTCCAGGATGGAAGCTGGAAGCATGTAGGTAAGTATAGCGGTCAGTAGGTTTCCGGTATAGGGTGGTGTTTATGTGACCATCACTTATTAGCACAGTGGTGTCTAGGAAATGGACCGCTTGTGTGGACTGGTCTAGGCTGAGGTTGATGGTGGGATGGAAATTGTTGAAATCATGGTGGAATTCCTCAAGGGCTTCTTTTCCATGGGTCCAAATGATGAAGATATCATCAATGTAGCGCAAGTAGAGTAGGGGTGTTAGGTGACGAGAGCTGAGGAAGCGTTGTTCTAAGTCAGCCATAAAAATGTTGGCATACTGTGGGGCCATACGGGTACCCATAGTAGTGCCACTGACTTGGAGGTATATATTGTCCCCAAATGTGAAATAGTTGTGGGTGAGGACAAAATCACAAAGTTCGGCCACCAGGTTAGCTGTGGTAGTATCGGGGATACTGTTCCTGACAGCTTGTAGTCCATCGTTGTGTGGAATGTTAGTGTAGAGGGCTTCTACATCCATAGTGGCCAGGATGGTGTTGTCTGGAAGATCACCGATGGATTGTAGTTTCCTCAGGAAGTCAGTGGTGTTGCGAAGATAGCTGGGAGTGCTGGTAGCATAGGGCCTGAGGAGAGAGTCTATATAGCCAGACAATCCTGCTGTTAGGGTGCCAATGCCTGAGATGATGGGGCATCCAGGATTTCCAGGTTTATGGATCTTGGGTAGCAGATAGAATGCCCCTGGTCGGGGTTCTAGGCACGTGTCTGTACAAATTTGTTCTTGTGCTTTTCCAGGGAGTTTCTGGAGCAGATGGTGTAGTTTCTTTTGGCACTCCTCAGTGGGGTCAGAGGATAAAGGCCTGTAGAATGTGGAGTTACAGAGCTGCCTGACAGCTTCTTGTTCATATTCCAACTTATTCATGATGTTTACTTATCAATGTTCTCTGTTAAATTTAAAAATGCTAAATCAATACAAAATGTCCATGGTTTATAGCAATGATCAATTATGGATGTTTAAATGCTCTCTCTCTCTCTCTCTGTATCTTTCTTGCACTAGATAGATAGACATTTGCTTCATCATTGTGGACTCTGACAGAGATGACAGATCTGGTCATTTCTCTCTCTGCTGTTGTCATTACCTCTCTGATCTGTTTTCTTGATTTTTTTTTATACATTTCTTAGGTACTGATTGGACGTCCTTATGACACCTCCAAACTTCAAAATATATCATTTATTTTGAAAGTTAGGTATGTCATAATAAAGCATGAAGATACTCCAGGCAGTTCATTTCTGGATGATTACATGCTTCCAATAGTGTTATAATGCACAGGCAGAGGATTGAGTGATTTTAAACACCTGACAAGTGCAATAATCCCCCAGAACTGCAAGGCCTGGAGCATCTTATTACTGTTATGAAACAGAATTTATCAATAAAAATAAGAACAGCCAGACCTATTTATTTATTGGGCATCATGGCACTGGTATGACATCACTGAGGGCCAATCAGTTACCTGTGTTTGTGTCCACCATTCTAAAGCCACTTCCTAATGTGAAAGTAAAACTAAATACTTCTAAGAAAATATTGAACTATTTTGAGTTTAATGTGCACAAAGGAAATTTAAAGGTGAGTTAGTTGTAATTCAGACACATGACCTGTTTAATATATACAGAAAACCTCCCTATAGACCAATTAAAAAAAACCTTCCAAATAATGTTGACTTTTAATTCACATAGTATTCATAACTTCAGTGAGTTAAATTTTATCATTTCAGATAGGAAGTCAGTAAGGAGGGGATGGAGGTGGGTGGAAATTGCATCAGGACAATAACCAGATTTGAACTGCATTGTGCACTCTTAACATTTTTAAACAAATTTACTTTTTCATTCCTGTGTGTATAAAAGGTCTGTCCTTCAGCAGCTTCAGAAAGCAAGAATCTTCTGTATTTCATACAAGAATGAGAAGTCAGCATGCAGAGTGGAATCGGGCTGGCAGGGACACCAAAACAAAGACAGTTTTAACAGCACACAGGTTGCGGGAGGTGTAAGAATGCAGAAAGTAACAATTTTCTCATTAATAGTAACATTGTAGTGTAAATATGTTTAGAAACTGTAATATGTAAAGCTTGTAATGTTAGCTAGCAATATTCTGCAGCACATAGTGGTGGCATCTAAGCTATAGTCAAATGGATAGTTGTGGAAAGGACAGATACAATAAAATGATATTTTTCTGTTACATATATAAAAATAGAACTTCAGGAATGTCATGGCTGACATATTTAGCTGCTGGACATTGAAAATCCTCCCTGTGTCTCTCAGCCTGAGACTGGGACTATGTCAGAGTAATCAAGAGCTGTAATATTGTGCACAAACAGTAGAGGTGGCTTTACTGCTCACTCTTATTTAAGGGAAAATCTATTCAAATATAAGTGTTTATCCTTGAAATAAGCATATACAGGGGGAGGGGAGAAGGAGTTCTGTGTATATGCTGCAAATAGAAAAGAGAGAGAAATGCATGCTGTGAAACTCTTGTGCAATGGCAATGACTCAATGGAGTGACTATATTCCAACTATTTAGACTAATGATAATAGTAGCAAGAAACTTAAGATGCATATTAAAAGCTAAAATGTGACTTCTTAAATGTCACAGCCCAATCATCCTCTTCACCACCTGCGTGTATAGGTTGATATTTTTGAAGTCAGATTCAGTATGTGTAACAGAGAAGCCAGCATGATATACAACATGTACAATTAGCCCTAGTGCCACACACGTGGTTGAACAATCCCAGCCAAAGAAGACCCAGTGTGTAATGTGAGCAGGATTTGGCCCTATGGAGCTCCAGAGGTTGAATGTTAAGAAATGTTTTGTGTCTGCACAGCTGTCAAGTCACACAGAGACACATTTTGTGTGTGTGTTTGTGTGTGTGTACACACACAGATATGAATGAATGGCTCTGATATCTCTGATACAGTTCTCAGAGGAACTGACAACGGGAGTTCCACTCACACAGTGTTTGCAAGAAGGGGTCCTGATTGTTTTTAAATTCGTGTTATACCACTAAAAGAAAGACTCGGCTGTAAATTATTTCTATTGATGTACAACACAGAATTAACTCGAATAAGGCATTAGTAGTAGATTGCAGTCCTAAGAACACAGGAACTGCCATGCCAGAGCAGACTAAAGGTCATGCTAGTCTAGTATCCTGTCTCCAAAAGCATCCAGTGCCAGATGCTTCAGAGGAAGGCACAGAATTGCTATAAGAATGTAATTATGCAGTTTTCCCATGCAGCAAGATATTGGTCTACCCCTGTGGTAACCAGCCTATGTCCTGAAGTATAAACATTGATAGCCTTTATAATTTTGTTTAGTTTTTCATCACAGCTACCAGTGTAACTGCAGGTACTACTCTTATTCATAGACATGTCTAGCTTTTTTATTTTTTAATTTGTTAATTGTCATTTTTTCCCTAATACCTCTACAACAATGAGTTCCTAGAGTCAATTATGTGTTGCATAAAAATGTATTTCATTGTGTCCATTTTAATGTACTTTTAAAGTCCTGTTGGCAGAGCCCTATATGTGTTGTGCTATATAAGTTGGGTGATTCTGAAGTGGAAACCAAGCAAACCTGTTGTTCCAGTGGGGGATATTAATGTTTTCTTAATTCATTACAACAATGGGAATAACTAAACGTTAAAAAATACTGTGCTGATACTGTAGAAGTGTATGGAGAATCTTGTTCCCATGGAACTTCTATATTATGGAGTAAAGTCTTTTAGCTTTTAGAACTTGATTAACTAGCAGTTTGTGGACAAAGATGAGATATTTTCTGACTCTGTTCCATAGCATGAATCGTAATTCAGTAGAATTCTTTGTGCATTATTATACCCGGCTCTGCACAATAATCTCTATATTTTGTGACTAAGGTTCTAAATCTAATCCTCATAGTATGTTTTAGTGTGAGTATTTTAATCTCCCACACCCCTATTTTTTTAACCAGTTCCGCCTTTCCCCTCCATTTACTCTCTTCACATACTACATTTTTCATACTGATGATGGGCAAACGAGACAGCATGATGGCAAGCGTTTTTGCCACAGAGCTTTGCAGATAAAGGCCATCACGTCAGCAGCATGTGCCAGTTCAGTGCCGTGAAATAATCCTTGCCCCTTATTTTACCCTTCCCTGAGGTACCTGTTCCACTGAGTGACCCCATCTTGCTTGCTGCTTTGAGATTTTGAAACTAGCTGCTAACTACTGTGGATGCATTTCCTGACCTTACTGGTGGGAATTGAACCAAAGTCTCTCAAGTGCTGGAGGAGCTAATTAATATGTATCTGATTCCAGGAAAGACTCATTACTTTATAGATATTTATATAAGAGGTATGTCTGCTATAATAGTTAATAACTAGGAATAAAGTGTCACTTCTGATAGAGGAATAAAGCTTTTGTTTAGATATGGATTTTTAGTTTTATTAAAAAAATTACAAAGTATGATTATGGTAATCAGATGAATGTTTCCATATGGCAATGTAAAGTTTTTATCCTTCTCTTATTAGTTTGAATCTTCTCTCCTCTCTCCCCCTCGCTCCCCCCCCCCCACAAAAAAAAACCCTAAAAGAATTTCAAAACAGTATCAAAGTTTTATCAGACAATGGCAACTCTGTGGACAAGGTTAAGACAGGTTTCTATGGAATTAAATGTAAAGGAACACTGGATGAACTGGTTCAGAAATTATAAATACCATTTTTTAGAACTGAAGAGAGATGTACCCAAGTCACAAAGTTAGTCTGGATTTTACCAACTTTGGGGGAGGTTTGGATTGGGAGAAGGAGGATGTTCAGGTCCCCATCTTTAGAACTGAACTTATCCCTTTTTAAAGGTTGCAGAATGTTCAGGCACATTTTATCACGTCCAGTTATAGAGAGAACTGGGGCCCTGTTCCTTGGATCCACTACAGCAGACTGTAACACCAAGGTTCTGAACTGTCTGAATATGAGTACAGGGGTCCATGCCAATGAGTAAAACCGGAGACATGACATAAGAGAGCTTTCACTCATGGCAGTTCCCATCCAGTTTTGCAGACTCAGAATTTTTGGACAAGTAACCAAGCTTGTTTTGCTTATTCAGGTGGAACCTAAAGTCTAAACCTATTGTTGTATTAATATTTTTCTTGGTTTCCAAAAATTGCCAAACCTGGACATATAGGACATGATTTTCTATAATGTTTTAACTCATTTGTATAATTCCCATTAAACGCCCTAATAACTGGAACTATACATAATCTTCTATACAAAGAGGAAAAAAGAGTATCTACACCCCTTCCCTCTATAAGGAGGGTGTTCAAGAGCCGCACCTCCCGGGGACACTGAGTACAATTTTTGCATTTCCCCTCTGACTCTGCATGCCCATGGAAGGGCTGCTCACAGTCTGGCTCAGTGTTTGGAAGATTGGGCCCTTGCTAATTTATTTTTCACTTGAAAGTTATCGTTTCTCTGGGCAGCTCTCTATAGTACATATATGACAAGAGATCTAGTCATAGTAGCTATCATTTAAAAAAACCAACCACTTAAATAACTGAAAGTCCCATGGAAATTTTATATCTTCATTAAAACTAAAAAATGTGGCTTTGGGGTAAAATGATGCTCATGCAGTAGATACATGCTAGGGAGTAGATCCAGGATTGGCCCAGGTCCCTGCTGGCAGAGGTTTGCTGTGTGTTGTAGAAATGGGATTCTTCTGTCACCCTATAGCTGCACTTATGCTAAAAGTCAGTGGTGCCAAGTTTTTGGCAGGTTGTCTGAACATGCATTACAAATTGAGGTTCTGGGCCACAACTGTCCCAGGGCTGTTTGTCCCTCTCATTCATACATTGTGCTAACTTTGCTGCTGAGGGGTTCTTCCCCCTTCCCATTCTTCTCTATTTCCTATTTCGCTCCATTGCAGTGTGTGCTGAAACCACCTCCTGCCTCTGCACTTAGCCCAGGCAAATGGAAGGAGAGTATTCTCAATGGTTGTATTGTGGAGTAGTTGTGTCCAATAAGCCACACACCCACATTTCCATGCACATGCAAGTACAGATTATGTACAAGGGCCACTTTACAAGTATGGGAGGGGCACGTTGATCACGGACTGCATTGTGGTCAGTTCTTGCTATGCTACTCCTGTTGCTATCTGCTTTGAAGTGAAGCCAATGGTAAAACAAACTAGAAGTTGTACATGCTTCTAGGAAGGGGTGCAGACTGACTGCTAGACTCTTGGCCAAATTATGGCTGCTTACAGTGATTTAGTAGAGGGAAAGGGGGTGATGTTCCCCCCGTTCCTGCCTTCTTCCACCCATGCCTGTACAGGAGGCAGCCATTGTGCATGTGCGCACATGCCATGAGTGCAAGGGAGAAAGGGGAACTAGTACTGTCAGAAGGGGGCAAGTCTAGGTGCAATGGGGGCAGTGATCTTGAGCCTGTGACCACCTGTAAGCTGCTGCAAGGCTGAGCTGGAGCATAGCACACATTACACATATTCTATAAATGTAGTAACTCCACACACACTCTGCCCCTATCCCATGTGCTTCTGGGCCATTTTACAGCCGGATAATGCAGCTGCAGTGCACCTTCTCCCCAAGACCCGCTCAGTATATAAAAGAAAAAAACGAGAGTAAAGACCTTACCCTGGTGATAATGCATTTACTAACTGTTCTTATATAGAGATTTTCCTCTGTAGACATCACAGCGGTTAAACTAGAGGGCAATATAATTTGTCCCATTGTACAGGCAGGGAAACAAAGTACAGAGCAATGAAGTGACTTGTCCATGGTAACCCAACAGGTCAAAGAGTGGGGGAAGAGAAGGAAGAGGCCCTCCCTCATAACTCCTTGCCCACTGGTTAGGATACTCACCTAGCATATTGGAGAGCCCCCATTGAAGTCCCCCCTCCACCTGAGGGGCAGAAGGGATTTGAACCGGGGTTTAGTGCCTCTCAGGAAAGTGCTGTAAATACTGAGCTATGGAAAAATCTGAGATGGGGATCCTTCAGTCTCTCGAGCTGAAGCTGGTCTACTCTGGATAAATACATGGGTGGCACATGAACACCTCCTTCGGGGAGGCTAGCCTGATGGCCCCTGCCCCTTCTGCCCCAGGTCCCACCCCTTCCACTTCCTCTCGCCCGCCAGAGCCCCATGCCACCCCTTCCCCCTGCAGTGCTGGAGGAGCCCCGGCCAAACTGCCAGCCCCTGAGTGCTGGCCCGACCCCCGGCCGCCTTCTGGCCTCAAGCACAGGCCTGACCCCTGGGCCGCTGGTCAGCCCACCTCACCCCTGGGCCACCAGACACCCTGTCCCCAGGCCACCAGCTGGCCCCTGATCACTAACCCATTGCCTGGGCTTTTGGCTGGCTGATCCCGAGCTGCCCCCTGGCCTGAGCTGCCCCGGGCCTCCCTGGATGCTGACCAACTGAGGCAGCCAGCTGGCTGAGCCTCAGCTCCAGGCCACCGGCCCGAGCTGAGACCCCACTGGCTTCGAAGGACGGGGGGAGCCAGGGCAAGGCCATGGCCTGGGTTGGGGAGGCTTAGCCTTCCCTGGCCTATGATACCTGCTGCCCATGGATAAATAATTTTATAATTGGAGCATGGGACTGAATTGAGGGTCTCCCACCTCCAGGGTGAGTGCTCTGACTCTGTAGCCTGGTTATGCTCATGCTTGAGTGCGCTCTTGGGTTTCTCATGCGCTTCCCTTTCCCCTTGCACCTTAAGTTGAAATTGTTCCACTGTGTCATTGGGCCAGAGAGAGCAAGCCTGAGTCCTTCAGTGATTCTAGCCCTATGTCTCATTTCATTTAAGGCATCATGTAAAGAGTTGGCAGTTTCCATTCACTTCCAGTTTCCATTCACTTCCGTATCCTGTGATGCTGTATCACAAACCACACTACTCTTGTAGTGCCCTCTACATGCATCTGAAGAAGTGATTATTCACCCATGAAAGCTTATGCTCCAATACGTCTGTTAGTCTATAAGGTGCCACAGAACTCTTTGTCGCTTCTACAGAGACAGCAAGTATTAAATGCACATGAAGTCTTAGCATGCCCAGTGGTATTTCCTCCTGATTCAAACTGAGTCATATTGGCTGGATTGTGGGTGGAAGCTTGCACTGCTCCTCCCCAGGCCTATTATAAGAATTCATGGAGGATGCCAATCTCCAGTATTGTCAATTTGGTACCTTTTGCCACGCACTAAATTCACCTTAAAAAGCCATGTCTACACATTAAGGGTTCTATTCATGAATGACTAACACCTCATTTTCACTTGAATTTCATTCAGGTTAAATGGAAACAGTGTGCAATGCTGTGGAATTTACACAAATTTGATATCCTTGAATATAGATTGCTGGTAATGAAATTGACACATTGTTGTGCATGTTAAAGTTGTGCAGAGCCAAAAGCAGATAGAGAATGAGAGAGAAGAAGGGTCAGAGAGCTGGTCTGAATAAGCAAAGAACACTACTTGTGGGTGGTGGGAGGAAATAACCAATTAGAACCATTTCTTATAATGGAGGAGATTGTTCTGTTTCGCATCTATCGACAAATAATTTCACTGAGGCAAGGGAGTCCCCTTAAGTCTCCTCTCTTTCAGGTGAATGTCCTAACCACTAGACCAGGGGTCTCAAACTCAAATAACCACGAGGGCCACATGAGGACTCGCACGTTGGCCCGAGGGCTGCATCACCTGGCCCCGCCCCCCCACTCCACCCCCACCCCTGCCGGCAGGGTGCAGCAGGGGGCTCGGGGCAGGGGGTTGGGGTGCAGGAGGGGTGTGGGGTGCAGCAGGGGGCTCAGGGCAGGGAGTTGGGGTACAGGAGGGAGTGCGGTGTGTGGCAGGGGGTTGGGTGCAGGAGGGAGTGTGGGGTGCAGCAGGGGGCTCAGGGCAAGGGGTTGGGGTGCAGGCAGGAGGCTCAGGGCAGGAAGTTGGGGTGCAGGGTGCAGGATGGGTTCGGGTTCCAGCCCGGTGCTGCTTACCTGGAGCAGCTCCAGGGTGGCAGAGGGGCCAGGTCTGGGGCCAGGGCAAGGGCAGGCAGGCAGGCTGGCTGGCTGGCTCCCTGTCTGCTGCCTGTCCCCGGTCCCTCTGCTCCGGAAGCCCCAGACACTGCATCCCTACGGCCCCGGGGAGGGGGAGCAGAGAGCTCCGTGAGCTCCTGTTGCCTGTGGTTACCTCCCCCGAAGCTCCCATTGGCCGCAGTTCCCCGTTCCCGGCCAATGGGAGCTTCAGGGGAGGTAACCACAGGCAACAGGAGCTCACGGAGCTCTCTGCTCCCCCTTCCCCCGGGGCTGCAGGGACACAGTATGTGTCCGGGGCTTCCTGGAGCAGCGGGGGGCCCTCAGCACCATGGGGTGGGCAAATCCGCGGACCGGATCCAAAGCCCTGCTCCGGAAGCCCCAGACACTGCATCCCTACAGCCCCGGGGAGGGGGAGCAGAGAGCTCCATGAGCTCCTGTTGCCTGTGGTTACCTCCCCCGAAGCTCCCATTGGCCACAGTTCCCCGTTCCCGGCCAATGGGAGCTTCAGGGGAGGTAACCACAGGCAACAGGAGCTCACGGAGCTTTCTGCTCCCCCTTCCCCCGGAGCTGCAGGGACACAGTATGTGTCCGGGGCTTCCTGGAGCAGCGGGGGGCCCTCAGCACCATGGGGTGGGCAAATCCGCGGACCGGATCCAAAGCCCTGAGGGGCTGGATCCGGCCCATGGCTGTAGTTTGCCCACCCCTGGCCTGGAGGTAGGCTGGGGATGCGGCGCACTGGGGAGAGAGAGGGAGGGGAGGGGGCCCCACCAGAGCTTGGCGGGCCACAGGGAAGAACCCTGTGGGCCGCATGAGGCCCACGGGCTGCGAGTTTGAGACCCCTGCACTAGACTATGGAGCCATTTTTGCTGACCTGTTTAATTATTTATACACAGTGGAACAGTTTCAACATATGAGATTGAGAAAAACCCTGCCTTGGAATGCCACCTAAGCCTGTGGGTAGAATTGGGAGACCGCGCTCTCGTCACGGGGTATGTGATGTAATGTTGGACAACGCATCGTGTTATCCTTTACTGACCTCTCCCTCCACCCCCCCGTTTTCATAGGTATATTATGACCCTTTTGCAGATGGGGGTATGCAGTAGACTGCATTATTTGGAAAAGGGTATGCAGTCTAAAAAGTTTGAAAACCACTGTTCTAGCTCACTGTTTAGGGCATGCTGCTGGGAAACCCAAGTTCATATCTTTTCTCCATAACAGCCAGAGTGGGGAAGTTAACCCAGGTCTTCCCCTTCCCTGGTGAATGCCTGACCACAGGACTAAAGGCTATAAGAAGGGGGGAACTTCCTCTGTTCTTCTTGGGAAAAAGAAAGATTGACCTGTCTTAGGACCTAACTGAAGACGGGAGAGATCACTGCTATGAATCTCAAGTGGAGAAAGGAACCTATATGCTTTGATGTTCAGTCTTGCTGTGCAGAACTGGAAGCTAGGATGACTCACATGCAAAGAGGCTCTTCTAACTACTGGGCTAGTGAGTCACTCTGACTTCCTCTCTGGTCCCGTGCATATTTAATTATTTATACACCGTGGAACACCTTCAACAGGAGAGATTGAGAAACCCTGGCCATGGAGTGCACCAGAGCACCAGGCATGTGCCTTTAAGAGGTAGGAAACCCAAGTTAAAATTCCTTATTCTCATTGCGTAGAATGAGGCAGTGAACACAGATCTCCCCCAGATTGGTTGGCAGTCCTAGCCAGTGGGCTAGAGTTATGCTATAAGGGTTATGGCTCCTCCTCTATTTTTCTTCAAAAAAGACTGACCTGGCACGGAGACCTAATTGCAGACATAAGATCACTGCAGTGAATCCCAAGGAGGTGGGGAATAGGCAACTAACTCCTTTTCAGGGGGAAAGGCTTTGGTATCCTGCAGCAGAACTGGAATCTGGGGTCTCCTAGAGCTGACTGGTACCCTACCCACTGGGATATGGCTTAATACATCAATTAGGGGAAAGAGGCTATCGCGACATCTCCTCTGGCCATTTTTTGTGGCATTAGACATGCTTATCGCATTTCTACTTGATCTGGTGGAGGTGGAAGAATGCCTAGTTTCTAAATCCTGTTGGAATATAGCCTTGATTTAGGTGCTGCACTGCTGAGCAATGTCAGGACTGAGGTAGCTGTGAACATGCTCAAAATTAGGTGCTTTGGGGACTTAGGAGGCAGACACTTAGGCACCTAACTGCTAACGTTTAAGCTCCAAAAGCATTGCTCAGCTGCTGCCTAACCATGTAGGTGTCTAAGTCCCACTTATGAACCCTACAGAGTTTACTTTATAGGGCCAAGACCCAAGGTTCTTACTTAATGTGGCAATTTAGTAGCTGAATTTTCTCAAAAGGCTGTTTTTCTCTTGTGCGGCTTTCCCAATAGCTTATATTTTTGTTATGTTTTTAGGTATCTTATGTTTTACCTTAATATTGTCCGTATCTGTCTCTCCATCCTCCTTACATACAGTATGACCAATTCAAAGAAATTAATATGAAATTCCCCACTTTTCCTTTGTGTTTAGATTCTTCCAAATCTAATTTACAGAATCTCAGGCCATTGCTGCATGACTTCTTCCAATTCATTTCTATATGCATCACTTATTTCCCTTTTCCCTTCCATGTTCTAGTCCCATACAACAAATGTGTTCATCAGTTCTGTTATGAGCTAATGGGCAAATTCTTTCCTCAGAAACACTGAAGTCAATGGGAATTGGACACAATTATCCAGAGGCAGAATTTGATTAGATGACTGCCATTTTCATCTTGGCCAAGGAAGTTTTGAGTGTCCTGTATCTCCCCAGTGAAAAATACTGCTCTGTGGGGAAGGGGCTGTCTTTTATTCTGTTTGAACAGTGCCTAGCACAACTGAATTCTGGTCCGTGATGGGGGCTGTCATGGGCACTATGGCAGTACATGTAACTCATAATAATAGAGTTTCTATCATATGTGTTCTACAGAATAAGTTATAGTGACCAGATGTCCCGATTTTATAGGAACCGTTCTGATATTCAGGGTTTTGTCTTATATAGGTGCCTATTGCGCCACAACTCCTCTCCTGATTTTTCACACTTGCTATCTGGTCACTCTGGAATAAGTGGAATCGGATGCATGTGATTTGTGGGAAGTTAGGTTAGGGAGTGCAATACAATCAAACTAATTATGATGCATGTTACATTATGTGACACTAGTTGACAATTGTGCAAGGTAAACTTTATTCACTTGCAATATTCCCTATTGATCCAAAAATTGGTAAGGGCTCCCTCTGTTCAAGTTGAACACTTCACCCGTGGAGCACCTTTCTATTTCCAATGTATTTGTCTGATAAACAACAGGCTACAAATACTCTTGTCTTGCTAGATGGAGGGCTCATGTAAAAATGAAGATATTGTTGCTTAGGTCAGATATTGAGTCTTACATTTCTGTTGCTGATATTAAAGTGCTGAAATCCTTATTAACATATTGGACCTTTGTAAGACCACTGGTGTACTTTCTAGTCATATAGAATTTTATTGTGCTTGGTAGCAATTTTAACATCTAAGAAACTAATACAATAGCTACCGTCATAGGCTCAAAATATAAACCAATAAAACATAAATCAGCTAAATGGTTAAGAATCTTTTTAATGCCTTATACCAGAATTTTTTCACTTCTTCCCTCTAAATCCAGCTTTTCCCACACAAAATGCACAATACATTCAATTTTCTCTGTTCACTGGTTAAAAGATTTGAGACTTATTGTGTATGGGGAAAAATCCACTATTTGAATACCAAGCCACAATAGCCACACTATAGATTCCAGCATCTTCTCTGAGGACAAGTGGCTTCCTCACTTTTCAGTGGTCAGCAATGAGCAGTGTGAGTTTAAGGAATATAAAGAATTATATTATCTCCACAACATCCTCTCGTCATAATTGTTTTGTTTAAATATCCCTGCAGAAATGGACCTAGACTGATACTTTAATTTCAACATGTTAGCCTGGGAAAGTGAGTCTTGAGGAGAGGATGTCATAAACTGCATACCACTTCTGAGAATTCATATAAGCAAGCACTGTATGTGCCACTCAGTGTGCTGTGACTACAGCAATACCAAAATGTGTGGAACTAGGCAGGGGAAATATTTCAGAAACATAATCCTATTTTTGTTTTGAAGTTTCATACTTCAGGAATATTAAATAAATAAAATGAAAGCTGTGGGAGTTTGCATGGGTTTTTAAGCTACACCCTATAAGTAAAATAAGCACTAAAGATCATACACATGACCCCAGAAATCTCATTTCAACTCTACAGGTAACTTTCAAAACAACCCCAGAGCCTTTTGGCTCAGCTGCATTAATAACAGCAAGAATAATAAGAATAACAGAAGAATATGTCAATTAATTTCCTAAAACCAGCTACATGCCAGTTATATTCTAGCAAGCTCAGCTTCATGGTTACCAACCCTTTAATACTTTTAAAGAGATAGTTCACCAAATAATCCTGTCTGGGGGTTTAATTTTGGGCTATTCAATGATCATCTTAATTATCAGAGCCTTCAAAGTGATACAAATTTAAAGCTGTTTGTAAGGAACTCCATATACCAGCTCAAGAAGGCAAAGAACAAATAAACCCACCAAAGCCTACATGCTCTACCACATCTGATGTATAGTATGATGTAGCCTTACAATGATGCAACATTGCAAAGCAATATCTATCTATCTATCTATCTATCTTGCAAAAAATACAGGTAAGATTAGTGATGGGCACAACTAACATTCTGCTGCTTATCTGAAGCTATGAAGAAACCCACTAAGAACATTGCAAACCTAAGAACATTTCTATGGTCTTTGAGCTCTCATTTTTGGTGGGTAGTAAGGGAGCCAGCAGGTAATCTAAGATAATCAGGGAACATTTTAGTGGAGGTACGACACATCTCAATTCCTCACATGAACTGTAAATTAATTTGGTGTACAAAGAGACAAAAAGCTGTTGCAAATAAAATTAAAGACACTAGAGGAAGAAAATCTAAGAAAATGATTTATGATGCATAACCATTATTTATAATTCTACTGGCACAGGCAGATATTAATGACAAAGGAAAATCATTTAATGATAACATTAGTTGGAGAGAATACACTAAACTAAATGTAAAAATCTGATTAGAATTATTCAATAGCTGGCTAAATACCTCAGAGATACAATAGAGAAGAATGGGAAAAAAACCTGTTTCTTCATTCTTAACCTGCCAAGGCCTATATATAGGACAAACAAAAATTAACTGGAGCCATGTGCTTTTCTTAGCTGGAAG
This sequence comes from Macrochelys suwanniensis, assembly GCA_033296515.1. Lineage (NCBI taxonomy): Eukaryota > Metazoa > Chordata > Testudines > Chelydridae > Macrochelys > Macrochelys suwanniensis. The sequence goes on along the minus strand of CM065784.1, from coordinate 33,320,750 downwards.
CATCTTCTGTTAAAGTCACTGAGGGCCATGCATGCATCTGAGGGCAAAGTCTGCCCTTAATGCAGCAAGCTTAAAATGACATAGGATTCACTTTGTTACATAACAACATTTGATTTAAGGGCAGTTTCGTGATTCAGTTTCTGAGCTAAAGTGAGCAAAATAATAAAAAAATAAGAATAGCAAATCTGGGCTGCAAGTAGTTTGATGTGTGTGTAAAATGGAAAAGCATCTTTCTACTTGAGAATTGGGCCGCATGACAACCTCCTGGATTTATTTGGGGGGTCCCTCTCTGCTGTCTGGAACAGCTTTTCTGTATCTCACTGCCTTGTCAGCTCTCCTCCTTATTTGAAATGCCAGCTGAAAATGTATCTTTTCCATGCCTCAGTTTCTCCACTGTCTGCTGTTATTTACTACTTAATGCAATGTCTATTTACAGTAAAGCATTTTGGAAAACAATTTGTATAAAATAGGTGCTGCAGAATAACAGTATTCCACTCACTATCGTTCGGGATACTAAAGGGCACTGTACAAAAAATTGCCAAAGGTTTCAGGGACACCCAAAAATCTTTGGCTAAACCAAGGTTCAAAAAATGGGATGATCTGGCTCAGCAGAACTACCCTAACCTGCATGCCGCTGCCACAAAGGGCGAGAAGGAAGACCTGATGGAGTCCCTGTTTTGTTAAGCCAAAGAACAAAAAAGACATGGCCTCCACATCATTACCCTGATATGGCACCTAGATGATATCTGCAGTCTGGCTCTCTTGGCTCACAGACTTGTTTCAGAACTGTCATCTATTAGCTTCCATTTAAAGCATGCAGCCTATTTTTTAAGCTTCTTTCCCCTCAACCAGCTGCCAGGCAGCTAAGGAATCCAGCTTCTCCTTGGAGCAAGGAGAAGTACTGGGCCTGCTTTGTTCATCCCCAGTATTGTCAGTCAGTGGTGTGGAATCATAGACTCATCCCTTAGATTGGAGAGAGCGCTTAAGCGCTGGAGAAACCTTATGCAGCCACCCCAGAAGTTCACTAGGAAATGACATCAAGTTATAAGATATATTAACTAACACATGTGTTAGCACTCAGTGTAGACAAGGCCAGTTGTGTTTAACATTGTGTCAGCTGGTCATGGTTCACCTTTTGGGTCACTATAAAATAGTCATTTATACTCTGCACATGCTCCTATTTAAAAAATCTCTTCCTTTAAATTTATTTTGACATGCCCCACATGGCCAGGTCCTGCACCCTGACACCTCTTCCATGTGGCCAGAGTTGCATGTTCTGGAAAGGCCTGCATGTCTCCCAATGTTTCCCTTCATAAGGCTTATCTGGGAACTGACTGTGGTATTAACACACATTAACTAACTTGATGTTAAATATGTGTCAGCACTCACTGTCTATGTGTTTACCCAAAACCAGCCAATGTAATTTTAAGGAACTACGTATTGTCTACACTGAGTGCTAACTCATGTTTAACAGCATGGTTAACCAGGAATGAAATCCTGACTCCGATGAAGTCATTGAGGGATTTTGCCATTGATGTTAATGAGGTCAGGATTTTATCCCATGACTCTGTCACTCAAAACACTTTTTCAAACTTTACTTTTACTTTGTTTCAAAAAAGATTGAAAAACTCAAAACTGAGGAATCCTTTGTTCAACCCCCAAACAATTTTGTAAACTTTTTCAGTTTGCCAAAAAATAAGGAATATTGTCATTTTGGTTTGAATTAAAATAGCCCCTGCAGCATTTGCAACACAATCATTGTAGCATTATGCATGGGAACCAGAAAAGGAAATTGAAAAGAACCAAAAGTGAAATGGTCTAGGCTTTCACTGTCCACGCTGAGTGAAACGCAAAAAGCAAACAAGCAATATGACGGCGAAAAGAATGTTTTTTTAAAAAATTTGGGTTTTTTTCACCCAAACAATTTAGCAACTTTGACTTGAGTTATCTAAATGTTTTGGTTGGCCTGAATCTGCATTTGTCAGCTGAGACAGGTTTTGACAGAAAAATTTTGCCCCCGTGTGGCTAGCACAATAGGAGCACTATGAATGCTTCTAGCACGAGCAAATAGCCAGCAGCAGTGGGTAGAGGACATGGAGAAAGCCAGCAATGGGTGAGAGGGGGAAATGGCCAGGAAAATCAAGTCAATGGGGAGATGGTAGGAGACTGCCAGGTGAATGGGGGAGCAGGCTGGAAGCAGCAACTGAAGTGAGGTGACGAAAGAAAGCCAGGCTGCAAGAGCATCTGAAGGGTTTTCAGGGCAGCCAGCTAATAGAAGCATGTGAAGACACAACTGCCAACATGTGACAATTTGGACCAGATAAAAAGGACACTCTTTTAACCCCATTGAAAAATACTAGACTAGGAAGGCTGAATTGAAAATTTGGCAATTTTTATGTTAAATGAGCTCCATCTTAAATAGGTATGATTGGCATCCGTGGAAAGGAGGATAGGGTAGCCAGTGGTGATGCTGGTGAGGGAGATGGGTGAAGCTAGCAGCTGGTGAAGTAGGAGACAGGGACATCAATCCCCATTTCAAAGAAGCTTTTTAAAGTTTTTTTCCCTCTTCTTTTCCCAGTGTATGGACTTGGCATCACAGTGATGCTGTTAACACTATCCATGACAGAACTCGAATGGAGGCATAAGGATGCTCAGAGAGGCACTGCACATGTGCAAACCACATGATGAAAGCACTCAGTGGTATTGTCACAAGGGAATGGTGCAGGCACTAAATAGACCCCATGCTGAGCACTGGGATCATGGGAACTTATATGATTTGAGTCACTTTTAGTAATCTTTTGGTTGTGAAGGGAAGCCACAGGAGTGGAATGTAAAAACAAAATGTTTGATCCTCCTCTTCTTGAAGTTAATGGGAGTTTTGCTATTGACTTCAGTGGGGCCTGAGCCAAAACTAGCAGATTAGTTTTCCAAATGAACAGAAGAATAGATTTTTTAAAAGCACAACTAGGGAATGTAATCCTTTATGGAACACTTTCTTATATGGAAAAGTGAATCCACTTTTTCTTCCACATCTTCTCAGATGGGTATTTCATCATACACCAGCTTTGCAAAATCATCACAAAAATGCCAGCCACGAATGCTATTGGCCTACCTTTACCAGAATGAAATGATGATGCATAATGCCAAAGATAATAAAATTGTTATTTTACTCATTTGTCAAAAAATAAACATAAATCGCCCCAGGAATGCCACAAAACTGCCCTGGAATCTCATGTACTAAAGTGAGAGTCAAAGTTCTTGTGGAACTAAATCTCCATGCTTACCTTCAGCTGTTCTGTGATTTGTTTGAGCACTTTATGGGTATGTGTACACTGCAGTTTAAAACCCCTGGCTGGTCTGTGCCAGCTGACTCAGGCTCACAGGGCTAGGGCTAAGGGGCTGTTTCATTGCAGTGTAGCCCCTGTGAGATGGGAGGGTCCAAGAGTGTGGGTTGCAGCCCAAGCCAGAATGTCTACACTGCAATTAAACAGCCCCTTAGCCTGAGCCAGCTGGCACAGGCCAGCTGTGGGTGTCTAATTGCAGTGTAGACATACCCTATGTGTCTGTGACAATATGCAAATTCATGGAAGCAGAAGTACCTGCTATGGAGGGGCAATTAATGGTTCACCTAGGGGAAATGCATGCAGTGGGGTGGACTGTCGCTGTGTCAGACTGATGAATGGTTTTAAATTATCAGCAGATATTTTCTTATTCAACCTGCTGTTCTGAGAGTTCAGGGTATGTTGATACAATAGATATAATGTACCAGTGTAAAAATAAGTATTCAGAATTTTTATGAATTGTTCAATTAAATGATCTCATTGTTGATAATATAATTTTTTGAGGATTGTCTTGGAGTTGCAGATTCAGCATGAGTTAGCAAAATGTAAACATTTCCCATAGGCTAAATGAAGCCTAGGAAGGACTGTGGTCTAGCATATTGAGGGGAAGAGTGGGTGTTAGGACTTCTGGATTTTCTTCTTGACTTCAACCTATTCCAGGTCTGTCCCTGAGTGAGTCAGTTTAACCTATCTGCACTTCAGTTTACCCAGCTATATAATGGGTACAATATTATTTAAATCCTTCAAAGAAATGTTGCAAGTCTTAATTAATATTTGTGAAATGCTCTGTGTTCCTTGGCGGGGAACACAGCCAATCAGGAATGTGATATAATATGTGTATGTGCATGTGTGAAGATACCTGGGGAGGAGTATACTGATTTGTACTTTTGTGTCTATTTATATTTTCTTGCTTGTTTAGATTTATATCTTGTTTTGGTTTGGTTTAGATGTGTTGATCCAATGTGTATATACTTCCCACAACCTGTAGATGAATGGGGTCATCAACAGTGTTCCCTCTATTTTTTTCCACGTATGTGCGGAATGACAAAATTCATGTGGTGGGGTGGGGCCAAGAGTTTCCGAGTGTGTGTGTGTGTGTGGGGGGGCCTTAGGGCTGAGGCAAAGGGTTGGGGTGCAGGAGGGGGTGAGGGCTCCTGCTGGGAGTGCTGGCTTTGGGGTGGGGCCAGGGCCGGCTCTAACTTTTTTGCTGCCCCACGCAAAAAAACCAAAACAAAACCGAGCACCATGCCCCCCAAGAAAAAAACCAAAAACAAGCGCCGCCCCACTGAAACAAAAAAACAACCCTGCCAGAACAACCAAAAAACCCTCCTGAGTGCTGCCCCGCTGAAACAAAAACAAAAAAACAACCCCCCGAGTGCTGCCCCGCCACCTCAAGATTGGCCGCCCCGGTCGGCTGATGCCTGGAGCCAGCCCTGGGTGGGGCCGAGGCTGAGGGATTTGGGGGTCAGGTTGCCCCAGGGCTACAGCTGGGAGAGAGGACTCCCCCCCACCTCTCTTTCCCCACAGCAGCACCTGGGCTGGGTGGGAGAGGCGCCTCTCCTCACCGCAGCAGCTCTGGGACTGGAGCCACGGAACAGGCACCGCTCCCCCGTCTGCGGCAGGTTCGGGCTGGGGTTGGGTTGGCGCACCTCTTCCCTGTCCGGTCCGGGGCTGGGCTGGGCTGGGGCAGGGGTGCTTTGCCCCACTGCTGCCCTGAGTGCCTGCACGGTGGTTAATAGCCTGTTGCGTGGCTGCGTGGCTGCGCAGCTTAGAGAGAACTTAAGTTATCAATACATTTTGATGTGAAAAAAGAATTCCCCGTGTTATGGGAATGGATGATATAACCTTCTGGACAGGACCCGTCTATATTTTTCATTAGGACTTTGGACCAACTGAAAAAGAGTCCACCTCACATTTTACTGGATCCAGTGCATGCTAGGACATGTGCTGGGGAGTTTTAATTAGTTCTCTGTGGATACGTATGCCATGGAAACACCTTAAAGACCCAGCAAGCTGGAACACACTACAGATGGCGAACCAGTACACCCTGGAACCCAACACTGCAGAAAATACAAATTAACACTTCTAATATAATTTGGTTTAACTATTCTTGCTGAATAAGACCCCCATGAACTGGAACAAGTCAGGGATTCTGTTGGCATTCCTGATGGAATGCAGACACAATTCCTACGTATCAAGTTTATTTTTTGCCAGTGGTGGTGTTTCCCACTTGATTATTCACACTCTGAATTCATCAATGTTTTGTACATTTTGTCTCAACAACTTACATTTCAATTACGTCTCATTCCACACATACGGAATAATGATAGTTATGGATGATTATACTAGTACAGGCCAAATAAGAGAACTGCTCAAACATCCACCCAAATTGCGGTCCAAACCCTTTCTGCCAATGTATTTAGAAGGTTGGCAGTGAGTACTGAGAAATCTGATGATCTGGTTATGCAAATTTATGCTACCAGTGATATTTATCATATGGGTATATCCTGTACACTTTCAGTCTGATCTTGCTCTGATTTCTCCATTGACATGCTTACTTCCCTTGGCTCTTCTTCCCTAGTCCACACATTCACTACTGAGCAGCCAGTAAAAGAAGGAAAGGGGTCCTAGGTCAGCAGCTATTTACCTCTAGGAGTTTGGAAGGAGAGGCCACTGTTAGTGGACCGGCAGGAAGTGGGATAGGATACAGAGGGACCTAGACAAATTAGAGGATTGGGCCAAAAGAAATATGATGAGGTGCAACAAGGACAAGTGCAGAGTCCTGCACTTAGGACAGAAGAATCCCATGCACTGCTATAGACTAGGGAACGAATGGCTGGGCAGCAGTTCTGCAGAAAAGGACCTAGGGGTTACAGTGGATGAAAAGCTGAATATGAGTCAACAGTGTGCCCTTGTTGCCAAGAAGGCTAACAACATTTTGGGTTGCATAAGTAGGGGCATTTCCAGCAGATCGAGGGACATGATCATTCCCCTCTATTCGGCACCGGTGAGGCCTTATTTGGAGTACTGTGTCCAGTTTTGGGCCCCACACTACAAGAAGAATGTGGATAAATTGGAAAGAGTCCAGCGGAGGGCAACAAAAATGATTAGGGGGCTGGCGCACATGACTTATGAGGAGAGGCTGAGGGAACTGGGATTGTTTAGCCTGCAGAAGAGAAGAATGAGGGTGGATTTGGTAGCTGCTTTCAACTACCTGAAAGGGGGTTCCAAAGAGGATGGATCTAGACTGTTCTCAGTGGTAGAAGATGACAGAACAAGGAGTAATGGTCTCAAGTTGCAGAGGGGGAGGTTTAGGTTGGATATTAGGAAAAACTTTTTCACTAGTAGGGTGGTGAAGCACTGGAATGGGTTACCTAGGGAGGTGGTGGAATCTCCTTCCTTAGAGGTTTTTAAGGTCAGGCTTGACAAAGCCCTGGCTGGGATGATTTAGTTGGGATTGGTCCTGCTTTGAGCAGGGGGTTGGACTAGATGACCTCCTGAGGTCCCTTCCAACCCTGAGATTCTATGATTCTATGATCCATTGACAGAAGCGGGAATGGCGCAAACCCTGGAGGTGGTGGGAGAGATACTGGCAAAGAAGGAAACTTGAAGGAGGCTAAGCCACAGGCCTCAGGGGAGAATTGGAAGACCAAGAAGAGATGAAGAAAGAGGCACTTAGCCCCTCATAAGAAAAAGTGAGGAAGTGTCCACAGAGGCACTGGAGTGTCCCTCAGACACCACCCTTGAAGCTGTGGAAATTTAAAAATATGTGCTTTCTGATAAGCATCTCATATACAACTATGGTCTCAGGTTTTTCAATGGTCCAGAGTAACAAGGTTTGCTAGACCTTCCTTTTTCCCTCCTTCCCTGGTCAAACTATTTCCAAGGTTTCTGGACCTAAACATGGATGTAAAAGCTTGTATTTGTTTAAAAAGAGGGTGTTGGGCTCAGAACTTACCTTCTTTGCTTCAGTGAAAGTGATGCTGAACACAGTCGCAGAGGCATTGAGAGATGAGCCTGTCAAGGCAAGCAGCAAAGTGTCTGAAGGGTCACTTTCATTCATCTGCAGCACCAAGTGTCTTGAGATTTTGGAGGCAGAACTAAATCTGAAAAAAGCCTGAATCTCAGGCAAAAACCTTGAAGTTAGACAGGTATGTCCGAATCACAGCTGTTTTCCAAAATTAGGGAGAAAACAAGTTTTCACAAAACCAACTAGGCAACCAAGACAGGCCCTGAAAGGATGTGAATCCCTGCTTTGCCAGGGTATGTGGTCACACAGTTCACTGCACTTCTTCTAGACATGCAGCTTCGCCTGCTTCTGCTCTCTGTTTGATGTGTTTTCCCCACGTCAGCTCCCTTCCAGTGTGTCCCTCATCTCAGTGGTTCCCAGTCGTATGTAACAGTTCTCATGTTTTCATGATTCCTGACATCAAATTTGTGAATTTCCTCTTATGTGAAATGGTGGCCATTTTGCATGACTTTTAATAGGCCTGAAGCCAAACTGCCATAAGCCAAGATGACACAATTTCCACTAGCATTTGCATGTGCAAGTGAGGCTGTCCCTAATTAAACTGACTGCAACCCTCCATTGTTTTCACTGAAACTGAAGCAAGGCTTCCCTCATTATTTAGCTGGATAGGAAACTATGAGGAGACAGGGGATTGTGGGGAGGGAGGCAGAGAATGGCATGCAAGCAAACACTGAGGGGGCATTAAGAGGATGTGGAGGGTAAAGGACACTGACATGGAGGCAGCTGAGGAGGTTAAGGGGGTTGGGGAATGCAAGGAGAGACTGAGGGTACAGGGCAAAGTGGGGGAACAGGGAGACTGAGAGGTTCAGGGAAATGAGGGGTGCAGGAAGGTAGTTAAAGGATTGAGGGGAATGTGTGCCATAAGTAGGAGGACACTAAGAGGATTCAGCGGAATGTGAGGAGCAGGAGAAAACTGAGTGTGACGAAGAGGAATAGGAGCAGGGAGAAGCTATAATATTGTAAACGAAAAGAAAGGGAAAATGTGAGGACAGGGCAATGTAGAGTGGTGGGTTGGAGAAAGACAAATGGGGGCCCAATGTGAGGAATCTTCTGAGCAGTAATAGATCCGCAAGGGCCGTATGATGATCTGGTGATGACGAATCTTTCACTACTTTCTTGCCCCCACTCATGAGAGCTATCAGTCTCCAGGACAGAAGGTTTGGAGGCAATTGATGAGGAGTGTGTCACAGGGCAGACTTTTTGGGGCCAACTGTGTGCTAGAGACTAACAGCTGAAGCTCCTGCAGTACTTGCCTGACGGTTGCCTGCTAAGGTTCCACCATCGGTGGGGTGCAATTCAGGGAAGTGGAGAGGCAGAAGAGAGCGGGGAGTGGGTTTCCAAGTGTCACACATTCCTCATTACACATATTTGGCAGCTCCTTCCGGTCCCTCTAGAATCTCATACATTCAGCAGCATTGCAGGGACTCCCTGCTGTTTCTTCGCCTGATTTCTGGGGCCAGATTGGCAGAGGAATTGCAGGTGGCCAACCTCTCCCTCTGCTCTTTTCACTTCTTCTGTACTGTGTTCAAGCTAGTTTGCAGAAGCTGGGAGATGGGTGTGGCTTGCCAGCGACCGTGGGACAGAAGGCATGTAGGAGACCTTTGCAGGATGGGTAGGCACAGGAGGGTGGGCAGGGGTTGAAGAGTAGGGGATGGAGAACACATTCAGAAGGCAGGTATTGAAATGGGACAGTACTGGCTGGGCTGATATGGTTTAGGAGCAGAATGAAGTAAGCTAATGCAGGTGCAGGTGCAGAATAGGGGAGGCTGTTGAAGGATTTCCCAAACGCCCCTGCAACAAGCCCCCAAAGTTCACTTTGTCCACCTCCATCAGGCTTTCTCAGGCTCTTTCCAGTCTCCTGGGTTTCCTTCAACCTCTTTCCCCCAGCTTCTCTCAATCCTCCCTACCCCCATCACCCTGGCTCCCTGTAGCTATTCTTGGCTCTTCCAACCTCCCGTTTCTAAAGCTGCACAAAACTTGCCAGCTGTGTAGAAGGCAAAACAGGGGCAAGATGACAGAGCAAAGGACAGAGTGGGGAACAAAGGACAGAATGGGAGGATGTAAAGCAGGTAGGGAGGTAGAATGAGAATGGGAAGATGGTGAGTGGTTAGGAGGTTGAATAGGGTATGCAGAAAGTGGAGACAGTGCTTGGATATTAAGTTGAGAGGCAATTTATTTATAAAAAATAACTAAAATAGATAAATATGTGTGGGGGATTAATAGGAGAAAAAAGAGACAAGTGGAGAGAGAAAGAGACGAGGACGGAGAAAAGCTAGAGGGCTGTAGTGAACGCTTTCAGTTTTATTTTATAGTTTGCTTTATTCAACATTTGCTATTATTTCATAATGATTTGGCTACTTCAGAAAAGGAGAAAAAAAGGAAATAAATGTTCTCAGTTTCTACATCTGTAGGGGACATACACCTTTTCTAGACCCCACCCACTTCAGGTAGGCCAGTTGAAGGAAGGCTAATGTCCATTCTGCCCTAAGTCACAGACTTCATGCAGGGTTTGGTACCTTTGAAACCCTCCCATTAAAAAGCTTCCTGTGTTGTGGTATATTAATGTGGTCCCGACAAAGCTGATGAAAGCTCCTTTTGAGCCACTTATGAGCTCAAGAGTCTTACATGGAAGGTGACTTCAGCTCACAGAATGAGTGAGCTTCAAGCTGATCCACTTTATACCAAGTTTTACAAAGATAAGTGGCATTACAAACTCTCCTTAGATTTCCCGCAAAGGTGGAGAAGGAGCTACACATTAATGAGCCAATCCTCCTGCTAATATTGTTCCCAGTACCATATGTCCATCCTTGTATGGTCCTTCTTTACAACCCAGCATTAAAGCATCCTTTATTTTTTATTTAATGACAGTCATTTCAAATTGTTCTTACTGGTTGGCATTGATATACCTGCTCTTTCCAGTTGTACTGCCTGTTTGTTTTTATTTTTAGATCTTCCTTGAGCTATTTAATCTTCAAGAGTAGAAATCTTGTTGAGGTGGTATTTTTCAGGCAAGGAGAGCTACTTACCTATAATTCTGCTGCTTTGAAGTTATCATCTCATAAGGATTTCCACTCACATACCAACCTGCCCTCAGAGTTTGGTGTTCTATTCTTGTGTAATATGTTGCCTTAATGGGATATGTTTTGCTTATCCTTTAAAACAGTTTGTACTGTTGTAAAATTTTACAAATATTATGTGTTTTGTTGTGCCTGAATGCACCTTGTATTCACACCCCAAACACCATTGTAATAATCTTTGTACAAAATATGCCTTGTGTGGTATCAGTTGAAAACTAATGACTTGCTGGTCAATAATATCATGGTGGGAATGTGTGTAGCAACATTCTATGTAGAATAATGAACATAAACTGAAATTATGACTGAAATGTATTTACCAGACACATCTGGGGAGTGAGTAAACCTGTTTCTCCAAGACAAAGGACAAGCTGACACCTCTAACCAGGTGTCATCAAAGTTGATTGGCAATCACATGTCAAGGCGGCATTCTTTGGCGGGGCAGGAGCAGATTGAGCTGCATTTTAGCAAACAACAACATGGAATCTCTTTCACCATGCGACTCCGTGTCTGTCCTCATAGCTGGAAGGAACTTTATATAAGGGTAACCTTCAGGAAAAGGCATTTCAAAGAGTGACTGGACTATAAAAGTGAGGGGGCAAAAACACCACAGGCATTCTCTCTTTCTTTCTCTCTCTCTCTCTCATACACACTCTTTCATATAAGAAGACAAAGGATGCAGCCATTTGACTTTGTGAGAGATCCTGACCTGAAATTTGGTCAGCCTTGTTGCTTGGTGCATGACGTAAGAATTTTACCTTGAAGCAAGTCTAGTGTTAGTACTAGAAATATTTTTATCTTTATTTTTCTTGTAATTTCTGACTTTAATGCCTTAGATTTTAAATGAGTACGAGTATATCTCTTTGTAGTTAAATAAACTTGTTTTATTCTTTAATCAAAACTAATCCAGAGTTGTGTTTAAACTCAACTGTTTGGTAACACCAATTAAAGTAGCAAATTGTTGTATATCAACCCCTTACAGGAGCAATGGACATCTAATAGCTGAACTGTCCAGGAGAGGGCTAGACAGTGCAGAGCACCCACTTTGGGGGAAAATCCAGGACTGTGAGTGTGTTGGGGTCACCCTGCAAGCGATAACCAAGGCTGGTAGAAGCCAGAGTGTGACTGGAATGTGCTGGCAGGCTGCAGCTATACACAGACACTCCAGGATATGACCTTCATGCTGTTTGTAAGAAGTCCATGTTAGGATCTTCAGCAGCAAAGCACTGTGAGGCACCCAACATTGCAGAGCAGGTGGTGACACAACCCTTCACTAGTCTGGATTGTACCTCCAAATGTGATATCTTTCCAAGTTTTTAATTGTTCTGGGAGGTTTCTCTTCTTGCGCCAAAAGAAAGTGGCTGGCTGAAGCTTGAGGCTGATTTTTGGAGCAAGTATGAGGAGGGGGGGGCCTCGTTGAGCCCTGAAAGAACAACAATCTTAAAGAACTAGGAGAGTGCCTCCATGTCTCATGCTAAAAGTATATACCCAAGTGTGGGAATGCTGTGAGATGGTAGTTCCAAAAATGCATAATTTCAGGTAAGTATTTTTCTCTTAGCTAGTAAGGATATCTTGATGAACTGGAAACACGGTAGCACTTGCTGTCCATTACCACAAATATATGCAGGAAAAAATGGTCTTAAAAGGCTAAGAAATAGTTCTTTGCTACCTCACTCTGACAGTTTCATCTATCTAGTGAACTTGAGTTATTGTAATAATGGATGCTTTTTACTTTACACCCTATAGTTTATTGAGCACAGAGTATCTATTTTATAACACCATGTATTGGTAACTTTTTAATCTTATTTTGATGTAAAAATGTTCATTTATGTGTAAAAGTTGTTGCCATAAGAATTTAATATTTTGCTGGTATACAGTCCATTACATCTGTAGATTTCAAAGCACTTAAGATGGGTGACTATAATTGTCCCCATTTAACAGGTATAGGTAAACCAAGGCAGACTGTGGATAAGGTGAGTTGCCCAAGGTTGCGTTAACCTAGTGGTAGCCTAAGGACTAGAATCCACACTTATGCTCTAGCTCAAAGCTTGAGACCGTTACCTGAAGTCAGTGGGATTCAGTAAAGACTGAATAAAAACTAAATAGGGACGTCAAGATGTTCCCCATTAACTGATCAAGGTGAACACTTTGTCTAGGCACCACTGGCTATACCTCACTTTCCCAAAGGTTTTCTATGTTAGAGTTAGGGGCCACTTCTGTTGCCCTCCTCCTCCTTGCTGCATTAATGAAAACCTTGTACCAATCATTTGCATTTTCACAACTTTACCATAAAGGACAATCAACTCTCTTTGATGTCTAGCAGCTGTTTAAATGTCACAAAGGTTCTCTAAAATGAAGAAATCTTTCTGAAATTTGATGTAATTTGATCATGGGCTTTTTTTTGTTTGTTTTTTGTTTTACTATAAAATGTTTTGGTTCTGCTGAGGAAAAAATCATGAAGCAAAACCTAAACATTTTGCACAGCACCATCAGGGACATATAAAGTTGTAAATAACCCTCTCGCCCCAGTACACACAGACACAGTTAAGTCATTTGTATACACAGTAGTAGTTACTCATATGATTTAGTTTTCTCCTCTTTACCATTGGAGGAGTGACAGTAGGAAAGGACGAAGTAATAGTGGATTTGAGCTTTAAACTGCATTCCACAATATAGGAGATGTTGCAATGCTCTGTTGATAGCAGAGCCTGAAGTGCAGGGGGCCAACTTGCTCTTTGCTCCTGAAATGTTATTAGCCTTCTTTACTCCTCCCTCCAAAATAAAACGCAAAATAAATAAAGCTCCCAGCATCAGTAAACTTCTTGCTGTTTGAACAGGCAGGCGGCCAACTCATTTGGAATTTTCTCTCCACCAGTCTAAAACACCAGTCCACATAATAGCAAAAGGAGAGGAGTCCCCTACAATTACATGTCAAAAGATGCCTGAATACCTATTTTATGTCCTGGCCTTACTGTTTGGAGACAAACTCTCTCACTTATAACCCCCTAATTTTCTTTTTAGAATATTTAGCACTTAAAACCATTCAATCACCCTCCTAAATAAGAGGAAAGAAACAAAATCCTATGGACATATATTTTGGCTAAATGACTTCATCCTTGTTTTAAAGTTTCAGCTAGAATTCAGAAAAAAGGGGGCGGAGTGGGAGGGGGGAGAAAGAGATATTGGTGCAGCCTAAATGCTTGTCCTCAGAATTCAGTAGTGTACATCTTAGTTTCTCTCTTATTCATCCGGCTTCCCTGGCTTGTTTAATAAACAATTTGCCACTTGTATGTCTTCAGGATGTTTGCTGTGTGTTCAATTATCATTATTTAATATTGGTTTATGGATGCACCCACATTGTGTAGCATTTTCCGGACGTTCCAAAAAGGACAGGCCCTTCATTAGGAGCTCATAGTCGAAGGACAGGATAGACTTTATTTTCTGATTCTTCTTTTATTTTCTTTTTTTGTGGATCACTGAAAACCTTAAACAATCAAAATGTATTTGATGAGAGTGATGAAAAAATACAGCTAGGAGGTCACCCAATGTCAACTATCCTGGGACTTGAACCCAGGTTACTGTCTTTACATTGCAGTCTATGTTTTTGGATTTGCACAGGTGAAATGTTGACCTAGAAGTATATGGAACAAACCACTACAGCTTTAAGCTGTGGAGCTTTATATATATATTTAATATAAAATATAAAAAATCAAAAACAAAGGCAAGCAGATGGCTAAAGATGAAGGTCACATCAGATTGAGAAGTTTGTCAAAATGTGATGACATAGGTAATCTGTAAACTGTTATTGCACCTAGCTGGAGGTGCTGAAAAACATTTTGAAATTACAAAAAACACTGGAGTCACCAGCGCACAGGCAGGACTGATAGCCTGGAGTGGTTCTGCTCTATGGATGAATGCCAGATGTGGAAAGCGACATATCTGGAATTAATGATATTAAACATGCTTTTCTTTTATGCTCAATAATAACTCTATTATGATTGATACAAACCGCAGACACTTTATCTAGTACAAATGGAATCGTCTGTCATTGACTATATTAAATCATCAATTTCTGCATGATGAGGATCGTTTAGGGTAACTAATCATCTGTCTCGTTCTGAAGTCTTTAAGGCTGATCAGATAACGTTTTGAATACTGCCTGAGCAGCCATGACAATCTAACCCTTCCATGTAAGGATTGAGAGGGGCCCATTATGCCGTCAAAGCCTGTGGAAATATCACAGCTCTTTCTCTACATAATACCCTGCTGTAAATAAATCACTCTCCACCGCAAACTTTATTGATCACAAGCACTTCCATGCTTGTGTCTAGTGAAGTCTCTACAGAATAAAATGCTGCTTTATATTTTGTCTTGTCAAAATATTAAACGGCTCTGTCAAGCGGAGTCAGGCTAGCAGTGATGGTGTAATTCTGCTGTAGCCCTTCTCATTCCCTCTTTCTATCTCAGCTGCCAAGCTTACAAAGCAGGATTTTTTTTTATAAACTTTCCAATTATAGTCTCGTAAGATTATGAAGCCTTAAGATAAAGTGTCCTAATTTAGAGTGGTGGAGTACCGAACTACTAGGCAAGCGCCTGTTAGATAAAACATTTCTCACAAGGAAAAGATAACCTGGCTTATTTAGATACACAACATTAATGGGCAAGAGAAAAGAGCCTAAAATATCTCTATTATTTTGCCAAGCAAGATGTGGGAGAAATATTTGGATTAATTCAAGCTCAAAGTGTTTATTATTCGCAGAGAAAAACTATACCTTAATAATGAGACAAATGAAACAAAGGAGGAAACAGAAATTCCAGCCGTAGAACAATCTTCTGTATTTTGTTATTGCATTGGATTTCCACCTAATGAGTGATTTTTAAAATAAGAGAACATCTTTGTAGTAACGTACAGACACAATGAATGGGTGAAGGGGCAGAATTCCATTGTCTGTGACTCTGAATTTCTTTGTGTTTGTGGTTTGCTGTTCTAGCTGTGACACTGTTTAACCCTACAGAGCCAAATGCTGCCCCTGTAAACTGACTGGGCCAGAACCTTTGGTCAGGCTGAACTATGCCCTGCACAGCACCTAAGGGAATGGAAGAAGGGGTGGGCAAATGTGCCTAAAGCCACCTCAGGGCTGCACTAATTTGCACCAACAGTAATGACCCCCTGACTGTACCACTGGCTCAGGATTGCAGAAACTTAAGTCTCTCCATCATGCTTCCAGTACACCACCTCCCCTGGGGGTGGGAAGCAGGAGTATTGGTGTAAACGTGCTGGAGTCAGCGTGCAGCAGAGAATCAGGGAGCTGTAACTGGCTTCCTGACTGTCAGGCCTCTCTGCTACGCTCAGTGGAAAATCAGAGAAAATCTGGCCCCAAATTTACCATATTGGAATCCCTTTTGTATGAGTTTTACATGCGGGCAAAATTTCATACGTATAATTGTTCTTGAAATAGAAATGTAAGGTTCACAGTCAACACTGGTTTTTCTGTTTTGATTTTTGTTTTGCGTTTGTGACAAATCAAAATCCATTTTAGAGGAAAGTGGAAGTAGTAGAGAGACCATCTTAATGGATGGTCTTAACGGTGGACAACAGTGAGCGGAGGTAGAGAACAGAGGAGGAAAGAGGCAGAAGGAGGTCAGTGACAGTAGGGTGGGGAGGACATGACTAGTTGAAGGACCCACTCATGTCTAAGAGGAGGACCCAATCATCTCTGCGACCTCTGTGAAAAGCACCTAGCACAATGAAGCCCTGATCCCAGTTATGGCTTCTAGACACCTCTGTGATACAAATATGTAATACTAAAAAATAAACTGGCGAGCTGAATTGCTGATAGGCACTTTGGCAATGTGGGTGTCCCACAAAGAGAATCTATCCTCCCACTCAGCAGCAGGTGTGGCACCTCCCTCCTTCATTATGCCCCTGGGATATGCACGTGCTCACTGCAAGCAATTCCTTTGGGTGAATATGATAAGAGAAAATTTATTTAAAATCTGACATCAGCCAATAATATTACAATAACCTAATTTTTCTAGCATTGACCCCCCTCAGGCAAGGTCTGAGGCAAGTGACCCTGACACAAGTTTTTAAATGTCCTACAAAATTTCCTAATCTTGCTGGCCTACCTCCTCCTACTCCACAAATTGCTCCCACTCTCTGAGCCCAGGGCTACACTAGGGGAGGGGGTCGATCTACGATACGCAACTTCAGCTATGGGAATAGCGTAGCTGAAGTCGGCGTATCGTAATCGGCTTACCTGGCGATGAGGACGGCGGCGAGTCGATCGCTGCCGCTCCCCCGTCGACTCCGCTTCCGCCTCTCGATGAGGTGGATTGCCGGCACCGACGGGGAGCGCGATCGGGGATCGATTAATCGCATCTTAACGAGACGCGAAAAATCGATCCCCGATAGATCGATTGCTACCCGCCGATCCGGCGGGTAGTGAAGACCTGCCCTGAGAGAGTACAAGTATCTCCTGAAAGACTCCAGTAACCTGATTATACCCTCCCTCTATTACAATTACAGATATCTAATCAGGGAACAAAGCCATCTGACAGTGACAATAACAAATAATGAATCACAAGAAATACAGTTTGCTCACAACCTGTAAGGAGATATTTATTTAGCTGAAACATTTGTTAAATAATTCTGAAGAATAAAGACATTTGTGAAAACCAATTCCTTTCATGGAAGTTTTACAAACAGAAAAAATTGTGAAGGTCATGTGATTATTTCTTTGTCCATTTCTAGCCACTACCAATCTAAGTTAGGGTTAAAAACCAGGGGGGCCTACAGATGAAATGCTCTGTACACCACTCCCAGTTCTTTGAACATCTTAGACAGCTGTGGCTATTTATCTGCTTTCTCCAGAATCTGTACTTTGGAAATAGATTCTGCCCCTTCTCTGTATTTTTATGGTATCCATATAATTTTACAGTTTAAAAACAGTTTAACTTTGCACATTTGTTGCTACCTTTCTGGGGGTTTTTAAATGTGTACCTCAAGTAATTCACTAATGAATGGGAGAAGAGTTCAAACTATATAGCACCCAAAGTGAACTGAGATAAGGGTCAAGGCACACACATATTCCTATGAGCACTTTCATTTGTTTTTAAAACTTCAGCATTTATTCTTCACAAATCTATGATATTTAGATCCAAGTTCAGCCAAAATGACTTCCAAAAAGGGGCGGGGGGAGAGAAACTGTGAGAATTCAGAAAACATTCACTCCTCAATTACAAATGGAGCACTAGATACATTTTTGGGGACCCCCAAATGTCCTCTATCCCATTATCAACCCTCAGCCATCCAGTTTCAGGGAATCACAATCTGCCTGTAACCTCCTTGTATTTAATTTACAAAGGGACAGAATCAAAAAATGGCTGAGGGTTTTTTTTTTATTTAAAGAATAAAGAACATGGATTTTGTGATTTATCCACTTTAAAATTTTCATGAATAGTTCTAGTGATAATTACAAATGTATAGAAACCAGAAAATAGGGAAGTAATAGCAAAATTCAATATTTATGAAGTGTCTGTTTTCTATAAATATAGAAGTTCAGTAAGAAGCACTAGAGCTTTTCCTTCAAATGTAAATCAAATGTATTTGCTAAGATAACTAGTCCTTTTCTTTAATATAAAATGTCTCAGAATAGTTTGCAATATTGAACTGATTTGAACTGAGCCATAATACCTCTGAAAATTGAAAAAAGTTATGGGTCAGACCATGCAACTGTTACTCACGAGAACAGTCCTTAATCATGCCAGAAATCACCTTGACTTCAATGGGACTACAGGCATAGGAGGTTTTGTAGGATTGGGCCCCTTCTATATGGTTCTTGAACTCATTTGTGAGCATACGTTGCTGTGTACTGACCTATGCTCTTGAGCCTTCTCAGATGTGTAGCCAGTAGGGAGCCGTCGGCTTGTATATGATTTTTATACATCTTTCAGCTCAATCCAAGGTCCTAATGCAAAATGCACTCAGGGACACCATGGGCACATGTGACACTTCCCGTAGAACTTTTGAGCCATAAACCAATAAATGGATTACATTGATATATGGAGTATTTTTTTATCTGCGACAGCTAAAATGTGGTTAAAGGCTTCTTTTTAATATTTAATAATAATCTTCATTTAATCAGCAATCCAACATAATTTATTGCAACCCTGATAGAATCTTGTGAATGAAGTGCTGCTATGCCAATCATTAAGTGATAGGAAGAGGCAGGGGTCTAAAAAGAAAAGAAGAAAAGCACCTCAGCAACAGTATAGAGAACTGGAGTCACAACAGACTAACAAGAAAATGGAAATGAAGTTTGTTACACACTCTGCTGGGGATACCTAGAGCTGTGAGCAACTGTCTTACCTCCCCGCCTCAGCAAGAGTGAGTTCTCTCTGCTCTCTGCCATACCAGTCTATCTTCCTCACCAACAAATTCCTCTCCTGGCCCAAACTTCACCTAACAGCACTCTTTGAACTTCTGCCCCTGAGCTCCTCAGGGATGTTTCTCTGAAGTGCACAGCTCCACCACTGTGCATTCACAGAAGACAGTAAATTTGCTGCACTGCTCGAGTCAGTACATCACAGTTTATTAATTTAATTGGGGGTAAAAACCCCTCTCCTTTCAAACAAAGCACTACACTGGTTTATAGTAAAAGTTAAACAAGTTTATTAACAAAAGAGTGTAGATTAAGTGATACCAGGTAAAAAGGATAAAGGTAGAAATGGTTACAAACAAATAAAAGTGAAAACACATGTCTAAAACTTAATCTAGCAAGATATAGTCTTAGTCCAAAATGGTTTCTTTTATCCCCAGTCTCCTTTCAAGCTTTTTATTGGCCACCCTGGCCAGGACCCATCACAGAGATCAGATCGCTTGGCTTCTTTGTTTCCTAAGGTGGAGAATAAAGATGGAATCCCTCTCTATTCCTTATATCCCCAAAGAGATACCATTGTCTGATAAGCCAGGAAGGCCTTCAGTCTTCTGTCTCTCTCCATGTTAATTCTCTGTCTCTCAAGGTCAGGAACAGGATAACCTCTGCTGGTTTAGCTCCATAGTTTTGTTTACTGCTAATATGTAAACTGAGGCAAATCCACATTCCTTTGTCGGGGACAGACACCATTACCTAGGCTAGGCTGTCTTGTCTTAAACATGTGCTCGTAACATCATACAGAGAAAATTAACATATAAGGTTAACACACGACTTTTACTATGATATTAATAACTAGTTTGTTGTTAGCTTTCAGATGATACCTCACAAGGCATAATTTGTACAAATATTGTTGCAGTAGTGTCTGGTGTGAATACAGGAGTACCTAGGGTCAGAAAGATATAATAATAGACTCATAGAACTGTAGGGTTGGAAGGGATCTGAAGAGGTCATCAAGTCCAGCGCCTTGCACTAAGGCAGGACCAAATACACTTAGACCTCCTTAACACGTGTTTGTGCAACCTGTTTTTAAAAACCTCCAGTGATGGGGATTCCACAACCTTCCTTGAAATCTTAATGATCCTTATTGTTAGAAAGTTTTTCCTAATATCAAACCTAAATGTCCCTTGCTGCAGATTAAGCCCATTATTTCTTAACAAACCTTCACTGGATACAGACGAAGCCTCTAACATATTTGGAGATTGTTATCAGGTTACCTCCTCAGTCGTCTTTTCCCAAGACTAAACATGCCCAGTTTTTTTCCAACCTTTCTTCATAGGTTGGATTTTCTAAATCTTTTATCCTTTTCGTTGCTTGGCACCTTGCATGATTAGATTCTTCAATGTAAATTTCTTGGGACTGGAATCTCGTCTTCTTACTTGTCTGTGGATCATCATTTTTGCCAGTGATGCCATATAAACAAAAACAGCAGTGCCATTCCAGATCCGTAAACCAATAACTAATAAATAATCTCACAGTAAAAAAAATCCCAATCTATTAAAGCATAAGTACAATAAAATCCTGCACAAATCCTATAGTGTCAGGAATCTCACAATAAAACAAATCCAGGACCAACGAACAATATTACATCCCATCCATAAAATAGATGCCATTTGTCGAGGGCTGAAAAGTCACAAGACAGATCTTGAATGCTAACTGTATATCTATCTATATAATAGCAAATAATTTATTAAATGGATATGAGAATGTTCCTTATAACATTAATTCTAATATTTGTTGTTGATTAGATCTGGAGATAAGGATGTTCTAACAGTGGAAACCTTTATTTCATTGTTTTGGGATTTTCATTCTGTCTTATCGTTTCTTATTTTCTCTTTCATTTCTGGTTTAAAGTTGGCAGGATTTCCCATTATTGCAAACTATTTTACACTGTGTTTAGTGCTACAGTCTCAGACCTACAGGGAAAATTGTATAAAAAAAAAGTAGCGAGATGAAAAGCAAAAATCATCTGGGCCTTGATCCTTTGCTGTGGCTGATGAGCACACACTGAAAATCAGGATGGTGTCTGTGAGCAAAGAGGGCTATGCATGACTTTTTCATTCCCTTAATTCTAGGCTTTTTGTTTGGTCTGCCTTCAGGCGGTTCCAATTTGTGCTGGCTACCAATAGACTCCAGGGACCATCATAGCAGCTGAGAATTGCAAAGGCAATGGGAGCTCTGGCCATCCCTCCTTCCTTCCTGGCCATCCCCCTTAGGCTATGCAGTGAAAAGCCCTTGAGGATCAGGACCCAGTGCTTATGTCCAAATTTGTCACTATAGGGAAATTTAAGTTTTTCTTGTGGAAAAGCTACACGAAGCCTGGACTTCCCGGGCCTTGTAGGCTCAGTGGGAAGAAAATTAACAAACTTTTCTTTGGGTCCCTTGGGGCCCCTGAGACCTTTAACTTTCTTTTGAAAGAACCCAAATTTCTTGATGAATGAGTGAGGTATCAGTGTTCATCAGACCTGGGATACCTGTCCTAACCACACACCCAATATCACCTGCATTGCAATCTCAGTGAGCAAAATGCTTGTTTAAAATAGATCAGTGACCCTGCCATCTCCCTGGGAGATGCAATGCAAGTCACTACACCCTTAACCAAAGCAGATTACTGATTAACTGCTTGCAACAGGACATCTTAAACAGCACAACAGGAATTTGTGTATCACGTTAGGCTAATTGCAAAATATTGAATAAAAGAGTTAGTGCAATCAGTGACATCTCTGGAGGACTTCTGCAGCAACACCTTTGTATTATGATTTGTGTTTTTTCCCTTAATTACTCCATGCACGGTCACATTTTAATCTTACTTTGTCTCTTTTGACTGCGTAGAAAGGCCATGAAATATTTTGTATGCATTTATATATTTTTAAACAAATGCTTTAAATGTCATTTGTGTTATTTTGTTTAGTTAAGTGCCAGAACTCCAGTCATTGTAAATAACCCTACTGGAACAATCTGTTGAGAGCTTCTCTGTGGAGGAAGAAGATTCCTTTCCACGAAGGAAACACATTTCAGTGCCAGGCTGCGAAAGTGCTATTGTGAAAACTGTGAGTAAAACTGCATTTAAAACATGTTGAAAAATAACTTGATATTGTCTTTTTAAGCCATAATTGTCTTGGAAAAGGTTACTAAAAGATACCACTGCCAGATGAGAAGTTTGCAATTTGGATAACACTCATGATTATCCACTAGTAGTGTGAAAACGAACTACAGATACTTACACAGCCTTAGAGGAAAGGCCAAGATTTACTGTCACTGAACATGCTTGACTGTATATTTTTTTTAAACGCTGGCTCTTCTTTAATGCTTAGGGTGACCAAATGTCACAGTTTTATAGGGACAGTCTGAATATTTGGGGCTTTTTCTTATATAGGCAATATTAACCCCCACTCCCATCTCAATTTTTCACACTTGCTGTCTGGTCATCCTAATGGTGCTTAATGTTAAGAACATACTTGTTTCTGATTTCCATTTACGCGATATTGTTAATCAAATGGAGACAAATTATTAACAGGCCTCGTTTTGTTTGAGTGAGTAACAGTGTCACTCAGTAACAGTAGATGTTTGAAATGTAGCAGACCACCACATTAGATATTGGAAACTTTTTATCTGTGAAACAGCAAGGAGGTTATTGCTGTATTTTTCTAGTTTGGCTGACAAGCTGTAGAATCCTACTGTGAAATATTTTGCATCTTTCCAAAGCATCTTAAATTCTCAAACCTGAAAGGGTGTGAAATTCCACTAAACAAGCCACTCTGCTGTGCATGCAAAGAGCCAGAGTCCCTCAGCAAGCTTTAAATCTCACGCCTTCATTAAACCTCACCAAGTAAAGCTAACAGTTACGTCAGTGCTGCAGCAATTTTTAGGAGGCTACAACTCTATGATCCTGAAACTTCGACTGCTGACAAGTAGTTGCTTGAAGCAAAAGTGTTATTAACAAGCCACCTTCTCCACAACATATCTGCACTGGATGCCATCCCCAGCTCATCACCTCCATCTGTCTCTCTGTACAGTGGGGCGTGCACACCAGCAGGCTCTGACCATGAGGTTCAGTTTGCTGCTGAGCTACTCATCAAACATCGTGCACTGCATGGACTCTGTCCTCTAAGTATTGTATGCTGCAGACAGCCCTGACTGTGAGTCTGACAGGAGTGTACTTGTCTACTTTTATAATGAAGATACTGTAGGCCAAACCACCATGGGTTGGGATGAGGAGATTTCTTCATCCAAAGAATTACAGGATTTTGTAGGAATCCCTTCTAAGCATTTAAAGTGTTCTATTTTGCAGATCCCATGTTTCAAAGGCAATTGGTATTGTATTTCAATAGAGGATCCCAGCATATTTTCAGCAGCTGATTCTTCTCTCATCATTGCCAAAATTCCCAGACTTCTATATTTAGATAAAAATGTGGGGAATGTGTGCATTTATTCCTCCCTCTCCCTGTCGGCTGTGTGCATCTATTTTCATACTTTCTTATAGGAAACACATCAGCGTAACAGCTGCTGTTGTGAAGTATTGGTGTAAAGGTGCATTGTAGAATTAAATAATATTCTATTGCATGTATGAATGCAAGTAAATGAAATAATTTTTATTACAATTTCTAAATACTTTCATTTGTGTGACTAATCATTACAGTAGTACTTCACTGTCCCCTTCCCTTTATAGCTCTCTGGCACTGTTTTCTGTAGGGTGAAACACAAGCAAAACACTCATCTTCCTTCCCAAAGACGTAATGGTTTGCTTCCAGCCTCCCAATTATTAGTCTGACTGGAAGATCAGAGCATATTTCAAAAGGTGTCTGATGCGTCCTTTACAATATTACACCCAAATGAGCTAACTTTACCCGTGTTAGCATAGAATAGAAGTGTAGAAGATAGGTGCTGGTATAGCAGAGCAGAAAACAAATACATCTAACGTAAGGCAAGATCTTATACCTAATGCATCACAGGCAGATGTAAATCATTCATACTTATGCCAGGCCAGTTGTGCATCATGTCATCCCAAGGGGAAGAATTACTTTCTGACTCCCAAAGAATATCATTTTATGCCCAAATGCATGAGGAAACTCCAGTGCTGCCTGCTTCAAGAATGCAATTTTTTTTCTTTCATTCAGCTACTTTCTGAGTCAGAATTAAATAATTTCTGTGCATTCAGTAATCGTAGAGTGTTTGTTCACATATTTGAGTTTCTCTATTGAGAATGTTATAGAGCAGCACTACTTGCTTTAAATACATGCAGACAAAAAAAAATCTCAGAATTGCTAAAGATGACAATACACTCGATTGTAAGCATAGCAGGAACAAGTTACAAAACTTCTTCATCTTTAGCCCTCAATAGTGGCATGCTGATATAGCTATGGGAGAGACTGTGCCAGGGTAGGGAGCCATGACTTTCCAGCTGTGCTTCTGTAACTCAGATATTTACAGCTGAGATAACTAGTCCTTTCGGCTATTCTGTGCTGTTCTAAAAACAATGAAGATTACTGCTATCTAAGCAGTACATCTGATTACTTAGGACTGATCACGTAACATGTTTTCTTTTAGCAGTATGATTCACACAAATTACTTCCACAAGGATGCTGTGAAGTCAGTCGCAGCACACTCTGTTATCTCACATCATAAATTAGGTTTATTAAACAGGTTAGACCAACTGTAATGTCTTAAAGTAACCGTTTCACTCTGAAACTTGATCATAGACTTTCAGTCATTTAAAAAAAGTTAAATTAGACATATAAGATATTCAGATGATGCAGAGGCTGATTTATGTTTCCTCAATATGGGCCAAGTCCTCAGCCTTGTCTATGCAGGTACAAGGGAGGCAAAATAACAGAGCATCGTAGAAATTGAAAGTGCATCAGTCCAAGTACTCCTAAGCATGGCTAGGCCCAATGTGCAAGGGGTGGTGATGGGATCCATACCCATTCAGTGGTGCAGAGCTGCCTGGAAATATGGAAAGAGGAGAGCTACCCACCCTTGAGTATCCCTGCCTAGATTCTAGTCCCTCTGTCAACCAGCTGCTAGGGACCTGTGGTAAGTGAGTCCTCCGTGACCCTGAACATCTTTGGGAGGGTGAAAATCATTGGTCTAATGGACTTGTCTTCTGCTCCCATCTATCGGCTTGACTTTGGAGCTGTCAGCCAGGAAATGTCTGTTGAGTGGTATGGTCCTCTTAATCTCCTGACTGTTAATCAACTGGGAAGAAACCCACCCCTGTATGGAGCTGAGGCAATTAAAACTGTTGTCTACTTGATCATTGATTCCTCGGTGTCATCCTTTAGTGCTCAGATGAAATGAGGTTTGGGGCCAGGAACACTGTTGGAGAGTTGCAGAAACTTTCTGTAGCTGTCCCAGAGCATTATCCATGCCTGCGGAGCCCGGATGGTACACCTTTGGCAGGCTCTGCACTGCAGCCATAGTTGAGCCAGGAATTTGGCTCTACAAAAGCAAGAAGATTCAGATAGCCGGAAATTAGTTATTACAGAACCATAGTGTGGAACCAAATGGCTATTCTCTTGCAGTCCAGTTCACAGAGAACAGGTATTCAACTCTACATCACAAAATTCACCAGAACGAACATGAGAATTTGAAAGCCCAAGAGACTAAAGAGCTCTGCTTATTCACAAAACAGGCCGATCTTAGAAGTAACATTGCAAGATTCTTTACAATGCCACACCAAAGTTCAACCTCTCTAAGGGTGGGAAGATTGTGTGCCTGGGGAATGAGCAGTCTCTTTGCTGAGACTATCAACAAGGTTGTTTGTTCTTTTTGTCATCTGTTCTGTAGTTAGGGAACCATGAGGAACTGAACTGAGACCATCAACACATTTTACTTAGGCCAGTGAATGACGACTGTCTGTAACAGTTTTTGATAAGTGGGCTGGCTTTGAGCCACAAAGAGTAACAGGTTGCACAAAGTAATTAAAAACAACATTGTCCAAGGAGTAAAAAAATTATGAAACTGTCCAAAAAATCACCCCACCAAAGTGAATAAAAAGGATCATAAACTGGAAGATAAATTGTAGGATGGTAAATAGAAACTTAGAGAGCAAATAATCAAAGATATATATACAAATAGCAAGACATACTTTAAATATATCAGAAGCACTAATGCTGCAAAGGAATTGGTAGATCTGATGGACTATTAAGGAGTAAAGGGAGTAATTAAGAAGCATTGCAGGAAAGTTTTCTTCTACAGCCGTCTTCACCACAGAGGATGGAAACACCTATCCTTTTGAGGTAAGAAAGGTCAGATAATGTCAGAGACCGAGGTGTCAAAAGAAGAGGTATTGGAACAAACTGACAAAGTAAGACCAACAAGTCATCAGGACTGGATGGCATACATTGAGAGTTCTAAAGAAAATTTAAGAAGGAAGTAGCTGAGCTGCTAACAAAAGCATGCAATGTCTCATTAAAACTGGCTGTTATTAGCAGGGTAGCAAATGTTACAAC
Organism: Macrochelys suwanniensis; assembly: GCA_033296515.1. Lineage (NCBI taxonomy): Eukaryota > Metazoa > Chordata > Testudines > Chelydridae > Macrochelys > Macrochelys suwanniensis. Next base: position 33,294,419 of record CM065784.1, on the reverse strand, counting down.
TGTCTTTTTTTTTAAAAAAAAGAAAGCATTAGGGATGTTCCTGGGAATTACAGACCAGTAAGACTTATTTCAGCACTGTATACTGGTGGAAACTATAATTAAGACTAGAATTATAAAACACCCAGATAAAAATGACTAAATAGTGACAAACCAGCAAAGATTCGATAAAGAAAAATCTTGCTTCACTAATCTACTAGAATGGTTTGAGTATGTCAGCAAAGTAGTGAGTAAAGGAGAATAAGAGCCTATAATTTAGGTGGACTTTCAGAAAGCTCCTTGGAAGATGCTGTCAAGGAAACTAAGTAGTCACAGAGTGAAAGGAGAAGTTCAGTCATGGACTAGAAGCTGGTTTGGAGACTGAAGACAAAGAAGAGAAATAAATGGTCAGTTTTGAACATACAAAAGATTAATAGTTGGGTGGCCCACAGTTTTATACCAGAGCCATTGTTTGTTTAACATTTTTGTATACTTAAATGGAAATAAATAAAATATAGTGAGTGGACAGTGAAGTGGCAACAGTTGTAGATGAGACAAAATGATTAAAATTATTCAAGATTAGAGAAGGCTATGGGAAACTTCAGTAGGACCTAACAAAGTCTGTTGAATAATCTGAATAATGGAAGGTGAAATTCCGTGTTGACAAATGCAAGGTAAGGCAAATAAGAAGGAATCATTTGAACTACTCAAATACATTTTGGTAACCACTTAGAAACAAGACTTGTGCCTCATAGAGGTCAGTTCAATGAAAATCTCTGCTCAGTGCAGAGCAAGGGTCAAAAAAGCAAACAAAATGGTAGGATGCAAAAGAAATGGGATTTTCAATATTGAAAATCTTATATTATTAAATAAATCAATTGTATAGAGAACATACATAGTACAATAATGAGGGGCTATTCAATTACTTACAGAGGCAACACATTTAAAAATAATTAAAGGAAATGTTTATATTTACACAATACATAATTATCGTGTGGTACTTATTATACACGAGATTATTGAGGCCAAGAGTTTAGTGTGATTCAAAAAGAGTTGAGAAATGTATCTAGACAACATCATCATCTACTGTACATTAGATAGGCTTTTAAAGAATGTGAAGGGATATAAATCCTTGTGATTCAGAGTATAAACCAATGTCTAACTGATCAGGGTTAGGAAGAAACTTTCCCTATGGGAAGGTTATTCCATAAATGCTTACTGCAAGATTTCTCGCATCTTCTTCTGAAATACATTTGGTACAGGTCGCTGTCAGAAACAGGACATTTGTGTAGATGGACCACTGCTCTGATCTAGTATGTCAATTCCTGTGTTGAATCAATGATCTAGAGATGAAAGGTTCAATATCCCATTATCAGTCCCCTGAACTATCCTATTCCCCCAGTTATCCCCATTCTGCTATTGATTAAATTAAATGTACGAAGGCAAATGGGGAAAGGAAAGAAATCCCATATCTTAACATAGCTCTTTGTACTTTAACCTGCATTAAAGGAAAAGAGTAACTACTACCCCAAACTACTATACAAGCTGGAAACTAAATGTGTTCACAACAGCTCAGTTATAAAAAGAGAGCTTTGTTTGGCTATTATTTTAACATCATTTAACTTTTTATTATTTTTATACAGATGAGTATGCATTTGCTGCTCATTACATGCTACAGTTCTGGGGCTAAGCTAGGTACAAAGAGACTGTGAAGGACAAACCCCTACCATTCATCTGTACACATGTACCATGCTGACTGCTGTATATTGAAGAAAGATTCTCTGTACATTCACCAATCTGAAGAAATAATGAGCTTAAAGCAGTGGAACCTCTGAAAACAGTTGGCAGTTAGATAATGATGGATATGTTACAAAATCCAGAGATCTTGGTGGTGGAGGATGAATGATGCATATAATGAAAAGAAAGCTAAAGCTGATCACCTTCCCTGTTAGTATAAACACGTAAAATGCAATTCAGTGTGATGATGGTGGTGGTGCATTGCATAATAAATTATGTGCCTGGCTCATAAAGGCAATTTTTGATGATAGAAACTTTTAATAGAAAATGTATGTAAATGAGTATAATGTGCCAATTGGTGCTTTTTTTTTACTAGAATGTTAGAGGAGAAAATAATTTCTCCTATAACACATTTGCAAGAAGAGTTAGAGACTGTGGTGAGTGCTACATTCTGATTGTACCTAACCCCCCATTTGTAGTTTGAGGTGCAAGATCAGTTAAGCACTTTGGGGAATTTTGTTTCTGTAAAACTGCATATCATTGAGCAGCGAAATTGGAAGTGTGTGGTGAAATTCAGAGGTGACAAACTACAGTGTAAGTTACACATTAGTAGGTTGGGGAAAGTGGGTCTAACACTGGTCTAAAATTCCCTCTAGCTGCAATAGGACCAAGATTTTGGTGAGTGAATAATACTACAGGTTAGTATAATTAATATACTGATGGAGATGGAGGATGGATTTGTAGTAAGAAAAGCAGCAAATAAGTGGGCGTAAGAAGATATAAAGATAAAGTAATGGGAGTGTGTGATTTCATCATTCATCCTTCTGTAAAGCTGGCTCTTACATGATCAGCCAGGAGGCTTGGAACATAGGTGAGTGGCAGACAGGTGGCCAGGAAGCACCTGAAGAAACCAAAGGGAGTGTAGGCAGCAGGGAGTAGGCTTTTGAAAGAGGGCTTGGCCCTACTGACAGAGCATAGTAGCTTTGCAGGACTGCTGCTTCTCGCTAGCTGTGTAATTCTTCAAGAGGCTAAGACAAGGGCCTCATATTATATGCCTGAAGTGTTCTGTCAGAATATACGGAATGGTTGGATTTTCTGCCTGCACATCTTAAGAACTCCACATCTGGGGATGTTCACGTTCCCTGAAGTTTCTAAATTTGACCAGAGTCGGGGTTCTCCTTTGGCAGAGATCCACAGAGTCATCACTTCTTCCTTCAAGTCTCCCCACTGTAAAGTTTTAATGTTATCAATTCCCACATGTAGTCCCCTTCTGAGGCCTCCCCACAACCATGCCTGACTTGAGGCATCTACTCCTTCCAGTGTACATTATTGTATATAGGCTTTTCAAGTGTACCTCTCAGAGTGCCTCATAAACATTAATGAATGTGCTGCATTACACCCCTGTGAGGTAGGGTTATAATAATCCCTAGTTTTACTGATTATGTAAATGAGGCACAGGGGGATTCAAGTGATTGGGGGGACAGAACTGGGCCTAGGTCCACTGTTTTGACCATAAAACTATTCTTCCTTCTGTTGCCACATGTCTTTCAAGGGAAAAGGGGTTCCTAGAGCTCACTTGACATAGCTGGCTCAGGTTGGAATGTTTCTAGGCTATACTCAGCCAATCTACAAATGGGAGGTAGACTTCTGGCAGCCGGTTGGTGGCAATGAACAGTGGCATAGGCAGGTCCAGAGCACAGGGGGAGCAGCGCTATAAAAAGGCGCCTCCTCAGGCTCCCCCTGTACTCACCCGCGGCTTCTCCGGCAGTACTCCGGGTCTTCGGCAGCACTTTGGTGGTGAGTCCTCACTCGCTCCGGGTCTTGAGTGGTACCCGCCGCCAAAATGCCGCCGAAGACCCGGAGCGCTGCCAGGTGAGTGCAAGAAGCAGCACTTAAAAAGAAGTGGCACCTATTTTTAGCTCTGCTAAAAAAAGGCACCGCTTCCTTTTTAAGGTGCCGCTTCTGCTCACAGGGGGAGCAGCCGCTCCGCCTGCTTCCCCCCCCGGCTACGCTACTGGTAATGAAGGTTTTTTTCCATTGTGTTGGTATTGCTGAATACTACTGGAGTTTTGGCTGCATAATTCAGATCTCATGTGATGTTTAGTACAAGAGTTCTTGGTGACAGGAAATAAATTAATAAAAACTAAGCACAACCTTTTTGATTAGGAGAAATTTCACCCTTAACTTACACAGGATTCACTACAGCTGCTCACAAATATTCAGATGAAAACAATTTAATCAGAAAATATGGTTTCATTGAAACTGAATGTTTCCATGGAAAAGTAGCAATTTTAATGATTTTTTTTTAATTTTTCCAAAGTGACATTTTAGGGTTGAATTAAGTTGAAATGGTACTTTGAAAAATGCCAACTTTTTGTTCCATGACATTTTTTGATATTTTGACAAACAAATATAAAAAGATTGGAATACCCCTGGAACAAAATTCCATTTTCCAAACAACTCTAGTATTCCTGCCTGTAAGAGGGCAGACTCACCCCTGTGGCGCCTCCTGCTGGTCTCTTCTGGAAATTAGCTCACCCAGCTCAGGAGTGTCCTCTGCAGGCCGGTGATCCACCTGACCGCTCTGGCCCCGTGTCCCTCCCAGGACCCCGGTGCCCCTTTAACTGGGGTGCTGCCCCCTGGCAGTACCCCCCAGATCAGGGTCTCCCCTCCCTGGGGAACCCCCAACCCACTATCTCCACCTCAGTCATAGCCTACTGCCAGTCACCAGCTAGCCCCCGCACCCTGGGGCAGACTGCAGTATAAGCCACTCATCACAGGCAAAGGGGGTTTGGACCTGCTGCCTATGCCTACCCGTGGGCTGCCCCTGCAACCCTAGTACCCCTGTGGGCCTTAGTCTAGCCCTGGAGCCTGGGGTTTTCCTAGGCCGGAGCTCCCCAGCTCCCTTAGCCTTTCCCCAGTGCTGCTCCACTTCAGGTCCCCACTTAGCTTCTGCAGCCAGGCCCTTCTCCCTCTACAAGCAGAGGAAGACTCTCTGCTCCAGGCCCACTGCCCTCTTATAAGGGCCAGCTGAGCCTTAATTGGGGTGTGGCCCCACCTGAGCCTGCTTTCCCACTCAGCCTGGGGCTGCTTGCTCCAACTACAGCCCTCTCCTGGGCTGTTTCAAGCCCCTCCAGGCCTGAGCGAGGTGCCACACCGCTACACTGCCCTATAAAAATAATTGAGCTGATCAATCTCAGAATTTTCCCAATTCTTTCTTAGAAAATAGCCTGTGACTGTATATAATATATTGGTATTTAGAAGTCTTTTGAGGACACAACAAAATATGTGCCTCTGATCAAAAAAAGTTTTAATGTCCATATTATGAGGGGAATGCAGTTATTTCATTAGCTTCTCATTTGAGAAAGTAGTGGCAGTTCCTCGGGTTGGGCACATGGAGCACTGCCTCACTCAGATAAATGTCAAAATAAAATCAAAGTAAAATAATTTCACCTTCATCTCAGTTCGATGCACTGTTCACAGCTGTTAACAGAACAACTCTTCCAGATGTGGGATCCAGGTGGGGTAACTGCTCTTTTGACCTAAACCATGCACTTTGCAGTGTGAAGCACCAAAGCGGGACCACCAGGATTTCATGAATGGCATGTGCACTATATTAACAGCCTAGCAGCCATAGCCGAGTGCACCATATGCACTTGCAGAGAAGTCATATTATCCCAGCTAAAATTTCAAGTAGAGTCCTCATTGGGAAGATTTGGGTTGTTAGACAACTTAATTCTGTAGTCAAGTGAATAGAGATGGGCACAAGGCACAAAGTTCGGATCCGAATGGCCTCAAATACTGTATTGGGGGTGTTCAGGTTTGGAATTTTAGTTCAGACCATTATGGGTACACTCAGAAAATTTAGGTTTGGTTCCCAAATCCCCCAAACATAGATCCAGGGTTTCGATTCAGGCTCACCTCTAGAAGGGAGTTTGATGGTCTCCGTTGAACCCTACTGGCATTTACAGGTTTCAACTTTTTTTGATCCATGTTCTTTTGTACAGTTATTTGTAATTTGCATATGTAAAAGCAAAATAATAAAATAAATAATAACCATGTCATTTGGTCAGAACATCAGAGACCAATGTTCCTTTGACAAACGGACTCAGATTACCCTTTCATTGCTTGCTCTAAAATAGGCCATTTTTGGTCAGTTTGTTTGTTGCATTTTCATCAGGGGCACAAAATCTTATTTATGTAGGAATTCCAGACCCACAACATACTTATGGCAAAAGTAAAAGAACTACACGACAGAATTCCAGAGACACAGAAAATGTGCTAGTAACAGGATTACAGTTCTTTATGTGCACTGCTGAAATGGTTAACAAAAAAGGAAAATTAGACCCTTTATTCTAGAGAGCATACATTTATGCGAAGAGGATGGTTAGCTGGGGGTGAAGAGACAAGGACTTGGGTAGTTATAAACTTGCAGAATAATCATGGGAAAATGATGAAGGGTTCAAAGCAGTGTAGTAATGACATGAGAACACAAATGTATTGTTATGATTAGATCAAATTACAAAGAGAAATCAGTAAATGTTGACAACACAGCTGTACACCATATATAGTAGACAAGAAATCTCTCTCTCTAGCTGTGGTTGCTACATGCAAGCAAGAGTTAAAAATACAAGAGCAATTTTTAGAGACACCTCATGACTAGCAATCAGTGCTAATAAGATTCTTTTCCTCTTGCAAGATTCACAGAAAGCCCTCAATCCATGCCGAGCACATTCAAAGGCAAGGGACTAAGCGCTCCCCTTACAGGTTCATTATCATTCGCAGGTTATCCCAAGCCAAGTGAATCAGGAAAGCAAATGAATTAGTGAGAATTAAGGAGCCTCTGTGGTCTGAACCCTCTCCAAATCTCAGCTAAGATGAAAGTAGACGCTGATGTCTCGTGTCCCAGGGTTCTCAGAATTGGAGCCCCAGTGCCTAGCTGCTTCCTCCAGAGCTTTGCAGAAATGTACAGGCAGTTAATGTTGCCTAACGTCTCCTGACCGTGGGTTCAGCCATGTGGGAAAAGTTTTACGAGGCTGCAAAAACCAAACCCCTTTTCACTCACAATTAATTACAGGAGAGTTGCTATAGCACCTCACTGTCAATGAGTCCAGTACAAGCACGGTTTCTTCTCCTCTCAGTCACACAGTAATAATCAAAGATACTGGTGTAATGACTTAGTACATAATGATATCAGATGGGATAGTTAAAGGACAGATCTATAACACACTGAACCACCAGCTGTTTGGAATAAATATCTTAAACAATAGCATGAATTGTACAACAGGTACGGATTCTAGATCTATAGGGGTTTTTGTCCTTTTTAAAAAATGGTGAAATGCATATAGCATTTATTTTTAAAATAATATATTTATTTTAATTTGTTGTGATTCAGTGATCTTCCTGGAGCAGCTATTGGACTTAAAGTAAAGCCTTTTGGAACGGTTTCAGAGAAGCAGTTTGTTTTCATTAAGTATTTGTTAGTCCTAATTATATTTGATCACTATAAATAGGGTTTAATTAAAGAAATACACTGGTTAGAAAAAATATTTGATTTTCCAAAAGATAACAATTTATCTTTGTATTGTAAGTAGGAAAAACTAATTGTGATTGTGTGGCTTATTGTTTTGTTTTGTTACACTACATTATTGGTTTTGAGAGAGAGAGATGGTTTGAGAGGAAAATATTTATTCCATTCAAAAGAATTCTGTAATAGAATTATACAAAATTATTAATTTTGTATAATGTCATATGCTACTTATAATTACTTATGTTAAATAATTTGAAAAACATATATGTATGATAATACAACATTTGGCAAATGACGTTAAACAACATTCTTACATCTTCAGTCTGTATATTTCTCTGCAAGGATTGTTAATGTCAATTATTTCAATGAATATGAAAAGTTCACCATGAAATTACATGTTTTCATAATAAACATATGATGTTATTTATTTAGTTATTACAAACTGATATTATTTCAGTCAAAGATATTAATAGAAAATGAAGTCAGATAACTCTATACATATAACTAAAGTCTTGCATTAATATACTGCTCATGCACCACTATCCATAATTGTTCCTTTAAACAATCAGGTTGGAAAATTTTCTAGTTTTTATTTATCCTCTTCATACAATTCCTGACTCATGACCTGCAATCTACCATCAGGCTTGATGTATGTGACCATATCTCATATGTAACTAACATGATCTTTATAAATAGATAGAATAAAATGTTTTGTTTCTTTTAAAATATGAATAGATAGCCAAAGATAAAAAAGCCTCAACCTTTTGCAGATTTGACTCAGTCTGAGTTTGACTGAGTAAAATCTCTTAACATTCAGGCAGTAAATCATTAAAGAGACAAATATGTTAATAAGATTGCATCACAATTAAAAATGCTGTGCGTGGTTCTGTGGGCTACACCAAGAGGTATATACAATTTTAAAAATGACTAGCAAATGAGACATTTTTCTGAAATGTGTATTATTTTAGAAAATATTCTCCTTGTAAAATAGTTTGTGTTTTTGAAAAAAGGTATTTGCTTTTACAGTACTTTCCCCCCGTATTCATATGCACTGAAGTTCTTATAGCAATGTGTTTAAGAAATTATAGAATATTTTAACCCTTTCTCTTCTTCTGCATAAAAAAGCCGGGCATAAAAATAATTATCATTTAAGCTAAGGCAAAAAATATTGATATGAGCTACCAACTATACAGTTTCTTTTTCTTGTATTTATTATTGAAAATATTAATTTTCTTCAATGTAGAGATCCTAAACACTAACTCCCGCAACCCTTCCCAAACACTCTGAGTCTTAAAAGAGAAATGTGAAAGAGAAATGTGTAAGAATTCAGAAAATCTCAGTTTTAATTCTTTAACATTACAATATTTGTTCCAGAGTCTTCTGTTATTTAGACATAAACAATGTGCATTCTGCATGGAAAACATTTTTCTAGTTTTATATATTTATGAAAGAAATTCTTTAGTTGATGCAATATCTTCCCCTCCTTCCATATTGATACAGTACTTATAAATTACATTTCATATGCCTGTCATATTTTTGATTAATTTTATTAATGATATATAAAGAATTGAACACAGACCGCAAAATATCTAGGCAATTTTCCTTTGAAATCAGGGTTTGGCATATAGCACAGGAAAAAAGCAATTATAATAGTTTTCCAGACAATATTAACCTAGAAAAAAAGCAAACCACATACTACCATCAAGGTGGTGGTGGGGGGAAAGCCTCATAATACAAATATTATTTAAAATGGTGTGACTCTGCAGCAGCCTGCAGCAGCAGCAACAACAGTCAGTCTTGCATTAGCAAAGCAGCGTGCCCTGCCCTTGCGCTGGCCACAAATGACCAGTGAAATCCCAGAGGCACTCTTGAATTTCTGCATTCTCATTTCATCAGCTGCAAAATATCTGTCACTCATGTTGCACACTGGGCAAAGTGACACCTGCCAGTCTCAAGAACAAGGGCAAATTAATGTTTCTCCACCAACTGTATATCAGAAATGAGTGGCTAGCAATGGTGTGAACAATCACCAGCTCCAGTACGTTGTTAAAGTTTGCCATATATTTCTGTGGTTTTCTTTGAGCCAGGCTAATTTGAAGCAGCTGTTGTCATTTTATGGTATTACTGAACATGTGCTTTAGCAATTTACCTCCTAATGACTCCTTTAAAAATATTTGCAAAATATGTTTCTGAGGATTCATGAAACTGCAAAATGATGCAGTTTTATTTAAAACAATGGCTGGAAGTGGCTGCTTTGTGGTTGCCGTAGTAAAGTATAATCTACTTCTCTTAGCCTCCCAAATGTCTTAGAAATCTTTCCAAAACATTTCAGATACCAGCTATAATATCTTATCAGAAAAGTATTTCTGATGTCTGTCATCATGTCACATCATTTTATGCAATATTCTATCTGTTTGTGATGAGATCCAACATGGCAGGCTGTAATGCAATGTAACGTATCAAAAAATGTAAATAATACACTTTTGGGGATTAGATATCTGCTGTCAATTCCTATAGCAAGAATCTGAACTGAATTTATTGAGGCGGATGGAAGCTCAGTGAACGCCAAACTGTCCATGGTGTTTGCGAACCAGCGCACATCACAGTTCACTGACTTGCCCAATTACTTTTGGGTAGTTTGGCACATATATAAATGCATTACAATGTTAAACAAAAGTTCTTGTGCTGTACACTGTTGTGAGTAAATTGTATTGTTAATTATAAATGCTTAAAGGAACAATGAAAACAGCTGAAAAACAGCTTGCACATTTTTAAACATCTCTCCTAAAATTAGAAACAGTACGAATGTTACAGACATAATCTATATGCTGGGAATAACAGTTGCTAAAATAAAATCTTGCTACTGGTGGGATACATTCTAACTGAAAAAAATGTGCTTTGGGCCATATCCTGGTCCATCTGAAATTGATGCACTGCTCCTCCTGTCTTTAGTAGGGCCAAGATTTGTCCTCTAGTGACCTAAGTACCTTCAGCTTATATTTCCAAAGAGTAGTCAAGTGCCTCAATAAATTCAGTTCAGATTCTTGCTATAGGAATTGACGAATAGGTGGTATTACGTCTATGAACTTATCGGGAGTCAAATGAAACATGTACTTTTTAAAACGATAAAGATTTATAAGTATTGCCTCTGAATGAAAGTTCTCAACCACCTCCTTCTCATGTCTGGAAGAATATAAGCCACATTCATGAATAAAATGCAAGGCAACATGTTTACCACTAATTAACATTTAATGGATGATTTCTTTAAAAAACAAAAGGCAAAAAGCCCCTCTATCCTACTTTCTGTCTACACTACAGGCATTTTTGCAAAAATTTCTCATAATTGCTAACACTGGTTCATCTCCACTGCTGTTAGGAGCTCTAGCATGGACAAATGAACAGCATTCTAAGCACTGAATTCATTCAACCTGCTCTAAGTAAGGTTAGATAACATAGTGCTTTAAAAGCCCAGAAGCCTGTATACTCTAGGGGTCCTCTCATTTCTAATGCTGGTGCAGCTGAACTGGTGTTAGCTATAGTGAAAAGTGTCTGCAAATTCTCCCTAGTGTAGACATGGCTTAAAAGGTAAGCAGGCAAACCCTAGTCTGATACTGCAATCCTAGGAATGGAACCTTTGATTTGCTGTCACAGTGATGACTTTTAATTGTCCCAATAAACAAGCTTTTTAAAAGCTTCTAAAATGTTCTCTAATAACATACTTTGGTCTTTAGCCATAGAAATGCAGAAATAATTAGAAGTGCCATTGTGTACAGTGCCTTCTGGACTGGGCTGAAGGTGAAGGAGAAAGTATCATGCTATCCTTGTCAGCTGCAAGGGTAATTACTGCTGGCTGAAATTACTCAACATTTGTTTATAAGCTCCCCAGAGCATGCTGTAAATAGATTGTCTGTTATAGTCCAATCACATTAAAACGCTGCTCCTTGCAAACTGCTACCTCCTGTTTTCTGTAAGCTAGACAGAGAAAGCCTGCTGCTCACTTATTGAGCACTGAACACTGAAGAGCTATGTTTAATGTGATTGTTTTCATTAGCTCTTCTCTGTCCAATATCACATTTACTGTTTGCAGGCTTTGAAGACTGGCATGTTGCATCACTTTCATTTTCTGTAGTGAGAATGAATATCTTTATTACTGGAGGGCGTGTGCAACAATTGGATGGGATTTGCGGAACTGCAAAAACATCAGAGTCCCACACCAACATCTGCTTTCCTCTGGGTGATGGTATTTTTGTCTTAGACTTTTAAATGTCTCTGATGTTTCCAATTGTGGTCACGCTACCTAAAGCCTTCTTTAAGGCCACGCGAGCTGTATTTCCATAAAAGGTTAGAAATAATTTATTTTGCTTAACACTAAATTTCACAATGCAGCATTGTCCTGTCCATTGTGACCTGGGTTGTATAAAATAGTGATGCAGCCACAGCCTGTCTGCTTGATTTGCTCTGAGCTTGATTTACCACATCATATCACAACAGCCAAGGTATTTGCAATAATCCTGGGGCCAAATTCACCACTGATATATGCAGACATAATTCTGTTGCAGTCAACAGCATTGCATGTTTCCACAAACTTTAATTTTGTCAGTGAACGGAGTATTTAGGGGATAGAAATAACCATTGAGACTTTTGAAAAATGTAAAAATATGTTCTCTCTTTGGGGAAGAAAGGGTCTTCTAAACATTACCATGTACCAGGGTTAGGAGTTTGCTACCAGTATTTTATAAGTAATTAGCGATCACCATTTTTATGTTTCTCTTATCCTTGAAACACACAAGGATATTTCAGCAGGGCTCATTTCGGTTTAGTACTGATTACTCCCTCCAAATCAGTACTGAAAATACGTATATTTATAGATGTACTCCCCATAACATCAAATGTATCTGAAAGGACTCAGAGAGGGGGTACCCACAAAGGTATACATTCATTCTAGGAAAGGGATAGGCATTGAAAACAATGCATTGAAGTTGATGTAGCTAAGACAATTTACATCAGTGGAGGATCTGCCCCAGAGTACTCACTATACAAGATAAGGGCTTGTCTTAAGGGATAATGTGCATTATGGGGTGTGAGTTCTAAAGCACACTAACGTGTTGTGCTTTAATTGGTCTATGTAGATGCTGCTAGTGCACACTAAATCTTGCCTGGTGCACTTTAATGTAGTCCTATAATTCACAAGTGAACATTTACTGCACACCAGCAGGGTCTACATGGACAAATTAATGCCCAACATATTAGTGCGCTTTAGAAATCCCCCGCCCCCGGCCCCTATAAAGTGCAATACCCCACTGTGTAGGCTGCCACAAGACAACAAGGCAGCAGCACAAGGAACCAGTACAGCTATAGAAAGAAGCTAAATAATTGGAAGAAAATAAATTATGTGAGTAGAACGGTTAGTACAAAGAAAGGGCAGGCAAAATGTGTTCAGCAGGCACCTTCCAGCCTAATGTGTCCTATGTTCCCTTCTTCCTAATTTTAAAATTTCCACAAAGCTTCAGTTCTCTGCAAACCACTGGGGAAGGGCCAGTATTCAATTTTGGATACCCACATTTTCTCTTAACTAGAATCATTGTCTGTGGAAAACTGTACTTCTGGGAAAGACGCTAGAGTGCTAGAAATGATGATTAAATTGCACATTAAGATAATTCCTGGAAGTACTACTTTCTTGAGGCTGTCCTTCCAGGAATGGCAATAACAGCATCATTGCTCTGTCGGTGTTATAGGTGTATCCACAAGCGGACACAGGAGATAGGTATTTTAGTACTGCTTATTTCCACTTACTTCAGGTGGTGCATTGGTGTCTAGATTCACTCACATTGTTATTTTAAAAAGCTAGCTAACACAATGTAAAACAACCCTTTGATGTTGAATAATACCTATTGTTTTGCAATAAACTGAAGCCATTTTTTAATGCAGGTAACATTTTTATGTGTTTCCATTACTGATTTTGTGCCATTAGAGAAGCAGTGAATCTTTAAAGAGAAACTTCCTACAGCTAAAAAAGACATTAAGGAGGAAAAAAGCTGGGAGCCATAGTGACAGGTACAACTAAGGCTGTATCCTTCGGTTCCCTGGAAACCAGTCAAACACTATCTCATCTTGCAATGGTTGTGTCTGATCCTCTGCTTCAGACATCTTCCTAATAATGGCAACTACAGAGGTGACTCTCTGCAAATAAGGGCTTGCAGCAACTGGACATCCATCATATATCTCCAGAGCAACATTAGACCACCCTAATGGGTACTCCCGTCTTCATTATGATATTAATTCTCTAAATTTCCGAAGTGATTTCATTTGTAAAATGACAAAGGCTGGCTGCTCAGGAGACAAACTGTTTTCATCCCCCTCCTGCATGCTTACAAAGGCTCACTCCCTTTAGTCTTTGGGGGAAAAGAAATTTGATAGCATCAGATCTCTTGTGATACACAAGGCTGCCTAACAGCTACACCACCTGCCAGCACTGCATGCCTGACCATCCAGCCTGAAGATTTCTAAAGCAATGGTTGATGAGTGGAACATAGACGTTTGTCCGGAAAAAAAAACCAATGCAGAGAGAAAACGGAGGCTGTATAAAATTCTCAGCATGGAAGTAAGGCAGGATTGAGGGTAAGGGTGAGGTCAGAGCCAAGGCTGGAAACTGAATCAATCTGAACAAGGGTGGTTTGGTTAGACTAGGTAAAAGCATGATTTCCCCCCCCTAGTGTATAAAAACCTTTGTTATGGCTACAAATTCAGTGACAGCCAACCAAGCAAACCTTCAACAAGGAGACAATTCTTTTCACACACCCCTATACCTCAGCCCCCTGGGATTTAAAAAAAAAATCAGTAAAGTCTATGATATCGTCAACGCTTGCCCCAGATAGTAACCAAAATGTCTATCTGACAATGATGAGGAGTTAGCAGTTTCCTCTAAGGCAGAAGTAATCAGCAGTAAACCAGCCAGTGACTATATCTGGGAGTAATAAAAGCCAAGAAACATCTAATACATTGAAATCTGAACAAGACACCACCATTACTGGGCACCTTCCTGTTGTAGACAACCACCTCAAAGGCATCCCAAAAACATACAGGATCTGATTTTCTTATCACATAGGTTAGTTTAAATCTATTGCCCTCTCTGGATTCTGATTCACGCTGGGGCACATGAGAGGAGAAACAGGCCCACTAGCTCAATTCTCATGCACATAGAAGATCAACTTCATTAAGCAACCGATTTTAATTGGTTCTTTGGTTGCTTACTTACAATTTCACTCTATTAACTGATTTGTTTCAACTCCAACAGTCCCTTTCTTTTGTGCCACTTACTACACATAGTCTGTTTTAGCTAACTGTTCTTCCTGCATTCAGTAGGCCCACAGCTCCCAAAGCTAGGTGTTATTAACTAAGGGCATTAAGGGCCTGTTCCTGTAAAGTAATCCACACACATGGGCTCCACATCCTTCAGTGGGAGTGTGGGTGGGTGAATTGTTTGGCAGGACTGGGGCCTAAGATTGCATATATGTGCCTACTTTGCACCCCCACTACCGGATATACACACACAAATCTCTGAATTGTATATGGTTATACAGGTGGCTATCTAGCTACATGGAGATGCACATCTGATAGATTGCACACAAATTAATGCCTATAATTTTGGGGCCTAAGCCAAAATTCATGAAAGTCAACAGGAGTCTTTCCATTGACTTCAGGGGGCTTTGGCTCAGACCCTTACTCATAATCAGGCCCTTCATTATTAAATTAGAACGAGATAATCACATAGTGGCTCAAATTCCATAAATGTGGGCACGCATTATAAAAGCCTATTTAATAAAGTTGCTATTTAAGCTATACAGTTTTAATAAACACATTCCTTGCATGGCCTAGTGGTTGGAGCAGTTTCAGGTTCCCAGTTTCAGGTTCTTCCCAATGCCTCCACCGATTTGTTGAGTGTCCTTGGACAAATCACTTAGTGCCAGATGTTTAATGGTATTTAGGTGCCTGAAGATAGAGAGAGGTTCCTGATGGGTCTTTCAAACCCCCCCAAGTCCCTAATTGTCATTGTTTTCAATAAGACTTAGGTAATCTTACTAGGAGCCTATCTGCATTTTTATGCATCTACATACCTTTAAAAATCTGGCACTAAGGCTACATCCACACTACCCGCCCGATTCGGCGGGTAGTGATCGATGTTCTGGGATCGATTTATCGCGTCTCATCTAGACGTGATAAATCGATCCCAGAGTCGCTTCCCGTCGACTCCGGAACTCCAGCTCCGCGCGAGGAGTAAGTGGAGTTGACGGGGGAGCCTGCCTGCTGCAGTGTGGACCAGCGGTAAGTACTTTTGAAATCGATCTAAGATATTCGACTTCAGCTATGTTATTCACGTAGCTGAAGTTGCGTATCTTAGATCGACCCCCCCCCCCCCCCAGTGTGGATCAGCCCTTAGATGCAGCTAGTCTCCTAGTAAGATTACCCAAGTCTTATTGAAATCAATGGGAGTTAGGGACAGAAGGGCTTTTGAAAGACTCACCAGGAGCCTCTCTCTATCTTCAGGCACCTAAATACCTTTAAAAATCTAGACCTACTCTCTCATTCCCCTAAGGGCCTCATACTTTAGTTTTCTCAACCTATAATTTCTGGATAAGACTGCTTACCTATTTTTCAGAGGTGTGGTGAGATTTAACAGAGTTTTTAGTTTCTCTGATGCAGAGCAGTGTATTACTATTGTTATAGCATATCTGGGAAAAAATGGTTAACTGGCTAAAAATCCACTTTAAGAAACACATTTTTGTTATAATAAATAGTTCATCTTCATATATATGTTTAGCATAATTAAAATCAAGGAGCATCCTCCAAGGAACGATGTTAATTTGTTTAATGGCTTAAGAGCCCAATATATATGATGCCATATCATTATACAAATATTTACCAAACACCTATCTAGTCATTAGCTGAAGTTCCTGGAAGTGTGTAGGATACTAGGTTTTCCACCAAGGCATTGTTCCTGGCCCCCCACCTCGGGACTCCATCCTGAGGTTCTAGCTAGGAGATCTCAGATACACTTGAAGTTGCACTCTTATCTGACTGCTTTCAATCTCTTCTCCTTTTCCTTTTCTGCTACTCTGTCCCTACCAGCGAGTCCTGATTAATATAAGGGCTTATCTACACACGGAGTTATTCAGGAATAGTTGTTCATGAATAACACCATGTGTAGACAAGCCCTAAGTGAAATGAGAATGTGGGTACAACAGGATAGATGGAATCCTGCATTTCCAAGAGGGCAACAGATGCCTTCCATCTGAGGGATCAGAGTCTGTATTTAAAAAAATGTCCTATTTTCACAGACAACCAAAATTTCTCACTGTATTTGCGTTATTTCCCATTCAGGTTATAGGGAACACAGCAAATACTGACAGTTACTAGTATGGAATCCTGCCAGGTGCTGAGACCTCATGTGGAGAGCTGAGGTCCCACAACTCCCACTGACATAAATGGGAGTTGAGGCTGTTCACTACCTCACAAGAGGGCTTCACACCCTTCAGGATCAAGCCCTAAATGCCCATTTTTAATGGCTCTCACTGTAAAATAATGTATGTATTTTGCACATGGATTCAATACATTTATGTGGGCTTAAAGCTAATTCCTAGTCATTCTAAACACATTTGTGATTTTTGCATATTATGGACCAAATTCAGCCCTGGTGTAAGCAACTTCACCATGACTGCTTATCCCAGGTCTGAATCTGGCCCTATGTTTTAGGCTTATAATACCGCTAACACGAATCCCAACCGCCAAAATAAACTGATAACTGTTAAAGCATTAGTTGTGTGTTACTCCACTGTCATATAAATGTAAATGTGTTTGCTTGGTGTAGATTAATGGGAAGATAGCCTTTCTTTCTATATAAACTTACATTTTCTAACACGTAGTGTTCCACTCCATCTTAAAGAGTGTAATAGTACTGTAGTTTCTTGTTTTAAATTAATTCATCACCAATGTTGTCAATGAAAACTCTGTTTACCATAAATCCTACAGCTTTTTTTTCAGTCTAGAAACTACAGATCCTGGGTCAGGCTTTCACACCCAGTGGGGTGAGCCAGTATAAATTCAGCCCACCAGTGGAAGCTTTGTTTTCTCTCTTCCATGGCTGCCTTCTGCGAAGAGCCAAATAGATGTTGATACTTCACCCTCATTAATCTTGTTCCTGTGGACATCGGTCTGCCTGATTCATTAGGACCAGAAAGTTGCCCTTTCTTAAGCACTTTGAATGTTCCAAATTAATCTAGTTTAGAGCTGGAGTAACTGGTGCTTTCTGAAGAGAATGGCTGCCCTCTGAATGTTGGAGGAAATTAGCCTCCTGGGTATAATTTTAGGACCTGTAGTAGTTTTTTACATTCCTGCATTTAGGGGACTGGGTAAAATCCTCAGTGCCATTCTGTTCTCTGTGCTTTGCTCTGATGGTGCTCAGGGCATGGGGAAAGCTGGCTTAAGCAGCCAGCTGGAGATTTCTCTTGTGAAAGAGAATCCCAAGGGGCTTTAAGCTGTCATTGCTAGCTGTATCCCACCCATTCCCACCCTCCTCCAGCACAGTGGCTGGGCAGGAAAGAAGCTGGAACATACTGGGGGGAAGTGAAGTGATCCCTAGATGGAGCATTAGTGCCTGTGCAAGATCAGCCTGAGACTGATCTAACTTGAACTGGGCTCTGTCTGCCCCCAGAGTCAGGGAGGGAGAGAGGTGGCACGGTGGTGCAAGCAATATGCATAATCAAGGCGGCTGCCATAACTTAAAGCAGTTACGTGGGATGTGTCAAAAACACCTGGGGCCATTTCAACCCTGGATCAGCTCAGAATTGTTAGGACACAAATGTGGCTCAAAGTCACCTACTCTGACCATGTTTCCCAGAGGCACAGCACAGAATCTGACCCATGGGCTGCCCACAAATATTCCACAAGCAGAAAACAAGCTGTTTGCTGTTTTCATTCCTTATCAGAGTGAACCAATACATATACACCTATCTTGAGGAGTTTTCTTTATTGATGACTCCCTCCCTGCCTGCAAAAATGTAATATTTTCTACAGTTACCACCCAGGTAAAAAGACTTCACTGTGGAAATAGAAGCTGAATTACCAGATGGGAAAGTATACAAAGGAACTGACCTAAACCAAGGTTTTCAAAACATTGTAAATTGTTTTCAAACCTTGACAAATGGTCACTTTGGCTTGGAATGTCTTTGTTGTTGTGACTTATCCTCTAATTGTCTTACCCTGTTCCCCAGGGTTATGGTTGTACTAGTATGTTGAATTATAATACTGGATGACTAGTTTGATCTGGTCTTCACTGTGTTCCTGTAGTGGGTTCCCAAATAGCCCACTGGAGCTCAGTGAAGCGTTTAAAAGTTTGTTCAACATATACTTTATTTGGAATTCAGTAGAACAGTGGCAACACTAGAAGGATGCCATGACATCAGTGGACTTGGCTGTGTGTCTATAAATGCATGGATTGATAAATGAAATTATTCTGGGACTTCTTGTTGCACTGAGTCAGCTTGGGTATTTCAGACAGCCTATACTTATTTAATTAATAAAAGCATTGCTAACTTTACTCAGGTATTACATTTTTTTAATTAGGCACCCAAAAGATAATATTCTGCAATATACTATTAAAACACCTTTTTTTCTGTTGAATACAGAGAAGATACTAAGTTGACTTGTTCCTTGCTCTCCTAATGGTTATGCAAATTGTGTATGTAGGCACTTATCACACAGAAAGCAGGTGCCCCCAGTAATAGCAAGTTTGTGAAAGTATAACTTTTATATCTAACTGAAATGCTGTACCTTCACCTCAGCAGTTTTTACAGATTTCAAGAGAACCTTGGCTGTGGACCTCATGCTTGTTAACAGAATCTTCAGCAGAAAGGAAAAAAGCGATGTCAATGCATGCAGTGGACTGGATAGCTCTGGGCTGCCATTGAATGATGGATGGTCTTGCAGCAGCTGGGGAAAAATAGCTTAACAGAGAGAAATATTAGTGTTGCATTGCATATTCTTGTGCAATATAGGCCTTGAATCTCAAATACCCCACAACTTGCATGTATTTTAGCACAACAGTCCTCAGAGTGCATAACATAAATCTGAATTCCAGGCAGAACTATGCAGACTTGCAAACCCTCCTTCTCTGAACTCTATTATTTATAAGATTAAAACCCCAGGGCTTTAAAATGGCAGGTTTATTGGCAAGTACAATGTATGTTTCATTCTGAATGGACAAAAGCCTTTGAGTTTACCTGAGTCTGCACGGAAACCTTCCTGCTTGCCCTCAGCGCTAGCATATGTACTAGTGGAGGCCACCATTTCCTCCAGGGGTGCGAAACAAGTGTCCTGTAGGGAGCTCCACTTGTACCACTAATAAGACCCTATTGGAGAAGAGCTCTTTCCTTACACAGAGTAGGTATATGACCTTCCTCCAGAGCTGAGTCAGCAGCAGAGCTACTCATACGAAATACTATCTGTAGCTTAATACTTTATCCATTCAGTTTAGCTCTATGCAAAATATCCACAAGCAGATGCTGAACTTTACAAATATGCTCAGTATTCAAAACTGTTCTAGGCTGCTCACAAACTACTTGCTCTGACTATATTGTCAACTATTTGCTATTCATGGCATGTGATTACTCCCTCAAGTCACATATCATTGGTTTTGCTTCCAGACTGGATGTGTGAACTGAAATTTGTTTAAACAGGAGGAGGGCAATCAAAGACATTTTAGGATGGCCATGCAAACACTTCTGGTCCATATCTTTGCCTAAACATGTTCACATAAGTATTTGAAAGACTTTCTACAAATATTCTTGCAAACAAACAACTGTCATATTTGCTCAGATGTATTCAGAAGCTAGGTTTTTATGACAGATGATTTTTTACATCTATAAACTCATATAAAAAGCACAAATATGTCTTCCTCTGGTATATTCCAGATCAATCTAAAACTCTTTATTATAGAAATTTTCTCTCTTTTTGCCATGTGATCTCAGGAGCCAGTTATTTAAGAAGCCATGGAGAGAACCAGGTTGTATTTCTAAATTTCTAGATGTTGAAAGCACTTGATCGTCTGTGTTTGGCTGTTAAAGACTATACTCTGTGAGCCAGAAGAAAAAAGGAATAGAAGTTAGAGTATCAGAGGAATTTTTGGCAAAGCATTTTAAAGATTCAGAGTCAGTCTTCCAAAGTGTCAAATGTCTTTCAGATGTGTTAATGTTAGTGAAACATATACTCATCAACCTTTAAGAAAGGAAGGTTTGTACAGCTGCTTACCATTGCTATATATGCACATAAAAATTTCCTCCCCTGTTCTCAAATCACAGACGAGGGAGGAAAACAGAATACTTTACTGGGAGAAGAGTTATGTTAGCCTCTTTGACTTATACTGCAGCAAGAAACTTTGAAAAGTTGTTGACCACATGTGCTAATCACATCCCCTTGAAATTTGAGAGTTAGCTCAGGCACTCTTTTCACAGGAAGAAACTGTGTCCAACAGAGATACACATGGGGTGTGTGAGGATGATGGAATAAAAAATGTTGTATGGGCCCATCCTTAGAAACTGTGTATTAGATAAGATGATGATGATTGGGCCAGTGTAAGAGGTATAATTGCAAGGGGCAAAGGAAAAGTGTTTGGTTTTTGTAAGGCAAAATCAAAGATCCAATTAAGCTCTTGTATCTGTTACTACCCACAAATAAGAACACTATTAAGTGTTCCCAACCCCTTCAGCAAATGTCCTAGCTTCCCTTCTCTTCCTGATTATTAAAAGAAAGAAAAGGTCTCAACAAAAATCCTAGGGCTAAGAAGATATGTACAAGGCTTCACTTTTTACTCACACTGCTTTTTGTTACTTCTTTCCCCCTCCTGGTTGTCTATCTCGATTGTTAGCTCTTTGGGGCAAGGTATCTATCCTACTATCTGGCTGTAAAGCACTTAGTACATTGTTGATGCCACATAAAGAATAAAGAATAAAGATACCATGGTCAAAAGAAATTACTTGCCGATTTATCAGAGCTTAACATGCTATAAGCATTGTCTCCAATTAAATTACCCTCTATTTACCACCTGGTTATTCTACCATAGCCCAAAGGTATTTCAGGTTATATCAGCCAGTTATTAATTATTAATTATCATTATTATTGAACATGCTTTTAAGGCACCTATCCCCCCAATAGCTTGACAAATGTTACATGGTTTAGAATAAGAGCAAATACAATTTTCCAGCTATGTGACACAAATATTCTGTAGCACTGTTGTGACAAAGTGGGCCTAAAAGTTTACCGGAATTGTGAACTCAACTGTCAAGAACACATAAAAGTTCACAAGATGTTACAATAACATATAATAACAAATGTTAATGGGAAAATGTATGAAAGGGAGACAGAATAACTATATTAGTCGAAACAAAAAGGGCAAGTTGATATGGTTCAAGGACTGTGCTGAATTTATGCTTGTTAAAAATAGGATATGTGGAGCTGGAAGTTAATAAACCAAAATTGGTATGTCAGATATTCGGCCTAATAGATGAACAAAATAATAAGGGCACAGGCTATTTCCCTGCATCACACCCTTTTTGGGTCCCTAAAAGAAAAGGACAAAAGAACAAAATAAGAACAGATGGAAAGAACAAACAGAGGCTACTAGAGTGAGCTTCACCATCGTAGCTGTCACCCCCACCAATTCCTGGGACCCCAGGCCTTCATCATAGTGATTCTAAAAAGTGCCCTGATCAAAACAGGCCAGAAAAAGAGGGATGAAGACAATATCACCACCTCTACCATCTTCAGCTGAACTCTTGGGATGACAGATATTACCATCTTTAATACCATCTAAGAAACTGTCAAACACGTTTTTTCCCTTCTAAAACTCTCTACAGCTAAAGAGAAATGGAGCAAGAAATCTTACAATGAAAGCCTTATTTAATACTTTGCATTTAAAATATTTTAACTGTTTTTCTTCTTTTCTGTATCTTTAATAAAAGGTTAAGAGGATGTTTAATCATGTGTTTGGCATGGTGCTAAGCGGGCTGAGGTCTCTGTATACCAACTCCTGGACCTTGTTTAACGTTGGACAGTGACTGGCTTATGTTAATACTTTGGGCCCATTTATTCCATCTAAATTAATACAACAGTACTCTTGCCCAACTTCCAGGCACCGATATAACCCTAACGAACAGAGACGGAGACAACCCAGTGTGACGGAGTAGAGAGCGAGATGGATCTGACCTGGGAGGCTGGCTGCATTGGGAAAGGCTGCATCGGGAATGCGAGACTTTACCTGAAGCTGTAACATGAGCCAGGACGGGGGTTGGGAGGTGACACCTTTGGCTGGGAGAATGGACAGGCTAGAGGAGGGGCCCCAGGGGACGGGAAGAGCCTGCTGGAGGTTTGGCTTTTTGTTTTCAGTTTGGAGCTGGCTTGGGAAGAGGAGGGGAGGGGGGCAGACAGGGTCTGGCCTCCCTGCCCCGTTTGGAGCTGTGGGGTGAAATGCAGGGAGCCCCAGGCTGGGGTCTAAGCTCCCTGCCCCCCGGAAGGACCCGACTGAGGGGTCCTGGATGTACTGACAAGCTCTGTTTGGACTGTGTTCCTGGCATCTCTAATAAACCTTCTGTTCTACTGGCTGGCTGAGACTCCCAGTGAATCCGGGAAAGAGGGGTGCAGGGCCGGACTCCCCTATACTCCGTGACAACTGGTGGCAGCGGTGGGATGTTCTGCACCCCGTGAACGGCGCTTCCTGCAGTAAGTAACTGGGGAGCAGTAGAACGAAGGGTGGCTAATGAGGACCAGGCGTGCTGAAGGCTCACAGAGGAGCGGTTTCGGGGAGCAGAGGAGCTACGCTTAACCCCTGGGAGTGTGTAACCAGCGAGAAGGACTGTGCAATGATGGGGTCCCCCTGGGGGCTGCAGTGAGCAGTCCCAGGGGCAGAGGAGCCTGCGGCTTGGCCCTGGGAGAGAGAAGGATTTTTGCAGTGACAGGGTTCCCCTGGGGGTGCCGTGAGTGGACCCAGGGGCGGAGGAGCTGCAGCTCGACCCTGGCAAAGAGGCGGTGACCTGGAGAAGGGCTGGCACACTTGGGGTTCTTCCTGGAAACCGTGGGGAGCTAAGAGCACACAGGCCTGTGGATCCACAGCAACTTGGGAGCAGTGAAGTGATGGCCTATCGCCTTCTCCTTAAGAAGAGCATTGTAACCCTGTGCAAAAAGAGAGGGCTACCCATTGGGAAGCTCACTAAAGCCCAGTTAATCACGCGGCTGGAGGAGGATGACCATTCTAGGGAGCAGATTCCTGACCCCAATGGGGCTACAGCAGGATCTGGGAGCAGCTGGAGTGATAGCCTGGCATCCCCAAGGGTCTGGTCCCCACCCAGACGGGGGTCTTCACGATCGGGTTCCCCAGCAGGGGATCGGAGACGGATGGGACTGGAGCTGAGTCCGAGAGAGCAAGAGGACAGTGGGAGACAGCGAGAGCCTGAGAAAGGGCTACAGGAGAAGCAGCAGCGTGAACTGGCGGTGGTGGAACGGAGAGGCATAGGGGACTGGCCAGGGGTAAGTGGGGATAGATCCCGGGGTGCCAGCTCCGCAGGGAACCTCGATCCTAAATTGCTGCCCCTGGTTAAGGAGGGTGGGGATGTGGAGGCCCACCTCACTGCCTTGGAGCAGGCTGGTGATTGGAACCAGGGAGACCCTGCGGAAAAGCCCCGGGATCTAACCCCCTTGCTGGGTCCCAAGGCCATAAACTCCGCCAGCCAGATGGGTGGGATGGTGGACGGATTTCCACTCCTGGCCCTGGACTCAAGCCCTATGGACCCCCAGTGGGAGCGGAAGGTGATGGTCAATGGAGAGACATTCGGGGGGTGGCAAGACCCCGGGACAGAGAGAATTGTGGTCAGGCCCCGGGTGGTGCACCCCCACCAGATGCTGAGGGGCTGTGTGACCTGGGTGAGGGTCCCAGGGACGGACCCATTCGCCCTGCCTATGGCCCAGATCCCTGTGCAGACCCAGGAGGGGTCGGGCTGGCTGGTTGTTGGGGTTCTCCAGGATATCAGCTGTGAGGTGCTGTTGGGGGGTGACTGTGTATCTTTGGGACAGGATCCAGGCCCTGGCCCTGTAACGGCCGAGGATTTGAATTTGAACTCAGGGAACCAATTGGCTAAGAGGGAAATGGTCAGTGAAAATGCAAATGACCTGGCTGGCACGGGGGAGGAGCTGCCAGGCCCCGGTTACCTGCCTGCCTGTAACCAGACCCCTAGGGCAGGGTGCGACAGAGAGATGCGCCCCACCCCCCTGCACAATGGAGAGGTGGCTCAGGCAATCTCTGATGCAGAGAGCAAAGCAGCGAGCTCGCTGCCTGGCCCCACAGGGACAGCCTGGGCAGCGCTGAGCACCGGGGGAGCAGAGACCCCAGCTGAGTGGGGGGACACACAGGCAGGGCAGGACGGCTGCCAACCAGGCTTGCCTGGTCCAGAGGTGCTGCCGGGAAGTGATTCCACTGCAGGGAGGGAGCCACCAGGGGCAGGGCTCAGTGGGGCGGTGACCCCAGGCCTGGCCAGTGAGCTGCAGAGGGATCCCGCTTTGGAGAAGCTAAGGGAACTTGCTGGCCACAGCGCTGCAAACACCCTTGGGGAAGACTGCAGAGACAGATCCTTGTGGGAGAAGGGATTCCTGTGCCGGGAATGGGCTTCCCAAGGGGAAGTGGAACTGTGGGGAATCAGGAGGCAGCCGGTGGGGCACCCGAAGTATCATCACCAGCTATTGTACCTGGCTCAGGGTAAGGGAGAAGATCCCTGGAGGTCCCTGCCCATCAGAGAGGAACCTTCCCAGAAGGTGGCTATGAATAGGGTGGGGCCCTCAGCAGGGCAACCTGGTCAGGGAAGAAATGCATCCTGGTGGTGATGGATTTCGCCACCCGCTACCCAGAGGTGGTGGCTCTGTCCTCCACTGGGGCAGACACCGAGGCAGACGCGCTGCTGACCATCCTCAACAGGATGGGGGTCCCCAGCGAGGTCTTTACAGATCAGGGATCCGAGGTCATCTCAGCCCGGCTCCGGGGCGTGTGGGAGAAAGGTGGGGTCTGGCCCACCTGGGCCTCTGCATATCACCCTCAGTCCAACGGGCGGGTGGAGAGAGTTCAGGGGACCGTGAGGCTGATGCTGAGGACTTGCATAAATCAGCATCCACAGGACTGGGACAAGTACCTGCCCCACCGATGGCACAGGGAAGTGCCCCAGGAGTCTACCGGATTCTCGCCCTTCGAACTGTTATACGGCAGGAGGGTACGGGGGCCCCTGGACCTGATGAGAGACGAATGGGAGGGGGAGGCGGCCCCCGAGGGAGAGTCAGTGGTGGAGTATGTCCTGACCTTCCGAGAGAGACTCACTGAGCTCATGGGCCTGGCCAAGGGAAATCTGGCCAGAGCCCAGAGGAAGCAAAAGGTCTGGTATGACCGCACGGCGCGGGCCCGCGCCTACGCCACCGGGGATCAGGTGATGGTTCTCATTCCCGTGAGGAAAAACAAGCTGCAGGCCGCTTGGGAAGGCCCTTTCAAGGTTGTCAAGCAGCTAAACGAGGTAAATTATGTGGTGGAGCTGTCTAACCGGGCACACCACTGCCGGGTGTACCATGTCAATATGATGAAGCCATATTATGACAGGGGGAATGTGGTGCTGGCCGTGTGTGGACACTGGGAGGAGCAGGGAAGTGACCCTCTAGTAGATCTATTCCCTGAGACAGGAGCTGGTTCCTCCCAAGAAACAATCCCTCTCTCCGATCAGCTAACCCCTGCCCAGCAAGCTGAGATCAGAGGGGTGCTGCATCTGTACCGACAGCTGTTTTCCAGCCAGCCTGGTCGCACTAATCTGACTGTCCACCGGGTGCAGACAGGAGCGCACCAACCTATAAGATGCTCCCCCTTCCGAGTCACAGGGAAGACAGCTCGGGACCTGGAAAGAGAGGTCAAGGACATGCTGGCTTTGGGGGTGATCCAGCCGTCGTCCAGCCCTTGGGCCTCGCCGGTGGTGCTGGTCCCCAAAAAGGATGGGTCGATCCGGTTCTGTGTGGACTATCGGAAGCTCAACGCCATCACTGTATCTGATGCCTACCCCATGCCCCGGCCGGACGAGCTCCTAGACAAGCTGGGAGGGGCTCGGTACCTTACCACCATGGATCTTACAAAGGGCTACTGGCAAGTGCCACTGGATGCAGATGCCCGGCTGAAATCTGCCTTCATTACCCCTCTGGGGCTCTACGAGTTCCTGACCCTGCCTTTCAGCCTCAAGGGAGCGCCAGCCACCTTCCAGCGCCTGGTGGATCGGCTACTGAAGGGGATGGAGAGCTTCGCTGTGGCGTATATCGATGACATCTGTGTCTTTAGCCAGACCTGGGAGGACCATGTGTCCCAAGTTAAACAAGTGCTGGACCGACTCCGGGAGGCTGGACTGACCGTAAAAGCGGAGAAGTGCAAGGTGGGGATGGCTGAAGTGTCCTACCTGGGACACCGGGTGGGGAGCGGCCACCTAAAGCCAAAACCAGCCAAGGTGGAGGTGATCCGGGACTGGCCCGCTCCACAAACTAAAAAGCAGGTCCAGGCCTTTATTGGGATGGCGGGGTACTATCGAAGATTTGTGCCCCACTTTAGCGCCATAGCCACCCCCATCACTGAGCTATGCAAGAAGGGGAAGCCAGACAAGGTGGTCTGGACCGAGGAGTGCCAGAGGGCTCTCTGTGCACTGGAGGAGGCTTTGATCAGGGGCCCGGTTCTGGCAAACCCAGACTTTGACAAGCCCTTTCTGGTGTTCACCGACGCCTCAGACATGGGACTGGGGGTGGTGTTAATGCAGAAGGATGAAACGGGGCAGAGACACCCCATCGTGTATTTAAGTAAGAAGCTGCTACCCCGGGAGCAGAATTATGCAGCCATCGAAAAGGAATGCCTGGCCATGGTGTGGGCCCTCAAGAAACTAGAACCGTATCTATTCGGGCGACACTTCACCGTGTACACCGACCACTCGCCCCTGACCTGGCTACACCAGATGAAAGGGCCCAACGCCAAGCTCCTGAGGTGGAGCCTGCTCCTGCAGGATTACGACATGGACGTGGTCCATGTGAAGGGAGGTGCCAACCTGATAGCGGATGCGTTGTCCCGGAGAGGGGGCCCTGAACTTCCCCAGGCCACTGGTCAGAGTGACCCCGCTCAGTTCAGTCTCGAAGTGGGGAGAAATGTGACGGAGTAGAGAGCGAGATGGATCTGACCTGGGAGGCTGGCTGCATTGGGAAAGGCTGCATCGGGAATGCGAGACTTTACCTGAAGCTGTAACATGAGCCAGGACGGGGGTTGGGAGGTGACACCTTTGGCTGGGAGAATGGACAGGCTAGAGGAGGGGCCCCAGGGGACGGGAAGAGCCTGCTGGAGGTTTGGCTTTTTGTTTTCAGTTTGGAGCTGGCTTGGGAAGAGGAGGGGAGGGGGGCAGACAGGGTCTGGCCTCCCTGCCCCGTTTGGAGCTGTGGGGTGAAATGCAGGGAGCCCCAGGCTGGGGTCTAAGCTCCCTGCCCCCCGGAAGGACCCGACTGAGGGGTCCTGGATGTACTGACAAGCTCTGTTTGGACTGTGTTCCTGGCATCTCTAATAAACCTTCTGTTCTACTGGCTGGCTGAGACTCCCAGTGAATCCGGGAAAGAGGGGTGCAGGGCCGGACTCCCCTATACTCCGTGACACCCAGCAAGGATTCCAGAGCCTGTAATTAATAGAAAAACAAAGACAAATTATATTATTAATTATTATTATTATTAATGTATTTGTATTACAGTGGTACTTAGAGTTCCCAACCAGGTCAGGACCCCAAAACACTGGATGCTGTACATACACATAGAAAAAGATAAGAGGTTACAGTTTTAAAGATAAGATATAACAGGTGGATGAAATGGACAAAAGGGGAAGGGATGACTAGAGTACTGTAATAAGGACATGTTTTGCACAGACTAACTATGTGTAGCCCCCTTTTCTTCCTGGGTTACTCAGGAGCAGGAAACACTCACCTACGTGCCTGATGTTGACAGTAATGGAGATCCTGAGAATGCCCGTGGTGATGATGGATAGGTGGGAATCCTCTATCCACTCCTCTGCTGCAGTCCTTTTACTTATATAGGAAATTAATGTTGGTGGTGCCTGTACCTGGCTGGGCCCTGTACACACTCACCGGCATGCCTTGGGAGCCTCCAAGAGTAAACGTGAGCAAATCTATGCAATGGGTCTAACTCAGAAGTACCAATTATAAACAATATACAACCAATATACACTTAGATTGGAGTTAATACACCTCTACTTCACAACTTAGAAAAACATGACCTAACAGACTGAGATTAATTAAAATGTCACAACCACTTTAAATCAGCAGGGGGCACTTCAATAAATCAGGTAATAATTGCTGGTTACAGTAGTAAATGAAACTTAACCACCTTACATTTATACCGGCACTATTTACCCCACCCCAAAATGTTCGCTCCTGTGAATTTCAGAGTTCTAGATGCTTGATTGCATGGGTGCACTTGAAGATTGGGACTCTGTTGGTCTGGTAAAGCAGTCCAGCCCAGGTAACAAAGGGCAGAGCAATTCTAACTTGGGATCATTCCAAGCTGCACAACTCCTTTGGAGATGGGAGTTGTTATAACCAGAGGTCTTTAACTCTGGATCCTGGTTAGACAGTAAGACCATTTTGTCTCTTCACAGACTCAGGGAATCACCTTAAAGTCCCTTTGCTATCCTCTTTCCCCTGCAAGCACTTTCTCAGACAACAAAGGTGGTGATTACTCATACTGCCTTCACTGCCGGCCAGCCTCAGTCATTTCTGCGTCCAGTCACAGTCTGCCATACCTCCAATGAAGCCCAGCAGTAGTCTCTGTGGCTCTCTGCTTGGGCAAAGGCCCAGCAGTTTCTCAGCAGCAGCTTCTGTCTTTCTAGCAGCAGCTTAGCAGCACTTTCTGGCTTGGACAGAGCTCCACAATCTCAGCTCCCCAACAAGGATCTCAGCTCTCCTCCAAGATGGTGCCCACTGCATCCCCTAGAAATGGAAATCTCTCTCTTCTCCAAGGCATCATGGGAGTTGTAATCTCCAAGGCTGGATTGCAGCACTCAGGATCTTCCTGACTGGAACACTCCCAGTTAAGTTTAGAGGCTCCTCTAGTGGAGAATGCCTACACATGAGCACAATTATTATGTGTACAACTCTATGTGGGTGTGTTGTTTAGTTTTGATCAGTAGCTCAATATAAGCTTTCAACTAGGGTTACCACCTTTGAAATGCAAAAAACCCTCAGCACCCCCCCTCCCGACAAGGCAAGCCTGCCGCAACCCCAACATCCAACCACAAGGCAACTCTGCAACCCTCCCCTTCAACAGCGATTTATGGTATCTAGAGAGATACCACATACAGATAAAACTGATAACATCACGTCCTCTCACTCTTGCCTAACTCAAACCCTCTCTCACACACACATGCAGTGCACTTGCGTGTTGGTGGGCAGACAGCTGCTATATTTTCAACAGTTTTGATCTGTTATTGCTTAAATTATGGAAGTGGGAACATTGCAGCATCTTTAGCTGGACACAGAAACATTTAACATTAGGTGTCCCAGTGTATTGTGATGATAATGCAAATCTTTAGCCCCACCTTTAAAAAAAGGGGGCAGATTAAATTATGTTTCTGGCAACGGGCAAATCCATAAGAAAACCAGCCAGGCTGGTCAAATACCAGCCAGGCAGTAAACCTACTTTCAACCTATTATCAACTGGTTGGCAGATTTTGTTGGAATCATGGTAGAAGTGATTCTTAAAGGGGGATTTCAAGGTGGGTAGGCCAATGACTTTGTAGATTTTTAGTTTTCAGGATGATTCTTCCATGCATACCATGGTGGCATGGGAGAAAGCATGGAAGAAGAGGAGTAACACGTGATAAAGGTTGGCATTGTTGGCATGGCAATGACATAAAATAAAACATCTGACAAGTTGGTGGGGCTAGATTTTGAAGAGCCTTGAAGGTAAGTACAAGACGTTTGTGTGTGATATAGAGAAGCAGTGGGTGCCAACAGCTACTTAAAGAAGGGGGTATCTAGTCAGAATGTATTTGCAATGTGCCCAATTTGGGGATTGAATATATTCCAAGTGGGAGTGAATTTCAGAAGCACCATCCCACTACCTATAGCCTTGCAGCATTGTGGGGTTTGCAAGTGCTTTGGAGGAAAAGATTAAAACTCAAAATTATCTGGACAAACTGGAGAAATGGTCTGAAGTAAATAGGATGAAATTCAATAAGGAGAAATGCAAAGTACTCCATTTAGTAAGGAACAATTAGTTGCACACATACAAAGTGGGAAATGACTGCTGAGGAAGGAGTACTGCAGAAAGGGATGGGGGGGGGGGGTCATAGTGGATCACTAGCTAAATATGAGTCAATGTAACACTGTTGCAAAAAAGCAAACATCATTCTAGGAAGTATTAGCAGGAGTGTTGTAAGCCAGACATGAGAAGTAATTCTTCCGCACTATTCCAGGCTGATTAGGCCTCAACTGGAGTATTGTGTCCAGTTCTGGGTGCCTCCTTTCAGGAAAGATGTGGACAAATTGGAGAAAGTTCAGAGAAGAGTGACAAAAATGATTAAAGGTCTAGAAAACATGACTTATGAGCAAAGATTGAAAATATTGGGTTTGTTTAGTCTGGAGAAGAGAAAACTGAGGGGGGACATGATAACAGTTTTCAAGTACATAAAAGATTGTTACAAGGAGGAGGGAGAAAAATTATTCTCCTTAACCTCTGAGGATAGGACAAGAAGCAATGGGCTTAAATTGCAGCAAGGGAGGTTCAGGTTGGACATTAGGAAAAAATTCCTAACTGTCAGGGTGGTTAAGCACTGGAATAAATTGCCCAGGGAGGTTGTAGAAACTCCATCATTGGAGATTTTTAAAAAGCAGGTTAGACAAACACTTGTCAGGAATAGTCTAGATACTACTTAGTCCTGCACTGAGTGCAGGGGACTGGACTAGATGAGTTATGTGCTAGGATAATATGCTTGGATATGTGTAGATGGATAGGTGCTAGATCTGTTGTTGGGAGACAATGGATCTTTTCAGTGTGTCAGTAAATCTATGGTGTTTTAATTTGTGTTAAGAGCTGTTCAGACACTGTTTGAGAGTGGGTGTTACGGTGACACCCTTATCAAGGTGGAGGCAGAATTTAATAGAAATAAACTGATAGTACAACGGAAAGGGGAATGGTTTAATGCTTCTGCAAGATATTAACTATGTGGATCCGATCATGTGGCAGGGCCAAAGGATCATGTGCGATAGACATAGTAAGGGTTGGATCTCCAGCAGGTTGTGGAATCTATGAAGTTCACTGCCTGTAAACTATTTCAAACATAATCTACTGAATATTTTGTTTGGTGTTAGACTATACCAGGTAACAATTTAAGTGTATTTTACATTTTACCATGTTTGTATCTGTTTCTTTATCCACCAGAGACCCTCAGGTCTTTTTTCCACTTTGCCTTGGATGAAAGTAGGGGTTGAGTAGCAGATTAGCATTTAGCCAGTGGGAACTATGGTTAATGAAGTGTGAGCATCTACCTGCTTTGGAGAGAACACTCTCAAAGAGGGAAGTGGAGGCTTCAAATACATCCAGCCTACTCTGGCTCCCAACTGAAAAGGAAATAAACTTGCCCTCTGTGACAATCAAGCTGATCTCTTATTAGCATCCTGGAAAAGGAGCCAATCTTCAGTTCCTCGTGGTAAGTTCTAAAACAGTGATGGAGCTTGTTGAGATATATTTATTCTCTTCCACTAAATTTCCCGTGAACCACACCTGGCAGGTGCACAAGAGAATGCTCCAGTAATATCCTTTGAGAACCACTTAACATTAAAAACATTTCAGACCTAACAAAGCAGGGTTTCATCTTTTCAGTCTCCTATCTCAAATACAAGCTCAGTATCCCTGACTCCTATTCTACTTTATAATGAAACGTGTTAAAGCCACACTGGACACAGCATCTCCCCATTCAGGGCTTTGAATATTGTTAGCATAAGAAAACAATGTAACCTATCTTTGAGCCTCCAAATGACTCCTGTTTAGAAGCCTTTCCGGATTATTTTCATAACCACTCTTACTTTTCACAGATATTGCTAATCAATCAGCAGGTCAGAAATTTACTGTTTCATTTCTATGTGCTTTATATTTCCAGCTACAAACTAGCTTTTAAATGTAGGTATAACAATACTATAGAGAGTGGAATACACTTGAGAAACAAAAGCAAACTGTGCTCAGAATGGAAACAATGGTGTTGCAATTTGCATGATAAACATTAACATTGATAATAGTAAGGTCAGCACTGGCCAGATCCAGGACATGGTAAATTCAACCCAACACAATGGTGAAAAAGATTACCTTGAGAACAAAATTAAATACTGGGAGGCTGATTCTTGGCTAGTGCCAAGGAGCAAACTGCTCAAGGTGTGTGTGTGTGTATTTGCACACAGATGTATGGACAAAGGGGACCTAAAGATCACTTTTGCATTCCTCCTTTCCTGGGGGCCACTACGTCCATGGCTAATCCTCTGGCGTAAATTAGAGGGCTGCTCTAATTTATACCAGCTGCTAATGGCCCCAAATGGCAGCCAGGAAGTGGTACAATGTAAGGGTGTCTTCTCCAACTACTTTTACTCTGGCTGTGCCCACAAGATGACAGG
Organism: Macrochelys suwanniensis; assembly: GCA_033296515.1. Classification (NCBI taxonomy): domain Eukaryota; kingdom Metazoa; phylum Chordata; order Testudines; family Chelydridae; genus Macrochelys; species Macrochelys suwanniensis. The sequence continues at coordinate 33,261,422 of CM065784.1, read as the reverse complement.
CAAGGAAGGGTTTGGTGTAAGATCTATGCCACCACAGGATCCACCCTAATCCAGCTATGCCAGTTTCACAGCCAGAATCCACTATCTGTGAGGAAAAAAGCAGCCAAACTACATCTGAGAATGTGGCCCTGGGTGTCATTTAATGCAAGCCTAGTATTATCCTTTCATTCTTACAGAAAATTTGAATGTTAGGAGATGAATTCAGAAATATCAAATAAAGTTCAGGCTGTTAAACTTAAATTGCATCACATTATATCATATCAAATTTCTAGTTATTCCTTCAATCAATGTTTATTGTATGACTGCATTGTAATAAAGATTTCAGAAATAGGATGAAGGTTTAAACTTGCTGTAAATGAAGCACCTGTGTTTATTACAACTCTGTGCACAGCACTATTTCAGCATAGATGCTTGTCAGTCATACAGATGGCCTGATATTAATTCTCTTTTCTAATTGGGAAATGGTGGTGAGGTGGCATTTATATTATGACTGCTTATGTGATTGACATATGTCTGTGCTGAAGCAGAGTTCAGCACATATTATTATTGTAAATAGAAGGAAAACAACTGAAATAGTCTACGTACACTAGGATTTGCTTTTACATGTAAATGTTAGCAACAGCAAAAATCATAAGATTTTGTGTTAGTAATTATTACTTTTCACTTGGGAATTAAACACACCTAAGTTTGCATTAATAAAAACCAACACCACTATGAAATACTATCAACCTATAATCTATTGATGTATTCAAAGACACAAAGAGGCAATGTAAATACATCATTAAAAAGGATAAAATAAAATATTTAAATTAAAAATCTGTTTCAATAAGAATTTCCCAAATAATATTTCCAGCTTCACCCTCAGATCTGAAGTTCTGATTGGAGTCTGTGTGTGGGTGTGTTGAAAAGTCCTGGTGTTCACAAAGAACTGACCTGAGCCCATTCAAGCTCATCTCATTTAAAATTATAAACTGGACATTACACAATAAAACATCTATCTAAGAAAATCTTTTACTCTATCCAATAAGCTTCATAATTTCTGCTTGTTTTTATTATATCTTTCTGTGCTTTTTAAAATTATGACACAAAATACACATATGTGCTTCTTTTACAAAGTAAATGACTGCTATAGATTATACAATTTTCATGTAGTCAGCTCTTTAACTTCCAAGCTTTTTATTCAGCAGAAACAGGCTGAGAGCAAGAATAATGCGTAGGTTTCCACTGTGTACTAAGGATAAGAATGTCCACATCATTATACGTTCTTTTCTATCCAGATATAGACCTGTTTGAATTACCCATTTTTCCCAGTGTGCTGTATATTTAAAAAGTATAGAAGGGAAAAAACATGCTACCCTTTTAAGCAAATTAGCAGTAAAAATGAAGTAGCAAAATGTTCCATTTTTCCCTACTGGTTTGCTACTCTTTCTTGAAGTTTTACATGCCAGCAAAAAATGATAAATATATTGAAAAAGAAGGAAAGAAAAAATGAAAGAGAAAGCTGGCTGTTTAAAGGACTGATGTAAAGATGGAGAGACATAGCCATAGAAACTGGTCACATAAATAGTCATGAAATGAAAAGTTTCAGATTTGTATTGAAGTAAAAAAAAACTACTTAGAGAAAGGCCAACAGGCCAGACTAAATAATCCTCGACTTAACGTCCAATTCTGAATCACATATTAGCTGCAGAGATTTTAATGTAAATATGCCATTACACTGTCATTACAGTGATCAGGCTGCATGGCTCACAGGTCACATCTCAGCCACTGTTAATTTTGCAGGCAAAAGCTTTTTTTCTCTTGAAATGTTAATAACTTTCTATTAGTTAATGTAGCGTGACTAAAATTCAGATTAGATATAATTCATTTTAATATCTGTGACTGGCTATCCCGATCATTTAGCAATGGTTTCCAGCTGAATACAAGATGCTAAATTGGACTCATTTGCATAGCCCTGTTAAAGCAATGCCATTCTCTAAATGTAGGCATCTTCAAATTAATTTAAAAGATTTTTTTTCTGGTTTTGCTACCAGGATAAAATCTTTTGCTAACAACTAATTGAAGTTACCATGAGCCTAACACATCTTTCTCCCCCTCCTCTTCCCAAGAACAAATGACTAGTTAATATCATTAACCAGTGGGGGGAAAAATAGCTATAGTGCTTTTGAATGCTAAACTGGCCTAATTTGGTAGCTGCACATAGACCAACCAACACTATTTATAAGGCTTGCAATAAATATATATCCTTAGTCTTAAGTACATTTAGCTACATTGTTGGAGGTCAAAAGTTAACACTGACTATGACCTTGAAATGATCATTGAATCCATTGGCTTTATTTAAAGTTGTGACATAAAAGATGCTTTTGTTTAAGGTACAGCTCAGCTAACATAGACAGCAGGACCTACACTGGTTCTTGAAAGAGTTCAGCATGTAGGAAAATATTCTCCCCTTAATATGCACATATTGCACCCTTTAATGGTAATGGGAAATACACTAGCTCAACAAGGAAAGAATAACCCCCTAAATGATCAAACCCACATTTTAATAAACTAATGCATGTGTGAAGGTTTCCTTGCACAGTCTGAGACGGGGAAAATACCTGATGGTCAGAAACCTTTTTCTTTTAAGTTAAATGCAAAGAAGTATAGGTCTGTTACTTACCTTGTATTAGTTAGTGTGAATCACATGTTTAGCATACAGTATATATTCATGCATCCAATGGAAAGCAGTGCATTTTGAATACTAATTAGATTCCAGACACACACAAATGGAAATAAACAAATTGTGTTTGATCTTCAAATACTCTCATAACTTAAACACTTAAAATTGAGAACAATTAATGTTTAGAAAAAATATTAGACTAATGAATACATTTCAGACAGAGGATCAAATCAAGTGTTACTCCATTTTGGCACTGGATTTACCGAGAAGAAGTGACCATTATTTAAATGAAAATAATTGAGTCATGTGAGAGAAATAGGACTGAGTAAAAACAGTGTTTTAATATACTTTCCCTGTTCTCATGGATCTCCTAGTTAGTAGATAAGTCTGTAACAAGAAGCAAGGGACTTCTTACTGGTCAGCAATAACAGCTGAAGCCCAAAAAGATTATAAAGACTGATTATCTGTAGACTATTCATCCACCAATATGCAGAAAAATAGCTCTAGCAAAGTAACAATTCAAAAGGAAAGCATGAGAGTTAGTGGGACACAGAGCAAAACACATATTAAGCCTATTGGGATACCAAGCACAAGGGTCTATCCTGAAGAAAAAACTGATTTATATTTGTTTAGAAGAAGAATAACTATTTAATTAGGAAAGTGAACATACATTAGGATCAAATCCTGTCCCCTCTTCTCGGAGTGACCTGCAGAGGAAGTGGGGGTGGTGCCACTGAGGCCTGCTGCCTAGGAAGTATACCACCCCCTTAACACGAGCTCTGTGGTGACTCCTGTGTTCTGCCACACTGGGGATTTGTGGTAGGGGTGCAGGAGGTCACCAACTTTTCTCTCAGCTTGGAGGCTACTCCAGTCCTCAGCCTGTATTATCAGCCTGAGAGTGGCATGGGGAAGCTGTGGTGGGGAGGTCTTTCCTTCCCCCCACTAGGCGTTCGCCAGCGTACAGTTCAGCTGTTCAGTTTGAGCTGGATAGGGATTTAGCGCATAGTCTGTTAATTATATAACAGCACAGATCTAGACATTTTAAAATTTGTTACCCAGACTTATAGGATATGTTTTGTGCTCACATCTGTATTTAAAGGTATCTCAGATGATTTATATATTACTTTATCCATCTCCACTTGTATTAAAAATACAATGTCTCTGATCTAATATACAGGACTCTCTCATATAAACCTACAAACTGGAGACGAACAAGATATTTTAGGTCATATTGTCCATCCCACTGAGTTGCTGAATTGTTCTCTACAAAATATTCTAGATTTTTTTGTCCACTCTAGTTATGACTTTGAGGATTCCAGCACTTTACCTGGGAAGGAGTACTGCAGAAGAGGACCTGTGGTTATAGTGGATCACAAACTAAATATGGATTAACAATGTAATAGTGTTGCAAAAAAAGTGAACGTCATTCTGGGATGCATTAGCAGAAGTGTTGGAAGCAAGACACAAGAAGTAATTCTTTCACTCTATTTAGCACAAAGCTGTGCTGGAGTATTGTGCCTGGTTCTGGGCACCACACTTCAGGAAAGATGTGAACAAATTGGAGAAAGTCCAGAGGAGAGCTACAAAAATGATTAGAGGAAAAGAAAACATGATCCATGAGGAATGATTGAAAAAACTGGGATTGTTTAGTCTGGAGAAGAGAAGACTGAGTTGGGACAGGATAACAGTCTTCAAATACGTAAAAGGTTGTTATAAAGAGGAGGGTGATAAATTGTTCTCCTTAACCACTGAGGACAAGACAAGATATAATGCCTTCTATGATGAGATAACTGGCTCTGTGGATGAGGGGAAAGCAGTGGATGTGCTATTTCTTGACTTTAGCAAAGCTTTTGATACAGTCTCCCACAGTATTCTTGCCAGCAAGTTAAGGAAGTACGGGCTGGATGAATGGACGGTAAGGTGGATAGAAAACTGGCTGGATGGTCGTGCTCAACGGGTAGTGATCAATGGCTCCATGTCTAGTTGGCAGCCGGTATCAAGTGGAGTGCCCCAAGGGTCGGTGCTGGGGCCGGTTTTGTTCAATATCTTCATCAACGATCTGGAGGATGGTGTGGACTGCACCCTTAGCAAGTTTGCAGATGACACTAAACTGGGAGGAGTGGTTGATACGCTGGAGGGTAGGGACAGGATACAGAGGGACCTAGACAAATTAGAGGATTGGGCCAAAAGAAATCTGATGAGGTTCAACAAGGACAAGTGCAGAGTCCTGCACTTAGGACGGAAGAATCCCATGCACTGCTACAGACTAGGGACCGAATGGCTGGGCAGCAGTTCTGCAGAAAAGGACCTAGGGGTTACGGTGGACGAAAAGCTGAATATGAGTCAACAGTGTGCCCTTGTTGCCAAGAAGGCTAACGGCATTTTGGGCTGTATAAGTAGGGGCATTTCCAGCAGATCGAGGGACGTGATTATTCCCCTCTATTCGGCACTGGTGAGGCCTCATTTGGAGTACTGTGTCCAGTTTTGGGCCCCACGCTACAAGAAGGATGTGGATAAATTGGAAAGAGTCCAACGGAGGGCAACAAAAATGATTAGGGGGCTGGAGCACATGACTTATGAGGAGAGGCTGAGGGAACTGGGATTGTTTAGCCTGCGGAAGAGAAGAATGAGGGTGGATTTGATAGCTGCTTTCAACTACCTGAAAGGGGGTTCCAAAGAGGATGGATCTAGACTGTTCTCAGTGGTAGAAGATGACAGAACAAGGAGTAATGGTCTCAAGTTGCAGAGGGGGAGGTTTAGGTTGGATATTAGGAAAAACTTTTTCACTAGTAGGGTGGTGAAGCACTGGAATGGGTTACCTAGGGAGGTGGTGGAATCTCCTTCCTTAGATGTTTTTAAGGTCAGGCTTGACAAAGCCCTGGCTGGGATGATCTAATTGGGTTTGGTCCTGCTTTGAGCAGGGGGTTGGACTAGATGACCTCCTGAGGTCCCTTCCAACCCTGAGATTCTATGATTCTATGATTCTATGATTCTATGATAATGGGCTTAAAATTCAGTAAGGGAGATTTAGGTTCTATGTTGGGAAAAACTTCCTAATTGTAAGAGTAGTTAAGCACTGGAACAAATTACTTAGAGATGTTGTGGAATCTCTGTCATTGGAGGATTTTAAGAACAGGTTAGACAAATACCTGTCAGAGATGGTCAAGATAATACTTAGTCCTGCCTCAGTGCAGAGGACTGGACTAGATGACTTACCAAGATCCCTTCAACTCCTGCATTTCTATGATTCTATAAATCTTTTCTGATAGCCAACTGAAATTATCCTTTTTCAATTGGTCATGCAATCACCCAATAAACACACACAGATGTCTCTCTCTCTGTGTGTGTGTGAACTCATATGCATGCAAACAACAATGAGTTTTTGCAGTTGCAATGGGTGGGTTCATGCATATTTGGTGCTGATGCACCCATTTCCCATATGGTTGAAGGTTTCACTTGAAGACTTGATAGATACAATTTTCTTTTCTTTTATCATTAACTGACCATTGAAGCAGCTTTGATCCTGGTGTTCCTCTTTGTATGGAGCTGCCACTGGGAAACTCTATGTCCTGTGTTATACATGAGGTCAGACTAGATCAGTGATTCTCAACCTTTCCGGACTACTGTACCCCTTTTAGGAGTCTGATTTGTCTTACGTACCCCCAAGTTACACCTCATTAAAAACTACTTGCTTACAAAATCAGACAAAAATACAGAAGTGTCACAGTACACTATTACTGAAAAATTGCTTACTTTCTAATTTTTAACATATAATTATAAAATAAATCAATTGGAATATAAATATTGCACTTACATTTCAGTGCACTATATAATATATAGGGTAGTATAAACAAGTCATTGTCTGTATGCGATTTTAGTTTGAACTGACTTAACTAGTGTTTTTTTATATAGCCTGTTGTAAAACTAGGCAGATATTTAGATGAGTTGATGTACCCCATGGAAGGCCTGTGCATACCCCCCAGGGGTACGCGTACCCCTGATTGAAAAACAGTGGACTAGATGATCACAATGGTCCCTTCTGGCCTTGGAATCTATAAATTGAAGTCAAAGGGATTCAGAGTGTGGACCAATTACAGAATGAGGCTATTAATATGTAAACATTAAATAAATCATAGCATACTAATAAGCATAAACTAACTTCTTTTGTTGCAGTAAACTTTAAGATTTGTTGGCCCATGAGATAAATACTGACTAACAGGTTAACATTTTACATGAGACATTTTAAATACTTTCAGTACTCTTTAACAAATTGTCTTATTTATAGCAAAGCTGAGCCAAACTAAAACCCAAGACACCAACATCCCAAACTCTGAGAAAGTTCAAATACAGATCTGAACTTTATGACTGGTCCTTCTTTATACAATGGGCTGAGCCACAACACTGGATCCAAATAACCCCAACCTTTGGGAAAGTTTGGATCTGCATCCAGAATTTGTGGCTGGACCAATCTTTAATTTATAGAGAACTGGTTCATATAGTCTGATTTCATAGTTCAATGTTTGATTGTATAGATATAGCAATAGTTGGTAAATATCAGTTTAGAAATTGATAAATTTATGCATTTGAATTTACATGAACAGGTTAACCCAGGGAAGTGATTCCATCATGAGGAATTATTTTCTGGGTCTGTCACCAGGCAGAATTTGGCTTTCATGGCATGCCCCAATAGAGTTCCTGGCATGTGATATGGCATATCCATTTACCAGTGAGGAAGCATTATGAAAGATACTTACCAACATCAACCATTTTGTCACCAATGCAGGGAAATGTATTTCCCTATAATGAAGGTGAAGTCAGAAGGGTGACAGCTGACCCAGCTATTTTCCAGTTTGGGAATGCCTCATCAGACATAAGGCCATGTCTGAAAAAAAAGAGATGTGGCTGAAGTTCCCTTGCACCCTGGCAAACCTTGGCTGCTAGAATGGGGCTTGTGCGGCCAGTGCAACTTACAGCAGCCACAAGGCTGCTCTAAATTGTTTTTCAGGAACATACCAGTACACAGCTCGCCTGAAGATTAGAGCACACAAAGAAGCCTTCCTCCCTTTCTGAGCTGTGTGTGGTGCAAAGGAGCCAGAACTCAAAGTTGCATCTGTGATGTTTTCCATGAATTACTATGTTAAATTTGCACCAAGGTGTATTACTTCCAGAAATGTTTTTGCCCTCACCCAGTCAGAGAGGAGAAATAATACTGTTTAATACTGATTGGTCAAATTTATTTGGCTAATCAGAACTAACCCATACTATAAGATCAAATGGTATCAAATACTCACAGAGAATTTTTAGCCCATCTAGTTAAAAAATATATTGAGTGATTCTGAATAACGAGTAAGTATGAGGAAATCATGATCTGCTTGTGGACGTTCTGGAAGTTGAAAAAGAAACTAAATTCAGTGGATAAATTATGCATTACAAATTATTCCCTCAGGCTCTAATTCATAATGTTATTATATTGTAAATTTCTGGACTATGTTTATGCCTCTTGGCCAATCACTGGATAGATGTAGCACAACAGATTGCATATAAGCAGCATCCATTAGGGCTTTTTCAAAATAAGGAAACTGGTTAGAGGCAGTTATTGCATGTCGTGCTTTCAACCAACCTGTTATTATCCACTTTTCTCTGAGAAAAGCAGCTTCTTTCATAATGAATAAGGTATAAAGACTTTTGCAGTCCACATCTGCACTCAGAAGAGATTATTTCACCTGCCCATATTTAAAGTCCATGCTCAAGTGTATAGGTCAGAAAATTCCCCAGACAGATGCTAACTCAAATTTTTGTACATTTGGGGATTTCTGGTTTAGGAATACAGTTCCTTCAATGTGCCTGTCTGGCCACAGGGAAATAAATCTGTATATAGCATTTGGCGAAATAGGCCCGTAACCTACAACTGTAACTAGAGTGTGTAATGAAATGTTCTCTGCTTGTCCTTTCTCTAGATCTGTATCCTTCTGTGGCACTGGACTGAAGTTACTTGTGTCTCAGATCAAAGTCATTTCACTCAGAAACTCTGGTTGCGCTTGAAGGCACAGTCTCTTAAGTGAAGGTCAATGGTTTATCCATTACAGCACCCAACTCCAAATTATTTTTGCAATTAGTAATATTTATATCTGTTTTTATAGTGTAAAAGAATAAAGAAAGGACAGTCAGCATTTTCAAGAAATACAAGTTAAAGGTGTCCTATCATTTAAAATGATATATCATGTTAGAAAGGAAACTTAAAAGCTGGCATATGCAATCTAAAATTAAATACAGATTTTGAATTTCAGGCTGTGAAGCTAAAAAGATCAAAGGAAACTCTTTACAGTTCTTTGGAATTTGGTATTATACTTCCCAGGAGGTCATTTGCTCTCATAATTTAGTCTGACTTATTTTGGCTTCAGTTCCATTAAAAGTATGTAGTAAAGAGCGGGCCCCTCTTTACTTTAATTTTTAACTGCAACCTGTCAGTAAAAAAAAAAGAAAAGTGTCTGGAAGAGGATGATCTACAGAAGTACTAATAGCTTTCAAATCTTTTGACTTCTTGAGCCTGATATGGTGAGAAACTTATCTGGAATGATTGTATTTTAACCCTTTTGACTGTTCTTGGGCATAATGTGCACATTTATTGAAATGGAACTTACTCATTGCCCTTGAATATACTCTATATATTCTGTTGAGTCCACCATAACTGATCCCTTGACTGTAATAACTTGCCTTAGTTAGGCATAATGATAGGGGAAGTCTGAGGTGAGTCATTTAAAGTAGCTATGGGGAAACATCAAAAGCGAGATTCAAGTTGGGTAAGTATCCAGAAGTTCACATACTGATCTGAACGTTGTGAAGCTGCTTTGTTTGCAAATCTCCTGGGAACAGGATATCTAATGAAATTAGTGGAGAATACTTCCTATTGCTGGTTGGTACAGACAGACCATAAGTACAATCTTGTTTACTGTATTTTGTAAACACGAAGTACAATAGTGGATCAAAATGAATAACAAAACCCTTTTAGCTTTCAAAAAGGATTCAGAATGGGTTGGGTTCAAGGGATTTACTGCGAGGTTGTTTTTTTATTTTATCTCAAGTAGTTTGCACATATATCACAAAGGAAAGAGGCAGGTGCTCCTTGTTCCATAGTAGCATTAAATATAACCGCGGTAAATGACTGAAAGTGGCCCTGCGTTGAAGGAGGATGCCAGTCCCCAAGGCCATCTCCCCCCATTCCTATTTACTCTGGAGTCAGCCCCAACAAAACCACATAACAGCAGTGAGAACCAGCTCCCTCATAATCCATGACAGCAGCAACAGCTACATTCAGGAGCATTCATGGGTAGCATTCATGGGTAGTATTCAGCCTCAAGGCTTACACTATGTTCAAGACTGGAATGAATTTAGCTATGCATGGTTATGCATTTAATTTTCACCTACTGTACTTTACTTCTCCAAGGATGTTACTCTCTACAGAGACAGGCAGACATTTGCTAGTCAGTTCAGTGCAGATTGTCAGCAGACAACACACCATATACTCTCTCATTGAGACTCTGCTTTTTCTTTTTCTTGTTGGTTTTAATTAACCCCAAAAGACAAAAAGTATCTGTTTTCTCTCTGTGCATGGGTAAACATAATAGGGATGATGCCAGAGGATGACACACTGCTCTCCTATTGGACCATGATGTCACCTGTAGTGACTTTGTTTCTGGCACTTGAGAAACCAGAAAAATTTCACTGATCTATACTGTGTCTCTTCCTGCCCCATTAGGGTGGACTAATGGTGTTCTAGTGTATACTAAGAACGTCACAGCAAGAGATCTTCTTTAAAACAATAATCAAATCTTCCCTTATGATTAATGCTTCTGAAAACATAGCTGTTTCCAACTGACAAAACTAAATGTATCAGAAATGTCACAAATGCTTTTTGCAGTAAAAGGAATAGTGGCAGCAGAGAGGTTAATTCTCTTCTTTTCATGCAGGTATCTTTTTAGAAGGGAAGTGATTAAAGCAGTTTCTTTTTTGGCATAAAAGTGTTTCTCTAATCTTGTTGAAGTGGCTAAATTGTGTTTGAAGAGCCAGATAAAAGCCCATGCTTCTTATTTAATGAGTTATCAGTTATATATTCCACTGTTTATTTTGCTCTGCCAATGAAACATATTTTCTTGAAATATCTTTCTCTTTACTACAGTCAATAAGGAATAACTATATGAGACATTCAGGCTAGATTTTCAGCAACAGGCCCAATAAATAGACTTCCCCAAATGTGCAAATATGTGTGACCATGGCTGGCAGCAAATTTTTATTTAATAAAATAGGTACAGTATGGTCTGAGTGTATCTCAATTTTGCACGGGCATTTGGGGCAACAGCAGAAATCCATGTGCAAATATGCTCAGCAGGCAACCTAGGAGACTGAGTAAAAATGTCCATATCGGTTAGTCAAATACTGCCAGTGACCAAGAGTAGGAGCAAGACTCAGAGAACTAATTGAGGCTCAGCTGGTGTGTTAATCGGCTATGCTGATTTACAGCAGCTCAGGATCTGACCAAGAAGGTTTGCCTGTAGATATTCCTTCCCTGAACACTGGGAAAAATGACATTTAATAATGTATTAGGCACCAATTTCTGAGGGCACATGACATACACTACACACAAAACATTGAGCAGTTCTGCTAACTATGGGCAGCACTAATAGCCACCTTCCTTTCAACATTCACCAGAAATCCACCAGAAGGGAAACAAAAATCTCACTAAAGTCAAATCAGGCAAATTTTAGGCTGAAAAATTAACTTTTTACCCTGTCACGAATGCTCCTGCTCCTATTTGATCCTCTAATGGAAAATAAGATACAAGGCTATAGTGGCTACACTGCCAACTTCAAACAATGGGTTCCTGAGATAAGGTCAGACATATGCGTAAGAATGTTCAGAAGCCCACCATCCTTAAAGAGGTACTGACAAGCTCCTCCAGTAGAGGACATAGTACTTCCCCATTAGCCTTCACAAGACAGGAAGGACATGGGTACAAAGCACAGGTTATGAAGTGAAGGTCTGTTGGCACATCTGGATCCTCGGTGAGTGACACTGACCTAAACGCAAGCAAAGAAGACCTATCTTCCAGCTCACTGAGTTCCTGCTCTGCTACCATTGATGTGGATGGCTTGTACCAATCTGAATAACTGGAGTCTGTTCACATCAAGCATACTGAATGATCTGGGATTAAATTAGTTTGTGGAAATCTCAGAAGGTTTTAAAAGTTTGGTTCACTTTGGAAATGAATCTGTAAATTTTGAATTTTAGCAAAATTTCTAATCCCATCACCGCCATCCTTAATTCTCCCAGGATCAAACCAAATCCCTTTTCTTATGGGTCTGCATGAACTCCCCTCTTCCTTGAAATCCATACTCACCAGCAAAACCTTCCTTCCCTCCTCATCCAATCCTGCCTGTCCTTTCCTCCTCCCCACACACCCTTATAGTGAAGAATTGTAAGAACTAGCAGTCCAGCCTGAGTATCCATTGAGATCAGACGTAAAGAAATGGATCCATCTCTATTTATAACAAATTCCCTTTATTGAAAAAGTATAAAGGAGACTGAAGCTACAGTTCTGAAAGTTGAAAAGAAAGGAAGAGTATAAAAGGTGACTCTTTTTCTTAAAGTATTCTACCCTCTCCTCACTTTGCTTTTTGACAACTTTGAGGACATTCTAGTCGGGCTGGATTACAATTGTAAAACATGCACATACTTTTCATTACCCTGTTACTTTTAAGCAGAGGTCCTGCAGAACTCCCGTGCTTTGAATCCCCACACAGAGGTAGCGAGACAGATAGACAGAAAAGACTCTTGGTTAAAACTGGCCATCTCAAAGACCACTGTTTTTTGTTTTTTTGTTTTTAAAAGCACTCCCTTCTGGTAGTCTGGAACCAGAACTACCCAAATGTTTTTACCACTGTGACAACTTACAGTACTTTCTCAAATTTGTCAGTGAAAACCAGTAAATTCATATCACACTGGTACTACTCCCCATTTTAAATATAGCAGTATCCCTGGATATGATTCACCACATGAGCATGACATTTCAAGCTAGATGGGACTACTATTGATAACAAAGGATCAATGTGCATGGATAGATTTACCAGAACCGGCATATTTTAAGGCCTCCATTCCTCCAATTTAAAGCTATTATTATTATTAATAATAATAATAATAATAATAATAATAATTTAGATGTAAGTAGCGCTCACACTAGCCTTGCTCTGAAGAAATTTGCACTTGCCAAGCATCCTTCACCTTGGAATCTTTTGCTCAATATCAGGACTGTCTTGGATAGTCTCCTAATAGCACTAGAGCACTAATAGCAACTAGAGCTATGCAGAGAAAGGTAATTACTTTGTTGTCTCATGGAAGATTTCAATATTTTGAAATTTGGTTTGGTTCCAGTTCAGAACAGAGACAAAATTTTTGATTTTTTTCACAAATGGGAAATCTCCAGGGCTTTCCACAATAGGAACAGTCCAGATGGCAGAGCCAGTGACCCTGGAAGCTCTGAGGTCCCTGACTCCTGGGCACTCTGCCTGCTGGTAGACTGTTCCAGGGCCATGGATCCTGTAAATCTTGGATTCCCCAACTCAGATGCAGTCTGCATGGCAGGCTGCCCTGAAGCCCCAGGCTCCCCAGCTGCTGAGAAGCCGGGCAGGTGAGGTGGTAGGAAACCAGTTTGGTTTCTTTTGGAAACCTCTCTAGGCAAACAGGTTTTGAAAGCTGCCTGGCGCTCAGGGGTCCTCTGGAACTTCATTGAAATCAAACCATCTCCACAGAACATTTTGATTGTGACAAATTGACAAATTTTGATGAAAAATTGGTTTTGTTAGAATGTTTCTGACCAGTTCGAATAGCAATTTCTCTTACTCTCTCTCCTTAACACACTGGTCTTTCTGAGCCTCTTTGACAGTTACTTTCTCTTCCTCTCCTTCCTTAAACAAGCTTTCCCCCTTCAAACACTTATTGTACTGCTAGAACGCTATACGAAACAATGCAGTTAAAGCAGTAAAACCCTCTGGGGCATACACAGTTATCTGATATAAAGCTGTTTAATTTATAAGAATAAGTTGTATTGATAAAAGCATCTTTATACGGGCATAACTGTGTCCACACTAGAGGGCTGTCCTGTTTCATATAGATTTCTCAACCAGTATAATAATGGAGACAAACCCTTAAAGACCCACATTAATAATTGTGGATTGCTTCCTTTTGTCAGTTTTTCCTATTTCTACCCTAGTTCAGTGCATATGCAGTTGTTTGATTTATATGCAGGATAGTGTCTCTGCAAAGGAAACCTGGGCATTTTACAAGTTCTCCTGTTCATGGGGCTTTGATGTGTAGCAAATCAAAATATAGTACAAAAACAACAGAACCCTTTGAAAAGAATCTATTAAAATTTGCAATCTTATTACACCAAATTATTGTCCTTTCCTCTATTTAATAAAAGTTTACTCTGCATATCTTTTTCCCCGTACATTTATCATTAAAGTTCTATGCGAAAATGTTCTCTCTTCATCATATCCTTTCAGATTTCTCCATGTATCTATTGCAGCTCTGTCAGTGAGCTATGTGGGAATAGTTGGGCCATGAGTTCTACAGTTTTGGTATTAGATCCTGGTGTCTAGTAAATGTATGGAGTACTTAAGAATCAAACTCAAAATATGTAGTGGGGATGGGTGAAGGATTTCGCCAAGGATCTGAGCCCACCTGAACTGGCCACATTCCAGCCTGCCAAGGAGACCACAAATTTAGGTAAACGTGGCATTCACAGAATTTCAATATTAACATTATGGTGATTGTGTATAACACAAACGCCTTCATATTATGCTCTCAACTACTGTAGAAGAGCTCTGCACCTCAGGATGACCCAAGAGCATGGGGTGCAGTTTGGGTTCAGAATCAGGTTCACTGAACTATGTTGTAAACACCTTGGCACAGATCTTGGTCTCTGCTTCTGCTGAGGTTCCAGTGGTACAAATGGGCTGGAAAAGTGTGATGAAGATTCCCCTAACATGGGGGGAATCTCTGGATTACATACATTCCTAGGTTCTAGAACTAGGGGTGCTGCCACACCCCCTGGCTTGAAGTGGTGTCCATCATATGCAGGATTTATAGTTTGGTTCAATGGCTCTCAGAACTCCCACTATAGAAATTGTTCCAGCACCCCTGCATACAACCAGCAAAGTCTGCTCTATGATACCACCTCCCAGTGGTTCCACACCCCCAGCACAGTGGGAGGGTTCAAGACTGGGAGCGGTGTTTCCAGAGCATACTACACTCTGCTATCATAATAACCCTAGAGGGCCATGCAAGCCAGCATAAGTCGGAAAAGCTTTGCTCTTATTCATCCTGGGACCAAGGGTTCAGGGTTGAGCAGATGTGTCATACAGCCACCTTTGCCCATCCCTCTCAAATCCTCTGTCAAGCAAAGCTTGGCTGGACCCAAAGATCAGGGCCCTTAAAGCAAAGACACATTCTTGTGTGTTTCCCTGTTCTTCGGAAGATGGCTATACATTTGTTGGTTTTTGTTGTTGGTTTTTGAAAATCCTCATGCAACTAGCTTCCTAGGTCTGTTTGTACAATGCAATTATGCATGCATTAAGTACTAAATGAAAATAAAAGGCATTTAACGTTAATCACACCGGAAAGTCATCACATTGTGATCATCCACAGCATCCATCTGGCTGCCCAGCTAGATTTTCCACTTTCATGCAAACAACAGTACTAAATTGAATTACATAAAAAGAAGCTACATACTGACTCCCAGCAGTATGTTTTGACAAAACACTTTGTCTCCTTAAATGATTTCAGATGCTGTAGTCAAAAGCCTTGACTGCAAATAATGGGTTCATAAAACCTATCTTTAAAATTTTACCTGACAGTAATGCTGTGCAAATATCTGCACTTCTAGTTCACCTTCTCCACTTGTTTACATCAGGATTTTAATAGAGTGGCTGTCACAGAACAACAGCTAAAGGCCACTGTTTGATAAGTTGCTGTAAAAATAGACTGTTTAAAATGAGAATTTCCTTCTTAAATTCAGCCATCACAAAAGGTGGTGGTTAGGAATATATTGGAGAGAGACAATTTCTTGGAGGACTGCAATAAAAGCCTTTGGAGTTCAGTGACATTCTAACTAAAAATGACTTTGTAAGAAACTACATTTCCCATATGTCTTCAGTTTACCTGTGCAAACAATACAAACAAATACAGGACTTTGGTAGGCCATACAATGTTAATATTTTTCTTGCCAAGTCTACTTAAGGACTGTAAGTGAGATTATTTTGCAGTTACAAAATGAACTAAGTACAGCCCTTTAGTCACCCCTAGTGAGTTGAGAAATTTATTCACAAAATTTACCTCAGGTGAAGAGGGCCGTCCTATGACATTCACACCATTCAAGGTCCACACTGAGGCTGCACAGCCATCCTTTGGCAGAAGAGCTGTGCAATGACCCCTGCATGCTGCAGAAGGGGTCCACATGATTATCTCTTACAGGCCAGAGCGAAGGGCAGCAGCGGGCAATAGCGTAGCCAGGGGGGGAGCAGGGGGAGCTGCTGCTCCCCCTGTGAGCAGAAGCGGTGCCTTAAAAAGGAAGCGACGCCTTTTTTTAGCAGAGTTTCTTTTTAAGTGCCGCTTCTTGCACTCACCCGGCGGCGCTCCGGGTCTTCGGCGGCATTTCGGCAGCGGGTACCACCGAAGACCTGGAGCGAGTGAGGATCAACCGCCGAAGACCCGGAGTGCTGCCGGAGGCGCCGCCGAGTGAGTACAGGGGGAGCCCGGGGAGGCGCCTTTTTATAACGCCGCTCCCCCTGTGCTCCGGACCTGCCTAAGCTACTGGCAGTGGGGTATGCCAGGAGAGGGGTTACAGCAGAATCTCCAAATATGTTTCGTTTGCATTGGTTTGAATCCATTCTCATTCTAGGCAGATTTTATTTTGTCTATCTCTGTTGGAGACCCTCCAGTTACAGTGGCTTTTCCATAAGCCACAGGCCAGGGCAATATACTAACTAAACTAAACTAACTATTTTTATTATTAAGTATTATTAGTTAGTTAGTTAATTAAAGTATAATAAAACATTGCACTTCCATTGTGCTTTCTATCCAAGGATCTCCCATATGTTGCATTTACACTGGCGCAACTGGATTTATTTTAATGGTGTTATTTCTGATTTACACTAATAGAACTCCATAGGGCTGAATTCTCAGCTGTGTTGAGCTCACACTTGATGCAGGTGAGTGTGGGAAGGAAGCAACAGTAGCTCTAAGTCAACTTTCTGCCTCCCCTGATTCTGGTGTAGGTAAGAGCAACCACAAGGCTGCTAAGGGCCATTCTGCCAGCCCAGGATTGTGCTTGTTCCCTAACATATCTCTAGCTATGCTGGCGTTATGCAAGGTGAGCATTCCCCCACTGCCCATTTTGATTTTGTTTAAGGTCTCTTTGTGCCACTTAAATGCAAAGGGCCATTACAGGGACCAAGGATCTAGCCCAGTGTTTCTCAAATGTGACCACCGTGGTTGCCTGCAGACACCAGGGGCTTTTAGTGTGGCCATGACAGCCTCCTAGGCAGTGATTGGGGAGGGGGGCAAAGCATCAACCCCTCCCCTTCCCTTCCTGTTGCTCCTGGATGTGCTGCCCTGCACCACTTCTGGAGACAGGTGGGTCACAACACTGCAGAAGCAAGGTGAGTTCTTTACCCACCTTAGGGAGGGGGTTTGGGTGGCAGGCTCCAGAGGCTGTGCAGCCCCAGGCTCCGACTGCAGGGTGGAGGGTAATGACCCCTCCCCTAGCTCTGGTCATTTGGCCCTGGCCTCCAGCTAAGGGGCTTCAGCCTCTGGCCCCTGGTTCCGGCTGCCTGGCAGCAGGTGCTGGCCTCCGACTCCAGTCCCGGGCTCCAGCCATGCAGTGGCAGGCTCTGGCTCCAGGCACTGACCCCTGGCCCCAGCCGCACAGCAGCTGGCTCTAACCATGGAGCAGCGGGCACCAACCCCGGCTCTGGCTGCGGTGCTTCTGGCTCTGGTGCCCAGTTCCGGCCGTGCAGTGGTGGGAGCTGGCCCTGGGTGCTGACCCCCAGCCCTGGCCATGCGGCAGCAGGCTCCAACAGCGGGGCTTCAGGTGCTGACCCCTGGCTCCAGCCATGAGACCCTGGCCCCTGGTGCTGATCCCCTGCCCCAGCTGCATGGCAGCAGACGCTAACCCACAGATGTGGTCCCGGGCTCCAGCCACGCATTTCCTGTCCCCGGCTCTGGCCGCGGGTACTGAGCCCCGGCCCTGGCCGCATGGCAACAGGCACCAACCCCTGGCTCTGGCCACGCAGCAGCAGGGCTCATCAACCACCCCCATCGCCCCCGGACCCCTGCTGCCTCCCCCAGCCACACATCCATCCCAACATCAGCTCTGGCCCGCGCTGCCTCCCCCTTAAACCCTCCATTCAGAGCTGGGTCCTGGGGCTTGCTGAGAAAAGTGATATTAACAAACGTGCAAGTATCAGTTTTCACAGCAGACTTACTAGCTATCTGGGAGGCTGTGAAAAGTGATACTTGTATGTTTGTTAATATAACTTCTCACTTTTCATAGCCTCCCAGGTAGTTACTAAGTGTGCTGTGAAAAGTGATACTAGTAAATATACAAATATCACTTTTCACAGCATTATTTTTATTATTGAGTCCACAAAAAACCCTACAAATATAAATTACAATGATTTGGATCTATCTGTGCATATTTTATTGTTTTCCCAAAAGTTATTAAGTATTTTAGGAAAAAATGTCAGTGTGGCCACTGGCCCCACTCTGAGGCCACCAAAAAATTTGTTGTGAGAACCCCTGATCTAACCCATTGACTTGAACAGAGATACTTCTGATTTACATTAGTCTTAGGGAGCTCAGAACCAGACCATTTATGTGCTGCAGTGCTGTGCTTGGTGCATAAGGATCAGGGCCGGCTCTAACATTTCTGCCGCCCAAAGCAGCATGCCGAATTGCCACCCCTGGTGGAAAAAGGGCGGACCTGCTGCCGAATTGCCGCCGCGGCCGGCAGAAGGGCTGACCTGCCGCCAAATTGCCGCTGCAGCTGCCCAAACTGGACAAGGACTGCTGCCCCTTCGACATTGCCGCCCCAAGCACCAGCTTGAAACGCTGGTGCCTGGAGCCGGCCCTGATAAGGATGTAAATTATTCCTGAGCTGCATGGTATAAAGTTACTGCAAGCATCTCTGAGAAAAAGGCCAAGATAAAATTCCTACTACAGAAGGTCACTTGTGATGTTCAGTGGAGACTCTACAATTGGGGGAACCTAGGGCCCAAAAGTGAGAAATTAAAATTAGAGTCAAATAAGTGTACTTTCCTTCTCATTATGGATCATTCACAGCCATTCATTTATCAGAATAACTCATCCAGATGAGAGATCCATGTAGGGCATATGGTCTGTCCCAGACTTCATAGCGTACATGTCCATGTTCCTGTAGGGCACTCCAAAGCAGCAGTACTAACAGCAGTAGCAGTGGGACTTCAATGAATAGCTCTAGAGCCCACAATGCAGCACTGAGGGATTTATTCAAAAGTATCATTAATTAGGCCCCACTTCAGCAAGGTACTTAAGCTTAACTTTAAGCACCTGAAAAGTCCCATTGAAGTCAATGAATGAGCACCTATAGAGCTAAAGCAATGTACAGCGTCCCACCAGAATTTTTGACTTGGAGTTCACACAGGTGGGCTCCACAAAAAGAAAACTAAACCCCTGCTAAATCCTTTGGAAAAATAATAATTATTTTCTGAATAGCAAATGTTATAACCTGTTAATAAGCTTCATCATACAGAGGCTAAGAAGCAGGTTTAATAGGATTAATGTTTAAAAAATGGTGCAAAAATGCATTAAAATTAGCAAGTCAATAAACCACATTGCAAAAGCCTTAAATACATATTTATATGATGGACAGTAGTATTGGCTTCATATATTCATTTACTCCTTGGAAACCTTGTTTCCTCTGAACTTGTTTCACATAGGAACAGTATGGAACTCAGATCCGTGCCTGGTGGTTTTGGCAATATGCTTTTACTGTATTAAGCAAAACAGGACCATTATCAGCATGGCCTTGTGTTCATCATGGGATCTGTGTAAATGCAGTCCCTTGATCCACCTTTTGCCATGCATGGTCCTACTCCTACTCCTTTCTTCTGTGCTCATCTATGTGATGGAGAATCTCTTTCTGCGGTGGATAGGGGGTGCAGAAACTTACTAACAGATCTCTCCCTTTCACCTTATCAGTATGTATCTTGACAGCAACATAACATGGGAATTTTTATTTCCCCATAGGCATTTTCTTACATCCTAGCAATACACTTATGAAGATGTGCATTTGATGCTTTTGGATTGTGCCAAGAATCCTCCCACTTACGGACGTTTAATAGAACAACAATAAATCATCATGATTATTATTAAGTAATTTGCACCTACAAAGTGACTTTCTTCAGAAGTTTTAAAATGATTTATCAGTGCTTCATTAATAAGTTAGGCCTCTCACTGAGATCCCTGTGACAATAATTATTTTTGTTTCATGAAATTCCAAATAGAAATCGTTTCCATTTTTTTTTTTTTTTTTGGTCTGGTGTCGCACCTATCTCACTTGTTCGAAATTTCCATACTTTTATATTTTGCCTTACAAAAACGAAGGGTCTGATTCTCATTTACAACACGGCCACCAGGCAACGCTCTACCAATGTACTCAAAGGCCCTTTCGCACTGACAAAGTGGTATAAAGGGACTTCTGGCTAGACTCCAAATCACTGTATGTTTGCAATGTGAAAGCTATTTTCACTTGGAAAATGGATCCCTCCTTATTCAGAAACAGACATGGTTTTGCTTGTTTTTTCTACTAAGAAAAGGATTCAATGTTTGTTTTAAAAAAGATCACATCCGCAGACAGGGAAACTGAGGCACGGACAGGTTGTAACACATGGGCAAAGCTGCCGGAATAAACCTCAGCAGTCTTGAACTCTAACCAATAGTCATCACCACTACTCATCACATGTTTTTTTTTCCTTAACCAAGAGTATTCTCTGACTCCCAGAAGAAAAAGTAAAAAGTTTATACTAATGGAAAAAATGTAAAATAGTCTGAAAGCTAGGAAGTAGGGTGGTGGAGGCTGACCCTAGTCACCTATTATTTTGTAATTTTAATTACTCTTCCTTTAATTTAAGCAGCTGACACATCTTTCCATGGTGTTCAGAAAGTTAATAGGGCAGCTGAATAAGGATTTTAGGGTCATACATGCACTCCTTAGTGCTTATTTTATGCTGTATTAATATTCTTGTGATCATATACATGATCATATATGTATTTAATGCACTTTAAAATATTACTGGACAAAGAATATTACTATATTTTTTCTTAAAATGTTTGCCAACCCTAGATTGTTTGGGGATAAACATATAATAATACTATTTCATTTATACCAAGCTGCATATTTTTGTACGCTACTTCTTAATTATGGTTCATAGTCATCAGTTTACTGACCACCATCTGCCTCAATGTCACTCTTTAATTCCATCTACCCTAGCTGAAATTAAAATATTGACTGAAATAATTTTTGCATGGGAAGTGGAAAAGTTCAGATAAGTGCTTAAACTAGATGGACTTTGGCATTTATGGCTCCTGTGCTATCCGTCTAACCATGAGCATGTACAAAACCCCCAGTTTCTGTGCACATAAATGGTAGTATGCAAGAAAAGTAGGTGCACAGTTGCATGCACACAAATACATGGAGGCTTTCCAAGTGAAAACCAGTGTTTATAGTTAAATAGACTATTAGTGTGCAGAGACTAAAAAATGAACTTCCTGATACTGGGCTAAATTCTCGGCTGTTATAAACTGGCCGTTGTCCAATGTCAATTTACACCAGAAGAGAATGTGGCACCTTAATTGTAAGTCTTGTCACACACTTAACTGCCCCCTCTCCATTCTCAGCACCCTGTGTATTTAAAATGTAAGTGTTTGTGGTAGGAACTAGGGGCTGGATCCTCAGCTATGCTTAACTCATGCTCAGGACAGCAGAGGGAGGAGAGGCAAATGTGTCTCCACTTCCCTCTGATATTGGGGCTGCTCTGGCAGCTGAACTGTAAGAGTAAGTTAGAGCTGGTGAAAGGCTGTTCTAAATTACATCATCTGGAACAGTATCCATGACTGCTGGTGAACAAGGTGCTCCAGCCCTGCTCTTTCTGGTCCCCATCACACCCTTTCTACTAAAACCGCCCTAGAAAGCTACCTGCATGGAAGTGAGGCGCAAATGGCCTACATCAGAGGAATCTTCAGCTACTCTTTAAGGCAGGGGTGGGTAAACTTTTTGGCTGGAGGGCCACATCGGGGAATAGAAATTGTATGGCAGGCCATGAATGAGGTGCGGGAGGGGGTGAGGGCTCTGGTTGGGGGTGTGGGCTCTGGGGTGGGGCTGGGGATGAGTTTGGGGTGTAGGAGGGTTCTCCAGGCTGGGATTGAGGGGTATGGAGAGCAGGAGGGGGATCAGGGCTGGGACAGGGTGTTGGGGCGTGGGGAGTGGCTCAGGGGTGCAGGCTCTGAGCAGCACTTACCTCAAGCATCTCCCGGAAGCAGTGGCATGTCCCTTCTCCGGCTCCTATGTGGAGGCGTGGCCAGGTGGCTCTGCATGCTGCCCCAGCTGCAGGCACCGCCCTTGCAGCTCCCATTGGAGCACTGGAGGGGGCTATTGGAGCACATAGGAGCTGGACAAGGGACATGCCACTGCTTCCAGGAGCTGCATGGTGCGCCCCGCCCCCCGACCTAGCACCCCAGATGGAGCAGGGCCGAGCCCCGTGGTGCACCCTCCGCCCCGACCCAGTGCCCCAGCCAGAGCGGGGCAAGCTCCATACCCTGCTCCCCAGCGGGAGCTCAGGGGCTGGCTTAAAACGGCTCACGGGCTGTAGTTTGCCCACCCCTTCTCTAAGGCCACTGGGCAAAGGAGATATACTCTGTGGCAAGAGTGTAATTCCCGCTCACCCTCCAGTCACTTATTTGAATGTAAAGTGATATGTACACTGATGCTGCTGTAATAATAATGAGCGTTCACGTCATTCTTTCTGTATTTTTCATGCTGCCACTTGCCAGACTGCTGTGAGGAGTTTTCCCCATTGGGTCCCCTGTGTTTTAAGCAGCCAGAGTCTGAACTGAACACAGGTACTGTCCTTATCTTAGGGCCTCTGGGCACACTCTCACAGTGCAGTACTTCCATCTGGCACCCTCCTTGAGAGCTCAGACCATATAGTCCACTGTCCAGTGCTGGCCTCTCAGACTCCTCCTGTAGCTTACACACACACACCCTCTCCCAGAATTCCACCAGATGTGAGCCTGCTTTACTTCTTCAAGAAGCATGTGATAGGTGTAGCATAACACCCACAAACTGTGCACAGGATTCTAACACACTCTGGCCCCTTCTTTTATAGCATTAAAAATACACAGATCTATACAAAAATCAATCCCTCATGCATTTCCCTGACTCAGTTTCCTCACCACTCCAGAGCATTCTTTGGGCTGGGATCAGGGTAATCTGGGGCCATTCAAGGTCCTTCTGTTGCAGTGCATGGCTTGGATTTTGAAACAAGCAACCTTCTCTGCCAGCTTGCTCACTGTGACTGTGGCCAGTCCATCCACTTACCCTCTCCTGCCCAAATTTCCTGGGTGGCCTGCAAGTCCTTTTACAACTTCCTGCTTGAGAAATTTCCATTCTCCAAACCCCACCACCTATTGAGCGAAGTTGGAGAGAACTGGTTTCCTTTGGGATGCAGTTACTCTTTTGTCCTCCCCAGGTAAAGCCTGTTTAGGTGCTGATTCATAGACTCATAGAATATCAGGGTTGGAAGGGACCTCCGGATGTCATGTAGTCCAACCCCCTGTCCTTAATGATTATCTATTGTCCCTAGTCTGGGAGCTACATGCTTAAATGTTTGTCAGCAATGGTGGATACAACTAAACAGAGGAACATTTATGTTACAGGAATTTTAGCAACATCTTCACAATAACTGAATAATATCCACCAGAATTCATAAGTCATACAAAGGTTCCCCAAATCATCACACATGCACATTACATTTTTTTTTTGTATAGGAAGTTTCTTTGCTCTCTCATATATAGCCTACATTCTGTTGAATGCCAGTTATCCCTTGGATGTATCACATGCCGCAGTGTGTGTGTGTGTGTATGTGTGTGTGTGTGTGTGTGTGCACGCACATGCGCCCATGTGTATGTTAGTATTATTCTGTGAGTCGATCTTATACTGTTAACACATATATTTTACATATTTTATTAAAATGTTCTGTTCAGCTTAAGCAGCAAGGTTTAGGCACGGAGGGCAACGGAAAAACGGTCAGCATTAGGATCTCAAGAATTAAACAAATAAGAATGGGAGTGTGTTTCCCTGCAATCAATAAATGTTGTAAATTCTAAATCAGAGATTATAGCAATATCAAGAAATGACATATAGCAATTCAAAGATGGCATAAAAATTCCTGAGCAGGAAGGAAACAGGCTACTAAGAGACTAAAACTGTTTAGTGCGTCATAGGGCGTGAATTTGTGGTCAACGTAAATATCAAATACAGTATGTCATCATTGCTCTATATTTTCGTTGCATGATTGCTGGAAAATTCAATCTTCAGTCCATCATACAAATAGACAGGCCTATGAAAAACGCAGTCATTTTGATCCCAGCATGCTAATACCCCCTGCATGGATATAGAATTCTCAATTAAAGTAATTCAATGAAGGAACAAGTCTCACAAGTAACAGTTTTAGTAGTAGGATCCTCAGCTATTTATTGTTTAGGAAGTATTTTCCTCTATTAAGTACATTGTTGTAGGGAGTAATTACTTAAGGATTCTATGCCCGGTACTCCCATTTATTTGAGAATTGGGGTCTTTCAGTGGGAGAGCTGTAAAGCAGTTGTCTCATCATTAAAGTATGCCTGCCTTGCAGCTGGGAGGTAGGATTCCCAGTGTAGGTAGACAGACTTGCACTAGCTCAGCTCCATCTAGCATGCTAAAAACAGCAGCATAGATGTTGAGGTACTGGTGGTCACTCAGGCTAACTACCCAAGTTCAAGCCTACCTGACCCCCCTGGATCTGAGCTCGGATGGCTACCCAGGTCCCCACCACACCTGCACTGCCAATTTTAGCATGCTAGATGGAGCTGAGCTAGTGCAAGTCTGTCTACCCACACTGGGAATCCCACCTCCCAGCTACAAGGTAGACATACCCTTAATGTAGCTTGAGAGGCTGGGATTTTCCAGGTAGAACAGCAGTTCTCAAACGTCATTGCACCATGACCCCCTTCTGACAACAAAAATTACTACATGACCCCAGGAAGGGAACCGAAGCCTGAGCCCACCCGAGCCCTGCCACTGTGAGTGAGGGGACAAAGCCAAAGCCCAAGGGCTTCAGCCCCAGCTGGTGGGATTCTGGCTTCAGCTTCAGCCCCAGGCCCCAGCAAATCTAACTCCAGCCCTGGCAATCCCATTAAAATGGAGTTGCGACCCACATTGGGGTCCTGACCCACAGTTTGAGAACCACTGAGGTAGAAGTATGCACAGACCCGGATCATCCCCTGCCATGGGAAAACCCAAGGAGGGCTTTTTTTTTTTAGTAGGTCAGGCCCATTCACAAAGAGACTCTGTGTGTCTGCACTGATTCTAGTCTGAGTGGATCCTGCTCAGCTTCCTGAAAGTGTAACTCCATTGGCTCTAGAGGGCAACGTCTGGCCCATGGTTAGCATAATTTCAATGAAAACATAGAGTAGATATTATAAATGGGTATAACTTCTTTATATTAATAACACATCACATGTATTGTCCTGTGCTCTGAGTATCTTATATACCAGCTCCTGGATACTTGCCCACATGACAAAATCACCACTGCTGTTGGATCTGGAGGGAGGCACAGAACTGAACTGGCATAGAGACTGTGCTACCTTCCCACTCATGTTGATGAGCCATTCAAATTTAGGCCTGGTTTGTCACTGTGGGAGAGCCTATAATCCTGTTGCACTTGTAGCATCTGTTTTGTGGATAGAAGACCTCAGTCTGCAGGACTGCCAGTCCAGCATCTTCTACTAGCCCTAAATATTCTTTCCAAAGAAGTTTGACTTTTTCTAAATCACACACTACATTTCTTGTCTTTCTAGGGATGGCCTTAACTCTGGTTCCCTGTCACAGGCATCCTTGCATAAGCATACGTTTTGCTAACGGGTGCCTTCATGAATGAAAATTCCAATAGTATTGGCTAACATTATTTTTCTCCTTTCTTTAGTTTGTTCATTTTTGGGCCATAAATATTATTAACTTACAGAGATTTGTTTCTGCTTTCTTTAGTTAATTAAAGACACTGTAGGATTTATCTTATGAAACCACCAGGAGGGCATAACAAGCAAAATATTACATTACTAGATGCTTCATTCATTAGCATAAAATAATCAGTGCTTTCAAATACTGAAGTTTTAAATGTCTCAGGTTTATTTTTTAGTGTTTCCATCTAGGAAGCAGCAGCAGAAGAGGGATAAAGGAGAGGAGGAGGAAGGGAGAGAGGCTGCTGTTACAATGAGCAAAGTTTTTCTTTAGACAAGACACAGGGAATTTGACAAAAAGGAGAGTGCACAAGTTAAGCTTGCCTGGAGGCATAGCTAACTGGCACCTAGAACATGACATGGGAGTCAGCTGCAGTAATTCCTACTCTGCTACTAACAGAGATTGAATAATTATAAAGCATTCATTCCATCACATGACTTATCTCATTGGGAACAAAAACAAAATACCATATGGTATGGAACAATATTTCTACTAATTTCACATATTTATTATTCTAAATTAACATTCTTTTTTCAAAAGAGAACAAAGGCCTGTGGTAACACACATTTATTACTCCCTTACAGTCTGTTTTACCAAACTGAACAGAACTCATGACTGAGGAAGCCGTATAATTTGTATTTCTCAAGATGTTACTCATCCTGTCTCTCCTCCCATCCAGACCATCCCCTCTCAATGAAAAGGGGTCTAGTGCAGGAAATCTCTTTCCAGAATCCCCTCATGGTGATCCCCTGCATTGTCCTATCTGCCCCTGACTTCCCTCAAAAAGCCCTTGGGCTGCTTCAAACCTATTGGATCCCCAAGAATTTGTTGTAGGCCTGGGTCATCTGTACAGAAGTGCTGTGTCAGGGCAACAGCTCAGGCCTCCATTAAAGGTCCTTTCCCTGGCCCTGGCATTTTCCAGGAGCCCTTGATGACTACAAGAAAAAAACAATACAGCTTTGGAGTGTATTATTTTTTCTGCTTAACTTCAGCAGGGTCTGGGTAGGTGGAGAAAGGTATCATGGAGGAGGCTGACGCCCTGGGCAGAAAGTGGAGAGACCATTGGACACTACACACATGGATTAGGTAGCATGATCTATTCTTGAGTGATTTTCTTCCTTTTGGGAGAGACACCAATAATTCATTCTTCCTCTCTGAGGAATAAAATAAGAACCCAGACACATTGATTATTAATCGTTCATTTGGGTTTCTCTTCTTTCTTAGCCAATGACATAATCTCCAGTGACCAATATGTATACTGTAATTGACATCTGCACCAAAAAAAAATCAGGTTATAGTGTATGTATCTGTACTAATAAAAATATCCATCTTTCAAATCCTCCTTTCCAAAGTCTTACTGAAAAGACTAAAAGCTTTGCGGGATAAATCCAGTAACAGAGATGTATGTAAAAGCCCCTTCGGGACCATCTTTTACTTAAAACTTAAGGAGATTCTAGGCTTAACTAAACAATAATATTGATTAATAAATAATGAGAATAATGAGCCAAATCCAGAAGTCCTTACTCAATGAAAACTCTCACTGAAGTCAACAAGATTTTTGCCTGAAAAATGACTGAGCAAAAACTGAAAAAGGACTAGAGGATTTGGATAACAATATCTACAAATATTTGTATTTAGGATTTTTTGACCCCTGATCTTCCTGACACCAAAACATTTGGGGCATTATACATCCATACAATATAACAGAAGCATGATGAAATACCAACCTCTGAAATTACAAGCCTAAAATGTGTCTCAAAAGAAGCCTAGGGGAGTTAGGCACTCAACTCCCAGTAAGAGTCAGTTGGCTACCTAACTGCCTTAGGCTTGACTGAAAATGCCAGCCATAAGTGTTACATTCAAAGTCAGTTACATTGTTGTCTTGCAGATACTGATGTCAATGAGTCGTCTGATTACACTAAACCAAGAGGTACCCACTTCACCCCTCTTTTTAATACTGATGTGATAGATCATTTTAAAATGTCTCTTCCAATGGTCAAGAATCCTAGAGTAAGGTCAGCCATGCCTCCCAGCCCTGCTTTTAGGAAAGGCACTGTTGACTTATGCCTAACGGTCATTTTAAGATTTTAATTGTGAATGTCTGTTTTGATCTTATTTGTACATATTTTGTCCTAGATGTTGTAAATGAATGATAGCAAACATGTACCAGTTTAATAATTTTATTTGCTACAGCACCTGCATAACCTTTCTTAGTGTTGATAAAACCCATCCAGATGTATATGGGCATTTGAATAGGCAGTTATACAAACATGCTCATTATTTTTAGTCTTTTTTATGTTGAGATTCTGAGCTCATATTCTATTCTAGCAATTCTAATTAATGTGATCGAGACCCAGTCACTGATGGCTACCTCCGCTCTTCTTAAAATTATGTTGGTCACTAGGTGTTCATCACTAGTGAGGATACAGATTATAAGAAGATAGTTGATCTGCACATTTGCTTTCAAGTACTCTGCAGATAACCACTGTCTTCTAGTAAGATGGGCTGATCTTACAGGGAGACAGCATGGTCCAGTGAGGGATAAACAAGCCAATGATCCTGAACTTCAATAGGAGCTCTGCATGTGGAATGCATTCTGGATCAGACACTGAGTGTATATGTTTTCATAAGTGTGCTAAATACTGGGATCACAATACAAAGTGATGCACTTTATTTTAAAATAAAGTCAATACAAATAATTCTTTC
The DNA here is from genome assembly GCA_033296515.1 of Macrochelys suwanniensis. Lineage (NCBI taxonomy): Eukaryota > Metazoa > Chordata > Testudines > Chelydridae > Macrochelys > Macrochelys suwanniensis. The sequence goes on along the minus strand of CM065784.1, from coordinate 33,232,689 downwards.
CTATAAATGAACAGGTTTTGCACATATTTCCATGGAAGATATTATGCATGGTATCAGACACCATTTCTTTAATCACCAACTATCCTACAGAAAAACAATGCTGAAAGTTGAGAGAAAATATATGAGCGTTAATGATTTTCCTTTGGAAAAATATTTCTAGTATAGTAGTTTTTAATTAAAGAAGAATTAAGCAATTTTGTATTTGTATTTCCAATGTTAAACTCTTTTGTTATCACACGTACACCTCTGTTATTAATGTTAGCTATGGTTTGCAAAAGAGGAAAATCTAGTTATCAATGAATAATTCAGACTCCATAACAGTCAGACCTCATTATTTTAAATAAGGCCTGGTAGTTCCAGTTGTAACTGCCTAATTGCATCGTTTAAACGTAAAGTGTTAGAATATTTCACATAATTCACAATTTTAAAAACTTTTAATACATTCAAAACTACTGTAGTACATAGGGCAATTTGCTTTAAATCAGGCTGGGAGAACAAAGAGACATTCTAGTTGTGATCTAAGTCCTCAAATTCTGTAAAAAAATAAGTGCAATGAAATTGGTACATCCAGTAGCTAATATGAAACTTTGACATTAAATAGAAATGATCTCAAATATTTTTACAAGAAAAAGTTGGAAAAATTAAAAATGATTTGAAACTAATGAGTGAAAAACTAATCTAACACCTGACAAAATCTATCACCAGATAATCAAAGACTAGCGCTGAAAATGTTTCTTTTTGCATGTCCACGTACTTTGCTTTTTTGGCAGTAAATTCATAATTATCACGGTACAAAGAAAGAGACAAATGAAGAATGGTTGACATGATTTTTTTAACAAATCAAAAAAGTTAAGTGACTTCTAAAAAATTATATAGCTCAGTTCTGCATAAACAACTCTTAAGATACCACTTATATAGCCTTCATAATTATAGTACCCGAGCACCTCACAACATGCCCATGAGGTAGGGAAGTATTGTCCCCCTTTCACAGATGGGGAACTGAAGCACACATTAGATTAAATGACTTGCCTAAGGTCCCACAGAAAGTTTGTGGTTGAGCCAGAAGTTAAACCCACGTCTCTTTGGGTATATCTACACTGTGACAAGTGACCTGCTGCAGGGCTTCAGGGCTGACTTGGGCTCACAGGGCTATAAAATTGCAGAGTAGATGTTTGGGCTCAGTCTGAATCCCGGGGTCTGAGATCCCTCAATGGCGGGAGGGTCTCAGGATCTGGGCTCCAGTTTGAGTCCAAATGACTACACTGCAACTGATAGCCCCAAAGCCCAAGCCCCGCAAGGCTAAGTCAATTGACCCAGGCTCCAAGACTCAGTGCTATGAGTTTTTTATCACAGTGTAGACTTACGTTTTCAGTTCTGTTCCAGCCTTTCTACCTGATTGACTTACTCACAATTTTCTAAACAAAAGTTCTACTTGTTTTCAAAGGGGAAACTGAAGTAAAGAAAACAAGAGTAAATTTCAAATCAGCATCTGCTGAACGTCCCTCTTTTATACTTGCTCTTGCGGAAATTCATCACAGAAAAACATATACAGATTACAGTGGTCATTTCTTCAAACAATTCAGTTTTGCTTGTGATAACTATATAATGTCGCCAGAATATCTGTCATATTCCCATTGTGTAGGAAATACAGTACTAAGAACACTGTAGTATCAATTTGCATTGGACCTAGGAGGAAAAAGCGTGAAGAGAGAAGATTTGTGGAGGTGGAACCATTGGAGCAGGAGTAGAGCAACAGTGAGGTCTACTGTGGCCTCCTGGCTAAAATAGTATCTGCAGAATGGCTTTGCTTTTGTCCCACCACTCCAGGGCAAAGATTCTTCTCCACTACATAGACAAATCCCTGCTTCTTGGTCTTAGGTCTTCACTACCCGCCGGATTGGCGGGTAGCAATCGATCTATCGGGGATCGATTTTTCACGTCTCGTTAAGACGCGATTAATCGATCCCCGATCGCGCTCCCCGTCGGCTCCGGCAATCCACCTCATCGAAAGGCGGAAGCGGAGTCGACGGGGGAGTGGCAGCGATCGACTCGCCGCCGTCCTCATCGCCAGGTAAGTCGATTACGATACGCCGACTTCAGCTACGCTATTCACGTAGCTGAAGTTGCGTATCGTAGATCGACCCCCTCCCCTAGTGTAGCCCAGGGCTTAGTGTTGGAGGAATAAGGGTTTGATCCTTGTTAATGGACATACTAGTACAATGCTTGCATGAAAAGCCAGAAGTGCAATGACACAGGCACCGTTCTACTGCACAGGTATGAGTGATGGGCAACTTTGCTGGGGGACTCCAATCTCCCTTCATGGTACAGAACTGTGTGTGGTATGGATACACTATGGCAGGGTGGGGATGTGACCAGTGGATCCAGTACTTCATACATGGACTGACCGTAATCCCTGCATAGTGGAAGGCAAGGACTGTGGATATTTGGAAGTTAAATTAACAGCTACAGTGTGATTCTGCCAGTGCTGTATGGATGAGTGTGTGAATTCTGTCCCCTTCCATACAAATTATTCAGAGAACCCCAGTGCATAAACAGTTGACTCAGGGGGTCAGGATATGGCTCATAACCTTCCTGTGACACAGTGTGTGAGGGCCACATTAAGTATAGTGGGCCTGGGTCTTGTAAAAATGCAAATGACACATCCCCTGGAATCCTTATGAAATCTTGTTTCCCTTTTTTTAAAAAGTTGAAAAACTCAGCTTTCTTGTTGAAGCTAGAATGCCTCAATTTCAGCCCACACATCCATTAGCAGAATAATTACGGCTGTGGAAATTCCATAGTGAGGGTTCAGTTCTGCTCTGATACGCAGCAGGCATGCATTGCGGGTGTCTCATAAAATCCACCTCTGCACTTGTGTGTTGTGCTGCTGATCATCTGAACAGACACACAGCTAGCATATGCGAATCTGCTTGTATGAGCGCAGAATGCAACCTGTTGTTGGCATTGTGTTCCTGGTTTTTGCGGAAGCTAAAAATGAGGCAAGAAAAACACCTAGCAATAACCAGTCTCGTCAGAGATAGACACAGAATATAATATTTCCCCAGTCTTCTGATCCCTGAAAGCCTGGACAGCTGTGGACCCTGTATTTGTGGAAGGCCTAGCTATCAGAGGGCAGACTGAAAGAACATGGCTCTATAGCAACAAGTTTTGGTTGGTTTCAACCTGAAAATCCTGGCACAGTGCATAGCAAGAGGCACAAAGGCACACCCTATCCTTTATTATCATCAGTTCTCAGGAGCATTAAACTCCCTGGGTGGATTTTCAAAAAAGCACCTAAGTGACTTAGCAGCGTTAATAGGATCTGTGCTCCTAAATCACTTAGGGTATGGGATTTTCCAAAGTATCTATCTGTGGCCATGCAGCATGCCAATATTACCGTAGTTATAGGGCTGGAGTAATTCTTTGGCACAACTGGGCGGTGTGCTTAGGTTTTACACGTTGGGAAAGGCTAACACCATGAACACCTTGATATTTTCCAGCGGTTGTTTTCATATCACTTTAAAAAGTAGCTAATTATAATGTAGAACACATTCCCACACCAGATCCTAACAATTAGGGCAGTAGCTCAACTTCTGGCCTTAAACTATTGGGAGAGTCCATTCAAAGAAGTATCCAAAAGATAGCTTCCCTTTATATACAAGGCACACACATCTCTCAATATTTCTAACACCTTCCCATACAATAAAATAATGATATTTAATAATATGTAACATGGATATTGTGCTGCATATTTTCAACGTGCTGTACAAACATCAATGGCAGGGTTTCCTAGAGGGGATCAAGCAACATTGCTGCTACGCCATTCTTGGAGAGCTCATCTCAAACAATGGTGGTCCAGCCCTTCTCAAGAAATCATCACTCAACACTATCTCGCTATTTATGGTCTGATTTCTAGTTAGTGAAGAATTCAGCCTTTTAGGGCAGGCCGATGACACCAGTGCTCTGTGCCCAGAATTGGCAGCAAACTCATTTCCAAATATAGAACACAAGGTCTTGGTCATCATTTTTAAAGCTCTGAATGGCTTAGGGCCCAACATCTCTGCATATTTCCCATAATAAATGTTTTGATTGGTGGGGATCAGGCCCCAACATTCTGTTTCAGGAGATGTGCCTGTCAAGGAAGCTGGGGAGAAGGTGGATGGTATGATGAGTGGCTTCCAACACTTTGTTTATGTCTCTGTGGGGTGGATGTATTTGTTAACCCTGCTCTCACAATATGGATCAGTCAACACCTTGTAATCAGGCCCCACAGTGAAACTCAGAAATATATATCTCTTTGGATTTTTTCCTAACTATGGATGTTGTATTCCTCTTGACTGGTACTTCCCTGGGCCTGGTTTTCTTTAAGAAAATATATTAGATGAATTCCGCATAAGAGGGGAGGGAAGAGGTACGCAGTAGTAGGGGACACAGGGAATTGTTTCCTATTTTGGGAAATATTGAGTCAATACTGGGAGCGGTGGACTTATCACCAGGGATGAATGTCACCTGTTTTATGTGCTAAAAAATGATACTGAAATATTATGGTTTGTGTCATACAAATGTACGTAGTAATAATATACAATATCAGCAACACTGTATCTTCAAACCAAAATAAGGATAAAGGCTAACAGTACTCAATTCTGCTGTAATTTTATAAAAGTTAAAATTAAAGATGTTCAGGCCAATTTATGTATTAATGTTAAAATCATAATTATAACATTTTTTCATGATAGCAGGTTTTCTTCTAGAGCTTCTGGTACAAATACAATATGGTCCAATAAAATTAATAAGACAAGTAGCATTTCCTAGAAAGAAAATATTTGCTCTCCTTGTCTTGGAATGTCTGGAGACTTGTAACTGAAGACATTACTGTCTGTAAGCAATGTGTCAGCTTAGCTGTCTGAGCAAAGTCTTCATTTTTAAATATTATGCTCTGGAAAAGCACCAGCTAGGTTTCTGAATGTCTTATGTCTGTGGCCCGGACATACCACAAGAAAGTGGTGACTTATACTTGTCTATCTTGAAACTAGCCAACATTGGCTTTACCCTTGTCACAAGACAGGTGTCTGTAATGAAGTTGACTATCATGTACAGGAGCGCGCTAGATATGTTTCAGAAGTGAAAGGACTCAACTTCAGTAGCTTGTGTATAGATTGTGTTCTTAAAGTCAGTGATTTCACTGACAAAAAAGGCATTTTTTTTTCTCCACAGTTGTAGACTTCCAGTTCTAAATGCATGCTAACCTAAAACACAGAGTAAGTGGCAGATTCAGGTATAGTCTTTGTAGTATTCCTCTTGCATATATTCAGAAGTGCCCTCCCCAACCCTTCTCTTCAAAAAGGCAAATCTCTATAATGAACCTTTCTTTGAGATCAGGTGCTTTAGGTTTCTTGCCAAAAGGCATTGGTCAAAATGCATTATTCTCTCTAACTCTTAGCGGCCATTGCAGCTTGTTAGAGAAACAGGCAAAGTAAAAGAGGTTTGTTTTATTTTTACTGGCTTACAAAAGCTTCCTAAATGTGGAATGCTCACTATACTTTCAACAGATTTTAAAAAGACAGATAAATATAGTGCCATTGACTACTAGGGAAAAAATTTAAAGTGAAGGACTGTCCATGAAATAACCAGAGGGAGGGAATTTGAAATTACCACCTAAAAACAGGAGAGTTTTGAAATACACAGTCCACCCAAGTGCCACCTGATAACCAAAATAGTGTAAGTCAAAGTTTTAGTATTTGGTGAAAATGCCAAAATGACCACCTGTGTTCACACCAGGTTTTGGGTCATCACCTCTTAGATCTATTATCATAGCAAGAGAGAGACTTCCTTAATAAGAAACAGCAGGAAAACTCATTACTGAAAGAGGTTAAATTTTTAAAAAAAGGCTTATATTGAACTTAAATGTCTTACTCCCTAGCATTCCCTCTCTCAACTTTGATTCCGTCACATAACCTCCTCACATAACATACATTGTGTTCTGTAGAAAGATCAGCAGTTATACTTGTACCAGTGGTGGGAGCGGGGTGGTACAACTGACACCTCGGGGCTACTCTGTCCCTGGTCTTTGCATGACTGAGCAGGAAGGAATTCCAGAGCCAGATCAAATTGCTTTGGGGAAGAGCCCTGGTATTGCTCCATCAAACCACCTCAAAGCATGTGGACAAGAGGTAGAGGTATGGCCCCATCTTTGATCCACAATGGCTTGCAGACCTGACCAGATGTACTAAAGACAGAGGCTTCACCATCCAAATGGGCACACAGCCTCCCCAAAGAGGGGCAGCAAAATATCACAATCTGGCATTTAGTGTTTAGTGTGGCTGCTTACCAGTAATCATATATGTTTAAGGGAAAATGAAATTATCATTGACTGTTTTATAGAAAATTAAAGAGAGCACTTCTCAACAGAAGACAAATTACTTAGTCATACTTAATGCATCTTACTGTGTTTTCAACAACATCCCATTATGTGAAAGGAGTAGGCATATCATCTGTGAATGTTTCTATATTAACATTTTAAAAACTGAAGCACTCAACAACAACTGAATTAAGAACAATTCTTCTCCCAATTACAAAGCCACCAGGAGCATCGTAGTTGAATTCTGAGTACATCATGGTGAACACAGGTAAAAGAACAACAATTTTTTACACAGCTGGTCCCAGCTAATATTTCTGGTCTTGACCCACTGAATCATCTGATCTTGTAAGAACATTCATAATGGAAATAGTCTCAGACAGAGAAATATACAAAGTTTTCTTATGGAATTTATTTTTGACCCCTAATTGTGATGTTAAGAAAGGGCTATGATAGGCACATATAGTCTGTTCACTCATAATAACATAGGTGCAATTTTTATCTGTCCTAGTCCTTGTGGTAACAGTGGGATTGTCACTGTTTTATTAGTTACATTTGCACTTTTTGATGTTGCTCGAAAACAACATTCTGTTTCAGGAGATGTGCCTGTCAAGGAAGCTGGGGAGAAGGTGGATGGTATGATGAGTGGCTTCCAACACTTTGTTTATGTCTCTGTGGGGTGGATGTATTTGTTAACCCTGCTCTCACAATATGGATCAGTCAACGCTGCCAACACAAATATTTTCAAATATTTCAGAGAGTACTGCTGTAAAGCTACAGTAGATTTTCTGCCAGTATGACTGAAATAGTGTCTCCTTTGATTTCAGATACATTTAATCTTTTAGCAAAAGGGCGGATACCAGATAAGTGGTAGTACAAGATTCCAACTTGCATTTTTGATACTTATTTCCAAAGTGTTCAATTCAAATGGTGGGAGAATGTTAACAAAACTGGTAGTATGAGTCTAGTGGCTATAGAACAGAACATCAACAAAAAGTACGTTTTTGTTGCTCCAGAAGGCTCTCATGTGACAGAAAATGGACTTCTACAGAGATGAAAATCCACTGCCTGAACTGGTGTTTTGGCAAGTTGTATTTTCCTGCACATACTATAATTGAGGATCTTTCTGGCCTTCGCAGAATAATGGACACTGGTCCTACAGAATTCCCTTCATTATCACGTAGAAACTTCATCAGTAAACTTTATGTTGTATGCAAAGCATGACACATGTGCATAACTTTCATCCCCTATGTTGATACCATTTCCTGGCAGAAAGGTCAGAGACTTGGAGGCTGTGGATGTAAGCCATCTGCTCAGTGGTGTAACTACTGTATGAGCTTTAGAAAAAATATTTACTACACATCATAGGTTTCCTAGCAGGTTTAGTTTGGAGAAGCTGGATCAGACAGACTGGAAGCTTGATAATTTCTCTAACCACTATTTCAGAATACACATGGCTGAAGCTGAGAAAATAACTCAAAATAATTTATTAGATGAATTTAGCCTCTTTTTTCTACTTGTCAAATAGCTATGAGCAGATCATGATTTTGTTTAATACATTCATTATTCTAATTTACTCTACATATTTTAAAATGAATTTTTCTTTTAATACCAGGGACTGATCAGGAACAGTTTGCTACAACTATTCTGTACTGGATATTTGAAATTCAAACTGTTGGTTAGTTGATAGTGGCCACATAAGTCAAATGGCATTGTTTCTATTTCCTGATTGAGTGTGGGTAGCTCCTATAATCAGGACAAGTACATGAAAAAAATCAGTGGGGCTTAGATACTTGTAGGGAAATGAAGCAGTTTAGGGAAAGGGTGCAGATAAGGAGGATTAGAGAATTTTAGAAATATTAGGTAATTAAACAAGAACTGGTCTTATTTTAAGGGCAAATAAGAAGATGGGATTATTTTGATGGTAGCATGTATACTTCTCTCATGTTCACAACCAGCGTTAACCCTACATTATTCTTCCTGGGTCACTCAGTTATGGGCAAAGTCATGCCCTTCTACCTCCTGGGGTGGATTGATAATAAACCAGTAAAACTGTGGTGGCCGTGACAGAGAGTTTCATGGGAGTGAAGTCAAGTAAAGTTTCTCGTTTGTGAGTTTTACCTTTTTCATCCTGCTTGACATTTCTGAGGCTGAGCTGTATTACAGATTAGTAGCTCATGGCAATAGGCTGCAGAGATGAGATTTTAGTGCGATATGGTACACAGGCACAGAAAAAAAAAGAAAATGTGTGAAAAATTGCAATGACAAAGTCATGTTGATAGCTTGGTTGTAGAGGTTGCTGAAGTGGTTTGTTGCATTATGATTAGGGATTGGCCAACTGGTATGAATGAAATAAGAGCTGGTTCAATCTTTCATCCAAATTCTCAAACCAAACCAAACTTGAACCTGATTTAAAGTTAAAACAAATCTGGTGCTTATTGCTTCAGTTTCTTAGGGCTGGTCCACACTAGGGGTGGAGGCGGGGGTCGAACTAAGATATGCGACTTCAGCTACGTGAATAACGTAGCTGAAGTCAAAGTATCTTAGTTCGAACTAAAAAGCACTTACCACGGGTCCAGACGTGGCAGGCAGGCTCCCCCGTCAACTCCGCTTACTCCTCGCGCGGAGCAGGAGTACCGGTGTTGACAGCGAGCACTTCCGGGATCGATTTATCGCGTCTAGACAAGATGCGATAAATCGATCCCAGAAGATCGATTGCTACCCGCTGAATCAGGCGGGTAGTATAGACGTACCCTTAGTTTTAATTTTAAGAATTGGTGTGTTTGGTTGGGACAGAAAGCAAAAAACCCAGAAAAACCTGCAGAATATGCATCCCAGATAAAACCAAACAATTCTGGAAATCTGGAAATCCATTCGTATGTAATTCCCAACCCACTATCTAGACCAAGAAGTTCAGATAAGTTCTGGGAAACATCCCCATATTAAAACCAACCCAGCCCTCCAAATCTTTTGCACTTAACCCCTTTCTTAATTGTGAAGCCTTCAACTAAAATATAAAGACAGTGGTAAAGAATCACTGCTGTGGGTGCAGAGGGAATAGTTTGCATACCCCTTTGCCTGTAGAGGCAACTGTGCAGTAGAAGGCATTCACCCTCATGGAATGGGAGACAGCAAGCCTTCTTTCTTGGGACTTATTCTGTGGGCAGCACCTTTACAACTTCAGGCTATGACTACATGGGAGCTGTGCTGCTAGAAGAGGAGGTGATGAATCAGTGCATATGATTTGAGGCACCTACTGATAGGCCTTGTCCCTTCTGCACCTGCCATGTTCATTTTGTGACTGCACAGGCCATCTCAAGCCTCTCCTCTTAGTGAGGACAAGTTGCAGTTATCTTGTGCAGCTGCATCTCCTGCACAGGTAGGGTTTTTTGTTGCTCAGAGCCAATAGCCCAGGTTCTGCAGGCTTGCAGCAGCACGACGTAAGATGTGAAAACAAAACAAACATTTCTTCTCTATTTACGTTACATATTTATGTTGTGTTAAGGAGTAGATGTGACTTTGCTTCCTGTTCCACTTGTCCTGAATTATTAACATTATTCATTATTATTATTTGTTTCTGTTACAGTTATAGCATGGCATGCTAAAGATGGTGCAGACTCTGTTGCACAGAGTTTACACTCCAAAAATGCAATTGGCAAGCAAAGTGTCTAAGCAGAAGTTAGACTTTCGTGTAGGGAGTCCACAGGATATCAGGTATCGTAGCATCATATTTGTGATTTGGTAGTGAAAAGAAATCCATATCCACTGTGACTACTATGTCTGAGTCATACTTTCAAGCAATGTAAAGAATTTTTTCCCCTTCCTCCTTTATTTTCCATTAACAATATGCCACTAGTCACTTCTTAGCTGTCAGTATTGCTTATAACCTAGTGAAACGGAAACTAATTCAGTGCAGAATGTGGCTTGATATCACAACTCTAGAGAGGCTCTGTGATAATGACTTACATACAGATGGTAACTTTTATCCAGAAGACTTCTATTCTTAGTGCTTTGTAGTGTTGTTGTAGCTATGTTGTCCCAGGATACTAGAAAGACAAGGTAAATGAGGTAATATCTTTTATTGGACCGACTTCGGTTGGTGAAAGAGACAAGCTTCACACAGAGCTCTTATTCAGGTCTTTACAGACTTGATAAACTGATATATAAGCATTGCTCCTTGAAATACAGCTGTCGACAGTACACTGCAATGCCACACAAGATGTTAGGACACAAAGTGAAAATAACTTCTCCAATTGAAGCTGAAAGGGCAATTCTTTTTTGGTAGACAGAATACCATTAGCCAAGTTGGAATTTGACCTAGACAAAAGGGTTCACATCCCATCTCTTGTAAAAGCTGCTACTGGATTTTAGGGATCAGAAGTGGTCAGGGCCTTAGTTTTGCATCTCATAATGATGGGCAAGTACCTAATTCCTGTGGTTCAGATAGTATTCCTATTCAATGGGTCCTACTGTTTGGTAAATACTGAATCTCATTCAAACCCAAGCATCTTTTCCTTCCCACTGGCTTATCTCCCTTAGCTGACTTTGTCTTTATAGATGGACAAAGTGATCCTTAACCATCTGCACACATCTTCAGAGATCATGGATTGGCCCTGAACTTCCACCCCATAGCTTTAGGGGATTTCTGGCTAGTCTTCCTCTCCTATCCTGCATCTTAAGAGGAGCAGCATCGTTGGGCCATTTTTCCCTACTCCCAGTTCAATACTACTCTGTTTCCTGGCTGCATTCAACAGCAATTAGAATGGATGCATTCTTGCTCCTGCTGCTGCTGTCTCCCTGCTAGCTTTTCACCTCTGGTGCTGAGATGTACCATACCCCATACTAATCTGAGTTTATAATTCTGATTGTAGTGCAAGACATCCTTATGCGCATCTGTAATGGTTCTGCCTCACCACTGTGGCACCTCCTGCTGGTTGTTCTGGGAATTAGCTCAGTCTTTTCGCAGGACGCCCTCCTCCGGTGGTGTCTCAGCTGCCATCACTTCTTCTCTGGACCCATTTCGCCTCAAGGATTGAGGCATCCTCTTTAGGACACAGCCCTCCGGCCATGCCCAATTCCATTCTCCCCTCCCCCTTCTGGGGGAGCAGCAGTCCTCTGTTCATCCACTCACCTTTGTGGCCAATTGCAGCCCAAGGTTCTAGCCACTTGCCTCAGTGGCAAACTGCAGCCCTTCACTGGCCACTTCCTTCGGTGACAAGTGGGGATGAGGGGGGAGAGAATACCCAGGCCCGCCCGCTATTCCAGGTCCTGACCCAGGGATGCTCTGACAGCAGCCACACGCTGTGTCTCCTTCAACCCCATCGTCCGTTTCCCTGGGCCACTTCCCTGTAGCCCTAGCACCTTCTCTGGCCCTGTATCCGGGCTTCAGTCTTTCAGCCAGTCAGGAGGGAGCTCCCTCTTGCTCTCCTGACCCGGTCCAGAACTGCTCTGTCCAGGGTGCTGGAGGTTCCCTCGGCCCTTCAGGGACCCAATCCTTTCTCCCTGGGCTCCCAAGCAGGAACTGACTCCTCTGCCCTACAGCTCTCTTTATATATGGGCCTGCTCTGCCCTGATTGGCTGCTTCTTGCAGCCCCTCACTGATTGGCTGTCTGCTGCGTAGCCTCCCCAAGGCTGCTTTTAACCCTTTCTCCACCAGTGTGGGGCAGACACCACATCACAGCATCATACTCTTCTTCTTCTTCTTCAGTGCTTAGCCGAACAGTCGGCCATAGCTATTGTTCACCATTTGGTCCATTTCTGTGTGGCCACAAGGGCTTGAGCCAAAAGTCCAGCATTGGGACAGACTTGATACACCCATGTAATCATACTGTTAGGTGTCTCTAAATCAAAAACTTGCATAGCCAATTGAATTGCAGCAGCAGGAAGAGGAGTGTTGTCACTTCTGCTGCTCCACGATGGAATGGCTAATGGCACCCACTTCACTGAAAATATCTAAGAGGATGGGAGGTAGAATGGGTCTATCTTCCTTAGGCCTGGTCCACACTGGGGGGGGGGGGGGGGGGATCGATCTAAGATTCACAACTTCAGCTACGTGAATACCATAGCTGAATTCGAAGTATCTTAGATCGAATTACAAACTACTTACTGCGGGTCCACACAGTGCAGGCAGGCTCCCCTGTCGACTCCGCTTACTCCTCGCGCTGAGCTGGAGTTCTGGAGTCGACGGGGAGTGCTTCTGGGATCGATTTATTGCATCTACATGAGACGTGATAAATCGATCCCAGAAAATTGATCGCTACCCGCTGAGTAGGGCGGGTAGTGTGGACGTACCCTTACAGTACTTTCCTTATGTTTCAAGGTGGTTGGAACTGACCAGATAGATGCCCTTCTGTAGTCTTCAGGAGCTGAAGGGGTGAAAAGCAACTAGGCTACTTGTCTGCAGCAAAGACAATATCATATAAAGGGGAGGAAGGTACGCCACTTTGAAGAGGGACCTAACTGGATATTTTTTCCTTCTTCTTCTTTTCTGAGTGTGTGTGTTAGGGGGAGGCGGGAGAGGGCATGTTGGCATGGAAGGATGGTTGGAATTCTTCAGTCACCTCCCACTCTTCTAGATCCAAGGGAGTGCAGGGTCTAGCTTTGTACCTTATTCCCACCTTCTCTTTGTGCTAGGGAAGAAAAGGGATCTACTGACTCCTCAAGAGCCCTCTTCTTCCTTCTATTCAGTTGGTACCTGATCTATCACTTGTTTAAGTCAATGGAAAGACATCTGTGGACTTTACTGGACTTTGAATTAGGCTCTTGTGTCAGAAGAATGAGGTTATACCGGCTGGCCAGAGGAATGCCATCTTCTCCTCTCCCGACTTTGGCCACGGGAAGAAGTGCCAGGATCCCAGGCAGGATTTTCTTCTCCCCTTCCTCCTCACTTGGCCTTCAGATCAGGGAAGATTGTGTGTTGGGCTGCCAAGGCTCCCCTTCTTCCTGACAGCAGTTGGATGAGAGATCGATGGCCAAATACTGAATTTCAGCTAAAAACATTGGCCATGTTCTACAAATTAAATATTCTATGTGCTCATTGCTAATGCCTTGTCCAAAAAGATAGCATCTTTCTCAGCCTAGTGCCTCCTAATACAATGCTGGAACAGTGGTGCAGTGCTGGCTGAGGGTGGATTCAAAACACCAGTGAAGTCAATGGAAATCTTTTCATTGCTTCAATGGCATTTGTATCAAGCCCTGAGGGAAAAGCACCACCACTGCTGTTTCTTGCCGTACTCTGGATTTTCTCTGAGGGTTTCACAGACAAGTGCCAACAAGCGTGAACCTGCTTAATTTATTGAAGCTGAGGAGATCACAGTCTATGGTGGTGTGGCTGCAGATTATTAAACTATACTAATCCAAGGCAGCATATTTGTAAATCCCACAGAAGGACACTGACAAAAAGCCATAATGCATCAGTGTTATACACTCAAGTTTAATGTTTGTTAATGATACTGTATCTTCTGTGTGATCTCATTCTGTGATTAGGGATGGATGAAGCAGTTGGGATAAAAAAAAGAGACAAAACCTTTCTCCTTTGTATATCTTCATCCAAACTAGTAATTTGGAAAAGTCTAGTTAACGGTTTACTCCCATTATTTTTCATTTATGTGGATTCTTCACTTTTAGGCTCTGGGCTTGCCCAGAAGCAGAATTGCTGAAATACTGTAAGAAAATGTCTTTTTGAGGGATTTCTGGCCCATTTTTTCAGATTAAGGTCTGAAAATCTTGTAAACATATACATAATATATATTGTGACAAAGTTCTGACCTTGTCTCCGTGGGTCCCACATTTCCTGGCAGACCTGGCTAGACTCAGAGGCTCACTGTGACCCTCCACATAGCCCTTCTCTATCTAGAGGCAAGGGTCACAGCCTACTAAGCCATTTTCATCATAAGCCAGCAAGGGAGGTGAGGAGAAGCTACCCTCCCTTGCACAGTCTCTGTTGTCTCCCAGTCTCAGTGATTAATCGGGGCGGGGTGGGGCGGGTGGAGAGGGAAGGGGGCGTAAGGGGGAGCCCGGGCTCGCCCTCTACTCCGGGCTCCAGCCCAAGGACCCTAATAGTATCAGCTATGGTAGCTGACTTTTTAGAAACAGGACATGTACAATTCCCGGGACCACTTCCCCAGAGCAGCCCCCACTTCCTCAAAATCTACTTCACCCTTACCTCAGGGCCTCCTTCCTTGTGCCTGATATGGTTTGTACTGCTCAGTCTCTCCAACAGCACGGCTTCCTCCTACATCTCCTGACACGTGTGCCCACCTGACTAACTGGGAGTCTTTTAACTAGTTTCAGCCAGCCCTTGATTGGCTTCAGGTGTCCCAATTAACCTAGCTATCTTCCCTGCCTTCTGGAAAGATCTTAATTGGCCCCAGGTGTCTTAATTTACCTGAAGCAGCTGCTATTTGCTTATCCTGGTAACAGAGATTTGTTTAGCCTGTGGCTAATATATCTGTCTTCCACTACTTTACTATAGCCATCTGGCCTTGCCTAGTCACAATACACACACACACACACACACATATATATATATAATATATATACACATACACATTATAAATATACAAGTTTTTGTATACATATACATTTTATATATAAAATTATATAAACGTTTTGTATACACACAGAGTACTGAACTATATCTTCCTTGTGAAGCGAAGAAAAGTGAGGGAGATTCTGATAAATAACCAATGTGAGTCACTTTTTTGTATGAGGAATGACATAGAAAAAAGCCCTACAGCTATGACTTGTTTTTGCCTACTACCAAGCGAGAGAGAGAGAATAAAGGAAAAATAAACATGTCTATTATTTTTCAGTATCTAGCCTCTTTTCTTTTTTTAAAAGGTAGACTGTATATTTCATATTAACTGAAATGATATCCGACACTCATTGGACAATCTCACATTTTTTCAAAAATTAAAAGAAAATGTTTTATAGTATATGTTCTTTGGGAGAAATGGAATCCTTTTTGTATATAACATCAGGCTGACTAGAGTATAATGTTTTGGTTAATATTTTTTCAAAGCTGTTTGGTCTGATGTTTAATTTAATCTTTGTTTTCCTTTATTTAAATGCCGTATGGCCTTCTAAGAAAGAAAATTCTGCCTGTGGCATATCATGTATTTTTGTTATTGATAATTTATAAAATTTTCTGTATTCACCAAACTGGTTTTTGCCCTAACAATGTGCTGCACATTCTTTCCCTGCTTTATACAGCTTCCTCTTCATCACATTCCTACACACTAATATTTCCTCAGTCTTTCTCTCAGACTAGCATGAAATTCAAGACTGAGATTGGGCCTGCTTCCTATGTCCTTTAGAATGTTAAAAGGGTAGGACAAAGAAGCGAAGATTTTTCAGCTTGGTCATTTTTATATCCTGTCATACTACTGACAATTTTTAACAATATTTAGCTAACTGAAAATCCTGAGAATTAGTCTTATAATACAGAATATGATTGCTGCTTATGAGATAATTAATCAGATATCTGAGTAAAGTGGTAATTAGCAGAATTAATTTAAAAACTTTTCTGCCATACTTTATGTAAATATGTACATTTAATATATGTCATTATGATTGGTTTAGCCTTTAATTTTCAAATAAAACATACTAACAAATGTACTGGTCTGGGACCGGTAGTGAGATGGGAAGACTTTTAGATTTCTGATGCAGATCCAGTTTAGATTGCAAGCTAATATCTGTCATTTGTAAGACTGGCCAGAAAACAAGAATTCCCTTTCACAAGGGAAAAGTTTCAACATTTGTTTTTCATTCCACATCAGAACAAAAATTAAGACCTTTTGAAATTTTTTTTACAAAACATGTACACAGAACCCCCAGAATAATCAAAGACCTGGGAAGTGGAAGACCCAGATTCAAGTCCCTGCTCTGAATCAGGCAGAGTCTCCCAGATCAGGGCCCTAACCACTAGGGTATTGGCTATTCTAGGGTCTCTCTCAGAAATTTCATCCTGGACCTGAGGAACATTTCTGTGACATTTTCGGTTTTCAAAGACTCAGCATTTTCCAATGAAAATAGTGTTGTCAAAAAATTCCTGACCAGCGACCTCTGTGAATGAGTTTGGTGGTCTTAATTCAGTTCCCCCTGATCACCCTAAAAACCACCATTGTAATCAGCAAGTCTCTGCAAAGAGTCCAAAAGTTGAACAGTTATGGGGAATTAACCACCATCTGTACCCTAGAGGTCCATCTTGAACAGTAATCCACACTGATTTGCTATATCGGTCACTCCATCAGATCCATTGTACTGAAATCCTGGTTGACTAGAAGTTGTTTCTTAATGCATTATTTCAATAGTGATGCACTGTCAGAAGTGCAGATAGTGGATAAAGTCCTGGCCTCATTGACAGGATTTCACCCAATGCATCTAGTCGACAGTGGCTGGATCCTACCCATGTCTGAATGCACCGGAATCATTCTGCATTCCCCATCACACCATTATGTAAAGTATATCTTTTAAGCTACTGTGATGCTTTCATGACACTAATGTGGAGTTTAAAAATAGTATTAGTTATTCAAAAATGTGCAATGATGACATAAATAATTTACTGAGCTACAGCAAAATGCTGTGTAGTATGACATGATAATTACATTCTACTGTCATTCCATTGGTAAGA
Source organism: Macrochelys suwanniensis (assembly GCA_033296515.1). Taxonomy (NCBI): domain Eukaryota; kingdom Metazoa; phylum Chordata; order Testudines; family Chelydridae; genus Macrochelys; species Macrochelys suwanniensis. Next base: position 33,215,701 of record CM065784.1, on the reverse strand, counting down.
AAAGTCTTTGTTTCTTTGTAAAATTATTTTTATTGAACATGAGGAGTACAACATATCACTAAGATAACAACAGCAGAAATGACAACAGAGTAACACAGGCACTACAGGTCAGCACAGAGTCTCATCCTTGGATGTGGGTTGTATTTGGGTCCCTGATTTTGAGTACCACCTTGGGGTGGTGTTTGGTGTCAGGAATTAGGATCAGTCCTTTTATTCCTCTGAGCACAAAGTCTGTGACTGACTCTGGCTTTCTTCCTCACCCCGTACACAGATGCAGAGCCCCAGGATAATCTGGCCCTAGGTGTTTTGTGTAGAGATATGTGCTGACTAACTACCTTCCATGTGGGATGGAGTGGTTCATTACCTCGCCAAAATCATTCTGGCTATGTCCAGATCTTTGGCCAGGATATGGAAATATCTTTGCTTGCTTACATGGGTATATCATGTAGGCAGCAGCTCTGCACCTAATAAATTATGCCAGTCAGAAAGACCCTCAGGCACTAAGGAAACCTTTGCTGACATATGCTGCATCTTTTAAAAGAATTGCACTACAACAAACAACAAGGCATTTTTCAAGGTCTAATTACCGACATGTTCAGTTAAACAGAACTTGTAAGACTATAGGTAATAGCACAGGAGACTCCCAGTAAAATTACAGATGTCAGCTATCTAATGTCAGAGTCTTTGGGGTATTTAGCATGGCTGTGAAATATGTATGATATTCCTCACTGCCATCACCACTGTTGATGTTGCAACACCAACATTTGTTTTTAGGGGGTTGCTTCTGGTAGTAATGGCAATTCACAATAACACTATAGGATACATGACTTGTGTCATTACTGACAGTACCTCAAAAATGGCTTGGTTACTAGGTGTGAAATTCATCACTGTCTGGGGGTCCAGGAAAAGGCATACCTACCACTTTAGTCTCCCTTAAAGTCCCCCTCAAAATATGGATTAAGGGAATATAAGTGGTTCATAGGACATATGATGGTCCTCTGCACAGGAGTGAATTTCACCCTATAAAACCAAAAGAACACAAAACATCTTCTAATGTAATGCAAGGCTACCTGGAGTAACACAGCTGTTGAACAGTGGATAGAATTCCCCAATATTTCACCTTGAATACCATCCTAATTTTGCTAAATTAAAAACTGTCAACAATGGAACAATTCAGTGTCATTTAAACATTGGACCTTCAACCTATAGACTGTGTCATATGTGTCTGAAGAGTATTGTCTCTATCCCATTCAGATCATACACTCTTTGAAAGAGAATCATGTCTTTTGACATGGCATGTGAGATCTCTACCAACAGCCAGTAGGTCATCATGATCACTGAAAAATGTATGTATGGATAATATTTAAGGAGTTATGTGTCTATACTGAAAATTATGTTCTTAAGGTCTTGGTGTTAAGGCAGGTCACCAGGAGGTGACATACCTTGGACATGTTCCTTTTAGGCAAGAAGTAACAGATGCTTAATTCCCTGTCTGGTCATGTATGTATTGTGCATTGTATGTCTCACAATAGATGCTAATTTGCCTCCTACGCCTCAAGCCGTAGTAAGATTACAAAATCTCTAAGAGAGAAAATCTACTGGAAAAAACAAAACACAGGGGGTTGTCCTGTTTATGACTAAGAGAAAGGATTGTTAGGTATATCTCGGGGTAAGAGAAAACACACAGGATCATTCACCAAGGAGGAAAGCTAAATATTTGTTTGCCTTATGAAAGGAGGGTCACAGCTGTAAACAACTGTAAAATGCTACAAGGATTTTGGGTGAACAATATTCTACAAGACATGAGAGTATCTTGCTAATAAGTCTAGGCTCAAGAATGTGTGTTACGGTTTTGTTTTATAGGTAATCATTTTCTTCCAATATTTCTGCTCACTGTTACTTGAATCTTTATGCTTTGTTAAGTAAACTTATACTTGCCTTCGCTATAAACATATCTAAGTGTTATGAGTTAAATGGTGTGGCGCTCTGAGGTGGAACTGGTAAGCTAGCACACACTGTTTCTTTGGAAGCAGTGAATCTGTGAACACTGTGAGTGTCCAGAAGAACATGGGATGGACACTCCAAGAGATGCTTGGCGGGCTCAAGTGTGCCTATTGCTAGCCTGTAAAGAGACAGCAGGCCTCTAAGGCTTAGAGGGGAGTGCTTGCTTTGCCCATGGCCAGTGCGGGAGAAGATCCCTGGCAGGCACAGACAAGGCTTCTGATGCTAAGTGCAGGTGGTAACAAGGTGCCTCAAAGCCCTGGCTACCCTCACAAATGCACAAGCTATACTGTAACTCTTGTATTACCATATGTAGATTGGGATCTCAAAAGCATGTTGTTTTAGATGTAAAACTTTTTGTTTATAAGTAGTTTCCTCTCTATAACAGCCTCTCATGGTTCCCTACTAAACAGCCTCTTCTGATATACGATACTAACACTGTCTTGCTCCCAACTCCATTCACTTCTGTTATACAGTATCCTTTGTAATATGCATAGGATAATGCACAAAAACACTGTCTCCTTTTTTAAAAAAAAAAGAACTACCAAGGAGAGAAAAATATAAGGCCTGACTAGTAAATAAAAGCCTACAGACAATCCTACCTCTCCATTCTTTGTGATACCAAGGAGTGAAATGCTTTCTGTGACTGATTTCATAATAGACTATAGCCTCTGCCTCCCCTCCCATGCCTTAAAACTGTTTACTTACCTAGCATACATTACAATTTTTAGTCCTGTTTTTTAATGCACCTAAGTAGAAAAGTATGTACCTGTAGAAACTAAAATTTCCTATGAGCTGCTTTGTATCAGATGTATGACCACAGAGACTTATGGATTTTAGAGAAATTATTCCTGCCCCCCACCAGAATACAGCAATAGAAAATAAAACAGTTTCCTCTTCAAGGCAAAAGCATTTTGTACCTAATTCCATGTAACATCTCATTTGATTTTGTGTCATTTTACTCCCAGTGATTCTGTTACAAAATAAGAAACATCACCATATTGGAAGAAAGTCAAACTAGAGATTATATTAGGCTCAGGCAAATGGTATTCACCTTTTATAGCCCCTATGTTTTATAATGAAGATACTTCATTGAAACAATGATGCATACTTCAACAGTTCCCTGGAGAGCAGTGAATCCTGTTTGGAGAGATTCATGAATATGTGCATTAGCACAATCCAACTGGAACTTGCCCTTAAAAACGAACCACAAGAGAAGCTGATCAGTTTCTGCTTATGTATATAATCAGAAGGTTATCATATTATCTCTCTCTCCACAGGGAAAAGCAGATGCATATTCTACACCACTTTAAGATGAGAAATGCCAAAAGAAACAACAAGCTTTTCGCTGCCCACACACACTCCCAGTGACGTTCTTTATATAAGATCTACAGAAAGACCTTTTAGAAAAGGAAAGAAAGAATACATGATCTGTTTCTTTAAATGAAGATTTGTTTTGCATATGACTAGTCATAGCCTAAACCTTTTAAAAAATTTACATCTGCATAAATTTAGTCAAAGCCATTAATAAACCTGAAGTGAGTTCAAAGACTGTTATAGATGGCAAAAAGATGAGACAACCATTTCACAGAGTCAAGGCTTGCAAAGATATACGTGAAACTCTGTGTCCTGAAGATGAATGAGGGACACTTGGGCAGTTCTTGAAGCAGTAGTTTATTTAAAGTACAAAGAATTCAGTGAAAAATACTTCTGGCCAGCAGTTGGTGCCCGGCTTTCAAGAAAAATGGCAGACCACCACTAAGCTAGTGACAATGATAAAGAATATCCACATAGATTTGCAGATTTATCTTTAGGTTTGTAGCAACCTCCGCAGTAAGAAAAAATAATACCATTATAAGACTATTTTGCTTCTTTGGAAACAAATTAGAAAGGACTCTGGTATTTGAAACTCTCTATGATGGTGCATATTATTAAATGACCATTACACATACTGTACTGCAACATTAAGAAATATCAGTTAAAACAAGCAGTCATTTTTATCCATGTTAGTAAACATGTACGTAGTCAAACAAAATGGGAAAGAAAAAAATATTATAAACTATCCCAAATGTAAAATGTACCTTTGCCTTATTATACTCTATTTGGTATCTTCTGAATCCATAAAACATCTATATTAATGGTTTGTAGTGTAAAATACAAGCTAGAAAGTTTTGCTTAAAAAAAGAAGCCTACAATTTTATTACAGCAAGAAAAAACTTGATGACGTTGATCGGCATGTTTAATTTAAGCTGTCAGATAGTCATTACAAAGACATCTATGATAATGAATTTGGAGAAACTGTTACAAGAAGCTACTTCCAATCATCAAAATCAAAGACATTGTTGTTTTTTATTATTTTTTTTAAAGTACATATCATGAGTCCAGCCTTGTCTCTTTGCAATCCAAAGATCCTGAGTACAAAACCATTCTGGATGTCTAGACTCTTCTTGTGTTGGAAGCAAAATCTCTCAAGCTGTATGTACCAAATTGTTTGTTTTGAAGGCAGAGGGAGAGTGTATGACAATTTCTAAATAAAATATACAGGCAGGGCATAATTATACCCTCTAAAGAAGATATAATTTCATAAATGTGCAGAAGATTTATCCCCACTTTGCACCACACACTAAACTCATATGCCTGGCAGATTAGCACTGAGCTCAGCCTCTACTTTGAGAGTATTATTTTTTACTTAGAAACGGATTGAATATGTGTGTGTGTGTGTGTGTGTGTGTGTGTGTGTGTGAAGTACCCTGCTTGCCAAGTTCAGCCACTTGAAACACTCAGCAATATTTACATTTTTTCCACAGTTAATAATGGGTCTTCGCTATACCAAAGAAGAAGAACAAACATTTTTTTCTTAGGAGATAGGGAGAAAGGCTAACAGGTTTGTTTTTCTTGTTTTGCTGTGGTGTGTCACATCCAGCTATAACACAGCAGTTATCACCACATGTCATCAAATAACCAGCATAAGCAAATGTGCTGTCCCTCAGCAATGACTCCACATAAAAGAAATCTAAATAATGATAGCAGGGCACTACTACCATCCACACCCCGCACCCATGCCTTAGAACCGTGACATAAACAGTGTTTAATACAGGAGAAATACTTTAGCACACTGAACACCTTGCTGCTTCCAGACACTTTTGGCTGCATGTAGCTCTGAACAAAAATACTCATGTAAGACATTGACACCAGAGAATTCTGTCCTTTTGTTGCTAGTATTGTGCACAGACACCAGAAAAACAGCATTTTTTCACCACTAAAGTTTGGTGAGATTTTGGACTTGTACAAAAAACAATGTTCACCTTTCACCAGTGTAACTGCTTTTTGTTTGGTGAAAATAAAGCTTTTGCATTACAGAAGGGGGGCTGCAGGGGGACTGGAAGGTCAAAGGGTAAATTCCAATTGCTGAGACATGTTTTTATGAGTTGAATCTTAACCATGTGATAAGCAGCATTCTGACTCTGAAGGGAAGGGAGTTTGAAAGCATCAGAGGAAAACCTTTGAGAAGCACTGTACAGACTTAACAGTTGGTTTAAGAAAATTACTCTCTTGCTTGACTGTTTGTTTTATTTTTTGTTCCAAGGCTTGACTGGAAATTTTCATAGCTAAAACCCTGCATCAGTTTGGTAAATGGAGGGGAAAATAAGCAAATAATTTCTGTTTTATGAGTGATAAGTTCCTTCTACCCTACAAATATGTCTTTGATGTAAAAGAGGCACAAACAGAGGAAAAGGTGAAGAAAGATGTTGCTAAAATTATGGTGGAAGCACAGGGGCACAGATTATGTCAGATGCAATAGCAGAATGGGCAGGAACGGCAGATGTAGCATGTAAGCATGTGCGCCAACAGTCATAGCAGACACTGCACCTTTCTCCTTCTCCCACTAATAAAAACCAGAATAGGCAGCAACCAATCCTTCAGTAGTCTTGACAGATTCTTCTCATTCCAGTAACCCACCACTCCCAGCATCAGCTGATGAGCTTCCTCTCCTATGAGTTTGTGGTATGTACCACTGTATGGTAAGAAGCACACAGATCACTCACTAATGTCAGTGATATTGATAACTTCTGTTTATTTGTAGATGGTACAGAGGTTAGCTTCAATGTGGCTGGGTCAGGGAGGGTTTCTGTGCCAACTGCCATGACAGAGGTATTGTTGGTATTACAGGCAAAGGATAAGTAAACCAGGACAGTGAATGCCAGTGGGCAGAGCCAATAGTTATCTATGATACTTGCCAAAGAAATGGAAATACAAGAAGAATTTAGTAAATTCAGTGAAATCAGCTGCATGAGGATGACCTTTATGGTCATATTGACCCAAATTTCTGCTGGTATAAATTGGCATAGAGCAATTGAAGTCAATGGAGCTGTACCAATTTATACCTGCAGAAAATTGGCCCATTTTTTTTTGTCATGGAAAGTTAAGCTGAAACCAGATTAAGTAGTAAGCATTAGCCATTTGAATTTACTGTTCCATAAGGCTTGGCTAATGTAAGAGAACAAACTTGAAACAATTAAAATTTTGAAGACAGTTATATCCCATTCAGAATGTTAGGGGAAATTGTTTTGATAAACAATTTACCAGCTCTTCATCTGATGTCAATCAGCATACCTTCATTGACATCATCAGAACTACACCAACTGACGCCAGTTGATGATCTGATCCAATATCTTAAAATAGCCAATTTGTGGTAATTTGTGCCTTTTTGTGTTATTTTTATTTTCAGAGGCTGTTCTTACTGTGTTGGGAGTATTTAACCAAATTCATGTAATAAAAATCAAATGAATGATAGACAATGAAATGAAAAAAAAGGAGTAAAACATGGTCTTATTATTTTAAGGCTTGATCCTGAAATTCTTTACCCATGTGAGTAGAGCCATTGACCTCTAAGGACAATTCATGTGAATGAAGGTTTTGCAGGATCATTGCTGAAGATTGCAGGGTTTTGTGAACTACATTTTACCAGCAAAATACTTTAATTAGAAAAATCCAAATGTGTCATCTGGCTACAAACAGGGATGATCTGAGACACATTTCTCTATTCCCTGAAATCCCAATCCTCTGCATGATTCAGATCCTGCTATGTACTTAGTACTAAAGACATAAGAGTGCTCAGATCAGTCCCTTTATTAGGACTGATCCCCAGAATGGGTGCATCACTCTTACTTGTGATCAGAATCGGTTGTCAGATACTTAAACTATATTTCTGTGTCTCTATTTTTATTGTAACCTATAACTTTTCTTGGTATTATGGTCCTCTGTATTACTGAATTTACCTGTTTGTGCTCAGTTCATTTAACTTCTATATCATTTGAAAAAAAGTAAAAAGAAATTTAATAAATTTGGATTATCTTCTAAGAAAAATGTGGTTTCCTTTATTCACAATGTCACACTAACAACAATAGATTATTGCCTTGCTGATATTACATTAGACAAAACAAAGTAAACCTAAATAGACTATATACAAGATATTAATGTCTTTGTAACAAATAAAGTGTTAAGATGAGCTTTTCCCATATTTAAATTGATATACTAAAATTCCATATATTTTTAAATTATTATAATTCAAAACAGAGGGTAAAATTTGACAGTATTACAGTTTCCACATAATTAAACAAAAGCTTTCTGAGAGTTTCAGAAGAAATTTTTTATGGTTTGTCTATATTATAAGTGCCCTCTACTGCCAAATAGCTATATTACATAGAAGAAGAAAACGGAGAAATTCCAAATAGAAATCCACCCAGGGATTGATAGAAAGGAAGAATATAATACTTATTGGTATTGCTGCTCAGCCTGTGGGGCAGGAAAGAGTTTATTAAAAAACCAAAACCCACCAATTTGTGAACAAATATTTTATAGCTTATCAGTCCTGAAAGTGTTTTGTGTGCTTCCAGTTTTTCAATTTGAAATTGACCTTGGCTTCTCTAACATCTACCTACCTCTCTCTCTCGCTAGGTGATATGACCTCCGTCACCATAGTAGCTGAGTGTTTCCCATAAGTTAAAAGATGACAATGCTTTCTTATCATAACACAACACTTATGGCCAAATTGTGGCCCAGACTGATGTAGCTGTGCAAGGAAGTAAGATCTCTTCATCCCCCGGCACGTCCATATTAGCATTCCCTCCATCTCATTTGGAATGTGGTTTACCAAGCAGATAGGAGAGGGAAGGTGCATTGGCTGCCCTCTCTACTTCCTCCACTCCCTGGCCCATGGAGCTGATGGAGCGTTGTGGTGGTGTGAAAGATGGGGAGAAGTTGTCTGCACTAGGTAAAGAGAGGCAGCAAAGTCCTTCCCCTCAGGTTCTATAGAGGGAATCTGGATGGACCTCTGAGTCAGAATTTCTAGCCTTCAATGAGATGGTGCACGTTTTTTTACTTATATCCTTTCCCCTGAATTGTATTGGACATGGATTTCATTCTTAACAGTTCTGTGTTGTACAACAAAGACAAAAGAGCAGTTTACTAGTCCCTATGTTTTTTTTTAGTAATATAGGCCAAGTCAGATATAAATTTATAGCTCAGGCATATGTAGAGTTAGGGATTTTGTTAAGAAAAATTCTGGAACAAATGGAAAATGTTCATTTTGAAAACAACAAGTTTTTAGACAAAAATCTCATAAACATAATTTAAAACTATATATACACATAGTGTATGATACATTTAAACATGTAATATATGTATACTGTGTGCACAGATTATATATACGCACATTTATATAGCTGTATATTGCATGTAAATTTTGTGGCTGTGCGATACTACTGTAGTAAGCCACAATGATCCATGAACAACAAGGATAAACAAGTCACAAGAGGTGAACTATCAGGTCAGTTTTGTAGTCCTTTTCCTTACTAATCATCTAGTAGGATACTAATACTACAATATGTTTCAAGCTCCCACCCATGTCAGTTTTTAATATTGGTATGTTTGTTATGTTTCAACAAAACTAGAATACTGGTAAAAGTGGAAAATGCTGCCACTTTTTTTGTTTTACTTCCACTCTTTGCAGTCAATTTCTGTGGCTCTGTGTTGGTTACCTAGGAGACCACTGCAGAATGGAACGGGATTGGCTCTGTTGTCAGAATGATTGTTAGAGTTGTCAGGAGTTTTGTGTGGTTGATGTTTATGAGAGATTTTATGTATGTGTGTGTGTGTGTGTGTGTGTGTGTGTGTGTATGCTTTACAAATTGAGTTTTTTAATTGCAATATAAAATAAGCGACCTGTTCTGACCTGTAGTGTAGGATTGTTTCCTATGTTATATTCTAGAATGCTTTGTCGAGTCTGGTTTAAATGACTTAAGTAACAGGGATGCCATCACTACCCTTGAGAAAGGTTCTGAAATTGGTTTCCCTTGGAAAAGGTACTTAAGTGTGGGATTGTACTGTTAGTGTATTTATTAGGAAATTACATCATTTCTTTTAAAATTTCAGTAAAGATATTCTTTAAAAATGAATTAACTATGTAGGTTTGTTAGGCTGCATAATTAATTCTTAGACTTATGAGCTGAGATTTTTAAATAAGCAATTCACGTTGAAATAATAGTACAAATTTATACTGTACCAACAATGTTGAACATAAGAAAGCAGTTGGTCTCAACTACTCACGCAACAAATACATATGCACGTGTATGTACATACACCCAATTTTTTAAACATAATAAATAGCAACATAAACTTTATTTTAATTATTTTACAATATATGTACATATTTTTGTGCATATAAGAGATACTGGACTGACAGTCCTGGAAAGTGAAATCCTTTGTTTAGCTACAAGGAGTTCATAGAGTCAGATTCTCAGGACAAAAGGAATCATTGTGATTATCTAGTCTGACCTCCTGTATAACACAGGCCATAGAACTTCCCCAAAATAATTCCTGGAGCATATCTTTGAGATAAAATATCCAATCTTTATTGAAAAATTGTCAGTGATGGAGAATCCACCAAGAGGTAAATTGTTCAGATGGTTAATTACCCTCACTGTTAAACGTTTATGCCTTATTTCCAGTTTGAGTTTGCACTTCAACTTCCAGCCATTGGATCATGTTATATATTTCTCTGCGAAATTAAAGAGCCCATTATTAAATGTTTGTTCCCCATGTAGGTACTTATAGACTGTAATCAAGTAATCCTTTAACCTTCTCTTTGTTAAACTAAATAGATGGAGCTCCTGGAGTCTATCACTGTAAGGCAGGTTTTCTAATTCCTTAATCATTCTTGTGACTCTTCTTTTTCAACATCCTTCTTGAATTATGGATACCAGCACTGAATACAGTATTACGGCAGTGGTCACAGCATTGCCAAATACAGAGGTAAAATAAACTCTCTACTCCTACTTGAGATTCCTCTGTTTATGCATCCAAGGAATCACATTAGCATTTTTGGCCACAGTTTCAAACTGGGAGATCATGTTCAGCTAATTATCCAGCATGAGCCCCAAATCTTTATCCTGAGAAGCAGTGACTCTGAAAGAGTCCCCCATCCTGTAAGTACGGCCTACTTTTTTGTTCCTAGATGTGTACATTTAACCATATTAAAACACATATTGTTTGCTTGCACCCATTATACCAAGCGATCCAGATGGCTCTATACTAGTGACTTTTTACCCAATTTTTGTGTACTCTGCAAACTTTATCAGTTATACAGTTATTTTATGTTTTACTCTGGGTCATTGATAAAAATGTTAAATAGCATAGGGCCAAGAACAGGTTCCTGCGGAACCCCACTACAAAAGCACCTGCTCCCCATTTACAATGACATCAATTAGCCAGTTTTTAATCCATGTAATGTATGCCACGTTAATTTATCATGCTAGTTTTTTAATGAAAATGTTGTGCAATACCAAGTCAAATACTGTACAGCAGTCTATTACACAAACACTTTTCTCTTTATCAACCAAACTTGTAATCTCTTCAAAAATATATATATGAATTGATAGGACCTATTTTTCATAAACCGATGTTGATTGGCATTAATTATATTTTCCTCCTTTAATTCTTTATTAATCGAGTCCCAAATTAACCACTTCATTATTTTGCCTGGGATCGATGTCAGACTGAAAGGCCTATAATTACCTGGATCATCCCACTTGCTCTTTTTAAATATTGGTACACCATTACTTTCTTCCAGGCTTCTGGAATTCCCCAGTGTTCCAAGTGTTAATAAGCTCTTTTAAAACTCTTGGATGTCAGTTATCTGGACCTGCTGATTTACAGCATAGTTTGGGACCTGCAAGCTTTCCCACACAACAAGACCAACCCTACCCAGGAGGGACAACTCTTTGGAGTGAGCAGAGGTTAGGATTCAAATCTTCATGTTCATTGCATCCATAGTCTCTCTGATAGGACTGCTAACAAGGGTGTGTTTGTTCCTAACTCTAGTGGTGAATTTTGTTCTGGATGTAATAAGTTGAAATGACAAACTTGATTACAGTGTAGAAGTATCTTCACAGGGAGAAAATACCAGCCACTAAAGGACTTTTTTATTCTAGCTGAGAAAAGGAATAATAAGAACCAATAGCCAGAGCAGAAGACAGATACATTCAAATTAGAAATTAGGCTCAATTTTAGTTTTTAACTGTGAGGGTGATTAACCACCAGAACCTGCTACCAAAGGGAAGTGATAGTTTCTTCATCTCTTGATTTTTCAGATCAAGGTTGGATGCCTTTATGGAGGATATACTTTAGCCAAACATGAGTTATTGGGCTCAATATAGGTATAACTGGATGAAATTTAATGGCCTGTGATATACAGGAGGTCAGACTAGGTTGATCTAATGCTCTCTTCTGGCCTTAAACCCTGTGAATCTATGAATTTCACACAAGCAAGCAAAGATCCATCAGATAACAATTCTGGCCTCTACCAGTCTGTGTCAGAGTTGAATAAATGATTAGAGATGAGAAGTAGGATCAACATGTATAAGAGGAAAAGTTAGTCATTCAAAGTACAGTCATTATTATTATTTATATTATGGTAGCTCCTATGGGCGTAACTAAGGAACAAGGCCCCATTTTGCTGGGTGTTATACACACAAGTAGTAAGTAGACAGTCCCTGCTTCAGGGAGTTCAAAGTCAAGGTTTATAACAAGATACAGCAGATGGATGAAGCAACTAAGGATGTTGATAGTTAAACTAGTATGGCTTGTACACTAGGAAGTAGTCTCCACTTGCCAAACCATTGCCACAAGGTAGAGGTACTACATACAATATAGGGTGGGAGGAAAAGGGGCAGACTGATGAAGAAGCCGTGCCATACCAAATCATCTCCCCCCAGGCCTCCCTTGTCCCCCCCCCACAATCCCACATACACACACATGCAGGACAGTTCTGACATAGAAGAGAATGCATGATCAGTGGCCCAACAGCTATGCTCCCAATTAACAACATAGTTTAGTGTTTGAAACAGACTACAGCTGTCATACATACACTCTGCCTCCGGGTATAAATGCACAAGTTATAGATTCATATAGTAAGTCATATACATTCCAGTAATATGCATTACTTTAAGTAGTAATACAGTACATAAATATTGTGTACATACAAATGCATAGCTGTCAGCTAGAAGGAAAATAAAAAGGCCACAGCCTGATTTGCTTAGTACAAAGTTTCACAAATAAACACAAAGAAATCATTAATATCGCCCCTGGTTTTCAAATGAATACTGCTGACCTCACCAGCAAGTAGACCTCACCATTACAAACACCCCACTTGAAGTGATAGGTACCAAATACCTCTATATGATAAAAATGCTACTTCCTCTGGACAGGTTTATCAGTCATCATTCGTCATCCCTTCTAATGGAGAAAGCTAGCCCCAATCCTTCTTCAACTGAAAGCTTCTGAAGTAAAGACAATTAGGTGTCACATAGAAGATAGCAACCCCCACCTCTTTCCTTGGCTCAATCCAAAAAGACATAAATCTACCAATAGTTCCTTGTTTACACTTTGTCAATCTCCACTGTACCTTACGTATTAATGCCCTACATGGAAGATAGTATGCCGTAAAATACATGGAGCAAAGTCCTGCCTGAGTCAGGCTGTGATGCTCCCAGTGAATGACACCTTAAAACTCTATTAATAATGAATTAAAGAGTAATATATCAATATCACCAACATGGGTTTACGGAAAATAGATCCTGTCTGTGAGGCCTTGGGACTTCATCCACAGCACCACCTCGTGGCTCTACTAGAGACTGGAGAATTGGGAGCCCTAAAGTCTGGTTCTGCACTAAAGGTACCACCCACAGGAACCTCACTGGAGGAACTCCAGAGTTTCTGATTGGACTGGATACACTATTTAAGCCAGAAAGAGACACCAGAAGTTGTTCATGAAACTGCTACATTGGACCCTGCCTCCTTACCTAACTCCTGGGCCCTGCCTTCTTGACTTGTTTCTGGTTCTTATTTCCCTGCCTTTTTCCTGGTTCCTGCTTTCCTGACCTGCTCCTGGTTTTTGCCTTCCTGCTTTGTACCTGATCCCTGCCCCAGTCCCTGACTCTAACTCTGATCATTGGCTTGACTCCTAACTCCAGCTCCTGATCCGACCACTGGATCTGGCTGTGCAAGCCCCAGTTGTGACACTGTCAAAATAACTTGATATCATTTTTGACGCAATTACAGGCTCGAATGGAAAAGGTGATAGTGTAATATACTTAGACTTTTGTCAGGCATTTGATTTGGTACCGGATGACATCTTGATTAAGAAATTAAAATGATACAAAATTAACATGGCACACATTAAATGGATTAAAAACTGTTTAACAGATAGGTCTCAAAATATACCTGTAAGTGGAGAATAGTCTTTGAGCTGGTCTGTTTGTAGTGGGGTCCCACAGGGACTTGTTCTTGGCCTTGTACTATTAAATATTTTTATCAATGCCCTGGAACAAAACATAAAACCATTGCTGATCAAGATTGCAGATGACACAAAAATTGGGTAAGTGGTAAATAATGAAGAGGTCAGGTGCCTGGGCCATTGAAACAGAGCAATCTGTATGGCTCAGTAAACTAGGAGCAATTAAACAATACACATTTCACTATAGCCAAATGCAAGTCCTACATCTAGGAACAAAGAATACAGGACACACTCCATTCTGAGAAGCAGTGACTCTAAAAACATTTGGGGGTTATGGTGGATAATCAGATAAATATGAACTCCCAGTGGGATGCTATGGTCAAATGGGTGAATATGATCCTTAGGTATGTAAACAGGGGAATATTGAGCTGGTAGTAGAGAGGGTGTATTACCTCTGTATATGACACTGGTGTGACCACTATTGGAATACTGTGTCCAGTGGTGGTAATAATTCATGAAGGATGTTGAAAAATGGGAGAGTGTTTGGAGAAGAGCCATAAGAATGATTAAAGGATTGGAAAACATGCCTTATAGTGGCTCAAGGAGCTCAATCTATTTGGCTTATTAAAGAGAAAGTTAAGGGCCAATTTGATCACAGTTTGTAAGTGCCTACATGGGGAACAGAAATTTGGTAATAGAGGGCTCTTTGATCTAGCAGAAAAAGGTGTAACAAGATTCAATCGCTGGAAGCTTAAGCTAGACATATTCAGACTGGAAATAAGGTGCACATTTTTAACAGTGCGTGTGATTAACTATTGGAACAATTTGCCAAGGTTGTGGAGGATTCTCCATCCCTGGAAATTTTAAAATAAAGATTGGATTTTTTTGTCCAGTTTAACCACAGCTATAGGACCTGAAGTAGGAATTAATTCAGGGAAATTTTATGGCCTGTGCTACACAGGAGGTCAGACTAGATGATCACAATGATCCCTTCTGGCCTTAAAATCTATGCTGAAGATAAGAAACACTCACTTCAGTTGAAGAGCTCAATTTAATAAACAAAGGAAGGGATTCTCCTCTCCACTGCTGCCCCCATGTGACACTGGTAGTGCACCAGAGCTATAAAAGCCCTGCAGCACCCCATCCCCAATGAGAGTTTCCCTGGCACAGGCGCAATTCCTATTAACTTCAATAGAGCCCAGATTTCAACCCGTTACATTCCATGGGATTGGTGCCATAGTACCAAACTTCTCCTTTCAGGAGTTAAAAATCAGTGCCCTCCTCCAACAATGATCCCACTGTGCTCCTGAAAAGGCCCCTCCCCTGCATTTAACAAACAAGCGGGCAGGGAGTTTAGATTTAAACAGGGTTGTTCTTTATCTCTGGTGACAATATGAAATGAAATCACCAGATGTGAGAAGAAAGATCAGCAGTTTATACCAGAAACCACTAGACCTATGTCCAAGTCTGTAAGCTATAGAGAGGTGCAAACACTTCAAAACAATCTCACCAGCATTTTAACCAACATTACTGAATCTGCTGACTGATTGAGTCACTGCTTGCATAAGCATCAATATTTCTGTTCAAAAGACGACCTCCCATACTACATCCATAGTGATTCCTCCTCCCACATGTCCAAAATCAAAATGATAGTTCCTGAAATGTCGTATTTTTTGTGATACTCTTCCATCTCACACAATTCTGGCTAATCCATTTTATGCCTGGAATTCTAGACCAAATCCTTTGTCTCCTGACATGTCAATAAACAACTATAGTTTAGTGTTTGAAACAGACTGCAGCTGTCATATATAATGCCACTGTCAGAAAGACCACACAAAGGGAAAGGATCTAGCTTCACTGCTTCTATTAATAGTAAAAATACTATTTTTAACTCTTGCCTTAGAGGCTGATAGATACTCCTCCACATAGACTAACCTCTTGGAGTTATTTTCTGCTCATATAATCATAACCTATTAGCATCTGCCCCTGGTTATCAGCACTAAAACATATAGTGGAACTTTTGGAGTTTTACAAAAGGAAAACTTCATCTTCTGTGAATCCATATAGTACCTAAAAGTGACATAACCATTCTACACCTCATTTTATCACCCTCTGCAGTAATTTAGATTTGGTCATCTATGTTAGAAATAGCTAAGATTTTTTGCATGGTGATCAGCACCTTCTCTAAAGTTACAGAGCAGCTCTGAGTATAAAACTTCAAAAAGTTTAGAGCACTGCTAGGCTAAAAATTACCCTATTTAGTGCTGGAAATCACAGCAGATATGATCAGATGGGGCACTCGAGCCAACAGGCCTAGCTTAAACAGGTTGGTGTTTTCAGTGATGGAACCTTGATTCTTTATTTCATTTCCCCTCTTGGTGTGTAAGAGCCTAAATGAACTGACCATCACATAATGTTGCAAAGCCTCACAAGCTTTTGTTGGGGGCATGGTTGCTGAAAACAGAGAGTTTCAATTTGTGTCAGTTGGGTATTTTAAAATTTCAAAGTGGTTTAAATTGTTTTTGTATTCTATATGTGTATCTAGACCATGGGATAGGCCTAGATTGAATATAAATAAATAAAATATTGCTAATTACCTGAATTTGTATATATCATATACTGATGTTATATTCTTTGTACTTATTTTCTAGAGCTCATATATGGTATGATAAAAAACTGAAGAAATACATTATGTAACAACTCTTCTTATTAAATTATTTTTGAACCATTTTCTGTCCTAGAATAAAATAGAGTAGAACTCTTGAGAGTTCTCTCAACAAGTAAACTTTGATTCTTCATGCCACTGCCTTCTTTTGGCCTGTCCACCCACATTGGCCTTTATTAAACGGCCAGTAACTGCTCTTAATGGACAATGGATCCATTATATGAGACAGGAAGACCAGTCAGCATATGCTAAAATGGTAACTGTCTGCACAGCATCCTCGGCTCTAACTAAATGAATGTCAGCCCTGTCTTAGTCTCTAAGTGTTTCTCCATATAATTTCTGCCTTTTTAAAAAATTGTACCTTAGTCATCCATGTAATTCTTTGAAATTTGACATTCTCACTAGCTACAGCTTTGGCCCCTCTTTCCATCCCCAAATTGACTATCACAATAAACTGCTAGAGAAGAAGATGTAACTGATATCCCACACAGGACCATCTAGCTCTCATGTATCTGTTTATCCATGAAAACTTCCACAGTAGGCAAGTGGTGAATCTTCCTTGAGCACACATCTGTCATGTATTCTATGGAACCTTCAGACTCTTTCTTTCTTTCTTTCTTTCTTTATGCAGCTCTCAAAAGTGTAATAACAAATAAACAGAACAAATAAAAAAGGTGTCTTCTGCTACAGAACTTACCAGCTATTTCCAGGTGCAATTTCATTAGTGAAAGTAAACAAAGGGTCCAAGGACCGTCCATGAATGGTCACTCCCCTCCTATATCATGTCTGGTCTTGGAAGACCTCCCACTGGATGCTGCTAGATGGGCATGATAGGAAGAGATGACTCAGAATGTAGACATCACTCACTGAAGTCGGAAATGTTGGAATTTGATGGGTCATCTGGGCGCAGATCACCACCCTCCAGCCCTGCTAACCACCTGTCATGCCAAACCAAGCTGCTAGCCATCTGCTGAATGTGTCAAAGGCTCCACATGAGAAGCGTGTCAGCTGACAAATCCATGACGAATGGCATCTTTTCCTTCAAAGAAACACCATTTGGCAACTCATAGAGCTGTTTACAGACACCAAGTTAGATAAAATTTTGAGTGATATTAGGAGCAGCACTGCTGCTGGCTATGACAACATATCATTAGAGTTCTTGAAGCACCTCAGGACTCATGCTCATCAGTTGCTGGCACAATTCTTCATGCAAGTGGTCGTGAAGAGCAACTTCCAAAAACCTGGTGAATATCAAAAGTCATTGCTCTCTGGAAACCAGAGAAAGACCCCATCATGTTGCAAGCTATTGGTTGATATCTCTGTTGTCTGTGCCATTCAAGGTGCTGGAACATCTCATTCTTCAGGGTATCTTTCAAAAGTGGAATCAATACTAAGTGTTGAGCAAGCAGGCTTTCAGAGAGATAGGAGTATCTGTGACCAAGTGTTAGCTTCGACGACATTCATTAAAAATGGTTTTCAGAAAAATCTGAAGATGGAAGCTGAATTTCTGGATCCAACAGCAGCATATGACATGGTCTGGCATATGGGGCTCTTAGTCAAATCATCAAGAGCAGAGTGGGCAGTCAACTTCATTGACCTTCTCCTCTGCAATAGATGTTTCCAAGTGCACATGGGAGACAGAGTTTGTTTATGGAAAAGACAAACCAACCATCTACTCCAAGGCTCTGTGCTGGCACCCATGCTTTTCAACCTATACACAAATGACCTTCCACTTACCCAGTCCCGGAAGTTCACATATGCAGATAACATTTGATAAGGTGTCCAGTCATTCCCAGAACTTGAAGATCACCTAAAGACTGACTTGCTTATTTTGAATACTGTAATCAGTGGTATTTACAATCAAGTGTGACCAAGACAGTTTTGAATAAGTTCCATCTTTATAATGCCAGAGCAACAAGAAAACTGAATACCTTTCTCAATGGACATTGCTTAAAACATGAATCCCACCTGGTCTACTTTGGAGTAACCTTAGATAGATCTTTCACATATCTTAACCATCTGTGGAAAACTGTGGCTAAGGTGAGGTCCTATAACACCTTCTAAGCAAATTGATTGGCACTTCATGGGAGCAAAGGTTCAAACTCAAGTTGAGCTCTCTGTTAGTTACTCTGCAGAAGTAGCCCTCTGTTACTGTGCTCCACTTGGCTCCATTCGTCACATGGCAAGTTAGTTGACACACAACTACACTCAACCATGAACATCTTAACTGGGATATTTTGACTTGCACCAATACCATGGATCCCTGTGTTAATCAATATCACTACTCCACACATCTGCTGTAAGGACGCTACCACCAGAATGGTTGAAAAGATGAAACCCAAGCCTACCACTATATGTAGACCTCTTCAACCACCCAGGAGCACACTTGTCACTGAGCACCCATTGTGGACCTATTTGCCTTGCCTAGATTTCTCTGCAATGTTCATATGGTGTGAAGAATGATCTGCAGCTGACATCAGAAACCAGTCTCTTATAACTCACCCAACCATGTGTGTATCCAGTTTTGGTTTGCGATGCTACTCATGGGTCCTTCTGAACTGATTTGGAAAGGGCCAGTGCAAAGTGCAGCCAGATTTCACACCAGGGGACAACAAGAGGATCCTCTATTGGGCAGTGGCCAAAGATAATGTCATACATCACTGATGACTGTCCTCTGACCAGATTTGATGGTGATCTGAGGGCTCTGCACTTCACTGAGGAGGCTGCCGCAAATTGGCTCGGCAGGCTTCGCATCTGATAAGAATGGTTCAATTAAACAATAGAAAAAAGAAAGATTATTACTGTTTGCTCACTTCTTGTAGGCAACAAGGAAGAAGTGAGTCTCATATCAAGATATGAATGAGAAACAGCCAATGGATTGGTGGACCAGTGTTAAGAGGGCATTCCATTCATGAAGGAATGGCACGGAAAGAAAGATGGAAGAAGCTGTGGCAGATATGTTGAATGAGGCACTGAAGCTGACATCAGTGGCTGAGTATAGGGGATGAAGTGATGCAGTAAGAACCCAGGGATGAGATCCTCACCACTGCTCTGTTACACTAAGTGAAAGGAACAGAGTGTATGTTAAAGCCCCATATTCAGCCAGGGAGGACTCACTTGGTGCAGGAATTGTAGAAGAAAGCCTTATGGCTGCTTTCCAAGGATCCCCTCACAAGTGCAGGTGTGTGGGGGTAGGAGAGATGTGTCAGGAGTGTGGCCTCAGCATGCAGCCTGTGGAGATTCAGGGCAGCATTGTGGCCCAGAGGGAAGCCCTAGGAGACTGCTGTAGCCCAGACAGGCTTCCAGGGATATTGAATTACACCTGGGGCCACTCCAGCCCTTGAAGCAACCCAGGAACTGGAGGGTTCACCAAGATGGAAAAAAGCCACCTTAGCCACCACTTCTCCACAGTCAATAACTATGCTGAACTTCTTAAATATGCAGGTCATGGAGGAGTTATGTAGGACCGTAAGGTGAGGAGAAGAAGTTTAAACCTGATGCAGTGGAATAGGTGGAATAAATGGCAGGATTCAAAGAGATGATACAGTTTGATCAACACTCAACCAATTTTCTTCCAACCACCAGCACCAAGGACTCATCTCTTAGCCATTACCGTTGCTACTGTAGCAGAAACTGAAGACTCACATTTAGCTTTCTTTCTCTCTATAGATGTGTCACAGAATGTTTGACTTCCCCCTTTGTGCGAAGGCCTAAAAACAAAAAACTGTTCTATATAAAAGATTACCTATGTGCTGTCTGATGCTTTTCTCCTCTTCCTTTCCCCCACTTAATAGACAATATGGACTATAGGGTAAATTAAAGAAGCCATAGCGGTCTCAATTCAGACTTTACTTAGCATTTTAGGACTCAGTTCTACCCTCTGGAACCTACTTCAATGGGAATTACACTCATGTAATTCAATGTAGACTTCGGCCCTTAGGGTTTCAATTTGTCCATTAACATAAGTTTGTGTGTATTTAATTAGTATCAGGTTTTCAAATTGGGGTGTTCTATTTTCTTGCTAGGAATGAGAATTATAAGAAGGTGTAAAATTAATGGTAACTCATCTTTGGTTCCAGGGTTATTTTTGTGGAGAGGGGGAGGGTCTCAAAAGTATTGAATTTGGGGGGAAATAAAATGAGCTATATTTTATTTTCAGAAAAATCTTAGAAATAAAATTTAATAGCAACACAAGGTTTCGAAGTTAATTGGCGAGAAGGCTGCTCTGCTCCAGCACAACAAAGTTTTACCGAAAGAGCAAGATTTCCATTATTTCAGTGGGAGCAGAAGCAGGCCCTGGTATTTCAAAGGCCGTTGTTTCACTGCATAATAAATTTGTTAGCAGCTTCACACAATTAGCAGTGAATTCAGACTAGCTCATCTTGTAATTGTTATCTGCCTCTAAATGTTCCTTTTTAAAAAAAAATCTAGCCATTTTTGGTTTAGTGTAAGACAAAATGCACAGTATAATATATCATAAGAAAAGATCACTTTAAACCATTGTTAAAGAAAATTTCCTTCTTCAGATTTCAGCTAATGTGATTCTGCAATAGTCAAAATACAGAACCTTCATTGGTTTCTGAAATCAACGACCTGCCGAAAGTGTATCCATACTTAGGACCAGGTTATTCCTAGGTCAATGGACTTGCACCAGTGAAGTGAGAGTAGATTCTGGTCCCTAGTAAAGATCTCTCAACCAAGTCAGTAAATTTAAACTTTTCATCAGGACCTGAAATTATATTATACATAATATTAATTTAATATTTAAACATTTTAAAATATATAATACATAATCATATACAATATTTATAGAAACCCTTACACCTATACCGCTTCCACGGAGAAGGCAATAATACCGTGTCTGCCTACACTCTGAGTGCAAGGGGAGTCTGCTAACGCTACCAACAGTGCTCAGTAGCACAGTGGAGGCAAGAAGTATGCCATGGTGAGATTGGAGGTGTGGCCACATCTCTGTTCTTGCTAAACACTGGAAGTGATTGGAGTGCTTTACTGGGGAGAAAGGCATGGTCCACCTTTTTTAAAGGTGCTCCTTATGCACCTCCAAAGGCATCCGGTCTGATTTTAACTTCAGTTACACTAGCATAAATTAGAAGTGGGACAACTGACGTCAATGGTGCAAAGTATAAGTGGAGTCAGAATCAGGCCCATTTTCCTGTCTTTCACTTCCTCAGGCATAATGCTTCCAGCCACCTCTTCTAGTGTGGTTCACTCCTCGCTCTCCTTACTCTTGTGCCATGGCTCTGAATCAAATAACCAGAACCCTATAATATCTGTGAATGCCCAAAAGGATGGTATTTTCTCTGAGAGTCCAGATTAGGTGGTTGAGAGCCTTTTCTGTAACAAATGTAGTTACTGTATTAAAGAATCCCACACGTCCCTATATATATAATTTAGATGTATGTGACCACATATCCAGTATGTATGCACATATCCAGTCGATATAGATATTTGACATTATACAGATATATACCCCTATAATTGTGGAAAGCACACAGAGTGATGTAGATCATTTACTAAGTCAGATTAAAGGTGCTATTACTCATGGCAATGTAATACTATCTGTAATTTGTGTGATAAACTTGACATTATAAATCCTTTAATCTGAGTATTTAAAAGCTGTTCTATGGCTCATTTTTCAAACAGCATTCCCGCTAACACATTTACTGCTAATGAACCACTAACATGTTCTCTCTTTCTTAGATAAACGCTGTTGACCAACATTATTATTTGCTCCTCACATAATTATTTTTTTTGGCTTTTTAATTTAATTGCTTCAATAAAAAATACACCAATAATGCATTTTTAATTACACTTCCCAGATGACCTATGTAAAAAGAGGTTTTATAATGAAGCCACAGTAATTAGCCTGTTGCAGTCCAGTTTGGGGCTATTGTCTAGTTGTCCTTTCCGTGGTTTGCCTTAGCATGACTAGAATTCTAAAAACCTTATGTATTATCTCCCATAACACTTAGGAAGGTATTAAAAATGTGTGCAATACTGGCTGAAGCAGGCTTTCTAATTATTGTCAACTATTTCCAATGTGACTTGGTAGATTCCCTTGAGAACTGAAACAACAGCCCACTCCAGGATTTGTAATAGGCCCTAGAGCCTAAGTAGTTGTAGACAGAGCTGTTTCCCTCAGGATAGATAATTGGTTTACATAGCAGCTCAACATCTGAACTAAATCCATTTTTTTCTGTTGTGATTTCCCTGTTTAATATATATAAACTATTTGGGGGGTATTAAATATGATGTGACTCAGTGTTTTATAGCAGAATAATTTGCATGTTCTTCTTTATTTGGAATGCTAATAATTATTATTACCCAACATTTTCATGCTTGAAATAAAATATTATTAAGGCCAAATTCTGTGGTCCTTAATCAAGCAAAACCTTCATTGAAGTCATTGGGAGTTTTGCTCAATTAAATACTGTAAAATTTAGCCCTTAGTTTGCTAAAAAGCACATCCATGGTTATGATAGATATTGTACATAATGTTATCTTCTGTCAGATTACTAAATAAGCCACACTACGGTTTAGTTTTTTTGCAGGTGTAACCAAAACTAGATTATAGGATGCTTATTTTTTATTTTTAAACACATTTTAATGAGGAAATTACTGGAATCATTTAGCTGGGGGGTTACAGTTAAATCTGGTAGACGCTCAAGTCATATAATTGCTGTTCCTGGTAATAACACCATGCTGCCACCAAAACAGGCCAATCTTGAGTTAATTCAAATATTTCTATCACCAAAGAGTCAGTTTTTAAAGGTAAATTTTACTTAGTCCTTATAAATCTAGAAACAAAATGTACATACAATATTCTACAGGCATGGACCAAAACATTCCAGTAACTTTGTAATTATTTCTGGTGTCCTGGACCAGTAATGTGGAATACTTTGATAATTTATTTAATAAGAGAAAACCTAAAAGAGCCAATCAAAATTATTTTTAGTTACCTGTTTTTCAAGTAGCATAATAGGAGCCAATCCTGCGAGGTGCTGAGTGCCATGGGAGATGAAGATACTCTAACTAACAGGATTATACCCTATGTTTTCTGTTTAAATGG
This sequence comes from Macrochelys suwanniensis, assembly GCA_033296515.1. Taxonomy (NCBI): domain Eukaryota; kingdom Metazoa; phylum Chordata; order Testudines; family Chelydridae; genus Macrochelys; species Macrochelys suwanniensis. The sequence continues at coordinate 33,192,151 of CM065784.1, read as the reverse complement.
GATCCCCGACTACATGGTGCAACAGAACGTTTCATGTGTCTCTTACTCTTAAATCCAGCCACAGTTAGAGTTAGAGATAGCTGAGATAACGAGTCTGATCCTGTATTTTCTATTCAACCACTGATTTCACTGGTGTCAAGTACCAGAGGGGTAGCCATGTTAGTCTGGATTTGTAGAAGCGACAAAAAGTCCTGTGGCACCGTATAGACTAACAGACGTATTGGAGCATAAGATTTTGTGGGTGAATACCCACTTCGTTGGACGCATGCAGTGGAAATTCACTGGGTTGCACAAGAGGTGCAGGATTGGACCTAAAGTTTGCTATCTGATAAGTACAAGTAACTACCATAGCTATAAGTCTTCCCTTTTATCTACTATTCAGCCCTGCTGAAAAATCATTTATTCATGTTACACCATGTTACATCCTGGGAGACAATATTTGCTAGAATGCTGTCTTGGTGAATCATTATGTCTAGTGTTAAAATATCATTGCTGGATATTTTGTGCCCCCGAGATGACAATGTGCAGAAAAAGAAACAGTGTACAAACATTTAGCTATAGAGAACAAAATATGACGTCTACATAGATATCCTGAGGGTTGTAAATCTTCACAGAAGTACCCATTGACATTTCTCCATGTAACTAGGTGTGGATTAAAATCTGCCCACTGTTATAGCCATGGAACTCTGATGTTGACTTCAATAGGTTTTCACAAGTGTAAGTCAGAACAGAATTGGGCCCAACTGCAAAAGGTACTGAGACTTTGCAGCTCTCATTAACTTCAAATCTGTAATATGTCTAAGTCCACCACTGGCGCTTCTGAAGGCTCCAATTTAAAAGAGCACTTAAGCACTTGCTTAAGTCTACTGCTAATCAGAAAAGCAGTTAAGTGCATACTTAACTTTAAGTACATGCTTGCATCAAGCTGAAGTCAATGCTGATGCAGGGTACTGTAAATTTTGCATTCCATAGCACCTGCAACAAAATCAATGTATTGCAATGGAAAATTTAAGAGCAATTTTTTCTAGTAGCCTAGAAGTTTCTGTGATTCATTCCATGTAGAATGTTTGTTAACAATAGTTAAACTATTTTGAATGTTTTAACCGTAGTTCAAATGAAACAGATACGTTTCATGCTAACACATGAAGTTGGAGATATTATAGCTGTGGTAAAATTAAGTATCTTAGAGGAACAGAAAAGATGAGAAAAAATCAGTCATGTGGGTTGTCAAATATAACCTTTTGGCATTCTAATAAACTGTTGCTTAGATAGAAATATCAAGCTATTACTAATGGCTATTAATGTGTACATGCTTCATGTAATTTTATAGTATCTTGTTTTAATATCTATAATTTTAATGAATTGCAATTTAGGAAAGAAACAATTTTCATTTACTTTATATAACATAATTATGGACCAAATTAACCCCACACTAGTCTTAATTACATTTAGTTTCATTTGGCTGCTCAAGCAATTAACATGCCACTGTATTTTGGAAGTAAAAACCAAGTTGTTATGGTCTTTCTTCAAAAAACATGTACTTGTTCATCTCAAGTGTAGCCACTGTATAAAATTGTCCTTTGGATTTTGTTTTGTTTTGTTTGTTTACTGTAGATTCAGTGTGCTGTAGCACAGGAATGTAAGTATAATGAGGCCCTTCTGCACCTGGGGTCCTGTTATACTATGCTGCTTAATAATTTTCCCTCCATCCTTTATCTGCTGGTCTCAGATTGTTCCTATGTATTTCTCTTTTAATTGGGAACTAATTTTAGTTTTGCCATTAGTAGAGATAAAAAATACCCCAAACAAACTTGTATTTCCCCAAGATTCTGAACTTTCACTCAGAATTTTTAAGAAGGAAATACTTTGGCTCGGAATAAATCTTTTCACTATACTGGCTAAGGAGCAACTAAAGGAAGAATACTTTTAAAAGCAAAGCCAGATCCCCATTCTCCCCAAAAAACACTTAAAACATTGAGCCACATACTGAAGTTCTTACTCAAGGTTTACTCAATGGAAGTTTTGCCTCTCTTGAGAGAGAAAATGGTCCTTTGCAATACCTAATTAGGGAAACGGGGTTATTTAGGACATAGGCAGGGCATATTCTCAAAGAAATAACTTAGATATGGTGTTGTCCATTTAGAAGGGCTTGGGAATCCTCCAGGAATGACAACACTTCATATCATTATAATTGTTAAATAAAATGTGGCCTTCATTTGAATATAGTCTAACCATGTATTTTTCACAATTAAAAAAATGGCGATCGTGCCATAACACCTTCACACTTTTCAGTGGAAAACAACAATGTATTTATTTTAACAATGCATCCAATTGTTTTTGTAAAGTGGCTCTTTTGAAATTCCTACAAGGAATTCAGGAGCCCTTACCCTAGAATCTAGTCCTAGAACCACACTTTAATACAAAGAAAAGCACCCATCCCTCAAAATTCAACTCTATTTAAGAGTCTGTTTGTAGTATCCTGCAATACTGAGAAAGCAATGGCTTTATACTCCCCCCACACCCCTCCCGGGCAATACTCAGAGCTAAATGCTGCTGCCTTACAAGAATAGTCAAACTGATGTCTTTGGGATTATTTGCATAAACAATTATCAGGATTTGGCTCTTCGTTCTTCAGCTAGACATGGTGAGGTCCATCAATGATGTCCAATTATATCATGCCAAAAAGCCATGAGAAATAAGATATTTTTCCACTTTTCATAGAAAGGAAAATAGCAGGTATTTTCTGTTCTACGTATCCTCTGTAAATCCTTTACTTCTCAGATGTAAAGGATTCTTATGAATGAAGACAATAGGACTATGGAAGTGTCTAAAACCTTGTGTACATTGGAAATTTGCTCCGGATTTCAATCTTTGGTGTAGCTGACCCAGTGCAAACCCCTGGGCAAGTATAGCCATTATAAGCCACAATCTGAATTGGTGCAGTTTACCCCAGTTTCAAGCAGGTGCACATCTCGGCCTACAGCAGTGTACACTGTCTATGCCAACAGTTTTCACAGGAGCAGCTACACTTGAGGTCAGCCACCAACGGCTGGAATGCCCAGCATATACAAAGCTTAAGAAAATAAATTTGACATTAAATCACATATTACTGTCGGCTATATGAAAAACCGTATACCCTGTTTATCAGTTTGAATGGTGTAGTACTTTTTTAAAATTATGAGCCAAATCCTTCCTCCTATACTCACACTGAATAGCATCTTTCTTCACATTGATTTTAGTGGGATTACATGGAGTATGTGAGCAAGGGTGGAGAAATCTGGCCTTACAGCAATAGCCTGCACAGTTGAGGTGAAATGCTGGTCCACTTAAGTCAATGGGAGTTTTGCTGTTGACTTAAGTAGGGCCAGGGTTTCATTCCTGACTGAAGATTCACGTAACAGAGCACAAAACAGCTGCTAAAAATGGAGCTGATTATTGTTTGTTGTCTCCCACGAATTCTCTCTAATAATCTTTCTAGGCAAAAAAGCATTACAGTATCTACTTGCTCTTCCCTGTAAGGGAATTTACATTGTGAACCATGAAGGCACTTTGAAATCAAAGATTATACTTTCGCACCCAGTAGAATGCATGCTACTTCCTACTTACTGTGTGTGTGGTAGGAAAATATTGTGCTAACTGCCAAAGGTAGTAGCATTTCTTCACATATGAATGCAAAAAGTGGTAGTACAGCCTTACATCACTCATTGACTTAAGTTAAAAATATGATGCTTCACAGAATTTTTATGCACACTTGCTCTCCATTAACACCCTTATCTCATTTGCAGTGGCTTTATTCTCAGAGCACTACTCTAGCTTTTAAATGTTTTTCTACACCTGCAGTGCAACCTATACCTGAGTAATTCCACCCAAAGCAATTACCTGATCAGCTGTGGAGAAAGTTATAGAATATGAAAGAAACCCAAAGGTGGTGGGAGGAGTTCGGAAGATTCAGCGCAGGAGGAGCAGGAAGCAAAGTAGGTCTGTGAAACTTTTGTGCTGCCTGTGTTTTGCCTGTTGTACGGTCCAATGTGGCCCCAGCATAAGTTATATAGCATACGCAGGGGCTGCTCTAACTTATGTGGCCTGCCTATGGGTTGCTCTGCAACACAGAATCCATGTAGTGCTCAGCAGAGCTAGCCCCCTGCCACCCCCACCTTACCACATACATGCCTTTTACACACAGGGGCTGTGAGAAGGCATTTGCAGGGCTGCTTATGTCGGCTCTACACTGCTTCTGCTCAAGGGGTATTCTCTCCTGGCCTGTAACAGCCTCTTTACTGCCTCTTGATACCGTGGGAATGATCTATAGGGGCCACATTGGCCCCACTGTGGTTTAGCAAAAGCATTATTTAGAAAAATAAACCATTCTGAAGACTTCAGTTAAAGTGCTAAGAAAAGATAACAAAACTTACAATTACTGAATAAAACATCTAGAATTTTTAAATGCACTGGATTTTTAAAATTTGTGTCTGGGAAAGGAGCCTCTCCTCACCTGTCAGTGAAGGTTTAATAGCAGAATGCTGTGGTGAGAATATTTATTACTAAGAGGACATTATTTTTAACACAACATGTTACTATACATTTAATAGGAAATTAAGAAATATTATAAATAAGTAAAACTAAATGACAACCGGCAAAATAAATGAGTGAAGTACATTATATGACACATTATCCTTGCTTTTCTCTTGTGTTTCTAAATTTGCTCATTAATTTGCAAAATTCAGTAATTCACTATGGATCCCCCAGTCAGTCATTGGTGTAAATTAGCCAGGTTCTACTCTATTTCACACTCAAAGCACTTCCATTATGGTTGGATAATGGTTATATCATCAATAAAGAGTATGAATCCAGTTATGTGGAGACCCCAGCTTAACCTTTCCATATGCTATTGATATTTATAGAGCTTCTGACATAATCAATTAGCCTGAAAACTGGCACTCATGGAAGGTAAACCCCATATAAAGGAACCATTGCATCTGCATTTTCATTAACCTTTCAAATAAATGTGTGTGTGGAAAGTATAAGCAAAAATAGTCCATGTGTAATGTACCATAATTCCCCAAATTTGCAAAAGACAAACCAGACTGTGAGAAGGACTGTTTTTCAGTGGTGTCTTTCTTACTAAGTTCTGCAGTGTGATCTATAAGTGCTTTAGTCTTCAGTGTGATTTTTGGAAATACAGTGAAAGTGATACAAGAAACCAGCTTCCTTTGTTAAGGTGAAGTTGCCCCAGAAGTATCTGCAAATTTATCAAAGCCCCATTGTGCCTTTCTACTGACTTCAGTGGTGTTTGGATCAAGCCTTTAGAAAGTACAATTTTGCTGCATACCTTTATCAGATTTACTCTGTTAAACACCCTGTTTTTGTTGTTTTCATGAGTAATGGCTTGAGACATGTTTCACACCATTGTATTATTTAAACTGCAGCTTCCTACACCCAGGGATCTCCCCTAAATGATGAGTTCCCCTGCATGCTGTCTGTGCCCTGCCCCTAGAAACTCCCCTCTCCTTTCCATTACTGAGCATCACTGATCCACACGTGAATTTTTTTTCAAGAGGGTGAGATATTTGTTTATTTCAGGGAATCATACCCATAGAATTTTTGGTACCTGGATGTAATTTAAAATACACAAACAACTATTAGAACCTGATTCTCTTCTCATTTGAACCACTTTTCCATCTTTGTAAGGCTCTTTCGTTCAGTGGAGTTCATCTTGATTTACACTGGTGAGAGAAGAGAATCAGGCCCAAAACAGTAATGTAGCCCTTGTGCCACTAAGGAGAAACCATATATTCTCCCATGTCCCCTTTGTTATATAGAAATTGACTCAGCAGAATTCCTTAGGTTGTATATTTACCGTGGAAACCATTTTATTGCAGGGTCTTGCTCATGTTTGTAAAACCAAATTATAGGATTGCATAGGGAAAAATCAGGATAGTTCCCCTACTTTTACCATTCTTATTTTAATTTTAAAAATTAGCTAATTAATTTGCAGAGTGTGTGTGTGTGTGTGTGTGTGTGGCGGGGGAGGGTCAGAGGAAAGTGGCAAGAAGATGTAGTTGCACTATGGGAAAACAGCATATAGCGGGATAAAAAAATAATAAAACAAAATATGTAAAGAAGAATGCTTGTGGGAGCAAACCAAACTAAATCCCCAGTCAGAGTCTTTCATTTTAACAGAGAGAGAGCAAGGGCCCCATGCTGCAATTACAAGATATTAGAAGTACTGATATACTTTAAACTGTGTTCCAAATGTGAAAAGGTTAAAAATATCTTAATTCCTGAATGTGTGTGGAAAGGATTTTTTGAGGTCACTTTGTATTCAGCCCCAAATGTGAATCATATCTGAATATATCTCCGGGAGAGATTAGTGCTCAGAAATATGAGGAAAATCCAGTGGAAGAGGGCAGTCATGAGGACATGTTGGAAAAAAATGCATTCAAATTCCCATGAGAAAAGCAACCTGATGGTAGTTCTGGTTGTTAGAAGAAACTTCTCTGTTATTTTTGTTGTGTCCCTGTTTTTGAATCCTTGTTACACATCTGAGTATCAGAAATGTGTACACTGGCAGGTTGTAAACCACTGAGAGCACTGAGTGTTTCTATAGTTAGTCAAGCAAATCAGTTGGCGAGTGCTAGCTCAATTTGGCAATTTAGCATCTTGGACGCCCTTCTGCTATTGTGTTACCTGAAAGAATAAACAGTATGGCAGGAGATGTAATCTCATCACCTACCTCATGCTTAAATCCAGAGTCATAAAACATCTTGCCTTTTTCAAAGTCACTCTGCCTTTGCTTGTTTTGTCAATTCTGAAATTCACTCATATACATTCCCAAGACTTTCCAAGATATGTGTAGGTCCCATCTGCAGACCAGGAATCAGAATGAGACTATTGAATCCGCAGAACACATTTAACAGACTCATAGAAGCTTCCCTATTTATAGTGTTTTCAATTACCTAATACTTTTCAAACCAATCATTTTCCTATGAAAATAAATATTCAATATACTTCTCTTGTATCTCTGTATCTAGTTTATGATCTTGTACAGTGCCCATCACCAGTGTTTTTAAACACTTCCTAAAGAAATGAGATCTGCTATTTGTGTCCCTACTGGATTTCATGGAATTTTTACTGTTCCCCTTTCCTTGATGATAGGAGGATTTGCTTGGCCACGTAGGTCAGACTGGAAGAAGAAACTTTTATAAGTTTTCCCCCTTACTGCTAATGGTACCTTTTGTGCTGTTAACTTGTAAATCTAGGTCCTGATCCAGTTGTCAAGATGACTGCACCTCAGTGGTAGGGGCAGATATTCCTGTGTATTTGGGCTTCAATCCTGCTCCCATGATAGTAAATGGGAACGACTCCATAGTAAGTAGGACTAGGTTCTTAGGGTGAAAATCTGGTCCCACTGCAGTCAATGGCAATATTCCCATTGACTTCAATAGATCCAGGATTTCACTCATAGTCTTCAAAGTGCTTTGGTATCCTTAAGAATATGAGATGCTGGTAAGTTATTAATTATAGATTATTAATATTATTATTGGAGAGAAACTCAAGAAATTATTACACAGAAGACATTTCCTTCTTCTCTAAAACATGGAGACCTGTTGGATAGGAGACCTAATACAGAATACTTAGAGCAAGATGACGGCTGGCAAGGAAAGTTACATTTGCTGCAGGACCAAACTTAGGATTACCCTGGCAAAAACTAATATACCCTAATGTTATATGTTGATTAAAATATTGCAGTTTTGCTTAAATTGTAAAGCTAGAAAATGTAATACAAGTATGGCATCCATCTTATCATTCAATAAGGGATGTTCATGCTATAAGATGGTGTTGTACTAAGTAAAGAGCTGGTCTTGTGAAGCACTAGTCAGTGGTCTAGTCCATTTTGTTTCAAATCACATCCCACGCATTTAATGCAGCTGTACTCTTTTATTAAAATGGGAAAATATATTGTTTATAAAGGCTACACTTGACAAATAGAAACCAAAGCAAGGTGCAAAAATCTATTGTTCCCATAACCAGAGATACACTGTGAAACGGAATAAAGTGATAAATATGTAGTATAATTGTTTGTTGTTGCTATCTATCTGTGCCTAGTGGCAAGGAAGTCTAAATGAATTACAAAGAAATTTTTAATAAAAGAACAAAAAATAATGGGTTCTATAACCTGTGAGAACTTTGGATAAAAAAAATCCACTGAAACTGAAATTCTCTTTAAAATCGTCTCAGTTTCTCTCTGTTATTTTTTTCCCTAGCTCTTACTTAAAAGCCTCTGGGTGATTTGTCCTATTCCCTGCCCAATAACAGCCAAACCATTGTTTTAGGGAAGATGTTTTTTAATGTTGTATATTTTATTTTATGTTTTTTTTCCCTAGGACATCTCATCCATACATTGCAGAAAATGTGAACATAAGCAGCTGCAATATGAGATGAACTTTGAACACCAAATAGGTAGGCCCTAGAGGGGAGGAACTGAAATATGAGCTGCTTACTCTTGAAGCCCTTTAAACCCTCCAATCTGTTTTAAATTATTTTGGTGCCTCTATTTAAAGGTTAAATTTTTGTTGTTGTTGTGAGCCATAGTTTAGTAATACAAAACCTGGGCAATATCAGCATAGAGTCAATTCACAGATTACACACCCAGGGTCTTTTCTGATCCTGCCTAAAGTGAACCAGCATGTTTATACTTAGCAACACATTTTGACATGAATGAACTTTTCACGTCTCTTCTCATAAAATAAACACATGCATTCAGCAGGAAAAAAATTAACTAGCTCGACCATCATGCTTACATATGTTATTGGTAGAACATATATCTAAATCTGAATATAGTTGCAGATATACATAAACTATATATATATATATATAGTTTCCATTTAATGCTTTCTTTATGTTGCATTTTTATCATTTAACATTTTGTTAAAAATAAAATTATTTTTCTAGTCTTTTCATGCAAAATCTTGGCACCCAAAGCATTTTCTTTCTCCAGCATTTTGTTTCAGGGCACTCATAATTTGAGCACTAAGGCTTAGATGTCAGCATGAATGCAGTTTCGATGGCTGCTTTTTGCTATTGCCACTTTGAGTTCGGCTCTAGTAAGTGCCAATGGGAAATTCCTAAAGGCCAAGCCATTTTCAATAAATTAGCATCAAGACACTGAGTCTTTGTATAGCATTTAGGTGTAACTTGATTCAAAATGCATATTTGGGGATTTCTGACAATGCTGTCTTTGTTTTTTATGCAAATAGAAAAAGCCTTGGAATCTCTTGAATTTATATGATCAAAGATGACCACCGTGAATGTATCTGGAAGCATTACCAAATGACAGAAATACCAGAGATGGTTACATTACAAAGATGAAAATAGACACTTTTTTGAATTACGCCTTCTAAAGAACACTCCTTTTTGACAACTCATTAATTTTATGTATTTTTAATCAAACTCATTCTGAGACATTGCATTTGACATGATACTCATCAAATGTTACCGTAGGCTGGAGACTCAGACATCTAAAATATAACAATTAAAGGGTTTATTCTGTTCTCAGAGTGCAAGCTAAACTCTTTTAGAATTAATAACACAATTACACACATACACATTAAGAGGTGAATATGATTTTAGTATTTTAAGAAAGTAGCATGACATATTTTTCTTTCACTGGGTGAACTATAACCTGGAGTTTAAACAGATCTTTTGATTCAAATCATGATAGCCATCGCTTGCATGCTGTTGTTCTCTGCTGCTTACTCTAAGTAACGGCAATCCACTCAGTGAAGACAAGGCGTGACAAAATAACTATCGTTGCTGTAGGTCAGCAAGTCCAACTCAGTATGAAAGTCCAAATACAGAGCCCTGTGCCCATCCCAAGAATTGCTCTGGGAACTCCAGAAGTATGTGAAAACATATTTATAGCAAAACAGACGATTTATATCAATATAGAATGATAGTGTAGTTTAGTTTTTTTGTATCTGTGGTGAGGAAAATAAACCAGACTATGAATTCACGCTCCAAAGCAATTCAATTTTTGTAGCATTTTCAGATTTTTTTAAAAGATTGTCTTTCGTGTTGTATTTTACATTTTTTTTTTTGTCAGATTCTTGTCACATAGATTTAGGATTTGACTAAGTTTTCAGTTTAGCTAAAGTTAAGAAAAGCAATAGAACCATCATCTCCTCTTAATGCTTATATAGGTGCTGATCCCTCCTTGTCTTCAACAGGCTTTGGATTCGGCCCATCAGTCCATTATAATGCCAAGCAGAAGGATAGCAATGCTGCAGAATCACCCTGGGAGAGTATTAATATTTTAAAAATGCATAAAAATATAATTTCAAATTAAACAAAGGGAAATTGCAAATTTTGAAGAAAATTATCTGTTTTGCATCCCACATTTTTCAACATTTATTCCTAAAATACAAATCTGATATTACTTAACACCAGGTTTACTTTGGTGTTACTTCACTGACATTAGTAGAGTCACTCCTGATTTATTTCACTGTGAGCAGAAAATCTGGCCCATAGTTGATTTATATTTTTGAAGTAAAGAACAAGTAAAATTTAAAAGAGAAAGCAAAAGGAAAGACTTTGCCACACAGACTGTGACAGTCACACTGCTGGCATCAGAGGGTGGAAGTTACAACAAATTCTATTCTTATCTGCATGTTATCTGTCAAAAAAATCTGTTTCTAGTTTGCTTAGGGTCTATTTTGGCCCTTGGAATTATGGCAATGTAAACAAGGATGGAGTCAAGAGACTAATTATTTCTATAGAAACAATTCTCTATCCATTTTAAATTCAGCATAGAAAATTTCTGTGAAACTTGCCAAAAACATGGTTGAAGTAAGATTTGAGGTTAGTATACCTCATTCATTTGTGAGTTCTGATAGAGATATTATCCATCAGGCACAGCCTATTACAACCTTTTCTACTCCAGAAAAACCTTTGAGAAACACACTTCTTTGCTTTATTTTTAAAATCAAATTTGTTCATTAAGTTTGAGCTCTATTTATTTACTATGAAAAAAAATAAGGTCTCTTAATAATAGGACTTGTTAAACTGGGAAACTCTGGAGGTTCAAAAGGTGGCTTTGGCAGGTATTTAGTTTCAATATGTTTATTCATAGTGGATCTGATTCAAAGCCCATTGACTTGAATGGGCTTTGGAACAAGCTCAATATCTTCAAGAACTGGAGGAATTTTTCCTTAATTTCTGTTAAGCAATGTTACAGTCTCTTCTGTTTAATTTTTTTTATCGCTTACTATAATTATGTCTTTTTAAAAAAAATTTCCTATTTAAACCATTGCATGGTTGTCATGGAATTGTTGGTAATGTGTGATTACATTATGTTGTCTTTTGCCAGGACACTTGTAAATGAGGCATTATCCTCAGAGATTTTCTTGGCTGAAAATGTGAGTAATTAAAAATGTAAACAAATATTATCCATTGCATATGCCACAATAATAAATACTTCAGGATAATATAAGTTAATGGCTCTTTAGGGATCTAGTTAATTCTGCTACAGCATGTTTCATAGGTGTACAAACAAACAGTTAAGCATTTAATATTTTAGGCATGCATATTGTATTTACACAGTACAGTTCTCAATTCCAAAAAGGCAGCATTAGTGTAAGAGCAACAACAGCAGTAGCATAAAGGCTGCGCTAGGACAAACAGGGAGGGAACATTGTAAGGTGTCCAAGCCTAGAAAGCTTCAATGCTTAGGGCCATATCTTGGTCCTCTGAGCAAAGCCTGAGTAAATAAGCATAGGGCAGGGGATCACTGCAAATGTAGGGGAAATGGAATTCCTCTCCTTTCCTCTTTCCACCTGTGAAGTCCTAGCTCAGACACTCTGCAACCTATGGGGGCATTGCAGACATGAAACAGCATAACTGTGGAGCCAGTAGACATCAGCCAACCCCACCATTCCTTTTCTTTGGAAAGACCCTGGCATGAACTTTTTGTGGTTTATCCCCCAACAGACTATGTAATGAGAAACTATGTGGTTCTGGTGCTTTAAAAGTCCTCCAGAGACCTGGGTTTGGGGAAGAGATTAGGATTTGGCTTCTGGACAGTTGGTATATTTTGGTGGAGGGTGACTACAGTGTGAATTCAGGCTCTTTCTTTCTTCCTTTCTTTCTCTTAATTTTGCTTCTCAAAAACCAAATCAAACCCCAGTATACCAGAGAAAGACACGGTCTAGTCCTTTGAGCACAGTACTCAAATCCTAGTGAAATGTATTGGTATTTGGTGCCAAACTCTTAGTCCCCTTGGAAAATCCTACCCAGAAACCCTAGAGTTCTAATCCTCATTCTGCCTCTGACTCCTTCTGTCACCTTGGCTCAATTATTTAAACAATCTGCTTTAGTTTCCCCATTTATAGAACAGGAATCACAGTGCTCACTTCCTTCCCACCTTATCTTTCTTCTAAGCTTCTCTCTTGCCCACTCTTCACTTTATTCTTATTTTTGTGCCACCCCTCATGCTTAGTACAGTGTCTCAATTAATGTTTGCTAAACTACCTCCCTACATTGGCATTAAAAACTCCTAAACATTCATATGTTCTCGGAGGCAGTTCAGTTGTAATGTCCACTAAAAGGTGAGTGATCCTAGGAAACTGCAAAAGGACCCTATAGTGAGTCATTCATATGTCAGGTGTTTAAATCTTGCACGAAGGTGCAGTTTAATTACTGCTGTCATATCAGCTGGTGGATGTGATTAACTCCACTCATGATTTGAAGCATCTTTCTCTTTTGAGCAGAATGAACTCTGTAGTCATCCAAGTTTAGGCAGAAAGCTTAGGCTAAAGGTTTACGTTTGGTTGTTACAAAGATGGATTTCTTGTAAAGCCGAACCACAAGGAAGTGGTAAGTTTGGATGAACTAGTGTGTGTGAATGTTCTGTTCAGAGTGAAATGGGAACTTCACCTATATATTTTAATCAATTATGAGTTTCAACCCACTGAAAAAATAAGGATCTTGGACTAAAAAGTATAAAGGTTTTCAACATTATTTACATAATTTTTTTTCTGCATTGCTTGGCACACTAAGTAGATACGTCTTTTTTTCTGAAGTTCATCATTCCAGTATTGTACTATTTACTTTCCTTGATAAGCTACTTTGTCTTATCTGCAGGAACATATCACTTTGTGTGTCCATCATGTAAGATGTATGCTGTCCGTAGTGATCCACAGAAAATGCTATCTTTACAAGACAGGATTTTCCAATGCTTTTATTGAGATTTTCTCCCTTGCTTTTAGACTTGGTTGTTTACTAAGAGTCTTATTTTCAATTATTCTAAGGCCCCTTTACAGTACCAAAGTGAGGTAAAGGAGACAATTACTAGGCAATTATGAGAATCAGGCAGTCAGTATCTTGTACAGCAACAGAACTATATTCAAAGATTCCAAAGATAGGAGCAATCAAAAACAAAGAATGAGTATGATTTCACTATCTAGTCTATATTTTCAGTTACCAATAACTCATGTTTTAAAATAACAATCAGGTACACAACTCATTTTAGTAAAGGCTCTACTATACGTGCTGCACTGTATGGTAAATGAAATTCCCAAAGATAGTTAATGTGCACAGTGATTTCAAGTCAGTTAGTATCGTGTGTTTGTTGGCTCATTTGTTTTGATTAATTATTTCAGCGGGGAGGGAAAAACTTAAACTCAACTCAGGGAAATAAATCATTATTTAAAAAATTATCTCCGCTGCAAAAGCATATTTTTATTATGTCTACTGTTTCTTTAAGAAGCACACAACCTACAAACCACCACTATTTGTCCTTCCTTTGGCACGTTCTCTCACACTTTGTAAGGAAAATTTGTTATATTTGTTAGATAAACATAAAAGTACCTGATAGGCCTGTAATGTTGTTTTCATTTTTTGTTTAAAGTGGCTTCTTAGCAAAAGGGACAATGATTGAAACTATTAACTTCAACATTCTAGAATTGTTGGGTTGATTATTAAATATTTTATCCTCTGCATCCCTGTATATTTCCATACTTTGTCTCTTGCCAGCAACTCTACTGCACAGTTCCCAGGGCTACTTTCAGTATTTGACCTCATGTCAATCATAACTTTTCCTCTTAGCCACCAATGCTTTCTTCCCTTTCTATTCTCTTCTGTGCTACACAGGAGCTGCCGTGCAAGAGGCAGTAGCAGGAAGCAGCAGAAGAGGTGTGTGTGTGTAAAATAAATATAAAATGTAGTAGTTGAAATTATATATCTTTCTAACTTGGCTTTGGGTAATTTACACCATCGCTAAGCCTGTGGGAATGGAAAGCCTGAGTGGTGAGTTCAGCCATAAACTTTGTTTGGCGGTTTTACCTTTTCTATTCTGTGTGACGGGTTTCTTTCCAGAGTAGTAGCCTATGGCATTTGTTTGGGGAGATGAGACTTCAGTGACATATAGTACACAGTGACAAATTAAAAAGACATGGCTGTCTTACAAAATTGTGATCTAGCAGAAATGAAATATTTCTGGTCCAGGTAATGTAGAGACAACACAACGTGGTAATTCAATAAAATTGCACTGATCTTATAGTGTGTCTTCAACATAACTACATTTGTCACCATTAATACCCTGTTGTGTTGTATCTTTCCAAGGTGGGGCTAAGGGTATGGATAAGAACCACCTTTATACAAATATCTCCAGGACATATGTTGTCTGATAGAAATATTTTCTATCTTTCCCTCCGCTAACCATGTTAGGGGCTGGTGTAAACTGAACCCAAAAAGAGCAAGTATGAGCTAGGGAAAGCACGCCAGGACATTTTCTTTACAATGGAAGTCAGCATGCCCTCTTACTTTCCTTTTTAATTTCAGGTTTCGCTGTTGTGTCAACACATCCCAATCTGATTATATAAAGATTTAAAACTCAAAAAAAGGAAGCTGCTCTCCTGGTTTTCAGGTGTCCCAGGCTCCTGCTGTGCTATCATTAGCAAAAAATGGGAGGTATATTTCTTCTGCTATGGACATTTCAAATTTCTCTATTGTAGAAGTTGCTGTACCATATTTCAGAGAGATGCCACAGAAAGCCCATTGTTTTCCCAGTGGGTTTCCAGTGTGCATTCCTACAAATCTTGTGCACACAGAATCATCATTAGTACACACCTGGGAATTTACCTGTACAAATTAAGCTAAGTCCTGAGGCAAGTGATGTTTTGAATGCACACATCTGTCCGAGACCAGAATTAGGTCCCTGAAGTCCAGATTACAACAGTGTCATTCCTGAAAAGCTTGTGCTTATATTTAATGAAACTGAAATTCAAATCTAGTTTAATCAGACTGGAATTAGTGAGACTGGATCAAATTTTGTAACGTGATTTTTAAATTGGCTAAAATGTGAAATTTTAGAAAGTTTCTAATTTGTCATGGGATTTTTGTGAAGCAAAAATCGGGAGTTTTTCAGGGGTATACCTGGGAAAATTGAGATAAATTATTTTGAATGCTCCTCACTGAGGGAAATATTTGATTGTGTTAGTGGATGGAGCAGGGAGAGTAGTTAGATATAAAAAATCACATCATGGGCAAAATTAGCAAATAAAAGAATAAAGCTAAAATTTCAGAGATTTGGAAATCTCTGAAATGTGTTTCAATTAAATGTACAGGTAATATCCAAGCTAAGAATCTATGTAATGACAACTAAATAAAATAATACCTAATAAAAATAATCCTCTTCAACCCTCCCTAAATGTCATCTCATTTACTTTCTACCACATTACAATTCTGCAGAGTGTATTGTAGGAGATATCACTGTTGGAAATTCAAGTGCCTAAATATTCTCCATGGTCTCTTATTCTAAGAACTCCCACTGCCTCAAATGTACAAAGACACACATTTTTAATGAACCAAATGGACTGGTGTTTGTAACTGAGATAAGCTGTTGGGAATGAGTAATAGAAAGTCCCTGCTGAGTAAATGTAAAGTACCCACCTTACGAAATGTGAAAATAACAGGGTCTCATAGATACATGACAGACAAAATAATCCTGTCACTTGTAGTTTGTATTCAGTACCTGAGCATTTGTTCTGAGGTTAAACATTTTTAAAACCAATATCTTTTTTTAGTAAACTAGTTATATTACTGTTCCATGTGAAATATTGTAACAACAGATGGTACACATTTACCAGGTCTTAGTGCAAAATAGTATATGGATTATTCAAATAAAGACTGTATCATACTGCATATACACAAGGGGACTGAATTCAGGTTGCACAGGCAACCTTAATCATGTCGTTTGCTAACTTTTGAGTGGTTGACTATGCAACCTTAATAATGTTTTTAATATTTTTGTTATTTTTATTTTTTTAAATAGAAGCAAATTGAACTCCGCCTCCAAATTTTCATTACATGGTATCGTATGCACCACCCACGTGTCATCAGCAGGGTTGGAGCCTTTAGATCTATTGCACAGACATCTGCTGCTTGAGCTAATGGGGTTACTAATAGTATGTTGTCATCCTCTATGCGGATCAGCACTAGAGGAGGATGAGAACCACACTTTGCCAGTCGGTTCACAAATATTTGCTGACAGCAGAGGGATGGGGAGACTCCTGGACTGGAGCCCAAAATTCATGTTCTGGAGGGAAGTATAATCTAGTGGGTCCATTGTCCTCCCCACAAGTTTGTCCCCCTTCTGCCCTATCAGCTCCAACCAGTCCAGTCTCCTCCTGACAACTTGGTCCACTCCTATTCTAATATGTCCAGTTCTCTTTAGGCTCCTTGTCCCAGTCTCCTTGCACAGCCAGTCCCAGTTCCCTGCTTCTGACTCCCTGTCGGATCTCTATCTCTGCTACCATGCCCCACACCGCTAGCTCTTAGACCTAGTCTCCTCCCTGGGTCCTCATCCAATCTCAGTCTTCGCTCCAACTGCTTGCCCTAGTCTGCCTCCTTCCTGGCTCCTTGTCCTAATCTCTTTGCTCAGCTAGTTCCAGTTCTCTCCACACACTCCATTTCCTTGTCAGATGTCTCCCTTCCCCATCACTGGTTCTAGGCCCACTCTCCCCCTCCATCTCAGTTTTCCTTGCAGCCAACTACCTCCCAGTCATCAACCCCCACTTCTATCACTGACTTTCATTCTCCTTGCCAAACCAGTCCTAGACTTCCCTCTTCCCCAGGCTCCAAATCCCAGCCTCCCCTGACCTCAGCCACCCAGTCTCTTTGCCCAGCCAGTCACAGTTGCCCTTCTCTCCTTGCAAGTTTCATTAGATACCTATTATTTCCTCCACCACCCAGTTTTGTCCCCTCAGCATTCAAATTAGGTATCTTCTTCCTCCACCTTGCCTGAGTGCTGGAGAAGAGGAGGTCACCAAGAGCACAGAAAAGAGAATTTCTTGGATCTAGTGTCTGGCTCCATCCTGGCCACACCTGCATACACTAGCATGACCAGCAACAGCTGCCAGTGAGCCTGATGCCTGCCCCAGTGGGCAGGGCTGGGGCCGGTACAGTCAATCTGGAGGATCTGCCTGGGTTGGACGTTGGCTTCTGAGAGCGGTGGCCCAACGTGCTGCTGCAGTTCCTGGTAGAGCCCTTCAGCTCCGTGGAAATCCATATCTGGGGATATAAATTTTGTATCCATGCAGGGCTCTAGAGACAGAATCTAGTCAGAACTAGGAGCCGTGAGAGGCATGCTTGGTGAGGACTCAATCTTTGGAGATACTTTTGCTGCTAAAAATTGAAGAGTCTGAGCATGTGCTAACTTTGTTTTTTTTTTTAAGAATAGCAAAAGGCACATCCCTGACACAAAGGCCACTCCCCACCAAATTTCAAGTCCCTGCTTCAAAGCATGGGAACATTCAAGCTTTTCAAAGGAAAGTGCACCCAAAACTTTTACAATGGACAAATATTTTCCCCTAGCCTTGTTTTTGGAAACAGAGAAAACATTTTGCCTGACATTTTTCAAAAATAATCAGCCTGAGGCAGATGCTCAGCATGGAAAACTTCATCCTGAACATTTAAAGTTTGACAAAGTTATAAGCAACTGAAAACAAGTTATTATAAGGGGAAATGTCGGACAACCTAAATCGTAGGTAACCCTGCCTATCTTCACACCAAAATATCTTTGTTGTGACTTTTGTCTCAACTGACAGTACAATGGGCAAAAGAGATTAGATTAAATTTGTCACTCAAAGATGGTCCCCTCAAGTCAGGACTGAGCTTAATTGGAAGGATCAGTGTTCATGTCGCACTCGCCATCAGTACCCAGCTTGAGCCAGGGAAGCTAATGATTCAACCAGCGGACCAAATTCAGTGATGAATCCTTGTCACTTGCCAGCTGAGGCATGTTGCACGTATGCTAAGAAGACTTCCCCTGCTGTATCTATTCTGTACATAAACAAAAGACTTCAGGTTCTAGTGTGGTCATTTCAGTACCTTTCAGGAACTCAGAATGTATGTATATTAAGCCTAGTTCTTCTTCCTCTATCTCACTTCCTTCCTTTAAGAGAGAAATTAAAAACCAAATCCCTTCACTATGATTTGGCTCAAATTTGAGATATTTAAAAGACCACATTTCAATAAAAACACATACAGTAAAGCAAGGTATTGTTTTTGTAATGACACTGTGTCTCGTGGTCTCCAAACAGACTGTGAGAAGATCAGATTTGACCATTGTGATCCCTCTACTGTGAATACATTCTCCAAGAGTTCCACCTTGGAGAACGACAACACAAATGATGCATCTTATCACAACTGCCCCTCCAACATGTGGAGGAACTGCCATTTTAATAGCTGAGTCCCAGACTGCTGAGGGCTTTATAGATTATAATCAAACAGTAATTGTATTCAGAAATGAACTGGAAGCCAGGCTAGAGCACTGAATAGCTGTGTAATGTGTTCATGATGCCCTAACCAACCAACCAAGAATGGAGATGGTTAAGTTGTTCAAGGAGGATTGTTTAAACAGATTTTGGCCATTTATATATATAATTGTAGATATAGTCTGACCAACCCTAAGCTATGACAGTAGGCAGCCACATTTTTCAGTACGTCCTGTGGGAAACACATATTGTAGCAGTGGTTTACGGGGCCTCCTCTTTAAATTCTGGGTTAAAGAGTTAAACTATGGGCAAAAGTCTCTCATCTGATTCTTGCTGAGAAACTGTTATACTCAGAGTCATGCCTTCTGCAATTGTTGGTTCAAATTAATTTCTTCTCTTCTGTTGGCTGCAATGCTGTCAGGATTGCACCTGCTTTTGCCAGGCCTGACTTTGGCCCATTCTCTCTGATCAGTGCTGACAGGATGGCTTATATCTTAGACATGCATCAGGCAATGATCCACACTCCTTCTGCACACAGCTGCAACATGTTAGAGCAATATTTACCTATAACATTTAGTCACACTGGTGTAAGCAAAGTGTACATCATCTCCACACTAGCTTCACATATGCTGGCATGGAAGCCAGTAGCAGGAGCAGGCCAGGGGGAAAGAAAAAACAGGATCCACTATTATATGCATCATGGATCCAAATACACAAGACCAGCACTCTAGGTGTTAGTCTAGCCTCTGGGCTGCACTCATAGCAATTTGGGGAGGGGAGAATGTGTCAGAGGCTGTTCTGCAGCCCTGCATCTTGATCCTGCCTGAGGATAAATAATTTCATCTTCATGACCCCTATTCAGCTTTACCCAGGTAAAGCCCAGTCCGTCTGGGCTTTTTGAGTGAAGTAAACATCACCCCTTCACTTTGGGGAAAGGAATGTATCTTTCTGTATGTAAGGTGCTGTAAAAATGTACAGCAACATATAATTTGTTTGTAATAAAACAATAAAAGCAACAAGCCACAAAATAAGTCTGTTCAATATTGGCCAAAAGACAGCTCAATCTGATATAAATTGAATAAACAATTTCATATAAATTCAATTAATTAGTGTGGTCTTAAGTGTGCAAGCAGCCTATTTTGTGAAATTATGAACAATAACTTGTTCCAGAATTGCTGTTATATAATTGCCTTAAGTCAGAGGATAAAAGAGAGAGAAAGCTGAAAATCCATTATGCTCATGTAACAGTCTTACTAAAACTAATTAGCTGCTATCTAAATTTTCACACCTCTATTTCATGATCATCTTTGCTTCCCACAAAAGGAAAAAAAGTAAACAAAAATAGTATTAGAAACATAAGGATACTAGGCCTGATTCTCAGGTCTGCTCTAGTTACTCTGTGCCACTCAGGCACAAGATCTCCCTAAAGCTAGATAAATTGGCCCCATCGGTATGTCTACACTGGAATTAAGAACCCATGGCTGGCCTGTGCCACCTGACTCAGGCTTGCAGGGCTGAGGTTAAGGGTCTGTTTAACTGTGAGGTAGATGTTCGGACTTGGGCTGGATTCTGGGCTCTAGGATCCTGCCAGCTGGAAGGGTCCCAGAGCTCAGTCTGCAGCCAGAGCCTGAACGTCTATACCACAATTAAACAGCCCCTTAGCACCAGCCTCACAAACCCAAATCAGCTGGCATGGGCCAGCTGCAGGTGTCTAATGGCGGTGTAGACCTAGCCTCTCTGAGGGTTCTTCTTGTGGCTGGAAAGACATGTAGTCCCAAAGCACATTGTATTATATCACAGTTCCAAGTGTTCTCTCATAGGTTAATGTGTTCATGGAGCCGAGGGATATTTTTATTAATGCCTGATCTGTTTGATGTCACACATGGTATTGATTAAGTATATTGTAGACCCTGATAGTTTGAATGTTTAATTGTATTGTGAAGCAACTAGCATTTGTAGGGTTTTTTTGTTTGGTGAATGGTGCAGTATGTGTTTGCATAAGCGTATCTTAGAAATGGAGCCCTTGATTAGGAAATGGAATTTTATAATCCACTAGTAATTTGTTATTGACCTCTCTATACATTTGTGCAATATTTTAGGGGGCATTTTAAGGTTATAGAGGCATTTTACACCAGTGAGAATACGCAGAGGCACTTCTTGAAAAAAACTGTGCTATCAAGGAAAAATATTGGTCTTTTTGTAACCAATGTATGAAATTATGATCTCACCACTGGACAACACTCATGCACACTGGGTGTGAGGGGGTGCATCTTGAAAACTAGTGATGCTATTGCTGAGTTTTCCTGTGTCTGTCAGGAAGTCCTTTTCTGTACTGAGTGCCCAAAAAGAAGACACACAGTGATTCTCTATCTTCTGGTAAAATGATATTGCAGGGCTTTATTAATTGTTTCACTAATAATGTTACTTATATTATAACATTCCTATGCAGCTTAACACACATGGGTAAAACTATTAGAACCTTAAAGAAACGCATTTAGCACGTTGAACTTGATTATATGAGGGGACAGCGATTACCCTACAGCTAAACTTTTTATTAATTTGCAGTAGGAAATTTCCACTTTGAAATTCATAGGCATTTAGAAAATTAATCCTTCATGGACAGAAGACAATATAGACAGTGAATTGAGCAGAAGGGAGACCTTTTGGGTATTCACTGTGGACACATTATCCCCAGAAGTTCTGAATGAAGAGCTCTATCTAAACTATTTTATATAAGAATCCTTTCAGTAAGGACGTTCAGCTATTGGCTTCCTTCCCCTCATTATGAACCAATACATCTTGCATTTACAAAGCCCTGTTTATCCTGGGATTAAAACAGCACACTTGAGCTAGAATGCAACCACTCTAGTGCAGAAAACTGCAGGGTAGAACACATCAAGATTTCTATTGTCAGCAAAAGACAAAGTTACCTTTTTTATTCCCCAGCTGAAGAAACACTCCAGTTCCCCCACAGGATCCCACTAGGGAAGACGGCTTGGGAGCAATGCTAGATCAAGCCATTCTCCAGCTGCCCTGACCATGTCTCATCCCTGACTCCTTCGCTTCTGGAGTGACAACGGATACCTGTAGGGCTCCTAATTTATATACATTACAGCTCCTCTTTATGCATGTGTGTGCAACCTGGCCCCAGCTGAATTTGGACTTTAGGAGCTCAGTGCATGGAGTTATGCTGGCACTATTGTTATTTTGCAGTGAGGAGTAAATCCAAACCTCATTACCCCAGATCTCAATGGGGTACTATTAAAATCCACGTGGGGAATCCTCCCCATGAAGCTATGGAGCAGCAGTAGAGATACTCTTCAGTCGCTATTTCAGTCATTAGAATGGAGTAGCCTCTGGAGCCCTAGTGTCTTCCTCTTCAGGGTTGGGTCAAAGACTCTGCTTTGTGGCAAGTCCACTGGTGCCATCACTCCCATGATCCTCCACACAACCCCAAGCAATGAATGAACCTTGGGCATTGCTATACAAGAAGCACTGGTAAAGATGGGTGCTGCACACTGCAGGTATGTACATCTCTTCACACTGCTCCTAGATCCTGTCCTCCCCTAGCACAAGGAGATTGAATAGATTCCATTTGCACTGACCCAGCGGAGGTGACAGCAGGATTTTCCCCAGATTTTTTTTTTGCAACATTTCATTACATCCTTAGAGCACTTTATTGTACATATATAACACACATGAATTTATTAAAAATGAGGAAGTAAATAAACAGGACACAATGAATTTTTCACAATTATTGGTTTAAATTATTTTTCTATCAATTTTCTTACCTCTGTGAAATAGAAGTACAGAACATTTTTAACCTAAGCATATATATTTGTTAAACAAATAAATGTTGTGATTATCTTTGTTGCATATAATTCCTCTTGAGGGATTCATTTAATTGAACATACCTTTCAAAACCTAATCTATGGCTTAATTAAGCTTAGCAAATATAAAATTTGTAACCACGTACCCCATATTGACATGGAAGTTATTGCTTATTTTTATTTTTTCCTACAATGCTGCTAATGACTGTTTTACTCAGACCCCTCGCTGCATATATGTAGCCCAAATATATCCAAAAAACGATAAGGCTTTGATTTCACTGTCAGAGATCAGAAGTCAATTCTTTATATACTGTAAGTATCTCAGTAACAAAATAAGAACTTATTGATGCTAAGTACATTTCATAGCTTGTAGAAAAGACACACATCATTGTAAGGTGTGAAATTTTAATCAGAAATGTTGTGAAGGATAAAGGTAAACTGACTGCTATAATTAATGTGTTCTGCCACAGAGATTTAACTGGCACATTTGTGAAGTGTGGGCCTATGTTAACTATTCCATTGCTTAAGTCCTGCGATAGCTAAAGAATAGTAGTGTGTCATGGTTTTACATTTTCCTGCTTTCTGACTATTCAAGCTCCTTCGTAATGTAGCACCAGTCCAGCAAGCACTAACTACTGCATGCGGTGCTTACTATTGTAAATAGTCCCAGTGACATTAAAGGGACTATGCTCAGTAGTATATATTATATCTAGTAGTAAGTGTTTGCAAGACAATCCCTGATATGTAACCTTCTCCCCGCTACTTTACAATTTTGGGTGTTTTGTTCATTTATAATTAAATTTACAACAACATGTGGCCATTGTCTAAGCCCGCGGCCATAACCACACTAACAAAACAGATTTTAACATCTTGCCAATAGAACACACTCCAGTATAACTACTATCCCCACTGTAACAATGACATAGGATTAAGGAGAATAATCTTCTAAAAAATGTAATCCATCACATTTAATCCATCTCTGGAAAAAGCCCAAGGCCCTGATTCTGCCATCCTTACTCACATTGAATGGAACCATATGGTCCCATTGGAGTTGATGGAATTGGTTTGGGGGTGTGGTAACACTCAGCCTAAGTAAGAGTGGCAGAATCAGGCCCTGAATGAACAAATGGGCTCTGTACCTTGCCCTAAAGGTCAACAAACTGGGCTGGGTAAGATCAGTGGTGTAAGGAAATGCCAGGGTTGAGGGGCTTCAAGAAAGAGTACTCTGACACCAGTTCCTGAAATCTCAGGTCTAGGGACTCTTTGGGAGAGTATTCATTTAACACTCATTTTCTTCCGCACATGTTGAAGAACATACATTATTTTTATATTCAATTTATATTTCATCTTACTTCCACAAGCTGAGTGCTATGTATAACTAATTACTTTAATAAAGCAATAGCAGCCTCGAAACAGACATGGAAACAGTGTTAGTACTTAATTTTTTATTCTGAAGCAATAGAAGGGTTTATGGTATAAATCGCATTTGTTCTAATGACTTACAGGCCTGATCTTGCTGTCCTTAGGCAGTCAATGCTTCTCATGGGAGCTTTCCCTGCCCCAGGATAGCTGAATCGGGCCCTTAATGGATATTTTATTTTCAAACTAAATTAATTTTTTTAAATCTTGCTTTTTCAAACAAAAATAATCATTAATATTTTCTGTTTCTTAAAATACGTCAGCATCAGCCTTAGGACACTTCTCTAACCAGCATGGATTATGAATATGCAAAGCAAATACTTAAGATCAAACTAAAATAGATCATTACATTACATTTACTGCATCAACCCTGCCTTACAGACAATGACACTATCTATCAATAAGGTGCTATTAAAAATTAGAGACTAAAGCTTCGTTTTGTTTAAGTCTTTTGCAGTGTCAATCTACCTGAAAAGATCTACTGTAGAGTCCTCTTACAGTGCCAGTATGGTTGAGCAGCAAGCAAAAGACATACCAGAAAGGGGAAGACAGATATGCCACTTAAATTAAATAGGAAATGAATTGGCCAGCAAGTTGGCATGTCTGCTGAGACAAATCATAGACAACATGTCTCTCAACAACAGAACTTATTTGTTTTCTCTTGCCAAGAGATTCATCACTGCCCAGGCAAAACAGGCAAAATACATTAGTGTCATGGTAAACTGATAAAGAGAAGTGCCTCAATCTAGCATCCTCAATGGTGAAAGTCTTAGGGCTGTATTGATCTGTGTTATATAAATCTTGTTTTCTGTCTGCAGAAGTGAATCAGGAATGACCCTTAAGGTTAACAAACATTGTAATGTCTTTCAGCTGGGGCAGATGCTTATGTGTTCCCCACATTGTGTTTGGTCAAGTCCCATCTTGTCATTTTACTGCCAAGGAGCTTAACTAATTGCTGGCAATCATAAGACAGTTTGATGGAAACAAAGAATTCCTGCAATTGTTGTGCCTCTCTCTCTTTTTTTAGTCTTAACAAGCACTCAAAGCCATGTAGCAGAAAACAATCAACACTGAATTAGTCAGCAGGAGTCTTAGCTGAGTTGGAACTTTATGTAATTGGCATGTCATGCTCTTACATAGCCAGGAGCAGCCCTGATTAAGCTGATGCATTTTGTTTCAGAAACTTTTACAAAAGAGGCTTTACCGCCTCTTGTTTCGGTTGAATGGCATAGTATGTGCTTAACATGATTTCATTCTGGTGGGTATAACCATAGTACAAACATAGGGCTTTTGTAATGGGGAACTGTTGCTACATTTTAATGTGAAGCAGTATATGAAAATAGTGCCAGTATTTTTAAGCAAACCAAGTTTACTTATTGATAGTTAGCTTTTAAATAATGCACCTGCAGCTTATGTTTAAAGGTGTACAAATTCATTCATATTGCATAACTATATTGAAAAGAACTCCATTGAGATATGGATTTTTGTATTATTATTTCATGTATGGTTTCATATTTTATGTTAAGTTTGGTAAACATATTCCTATCGAGCAGGAGAGTGTTCTTCCAATTGAAACACTTCTTAGAGACGTTAAATAGCCCTCCCCATCTGATCCAATACCGTTTTTACTATGTGTCTCACTCTGCCCTATAGGATAGATTTAGCCCTTACATGGAATGCTAAAAATGCCAGCCTTTATGTGGAAAGAAAGGAACTAATGCTTATCGTTAAAGCTAAAGGCATGCCAGCTGTATTCTCATGTACTAGTGTCCCTCTTGTCATAACCTTAAATCAAATAATATAGTTGAACTTGGCATAGATTATTCAAGCTAAAAGTGAGCAGTTTCTGAAGAAGTACTCTGCTTCTATTACGTCATAGCTGACAATATAAAGACAAGATTCAGAGAACTACTAGAGCTTTCCCCCCCCCTTTTGTCATAGAAAGGTCAAGCCAGTTTTCAACATTTTATATGTATGTCATTCTCAATATAGCAACAGAATCTCTTACAGAAAACAATGTAAGTAAATGTCTCTACGAAGCTACTAGTCACCTGATCAAAAGCCAATGTTGAAAAACACTTCTAATGACTGTCTCTTATGCATCAGTGCACCTACTAATGAGCTGCCAGAAAAGGCTTTGCAAAGCTTTGCTAAGATAGAACAGGAATGTGAAAAGCCTGAGATATAACTTCCCTGCTGTGATCCCTGCCTTTCTACTAACAGGGAGCCCAGGCTCTGAGCTACTAATGAGCATGCTGGATAGTGTGTCCAAACCAATGCTGGCTATAGACAATCCACCTGTCTGCTTTCAGATACAGTATATGGTGCATGACAGTAAGACACCCTGTTGTATCTTTTCTTTAAATAATTTAGATATTTATTGATTTTTTTCACATTTTTATTTTGTCTTTGCATTGACCTTACTCTCAATGGCAACTATCACTCTGGGAAAGAAAGAAAGCAAGTTTCAAGGAAGTGCCTCCACCCCCAAGGAAATTGGTGCCATTATGTCAGATTATAGCCATCCAGATTTTAGAATTAGTTCCTCTGTAACCTCAATTATGCATTCCAGTGTTGATATGTACAAGATATAAAAACTGAAAAAGAATAAACTTAAAAATCTCAAATCTCCTTTATTTAAACAAGAGGACAACACAGTAGAGTAGAACATCTGTTTGACCCTAAAAACAGTGCAAATTGCATAAATTAAAGCCCATATTTCAAAAGGCATCTCACTCCATATCTTTATCCATAGACAAAAGCCAGCGGGATACTGTTATAAAACATTTACTTAACTCTGTTTGCAGAAATTCCCTATAAATGGAATAGTTACCACAGGATACCTTTCAACTCCAAGCTGTTCACAGAACATGTCTCGATGATACTTTGGTCCCTTTGGGTTTTTCTAGAGGTTACCCTGCCAGTTAACATTTTATTAGCCAAACACACAAAATTGTAAAACAGAAGCAATGTAACATTGCCACTTAGCAGTAGCCAGTCACTTTTACATGGAAAGAAAAATAGAAACATAGCAACTGGATTCAGTAATAATTATCTGAATTATTTCCTGCATTCTCAGCAGAAAACCTATTTAGTTCACACAAGTCTGCACGAGCTGTTAATTTCAGTTAACATTTTTTCTGTTTTCTACTGTTTGCCACCAATGACCTACATTTGGACATAATGATCACTTCCTAGCTGCAACATAGCATAACACAGGTAATGATTATAGTATAGATCCTACATAAAGTCTTTTTAAGTATGTTGAGAAAATATCTTAGAGATCTATTCTGCTCTTGATACGTATGTCTAATTCCCATTGACATTAATGAGACTTGTGTGCCCGTTGAATGGAGGGGAAAAAAACACTTTAATTTCAAGGGTTAATACTCACAACAGGCAGGTATTAAAATACTTCTGAGTATTATTAGCACATTCTAACACACTCCAATTGGACATTATTTTTTCTGAGTGGCAGCATTAATTTTATGTTCCATGGCTTTTGTTTCAGTTAAAATTGTAATGGTGTTTAAACTTTTTTTTAAATTAACATCCTGGATTTCCATAATAAAATCACTTCTTAGGAGGCTCTGAAATATTACCGGTCCAAACTTTGGGTTAAAAACATATTTAGTTTTGCTTATTTTTAAATTGTCTAGGTGGCTGATTTTTTTTAATTATTAATTATTATTATTATTATTATTATTATTTGGCATTTCAGCAATTTAGAAAAATTTGGAGGGAATGACCAGGGTGCAATGAAAGAAATTATTCAGATTTGTGCATGTGATTAAAAGCTAGAGTGCCCTAATAAACATCTTGTGCCAGATATATCAGAGTAGCTGTGCTGCACTTTATACAAGACCTGGTGTGTGCGGGGGGTGGGGGGAGTGTTTCTAAAACATGATTCTGTTCTCCGGATCATCCCACTGATGGGGCCCCCACTGGTCCCTGGTAGAATAATCTAAGGCCTGGTCTACACTGGAGGGGGGTGTCGATCTAAATTACACAATTTCAGCTATGTGAATAACGTAGCTGAAGTTTCAGGGTGGTAGCCGTGTTAGTCTGTATCCGCAAAAAGAACGAGGAGTCTAAGGTGCCACAAGTACTCCTTGTTCTTCTTGTAGCTGAAGTTGACATACTTAGATCTATTTACCATGGTGTCTTCACTGTGGTAAGACAACGGCTGATACTCTCCTGTCGACTCTACCAGCACCTCTCGCCGTGGTGGAGTACTGGAGTCAACAGGAGAGCGCTTGGTGGTCAATTTATCACGTCTAGACTAGACCATAGGTCCATAGGTGCTGGAAAAATTTGTGGGGTGCTGAGAGCCATTGAACCAAACTGTAAACCCTGTATATGATGGAAACCACTTCAAGCCAGAGGATGCAACAACACTCCCAATGCCCCTAGTTCCAGCACCGATGGACCTCTCTTTTTGAGAGCAACACTTTACAGGGAGTTCCAAGAAGGCCAACAATCATGGTTGAAGTAAGAAAACAAGTATACATGTAACTTTCCTAAGCCATAAGGAAAGGGTGTGTAGAGTATGATAACAGTCTACATATTTAAAGGGTGTAAACATGAAAGTCTGAGAGAAATTCAAGAAAAAAGTAGGCTAAATACAGAGGTGAAAGTATGATAACAGTCTACATATTTAAAGGGTGTAAACATGAAAGTCTGAGAGAAATTCAAGAAAAAAGTAGGCTAAATACAGAGGTGAAAGTAAGCCGGTCCGGTCCGGTCCGGTCCGGCGTACTGGCAAGAGCCGGTACGCCGTGCCGCACCAGACTGGCTTCCCCAGTGGTGATTTAAAGGGTCCAGGGCTCCAGCCACTGTGGGGAGCCCCCCGCCCCTTTAAATCACCGCCGGAGCCCTGCCACTGCTACGGGTAGCGGCAGCAGGGTTCCGGCGGTGATTTAAAGGGCCTGGAGCTTCACGGCGGCCAGAACCCCGGGTCCTTTAATTCGCCCCTCAGCCCCGGGGCTCCCAGCCACCTCTGCAGCTGGTAGCTCCTGGGTGATTTAAAGGCCCTGGGGCTCCTAGCCACAGGCAGAGCCCCAGGGCCTTTAAATCTGCCTCTTCCAGTTGAGGCCATGCCTCTTCCAGTTGAGGCCATGCCCCCGCTCAGGACTCCGGCGTACCGGTAAGTCCTCTAAGTTACTTTCACCCATGGCTAAATATCAGGAAAAATAGACTTCCTGCCTGAGCTGTATTAGACAGTTGAATAGCCAACAAAGAAGTGATGGGAACCTAATAGTGGGGGACATTTATCACGTGACTAAGAAGGCCAGTTGAATGACCTAGTAGGTTTTACTCTTTTCCATCTCTATCGTCTAAGATTTTAAGCAGATAGATAATAGGAAAACAACAGGAGTAAGAATGAAGAAGCTTCAGATTCAATGCTCCCTTAACATGATTATTTTATCTTTGTTGTAACTTGTGAATGTGTTATAGCAGACTTTATACATGATGATTTATATATTTAGGAATTTTATGTCAATAATTACTGTACATATTATAGGACCACTTCATAAAATTACACATCACCATAAAATAACTGCTATGGATTATTTAATTTTGAACTTCTAAAGACAAAAAATTGAAGTAGTTACAATAACCATTATTTTTAATGTTATGTAGTTAAGTGGTTTTACAAAAAAAATTAGCCTTCCAAATTACATAGTTATAATGTATTAATGGTAGCATAACATGCCATTACATTATACAACATCATTTCATGGATATTATATAAAGTTAGACATTTTAGACTCTCTTGTCCTTATAGTTATTAGAAGACACTCAGTTTTTCAAACCATATTCTGCTTAACACTATTACTTAGCTTAACCTTTGATAATTCCACTCCTTATTCCCTTGGACAAATGCACAGATTAGTATCTTTGCCTCCATTCCTTCTTCTGGAATGGTGGTGGTGATCTAGCTACCTGTGGTTTCCTCTGTGGACCCTTGATGTTCTCCCCTTTATCTTTTCACTGCAAATAAAATATATTCTGCTTTGAGGACTGCAGGAGCCATCATGCAGCCCATTGTGTACCCCTGATATTCTCCCCTTTTGTGTTTCACTACTAATAAAATATATTCAGCTCTGAGGTCTGGAGGAGCCAAGGTGCAGCCCAAAGAGGGGATGAGAATGATGCCACTGGCCTGTCTTCTTTGAAGGATCACTCTTTGGAGTTTGCACATAACAAAGGAATCTATGGTATTTAGACCTTTTGTGATATGATTGCAGCATCTCCTGCTGTTGGTCCATCTGCACTATCTGGGGAGAATGCAAGGACAAACATTGGCTCCTGTGAAGTCAAGAGGAAAACCAAAAATTGTATCACATTTAAAAAAAAATCTTGATGCAGAAAGCGACCAGATATCCCAATGGTTTACAACAGGGATGAAGCTGTAAATTATTCCTCTTCTGCTACATTATCTGGCATATCTTTACATAAACTTAATCACTCTTCAATCCACCTAATGCCTCAAGCTATTCAGACCCCTCTGTATTTTTAATTTACCATTTTCTGTATTTATTCTGAGTCTCTGAGTTTTGTCATCTGAAAATTTTAACATGTCTAGTTAATTTTATCCGCAAGGTCACTAGTGAGTATATTGAATAACGCTGACTCCAATACGATCCTCTGAAGTGCACCAACTGACATATGGTCCCAGTGAGTTGCAAGTACGTCTATAATCTCATTTGTTTCCTGACTGTGAGATAGTTGTTTTTCAAACATATTTAATTATTGTTACCCCGATATAGATCTCCAATATTGCAGTGAATTTCTGTGCCAAAAATATTGCTAACATCTGGAAAAATTAGTATTTGTCTACATTATTCCCTTTAGCTAGACACCTTACAATTCCAAGTGCATCAAAGATGATCATCAGGTTTGTCCAGAGACTCATGAAGACCAGTATGCCAGGATTTCCTCCTCTCCAGTTGCCCATAAAATCAGTTCCACAGCTAGGTGTTAAACTATTGTATATGGCAGAGAGTTAGGCTAACAGTTCTTTCTTATTTCTCTTTTCTAGGATAAGACCTATTTATTTTAGTTAATTGCATACCTAGGAATGTGCAGAGCACAAGAAGATATGGCCCATACCCATTGCAAAATAAACAATACAATATAGACATATGGGGCCTAATTCCACACTGTGCTCCAGTTGCCTTGTGTTGATCTTCCAGAATAAAGCAGAACTAAAGTGAATTTGGTTGTAGGTGGATTCTCCTGTGTCAGGCAAATAGCCAGGGAATAGATGGCATAGCAGGGGCTCTCTTATGCCCAGTGATGCAGGTCTGCCAGAATAGCTTCATGGAGTTGTTGGTAACTGGGTTAGATTAGATAAACCTGAATCTGCTCTAATTTATGCTGTTGACTACCCATGATGGTTTAAAGTCAATTTGGTCATCCCCTGGACTTAAGCTTAGAGGCTTTTGGTCACACTGGCCATAATGCAGAGAATGAACACAAAATGAGAAGATCTCTAACTAAAACATAGGGATTGCTCTGTTGGATCAGACCAAAGATTAATCTTGTCCACTATCCTGTCTGTTGCAGTGGCCAGTACCAGATGATTCAGAGGAAGGTGCAAGAACCAGTAGGACATCTAAAAATATCTTCCCCACCCCCATGAAGGTTTCAGCCTAATGCCTACTAATTAGAGATTGACTTAAACACTGAGATTTTATATCCCCTCAAATATTCTTTTTAACATTAACAATTAAAACTCTAGATGTTCTTGTTATCATATATATGTCCAGTCCCTCTTTGAATCTTGTTAAGTTCTTGGATTCACAAGTAGATGCGAGTAAATAATTGATTTTTCAGTTCAGTGGCTGAAGCAACAAATCCCCCAAAACAGTTTGGTTCATATTAAAAAAAATGGTTTGATTTGAACAAATTTTTTTGAAGACTGAGTCAACAAAATGCTGTTTTCAATCAACACTTCCTGGATGAATTGTCAATTTGAGTCCATAGTTTGATTCAACATTTCATTTAGAAAATATCAATTCAAAACAAAATGTCAAAACAGTTAATTGAGAAAATGTTGAAATGAAATTGAACCCAACTGTGCTAATAGTTTTGGTGGCCTCATAAATGTATTTTTTGGTGAATTTCCTATTTGCAACCCCCCCCCCCCAAAAAAAAAACAAAAAAACCTCACCCAGTGCTATTCACATTCCGCAGCAATGAGTTCCACAGTTTAATTACATATTGTGTTTCTTGTCATTGCTTTTGAATTTGCCACCTTTCAATTTCATAGAATGTCTACTCATGTGTTATGAGTTAGTGTGAATGAATATTCCCAGCCAGCCTTTAATATACAATTATCGTGTCCGCTCTTATTAGTCTCTTTTCTAATGTAAACAGTCACAATCTTTTTAGTCTCTTTATATGAGAGTTTTTCCATCCCTCTAATTGTTCTAACCACCTGTCTCTGAAACCTCTCTAATTCTGCAATACCATTTTTGAGATAGGGTGACCAGAACAACACATAGTATTCTAGATGAGGATGTATTATTGATTTATATAATAGCATTATCATTTTTCAATATTATTCTCTATCTCATTCCTTATGCCTGATATCTAGTTTGCTTTTTTTTTTTTTTTTTTTAACCACAGCTGCATATTTTTGACCTCCGTTTCACTGAGCTACCCACAATGACACCTAGGTCCATTTCCTGAATTGATAGAGTTAATTTAGAACACAGGAAGGTGTATGACTAGTTCAATTTTTCCCCTCCAATGTGCATTATTTTACACATATCAACACTGAACTTCATCTGCCATCATGTTGCCTATTCACCTAGCTTGGTTAAGTCCCTCTGAAGTGGCTCACAATTTTCTCTGAAATTGACAAACCTAAATCAAATCAGTGCAAAAAATTTTCAGAAAATACTTCAGTATTTCTTTTGTTGGTGAACTAACAATACAGTTCACAGAAGAAGTGGGTTTAAAAGAGAGTTAGATTTAAGGGAAATTGATTACTTGGATACACCAGTAAAGGGAAGAATTTCCAGGCATAAGGGACAACATGGAAGAAGGCATAAAAAAGTGTGAGGTACCCCACAATACAGCTAAGAGCATGCAAACACTGCCTGAGGAGCTTACAGATTCACATATCATTTGTGCAGCAGGCAAAGAAAGAGATTTTAGAAGTGGCTTTTTGGATACACTGCAAAGTATAATATCTTCAGTCTCTCCTCTTCTAGCACTACGGCAAATCCTGTATTCTATATGCAATTGTATATAAATCTTGGCACCCATATTGATTCTAGCATGAGCGGTAATCCTGCTCAGCATACAGTGCAAGAAGTATTTATATTTAAAGATTTATTAGTAAAGACACCATATATTTCAGTGTCTTATAAATCCCAGACACTCATGCTCGCCCTAATAATAAAGAAATAGTGTTATGTTAATGAATATTTGCATTACTATATTCACTGCCAGAAGAGGACCTCAAAGTACTTTACAAACATTAACCAGATAAGCACTGAAACTTCCTTTATATGTAAAGGAGCAATACAGAAGTGACTTGATTCACTTATGTGGTGGAACACAGAAACTACCTAATTTATGTAGCAACACTACTGAGGTCCTGGTCCTGCAGTAGCGTCTGCTAGCATGGATCCCTGGAACTGTGCAGAACCCACTCATGTCAATGAAACCTCAAGCAAGTGTAGAGAGACTGTAAGTAGATCCTAATGCAGTGCAAGAGATGAGAATAATTGAAACTTCAAGAGGAAATCCATTCAGATATCTTCACCAAAACATATTCCTTCAACTCACTGGTGTAAAATGACACTTCATTTATCAGCCAAACACTGATGATTCATACACCATAACTGTGTGATACTGTACAAACTGATATAGACTGTCAGAAATAGAACCACCTATGAATTTACTTTACATTGTTCATCACCTGAATGATTGGCATTGGTGCTTTACATCATCAGTGTAACTATGCTCTTACAATTAATGTTTTAGAGCACAATTCTGTGACAAGTGGTGGATTGTGTGTCACACTGAATGGACAAGGCTCTGCTTGTGAGTTCACAATAAGATCCAACCTCGGTGAAAAATAGGGTCAAACCCACATCTTTTCTACCACTTCAAGGTGTGCAAACAAGTTCTGACATACACCAACCTGTTTCAAGCCAATTTTGTATAGGTTCAAGCAGTTTTAATAAAAACCTTCACTCATATCAGAGTAAGTAATGGAACTGAAAAATTAACCCATTTTTGGCAAGATTACAAGAATCATCATTTTGATTCGAAGTGTCTTTTATTGAACCTAAATGTGTCTTGTTATAATAGCGATTTGCTGCCAATATTCTAACAAGTGTTTCCCCTTTTAAAGTGGAATAAAGCTATGTCCTATGATTGCATATGCTTGCAGATAGGAAAAGGAAGGGTTTTATTTTTTTACACTATGCAAAAATGCTTTCCCATAACCATAGCCTAGGATGGAGGAATGCTACTTGGCAAATAAAGTTATACTAAGTGCAGTTTCTGGAACAGGTTATAGTTTGGTTCCTGAGAAATATACTGAGTATATATGAGAGTATAGATTGTCATGGGGGGTGGGAGGGTGAAGACCTGATAGGGGAGAGGGGTGTTGATCCCACAGGAATTTATTTTTAAAATATTTGCCATTTAGGGCAATCTGGTCCATTCAAAGGGCAAACAATTTACTCTTCAGAAGTACCTATATCAGCCTCAGGGATGGATGTCATTCCTGACAGGGATAATTTGGAAGTATCCATAGAGGGGGTGAACAGACAGGGGAATAATCTTCTGCTTGGTGGCAGAATTTTAACAAGGGTCTGTGGTGAGCCCTTTTCAGCACATCATGGTTTTATTGAAATATTCTTCTCAAAATACTGAACCACTGACAGCTCCTGTAATCTTGCCAAAAATTGAGTAAGGAATAAAAATAAAATGTTAACTTGAAATGTGTGAATAATTTTGATTTGATGATAACATCTATTGGAATCAAGGCC
The DNA here is from genome assembly GCA_033296515.1 of Macrochelys suwanniensis. Lineage (NCBI taxonomy): Eukaryota > Metazoa > Chordata > Testudines > Chelydridae > Macrochelys > Macrochelys suwanniensis. The sequence goes on along the minus strand of CM065784.1, from coordinate 33,157,111 downwards.
ATATTCAAAGCTGACTTGAAACACGTTCACATAATTCAAATTACACTAAATATTTCAAACTTTTTAGGTGTTGTTCTTATATGATGAAAGAGGATATGTTACGAGCTCATTTCAAACTTTCCTCTGCTCTAACTGAAGATTAAAGACATCTTAGGTCCCATAACCTGAACCAGAGTGGGTCAAAGGACATACTGGGCTAGTGCTAAGTTGACTGGATAAGGTGGGCTGGGTGGTTAAGGTAACAAACTACAAGCAGATGAAATGTGTAAGCACCAAAAGAGGGAGTAGACTTACTCAGGGTGACTTCAGGATACATAACCAGGGAGTAAAATTAAAAAAGGAACATTTAGGCTGAATTTACTGACAGTGTGGTCTGTTAGACTGCAGACTAGAGTTCCCTAAAGGTAACAGCTGAAGCCCCAACTCTAGGCAGGACAAACACTGGCTGGACAAACTAGACAGGACAAAGCACCGAAGAGACTATAGGGAACATTGATACTCTGGTGGTGGGAGGTCAGTTCCATAGTAGGATAGAATATGTCTATTCAACCTCTAATTTCTATTTCAAACCAATGTTTCTTTACAAAATAAACTAGAGGCATTATCTACAGGAAGCTCAGCTGAATTACAGAAGACATCTCTTGTATTTGCTCTAGCACCTCCCTAATGTCTTAACTAGAACTAGGTTTACCGAAGACACCAGCTGAGTACTGTCCTCCATTCCCAATGTGTTCCCTGCCTGCCACCACTAGTGCAACTGATGTTTGCTTTTATGTGAAGTAGGCTCTATTTTTCCATTGTTTTCATCATACTGCTGTTCCTGCTCCTGAACTCTTGACCGTGGCTGCCACTTAATGACAGCAAGGCTGCCAGTGGAATCGCTGTCGGTAGTGTTAAGTGATCTATACATCTATGATCAAAGAACTATGGTCAGGAGAAAGTAGGTGCAAAGTTGAAGGTGGCCAAACCATTTAATCACACGCTGTGAAAATATTGTCTTCCACCAGGTACAAAGGAGGCTCAGCACCGCTATCATCAAGGAGACACAAAAATTCTCTTTTAGGATGCACTAGGAGAGTGACCTGGCTGAAGGTTTCTGATGTTGCACCGAGTTTCTTAGGTGTATTTTGACACAGATGCTACAGCTTAAAAAAAATTACCAAAGAATCCAGTAACCAAAAATGCCGGTACGTGTACCTCTGTTGTGGCCAAAAGAAGGCAACAACAGAGGTGGTGACTGTTTAATATTTGCTTTTATTAGGAACCATAAGAGCAACTCATTTCCTAGTCACCTGTGAAGCACAACTCTATCCTCTTACAGTCCCTACAGAGGTGCCACTCAAACTCTGAACTAGACTCTGTAGTGAATTGGACAGGAGACACATCAGTGAATCTTACAAAATGCAGCACTTAATTGGTATCACTACTCTGAATACCTGACTGTAGCATTTTGCATTGGAGCTTTGACAGAGACAGGATATGTCAGGGGGTGATTAGTCCATTGTACTGAATGGTTGGAAATGAAGTATTTTGTCACAAAGCACACAGCGTTTTTAGGTATTTTTTCACGTTTGAGGTGAGTTTATTCTCATTCATTCTTTTTGGAGTCCAATGAGTGAAGTAAGAGTGGTCTCCACCCAGAAGCCATAAGTTACCCCTAAGGGCATTTCAGGGTCTTTGCCTATATTTCCTTCTCAACAGGACAAATCCTTAGGATAGATAGGGCTGCTGTGTGCCACTCAGGACTTTTTAAGGCAGTTTAGTATTGCCAGAATGGTCAGATAGGGATTCCCTTAGCGCAGGAGAATCCCTTGATGGCATAAAGCCAGCATACAGGCTCTAAACATATATCTCCTAGAGCCACAGTGTAGAGGTCATGTCAGGGTGTATCTGGGAGGGTAAAGGCATGTTTGGAGCACTCTGTGCTTTGGTGATCTCCAACTGATTCAACTTTCCATTGGGTCTAATTTAAACCAGGGAATAAACCCATTCCCAGCAATCCCATTTATTAGAGGTAGGGTGACCAGACAGCAAGTGTGAAAAATTGGGACGGGGGTGCGGGGTAGTTGGCCCCTATATAAGAAAACCCCCCAAATATCGGGACTGTCCCTATAAAATCGGGACATCTGGTCACCCTAATTAGAGGAAACACAAAAATGGCATAAAGACACTTTTGTTCCTCTCCCCTTGTCTCCTGCGCAGCTCAGTAAGACTGGACACTATGTACAGTCTCCCTTGGCTTGATCTTGCAGCCTGCTCTTAGCACACAAACATATACAAGCTCATACTCAGCATGAAAGCATAATTAAAAACTCTTGTTCTGATATTATGTGTTTCCATAACTCCATAGGCTCCAGTACAGAGTGAGCTTCATTTAGTTTATAGTGGATTTGGGTATAATATTCGAGTTTAGGTACATGCCATCTTCTACCTGCCTAAGGAGGTGATTTCAGGGTGGTAAAGAAGATTAAGCCTAATGGGTGAACAGCAATTAGCATGTGAGCTGCAATTCCAGGAGCCTGAAGGAGTTTGTTTGCAATAATCTGAAAAAAAGATTGTTTTGTTCTGAATGAGCTAGAGGCCAGACTGATAAGAGGATCAGGAAAAAGAGGGAAGGGTAAATGAGGTAATGAGGGACCTGTTCTGCCATCAGTTGCTGAACCCACACGGCTATTTTCCATTCAGTTTAAATCAGAGATCCTTAAAATTGGCTGCCTAGTTTAAATTACTGTACTCAGGTTTTCCCCTCTTTCACATACACGTCGATTTTAGTTTTGTCCTGCTGCTGAACAGATCATAGGTAATGCAAATGAGTGAGGAACAAAGAATTGTATCTGGGCTCAATGAACTAGTTACTCCTATTCTCTTTTCCTAAGTATACAATATTTGTTACATTATATGCACGAAGCCAGATTAATTGCAATGTTTCAGCTGAAATGTTGGTCCCACCAAAGTTAATAAATCTGATTAATGCTCCTGTAGAAACTTAAACTCAGTCTCCTTGCATTACAAGAGGGCCTCTCAATTCATGAAGACACAGTTAATGCAGTGCTACAAAATGCATTGAAGGTTACAGAAATAGATGCAGTTTGACTGTACATCAAGAGCACACCAATGTTACATTAGAAGTCATACATGCCAAGGGACAGAGTTAAGGTTTTTGTCAGGAAATTATCCCATAGAACCTGGTAGATGAGTATTTGCTCACCTATGCCCTTTCATACCTTTCTCATTTAAGGCCTCAAGAATGCTCCCAAATGTCAAATTCACCTGCAATTCCCTCATCAAGCATCCCATCCCGACCATGGCTGCAGTTACAGAACCCTTCATACATCCTATGTCTAACAAGCACCTGGTTCTAACATCTGTCTGACAAACATAGTCCTGTCCACCCTCAGCTGCTGAGTACGCCCCTTTCTCACATCTTGTCCAGAGCCAAGACCATCCCTCTGTCCCTCCCTCCCAGCTATGGAAATCCTGTCATACTCCCCTCCCAACTGTAAATCATTTCATCATCATCCATTCCAACCCCAAGTGCCCATCTCCCAACAAAAGACAAGCACCCAGTCCTGGCCTGCCATCTCTCAGAATGCATGTAAGGCCTCAGTCTAGCAAAGCACTTAAGCATGTGCTTAACTTCAAGCATGTGAGTAGTGTCACAGATTTCAGTAAAACTATTCACATAATTAACCACAAACAAGTATGGCAAAGAATCTACAGAGCTGATTCTGGGTCCATGCAAATCATGTAGCTTCTGGTTGTATGTGTCACATATTCATACATACGTAGAGGCTGGTGTTTGTGAGTTAGAGTACATGGAAAGCATGTACTGGTTGGGAATTTTTCATTGAAATGTTTCTCTGCCAAAAAATGCTGATTTGTCTAAACAGAACTAAACAGGAGCCATAAAAATTTTTAGGAAAAAAAGTTTTGAGATGGTAGAAATGTCCTGCGTCAACATTGTCAAACCAGAAAGTTTTGCTTCACAGAGTTGAAATGACTTAGTTACACTAAAAAATATTTTAAAAAGAAAAAAAGGTGGAAATCAAAACCAAATGTTTTGATTGACCCAAACCAAAAAGTCTCAGATTATCTTTTTCTGAAAAATGTTGAGATGGGAAACATTTTCAAAAGTGTGAAAGTTTTTGCAGGATAGAAAAACAATTTGCTGCCCTGCCCTCCATGAGACACTAGCGGGAAGGTGATGGATAGAACGAGGAGTAGTTATTGGCTTCTTTCTTTTCGAGGAAAGTAGTGTCCCATAGGCCTCTTTCAAACTACCTCAGCAAATTGGTAGAACCAGCTCTGAGACCCTGTCTCCATAATCACAGCAGTCCTAGCTTTCAAAATATGCCATTGCGCTCTCTCTCTCTACTGTTTTGTTGATCTTAGACATAGGAGCTAAGGTTTCAGTGCTGAACTAGAATAGATATTTAGTCATGGTTCTCTAAGGCTAACAATAGAACAACTAGCATATGGAAATGTTACATACCTGGGATTACTTTACTTTACATATCTAATGAAATGAACAATTTACATCCACTCTTTCCATTAAGCATGTAAATGAAGTGATTTGGGACAAAACAAGGGATTCATTTTATGGCTATTAACTTTGACAGTCCTAGATGACGGACTATAAAACTCTATAATCTCTAAACAGTTTTGTTACCTGTCTATGGACCCCTTCTGTTTCAGCTGTATGTTTTTTGAGACTTGGTGATCGGTATTGCAGGATGTTGTCCATTTGCTTTCCTTTTAGGAATGATCAAATATTACCAGCACTTCATTCTGAATTATGCCATAATGACAGTGCCACGGGATCAGTTATTCCCTTAGACACCTCCTGAGAACAGGCAAGAGTGTCTTTGGAAATAGTCACAGAACTGAAAATGTCACTCATATTCCCACCAGTGCTTATTAATTTTTCCTGTGGATACTCAGTGATTGTTGTAACTTGAGATGTGTCAGCACTGACCACAGGGACTATTTTCTTTGAAACTTAGGACAGAGCAGACATGCTATTTGCATCCCAAGTTTGACCCCCACATTGCATAATGAGAAGCAATAGCGTGTTTATTGGCTTCTGAGAATGAGACATGGATCTCGTTTCCACCTGCTCATATTTGGATCACCCATGTTTAACAGCTCATCTGGCTGCTTCAGGCTTTGGCTACAGGCCAGCTCACAATGATAGCTGGGCACAACTATGTTATAATTTCAAATGACAATTTGTGACAAGCTGCTAGCAGTGTGATACTCCTCCTTCCATGGTCCATGCCTACAGATTACTGTAAACACTATGAGACCGGGCTCAGTTCTGCTCTGCATTATACCTGTGCAACTACACTGACTTCAACAGGGTTTTATTGGTATAACTGACAGCAGAATTTGTCCCATTCTCTTCAGCTAAAAAGACACAGAGAGGTAGGAGATAATATAATAGAAAGTTAGCTAAAGAGTTTCAGTGAGACTTCAGTGGGAAGCCTTCTCTATCTGAAGTGGCCTCATTGTAACCAATGCCTGAGACAAACCATTCTTTGAATATTTCTACCTTGACTTAGTATGAGACTAAATGATCACTGGTCTTGCCTATCATTGCTACTTAGTTTTATCAGTATTATTAATCGCATACTGCCAACAGTGTGCTTATCCCTTTACATACAAGTAGAATGACAAGGTCCCTGGCTTGAAGAGTTTATAATCCAGATCAGGAATTCTCAGATATTTTCATAGTATGGACCACATCTTAATAAAGATATTGTTTCTGGAACCCCCTCCACTCCCATTCACAATCACATAACATATTTGTAGTAACTATATGGATTATTTACATGGAAAAGTAATATTAGCAAAGCAGTGCTGTATTATTATTATTATTTCCATTTTTAACACGTGATAAGAAGAGTAGACTACCCCCCATGGGACCAGCCAGCTCTACACAGGCCACGAGCAGCCACTCCAGGGACCACAGTTTCGAAACCACTGATCTAAAGAATCTTACTGTGACGGGTTCGTTCACAGAGATCCCCTAGGGACTGTAACCTGATGTGCTGAAATTACCTCTGAGCCCATTTTCCCTGCCAGCTTGGGACTTCCAGAACCCTGCCTTGTTGAGCCAGACAGGCTAGTCTGTGGCAACCCAAACCCAGGGTCTGGTCCATGCCCCCAAAGCTGCAGACTTAATTGAAAACAGCTCAGCACCCAGACACACAGTCTCCAATGGGATCCAAACCCTAAATAAATCCATTTTACTCTGTATAAAGCTTATACAGGGTACATTCATAAATTGTCTGCCCTCTATAACACTGATAGAGAGATATGCACAGCTGCTTGCTCCCCGAGGTTTTAATAGCTTACTCTGGGTTTACTAATAAACTAAAGTGATTTTATTGAGTATAAAAAGTAGGATTTAAGTGATTTCAAGTAATAACAGACAGAACAAAGTAAGTCACCAAGCAAAATAAAGCAAATACATTAAGAAACTGATTACAGGTAATATCTCACCCTCAGAGATGTTTCAATAAGCTTCTTTTACAGACTAGACTCCTTCCAAGTCTGGGCCCAGTCCTTTCCCCTGGCACAGTCCTTGTTAGTTCCAGCAGACATCTCAGGTAAGCAGGGGTTTTCTCATGACTGGCAGCCCCTTTTGTCCTGCTCCACCCCTTTCATAGCTTTGGCACAAAGTGGGAATCTTTTGTTTCTCTGGGTCCCCACCCCTCCTTCTAAATGGAAAAGTACCAGATTTAAGATGGATTCCAGTATCATGTGACATGGTCACATATCCTGTGAGACCCCAGACTCCATTCTTCCTGGGCTGGCCCACAGGTACACAGGAAGGTTTGCAAGTAAACAGAGCCATTTACAGTTCATTGATTCTGAAGCACCCTTAATGGCTTCTACTTAATATGTTTAGATCAGTAATACAAGTTTATATCTTAGTCTCCTAACTCCAGACATAGAAATAATACGTGCAAACGAATAGGATGAACACACTCAGTAGATTATAAGCTTTGTAATGATACCTTATAATAGACCTTTTGCGTAAAGCATATTCCAGTTACATCATATTCACATTCATAAGCATATTTTCATAAAGCATATGGAAGCACACTTACATTCTTTGAATCTTCTACCGTGCATATATTGGACCTCAATTTATTTTTTCTTATACATGTAAGGTATGTTAAAAACAGAGAGATGAAACATATCAAAATAGCAGTATGCCATTTGGAGGCCAGTGGCGGAAACGAATGCATTAATAGAATTTTAAAAGGAAAACACAGAAGTTATGAGGTTTATCTCATAGGGAGGTCATATTATGCACCATTGTACATTATCAGACATTTAAGCACATTATAATAGAATATAGCCAGTATCCTAGATTGCTGGCAAGGAACTATTTACAAGTTGAGAATTTGAAACTAAAAGCCATTTTCATCAGCAAAACGCTAAAAAGATGAACCGTACATCTCTTTTTTGAACCTTTAGAAACTTATGATGCAAGCTAACAAAATAGAGCAGAAAAATAGCACATTGATCTTCAATTAAGGGATAAAGAAAATGTGCTCATAGCAAAGCTTGAGGAGGATATAGTGTACACTACTTATGAGAAAATTTATTGAACGGGAAAAGCAATGATCTAATATGGCATAAGCACTTTTCTCAAGCTTTTGTTTCTAAAATAAATTAGTAACAGAAATGTTGTACACTGCCAGTACAGACAATTTGTTCATCAAAATTTGTTTCACTATATGATATAGCTCAAAGAACACTTTGTATTTGAAACACCTGTGATTACATGATACTTAAGATTTAGAAGGCCAAACAGTTATCCCTGAGATATTGGTCCTTGGTGCCATCTTGTGTTGATACTGTATGCTTCTCAGTGTTTAAAGAGGCTGATTTTCATAGTGCAATGCTGTTCTACATCTGCCTCTGTGTGCCTCTGAGAAAAACACAGCTCCATCTGTTCAATACCCAAGAATGACTAGTTTTTTTAAAAAATAGACCTCTGCCACCACTGCCCTAGCAGCTTGATTGTGAAAATCAGTGATTTTCAAGGGGTTTTTTTTTTTTTTTGAGTAAAAAGGCCTATAGTGTGAAAAGTGCTTTTTACTGAACTAGTAGGGAGAGGTAATGCTATTGCATTTATAGAAATATCTCCCATGAGTTACTGACCAGTTGGCATCGCCGTATGTCTCTTTAAGTTCTGTAAAAAAAAAAAAAAAAATTCTGAGCATGTCAATGTTTACTTTATGACACCGGATATCTTAGAATAGGGTGACCAGATAGAAAGTGTGAAAAATCGGGAAAGGAGGTGGGGGGGTAATAGGCACCTATATAAGAAAAAGTCCCAGATATCGGGACTGTCCCTATAAAATTGGGACATCTGGTCACCCTGTCTTAGAAACAGATATAGTTTCTGTATAGAAAATATACAGCAGGCAAAAAGGAGACACACAAAACGGATGCCCACATTTTCAAACTTCAGTGCCTAAAGTGAGTCATCTAAACTGGTGTCCTACTTTTCAAAGGTGGTGAGCACCCACAACTCCTAATGAAGTAAATGAGTGTTGAGAGTTTGAGTTTAAAAATCAAGGCATTTATTTCAGTGTTAGGGTATTAGGTGACTAATTTAAGGCACCCAGGTTTGAAAAAGGCAGCATGTCTTTAAAAAGGTGACTTTTTGTGATCCATTTAGGGAAAAGCAACCAGGGAGGGTAAAAGAAGAACTTATCTGGATCTTTTCTGTGTTCTCAAACTGATTTTACTGTATGTGGAGCTGTTCTGAAGAGTTGGGTTTCATTTTATTTGTATGTGCTTTTAATATCTGTACACTTCCTACTTTTCACTTGGCTGCAAAGCAGAAAAACTGTAGTGCAAGCGGAGCTATTCTTGTGGTACTTCAATATGACCCAGGCCAAGAAATACTAAAGATCTCACAAGAAAACCAAATCTTTTGAAATTACCAGGATGAATTCTCACTCAAATAGGATGAGATAAATTTATCAAAACTTCTGAACCAAGCCTTCAAATCTTTTGACGTTCACCCATAACATACAGTAGCTTCTATAACGTTTGCTACCTTTACTCCCTGTGAGCATGCTTCACTTCCCTCATTGAACCAGTTATTAATCCTTATTTTCCCCTTTCTGAGCATGTAGCTATGGCTCACCTCTAACTTTGTTCAGTTGCTTTACTTTTTAATCACATTTGCTGCTCATGAAAGGTGCTAGATTGATAGCACAGGAAACTGAGCAGCAGACATGGCACAGCACAAATTTCTTTATACACCCCCGTCTGTGTTTAGATTAACACAAAACCCAATCAAGCACCGATCCAGGCTCTAGGTGCCTTTGCCATATAGTAAAACAATAGCCACATACTACAGTAAAAAACAAACTTAGTAGCTTCCTCAAAGCTAACAAGTGGAAAAAACATCAACACTCCAGGCACTGATCCCATCCATCAGTGCACAAATCCCAGGCCTCAGTACACCTCTCCCTCCCCAATAGCCTAGGAAGAGATATGGGCTTTGTAGCCTTATCTACTGCCTATATGCTTTTACCTCTGATCTGTAGGGACCAATCTTAAGAGTGAGAATGTAGTTCAACCTTCATGTACATTTGATTCTTGGACTCTCTGCTGTGTATCAACTAGCCCTAACTATGGTGTCTGAGGTAGACGACATCCTACTCTTAAGTAAACAGAATTCACCCAACTTTCACATGTGATACCAACTATTTTCTATGAGTACAGACCTAGCAAGCTTCAGACCTTTCGTCTAGAAGAGAAGCACTTCGATCTCTATTAATTATTCTCTCTCTCTCTGACTGATACACACACACACACACCTTGGATTGAATGTAAAAATGCAATCACATTGTCACATGTTGTTATAAGCATGCATTTGTGGCTTGTATATCCCTACGGCCTGATTCTCTACTGTCTTGCACCTTCTCTAGGTATGAATCGCTGCCAAGTCTGAATGGCAGAATTTTACGCCCACTTTGTCGAGGTGTTCATGGTTACAAAAAGGGCAACGTGGAGGAGAACCAGATCCAAGGTTTTTCTCTCTCGCTCTCATTCAGTTACCTGATTCACCTCAATGGAATTGGTCTGGTCTTATGAAAAAGGTCTAACAGTGTAATCTGCTGACAGTTAATTAGCGGCACTTATGTAACCAAATCTTTGCTTTAGCCATGAGATAGATAGGTATCCACTGATTCTGAGCTATTCTAATAATTTTGGGCCATCACTATTAAGAGTCATCAGTCCACCTGAAGCTGCATTTCTTGTAATAAGACACATACATGTCTCAGCTACATTAATGCATCTGCTAGTCACAAAGTGTTACATGCAAGACGTCAGAAAAATCTGACACATACTGTAATGAAATATGTTATATACTGAAATGCACATTCAATGCCTTCATTCCTCTGATTGATGCATCTCTTTGAGCCTGATTCAAAGCCAAATGGAAATATTTGTATAGTTTCAGAGGGCTTTGCATCAGGCCCTTAAACTGTCAAACAATAATTAACCTATCTTTCTAATAGGGAAGGTAGTTAGGCTTTGTGTATGGGCACCTCTCTTGCCTTGTATCTAACCCCGTGCTCTTTTCCTTTATCCAAGCTAACAAAACTTGCATTTTGGATTTTGTGAATAGTATTAATTAGCATTTCACATACTTAAGATGAATTTGAAAATACACTTAATTATATCAATTTCAAGATTTTATCCAATAATTGTTTGCATGCTTTTTATTCATCTTTCATGCATGGCAAACAAAATGTGCATTATTATTTTAAAATACTCACCATCTCTTAAATGCCTTTACAGAATACACCATTCCTCCGATTTCAAATACTTCATTTCTCATGGAACACTCAAATAAGGACCTAGCTGGCCAGTAAGGTGAGTTCTTCACTATAAGCCGGCTATGTCTAATTATAAAAGATGAAGGCTTTGAAAATTTACATAATTGCTAGCTTTGGTAGGGGTCGGTAACATATTTGCATTAGCTACTTATGCTTCATACCAACACTTTTAAGCACCACTTATCAAAAATAAGTCTACCAAGTCAGAGGTGCTTACGTGTCTAAATATTGTAACCTGCTAAATATGGGTAGTACCGCCTATTTATATCACTAAGAGGTACACAGGCTTTAAAAAAATAAAGGTGTTTGCTTTGTTTTGTTTGGCACTTAGATACGAAGGTGATAGGTGCTTCAGAAATATCACATATAGGATTTAAAATGTTCCATTCCTTTAAAATAAATTTGTTTTAGTTACCAAAAATGTTTTGGTAATGTTCAATTTAATTCATACCTTAGGATTTTCTTCTGTTTACTGCTATGTCTCAATCATGAATCTTTCATTCTAGATACAGGAATTGCTGTAATTTTGTTCCTTAACAATTTGCAGGACATTAGCAGCTTCCTATTCTTCTGGTCCAATTGTAACTCTTTAATAACTGAAATATCCACTGCATTTGTCCAACATTAATTTCCCCCTTTTTCTATAGTAGGAAAATTCCATTGAACTTACAGCTACATGACATACAGACTATACAACACAAAACAATAGAGCACGTACATTTCAAATTCTCTGTGCTTAAAAAAAGAGTAAGATTATGTTACAAACACATCTTTTTCTTATTACGTTCAACGTCAGCAAGCACTCTTTGGGAAACCTGACTCTGAATGTTTCTTTTCTCTCATTTTTATCGTATATAGTGATTTGATGGTTTTTGAACTCTGGATCAATTTGGTGACACTGTGGCTGATCTTATTTATCTCTGCTTTGCTTGGCCTCTCTTTCGTTCTGAGGCTCCAGTCTCCCATTTTCCTCCAGCGGTTCATTAGACTTGATCTCTTTTAGCCTTTTTACTCTCTCTCCTTTCCCCCCACCCACATTGGACTCCAGGTTGCTTTCTTCCATAGGTTCCGCTATAGGTTAAGCCTAAATTCTTATCCCCTCTTCTCTAACTCACAGTCAGTATTTGATTCGGTGTTTTTTTAACTCTCTCTATAAATAACTAGGCCTGGGTCCAGCCCTAATTAGTATGAAAAGTGGGCTAACGTTTGCACAATGAGATGCAATCATTTCACCCAGTACAGTAACTCCTCACTTAAAGTCGTCCTGGTTAATGTTGTTTCGTTCTTACGTGGCTGATCAATTAGGGAACATGCTCATTTGCAGTTGTGAAATGCTCCATTCTAACGTCGTTTGCAGGCTATCAATGGCAGTTTAGCTGTCTCTTTCCCCACTGCCATGTGCTGCTCTCCAAGACTCCTGCCTGCTTGCTGTGTGTGGGGGGAAGGGGAAGAAGAGGGGGGGGCTATGTCAGTGTGCCCGCTTGCTGTGTGGGAGAGGGAGGGGAAGAAGAGGGGAGGCTGTCCCCTGGCACCTTGCTTACCCCATCTTCCATAGAATGGGGGGACACATGAGGGAGGGAGCTTCTGCGGTAGGCAGAAGCTGCAGCTGCAGGGATTGCTGATCTAATTAACAAGGCAGTGTACTTCTGACCCCACTCTTGATACCTAATTATAAATGCGCATCTCTATCTCTGAAACACATCTTTCCTGCTGGCTTGTAGAGTGTGAGAGTTAACCCTTGAGGGCTCAGTGGAGTGCTAGTTCATGGTGAAAAAAATTTCCCTGGAACCTAACCCCCTTATTTACATTAATTCTTATGGGGAAATTGGATTCATTTAACATCATTTTTTAGCTTAAAGTCGCATTTGTCAGGAACATAACTACAACGTTAAGTGAGGAGTTACTGTAATACCCATTGCTAGAACAGCAGCAGAATTGTGCAGTTAACAGTCAACACTGAGAAGCAACTTAAAACTTCCTTTTTAAAAAGTTTGCTGGGCTGGTACAAGCTTCCATGCAATGAACCAAATATATGAAGTCAAAGGAGAAACAAGCGCTTAGAAGAGCTATTATGAGACTCAGAATACAGTATCTCACTCCATACATGTCTCTAGTAATTTGGCTATTTGTCATATTATATAATATATGTTTTTGTATATTTATACTTGGATACCTTAGATGCCTTCATCCTGCATCAATGTGGCACAATTGTTCACTCAGAAATAAGGAAATGCTTAAATTAAGGGTGCACTTGTAATCTTCACTCTGCCTTCTTGAGCACGTGGATTACAATGCAGTCTTTAACTGATCACATGATGCTCCTCAAAGGATCATAGAAGATTAGGGTTGGAAGAGACCTCAGGAGGTCATCTAGTCCAACCCCCTGCTCAAAGCAGGACCAACCCCAACTAAATCATCCCATCCAGGGCTCATCAAGCCGGGCCTTAAAAACCTGTAAGGAGGGAGATTCCACCACCTCCCGAGGTAACCCATTCCAGTGTTTCACCACCCTCCTAGTGAAACAGTTTTTCCTAATATCCAACCTAGACCTGCTCCACTGCAACTTGTTCTGTCATCTGCCACCACTGAGAACAGCCTAGTTCCATCCTCTTTGGAACCCCCTTCAGGTAGTTGAAGGCTGCTATCAAATCCCCCTCACTCTAATCTTCTGCAGACCAAATAAGCCCAGTTCCCTCAGCCTCTCCTCATAAGTCATGTGCCCCAGACCCCTAATCATTTTCGTTGCCCTCTGCCGGACTCTCTCCAATTTGTCCACATCCTTTCTGTAGTGGGGGGACCAAAACTGGATGCAACACTCCAGATGTGGCCTCACCAGTGCCGAATAAAGGGAATAATCACTTCTCTTGATCTGTTGGCAATGCTCCTACTAATGTAGCCTAATATGACATTAGCCTTCTTGGCAACAAAGGAACACTATTGACTCATATCCAGCTTCTCATCCACTGTAATCCCCAGGTCTTTTTCTGCAGAACAGCCGCTTAGCCAGTGGGTTCCCAGACTATAGCAGTGCATGGAATTCTTCCGTCCTAAGTGCAGGGCTCTTTGTCCTTGTTGAACCTCATCAGATTTCTTTTGGCTTAATCCTCCAATTTGTCTATGTCACTCTGGACCCTATCTCTACCCTCCAGCGTATCTACATCTCCCCCCGACTTAGTGTCATCCATGTACTTGCTGAGGGTGCAATCCATCCCATCATCCAGATCATTAATGAAGATTTTGAACAAAACTGGCCCCAGGACCGACCCCTGAGGCACTCCACTTGATACCGGCTGCCAACTAGACATCAAGCCATTGATCACTACTCGTTGAGCCCTACGATCTATCCAGCTTTCCATCCACCTTATAGTCCATTCATCCAATCCATACTTCTTTAACTTGCTGGCAAGAATACTGTGGGAGACCATATCAAAAGCTTTGCTAAAGTCAAGGTATATCATGTCCACCACTTTCCCCGTATACACAGAGCCAGTTATCTCATCATAGAAGGCAATCAGGTTGGTCAGGCATGACTTGCCTCTGGTGAATCCATGTTGACTATTCCTGATCACCTTCCTCTCTCCAAGTGCTTCAAAGTGGATTATTTGAGAACCTGCTTCATGATTTTTCCAGGGACTGAGGTGAAGCTGACTGGTCTGTAGTTCCCCGGATTCTCTTTCTTCCCTTTTTTAAAGATGGGCACTATATTTGCCTTTTTCCAGTTGTCCAGGACCTCCCCTGATCGCCACGAGTTTTCAAAGCTAATGGCCAATGGCTCTGCAATCACATCAGCCAACTCCCTCAGCACCCTAGTATGCATTGCATCCAACCCCTTGGACTTGTGCATGTCCAGCTTTTCTAAATAGCCCATAACCTGTTCTTTCACAACTGAGGGCTGCTCACCTCCTCCCTATACTGTGCTACCCAGTGCAGCAGTCTGGGAGCTGACCTTGTCTGTGAAGACAGAGGCAAAAAAGCATTGAGTACTTCAGCTTTTTCCACATCATCTGTCATTAGGTTGCCTCCCCCATTCAGTAAGGGTTCCACACTTTCCCTGAACTTCTTCTTGTTGCTAACATGCTTGTAGAAACTCTTCTTGTTACCCTTCACATCCCTTGCTAGCTGCAACTCCAATTGTGGTTTGGCCTTCCTGATTACACCTTTGCATGCGTGAGCAATATTTTTATACTCTTCCCTAGTCATCTGTCTAAGTTTCCGCTTCTTGTAAGCTTCCCTTTTGCATTTAAGCTCATCGAAGATTTCTCTGTTAAGCCAAGCTGGTCACCTGCCATATTTGCTATTCTTTCTGCACATCGCAATGGTTTGTTTCTGCACCCTCAATAAGGATTCTTTAAAATACAGCCAGCTCTCCTGGACTCCTTTCCCTCTCATATTAGCCTCCCACAGGATCCTGCCCATCAGTTCCCTGAGGGAGTCAAAGTCTACTTTTCTGAAGTCCAGGGTCCATATTCTGCTGCTCTCCTTTCTTCCTTTTGTCAAGATCCTGAACTCAACCATCCCATGGTCACTGCTGCCCAGGTTGCCACCCACTTCTACTTCACCTACCAATTCTTCCCTGTTTGTGAGCAGCAGGTCAAGAGGAGTACGCCCCCTAGTTGGTTCCTCCAGCACTTTCACCAGGAAGTTGTCCCCAACACTCTGCAAAAACTTCCTGGATTGTCTGTGCACTGCTGTATTGCTCTCCCAGCAGATGTCAGATGTAAACCATGCATTTACAATTTGATGGTCCTTACCTGGGCCTTTTCCTTCAACAGGGAGGATGGATGAGAACATGACTTGAGGACCATTGTCCTCAAACTCCTTTATCCTTCTTCTCAGAGCCACATAGTCTGCAGTGACCAACTCAAGGTCATTCTTGGCAGTATCATTGGTGCCCATGTGAAGAAGAGGAAGGGATAGTGGTCCGAGGGCTTGATTAGTCTCAGCAGACACTCCATCACATCCTGAATTCTAGCTCCAGGCAAGCAGCACACTTCTAAAGTTTCCCAGTCTGGACGGCAGATGGATGAGTCTGTCCCCCTTAGGAGGGAGTCCCCGACCACCACCACCTATCTCCTCCTCTTGGGAGTGGTGGTTGTGGAACCCCCATCCCTAGGACAATGCAACTCATGCCTTTCAGTCAATGGGGTCTCCTTCTGATCCCTTCCCTCAAAAGACTCTTCCAAACCATTCTCTGCCGTAGTACCTGTGAAGAGAGCCTGAAAACGGTTTCTTACCTTTATCTACACTGGGAGTACATGGATTCTCCTCTTTCTTCTTCTGGAGGTCACATGCTGCCAATTTTCTTCTTCTTAGAGCAATAGATTTTCTTTATGCAATCAGGAAAAACTGTTGTAAATACTTTTGTTAAGTTATAAAGAAGACCAATAGTAATTAAATATGTTCAATGCACTGTTTTATTTGTGCTTCTTTCTGCTCAGTCCATATTACCGCTTGTTTCTCTTCTGCTGTTTTAATATTGGGATGGTTCCTGCACTCAGTTCTCAGGCAACTCTCTCACTGAATTTAATGAAGCGACAAAGGGTCCTGTGGCAC
Source organism: Macrochelys suwanniensis (assembly GCA_033296515.1). Classification (NCBI taxonomy): domain Eukaryota; kingdom Metazoa; phylum Chordata; order Testudines; family Chelydridae; genus Macrochelys; species Macrochelys suwanniensis. Next base: position 33,140,678 of record CM065784.1, on the reverse strand, counting down.
CTTATAGACTAACAGAGGTATTGGAGCATAAGCTTTCGTGGGTGAATACCCACTTCTTCGATACCCACGAAAGCTTATGCTCCAATACCTCTGTTAGTCTATAAGGTGCCACAGGACCCTTTGTCGCTTCTACAGATCCAGACTAACATGGCTACCCCTCTGATACTGAATTTAATGGGACTTTTGCCTGAGTAAAGATTGCTCTGAAGTGTGAAATGTTTTGCAAAGCTCTAATCACAAAGTGTTTCAAAGGAGCAACTTGTCCACCTTACAGGTCTCATCATGTTCAATACGTCTGCTAATGATAACTGCTCGGTCTCCAGTTAATTTCACTTGTCAAGTAGATCATGAGCTGCTTAGCACAATTTTGGAGAAAATGATACCCAGGAACATATTCACCCCTGGTGTAAGTGGGCCACAATCTTCAGTGGAGTTTATGTCATTGGTGACTTTGGCCATCGGTTTTGGGTCTTTCTGAATCTAAGATGTTTGCAGTTTTGTTGTAGCCTTGTTGGTCTTGAAGAAGAAATCTGTGTAAACTCAAAAGCTTGTCTCTTTCATCAACAGAAGTTGGTCCAAGAAAAGATGTTACCTCACCTGCCTTATCTCTCTGAATCTAAGATGGATATTTTGAGCTAACACAACAACAGCTGCAAAAATAATAGTAGCATCATACAGAAAAGCCCCAAACCTAATCTACATACAGAAATACAGCACAGAATAAATAGAAACACGGTAGGGGAACAATGAAAATATTAGTTACTAGGGTAACCAGAATGGACACATCTGAATAATGGTTAACTTTACCATGGCTAACTGGTTTTGAAAGTATAGCTGATGCTAACAGGGCTTAAAATGGAGATCTCTTACGGTGCCCTTGAGGATCACACAATTCATGCACCTTGGTGTGATGAGTTTTTAGTCAGTGGGCATATTTTAGGTGCCCATGGTCCAAAAGCAACATGATGTCTGTCAAGTTAAGTGCATGCATAAGACTCTGCAGGTTCAGGGCCTGAATTGCCTTTCACTCCCTTGTTAGTATTAGGATGCAGATCATTACAAAGTCAAAAACATTTACAGAGCAGTATCACATTATGTCACCTCCTAGGGAGTTTCCTTACATTAACATCTTCAAAACTCAGCTCTGTTTAAAAAAAAAAAGGGGGGGGGTATAAAAAGATATTTCTTTGAATATCTAGGTTCTTCCCAAGATGTGGCAGCTTCAAAGGTGTTCCCAGCAGAGTGATAGAAGTTCTAGTTTAAACTAAAGGTAAATTGAAAGATCCTAAGTACTTGGCCCGCCCATGGAGGACTCAAACTGGCTGGTTTGGTAGAACTGTCACACAAATATACCTCTTCTCTCCTCCCCCAGAATAAGAGCCTGGTTATGCATTGCTTGTGCAGTTTTCAGTGGGAGTTTTGCATGCACAAGGATTTGGTGTAAATTTTTTAAAAGGTAAAAACTGCCTGCCATGCAAAAGCCTCAAAAGGAACTTCCTTATAGTTAAGCTGTGTAATTTTATTTTTAGATATTTACATGTTAACATTTCTGTTGCTCATTTTAGTAGAACTCTGGCTATGAGAGGTCCTCCTCCAATACCAAGGTTGCTACACAGGACATCCTCTAGCATTGTCCAGTCTAGTCGATAGAGCCTGTATTGCAGTTTAAGCCACAGCTCTCAGCAAGGGGGTGAGGAGAGACTCTACCTTAGCCCTGGGTGAAATTTTGTACCCATTGAAATCAATGGCAAAACTCCTATTGACTTCTGTGAAGCCAAAATTTCACCCAGTCGTCACTGCTTAGGCAGTCGTCACTGCTATACCCTTTAAAAGGATGCCATGTGTCCACTGGTTGAACTTTAGCTCCCATGTAGATTTTTAGCACTGCTACCATCAAGGATAAAGACTGCGGCTGCTTCCCATGTGTGAGGTAAAAGGGTAAAGGTCAGTCTAGCATTCATCCCTCAGACTGCAAATCTGTAAAATGGGAATAATAATTTGTCTCTACCTCACAGGAGTGCTGTGAACTTTATTTAGTGTTTGTGAAGCTTTGTCAGATCCTTACGTGAAAAACACTAAAGAACTACAAAGTACTAGTCTTACTGAGATGCGGATTAATATTGTAATACTGGCATTCCAGCTCATTACCCTTCTCAAGTAGTGATTGGATTAAATTTGTTTTCAATTCAAAACTCATATTCAGAATTGGAAAATGTACATTAACAAAAAATATTCTTTTTCAAGGCTAGCACTTTTCGGGCCTGATTCCCTTCTCACTTACAGTTTTATGCCAATGTAACTCCAGTGACTGCAGGAGTTGCCCCTGATTTCCACCAGTGTAGCAGAGAGGAGAATAAGGCCTTATATATTTCTGAAAGAACATTTTCTGATGTTAGTTTCCAGTGGTACCAATCTTTCCTTAACATATGGTACAAAATTCTGAAATGCATGAAATATTCAAAAATCATGTAATTTTACCTGTTATATTATTCTGTTTGTGTAAGTAAAGTTGTGGGTATTTAAAATTTGTGTTAGGGAATAGGGCTCTGTGTTTCTGTTATTTAGAAACCAATAGGCTTTAAGGGTATATTATTGCATGTGAATGGTAAGCTGTAGTTCATGACCTAGATCTAATGGTTACTTTATCAGTTGCAATGGACAATTAAGAGACTGAGTAGTGAAACTGACATTGAAGAGCAGATTTTGCCTCCAAGCAGCTTTCAGGATTTAGATTTCACTATATCATGTTCAGAAAGGTCAGAGCTCCGGCCAGATGACCAGTATAGGAGTGCAGATGGCACTGTATGTCACCTGACTGCTATGGGCCTCCACAACCTGCTGTAGAGCTCTGGAGTTCACAGAAAGGTTACAGAGATATACAACTGCAGTGCATTACGGGTTTGTGAGCAACATGGCACTCCTTTTGCTGAGCTGCATGTAATACAAGAAATGTATACAGTAACCAAAGCCAGAGGTGCAATGACAGATCACAGTCACAGACACAGCAAGGATGTCGCTCAGACAAAGAGCTTCAAATCCTTACTTCTGATCACTACCCAATATATAAATACATGGTTAATAGGTATACTCTTCACCACCCCCAGTTACATAATCTTCCTTTTTCCTTTCCTCCCCTGCAAAATATTAGGAACCCAATTTTTAAAATGATTAGCAAACATATGTGCAAAATACATGTCTATTTGTGCCGGTGACACGATATTTGTCTATGCAAAACAGATAACTGTATGCAAGTGACCAACACTGGTCATTTCATTTGTATAATTCTCTGCCACAGTCAGATTTTCTTGGCGGGCTGCCTCTCTATACAGTTGGCCCTCTTTCTGTGCCATGACTCAATTTGCATGCTCAATTATGGTATATACATACACTTTAGGTACATATTTTCAAGTGCAATCATGCATCTAACCATTAAAAAAACAAAACAAAACAAACAAAAAAAAGGTGTGCTATGGCCCTATTTTGAACTTTCTAGAAAATAGCACGGAATAGCTTGCCTCATTCTAAAAATTGATTCAAAGGAGATCCAAAGTCTGAAAGCTACTTTAGCTAGTTTTGTGGCAATTTCTAAGGATAACTTTAAAAGAAGAGATATTATTTGAGGGCTTCTGCAAGATGACCCATCACAAGTCTCCCTACCTGATTCAGACTGGCTATAATTTCATGTTAGGAGTCTGGGAAAACCAATTTTCATTTAAAAAAACCCCCTAATCCTGGCCAGAGTTGGATTAGAAATGTCTGTCTTTCAAAAGCGGTGGATGGGTGAAAGATTATTCTTGGCTGATTACTCTGCTCTCATCAAAAACAGTTGGTTCACAGTCTCACAGCCCTCCTTCCCCAAAATAATGAGATTGGCTTAAAAATTGGGTGATTTTAAAAAAAATTGGGGGTCGTTTTCTTTGCTCTCTGGGTTTTGAGCTTTTAGGGCATATTTGGGTCACATTTTCAAGATTTTCTCTCCAACCACAAGGGCTACAAACTTCCTTTTGTTTTGTTTTTTAACTGAAAATTGAGATTCTCACTCAATCGCTTATATCCAGGACCTGTGGCTCTAAGTAAAAGACCAAATATCAAGAGACTCATGATAATTCATGACAATTTAGAACACTGCCTGTCAGTCCCTAGCCTCCAGGGAAGACACACACTGGCAGGTCAAAATGAGCACTTTCAGGACCAGTAAGCTTTAGTAAACCATGGTCCCAAATCAATGCTTACAAATAAAAAGGTCATGTCCCTTAGTTTCCACACAGCCCATCTGCACTCACTCACCAACACTCACCTGTCCTCCACACCACCTACAATGGTCACCAGCTGCACGAAGGATCAACACTGAGAGGGACTGTCCCCAGCCCAGCAGCAGGTGTCCTGTGCTTTGGTGAAGAGGGACGGTGTCTGACTGTGCTGATCAGGGAAAAGGTAATTGTCTGCCTACATGAAAGACATATCCATTGTAGATAATGTTTGTAGCATAGTATCCTGAACTGTAACCCAGCCAGTCCTTCCAACTCTCCCCACCTCAGAACCAACTGTTTTTGATGAGTGCAGAGTAATCAGCCAAGAATAACTGCCCGTCTTTCACCTGTTCAGGCAGCTAAGATTTTTCACCAGATATCCCAAGTCTCCCCATCTCTCTATCAGCAGTCACAGTTCCACACAGCATCCCCAATTCCCATCCCCCCATTTTCCACTTCTCCACAGTACCCTCCATTCCCTATTTTCACATGTCCTTTTTCTCTCCTAGCAAGCCCAGATCCCTCCTTTGTCCTAGCCATAGCATCCCTCACATCCCAGCTCCACAGGTAGCTCTTTTCTTGCCCTCTTTAATCACAGCCAACCTCTCTCTTCCAAGAGCCCCAGGACTGTATTCTGATCCCAGCCCTAACACCATCTCTCTTTATGGTCTTTGGACCAGACCACTCTGCTTATAATTATCATCGCTACATAGGTTAATTCATTAATAAAAATGCACCACTATTTCCCTCTTTCTCTCAATACTTCACAGTAGGGTTTTTTCCCAGAGTTGTTCCAAGGCTGTTTTCACTCCTGGAGAAGAAATGTTATAGATAGATTTTATAAATTTTATAAATACATTCCCACTCTGAAGCTTGTGGAACTCTCTATAAACAAAAACTGGGTAAATCTCACTCTTCAGTACACACCATGTTATACTTTGCAAAATCACTCTCTGACTGCACATGATGTACTGCAGCAACAAACACTCACAGTTAGTAAGAGGCTCACACTACAGGCCTTCAGTGAGCACTGTTGAACAATGATTTGGTGGTCAAAAACTAATATTGGATTGTCCAGAAAGTCACATTCACTTTCATGTAATTAAATGCATGGAGTACAGTGACATCTATAGGAGATTCTGTGTTGCTACAATAAAGCTTGTTTTTCCTTAATGCTTTGTGTACACAAGTTATTTCACAACAAAAATCTCTGTTATCTAAAATGTATTAGAGAAAGGTAAATTAAACATCAACATTTTAATGCAGGTGAGGTCTCTCCTGAGAGTTAAAATGAACTAAAACATATTCTGTAAAATACGCTCAAACACAGCTGTGAAAGCTGATGGGAAAGAGAACAATTGCTATGGTAACCATATAATGGAAATAAAAGAACATAGAAAGTAAGGAAACAAGAAAAGGAGAAGAGGATACTGTAATGACAGAGGAACACGAACATTTTGACTGAAACTTCTATAGTAAATACTGCTTAATGAACTGAATGAGAGAAACACACACATGGAATTCAAAACATGGTAAATGAATGGCCCTATTGTAAATGCTGCATTGCTTTCAGGAGCGGCACCAGCTTTTGTGCCACCCCAGGCGGCGCCTTTGGGAGAACCTGCCGTAGAAATGTCCCCGAGGACCCCGGCGTCTGAAGATTCAGCGTCGCCACCGAAATGCCGCCGAGGGACATGAAATGCCGCCCCACTAATCCTGGCGCCCTAAGCGACCGCCTAGGTTGCCTAGTGGTAGCGCCGGCCCTGATTGCTCTGTACCTTTCTGTCAATCTTTGAACGAGATGCTATTGGGGTAACTCTCATATTGAGCAGGTGCCCCATTTTCTCCTCCTACAGTGAAACCTGCAGGAGAAGGTGGAGGGGGAAGAAGTCTCTGAAGTTTCCCCTCACAGAGATATGTCTCCATTAGTTGTGTCAGGGGACTTGAGGTTTGCTGCTTTGAGGACAAGCCATGGGCTGGTCCACAATCTCTATGGATCCAGAGACACAAGTAGGAGGCCATGGCTCCTACACAAAGGCCTTATGACCACCAGATCATTGCCTTTGTGGCCCTCCTAGAGCTGCACTGAGAGGACTCTTGCAGCTGCCAGTGTTCACAAATAACCTCCATTCACAAATAACCAGTGGATGTACTCCACATTTTCACCAATGTCACTGAATACAGAATTTGGCCCCACATTGTGTCTCGCTTAAGCAAATGGAAAGGGCAATATTTTCTACTGGTTATTTCTATTAGTTCTAACTCCGACATAGCAATGAAATTAGCATGCAGCAAGTTCCTCTAGGAGGCAGTGGTCCAGGAGGGACGTGTGCAATAAAATCACTCCAAAAGGAAACAGCTCATTCTTTTACAACTTATCTGATACAACTTGCTGCTATGGCAATTAGCATTAGTCTTACCGATTGGACAGATAGCCTTTGTAGTTCTTCATATAAAAAAAAGACTCAACTCTGCCCATACTTCCAGTCTCATTTCCCACTTCACTCCTGTTGCTTGTTCTTCCCAAGCATCAATATCTTTCTCCCAAGCCTCAGACTCATACCTTCTTCCATTATGCCTGCTAATCTTAGAACTCTCATCCTCTGCTCATTTACCAAAAGGCCATCTCTAGTGTTCTTCAAATTTCAGTTCACAAAGCACTTTATGAATGAAATAATTCATCCTCAAGATTATGGCACCAGGTCATTCCTGGTACTTTAGACTCTGCCCTGTATTATCTGCATCAGGATTTGAAAAATTCACTTTCCCACTGGTCAGTGACAAATAGAAAACTTTCCTCTGTGTGTTTGTTTGTGTGTATTTATATATAGCAGGAATAAATAAATTTCCGCAATTCCTTCACATTCTCCTTCTTTCCTGCAACAGTGAGAAGGCGTGGGAGCTTCAGACACCTACCAGCCAGAAGTTGACAAGGAAGACTGAGCCATTGAGGAGGGTTTAGGGGCTGCATTCTCCTCATAGGAATTGCAGCACCATTCCTCATCCCAGCAAATCTGGGTGAGTGGGTCAGCTTCTCAGTAAGCTTTGCTCTTATTTCACACTGGTTACTACAGCCCTGTCCCCCAAGATCTACAAAATGCTGCCCAGAACTTTGGAGCTGAGCCACCAGAACTGCCAGTGCAGATGAGGTCAAGTCCCATGGCGCACCGATGAGTTCATCTACATAGGCTGCAAGCAAAGTTTAAACAATTGCAGCAAACCAGATGTTCTTTGACAAATAGGTCTCACCTTCATGCATGAAATCCATGTCTCACCTACAGATGCAATTACTTCTCTGTGCGGAGACAAAATTCAGAATCTACCAGACCTATGTATTAACTATATTGCTATATGAGGCAGAAACCTGGATACTTTTATAGGCGGGGTTGGAGGGGCTAGTGACATTCAATATGCACTGCCTGCACCAAATCCTGAGCATAAAGTGATTTGACTTTGTGCAAAATGTCATAATCTTGCAGAGATCTGGCCTTCCTTCAATAGCTCACTATATTCAAAAGCAGCATGGCACACTTTTGGGCGAGGTCACTAGAATGGACAAAAATACCCCATGACACCTAGGGTGACCAGATGTCCCGATTTTATAGGGACAGTCCTGATTTTTGGATCTTTTTCTTATATAGGCTCCTATTACCCCCCCACCTCCGTCCCAATTTTTCACACTTATTGTCTGGTCACCCTAATGACACCAGGCTCTCAAACTCTCCATCAGTGCATGAAATGAACCAACCTGCTGGCGCTCATGGGACCACCCCAGGATTCATAGGATTGAACCATGTATAGGAACTTCACAACAAGATGCTTGGTGCGACACTATCAATCATGCTCACTCTGGCTGGCATGACAGTCCTCAGTAGAGTACGTGCATTTGATGATGATGACTGATGATGAGTAGAGATGTGCAGGAACTGGAATTTCAATCCCACAGAAAATTTCACATTTCTGAACTATTTATTCCAAATTGGAACAAAAAGAAACAAAATGGAATTTTATGAAAAGGTACTGTCCAAGTTCCCTGAGTTCCGAGGCTTCCCAGCAACCCACTAGGCAGGACACCATGGAGCCAGGGAGCTGTGGAGCCCTGGCCCCCAAGCTCTTTGTCAGGTGGGCTGCCAAGGAGCTGCAGAGCCTGAAAGCATGGGCAGTCAGGCAACCCGGGCTGGCAGGAAACGAGGGTGGCCAGCTGGCCAGCCTGTCTATTTTCCACCAAAACTTTCAGTGGAATCAACAAATTCCTGAAGAACATTTTTATTTCATCAAAGCAACATCTTCCAGTGGAAAACTGTACAGTCAGAAAGTTTTTGACCAGCTCTATTGGTTAGTAGATATTGGATACATTTGTCTAGTCCTTCTCTGCACTGGAATCAAAATATGAAGATGCTGATGTAGTACAGCATCTTCCCTAGAACCCAGATTACCTCAAATTTATAGTTCTGTCAGTAGTTTCACTAACTTCAGTAGGACTAACGTTTGGTGTAAGACTGCTCTCATGAGCATGGTTTGCACAATCAGACCAGAAATTTGTACAAAGCTGTCTTTAGGGCTTGTACTCAAGTAACAATCATACCGTGAGCCTAGGAGTCCAATAGGCAAAAATACCATTTGTCTGAAAGGTGCCTTATCATTTAGGCTTCTTTCAATGTGATTTATTATACAATATGCTCTTCTAGCCCCCTAGATAGGCTATACCATTTAAACAAGGTATTACAACATACACATCCTGCTAACTGGTAAAATCCATTCTCGATCTTGCAACAGCCTAATTGAAACTATTTTAACATAACGAAAATAAGAAAGAAAAACTTGTAGCACCTTAGAGACTAACAAATTTATTTCAGCATAAGCTTTCGTGGGTTAATACCCACTTCATCGGATGCATGGAATGAAACATACAGTAGACAGATATTTATACAGTCAGAGAAACATGATAAGGTCGAGGTGCATAGACCAACCTTAAGCGGCTAATTAGTTGAGAGGAACCATAACAGCAGGGGAAGAAAAACTCTAAGGTGCTACAAGTTTTTCTTTCTTATTTTCATTTTGCTGACACAGACTAACACGGCTACTACACTGAAACCTATTTTAACATAGATTCACATTTAGTTTCTGGGAAATTATTTTTAGAAGCCAGAGCTACAAGAACATCATAAACCTCATACCAAAAAGATGTTTGCCAGGCCCAGTTGTTCTCACTGAAGTCAAGGCAAAACTCCTATTGAAGTCAACGGAGGCAAGAGAAGGATCATACTGTGTGTTTCAGTTGCTGGTTTCTGCATCTTCGTAACCAAAACCTCTCTTTGCTCATCATACACCTGCTCTCCAGTTGGCATTATACATATAAACACCCTTCTCAAAGAAGTGACTTTACATCTTCTCCTGCAAACCCTTTTTTAAAAGAGGGAGAGAGAGAGAAGGCATTTTAAGGTACACCTGAAATTCATAATATAAGAATCATCCATGAAAAATGAAAAAAAAGTTTAAAATTCTCCATATAAAGTAAAATACAAAACTTTGCATTTTAAGTATGTTGCTATTAAAAGGAAATCTAATTAAATCCCACAGCAATAAGTACCTTGTGAATTTCTAGTTGCTATGGTAACAATTTATTTTTATTAAATAGAATACAAATTTATCTTCAAATACACACTTTGTTGGTATGTAAGTGAAGGGTGCTCCAAGGCAGCCTAAAGAACATCGATGGGGCAGCAATAAATGATTTTTTTAAAAAGGAAAAAAAAACAGCTTGTATTTGAGAATATTAATTTAGACATGTATTTTTCAGACGATCACTTTAAAATAAGAGAACAGGTAATAGGACAGAACCCCTGCAGAGTCCACCTTTAGTATAAGTTATTAGGGGAAGAAATCTGGAGTTTGAGCCCTTCAGAGGAATAGAGAATGAACGAACTTCAATACAACATTCTTCCCTGAGGCTGAACTGGCATTTAGAGGCAGATAAGGAGGGATAGATTTGCTCACTGTATGACCTCATTAAAGCACCAGATATTTTTCATGCCCATCCTCTACCCTCTCCAGCCCCTGCCAACTGGCAAATTCTTTAGGAAGAACTCTCAGCTAGCACAAGGAGAAGCCTCCAGAGAAATATTATCATTGCCTATTATATCTACAGCAGATACATATATATTATTAAAGTAGTTTGCCACTGGATGTCATTGTTATTCCACAGAAATAAAACTAAGAAAAATCTCTTTAGCAGTAAAATCTTTAGCGCTACTGAAACATGGAGCAGTGTATCACAGCTTCAGTGTATACAAGCTGATTCAACATCATTATCCTGATTTCCAAACACAACTTAACTATTTTTAAATGGATGCATATGCTGTGTGTCCTACATGCACCGTTTAAAATAGCTGACAAAACATTGCATCAAAGAGCACAATACATTTCTACAGTAAATTATTCATATCCTAAGGTGTTTTGTGGATTTTTAGTGTATTCTAGTTTGAGCTGAACTTGCAAAGTTTGGTGGCTGATAGATTTATTTCCATTTTCTACCCCCAGACTCTAGAAGCAGGAAGAAAAACTTGTTTATGGCCCCAATCCTGCAACAGCACTTCATACAGCTGCAACATTCTGCTTGCACAAATCAGGGCCGGTCCACAACATTTTGGCACCTGAGGCGGGAAGCTCAAATGATGCCCCCATGCCCCCTCGCTTGGGCCCAAACTTTGAAAGGTCTCAATTCGGCCTTCTTCCTGTTCTATTCCTCTCATGGTACTGTTCTGCTACCTACCCCAATAAAGGAGAACTAACAACTTAAAATGCCTTGTTCAAAAATTTTAAGTAACACTTAACTTTCAAACGCCTGGACAGCAGATGTAACTTTTCATGTCTGCATAGTAAACACTGGCATTTTTATCTGTTTGAATAATCAAAGTGGTGCTTTCCGTGCCTTCTTGGTTGCAAAGATTTGAACTGCTTCCTGAAGGTCCACAGTCTGGGTCAGCTCATGCTCTATTGAGATGGTTGCAAGGCCGACCAGCCTCTCCTGTGTCATTGTGGAGCGTAGATGTGTTTTTATTAACTTCAGCTTGGAGAAGCTGTGTTCTCCACTGGCAACTGTTACAGGAAGTGTTAGAAGTATGCGCAGAGCAACAAAAGCATTTGGAAAGAGGATGATCGTCTTATTTGTGCACATATATTTCAGAGCAGCCTTTGGAGTTGATCCTGCTGAAATGTATCGTGAAAGGGTTTTCAGTTCATCACCTAAATCACTCGCATCAATATCGTGCATGTCATCATGTGTCAACACTCTCTCTAGTGCTCTGCATTGCTGGTGTAGGTCTTCTTCAGGGATAGTGAGGAGTTTTGGAATATCATGCAACATCCCAAATATACTGCTGTGTTACTTGAGCTGCATGAAACGTTCTTCAACTCACTGTATTGCACAATCTAGCACCTGGTTAAAGAATTCAACTTTGAATTGTTGTTTGGGGTCTTTTATGGGATTATCCCGTGCCTTGTAATCAAAATGTCTTCTTCTTTGGTGACTCTTGTATTCTTGAATGGGTGGGAAAATAGCTTCAGTGTGAAGTTCCTCTGCCAACTTCTGTGCACTCTTCAGAACGTTTTGAAATCCCTCATCTGACCGGTAAGACTGTAGGTATGACTTTGCTTTGTCCAGTTGTTCCATTGCTCCAGATATAACAAGGTCAACACCTTGGAGTCTCTTGCTTACAACATTTATTTTAAACAGTATGTCATGCCACAACACTAAGCCACACAGAAATTTGAAGTTATGTATGTTTCTAGTGATTCCATTTTCCTCTGCCACTGTTCTCCCACGAATAGTTCCTGTCATAGAATTATCCTCCATAATGGCAACTATGGAATCATCTGTCTTCCCAATTTGGTGTTTGACAGGCTTTATCGCCTCCACTCAACTTTCCCATCGTGTGGCACTCAGTGGTTTCAGTGTCAGAGAGGATGTTCCCAGATGTTGCTTCAAAATTTGCCATCGATGAGTTGATGCAGAGAAAAATACATAGATGCTTTGAATTACATTACAAAATTCAGCAGCCTCACTAGAAGCTGATGCTGCATCACTGACCACCAAGTTCCATGAATGAGAACTGCATGGGTCAAAAAAAGCTTGAGGGTTTAACTCTTGGATCCGTGTCTGCACTCCTCTTTTCTTTCCTCTCATGTTGGCACCATTATCTGACCTCTCATGTCAGCTATAGCAATTCCTGTATCTTCCAGCTTTTTAAGAAGCACATATGTCATACCAGCTCCTGTAGTATCATCAATGTCAATAAATCCTTGAAAATGCTCTCTGACAGTCACCATTGCAGGGACATTTTCCCTAGGTTCTGTTGTTGTTACAAAACGCACCATTGAAGTAATTTGTTCCATATGGCTGATGTCAGGTGTGCAGTCCAGAATAACAGAGTAATATCTTGCTGACTTCAGATCTGCCACAATCTTCTGTTTGACTTTTGTTGCCAGTAATTGTCTGATCTCATTTTGAATTGTTTTTCCAAGGTAGCGGTGTGTGTACATTTCTTGGGTGGTGACTCTTCTTAGATGCTCCTGGAGTACAGCATCAAACTCAGCCATCAGCTCCACAATTTTAAGGAAGTTTCCATTGTTTGGCACATACAGCTGATCTGAAGTGCCACGCAGTGCTAGGTTTTGGGTAGCAAGCATTCTCACAATGGAAATGAGCCTTTTCAGAACATTTTGCCAGTGAAGAGACTCTGATGCAATCTTCTATTGATGCTGATCATCTGTGGTGGCCTTTAACCTTGGTCTCATCTCAAGCTCTTTCCACCTACGGAATGCTCTCTGGTGATTTGCTGCCTTCTCATGGCATGCCAGATTTCTAGCCAGATTTTTCCAGTCCTTTGTTCCTGTAGAACCCAATGTGGCTGCAACATTAGACTGGAAGAGTTTGCAACAAAAACAGTATGCAGCATTCTGGATTTTTGAGTACATAAGTCATGGCCTCTCCACTTTGTCATCATTGGGAATTTCATGCCAGTAATGTGTTGGATAGAAAATTCTATTTTCATTGTCTTTGGGGAACATGAAGTTGTTCACTTGCTATGGCCCATGCAGTACAAGGAAATCCCTCAGGCTACTGCTCAAATGGGTCCACAGTCCTGGATCATCTAGACTTAAGGAACTAAACTCAGCAGCAGCTGTTTCTTGCGCCTCCACCACACTCTTCTCTGATCTACACTTTTCTTCAGGAATGTGCATGGTTACATCCATTTGAGATGGAGATATGGATGCTGCAGTAGCTGCCAGGTCACCTGCGCTCTGACTAACTGGAAGATCAGGCATCTCCTCACCACTCACATCCTCACTGGGGCCGGAAGGCTCACTGTAAACATTTGTATCTATGATGCATCCGATGAAGTGGGTAACAACCCACGAAAGCTTATGCTGAAATAAATTTGTTAGTCTCTAAGGTGCTACAAGTTTTTCTTTCTTATTTTCGATTTGTATCTATGTATCTCAGGAGAGCTCCTTCCTGCTTAGATAGAAAAACTTCCTTTGCTTTCTTTCTTTTTCTGAATGCTGCCCCAGAGGGGCGTTTTCTTCTTTCACTCATGACTGCTGTCCTGTGCCAGCTATAGTGGCTCTCAACACTCAGTTGAAGGGGACAAATAAGCAGGCTGGTAGCAGGGCCTGAGTGAGGGAAGATATCAGCATCTTAAGGGCCTAACTGGCTCCTACTACTTCAGTTGACTGCCTGTTCTCCTCAAGTGGGTTCAGGGAAGCAGCAGGAAACAGGAAGCTCCCTGAGAAGCTGGTATTAATCAGTCCAGGCTCCTGGGGGTGCTAGAGAGGTACGTAAGAGGCTCCTCCTCCTCTCTCTCTCCCTGCAGCTCCTGCTGCTTTCTGTTATTCCCTCTCACCTTTTCTCCTGCCTGCCTGTTATGTCTCTTGTGCCCTCCTTCTTCCAGCACAGCACTCCACCATCTCTGTACATCTAGAGCAGAGAGAATACATATGCACCAGCAACAAACACAATTTTCTACACTCTGGGTCCTACTGGCGCCCCTTCCCCTCCTCCAGAGTCTGGCACCTGAGGCGGCCGCCTTAGTTCACCTTATGGTAAGGCCGGCCCTGGCACAAATCAAACTTCAGGAATGGGGTCTGTGTCTGTTATGTGTCCTCCTCTGTGCTTGATATACAGAGGATGCAAGCCTGATCTAGCTGTCATCTTGAGAGCCTGGTACTGTAGCGCAAAGAGAAGACCGGGGCAGCTTCTCCCACAGAGCTGCTGCCATAGTTGTTGAATAGTTTAGTGTACCTGTAATAGAGGCATGACACAGAAGAGTGCTGAGTCTTTATTTCATATCTGTAGTTGAATGAAAGCTTATACCCTTTTCACAGGGTAGTGAGGCATAGCCATGAACTCTAGTGGCTAGTGTTACAGCGCCTAACTGTGTGCTTCCATCATAACAATTTGTAACCACCAATTGCAGTGAAGAAGCAGCTGTACGCTATCCCATCTACAGGAGCGAGAAAAGGACTCGATTCCTGTTGAATTTTTTCCACTAGACCTAAGCTTCTTTAATTCCTTCCCAGTCCCATTGCCAAGCCCCAGATACTGTCTGTCTAAGTTTGTCTTGCTCATAGAAGGCTAGATTCTGCGAGTCTCACTCACATTGAGTCAGGCTTTGATGGAATTCTTTGGAAATGTTCACACACAGAGTTATGTCTATACTTAGTGCTTCGCTGAATTGGATTTGGACTGAAATAAGGGAGAGAAGAATGAGACCCAGGGTGTGCAGACACTTCCTTCTGGATTTAGTTTTTAATATAAAATATTTAGATTCAGCTTTGTATCTTTTAGTTTCACTTCAGCAACAACACAGAATCAGTTACCAAAGCATGATATTAAACGTATGTCCAGTAGTCATTTTCTAGGTATGTAAATGTGTACTGGAGATAGATCAGAAGTGGTATATATTGACTCTATAGCTTGGCAAACAGGTATTCAGTTTTGTATCAAACTAGTCAACTGCTGCCAGATTTGCGTGGATTGGGGCTGTGCGGGCAGAGAGAGAGCAGAGTAGTTCATTAATCCTTCTCACATCTTCCTTATTCACCCTGGTATTCAGAGGTGTAAATTAGAGAGGCAGATGTACAATCTGGGAAGTTTTCCAGTTTCCCTTTTTAGAAAGTGAAGCATTTAGCACTGTGGGCACTCAGAGATTTTTCTGTCTCTCACAAAGCCACCAGCAGCTGGGTGGCATAATTGTGTGGGGCTCACAACTCAGTCAGAGAGCCATCATTAACAGAGTCCACCATAGCAGTCTTGCACTTCAGTAAACAGTAGGCCAGGATGCAGGGAGGAATAGAAAAGTTATGGTTTCTCTTGCAGCTACTGAGCAAATGTGACTTCAGTGATCTCTGGTGGAGGAGGAGGTGAGAGATTAAGAGGGGTTCTATTTCTTGTAAGGGCAGAGGGGCAAATAAGGAAGGAAGGAAAGAGTTGGTTGGGAATCAGCAGAAAGGAAATCTGGACCAAAGGGCAGAGAAATCAGAATAATCTGGACTCTGTCATTTTCCTCCCCACCCTATGCCCTGTTTACTCATAGGGGTCCTGGACTAAAGCCCATTAACTCAATGACAGTCTATTGCCTTCAGTCAGGTTTGGATCAGGCCCAAGGTGTATATCTGTGCCATGTTAGCAGTTCACATGGCTGCAATGAAAATTACTCTTGGGTTCAACATCAACCTTTATCACTGGTCTCATATTCCAGCTTTTTAATTATGTAAGCAGAGTCAGGATGAGCTCCACCCTGACATCTGGTGGTGAGTCATGGCAAAGCACTCCAGGGGCTGATCCAATTTGCATAGGCACACCCACCCTGCCTGGTATGAGCCATAGTGGCCCAGATGGGCATTTTGGGCTGCTGTAGGATCCTCAGTTTTCTGTATTGGGGCAGGAATTTCTGTTATTGGGGCAGGAAGAATAAACTGTTATACTGCTTATGTAAATCATGGCCAGTGGAACTGTACTTGGCCTTTTGTCATGTTAAAGGGGAACTTGCCATGAACTAAACAACACTCGCCAGCCAAGGGACATGGGTTCCAAAGCCCAATGAATTGAGAGAGGCTGGGGACAGGGGATTGCTTCTTGGCCTTTTGGCTAAGATCAAGCATAATTCCTGGTGGTGTAGGACCCTTGTGAGGGTCTGAGACACCAATTGCAGCATCTCTGCCTCTCTCCACTGTGGAATATCAGAGCTAATGTTGAGTTCCTTGAGAGTCTGGTTTCTGACTGCTGAATTGAAATCACTCTGGGCTAATAGTGCAACTGAGCACTAGGGCTCCCCTAAACTACAAGCTGAAATCACTAAAGTGCTAACAGCCTTCTGAGCTGAAATCACTAAGCTGAAATCACTGAGCACTGTGTTAAGTAGTGGGGGAGCCTGAAGATAAGTGGCTGGTGGAGCAGTTGGCAAGACAGCTGATGGTGTGGTGCTGCTGGCAAAGCAGAGCAGTTTGTGAGGACAGTCGGAGTGGTGCTGCTGGCAGAGCGGAGCAGTTCGTGGTTGCAGTTGGAGCAGCTTGCAGGACGGCTGGTGGAGCGGCGCTGTTGGTGGGACAGAGCAGTTCGTGGGGACAGCGGTAGCGGCTTGCGGGACAGCTGGCGGAGCAGAGCGGCCAGTGAGACGGCTGGCGGAGCAGAGTGAAGCCCCACGGAGGGGTGAGGCAATCATCTTCACGCCACGTAAGGTGTCCCTTACCCCCCGCCCCTTCCCATTGCTGCCCAGGCGGGTGGCGTGTAGCACCCTGCAGATGAACTTTTGAACTCTGGGACTGGACTTTTGGGTTCATGGACTTTTGGGGACTTTGGGTGATGTTTGGGTTGCTGGACTCAAGAACCCAAGGGACAGGGCACGGCCCAATTGGCTGGGGTGGGTCTTGCTCACAGTTTGGCTTATAGAGCCTAGTTGCGGTGTTTTCCCAATTTAAGGCTGGTATCGTTTACCTGCTGCTATTAAAGATTTCTGTTACACTGAGGCTCTGTGCTTGCGAGAGGGGAAGTATTGCCTCTTTGAGGCGCCCAGGGGTGTGTATAAGATTTTCCCAGGTTACTGGGTGGGGGCTTGAGCCGGTTTTGCATTGCATTGTTGCGAAGGGAACCCCTATGTACTGAACCTGGCCCTTGCTGCTGTCAACTCATCCTGGCAGAAGGGTTACATTTTTGGGGGCTCGTCCGGGATCTGGGTCAGTACCCCTCGTAAGCACATCTTGGGTGAGCCATTAAATTGGGAAAACCCAAAATTTTGTTGTTGTCTTGATCTGTTATATTTGGAAAAAATTACAGTTTGTATAATGGCCCTACACTTGCTAGAGGATTGGTGCAAAGGGATGACTATTGACCCTAAGAACTGTCTTCTGGTGACGGGGGTGTCAGAGGCGTTCAATGAGGGATCAATAGAACCTATATTAAGGACATCCACTAAGTACCTGAGTAAGTGCAAAATGCGTGGGCGCATGTTTGTGAGGGAGGAGGGGGCTTTTGCTGTACTGTGTGAGCTGCCATCGGCTGTGGACCCTCTACAGGTTCCAGGCACGATAGCAGTGGAAGATGGTGTGTGGAGGGTAATAGCCACTGGGAGTCAGCCCTCACCAGCCCCTGCCTCCAATGTAGAGTTTTTAAAGAAAATGTCAGCCTTTTTGGGGAAAGAGGGAAAGACTTTGGCTGATATGCCGGGTCTGTTGGGCCTTGACCCAGGAGTCCCACACCTGGAGCCTGCTCCTTCACCTGATGAGTGGGTGAAGGCTTTGGGGAAAGCATTAGAGAAAGTGGTGCCACCCCACCCTGAGTCAAGCCCGTATCGTAAACTGAGGTTATTTTCTGGGGGTCCCACCCCAATACCGGGGGAGGAAGCATTTGAACCCTGGCTTGAACACACCACTGAAATGCTGCAGGAGTGGGCAGTGCCTGATGCTGAAAAGAGACGGCGACTAGTAGAGTGCCTCAGGGGGCCAGCCCTAGATGTGATTCGCACCCTGAAGCTCAGTAACCCTGGGGTCAAGGTGAAGGATTGCCTAGAGGCCCTTGATCACGCCTTTGGGAGAACCGAGGGCTCAGAGGATGTTTACTGCAAGTTCCTCAATGCCAGGCAACAAAAGGGAGAGAAGGTTTCTGGCTATATCCAGAGGTTGGAGAAATTACTACAGAGAGCCATCATGAGGGGAGCGGTAGTGGTTGAGCAAATGGACCGGACTAGATTGGCCCAGATTGTGAGAGGAATTCAATATCAGAACCCAATTCTTCTCCACCTTCGGTTAAGGGAAAGGCAAGACAATCCACCGAGTTACTCTCAGCTGATAAAAGAGGTCCGAGAGGAGGAGGAGAGGCAGGCAGCTAGCGAGGTCTGGGAGGCTCAGCCACACCAGGCGACTGGATCAACATCCATACGAACGCCCAAGGCACTGATGGTGACTCCTCAAGAGGAACTTACTCAACAAGTGCAGGTCCTGACACAGAAAGTGGCTGAACTAGCGAATACCATCAATTCAGCAAAGACTTCAGGGTACAAGGAACCCCCCACTACTTCAGTCCTGAAGACCACATTTGGAACCTCTGCCCCACCCAGGCGACAAGGGAAAGGACAATCCTTCTTCTGCTACCGGTGTGGCCAGGGTGGGCACATTGCTGCAAGGTGTCAGAATACAGAGAATCCCACGCTAGTATATCAAAAGCTGAGGACCACCTGGGGGAAGTCGGGAAACGGCCCCAGGGCCTGGGAAGGGAGCCGCCTAGGCCTGCAGGATTTGGAGGCTCCCCCAGAGAGAACCCTGCCGCCCGAATCCCACCAGGATTGATAGGACCTCGAGCGGAGGTCACTGTAAGGATTGAAGGGACAGAATGTAGAGCAGTGCTTGACACGGGATCCCAAGTGACTATCATATTCCAGTCTTTCTACCAGCAGATGCTTGGGCATCTGCCTATACAGCCCCTGACAGGGCTTGGCCTATGTGGCCTCAGCATGGATGACTACCCCTATCAGGGGTATGTCATAGTACACCTGGAATTCCCAGAAGAGATCGCTGGAGTAAGACAGGAGGTGGACACTGCTGCTTTAATTTGCCCCGACCCTAAAGGAGTCTCTGACGTGTCCGTGCTCATAGGGACCAACTCCAGCCTCTTTAAGGTACTGGCAGATTACTGCAGACAGCGAGCAGGGGAACAATACCTGAACACCTTGGTGATACACACACATTGTGCCGCAGCCTACAGGAAAATTGAGGACACAAGAAAAGTGATGCCTGATTTGCCGGTGGGAGCATTGAAGTATGCGGGCCTGGTCCCCTTAGTGGTGCCTGCAATGACAGAAAAGGAGGTGATTGTCATGAGTACCTGCCTGAAAGGCAGTAAGGGAACATTAGCAGTGGTAGAGCAGCCGACCCAGGGAGGGCTCCCTGAAGGAGTGCTGGTCCTCAGTGGAGTCATAACCCTACCTGCTGAAGCCCAGGAAGAGGTGACTATACTTATTGCTAATGAAACAAGCCAGAGTGTGCTCGTAAAACCAGGGCAGAAGATTGCAGACATCTTTGAGCCTGAAACCATTGTGAGACCCCAGTGTGAAGCTGAAGTTCCGGCGATGGATCCTGCAAAGTTAGACTTCGGTGACTCACCGTTGACTGAGGAGTGGAAGGATCGCCTGAGGAAGAAGCTTTGTGAGAGATCCAAGGTATTCTCACTGCATGAGTGGGATGTGGGATGTGCCAAAGGAGTGGAACACCACATCAGGCTACAAGATCCCCGACCCTTCAGAGAGAGATCTAGGAGGATTGCTCTCTCTGAGATGGAAGACGTACGTCATCACCTGCAAGAACTGATCGCGAACGGTATCATTACAGAGTCCTGTAGCCCCTATGCCTCTCCCATTGTGGTGGTTCGTAAGAAGAGTGGGAAGATCCGGATGTGTATTGACTACCGCACCCTAAACAGGCGCACTATAGTGGATCAGTACACCATGCCTCGAGTACAAGATGCCTTGGACTGTTTGCTGGGTAGCCAGTGGTTCTCTGTGTTGGATCTTCGGAGTGGATACTACCAGATCCCTCTGGGAGAAGAAGATAAGGAGAAGACAGCCTTCATCTGCCCATTAGGGTTCTACCAGTTTGAACGCATGCCCCAAGGGATTTCTGGGGCACCTGCTACATTTCAACGTCTTATGGAGAAAGTTGTGGGAGACATGAATTTACTGCAAGTGCTAGTTTATTTGGACGACCTGATTGTGTTTGGAAGAACCTTGGAGGAGCATGAAGAAAGACTTCTTAAAGTGCTTGATAGGTTGGAGGCATATGGTTTGAAGCTTTCAATTGACAAATGCCAGTTCTGCCGAACCTCTGTGAAGTATGTGGGTCACATTGTGTCCCAAGAGGGTGTGAGTACTGATCCCGATAAAATAGAAGCGCTCACTACCTGGCCATGCCCAAGTAACTACAGAGAACTCAAGACCTTCCTTGGATTTAGTGGCTACTATCGTAGATTTGTGAAGAACTATGCTACGATTGTAAAACCTCTGAATGATCTTACCAGGGGATATCAGTCCAACAAGAACAAATCTAAGACCAAGAATAAGAGGGGCCCCCGAAAGCCTCCTGTGCAGAGACACTATGGCCCCTTCGAAGCGTTTGGGCCACGGTGGAGTGAGAGATGTGAAAGGGCTTTTCAGGAAATCATTACTCGCCTAACTCAGGCTCCAGTCCTAGTCTTTGCTGATCCAAGCAAACCCTTTCTCTTACATACTGATGCCAGTTTGGAGGGTCTGGGGGCAGTACTGTACCAGGAAGTGGAAGGCAACCGTAAACCTGTAGCCTTTGCCAGCCGAGGACTGTCTGACAGTGAAACTCGCTATCCCATCCACAAGCTGGAGTTCTTGGCCTTGAAATGGGCCATCACTGAGAAATTTCGAGACTACTTGTATGGTGCTCAGTTCCAGGTGTGGACAGACAACAACCCACTGACATATGTGTTAACAAGTGCTAAGCTGGATGCTACAGGACAAAGATGGGTGGCCGCCTTGGCTGGCTATGAGTTCAGCATCCAATACCGATCGGGGAGAAGCAATGTAGATGCTGATGCATTGTCCAGGCGTCCGCAGGCTCCAGAAGTTGCTGTGATACCCACGGATGGAGTGAGAGCTATTTGCAGTGTGAGTCGTCGAGAGCCACAGGCCCAGGAGAGCCTTCATGGATGTGTTGCAGAAGCTCTGGGCCTGCCCCCTGAATGCGTGCCTTCTGCTTCAGTGAACTATATTGCATTGGACCAATCTCCTTTGCCCATGCTTAATGCGGCTGACTGGCAAGAGGCCCAGCTGCAAGATGTTGACATTTGTGATACCCTACTGGCCAAAAGGGAGGGGCGAAGCCCAGCTGTGGTTATCCCACCTAGCCCCGAGGGTAAACTACTATTAAGAGAATGGACCAAACTAAAACTGATTCAGGGAGTGCTACACCGAATGACCACTGACCCTTTACAAAAGCAACGAGCACAACTAGTGCTGCCAAAAGAGTACAGAGCCCTGGCCATGAGGGCCCTGCATGATGACTTTGGACATTTAGGGATGGAAAGGACCCTAGAACTTATTCGTAGTAGGTTCTATTGGCCCCGGATGGCTGAAGATGTTCGCAGGAAATGTGAGACTTGCGCTCGATGTGTTCAAAGGAAAACTCTGCCCACAAGGGCTGCATATCTCAAGAACATCACCAGCACCAAACCTTTGGAGTTGGTATGCATTGATTTCTTGTCCTTAGAAGTAGACAAGAGGAATGTTGGGAACATTCTAGTAGTGACCGACCATTTCACGCGGTATGCACAGGCATATCCCACACGTGATCAGAGGGCCACCACTGTCGCTCGAGTACTGTGGGAGAAATATTTCTCAGTTTATGGATTCCCAGCCCGGATACATTCGGATCAGGGGCGGGACTTTGAGAGTCACCTTCTGAAGGAGATGCTGAGGATAGCGGGAATTAAGAAGTCTAGGACAACACCTTATCACCCCCAAGGTGATCCTCAGCCAGAGAGGTTCAACCGAACCCTATTAGATATGTTGGGGACTTTGCGACCAGAACAGAAGGCAACCTGGAGCCAACATGTCGCATTTCTGGTGCATGCCTACAACGCCACAAAGAACGATGCTACAGGAGTCACCCCATATCTCTTGATGTTTGGGCGAGAACCAAGATTACCCATAGACTTGTGCTTTGGTGTATCAGAGGATGGTGATAGCTATGAAACTCATCAGCAATATGTATCCCAACTACGAGAGAAGCTGCGGGATGCTTATCACTTGGCTACATCTGCAGCTCGGAAGAACGCAGACCGCAACAAACATCGATATGATGCTAGGGTACGTTTGCAGGAGCTCCAGCCAGGGGACAGAGTCCTGCTGCGGAATTTGGGTATTGCTGGCAAACATAAGATAGCTGACAGATGGAAAGCAATACCCTACCTAGTGATGGAAAAGCTAGGAGATCTGCCGGTCTACAAGATCAAACCTGAAGAGGGTCCAGGGCAAATAAAGACGGTGCATAGAAATCTTTTGCTCCCTGTGGGGGAGTTGGTTGGCACCCCTTATGAGATGGGCCATGACAGGGCAGCCAGGCAGAACAGAAGTGCCAGGCCACAGCCGCCATCCAACACGGACAACAGGTCCTCCGAAGCTAACCTACCCCTATTCAGCACGTCAGAGAGTGAGACTGAGGAGGAAGACATGACCCTGGTGTATCCTGGAATGAAGACAAGATTTCAGTCTCGATCAGCTGAGCCAATAGAGAGCTCCCCCTCTCCAGCCCTCAACCCCATGGCAGAGATATTTAGGCCTGTTCCGGGCACTCCTGTGCCACCGATGGGACCCCCCGTTGATGACGCCCACAGGTTATTGGACAGTGGAGAATTCCAGGTGGAGGGGGCCCTAGACACGGTGGACCTTCCACTGTCGGAACCAGAGATGCAGGGGCCTATGCCAGTAGCCGAGGGACCCTCACAGGAAACCTCTCTATCCATCACTCAAGAAGATGTCCCTCCTACCCCTGCAACAGAGATTCTCAATAGAAGGGACAGGGTAATAAGACCAGTAAAACGGTTAACTTATGACGCACCTGGGGTGACTAGTGAGGAGCCAATACATTTAGCACACAGGCTGGTGGAAGCTAAAGTGGGCTTTCTGAGGCCCTTTGGAGGAAACCAATGAGTTGGTATAAGGGGAGTGTGATTTGTCGGGACGACAAATTCTCGGCTGGGGGGAGGATGTAAGCAGAGTCAGGATGAGCTCCACCCTGACATCTGGTGGTGAGTCATGGCAAAGCACTCCAGGGGCTGATCCAATTTGCATAGGCACACCCACCCTGCCTGGTATGAGCCATAGTGGCCCAGATGGGCATTTTGGGCTGCTGTAGGATCCTCAGTTTTCTGTATTGGGGCAGGAATTTCTGTTATTGGGGCAGGAAGAATAAACTGTTATACTGCTTATGTAAATCATGGCCAGTGGAACTGTACTTGGCCTTTTGTCATGTTAAAGGGGAACTTGCCATGAACTAAACAACACTCGCCAGCCAAGGGACATGGGTTCCAAAGCCCAATGAATTGAGAGAGGCTGGGGACAGGGGATTGCTTCTTGGCCTTTTGGCTAAGATCAAGCATAATTCCTGGTGGTGTAGGACCCTTGTGAGGGTCTGAGACACCAATTGCAGCATCTCTGCCTCTCTCCACTGTGGAATATCAGAGCTAATGTTGAGTTCCTTGAGAGTCTGGTTTCAGACTGCTGAATTGAAATCACTCTGGGCTAATAGTGCAACTGAGCACTAGGGCTCCCCTAAACTACAAGCTGAAATCACTAAAGTGCTAACAGCCTTCTGAGCTGAAATCACTAAGCTGAAATCACTGAGCACTGTGTTAAGTAGTGGGGGAGCCTGAAGATAAGTGGCTGGTGGAGCAGTTGGCAAGACAGCTGATGGTGTGGTGCTGCTGGCAAAGCAGAGCAGTTTGTGAGGACAGTCGGAGTGGTGCTGCTGGCAGAGCGGAGCAGTTCGTGGTTGCAGTTGGAGCAGCTTGCAGGACGGCTGGTGGAGCGGCGCTGTTGGTGGGACAGAGCAGTTCGTGGGGACAGCTGGCGGAGCAGAGCGGCCAGTGAGACGGCTGGCGGAGCAGAGTGAAGCCCCACGGAGGGGTGAGGCAATCATCTTCACGCCACGTAAGGTGTCCCTTACCCCCCGCCCCTTCCCATTGCTGCCCAGGCGGGTGGCGTGTAGCACCCTGCAGATGAACTTTTGAACTCTGGGACTGGACTTTTGGGTTCATGGACTTTTGGGGACTTTGGGTGATGTTTGGGTTGCTGGACTCAAGAACCCAAGGGACAGGGCACGGCCCAATTGGCTGGGGTGGGTCTTGCTCACAGTTTGGCTTATAGAGCCTAGTTGCGGTGTTTTCCCAATTTAAGGCTGGTATCGTTTACCTGCTGCTATTAAAGATTTCTGTTACACTGAGGCTCTGTGCTTGCGAGAGGGGAAGTATTGCCTCTTTGAGGCGCCCAGGGGTGTGTATAAGATTTTCCCAGGTTACTGGGTGGGGGCTTGAGCCGGTTTTGCATTGCATTGTTGCGAAGGGAACCCCTATGTACTGAACCTGGCCCTTGCTGCTGTCAACTCATCCTGGCAGAAGGGTTACAATTAAAAATAAAATCTTTCTTCTTTCCGTTACGTTTACTTGATCATTTAGATCCTGTGCTGAAGTAGCAGAAAGTATGTGTAAATCTTCCCTATGCACTCACAGCTTTACCAGGACCATCCCATACTCCTGTGATAAAATCTTGATAACACCCTGCCCCATCATGTATTCTCTGTCATATATATATGTGCATGTAACTTGTACTATCCACCATCATGGGTCACCACCGGGGACTGAACTTCCAGTGCTAAAAGCATAAGCTAGATTCTCCACTGGCTTATACCTTGCTTTGTCATTAACACCTGGTGAAGTGAGTGCTCATTGGCTGTAAAATGCTACCCTTCTAGTTCAATAGTAAAACATAGGCATACACATCTACACAGGGTGCAAGGCAGCAGAGAATTAGATTCAGGAGCTTTGGAATGGGAAAATACTTTGAAATGGGAAGATTCCCTCATTTCCAGTGGTGTACCACAGCATTACCTTCTAGCTCTGAAAGATCTTGAGATATTGTACTGTAAAATCATGACATTTTTAACATATGGAGAAGATCTTCTAGGTGATGGTCAAAAATGGTCCATATTTGACCTGGACTTCTGCAACTCACTGTACATAGGTATGAGCACTTCAATGTTTCAAGAGACTACAGTTAGTCCAGAAAGCAACAACTCAAATCCTCATCAACATCAGTCACTGAGAGCACTTAACCTAGTGCTCCACATTCTATGTGGACTCCACATAGAATACTGGGTTGTATTCAAGAACTTAAAGGCCCTCTTGGAAATGGTCCAGGATGCATCAGAGAGCATCTCTCTCTATAGGACTATGAACTTTTCTGACAGTTGTATTCCCCGTACTGACGATATCAGCCTCATAGGTGAAGCTTGTGAAAGTAACAGGTCTCTCTCAACAACAAGGCCCAGGTTTGGAACTCATTAATGGAAGAGAGAAGAATGACTACAAATCTCACTGCCTTCAGAAGTAACTGTAAAACTTCTTCAATGTAGTACTCCCACAGACAAAACTCAAAACAGATAAGAAGAGAGAAGGAGGGAAATTATATTTCTGGCTCACTCAGAGACTTCCTGTGGGACCCCAATACTCCACTCAGTTTCCCATTAGTAAAATGGGATAACAATACTTCCCTACCTCACAATTGTTTTTCAAATTTTATTAAGTTTTTCAACTGGCAATGCTGGCAAGTTCGAGTATGGCATGTCCATGGACAACTGTAATAATAGCTAGTGATCAGTTTGTACCCTAAAGTATAAGATTGGAAGATATTTCTTATAAATGTAGGGTGGGATTTCCAACCATTAGTTGTCAGTGGTCCTTGTGTCTTAAGTGCTGTTGCAAATCCAGCCTGAATGATTATAACATGAGGATTTTTATTTTGGTTAAGGTAACTACCTATTCATGTGTTTGATCTTTCACTGAATCTGGCTAGTTTAGAGAAAGAATCATTTAGCATCAACACTGTTGTCACTCTAATTCCAAGTATTTAATTCAGGTCTCAGGTAGACTACACCTCTAAATGTGCAGGCATACAGTGGTCTGTCATGGACAGTGGGTTTGTGTTCTGCTAAGCTTGTTTTGCTTGAAGCATAAATGGGGCAAACATGGTTGTAGAATGTGTTTAAGAATATGTTACAGCCAAGGTTGCAGTCATTGTTACTACCTACTCATGGACTGGGCTGCCCCATGATTCACTAACAGTGTTGCTCCATTCAGATTTGACCATTCAAATGATCCTTACAATACCAGCCACCTGTGGCCTGCCAGGTCAGAGTTGTAGTATGGCTAGACCCTTCCTTACACTTATGCTAACACTTTTTCTAATTATTTGCTGTTCTTTTGAGCTGCTACTAGATGGCACTCAATACCCTCTTATTTTGCAGTTGCAGTGTTTAGGTTTAGGATATAGAAGACAGGCTGGCTTGTTTATTGTTCACTTTGTTCTGCCTATGGTTTTGCGGTATATTTCTATTTTAAAACTTTTTTCTTTGTTGGTTTCTTTCAATAATGTTTTCCTGCCTAAACATTAAATATTCCTTCCAAATGGAAAAAAGGCAACTTTTCAATTATCCTACCATTGCCCTTGTATTCCATTTGCCTAGCTCAGCACAATGAGTCCCTTGGAATTCATCAAACTTTCAAGAGGTCTGTGGTCTTTTCAAATAAAAGAACTAGTCCACACTACTTTTTCTGGTAAATTATTACAGCACTTTAGAAATTAATTTGCACTTTCTTCATATTTCATTATTTAGCAATTTTAGAGCACACCTGATCCCGAAGTGAAAAATGTCAGGGGAAAACAGACAGCACTTGTAAACGTCTTTAAAATATTTTCACCAAAAGCCTTTATAGAATGGAAGAGTCAGTACATTTTAGAGGCGATGGGGCATATCGTACCCTCCATTCTGACAAGGCAAATCCAGAGTAACTCAATTAAGGTAATGAATACAGTTGGATTTTAAGTGGTGTAAGTGAGGGCACAAATCATTGCATAGTGAATGAGAGGAGAAAACATCTACATCACGTAATACCACTTGATTTAAAAGGAATCAACAATGTTGTTCTTGGGAAGTATTTAAATCTTGGACCTGAGGAAGTCGGCTGGAAGAGTCATTAGTTCCAATGGTTTCTGGAGCAATCAGAGCCTTTAACAGTAGAGAGGGATAATACCTAATAAATAAAATATAAATATGTCCTGGTATTAATTTAATACATGACAGGTTTTTTTAAATCTCTAAATTATTTTATTTTGACCATACTTTCTCCACATCCAGCTTTCCCAGCTCTCCACCACCAAAGTTCTGTACTAGCCCCCGTTAGCAGGAGCTCTCAGCCTTTAGGTTCTACGGGCTAATTAAAACAACAGTAGTATCTGAGCCTTTCCCCACTGCCTCCCTGATGCCAGAGCATTTCACGGAGGCATGGAGATACACATGTAGGACTTGTACACTACATGCTGTTGTAAATGTAGATGTAGCCCTTGACTGGAGAAGCACAAAAATGGAATGCTCCCTTGGCTCCTATGCCAACAGCTCAGCCAAACTCAGTGACTGGGACCAGAAAGTACACACTGGCTGAAAAATGCTGCCACTCTGATTTGGTAGTGTTTTACACCCGCTCTGCACATGTGTAAAGAACAGCACAAGGTCAAGGGTACAGGAGAATAGGCCCATATGTCTTCAAGGGATTTGATCATGTGAACAGGAAGTTTTAATTGAGATTCTAAAGGAAAAAGAAGGGAGCACACAAATGAAAAGGAGCAATAAGAAATACATTTACAAGGAAAGAAGCAATAGATTATGAAGAGCACACTGTGTATAGAACAACTTTCTGCTGTTGCAGCAGCTGAGCTCTGCAGGAGTGGAACTGCTTTCCATCTCAAAGTATAAACTTGTGAAGACAGAAGAGAAGACCTTTTCCATCTGTAGCTCCACCACACTGGTATGCTCTTGCCAAATATGAAGCCCAATATGAAGCCCAATGTTTATCTATGACATTCTTTAACACATTAAGATCACTTTCTGTTCTCTTTTTATTGTGTGTTCCATCCTGCTATGCTTGCATTTATGTTGGGTAGGGATGTCGGTGGATATTTTTCATTCTAATCCATAATGTTTCTCATTGTTATTCTACAGAGCTCTGACAGTGCAAGGTATCTGGGAAATGGGCTGAGAGCTCTCTTGGCTGTCTTTCCCTGCCTCCTTCTGGGACAGCCCCTCCCACTCTGTGGGTGGTGCTGGTTAGCTGGGGCCCCTGTCAAAGAGGCACTTGTTGTCTGCTTACCTCTCTGCAGCTTACCATCCCATCACCCCGAGTGCTGTACTGTTCTAGTCTATGTTCTGTTATCACATTCCTCCCTATAGCATCTGTGCACCTTCCAGTAGTGCATTAAGCAGCATGACTAACATCTGTCATGTCTTTTGTTCTCTCATCCTCTCCCCATGGGGAGAAAAGTGGGCAGTCGAATGCTTTGTTTTGGATTTTTGTAAATAATATGTACATTACTCTACTTTTGTTATAGAAAGCAGGTCAAAGAAATTCACCCTGCACTTAGAACAGAAGGTGGTGAGGTTGTGATGGGCCTTAGTTCTTATGGGAGTTCATTTTAGAGTCTGGGCCCAGCCCTAGAGAAAGCTCTGTCCCCTGCATAGATGAGACTTACTCTTATTGTAGAAGTTCCATTGTGCCAGAGGAGCAAAGCTGATGGAATCCAAAGAGTGAACTGGGTCTGTTACTTATTTCTTATGGTCCCAGAGGCCTTTGCATATTGTACACCAAAACGTTAACGGTGCTTTACTGTTGTTATACCTCAGAGAGTTTTCAGGTCTACTGCACAAGAATTTGAGTTTGCTGTAGAGTCAGAATATTCATTAACAATGATTGAACAATTGATATCTATGGACCCAATCCTGCCGGGTCGTCCTGAATGCCTCCTGAACTCCCATTTAAGTCAATACCTATTGAAACTGGAGTTGAATGCACTTGACACCTTGCAGGCTTGGGCTTGCAAATATTAATCAAGTCAAATTTTTTATTTTAAACAGGTTAATTTTTAATAAATATGTTTCAGAATTCTCTCCCATTGGAATTTAGTTAATTCCCATCCATTGGGAGAAATAACTGAATTACTTAACAGGACATGACTACTTTATAGGGTTTTTCTTGAAGTGTGTGAGTTGAGTGGGTAGATGTGAAGCACTTACTGCGGGGATGCTAAGTCACATGAATTTCGCATTTAATTCCTGACATAGTGAAGCCTATGTTTATTCTTAGCTCTTGCGGGATTGCCTGAGTCCAGATCCAGCTGTTGACAAAGTTCTCTCTTCCTCATTCTCTTCAATGGCTAGGTCTAAACAGATGGGAAACTCTGAATATTAGGACAGAGACCTTGAATTAGACGCTATTCACTAGGGATCCAGTGCAGAGAGTGCAACACTGGGGTGTATTGCTCACAGAGATTCTGGTACCAATTGTTTAAAATCATTATCAGTGGCAGCTCTTTGCCTAGGGTGACTTTTAGTACTTAAGTGCAAAGATCGCACATAGAGCTGGTTGGACGATTCTCTCCCCTCCTCCCCAGCGGAAAGTTTTTCCTGGAAAATTTTGATTTTTCACCAAAAACTCAACAATCAAAGAATTTTTATTAGAAATTTCTAAAACAGTGTTTCATGGGAGTTGTACTCCAGGTGCCTTGAGCCATCATGTCCCATGAAGCACGATGGTCTCGTCCCCTCTTGGTGATCTTCTGCAGTGAATTGTAGGAATCACTGACCATGCTGCATCATGTGAGGTGAAATTTGGATGGGAAGTCTGACTCAGAGGGGAATGGGGTCATGAGGGATGCATCTCAAGAGGCACCAAGACAGCATTTCCAAATAATTTTTTTTTTTAATTTTGCTGAAAAATTTCAGTCTTCAGGTTTTCGGCTTCTTGATGAAAGCCAAAGTTTCATGTGGAAAGCACATACTCTTTGTGGGGGAAAAAAAGTTGACAGAAAATTTTTAACCAGCCCCAGTGACAAATACATAGATCACCCTGGGCAGATGGAAGCCTGAATTTTTACTGCTATAGCTATTGGGCATGTAATGGAAAAGTCCAGAGGACCCAGAGACCACAAACTGATCTAATCAGATAGCAGATGACCTTAACAGGAGAAAGTATATTCTCTGAAGCCCTTTCTTCTTTCTACCAGAGGTGCCTCAGTCTTGCCTAGATTAATCTTTACCAATTGCTCTTCACCCAGGTACTGATTTCAGCTGGACACAGAGAAAGCTAGGAGATGGTGCTGTATACAGGTGATATAAAGGAGATGTAGCTCTAGGTGGCTTTGGTGTACTGTTGGCACTTCAGCCTGTGTTGTCTGATCAGTTCTTTCAATGGATTCATACTCCCCACAACACTGCCAGCCACTGTTGTGAGGAATGCAAAGAACCTGGATTCATAGATTTGCCACTTACTATTTTATGGTTTTACCTCCTTGCCAGTGAAATATGTTTCTATTCTTTGATGTGTTTCTAGTTCTTGTTTAGATTAGTTCATTTTATTAGGGTTGCTGATAATATATTCTTCCATATTTCATTTATCTTTTGCCATACTTCAGGTAAAACCTCTTTCATTTAAGGTTTGGGCAACAATACACAAATTTGTCAAACACCTCCCCCAAATTATGTCATTCCAAACAAACATCTTAGCAGTTGGACATGTCCAGGTAGTGACAGTTCCTTTGCTATCAAGTAACTATTGAAGGAAATGCCGCTATTTCTTCCTAAATCTTTCTCACTTTAATTGTTTTGAGTTAGAGCTGCAGTTTGGAGAACCTTTACTACCCTAGTGTTTTTGTGTTCTACCTCAAGAGACTTCTATACTACGATGTCTGACTGATACTGCCACTCTCTCAAAACTGCAGGTTTTTACTCATCCTCCGCTAGAAAGAAAAAACATTGATGGAACTAATGATATCCAAACCGCAATCTTTAATCCTTATATACAGGTATTATCCAGCAAGCCATTGTATAGGGCATTATATATATCCACTCACAGTCTCAGTGAGGTAAAGCAATACTTCCAGAAGACAGTAATTAAGACTGGTGGTATTTATGTTTTCAGGTTTTAGGGCATTTTATTAGAACCTATTAGCAAGTTTCATTGTCTGCCTTATTGTCCCAGGGGCACATGTTGAAATAACATTGTTATTTTTAGAGGCACAAACATCTCTTTTTATTGCCTCATTTAACCCTATGAATATCATCAGTACATTGCCTGGAAATACTCAGCTTTATCCTAAAAGTATTACTCTTTAACCCTATGAATATCATCAGTACATTGCCTGGAAATACTCAGCTTTATCCTAAAAGTATTACTCTTTTGAGTACTAGATATTTAAAACAATATGTTTTACCTCTCCTGACATCTACCATCTTAGATTTATTTTTGTTCAACTCACTTGGTTCCTATTGTCCTGTCACTCAACAATTCCAATACTTATCCTTCCTATCTAGGTTCATTTGTTTATTTTCTTTTATGATGCCCTTTGCTAAGTTCTTTCTTCCACTGTATTTTAAAATCTAATCTGAAACTCTTATTTATTTTAAAAGCAGACTTGCTTTCCTTTAAGGAGGAGGTTTTCTAATTATCTCCTTCAGGCCTTTAGCCAGTCTTTGTTGCACCACTTGTCCTTTTATAATTTCAAATTGCTTTGTCATTAGCATTGTTTACTCTAGAATTATGTCTAACATCATTTGTTGCTTTCCCCAGCTAGGAAAAAACAAACAAAAACAAACAATAAAATGACGTAGAAAAATTATCACAAGCCACAGAATAGAATCCAAAAAGCAGTTAGGATATAATTAGACATGATTCCAAAAACACACGTCCTGTTTTGAAACACCACTGAATATTTGAACAGTTTGGACTTGCATCTGAAATGAAAC
The DNA here is from genome assembly GCA_033296515.1 of Macrochelys suwanniensis. Classification (NCBI taxonomy): domain Eukaryota; kingdom Metazoa; phylum Chordata; order Testudines; family Chelydridae; genus Macrochelys; species Macrochelys suwanniensis. Next base: position 33,108,285 of record CM065784.1, on the reverse strand, counting down.
TTTACAACTGACAGTCCCTTCTCACTCTGACTAGACACATTGAAACCATTTCAACACTTTGAAACTCTAGAAGGGCCTGGATAAAAATCTTTGCAGTTTGGGTACATCTCTAGACAAAACAACCACAGTGAAACTTTTTATCGATTGGAAATAAAAGTGATTCAGAGATTCAAACAGAATTTGGTTCTTTTTTCACCTTCTTCATTTGTATATGATTCTACATGTCCTAACTTTGAACAATATGAAAAGAACAGAATTAGCTAACTCTTCTCAAGAAAAGCCATTTTTGTTATTTTTGTGATATAGATAAGAAAGTGATTTTTTTTTGTTGAAATTCGTTATGCAGAAATCCACTCAAATGTGTTGGCTATGGTGTGGAATTGGTAAGTAGATACGACAAGCAGATGATACTGCAAAATGTCTTTCAATTTGAAGATTCCATCTTCTAAAAAAGAAAGGATTGTCTTGTGATTAAGGGAGTGGACTGGGACTCAGAAACATGGACAACTCACCTTCCCACCCTGTGCTTAGTGTGTTTTGATATATTATATGAACCTTCCCCAACTACCTGCCCTTTTTCTGTGTTTTCAGTGAAAGTTCTGTTAGGTAAGGGCTGTCTGTCTCTTACTATGCATAAGTACAGCACCTAACACAACAACATGGTCCTCATCTCAGATGTGGCCTCTAGGCCTTAACATTGTACAAACAATACATAATAGTAACTATAGCAATACTAGTATAAACAAAGGAATAAATGCCTTGCAAACTGCATAGTCCATTATGCCAAATTAAGTTAACTATCATGAAATCAACATACTTTCTAAACAAAAGCAGTGAACAACAAACATTTAGTTTAGAGGGAGACAAAGTATTCATCCAAATATCCCAAAATATTAATTGCATTTGTCAAACATGGCTTGTATTTACCTAAGATAGCATGTTTTATGCTGTCCAAAAGGAATTCAAATAGCTCTGTTACTGTGATGCTACATTTTAACATACCATTGTAAACCAGTTCTGCAAAGTGTACTATGCTAGGTCCATGTAATATATCAAAACACACTAAGCACGCTTGCATTGTCATTGATGCATGTACAAGTGGAAAAGCAATTGATTATGGAATTGTTGCAACTCAGCAAGTCTTGCTCCCCAAAGAATCTGTACTAGGCATGAATGACTTGAAGATCCAATTCTCAGTTCAGTAAGTCTTTATTGGCACAACAAGCTACACAACTGTTGCCAGAATGTACAAGAGATAAAAAACACACTGCCCAAGATAAGGCTTCTCAGCTTATGCAGGGTTTTATTTGCTGTGTCCATTTGTCAAGCTGTTGAGGGTAAACGGAGAAAGAGATATAGCAGGCATACATAGTTTAGTGGTGGAATGGGCTGAGTGCCACTTGAAGGCTTCTTAGGTTTCATGTTCATTGGGACTTTAATTTAAAAATATAAAAAAACAGCAACAAATATTCTCTTTCAGTCTGCAATTATCTAGGCACTTATGGCTCCATTGCAATAGTATCTGAGCACCTAACAAACACTAATGAATTTATCTTCACAACAATGCCTGTGAGATATGGAAATATGACTTGATTTTACAGATCATAGAATATCAGGGTTGGAACGGATCTTAGGAGGTCATCTAGTCCAACCCACTGCTCAAAGCAGGACCAATCCCCAATTTTTGCCCCAGATCCCTAAATGGCCCCCTCAAGGATTAAACTCACAACCGTGGATTTAGCAGGCCAATGCTCAAACCACTGAGCTATCCCTCCCTGCAGATAAGGAACTGATGTACAGAAACCTTGAGTGGCTTTCCCAAGATCAAATGAAAAATAGAAGAGCTGGGAATTGAACCCAGATCTCCTGTGTTCCACAAGAAAGACCATGTTTTTTTTCTCCAGTGTCTGCTAATATACAAAAGAAAGGAAGGACAGAAGCTGGTAAATTCTAGACAGATGTATTAGCAGCTAGAACAAGTAGGAATAATAACCTGCCTAGAGAATATAAATAGAAAATCTAGCACACACAGATTCAGTGTTCCCTCTAATTTTTGACAGGCCGTGTGCGCAAAAAATTTCTTCTGTGCAAATTTTTGAAGCAGAGGTAAAATTTGTGCACACCACTAGCCCTGCCGGGTCGTGGCGGGGCATGGAGCCCACACACCCCCCATCCCCCCGCGGGATAGGGGCATGGAGCCCTCGTGCGCCACCGCCGCCCCCCCCCCCAGTGGGACATGGGCACAGAGCCCTCGTGTGTGCCCCCCCTCCCAGCAGGACATGGGCATAGAGCCCTCACACGCCACCGCTCCCCCCGCCCCAAGCGGGACACGCAGGGCTGGTGAAAGGAAGTTTTGCGCCCCACGTGAAACTTCCTTGCACCGGCCCTGCGTCCCCCCCACCGGCAAACCACCCCCCCCCAGCCCGCGGCAGGCTTCCCACCCACCGGCGGGCTGTGGCTGGGCTTGGCTCGGCTCCCCACCCCCGCCACAGCCGGGAGAGGGGCTCGGCTCAACTCCCCCGCGGCTGGGCTCCGCTCCCAACCCCGCAGCCCGGGCACAGGGCTCGGCTCCCCCGCCCCGTGCAGGGCAGGGCAGGGCAGGGCTGGACTCGGCTCCCCGCCCCCCGCTCGGCCCGCGGCAGGCTAGGCTCAGCTCCCCGCAGCCCGTGGTGGCCTCGGCTGGGCTCCCGGTGGCAGGGGTGCAGGGCACAGGGCTTGGCCCCCCACACCCTCCCACCAGCGCCCCCCGTGGCAGCCAGCCTCCTCCCCCCCCCCCCCCGATAGCTTGCCGGGGGCTGAGGCAGGGGCAGCAGCTCAGGGGAAGCTGCCTTCCCAGCGGTGTTTTGAGTAGCCACCGGGAGTCTCCTCCCTCACATGTCCTAGGCTGGCCAGTGTGCGCGCGGTGTTTCCCGTGTGTGCGGGGTTTAGAATCTCTGTGCGCGTGCTTAGAGGGAACGGTGCACAGATTGCACATTGGCAAAGCTACACAGGCAAATTTGACCAAAACATTGAGAGGTGCTAACTGACTGCTAACTGTGCCTTGCTTATCTTTGCCATTTAAACAGCTAACACTTTTATAACTTAAAAAAGGTAACTCACATCTACTACTGATTTGGCATATTTGGACATTTTTCATTTTTAACATTTTGATCAGATATTATTCCTCTTTGCTTTAGAACTGAAGCTAGTAGGAATTAATCTATATTCATAGCTGACTTGTCTAAAAGACTTTTTAGTAAACGCACCTGCAACAAAAATGGCAAGCCAAATTTTGAGTTTACCAAGGCTGTGAATACCCCTTAATTATGATCATGATAACCGGTGAGGTCTATCACATTATTGGGAATTTCTGTACCACAAAAGTAACATGCTCAATTTATGTATTGTACTGGATATGTACAGTATACATAGATATTAAAAACTCCCATTAAAATAGTTACTGTGTGAGTGAATAACAACTGATTTAAAACTGGAATGATAATTTTTGAAAACTCCGAGGTAAAGATATGGTTCCAGCAGGCAGAATGTAGGAGAGCTCTGCTTTTACAACTCTAATTCACTGAAATGTGCTAATTAGTAGAACAAATTTGCTCCCAAAGTATCTCTAATTCTTAAGGAAAAGAGCTTGGTATGCCAGAAAAGGGACAAACAAAGGGACAAGAATTCTTCAGCAATTTTCTTCAGGAAGCAAATCCCTGCACTGAAGCAAGCAGGCCTGCTCTCACCATCTTGTACAGCAGGAATGGAGTTGATTCCCAGCTACATGTACATATATATCTTGATGAAGGGCAATGAAGAATGGGCAAAATGTGTTTTCATTAGTCTACATCCCAAGGTGGGAAAAATGACTCCATGGGTGAAACCTTGGCCCCATTGAAGTTAGTGGAAGCTTTGACTCCATGGTTCAGTAATAATATTAAAGCCAAAGCAGTCACAACACAGAACCAAGTGACTGAAAACTGGTTTGACAGAAATAATGGAGCCTTGGTGAAGAATTGATGCACATGAACAATGTATATCATGGGCCAAATTCTGCCCTGAGTCACACTGGAGAAATCTGGAGAAACTCAACTGATTTTAAGTGGGATTAGAATTCAGTCCCTAACTTCAAACTTGCTAGAGTGTTGCTCTTTTCTTTACCTTCCTTTACCTACCACAAAGTACTTATCTATGTTCTCAACAAATTGTCTGCAAAGTGCCATTTTTAATGATAGCAATACAAATATATATCTGAATATACTGGGCTAGATTCCTAGCTGGGGTAAATTGGTGCAGCGCCACAGTAGTCACTGATTCATCCCAGCTGATGATCTGACCCACTAACGTTTGGTCTGTGTGTATGGAAGGGAGGATAACTTCACAGGGCAGGCATAAAATTATTCTGGGGAAGTTCCATGGCCTGTGTCATGCAGGAGGTCAGACCAGATGATCACCCGTGATCCCTTCTGGGGTGAAAAGGTGATCACCTAGGGCAGCCAAACGTTTATTAACCTGCTGGGTGAATGATTCCAGGGTGCTTGATTCAGACATTTGCCAACTAGCCTGGAGGAATGGTACTGGCTCTGCAGTGGGTGAGATACTTGGGATGATATTGGGATTTGAATTCTTATGGCTCAAAAATCAGCAAAACATGTCTCCCTGGGAACTGAGAAAGCAGAAATCACTCCATATCCAACACCTTCAGGCTTCACCAATCTCCTACAGATGACTGACATCAATAATGAAAAGTAATGTATGCTGCTCTGCAAAGATGAAACATTATAAAAAATAAAATAAAAAAAGCACGACTTGAGTTAAAAACTCACTACTACCTGTGAGTGAGGAGAGCATGTGAGAGAGACAATGTGATTTCAAATGGTGTGTGTACGAAACCCGAGTGAATGTGTGTGAAAACAATTAGCTATCTGCATGTATCAGGAAGCTCAAGCTGGGGTCAGTGCATCTCTGTTTGTATTCAGGCAGCTGGCCAAAGAATATAGAAGCCATTTTCATCCCATTGTCATTTCATTTTCATTGCATTGTATTTTAGGGAAGCAGAAAATAACTATTTTCCCAGCATTTTCCATAGGCACATATCCCACATACTTTCAGAGTAAAGACAATATTTCCTGGCTAATTAATTATCTACTTACCTCTCTCCCTTTCAGCCTCAACTAGTAGGAATACTGCAATGCCTGTTGGCCATTAGCCAAGAGGACTCACACGTGTTTTTTTTCATTGTTAGACTACTGTGAAATTTAACCGTACATGTCTCCAGCACTGTTCCCTCATGATGAGGCTGATGCTCATTTTAAAATAGACTTGCTTCAGAAAAGTGTGGTGGGCAGGTCCTTTTGCAATTCATTATCCTTTATTTTACTTTTGCCTGGCTAGCACGTCACATTCCTTTTTATGGGCCCAATCCTGCTCCTAGTGATGGGCATTGGAGCAGGATTGGTTCTTTAGTGAACAGAAATTGTTAGAGCACAACACCATATATTTGAATAAGCACCAAACCCTGCCATCCTCAGCACTTAGGAGTTTTGTCTGAGTAAGAACTCCAGGATTTGGCTACAAATGCATGAAGGGACAGATCTTGCTCTCCCTAGAGTTTTGTCATTGACTGCATTGGGAGAAGGATTTGGCCCTAAATGAATGCAACAATAAAGGTGTGTAAGAATAGGGCTTGCCAAGATATTATTCCTCCTATGTTTTCTTCAAGCCACATGTCTTGATCAACTCTACAATTTAAAATTAGGACATAAAAACTGGGGAACACACACTATAAGCTGGAGACATATCTGGCCTTTGCAATGTTAAAAAAATCAAAGACAAAGAAAAGCTATGATTTTCATGAATTCTAATAAGCAGTAGTAGCTATTTTTGTTCCATATCACTAATCTCCCATCACCGGTAAAGCCTTTGTTTAAAAAAAATAATGCCTTCACTTTTTCTAATGTATCAAGATAGCAGATGGTTGGGACTAAGGGACTTACTTTCACAGTGCAGCCAAAGATTGAATAAGTAATAGTGTCCCCAATATAACTTTTAGGAGTGCAAGCTAACAACAACCAGGTGTCTGTCCTCCAATCTAATAGGTCACGTTTAGAGATGCAATGTAACTGATGGAAAGAGGTAACCCATGGCTGTCCAACAGGGCTATATTTGTTGTGTTTCCTCTGATAATAAACAAAAATTCAAACACCACTAATAATAAGAACAATAACTTAGACTCTGCAATCCATTGTACTAAATTGACACCACTAAGAAACGAATACCAAATAACATATTGAGATCTGTTTCCACCTCTTGAATCAAGAGTGGGGAATAGATGATTACACCACAAACATGGTTCTGTCTAGAGTAGGGAAACACATTAACGTGTTTTAAAACATGTTAGCTAATATGTATTAACTAACACTTTTTAAAACAGCTCTTAGCACCTAATGTAAGCAAAGTTTAACAACTTTAAAAATATGTCCTGGTCAAATCTCTGTATTCCACTTAAATGTCATGTAAAGTCCAACCAGACATGGGATGCCTTCACAAAGAAAACATTTTCCAGTAGATTGCAATCAATAAACCAATGCTTCCATGAACCTTCCTGGCACAGCCAGAAACAACTCACTTAATAATTTCAGGTTGAATTTAGAGAACAAACAAACAAACATTGAACAAGGGCTCGGGCATTGCATGTCCATTACTTATCTTTCTCAGTCACACATGCATTGCCTAGGGACATACAGCATAGCACAGATGGCCTTTTATGATTTTCTGAATATGCTGATGTAAGCAGAGTCAGGATGAGCTCCACCCTGACATCTGGTGGTGAGTCATGGCAAAGCACTCCAGGGGCTGATCCAATTTGCATAGGCACACCCACCCTGCCTGGTACGAACCATAGTGGCCCAAATGGGCATTTTGGGCTGCTGTAGGATCCTCAGTTTGCTGTATTGGGGCAGGAATTTCTGTTACTGGGGCAGGAAGAATAAACTGTTATACTGCTTATGTAAATCATGGCCAGTGGAACTGTACTTGGCCTTTTGTCATGTTAAAGGGGAACTTGCCATGAACTAAACAACACTCGCCAGCCAAGGGACATGGGTTCCAAAGCCCAGTGAATTGAGAGAGGCTGGGGACAGGGGATTGCTTCTTGGCCTTTTGGCTAAGATCAAGCATAATACCTGGTGGTGTAGGACCCTTGTGAGGGTCTGAGACACCAATTGCAGCATCTCTGCCTCTCTCCACTGTGGAATATCAGAGCTAATGTTGAGTTCCTTGAGAGTCTGGTTTCAGACTGCTGAATTGAAATCACTCTGGGCTAATAGTGCAACTGAGCACTAGGGCTCCCCTAAACTACAAGCTGAAATCACTAAAGTGCTAACAGCCTTCTGAGCTGAAATCACTAAGCTGAAATCACTGAGCACTGTGTTAAGTAGTGGGGGAGCCTGAAGATAAGTGGCTGGTGGAGCAGTTGGCAAGACAGCTGATGGTGTGGTGCTGCTGGCAAAGCAGAGCAGTTCGTGAGGACAGTCGGAGTGGTGCTGCTGGCAGAGCGGAGCAGTTCGTGGTTGCAGTTGGAGCAGCTTGCAGGACGGCTGGTGGAGCGGCGCTGTTGGTGGGACAGAGCAGTTCGTGGGGACAGCGGTAGCGGCTTGCGGGACAGCTGGCGGAGCAGAGCGGCCAGTGAGACGGCTGGCGGAGCAGAGTGAAGCCCCACGGAGGGGTGAGGCAATCATCTTCACGCCACGTAAGGTGCCCCTTACCCCCCGCCCCTTCCCATTGCTGCCCAGGCGGGTGGCGTGTAGCACCCTGCAGATGAACTTTTGAACTCTGGGACTGGACTTTTGGGTTCGTGGACTTTTGGGGACTTTGGGTGACGTTTGGGTTGCTGGACTCAAGAACCCAAGGGACGGGGCATGGCCCAATTGGCTGGGGTGGGTCTTGCTCACAGTTTGGCTTATAGATCCTAGTTGCGGTGTTTTCCCAATTTAAGGCTGGTATCGTTTACCTGCTGCTATTAAAGATTTCTGTTACACTGAGGCTCTGTGCTTGCGAGAGGGGAAGTATTGCCTCTTTGAGGCGCCCAGGGGTGTGTATAAGATTTTCCCAGGTTACTGGGTGGGGGCTTGAGCCGGTTTTGCATTGCATTGTTGAGAAGGGAACTCCTATGTACTGAACCTGGCCCTTGCTGCTGTCAACTCATCCTGGCAGAAGGGTTACATTTTTGGGGGCTCGTCCGGGATCTGGGTCAGTACCCCTCGTAAGCACATCTTGGGTGAGCCATTAAATTGGGAAAACCCAAAAATTTTGTTGTTGTCTTGATCTGTTAAATTTGGAAAAAATTACAGTTTGTATAATGGCCCTACACTTGCTAGAGGATTGGTGCAAAGGGATGACTATTGACCCTAAGAACTGTCTTCTGGTGACGGGGGTGTCAGAGGCGTTCAATGAGGGATCAATAGAACCTATATTAAGGACATCCACTGAGTACCTGAGTAAGTGCAAAATGCGTGGGCGCATGTTTGTGAGGGAGGAGGGGGCTTTTGCTGTACTGTGTGAGCTGCCATCGGCTGTGGACCCTCTACAGGTTCCAGGCACGATAGCAGTGGAAGATGGTGTGTGGAGGGTAATAGCCACTGGGAGTCAGCCCTCACCAGCCCCTGCCTCCAATGTAGAGTTTTTAAAGAAAATGTCAGCCTTTTTGGGGAAAGAGGGAAAGACTTTGGCTGATATGCCGGGTCTGTTGGGCCTTGACCCAGGAGTCCCACACCTGGAGCCTGCTCCTTCACCTGATGAGTGGGTGAAGGCTTTGGGGAAAGCATTAGAGAAGGTGGTGCTACCCCACCCTGAGTCAAGCCCGTATCATAAACTGAGGTTATTTTCTGGGGGTCCCACCCCAATACCGGGGGAGGAAGCATTTGAACCCTGGCTTGAACACACCACTGAAATGCTGCAGGAGTGGGCAGTGCCTGATGCTGAAAAGAGACGGCGACTAGTAGAGTGCCTCAGGGGGCCAGCCCTAGATGTGATTCGCACCCTGAAGCTCAGTAACCCTGGGGTCAAGGTGAAGGATTGCCTAGAGGCCCTTGATCACGCCTTTGGGAGAACCGAGGGCTCAGAGGATGTTTACTGCAAGTTTCTCAATGCCAGGCAACAAAAGGGAGAGAAGGTTTCTGGCTATATCCAGAGGTTGGAGAAATTACTACAGAGAGCCATCATGAGGGGAGCGGTAGTGGTTGAGCAAATGGACCGGACTAGATTGGCCCAGATTGTGAGAGGAATTCAATATCAGAACCCAATTCTTCTCCACCTTCGGTTAAGGGAAAGGCAAGACAATCCACCGAGTTACTCTCAGCTGATAAAAGAGGTCCGAGAGGAGGAGGAGAGGCAGGCAGCTAGCGAGGTCTGGGAGGCTCAGCCACACCAGGCGACTGGATCAACATCCATACGAACGCCCAAGGCACTGATGGTGACTCCTCAAGAGGAACTTACTCAACAAGTGCAGGTCCTGACACAGAAAGTGGCTGAACTAGCGAATACCATCGATTCAGCAAAGACTTCAGGGTACAAGGAACCCCCCACTACTTCAGTCCTGAAGACCACATTTGGAACCTCTGCCCCACCCAGGCGACAAGGGAAAGGACAATCCTTCTTCTGCTACCGGTGTGGCCAGGGTGGGCACATTGCTGCAAGGTGTCAGAATACAGAGAATCCCACGCTAGTATATCAAAAGCTGAGGACCACCTGGGGGAAGTCGGGAAACGGCCCCAGGGCCTGGGAAGGGAGCCGCCTAGGCCTGCAGGATTTGGAGGCTCCCCCAGAGAGAACCCTGCCGCCCGAATCCCACCAGGATTGATAGGACCTCGAGCGGAGGTCACTGTAAGGATTGAAGGGACAGAATGTAGAGCAGTGCTTGACACGGGATCCCAAGTGACTATCATATTCCAGTCTTTCTACCAGCAGATGCTTGGGCATCTGCCTATACAGCCCCTGACAGGGCTTGGCCTATGTGGCCTCAGCATGGATGACTACCCCTATCAGGGGTATGTCATAGTACACCTGGAATTCCCAGAAGAGATCGCTGGAGTAAGACAGGAGGTGGACACTGCTGCTTTAATTTGCCCCGACCCTAAAGGAGTCTCTGACGTGTCCGTGCTCATAGGGACCAACTCCAGCCTCTTTAAGGTACTGGCAGATTACTGCAGACAGCGAGCAGGGGAACAATACCTGAACACCTTGGTGATACACACACATTGTGCCGCAGCCTACAGGAAAATTGAGGACACAAGAAAAGTGATGCCTGATTTGCCGGTGGGAGCATTGAAGTATGCGGGCCTGGTCCCCTTAGTGGTGCCTGCAATGACAGAAAAGGAGGTGATTGTCATGAGTACCTGCCTGAAAGGCAGTAAGGGAACATTAGCAGTGGTAGAGCAGCCGACCCAGGGAGGGCTCCCTGAAGGAGTGCTGGTCCTCAGTGGAGTCATAACCCTACCTGCTGAAGCCCAGGAAGAGGTGACTATACTTATTGCTAATGAAACAAGCCAGAGTGTGCTCGTAAAACCAGGGCAGAAGATTGCAGACATCTTTGAGCCTGAAACCATTGTGAGACCCCAGTGTGAAGCTGAAGTTCCGGCGATGGATCCTGCAAAGTTAGACTTCGGTGACTCACCGTTGACTGAGGAGTGGAAGGATCGCCTGAGGAAGAAGCTTTGTGAGAGATCCAAGGTATTCTCACTGCATGAGTGGGATGTGGGATGTGCCAAAGGAGTGGAACACCACATCAGGCTACAAGATCCCCGACCCTTCAGAGAGAGATCTAGGAGGATTGCTCTCTCTGAGATGGAAGACGTACGTCATCACCTGCAAGAACTGATCGCGAACGGTATCATTACAGAGTCCTGTAGCCCCTATGCCTCTCCCATTGTGGTGGTTCGTAAGAAGAGTGGGAAGATCCGGATGTGTATTGACTACCGCACCCTAAACAGGCGCACTATAGTGGATCAGTACACCATGCCTCGAGTACAAGATGCCTTGGACTGTTTGCTGGGTAGCCAGTGGTTCTCTGTGTTGGATCTTCGGAGTGGATACTACCAGATCCCTCTGGGAGAAGAAGATAAGGAGAAGACAGCCTTCATCTGCCCATTAGGGTTCTACCAGTTTGAACGCATGCCCCAAGGGATTTCTGGGGCACCTGCTACATTTCAACGTCTTATGGAGAAAGTTGTGGGAGACATGAATTTACTGCAAGTGCTAGTTTATTTGGACGACCTGATTGTGTTTGGAAGAACCTTGGAGGAGCATGAAGAAAGACTTCTTAAAGTGCTTGATAGGTTGGAGGCATATGGTTTGAAGCTTTCAATTGACAAATGCCAGTTCTGCCGAACCTCTGTGAAGTATGTGGGTCACATTGTGTCCCAAGAGGGTGTGAGTACTGATCCCGATAAAATAGAAGCACTCACTACCTGGCCATGCCCAAGTAACTACAGAGAACTCAAGACCTTCCTTGGATTTAGTGGCTACTATCGTAGATTTGTGAAGAACTATGCTACGATTGTAAAACCTCTGAATGATCTTACCAGGGGATATCAGTCCAACAAGAAAAATCTAAGACCAAGAATAAGAGGGGCCCCCGAAAGCCTCCTGTGCAGAGACACTATGGCCCCTTCGAAGCGTTTGGGCCACGGTGGAGTGAGAGATGTGAAAGGGCTTTTCAGGAAATCATTACTCGCCTAACTCAGGCTCCAGTCCTAGTCTTTGCTGATCCAAGCAAACCCTTTCTCTTACATACTGATGCCAGTTTGGAGGGTCTGGGGGCAGTACTGTACCAGGAAGTGGAAGGCAACCGTAAACCTGTAGCCTTTGCCAGCCGAGGACTGTCTGACAGTGAAACTCGCTATCCCATCCACAAGCTGGAGTTCTTGGCCTTGAAATGGGCCATCACTGAGAAATTTCGAGACTACTTGTATGGTGCTCAGTTCCAGGTGTGGACAGACAACAACCCACTGACATATGTGTTAACAAGTGCTAAGCTGGATGCTACAGGACAAAGATGGGTGGCCGCCTTGGCTGGCTATGAGTTCAGCATCCAATACCGATCGGGGAGAAGCAATGTAGATGCTGATGCATTGTCCAGGCGTCCGCAGGCTCCAGAAGTTGCTGTGATACCCACGGATGGAGTGAGAGCTATTTGCAGTGTGAGTCGTCGAGAGCCACAGGCCCAGGAGAGCCTTCATGGATGTGTTGCAGAAGCTCTGGGCCTGCCCCCTGAATGCGTGCCTTCTGCTTCAGTGAACTATATTGCATTGGACCAATCTCCTTTGCCCATGCTTAATGCGGCTGACTGGCAAGAGGCCCAGCTGCAAGATGTTGACATTTGTGATACCCTACTGGCCAAAAGGGAGGGGCGAAGCCCAGCTGTGGTTATCCCACCTAGCCCCGAGGGTAAACTACTATTAAGAGAATGGACCAAACTAAAACTGATTCAGGGAGTGCTACACCGAATGACCACTGACCCTTTACAAAAGCAACGAGCACAACTAGTGCTGCCAAAAGAGTACAGAGCCCTGGCCATGAGGGCTTTGCATGATGACTTTGGACATTTAGGGATGGAAAGGACCCTAGAACTTATTCGTAGTAGGTTCTATTGGCCCCGGATGGCTGAAGATGTTCGCAGGAAATGTGAGACTTGCGCTCGATGTGTTCAAAGGAAAACTCTGCCCACAAGGGCTGCATATCTCAAGAACATCACCAGCACCAAACCTTTGGAGTTGGTATGCATTGATTTCTTGTCCTTAGAAGTAGACAAGAGGAATGTTGGGAACATTCTAGTAGTGACCGACCATTTCACGCGGTATGCACAGGCATATCCCACACGTGATCAGAGGGCCACCACTGTCGCTCGAGTACTGTGGGAGAAATATTTCTCAGTTTATGGATTCCCAGCCCGGATACACTCGGATCAGGGGCGGGACTTCGAGAGTCACCTTCTGAAGGAGATGCTGAGGATAGCGGGAATTAAGAAGTCTAGGACAACACCTTATCACCCCCAAGGTGATCCTCAGCCAGAGAGGTTCAACCGAACCCTATTAGATATGTTGGGGACTTTGCGACCAGAACAGAAGGCAACCTGGAGCCAACATGTCGCATTTCTGGTGCATGCCTACAACGCCACAAAGAACGATGCTACAGGAGTCACCCCATATCTCTTGATGTTTGGGCGAGAACCAAGATTACCCATAGACTTGTGCTTTGGTGTATCAGCGGATGGTGATAGCTATGAAACTCATCAGCAATATGTATCCCAACTACGAGAAAAGCTGCGGGATGCTTATCACTTGGCTACATCTGCAGCTCGGAAGAACGCAGACCGCAACAAACATCGATATGATGCTAGGGTACGTTTGCAGGAGCTCCAGCCAGGGGACAGAGTCCTGCTGCGGAATTTGGGTATTGCTGGCAAACATAAGATAGCTGACAGATGGAAGGCAATACCCTACCTAGTGATGGAAAAGCTAGGAGATCTGCCGGTCTACAAGATCAAACCTGAAGAGGGTCCAGGGCAAATAAAGACGGTGCATAGAAATCTTTTGCTCCCTGTGGGGGAGTTGGTTGGCACCCCTTATGAGATGGGCCACGACAGGGCAGCCAGGCAGAACAGAAGTGCCAGGCCACAGCCGCCATCCAACACGGACAACAGGTCCTCCGAAGCTAACCTACCCCCATTCAGCACGTCAGAGAGTGAGACTGAGGAGGAAGACATGACCCTGGTGTATCCTGGAATGAAGACAAGATTTCAGTCTCGATCAGCTGAGCCAATAGAGAGCTCCCCCTCTCCAGCCCTCAACCCCATGGCAGAGATATTTAGGCCTGTTCCGGGCACTCCTGTGCCACCGATGGGACCCCCCGTTGATGACACCCACAGGTTATTGGACAGTGGAGAATTCCAGGTGGAGGGGGCCCTAGACACGGTGGACCTTCCACTGTCGGAACCAGAGATGCAGGGGCCTATGCCAGTAGCCGAGGGACCCTCACAGGAAACCTCTCTATCCATCACTCAAGAAGATGTCCCTCCTACCCCTGCAACAGAGATTCTCAATAGAAGGGACAGGGTAATAAGACCAGTAAAACGGTTAACTTATGACGCACCTGGGGTGACTAGTGAGGAGCCAATACATTTAGCACACAGGCTGGTGGAAGCTAAAGTGGGCTTTCTGAGGCCCTTTGGAGGAAACCAATGAGTTGGTATAAGGGGAGTGTGATTTGTCGGGACGACAAATTCTCGGCTGGGGGGAGGATGTAAGCAGAGTCAGGATGAGCTCCACCCTGACATCTGGTGGTGAGTCATGGCAAAGCACTCCAGGGGCTGATCCAATTTGCATAGGCACACCCACCCTGCCTGGTACGAACCATAGTGGCCCAAATGGGCATTTTGGGCTGCTGTAGGATCCTCAGTTTGCTGTATTGGGGCAGGAATTTCTGTTACTGGGGCAGGAAGAATAAACTGTTATACTGCTTATGTAAATCATGGCCAGTGGAACTGTACTTGGCCTTTTGTCATGTTAAAGGGGAACTTGCCATGAACTAAACAACACTCGCCAGCCAAGGGACATGGGTTCCAAAGCCCAGTGAATTGAGAGAGGCTGGGGACAGGGGATTGCTTCTTGGCCTTTTGGCTAAGATCAAGCATAATACCTGGTGGTGTAGGACCCTTGTGAGGGTCTGAGACACCAATTGCAGCATCTCTGCCTCTCTCCACTGTGGAATATCAGAGCTAATGTTGAGTTCCTTGAGAGTCTGGTTTCAGACTGCTGAATTGAAATCACTCTGGGCTAATAGTGCAACTGAGCACTAGGGCTCCCCTAAACTACAAGCTGAAATCACTAAAGTGCTAACAGCCTTCTGAGCTGAAATCACTAAGCTGAAATCACTGAGCACTGTGTTAAGTAGTGGGGGAGCCTGAAGATAAGTGGCTGGTGGAGCAGTTGGCAAGACAGCTGATGGTGTGGTGCTGCTGGCAAAGCAGAGCAGTTCGTGAGGACAGTCGGAGTGGTGCTGCTGGCAGAGCGGAGCAGTTCGTGGTTGCAGTTGGAGCAGCTTGCAGGACGGCTGGTGGAGCGGCGCTGTTGGTGGGACAGAGCAGTTCGTGGGGACAGCGGTAGCGGCTTGCGGGACAGCTGGCGGAGCAGAGCGGCCAGTGAGACGGCTGGCGGAGCAGAGTGAAGCCCCACGGAGGGGTGAGGCAATCATCTTCACGCCACGTAAGGTGCCCCTTACCCCCCGCCCCTTCCCATTGCTGCCCAGGCGGGTGGCGTGTAGCACCCTGCAGATGAACTTTTGAACTCTGGGACTGGACTTTTGGGTTCGTGGACTTTTGGGGACTTTGGGTGACGTTTGGGTTGCTGGACTCAAGAACCCAAGGGACGGGGCATGGCCCAATTGGCTGGGGTGGGTCTTGCTCACAGTTTGGCTTATAGATCCTAGTTGCGGTGTTTTCCCAATTTAAGGCTGGTATCGTTTACCTGCTGCTATTAAAGATTTCTGTTACACTGAGGCTCTGTGCTTGCGAGAGGGGAAGTATTGCCTCTTTGAGGCGCCCAGGGGTGTGTATAAGATTTTCCCAGGTTACTGGGTGGGGGCTTGAGCCGGTTTTGCATTGCATTGTTGAGAAGGGAACTCCTATGTACTGAACCTGGCCCTTGCTGCTGTCAACTCATCCTGGCAGAAGGGTTACACTGATAGACTCATTCTGCCAATGTCATTAGAACTGCCTACTACTACTACTGTATTACGTGTGTATCTTTTACATCTTTCTTCATCTTGAGATTTCTTTTGTTTCCTCCCCACATAATGTTGCATATTACCCCCAGTAAATCCCAGCCTCATTAAACAGAACAGTACACAGCGCAGCTTGCCCAGAGTGGACAAGGGAGGAACCCCCCTCCCACCCGCTCGCCTGGAAGGGAGCACAAGTTAGACAGTACACCATATTCTTACAGCAGGTTTTTCCCCCCATATTTTTTCCTCCCTGAAAATAGAGGGTCTTTTTTTCTTTCCAACAATTTAAAATAATCCCCTTCCAACAAAGAATGAACATGGCTCCAGCTCTTTCCCAAAGCACCTACAAAGCTTAGCAAGTGAGGCTGCTGCAGCCCTACTGAGATTGAGTCAGCATTGACTGTCCCTTTGAGAAAAAGGAATGCTGTATTCTAACCGTACTGCTTAGAGACACAAGACGGTGCAGTTAACCATACTGAGAGCACAAGGCTTAGCAGTTTCCTTCACCCTTAGGGCTTTCTAAAACATTCTTTACTTCCAGACCAGCCAAGGCCTTGTTTGGGCCCAATTCTATATTCATAGTGGTATATCAGTTTGTCACAGTTACCCAGAAAATAGTGCTAAAGTGCTTCAAAAGATGAGATCCATGCAAAACTGTGCAGGAGACTTAAGGAGAAGGAAAACTAAGGTCAACAGCGGACCAACAGGTCAACAGGTCAACAGGAGAAGAAAAACTAAAAGTCAGATTCCAACCTCTTTACCCATGTGGAGCAGTTATTTATTGCACAGAAAATTTTATTCCAATAGACCAGATTGTAACTCAGCTAACATACCATGAGGAATCTAATAGGGCTTCAAGCTCCTCCCTACACTTCTGCACTTGATACCTATATCACTGGTAGCAGTGCAGTGAGACCAGCCTGTGCGGGGCTGCTGTAGCCCCTCCAGCACAGGTAGAATGGGAATGGACAGGTAGGGGTAGGTAGTGGGCAGAGCCTCCGCTCTACTCTTCTAATGTGCTGGCCAGCACAGCTGTGCCACCATGACAGGGGAAGTAATCTGCACCAGGTAGAGGAGCATGGGGGAAGTAGGACTTCAAGAGTCACAATCCAGTTCCTGGTCTGCTCCTGGGGCAGTCCAATACTATGCACTGCACCTTCCTCACGGCTCATGGCAAAACCACTGTTTACCCCAGTGGGGCTATTAGTGGAAAAAGGGGCCATTAAACATGAAAAACCAACCCAGACCTATAGTTTTGTAGTTCCATAGCCATGTGAATATATTAAGGTATTATGTGCTTACCTGGCAGCCCATGGTGTTGGAACCATGCCAAATTATTATTACGAATTACTCTGATTGATATGAATGAATATGGTGAACATATGGTGAGTTTGGTATGGCTTGGTACATCTCAATTTACTAGAGGATTCTTGGAGCAGGATTCTCTTAGTATCAGATAGTTGATATGGAAATTTACTGAGAGTGCTGAGATTGCACTTCAATGGATAATTGAAACTCTGTCCGTGTTTGTGTTTCAATATGAAACTTTGGAACATATCAGCCGATGACCAACTCACCAACCAGGCAAAGAAAACACAAAAACACGCCATCAATGGGCTTGGCACAGGCTGACCTGGTCAAAATGACCCTTTTGGATGACACCACGCTAAGAGTTCAAGTGAATGATTGATGAAAAGATAAACATCAGCTGATCTTGGATCTGTGTTTGTCTGCAGCCCCCTTCTAAAATAATAATTAGAAAAAACAGTAATGGAATGCCCACAAGGCATATTTCTGGGACATGTGACTCCTTTGAGAACAAAAGGTATGAATGCCAAGCATCAGTGTTAGTTAGTTCCCCAATTAACATCTGAAGAGGTCTGTGACGCTGTAAGACAGAGGGTCTCGGGGTAACCAAAACCCTGCTTCGGGAGACATTTGACTGACCAAGTACTTGAGAGGAGAGGAGAAGAGAAGAGACAAAGTCTCCATCTAGGAGTGGTAGATATACTTGCTTTGTCTGCCAATCAGGATGCTGTGTAAGGCCAACATAGTTATTGAGGGTTTATGCTTGGGAAATTGAGGCTTATTAGGGAGACATATTATATAACGTTTTACTGCTTGCGTGATTCTCTCTCAAATAAAATGCTGTGCATTGATCAAATTGAATCTGAATTCACCCAGCTTTGGCCCATTAAAGATTTGTTTCAACACATGGCCTCTCTGTTGAATGCAGAATGATGCTGATTCTGATTTTTTGCTGTCTTAGTGTCTTAAGAGTTGGTGGGATTTCAACCCACTGTGTAAGAAATTGATAGATTAGAACAGTGGTGGGCAACCTGTGACCCATCAGGGTAATACACTGGATTAGAATCTCATGATTTACTCTATTATATCCTGCAAACTGAAAAAAAATATTTTTTCCTGATGAATCCAGCGTCTGTAACCCACCAGATAAAGCCAACCAATGAAGATCAGAGACAGATCTGAAGATATATCAACATATGATTGCAGAATGCCAGACTCTATAATTATCATAGACTTGGGATATGCTTCTGACACCATTTTGACTATAAGGACATGTAAGTGATTTTGGAGTCATGTTTTCTTCTTTTCTCTCTTTCAGATAACTTTACGAAGTTTTCCTTTGACTCCTGTTTCCTGTTTATATGTTTTCCATACTTTCCTGACACAGACCACCGTTTGTGAAGCTCTGTACTTAATAACTGTAATAGTAGCACCTAGCACACACTTTTTGGAAACAAACTGCTCTGGATCCAGCTGCTCATGTGTATGTTTTGGCTAACTGGGGGCAGTCTATAATACTCACGCATATATTCTTGAAGCAGCTGGACTAGAGTAGAACAGTCCATATCATGAGCTCAGCACAAATCTTAACCAAACTCAAGAACTGGCTGTTTGTGCCTTTAAGCTAAAAACACAAACACAAAAGGTGACTTCCTCCTTACAGTGTTGAAGTAAAGGGCCTGTCCTAGCCTCGTACTGAGGAGCTCCTTTTCTATCCCAGGCTCACTCAGCATTGCCTGCACTAGCATCAAGCAAGCCTTCTTAACTGGCCTGCTGGCTTCCTACTGGTCACCTCCTGGCACTTTTAGGCCTCTGGAGGACTAAATCTCATTGGTAGTCTGGCCTAAATAGGTTTTCCTTAGGCAGGTAAGCATCAGTGTGCTGATGCCTCCAGCAAGTGGTAGAGAAAGCCTGATAAATCTGTCACAATCCCCCATGGTCCTCTTGAATATCAGACCTGCTCAAGTGTATGTCATTATGTTACCTTCTAGAAAGGATACAACCTTGAAAATCACCACTATTTAGCTCAAGTGTTCTTGGAGCAGATGGTCTTAGGCTACATTCCTGTTGATGACTAAGAACTCTATGCAGCCCTGGTTGCCATAGTCTAATCAGTCATGGATAATGCTGTGTTATTTAAAAAGTTAATGACATATTTCATAACATAAGACACATTTAAATATTTGAGACATGCTGTGAAAATCAGATGGCACATTGGACCACAGGATCTTTTCATTAATTGCAAGTTAAAGGAAAAAGGACATCATTTCCCCTTTCGTTGGGCCAAATCTGGCTTGCCTCACTCATGTAAACCTCTAATATCAGTGGGAATGCTTGTGAGTGTAAAGTGGGCACATTTGCTCAACAATAGGTCTCAGACTCACTTTAATATAACAGCAGTGATGATAGTTGCACTGACATTATATAGGCAGACCTCCCTATACTATGATTCTAAGACTATGTTGCCAGAATTACAATTCTGTTGCAATATTTTACTCAAGGTGATGCTAATGAATGGTGACCGTCTGGTGCTCATGTTGTTCCAAATTCCTATTTTGATATAGTTTACATCAATGGCATCTTAGACAACCATAATCAAAATGGCAGTCTATTCAAATGGGCATAAGAGAAAAAGAAAGCAAGAGAGACAGAATATTGAAAGAAGGAGGAAGCGCCGAAGAAGGGAAGAACAAGTATTATCTGGTGTGAAACCAATACCAAATAGTCATAGAGAAAAGTATATATTACTGTCTTTACAATGTGTTTTCTAAACTGCAATGCAGCAATATATGCCACACCACTCAGGCTGAAATATCACAAGCAAACTGAACATTCACCATACATATGCTGGAGAGTACGGACTTGATTTTGAACAGGGCATCAACTCAGCCTTCTTCCCCACACACAAATCAGTACTCACTATCAACATCTAAACCCTTGATTCAGCATGGGCTTTAGTTCAAGCATGTAATTAATTCCCATTAAAGTAAATAGGACTAAATACCATACTTAGGAGCTTTGCTGAATGAAGGCCTAAATGACATCAGCTGTGCCAATAAATTCCAGGTGCAATAAGGGCTACCATGTTTTAAAAATTTGACCTTCCCCCACCCAAATAAATTTCAGAATAGGCCTAGTTATTAATTTCTTGGGGGTTTTTTTTGGTTTTTTTTGTATTGGAGCCAGGTGATCTGAGTGCCAAGACATTCCATAGTCATCTCCTTTCTCATTTCCACTTTTAGTCCTCCTTTAGAAAATAAGTTATTTTCTAGAGCATGAACAAATAATAATGATACAGGATACATCAGTTTTGTTAAATATAAGCAATACAATATAAGAACAACATATACAATTGTTAGCCCTTAAAATGTTATGAAGTGATGGACCTAGTCAAAAGAACTGTTGTGAAAATTAGCCCACAGTAGCTTTCTAAACTCTGCTTATTCAGCCAGAGGTTTCCCTTTGCCAATACCAGGCTTAAGCACAGAGACAAACATAACGGACATGTCATTAAAAAGCACCTCTCAGCCCCACATGAACCTCTCCACACACGGTTTATATAAGACCCCGACTTCTACAGACACTGAAGCTCACAGACTCATAGACTTTAAGGTCAGAAGGGATCATTGTGATCATCTAGTCTGACCTCCTGCACATTGCAGTCCACAGAACCTCACCCACTCCTGAAATAGACCCCTAACCTCTAGCTGAGTTACTGAACTCCTCAGATCATGGTTTAAAGACTTCAAGTTACAGAGAATTCACCATTTACACTATTTTAAACCTGCAAGTGACCTGTGCCCCACGCTGCAGAGGAAGGCGAAAAAAAACCAGGGTCTCAGCCAGTCTGACTTTTGGGAAAATTCCTTCCTGACCCCAAATATGGTGATCAGTTAGATCCTGAGCATGTGGGCAAGACCCACCAGCCCGAATTCTCTGTAGTAACTCAGAGCCCTTCCCATCTAGTGTCCCATCTCCAGCAGTTGAGGATTTTTGCTACTGGCAGTCGCCGATGGGCCACATTCCATTGTAGACAATCACATCATACCATTCCCTCCACGAACTTATCAAGCTCAGTCTTGAAGCCAGGTAGGTTCCCCTCCCTGCCCCCAACTGCTCTCCTTGGAAGGCTGATCCAGAACGTCACTCCTCTGATGGTTAGAAACCTTCATCTAATTTCAAGCCTAAACTTGTTGATGGCCAGTTTACAACCATTTGTTCTTGTGTCTACATTGGCACTTAACTTAAATAACTTCTCTCCCTCCCTGGTATTTATCCCTCTAATGTATTTATAGAGAGCAATTATATCTCCCCTCAGACTTCTTTTAGTTAGGCTAAACAAGCCAAGCTCTTTCAGTCTCCTCTCATAAGGTAGGTTTCAGTAGCCTTTCTCTATACCTGTTCCACTTTGAATTAATTTTTCTCAAACATGGGAGACCAGAATTGCACATAGTATTCCAGATGAGGTCTCACCGGTGCCTTGTATAATGGTACTAACACTTCCCTGTCTCTAATGGAAATATCTCTCTTCATGCATCCTACGACTGTGTTAGCCTTTTTCACGGCTGTATCACATTCACGGCTCATAGTCATCCTGTGATCAACCAATACACCCAGGTCTTTCTCTTCCTCTATCGCACTTTCAAAAATTGGCCCAGAGGTGGCTTTCTGGTGACCTGGTGCTTAAATCAGGGTATGTCAACACAGTATCATGTCTTTAACTTTATTTGTGAGGCACAATACATTACATGCCTACGTTCTAGCCTATAGATTGGAAAGCATGGGACAGGAACTGTCATAAACCAATTGGTCTTGCCTAAGTAGGATGTGGGTCAAACAAAAGTTTAACTGGGCAGCAAATAACACTGAAAGTGCCATTGTTCCTTAAAGAATCCCTGAGAAGAGAAAAAAAATCAAGACAAAATTCATAAGCATTTGTAACTGTCACCAAAAGAGGAGCTACTCTATTTTGTTCCATTCAAGACATACTGCATACATCACTGTGCTTTCTGAGTACCTTGGTATTGCAATGGCTGCCTAAGAAAGGCCTTGAAATCTATTGGTTTGCAACATGGAGAATCTTATCTACAGCAAACTGTGTGAAAGCTATTTCATGAGTCACAGAGGACATAGAACTGATGGGTGCACCCATGGCAGGGGTAACATAGGGGACAAACGGAAACACAAAGTAGTTAATCAATGGAATCAAAATGACATGTTTTGAAATGGACATGCAACTATTGGTAAATGGCCAAAAGCAGACTAAATAGGAATGGACGGCCAGGATGCATACCAGTAAGAAATTAACAATCATCATTCAAAACTTTCACCCAGAAGCCACAGAAATACTGTGAGAAAGATACAACCCCAGATACTATGGAAATGGTCACCTTAGAAATATATATAACAAATAATCATATTTCCTAATCTGGCTAAAACCATGAAGTACTGGCAGTCTCACAAGATAGCTTGATCTTTCAGCACTGTTTCCAGACCAAAAAGGGTTGAATGGCTTTTGGATAAGCATCCAAATGGAACAACTTAACATTTATTCTCCTGTTTTATTTTATTTGCTTATTTAGATTTTAAAATGTGCTTCTTCAAAGATCTAGGACACATATACAGATCACTTAATATTACATACAAAATTCCAGCTAATCCAATAGCCACATTAAAAATCCTTCCCATGCAAATAGTTTCACCTTCCCAAACCATTCTCCTCCTCAGAACAACCCTGGAAAAAATAGTCAGGGTCTTCCATTACTAGTAGATGGTTTAATGATTGACCTGACTCTAATATTTAATGACATCATATATTGACTCTAATATCTGATCTTTATCAGCTGTTCCCTCCACTGAATCTTCAACTCAGTATCTGTCACTGTCCTTGCAATAGCCCTTCTTTTTCTTACTCCTGAGGTGCTGGGGTAATGTATAAGACACTACCACTCTCACTTCTGTCTCCAATCTTTCCCTCTTCCTCTTTCCTCCACTTCCTTTGAGGTTTACTCTACCCTGGGGAAATCACAGCATTTTACAAACATTTAAAGCAAGTCCCACAACTCTCAGTGGCAAAGACTGATCAAAAGACAATTTGAAACAGAGAGTCGGTAGCGTAGTTGGAGGTAGAAACCAGATCTTCTCAATTTCATTCCTGTTCTCTGACAGTGGCCCCTAGCAATCAGGACAGTTTCTTGCAAAGAGTGTTAAAAAGTATCTTAACCTATTTTCAGGTATACTGTCTCCTGGAAAACTATTTCCATAACAATGCTAAAAACCAGATCTATGGTTCTAAACAAATGTTCCCCAACAGTTGCATTTCCTGACTGAATGAAGAAAAACAGGTGTAGATAAGTCATAACACATTAAAATTAGAATAGAGTCATGTCTCTTCTGGTCCAAGTAACAGATAAATTGCTGTTGTGCTCATATGAGTTAGCATACCCCATTCATGTTGACAGATTACAGCCAGTCATAGGATTATAATCATTCAAGTGCAAAACTCTATTATTGACTTTTAATGTATAATATGTACCTTGTTGAACTGAGCAGCTATGCTATAAATATAACACACATTGCATGACAGTCCATTTTTTTCCCAAAACATCATTTGGCATGTGATCTGCTGCTCCTAATTTATAATGGTCATCAGTGAGTTTGGTGTGTCACTGAGATTATTCACTACCCGTCAGACAGCTTGTAAGAATTCTAATGTTTTAGGCCAGAATCACTCTGGGTCTCTTCCAGGTTCTGCAGGCCAAGAGCCCCTGTTGGTGAAAAGTTAATCTGGAAGGGGCAGCAGAGCAACCTCTCCTCCACCAGGTAGATAGCTTTCATCTGGCCAGTGCAGCCCCAATAGTAGGTACGCCGAGCAGGAAGGGTGAAGGGCAGCCTGGAAAAGCACTGGTTTAGGGTATCCCCACTGCTGTCTCTGAAGTTGCATCCACTTAACCAGAGCCATTGTGTTCTCACAGAATATGCAATCCATGTCATCGACACTTCTTTTGCACACCCACAGTGGCAGATTGACACGAGTTATGCTACTTATCCTCTTTTACGTGCCTTCTCACACTCTTACACCCAATATGTAAGTTATACCAACATCTGACTCTGCTGAATTTTTTTGATAACTGCTTCCATTCTTTGTCTCTCTGTCCCATTGCCCTATTGCCTCTTCTTTGTTGTCTCCCCCCCTCCACCCTTGTGTTCTGTCCCATCACTTTTTTTCTCTATTCCCTTTTCAGTGACTTGATCCTTCTCCTCCCACAATGAAGTAAGGAGAGAAAAACACTCTGATTTGACTCTTGCTTGCCTCCACACTGAGTTTAGTCACAAGAGATCTGTGACTCATCATTTGAACTGAGCCCAAGTACCCTGAATACCGCCACTTAAATCAGAGCACTTCGGGAAGTTTACAACCAGATTCTCTCCTGTGCTCAATGTCTTATAGGCACAGCAGGGTGGGAAAGCTGCAAAGGAGTGGCTTGATTCTCACTGATCAATGGTCTGATTCTATGTGAGTCCCATCATAGCTTAATGCTGCCAGCTCAGGGCAGATCTAATCTATGCCAGCTGTCTATGGCCCTCAAGGTTCACCAACCAGGGATCTCCAGAGTACAGTATGTTCTAGCCACACACACTCCCTTCTCTGACATGTCCCCTATGCCAGGAGAATCCTGAGCCGGGAAGACTGGGCTGGTTTGAGGGGCCACAGTTAGGAAAAGAATCTAGCTCTACACTTTTTCTTATTTTCACTTAAGCTCTTTAATGCTGAATAGTGTATATGGTAATGGCTTTGGGAACCTGCTAGTGAATGATTACTCCTGAAATCTGCTCATCAGGAATACGTCCAGAAACATCAAAAGGGAGGAATGTGTACTGCCTTATAGCATCAAGCTGCAGAGTTTACTTCCTGAGTCAGATGTGTAAAACTGAAGCATTATCATCAATATAATCATGACTTGTGCCTCATAGTTTCCCACTATTACAAGTGTCATACAAGTACTATACTGCAGCTGTAAGAGGAGCATTTACATTACTTTACAGCATTTCCCACAAACTGAATCCTGAAGATTTAAATAATGATACATAATCTCAGAGTGACAGCTTTAATAAGTGTTCGGTTGTGTGGGCTTTATGTCTAAAATCCAAAGAAGGTTTGTGTTAGCCATTTATTTATATTTCTTTGGGACCTTACATGAAAATATCACAACAACTCTGATGAAAGGCTCACCCATGGAAAGACTCAAATAACTCCTAATTCAAATTGACTGAGAATTGTTTGCCTTGTTCCTGAGTGCAGATCCTTTCCTCTAGATACAAAACCACAAATAATTATTGTTTGGTTTTTCACGCACTAAATGTTGTTCAGTTCAAATATTAGGAAACTAACAAAGAATATAGATGTGAAAGGTAGGCTCCAAATCAACCAGAGTAATTGAGTTCCAAAACAAATAAAATGGCACTTTTTACCAGTCAGAGAGAAATATCCAAAATGAGCTGATTGCATCTATTTTTGTGTCTAGCCTGCATTTTTATTTATATGCCAATGTTACTAAATTTAGTCATTTCTCTGTCTCCTTTTACCAACTGTGAGCCACCACTGTTGGTTTAGAAAATGAGTTACTATTACTTCTATTAGAGATGGGCTTGAATCAAACCCCTACATCCAAATACCCTAGAACTTTGTGTTGGGGCTCTGAACTCCAGTTCTAATACTGATCTGAATATTGCAACTAGCCCGTCTCTCTCATGTGCTGAAAAAAAATCTCTGAACTCAAGATGCCTGATTCTAATTTCACTTACATCAGTGTAAATGAGGATTATCTCCAGCAAAATCAACTACCTTGGTGCAAAATGGCTAGGACAGCAGAATCAGAACCTGGCGGTTCAGAATCTAGATCTCAGTTTTGCAGCATGGACTCCTCTCTATATACTATACACTATTAACAGTGGTTCTCTTATTTCTAAGGGCTGCAGTATTATTTCTTTGAGCCCTTCATGGTTCAATGCACCTCCATTATGTGGAAGGCATTGTATAGTTTGAGAGCTAATTATATCCACCTATATCATCTTAGGTAAACTGTATATTATGTTTTTGACACTATGGAAAATCTGTGGGAAAACCTGTACCTATATCAAAGATTTATAGGCAACCTATGAGCTAATTTGCTCTCTCTGTGTAAATCAGGCAGAAAAGCAGTTGGACAAGAAGCCTATTCCAGATTCAGCTTCACTCTCATAAGTCATAATGTTGGTTTGCATTAAGATATGGGAGGGATCAGAGACATTCGAGAGAGAAATGCTCTTCAGGTGGCAGGGGAATGTGATCCAGAAGCAACTCGTCCAGAATGTCCTTGGCCCTGATAACTTGCCAAAAATCCACTGCAGAAATTAGAATAATAATGCATAATGCCTGCACACAAGAAGAGCAATGGCAGGGCCTGGAGATATAGGGCAGAGTGCATTTCAGTATTAGCCAGCTACAAGGCGGTGACTGCAGTGCCAAAGAATACTGGTTTGATAACCAGATTTATGGGCACTGTCCTTTCAGCAAGTAGTATCTGGAATAAGATAATGTGAATGCTGCCACCAAAAAGGTGATATAACCCTAGCAGTACAACCATGAGACACACACCTAATGGGAGGCCCTCCCTATATGATTCAGTAATTGTGGATCACTTACTCAGTTCATTCTGGAGCTACTAATCATAATATGAATACATGAGAATGCTGACCAACTTCTCACACAGGTGAAGCTGACACCAGATTGTACTGTAGTGCAGGGCCTGTAACTCCAGGTTGGTTCTCAGAGTAACCTGATTGCTTACGACTGCTTCCGAAACATCAAAGGCCATGTATAGTACGGAGTCTAAGACTGGACAGTATACACTCCTTTTTCCATTTTGACCATGAATGACTCATTACGGTGTAGAAATCTGCGCATCTGGTACTAATTACAGCTTGTCAGAAAATGTCAACAAATATGAAATTTTGACCAGCTCTAATACAGACTGAAGTGGTATTTATGTTATGTACTGGGACATAAGGAGTCTAGAGCCAGAACCAGAGCCATGGGTCAGAGCTGGAATCAGGGCTGGCATAAATTAGAGTGAGACAGGAACAAGGCAGAGTGGGTCTTGGAGCAAAGCTGGCACAGGACAGATTGCAATTGCAAGTGTAAGTATTGAGGAAACAGCAATCTCCTCCCGGTGCTGCTAAACTTAAATGCAGTCCTGTTAGCTTCTTGCCGCCAAACAGGCGATTCTGCCACAGACCAGCTGGATTTAACAACTGGCCTGAAGGCTAAGCCAGGGAGCCCCAGGCTCAGTGAAGGGATCTTAAACCTGTAGTTCCTGACAATTTACTCTACAGACAAGTGTATTGTTGGCCCAA
This sequence comes from Macrochelys suwanniensis, assembly GCA_033296515.1. Classification (NCBI taxonomy): domain Eukaryota; kingdom Metazoa; phylum Chordata; order Testudines; family Chelydridae; genus Macrochelys; species Macrochelys suwanniensis. The sequence continues at coordinate 33,080,826 of CM065784.1, read as the reverse complement.
AAGTACAAGGTGGCCCAATGTGGGGAGCTGTGCAGGTACAATACAGAATATAGAGAAAATAAACTTCCCCTTGATAAAATAATGTTTGTGCCCCCCTTCAAACAGCTGTCGCTTGATTAGTATAATCTCAGCTCTGAGCCCACAATTTGCTTTTTACAAACGTTTGCATGGGCCAAACTTTAATGATACAAATATATACAAGAGTGAATAATGAAGAAATGAAGAGGCACAAAGAAACCAACTTGAAATCCAGTTTCTAATTTGTCATGAGTGATTTTGTCCTTTTGTGTGAAAACTGTGCACACAGATGTGCAAGGGGAGAGTAGGACCACATATGTTATATTTTGATTTCAACTGGAGTGTGGACTTGGGGCAACCAAAGGACCTAGCGTGACCTTTTTTTTTGGACATATCCTTTACATGCACAGTAGAAATGTCATTGCAATTGCTAAATTTTAAACCCAGACAGCACAAGTTATGGGAATACACAGCTTGAAAGTATTTCTCCTCTTGAAAAGCACAAGAGACTCATCAGTTCAAATATCCCCTCCTCCCACCCCCCAGAAGAGTTTATACCTGCTGAAATCTTTCAGGCAGCTGATCATTGACTGGGTGCGGTTTCAAAAGCCTGTTACAATCTGGCTGTTCCTTGGGGAGAACACTGGATTTATTATTACAGCACAGGAAACACAAAAAGGATAAATGTCTATTTCTACTCCTTGCAGATAGAAACAAGGAATGTGGAATGTGGAGACTGCTACCATAAAATAGTTTCGTGAGAATTCCCAATTATCTTGCCAGTCAAATAAAGGAATTTAAGACAATATTTATACCTAAAAATGATTGATTTCTATATTCCTCTGTAATGGAAAATACAGCAAACAGTCTGTATTATCCTATGTCAAGATGAAAATTGGATTACGCAGCTGAATTCAGCCATAGCAGAAACATTTCAGAGAAAGTTTGCTTTAAATATGCCCTAAATTAGAAAGTGAGATAATCATTTAATATTGACCGATTTGCATACGGTTTTGTCTCCTTACAATCAATCATCAGAGCAGAGAAAACCATGAAACAACGCACAAAACTTCCCTAAATTGTCTTCAACAAAGGTGTAATAATTTATTCAGGATTGCTTTGAAAGGATTTATCAGCAGATACATATATTATGAAAAAATAAAAGATTATAGGCTAGAATGCTTAATACGAGCTGATCCCACAAAAATCTTTAATTGAACCACAATAAATTATATTAAAATAACTTTCTTCTGTGAATATTATGTTTTTCATTATAGCAATGCTAACAGTGTGTCAGAAAATGCAGAGTTAAAGCAAAATACATAGATTTATATTTAATCCTGATTCATATCATTGCATTTAATTATTTTAAGTACATGGGACCATTTAAATACATTGGACAATTCTTCCCTGGATATCATAGGCAAGTCTCCCACTGAAGTCAATAGGACTCACGGGTGCCTAAAGGACAATGCTGCTCATAATCAGGCACTGTTCTGATATCCCTCTAATACCTAGGCACTATGGGCCAGGATTCTGATCCCCTCACTCACTTTTCAGAACATACGCATTGAAAACTTCTTACACAGTCTTCTTTGACATACATTTACATATACAGGGGCAAAAGTGGTTAACTCGTCTCCATATCACCTCACTGCATAAACCTTGACTTTACATTGGCTGGATACATAATGTTGATAAAAAATATTGCAGTTGGCTGTCACAATGCATCAGGAACATCTCCAGTTTCTGAGATATTCCATGATGAAGTGAAATATGACAAACGCAAAGTAAAAAACAATTCCTTTTAAAATTTCACTAGCACTTATCTCCCCATCCTGATCCTCTCTCTGACACAACTGTCAGGAAGAAGGAGGTATTTATTTTCTTCTATGATTATTAATCCCTTGGCATTGGAGTTTGTGGATCAAACTGATAATGTTAATCAAAAAACAGAGAAACTTGTACAAGTGTCCATACAGACGCTATCTTACAGGTTCTGTAGTGTTCAGAGAGCTATACATGGGATAAATGTCCTCACGCTTTAGGACTTACATTGATCACTGACAGAGGATAAGAAGCCAATGGTATGGCAGTAATTTATCTTTCATGTACAATTTGCCCTCCTCTAAAATATCTAATATAGGCTAGTGCTGCAGGTTTAGATATCATGCTATTATATATGAGTAAAAAGGAGAGCACATGAGAGATATATGAAGAATAACAGATTAGACTGACCTTTGGTCTCTTCTGGTTCCACAAATCACGCTTCAATTAAAGACTAGCCTGAACCAGAAACTGAGATCTGAATCCCTTACATTTGAAGGGAGATGTATGTGTCTGTGGACTCAAATCTCCAGTTCTGATTCATAGGTGCCAAGGCTAGAAGGAACCATTGTGGTCATCTAGTCTGACCTCCTGTATAACACCATCCATAGCACTTCCCTGAAATAATTCCTGTTTGAACTAGAGCAGTGGTTTTCAACCTGTGATCCACGGACCAGTGTGGGAGACAGGCATCCGCCTACTATGCCTAAGATTTCCAAAGGGTCTGCACCTCCATTCAAAATGTCAAGGGTCCACAAATGAAAAAAAGTTGAAAACCACTGAACTACAGCATATCTTTTAGAAAATTTTCCAATCTTGATTTATAAAATTGCCAGTGATGGAGAATCCATCACTACCCTTAGTAAATTGAGGGCTAGCAAGCCTACTTTAATTGTGAGCCTAACCAGTGGAAAGTGGGCTAATGAATTGTTACAATGATCTCTTATACAAAATTGTTTAAGAAATTATTTAAGAAGAAAGCAAAACTGAATTAATATAAAAAAAGGCCTCCTGATACCATTCAAGGACTATGTTACAATTATGACTGGTAATGCTCCGTCTTCCTCTCCCTGATGGGTCTCTTTTCATTCTGGACTCTCTCTCTCTCTCAGCTTATCACCTGATCCTGAAATCAGCTGCACTGCATGGCAACAGCATGGAAAGATGAAATGGTCCATCCAGCTCTGCTCAGTCTTCTAAGGACCAGTGAAGGAGAAGGACTTGACCAGACCAACCAGACGACGTTACTGACTGGGAGATGAGCCAGGGTCCAGAGCAACATCTGTGACTGACCAGCCCCCCCATTGATAAGAACATTAACAAATGCCATATTTTCCCCATCTTTACTATCCTCTCTCTTCTCCCATTTGTCTGTTTTGTCAAAAGCAGGAAAGAGTGTATCATTCCCAGCACAGAATTGAAGAGAACTAACCCTTTCTTCCCTGCCAAGAAGGAGTTTAACAAATAAAAGACTAAGCAATATTCACCCTCTTTTAAAAAGAGACTTTAATAAGTTTTAATTAAGTTTGTTTTGCATTATCACTTGTTTCAGTTTCAATGTTTTTTGCCTTGTTTTAATTTTTTTTCTCTGGTTCCAATTAATACACTTCTGGACTTTGGTATGAATTTTCCAGTGTGCTTGCCATGGTACCAAGCAGGCTGGGGTCTCTGTATACCAAATCCTGAAACTTCCTTAAAACCATTTAATGGTGAACTGTTTCAGGGTCATATTAACACCTTTGACTCTTTAGTCCTATATATTACATTTAAAATTAATACAACAGTAAGTACTTATAGGCCAGGAAAAGGTGTGGTGGGAGGGGTGTGTGGAGAGGGATACAGATCTAGAACTGGAAAGGATGTTATATTTTAAAGACAGTTCATATGCAGCCCAGGATAAGGGAAATCCTGTGAGAATAGCTGATTTTGCATTATTACATCTATTGGGGTCAACACCTCACAAGAAGAACTCATGAGTTTTGAGTGCCATCAAACTTGAGCTCAAATCCTAGACTTGATACAGTTGCAAACCCTAACCCTGAGCCATGGCCTACTCCTAACCTAGATTTGAACACCTCATCCTAGGTTCATGTCTAGTTCTCTAAGTAGCAGTGCAGACCTGCTATCTTGAAAAGCAGGTTCTTTTGTATGGGAAGGACCACCTGGTATTGCCAACACATCACTATTCTCAGCTGGCAACTTCTTGGTGAGAATGAGAATAGTGAGATTATTCAACTGTTTTATAACCAGGCATTCATTTGAATTAAATTATTGGTGGTTGTATATATGTAGATTAAACATTGTTTCTTCAATTACTGCTTCATTTGTTTAGATACAGCAAACATTCTTTGTAATCATTGCTATGCTAAGATGTAATGAGTTTACTGTAGGTGGCTAAACATTTGGATTACTTTGGAAAGGTTTTCTGAACAAATTTAGGAAGTCAGACTAATTTAATCATTGGCCTAATTGCTAATTAGCCACAACATAATGGCACGCTCTTGAGTGTGTGTAACTAGGAAAAGGGCCAGAATTCTGTTTGTAAGGATGGATATTGTAAGGATCAGAAAAGAGAGATTCATGCCAAAAACTAAGTAAATACTTGTATGTATCATACAGGGAAGAATGTCATCCACCTGGGCTTATAATAGTAATGTATAATAAAGTTGAAAAGCTTTTTTCCATTCCCCACTGGCCATATTTGTCAATACAGAGCCCTCATTTCTAGAGGTGCTGAGGTCTGACTGACATAGGTCCAGCATGGCATGCAGAGAAGTGAGGGGTAGATAGAGAGGGTGTGGGTGGACTGGGCTGCTCAGATTCGGCTGCCAGCCTGTAGAAGAACTGTAGGATTACCAGAGGGAATGCCTCACTGCTCATAAGCAGCAAACAGGACAATACAACCAACATTCTTTTCTCTCTGTTTGGACAGATACTTGCCCAGTAGAGAAGAACTCATTTTAGCATAAAAGTTATTCTGTCTGCTAATTGTCTGCATCAGTTTCCATAAATGTTGATAATGTCTTTATTTTTGGAAGAACTGCACTCTATTCTGCCAAATATTGTGTCAGTGAAATAGGAGGCTGAAAAGACATTTGGCTACCAGCTCAATCTTTCTTCATTCAACCTGCTGTACACCATACAAGAGCTGCAGCATCAAAGCCGGTTTCCTTTTTTTCTCCTCCAGTCTAACAAAAATTACATATAGCGGGATCCAATAATCATTAGTATACTTAAGAACGGATTGGTGTGTTATTCAAATCCCAAGAATCCATAAGCCTCCCATTAACTTCGATTAATCATAGTACCACAAGCAACACACTCTTGGATTACAAGTTATGCTATTAAATACATACTGAACTGTAATATAAAGTGAGTACAATTTTGCTCAGACACACCTAAATAGATCTATAGATTTCAATAGAGGTTCCATGGATGCATTGGAGGGCATAACTGGATTCTCTATGTACAATAGCAATGAGATAGGGTTACGGTTACTGCATTTCCTGTCTTTCAAGCATTCAAAAATATAACCTTACAATTATATGAGCTTTTGTTTATATTTCTGCTGATATATCTATAGGTGTATGTATATCTATTTACATATAGAATTACATAAAATTGAGGCTGGACAGTCAAACAGCCAAAGGGTAGGAAATGCCAGAATTAAGGCAACCCCCCTTTGCACATATACATTATGATATGATTATGTAAATAAAAACTATGATTTTTTCCATAGGACCCCTGCCTCACTCATTGCACAGTAGGGGCAGTGTTAATTGAATAGTTAACTATTTAATAGTTCTTTCTTCCTTCATCATTGGCCCTAGGCATTATTTACTGTACACTGTCCAAACCTCATCTGAGCACAGAATTATTGATTTCCTCATGGGCTTTTTAATATGGTGAGACTGTAATGTTTTACTGCTTTATAAACTTCACAACACCCCTGCAACGGGAGGTGATATTATCCCCATTTTATACATTGGGAACAGAAGCATAAAGATGAAGGCCAAACTTGTCAGAGGTAACATCTAATTTTGGGTGCTCAATATGAGAAATACAGATTTTTCAGAGTACTTAGCATTCTATAGTTCTGCATATGCTCAGAGCAGAACTCCCATTGACCTCAACTGCTGTGTGGAGTGCTCAGTAGTACTAGAGATCAGACCCCAGCAACACATAGGAACACTATGACAGAGTGTGGTATTTAGATGGTGCTTGTAATTATTAGAACTGGGAGCACTGGCTGTTGGGAGTCTGAAAGGACAGGAAACAGGAAGGATGGGGGAGGGAGTTGAGAGGCTGGGAGAGCTACAGAGGGTGCAGCAGCAGCTTGGTAAAGAGGTTTCCACTTTAAAATAAAGACCTGTTGAAGTTTGTTAGTACCTTGACTGACTGATAACACAGAGGCAGGGACAGAATCCAGTTCTTAAGGACAGCATTCAACTGCCTTAACCATGATGCCATCATTACTCTCCTGCAATGGTTCCTCTTTCACTGCACACCTCCCAGCTTCTTCAACCCATGAAGCAGGGGTCGTACAGACCACAGCTTCACCTGCTAAACAGCACTCATTCCCAGAGCCCTATCCACACTGCACTGAATGAGGCAGAGGACTTGTGAAAAATGTAATTAAAGACATAAAGCATCTACACAGTTTCCTTATTTTTGAAGGCTTGACTTCTCATCCTGAACATTCTTTGAATGTAGGATTTTTACAGAACAGCCTAACTTTAACAAAAAATGAAATGATTTAATCACATAGAATCATACTGACCCTCAACATGGGTAGATTCACAGCACAAGGCTCTACACTCCTCCCCCATCCACTTTTGTACCTATCTTCCACACCCCAGCACATGCCCCTCCCTACTGCTATCCCCTCAGCTGCTACTCATCCACATTTTCCTCCTCTGTTGTTCTTGTTCCTGCACCCACCTTTACAGCTATCCTCCCCAGCTTCTTTCCCATCTACAGCCTCAACCCCAGCTCCTGTCCCCAGCCATGTTCTTCTCCCGTTTCCATCCACACCTTCCTCTCTGCTTTTATCTCTCTTCTCCCCCCATCCAGTTCTCTGCCCTCCTCATCCCCCTTATTCAAGGTTCCATCCCCCTCTCGCCATTCTATGACTTTGCATTCACATCAGGCTGCTTCTTCATTCATCTCCATGCTGCCTGGCCCCAGCAAGGGGAGAACTGTGAACACAGGAGAGACAACCCCCCTGCTTTCCATTCTAATGCCCAACGGGAGAAGCAACCCAGCAAAAGACCGGCTCAGCCCCTGCAGTTGTGGGCTGGAGCATGCACAGTCCAGCCACTACATAGGAGCTCTCAGAGAATGGACTCTTCAGAGAATTTGCTTACCAAACTAACAGTTCTATCATAGCCACATCCTATCCCATAGCATCCCCCTGCTAACAAAGCATTGTTCCACAGGTTCTCTCTGCCTCAGTTTCCTCTCATCACACTCCCAGAAATAATCCACAAAGGCTTTCCATCCAGTAACTCGCCTCCTTGAGGTCTGCATATTAACAAAAATCCTCAAAATCAAGTCCCAAAATAAACTAGTCTGAGCCTTTTCTAGCTAGAGTCCTTCTACAGGCCTCTATCTTCCTTGTCCAACTCTCTGAATTGGAGACCAGCAGGTAACTCCCATTCTGCTGCTTTCCTAAGCCTCTCCTGATTTCTTAGGGTCTGACTCACAGGCTGCTTTCCTGGAGTCCCTTACAGTCTCAACCTAGAGGGGCTATCTTTCCAACTCCAGCCTCTGAAATAGAGCCCTAAGTCCCAAACTGTCCCCCCCTAGAGTCCTCTGGGTTTTTTTCCCCTTCTAAATCCTACTTCATAAGCTTCTACTCTACTAGACTGCATTTTCTGCCCTTTTATGAGGGTCAGGTGTTTCAGCCTATGGTGTGACCCAAATTAGTCCTGCCATCTATAGCTAAGTTGCAGTCAGGTGGGGCTGATTGAACAGGGTTGGCTAATTCCAGCCTCCTAGCCCTTAGAGAGGCAGGTCACTCTGTTGCAAAGTGTCTAGGGAACATGTGCAAAATGAGATTTTTCAGAGGCTCATGCTGGCCAAATTTGGGAAGATTTTCACAGGAACAACAAAAGGCACACCCCTGCCTCCTGGGATCCTGTTTTCAAGCCCCTGCTCCAACGTATACAGGTGATAAAACTCAATAAAATGGCTGTAAGAATTTTTTTTAAATCAGGAGCAAACCTTATTTTCTTCCAACCTCATTCCCTCAATTTCAGATACAGCTGAACCAGTTTTAGCTGAAATTCCAAAAATAAGTAATAATAAGCCATTACAAATGGTTACACTTTGGCCAAGTTATAAGTAATTTAAAATTGGATCTTATAATGGAAAAGTATAGGAAAATATTAACTATACAGATCATTACCTATGCTGACTTTAATACAGATAGAGATGCATATATATATATATGGATGTGTGTATATCTATAACAAACAAAAATTATAGTGTTTAAACTTTTTGTTTAAATCCAAACAGTAAGGCGTTATAAAATACACAAGCCACAGAATACTGCTTAATAAACTCAGATGTTTAAATCAATAAAAACTACAGCCATTTTTAGAAACTTCCTACATTTAGTAAATTCTAGGGGGAAGGAATGTATAAGTGTTCAGGATAGTTCCTAACAGTCCATGCGCCTTTTGTGAGGTTACTGGAAGAGAAGAAGGGACACAAATTGAAATAAAAATTAATTAGGTTTTCTTCCTGATGTACTGATGTTTCTTTTTGACAGATTGCCCTAACCTTCACCTTCTCCATGATGCAGACCTAGATACAACCCAGCCATTGGGCCTAATTTTGTGACCTTCCGGTTGCTGCCTACTCAACCTCCTTATTATTTGTTTATGCTGGTGTCTGAAAAGAATGCTCCTCTCCCCAATTCTTTTAACACACCCAAACACACGACTGAAGGTATTTATCATCACATATCCATGAGCCAATAGCATAAAACAGAATTAACTAAACTCCCATGGGAGGGAATTCTGAAACATATTTATTAAAAATGAATCTCTTTAAAATAAAAACAATGACTTAAAATTAATGTTTGCAAGCCCAATCCTGCAAAGTGCTGAGTGCATTCAACTCCAGCTTTGATGGGAATTCACTTTGATGGAAATTCAGGAGGACCTGACATGATTGGGTCCATAGATATCAATCACTGGTAATGAATATTCTGACTCTACAGCAAAGTCAAATTCTTGTGCAATAGGCCTGAAAACTATCTGAGTTATAACAACAGTAAGTCACCTTTAATGTTTTGGTGTACAATATGCAAAGGCCTCTGGGACCATAAGAAAAAAGCAATAGAGTCAGTTCACTCTTTGGATTCCATCAACTTCACTCCTCTGGCACAATGGAACTTCTACAATAAGGGTAAATCTCATCTATGCAGGGGACAGAGCTTTCTCTAGGGCTGGGCCCAGACTCTAGAATGAACTCCCATAGGAACTAAGGCCCATCACAACCTCACCACCTTCTGTTCTAAGTGCAGGGTGAATTTCTTTGACCTGCTTTCTATAACAAAAGTAGAGTAATGTACATGTATGCATATTATTTTTAAAAAATCCCAAACAAAACATTCTACTGCCCACTTTTCTCCCCGTGGGGAGAGGATGAGAGAACAAAACACATTACAGATGTTAGTCATGCTACTTAATGCACTACTGGAAAGTGCACAGATGCTATAGAGATGAGTGTGATAACAGAATATAGAGTAGATTAGTACAGCACTCAGGGTGATGGGATGGTAAGCTGTAGAGAGGTAAGCAGACCACAAGTCCTTCTTTGCCAGGGGCCCTGAGCTGACCAGCACCATCCACAAACTGTGAGGGACAGTCTGAAAATGGGGTGGTACAAGGCAGCCAAGAGAAATCTCAGTTCATCTCCTGGGCACTTTGCACTGTCAGAGCTCTGTAAAATAACAATGAGAAACATTATGGATTAGAGTGAAAAAAATCCACCAACATTCCTACCCAACATAAATGCGAGCATAGCAGGATGGAACACACAATAAAAAGAGAACAGAGAGTGATCTTCAGCCATGTGTTAAAGAATGTCATAGATAAACACTGACTTACGTCTAGGGCAAGAGCATACCAGTGTGGTGGAGCTACAGATGGAAAAGGTCTTCTCTTCTGTCTTCACAAGTTTATACTTTGAGATGGAAAGCAGTTCCACTCCTGCGGAGCTCAGCTGCTGCAACAGCAGAAAGTTGTTCTATACACAGTGTGCTCCTCACAATCTATTGCTTCTTTTCTTGTAAATGTATTTCTTATTGCTCCTTTTCATTTGTACATTCCCTTCTTATTCCTCAATCAAAACTTACTGTTCAGATGGTCAAATCCCTTGAAGACATATGGGCCTATTTGCCACTACCCTTGAGCTTGTGCGGTGCTTTACGCCTGTGCAGAGCAAGTGTAAAACACTATCAAATCCGAATGGCAGCATTTTGCAGTCACTGTGTACTTTCTGGCTCCAGTCACTCAGTCTGGCTGAGCTGTTGGCACAGAAGTGAAGGGTGTGGTGGGCAACGATGTTAGGGAAGTGCAAATGTGGCATCCTTGTCTAGGGCTATATCTACACTTATGGCAGCATGTAGGGTACATACAAGCATTACATATGTAGCTACACGCTGCAGTGGAAGCAGGGAGACACTGGAGCCTTTCCTCACTGCCAGAGCCTTTCACTGAAGCAGGGAAATGCTCCAGCAGTGGGGAGGCAGTGCGGAAAGGTTCTGATCCGGGGGGCGAGGCAGCAGGGAAACGTTCTGACAGCAGAGACATGCCAGAGCCTCTCCTCATTACCAGAGCTTTTCCCCAGCTTTCTCCTTCACTATGTCTACACTTACAGTGATGTGTAGAGTACAGTCACTGCACACCCAGCTTGCACCCATATAAACAGCAGTATAGACAGTAAGATACAACTTAGGCAAGTATTATAGAGTAGAGTGTCTACACAGCTAAACCCCCCGAGTACGTACCCTATCCGGCTCTCTGATCACTCAAGCAGTGCCTCCCCTAGCTACGCTGACTTTTTTGGCAGTGCAGTTTCCTGCTGCCTGAGCCTTTCCTCGCCACAGTGAAAGGCTCCCACTGTGACGAAAGGCTCCGGCAGGTGGAAGGCAGTGGGACACTACACTGCGAAAAATAGCAAAATAGATGTGGGAGGCCCTGCGTGGACATGGAGAGACTCATGCAGGGTATGTACCCTGGGGGTTCAGGTGCGTAAGCACTCTAAACTACTTGCCTAAGCCATGTCTCACTGTCTACACTGCTGTTTATACTCATTTGAGCTAGGCATGCAGTATCCGTACTCTACATATTGCTGTAAGTGTAGACATAATCAAGGCGAGATGGGGGCTGTTTCAGCCCCTGACACCAGAACAACTCTAACTTCCACCAGCTTGTAATGGACTTCTAGGAAGTATCACACCGATGGGGATCTCAAGTGCACAACATGCTCCAGTCACACTGCTTCCTGCAGCTGACATGCTTCCTATGCTGGCTGTATACCATCAGGAGATTTCCCATAATTCACAGCTGATGGCTGAAACTAGGTTTTCCACCCATCTGAGCTGCTGGAGCAGTGCAAAGCAGCCAGAGTGGAGACCAAGATCCCCTTACGCCCACTTTGCGTAAGTGTCAATAGCCACACAAGCTGCCAGACAGTGGAGAATCAGGTACATATATTTTGGATTGCTAGTTATGTTTTCTTAATTCCATGAATCTATACACTTGCTAGTCTTCAAACAGACTAATATGGGTTTTATTATGTTTCCAGTACTGTCTCTAGGGTATATTTATTTGACAAAGAAGCAGACTTTCCTGGAGGAGTTATACCCACCTACAGGCCTGGCATGTTTATCCTTTTTATTATTTTTCACCATTTATTGAAACACTGTCAAATAATTTTATTTCTAAAGATTCCTCCTCCTCCTCCTCCTCCTATATTTGTCTGCATTGAACTATCTCTATCATTATTGGCTTTAACTGATCTAAGTCTGTATCCAGATAGCTACAGTATTCTGTATTATTTACTGATATGCCCATTTATAGTACCATCCATCTGTGACTTTCCTTGTTTTCCTTTTCTGCTTTTTGTCCCTCCCACCCAGCACCAATTTACTGAGCCGATTTTCTTCTTCTTCTAGGAACAAGAAGAAAATTGGCCCAATAAATTGGAGGGGGGAGAAAAAGAAAGGGCTAATTCACAAAATTGGTTACACCTACTAAGGGATATAAAAGGTAGTAAGAAGAGGTTCTTTATAAAGACATTGAGAGCAAGAGAAAGACAAATGAAGGAGAAGGGAAGAAGAGCTAATAATGGAGACAATCAAAAAGGTGGAGGTGTTTAATGTCTATTGTGCTTCAGTCTTCTCTATAAAATTAATTGTGACCAAGTACTTAACACAAGTAATATTAACAACAAGGGGGAAAGAACACAAGCCAAAATAGGGAAAGAACAGGTTAAAGACTATTTCGATTAGTTAGATGTATTCAAGTTAGCAGGGCCTAATGAAATTAATCATAGGACACTTAAAGAACTAACTGAAACAATTTCAGGACTGTTAGCAATTATCTTTGAGAACTCCAGGAGGACAGATAATGTCCCAGAGGACGGAAAAGGGCAAACATTGTACCTATCTTTAAAAAGGGGAACAGGGAGGACCTGGAGAATTATAGACCAATTATCATAACTTTGATACCTGGAAATCTAGTGGAACAAATTAAGAAACAACCAATCTGTAAGCACTTACAGGATAACAGGGTAATAATAGCCAATATGGAATTGTCAAGAACAAACCACGCCAAAACAAAGTAATTTCCTTCTTTGACAGGGTTGCCTAGTGCAGTGTTTCCCAAAGTGTGGTACTTGTACCCCTAGTGGTACGCAAAAGGATTTAAAGGGGTACGCGGCAGAATTTTTTATTTTACTTTATCAAAGTTGGTTTTTTTAGCAGCAGAAAACAATTCACTAAAATTTAATATACAAGAATCGTGTACACTTGTACAGTAGAAATACACACAGGTTTACATTGTAAATAATAACATCTAATAGCACAGCAGAGGTAGAGCCTGTTCCACTATGTGTGATTTGTTACGATACTCTCTCAAATGGAAGTATGAAACCATCCAACCTAAAATGCCATTTCCATAGCAAACATAAAGAATAAAAGGGAAAACCTGTAGAATTCTTCGAAAATAGGCGCAAAGATCTCCAAAAGTCCTAGAAAACAATTCATAATGTGACGGGAGGTGAAAATATGAAAGCTTTGAAAGCTTCATATAGTGTGGCGTACTTAATTGCAAAGTCCGGAGCTGCTGAAGTGATTGACAAGACATTAGTAAAACCTGCAGCCAAAGTAATGGTGCAAGTGATGATTGGAGACAAGGCTAGCAAAGCTATAGATTGTGTCCCCCTCTCAACACTGTTCATCGTAGAATCACAGATATGGCCGAAAACGTAAAGCAGCAATTATTGTCAAGAGTACAAAAGAGTCGCTACTATGCACTGTAAGCGGATTAATCCACTGATATTGTGAATTTAGCTAATATTTTGTTGTTTGTCAGATACGAGCTGAATAATGAAGTCCACGATGATATTTTGTTCTGACAACCTATACCAATACATACAACTGGAGAAGCTATTTTTAAAGTTATTGATGACTTAGAATCATAGAATATCAGGGTTGGAAGGGACCTTAAAAGGTCATCTAGTCTAACCCCCTGCTCAAAGCAGGACCAATTCCCAATTTTTGCCCCAGATCCCTAAATGGCCCCCTCAAGGATTGAACTCACAACCCTGGGTTTAGCAGGCCAATGCTCAAACCACTGAGCTATCCCTCCCTCCTGATTCTATTCTATTCTATTTTGTGATTCTATTCTATGACTTTATCAAAAACAATTACTTGGATTGGAGTCGTTGTGTTGGAATAAGCACGGATGGCGTCAGAGCCATGATTGGTTCGAAGAAAGGAGTTGTTGCACGTATTCAAGCTGTTGCGCCAGAAGCAAAATCGACTCGTTGCATTCACAGGGAAGCACTTGCCACCCAGAACATGCAGGCAGATCTAAAGCAAGTACTGGACGAAGCTGTGAAAATAATCAATTTTGTGAAAGGCCTCCCTCTGAACGCCCGACTGTTTTCTCAGCTTTGTGATGAGATGGGCAATGATTACACACAACTCCTATTTCACACTGAAGTGCATTGGCTTTCGCGTGGAAAAGTTCTGAATCGCCTGTTTGAGCTGAGAGAAGAACTGCAAGTTTTTTTAGATGAAACCTTTAACCTGTGAGACGGTATACACGACTGGAAATGGCTATGCAAACTAGCATATATTGCAGATATCTTTGCTCATTTAAACAACCTCAATCTATCCTTGCAAGGGAAACTCATATCCATATTCCACGTTCAAGACAAAGTGAGCGCCATGGTCGCAAAATTGAAACTGTGGCATAAACGTCTTAGTCGTCGTGAACTGGATTCCTTTCCATCTCTTCATGACTTAGTAATAAACTTGACTAACTAACTTGATAGTGATGTGTTGCAAACCATGAAGCAGCATTTGGAAAGCTTGCAGAAAGATCTTTGTAAGTATTTCCCTGAACCGGACTGCACCTTTGAATGGATAAGGAACCCTTTTTATGATCAATGTTCATACATTGCCAAATAACCTCTTTGCTTCAGAAGAAGAACAGCTCTTGGAGCTGGCTTCAGATAGCTTCCTGAAAACAAAATTTGAGCAAAATACACTGACGTCATTTTGGTTGGGGGTTAGCTCTGAATATCCAGCTCTATCGGACAAAGCTGTCAAGTATCTTCTGCCTTTTCCCACATCGTATTTGTGCGAGATCAGATTCTCTGCGCTGGTGGGCATCAAAGCAAAAAAACGAAATCGTCTTATTGACGTGGAGCCCCATCTTCATCTTAAGATCACAAACATCGAGCCAGATTTCCCTCGATAGTGTCTGGTCAAAAGCTGTTCCATCCCTCGCACTGAATAGTTTGGTTTGTACTGAAAATTTTTCAGTACCGAAATAGTAAGTATTAAAACTAGTGCTTTCTTCACTAACCTAACCAAACCAGCGTATTTTAATTTCAGAATGGTACGAATTCACCATATAATATATATATACACACACACACGCTGTTCTGCCAGACTGTTGATTCACTTCTATTATTTTAGTTATTTCTAGTACTATTTCTATATGTAATTATTATTTCTAGTAAAATGTTTGTTTCAAATGTATGTAATATAATTTTGTATTTATTTCTAATAAACATTTAATCCAGAATGAAACAAATTAGGAGTGTGTTATAAAAATGTGGCTACCCCCCCATTACCTTCACCGGAGAAGGGGTACGCCGGTAAGACAAATGTCTCAAAAGGGGTACGCAACTGTTGTAAGTTTGGGAAACACTGCCCTAGTGGATCGGGAGAAACAGAAGATGTTATATATCTTAATTTTAGTAAGGCTTTTGACACACTTTCATATGACTGTATCATAAAAAACTAGGAAAATATGGTCTAGATGAAATTACTAGAAGGTAGGTGCATAATTGGTTGAAAGTCTGTACTCCAAGAGTAGTTGTCAATTGTTCACTGTCAAACTGGGATGATGTATCTAGTGGGGCCTTACAGGGTTCTGTTCTGGGTCCAATACTTTTCAACATTTTTATTAATGACATGGATAATCAGGGGTGCTGGAACAATTTGTATAGTGGGGGTGCTGAAAGCCATTGAACCAAACTATAAATCCTGTGTATAATGGAAACCACTTCAAGTAGGGGGTGCTACAGCACCCCCCCGCTCCCTTACTTTGAGCACCTATGTGGATAATAGAGTGGAGAGTAGCCTTATAAAATTTGCAGATGACACCTCGCTGGGAAGTGTTGCAAGCAGTTTGGAATTAGAATTCAAAATGATCTTGACAAATTGGAGAATTTTGGGGAGATCAACAAGATAGAATTCAATAAAGACAAATACAAAGTATCATACAGGAAGGAAAAATCAAATGCACAAATACAAAAAGGAGACCAGGTAGTAGTTCTGCTGAAAGGGATCATGGGAGTTAGAATGGATCACAAATTGAATATGAGTGAACAATCTGATGTAGTTTTGAAAAGAACTAATATTCTGGGCAGGAGCGGCGCCAGCTTTTTTGCCGCCCCAGGCAGCACCTCTGGGAGAAGCTGCCACTGAAATGCCGCCGAGGACCCGGGTGGCCAAAGATAAAGCGTCGCCGCCAATGTGCCGCCGAGGGACCTGAAATGCCGTCCCCCAAATCCTGGTGCCCTAGGCGACCACCTAAGTTGCCAAGTGGCAGCGCTGGCCCTGATTCTGGGGTGTATTTACAGGAGAGTCATATGTAAAAAAGAGCAGGTAATTGTCCCACTCTGCTTGGCATTGGTGAGGTTTCACCTGGAGTACTGTGTCAGTTTTGGGTACCACACTTCAATTTGTCCACACTTTTGTTAGGGTGAGTCCAGAGGAGAACAACAAAAATGACAAAAGGTTTAGAAAACCTGACCTATAAAGAAAGGTCAAAGAAACTGGGCATGTTTAGAGTTGAGAAAAGAAGACTGAGTGGGGACTGAGTGAGTGAGTTTTCAAATATGGTAAGGGCTGTTATAAAGAGCGCAGTGTACAATTATTCTCCATGACCAGGGAAGATAGGACAAGAAGTAATGGGCTTAATCTGCAGCAAGGGAGACTTAGGCTAAATATTAGGGAAAAAAATATTAGGAAAAATAGACTTCCAAGGAGATTGTGGAATCCCTGTCATTGGAGGATTTTAAAACTGATTAAATAAACACCTGTCAGGGATGGTCTAGGTTTACTTGGTCCTGCCTGAGTGCAACGGGCTAGACTAGATGACCTCTTGTGGTCCCTTCCAGACCTACATTTCTATGATTTTATAACTCAAAGAATTTTGCTAAAACTGCAAGTTAAAACGGCATTGTCAAATTTGCAACTGGGTCTTTGATGTATTCCTGATGTAATTTTTAAGCTTACAGTACCTTCATTTATGGAGAAAGGCTGAAAGAATTCCTTTAGTTGGCATAAGTGAACTTGTCAAACTTTGAAAAAGGAGGAAAAAAAGAGGAAAAAAAGGAAAAAGTGTGTTGAGGGGAGGTAGGGGGGACCAAAAAACCCATCAACAATATTCATTTCATTGTACTCAGTGGCAAAAGGTGGGAAGGAGGGATGGGGCAAGCAAGGGTGAGAACAAAAGTGGGAAATAAAAATATTTAATGGATTTTTTAAAACAATAATTGTTCCATTGTGAACCCTGCAAAATGAAAACAAACTCTGAAATTTTTAAGTTGTTCATGAAATTGTTTTTCTATTTTCAACCAGCTCTAGAAAAATGAATGACCAGAGAATCAAATGCCGCACAAAGAGGAAGTCAGGCTAGCATGGCACAGTTTTCTATTTAATCATATTGTATCAATCTGTGTTGTATGATACAATATTAGAAAAAAAGTTAGGTATCAGAAAAACATGGGCACATTTTATTACAGACCCAGGCAGTCCAGGCTGGTGTATACTCAGACAGCTAACCCAAGCTACTGCTACCCCGCTACCCTGACTACAGTGCTATTTTTAGTGTGCATGTGTACTATTTTTAGTGTGCAAGCTGGGACTCACACCTCCCAACTCAAATGTAGAAGCTGAAGGGAGTTACACTAGGTGCATGGTAGAAAGAGAGGGCCTAGCTGCACTAGGAAAATTACTAGTTGTTGACAATGATTGTCAGGAATGGGTTCCCGCCCCACTCCACCCCCAACAATTAGTTTTGATAGTTGTTTAGGTACAGGGGTAACGAAGGTAGGACAAAAACTATTTTCAGTACCATTATAGTAAGCAGTATGTAGACACCAAGTTTCTATCATGATTTCTGTCATGGTGCAAAGCCGCCATCCTGCTTTCACAGCATAGCATACACACACGGGGTAATATCCATACCTTAAAACACTGCCCAGTATTCACTTTTACTGGTAACTTAAATAACAAAATACAAACCCGAGCCTAAGTGTTCTCTAGAGCTCAGCTTTTCTCTAGGATTTCTCTCTACAATGCATTGCTCTCCCTTCGCCCTCAGAGAAAAGGCACTGAAGCATTTTTATACCCTTTATTGGAGCAATGAGCCCAACCTCCTCTGGGTTCTAGCTTAACCCAGCCTGAGTCAGCAAAACAGTGCTACCTCTCCCTGTAGAGTCTGAAAGCCTGAAAACCTAACACAACATTCCATCTACAGTAGCAGCTACACTGTCTTCTTATTGTGGGATTGGGGCCAAAGACAATAAAGATATATCATGCATTAAGATATGCAAATTGCAATATCTGTGACTGAAAATACATAATGTTATGTAAGGTTTCCCAGTGGGTGTTTTTGTGCCATTTGTTTTATGTTCTTGTTTGATCCATTTATATAATGAGCTGAAATGAAAAATTGGCAAATAAAGGTGTAACAGTTTGCTTTCCAAAGAGAAAAGCAATATGTCATTTCAAGGAGACAGATTAAGTGGAGTCTGTATGTGAATTATAAAACAATATGGGGCAAGGCAAGTGATGCTGCAGTACCATCCCTTTTAAGGAGTCTCTTTTTTCATATAAAGGGATGTGTACATTACATCACTGCAGAAATTTGTGGTAAAACTGAATTAACACTCTTCTTCATGAATTACCAGCCATTATGTTCAATGACTACAGTCCAGAGACACAGTGCAACACTTAATACCAACAACAAGTAATATTGCATTCACCACTCTTTTATTCCAAAGATACACAAAGCACTTTGCAAAAATACATGCAATGTTAGATAGATTAGATTAAATCTGGCCCTATTGAAGCCAATGACAAAACTTACTTCAGTGAGGTTAGGGTTTTGCCCATAATATATACATACACACACAGCACTATTGAACTGCAGCTATTTCTGTGATAGAGGGTGGAAGCTGGACAAGCAACTATCACACAACCCAGAAAGAGAAATTTTGGCCAAGAAACTGGGACAAATCTTTGTTCTTATGAAAAGGACTGTCATATTTTAATGTCCATATGATGCAGAAATGACCTCATGTTTTAAGGTGTCATGTGACTGCCCCCAACCTCTCTGCACAAGAAACTACACGGAACTAAACTGATCAACCTAAGAAGGATGAAAGGCTGAGTTGGCCCTGGTATTATTTAATCCTTTGTTCCAGAGGTCAAAAAAATGTCACTCTTAGATTACTAAGCAATGCAGTACATCAGTGGTGTCATCATTATGTACATTTATTATTCAAATCTCTTATAATCTTTCAGACGGAGATAGATTACACTTTAGATGCAGACAAAATCTATTTTTAATAAGAAATAGGTTAATCAAAGTAGAAAGGTCCAAGGGGATGAAATCCTCAGTTTAAATGAATTCCTCCAGTTGGCAGGTAAAAACAAACAAACAAACAGCTATTTCTTCTTTAATTCTGCCCTGGGCTCATTGTATAAGAGACTTTCCTAGACATGTTTGAGGGCTCAGTCTCTTACTGGTGTAAGTTGCCCTTAACACTCACACCTAGCTTTGACAGAGACCTGCTATGAAGCTGCCCAGGAGTGATGCACATCATGGGACTCACCATAGGTTTGACCTTGAGCGTGCGGGTACACACACACACACACACACACACACACACACTTGGTTCCCAAGCTCTATAGTTCATGGGCTGGTCCTTTTCCCTTCTCCTCCCCAGACAATGCAATAGGAACACATTGAATTAATTCACGGCTGACGGGGGGGGCAAAGAGGGCAATTGCCATGGGGCCCTCACTCCGCGCCACTCCCAGAAGCGTCCGGAACGGGGGACCTCTGTGCGCTGCCCCCGCCCCCAGTGCCAACTCCCCAGCTCCCATTGGCCAGGAACAGTGGCCAATGGAAGCTGTGGGGGCGGTGCCTGTGGGAAGCAGCACGCAGAGATCCCCTGGATCCCCCACCTAGGAGCCGCTGCCAGAGGAGTGTGCCAGTTGCTTTTGAGAGCCACCCGAGCTAAGCACCACAACCTGCACCCAAATACCCTCCCAGAGCCTGCAGCCTGCACCCCCTCCCGCACCCGAACCCCCTGCCACAGCCTGATGAAAGTGAGTGAGGGTGGGGAAAAGTGAGCGACAGAGTGAGGGTGGATGGAGTGAGAAGAGGGAGGCGGCTCAGAGAAGGGGCGGGACAGGGGCGTGGTCTCAGGGAAGGGGCATGGCAGAGGGAGGGGCAAGTGTCTTTGGGTTTGCACAATTAGACAGTTGGCAACCCTATCGGGCAGGCATGTAGAAGCCCTGGGCATGTAGAAGCCCTGGCCATGCTAGAAGAGCATGCCCAGCTGCACAGCCAGCAGCTCACTGGGCACCAGCCAGCCCAGGGGCAGCACCACCCACATGTCAAGCAGACCGCGTCCGCATGGGTGTGGCTTGGGTGTGCATGGGAGCCCATTCACTGTTCTGCCCTGGGGCCCAGAATTGCTATCGGTGGGCTTGATTCACTGGCTCACTAGATCTCTTTCTACTACAGATGGCTTTAATTGATGGCTTTATCTTCCCTTCTGGCAGTTAGGCCAGTCCTTGTGCTTAGCATAGTCTAAGAGATACCATACTTAATTGCATCTAGGAGTGGGCATGGTAGGGGGTAAAGCCTTTGGAGTCCATGAAACCAGAGTAGCAACTCCATCTCTAAACTGGTTTCCATGGGACCTACAGAATTTATATTTTTTGCTTTAAAAAATGTCTGGCCACTGGATGGGGCTAAGCAAGCTCAGAATTTCTTGTAAATAGGCGCAGAGAGCTAGAGAATCGAATCAGTCTGTTTTTTTTTAAAAAGAGGTCAGGAGTCATACATCAATTTCTATATAATCAGTTCTCCGCCTTCGAGTTCCTTGGCACCAACCCAGCAGGCTTCTTTACAGGTAGTACTATGCATGCAGATTTCTTTGGCATCCCTCAAACCCACTTGACACTACTGTATGTAATTACTGCCTTTTTTCATCAATGGAAGACTCACTTTCCTTCCACTCCTTGTAATTTTACACTGTCAGATGTTCATGTTGAGTGATGTTCGTGTTGAGTCCTTCCTTTTACTGCACTATTTTGGGACCCTGCTCCTCATTATGTTTTGGTCTTTCCCACTTACAGAATTAGAAAGCACTTCTGGAGAGTAACGTCCTCATGTAAAGTAAGGCTGCAGTTTTAAAAAACACAAAATCCCAGGGAAGATGGAATGTGGAGAAGTACTTTAAGCACCTTAGCTCAATTCAAATCCATGAAATCTCACATGAAGTATTAATAATTTAATGTTCAGAAAGGAGTTTAATTTGATCTGCAGAATCACAACTCCAGCAGTATAATATGTCCCATGGCCCTGCAAAGTGCTGAAGAAAGCAGAATATGCCCAGATTCCTCTGCCATGAAAATTCTGACCTACAGGCTGTGGAGCAAAGCACTTACTAAGCATCCCAAATAGCTGTTTAATGTACATGCCCTCTGGAAATGCTTGGGGTTTTTTTCTTTAGCTATCCATCTATGATCTCAGCAACCAACACAGTTTCTTTGCTCAGTGACCTTATAAATAGAAGTGCAAAGATCTAGAAAAAATTGCTAACAGCATCCAAATGTTTATGAAAGGCCAGTGACTGTGAAAGTTTAACCCTAATTGCAATTATGTAGACAAATCCAGCAACAAACCTTTTATGTTCCTGAAAACACCCTGTCTGTCATCACTTGGTTACAGCAGTCATATTTATTTGCTTTGAAAAGCAGCTCTAATTAATTTATCTGTTACTCAGAATAACGTCATGATAAATAAATTATCACCTAAACACAATTGATTCCTAACATTTCCTTTTCTAATTATATTTATGACATATTACTAAGGCTCACATGGTTTAAAAGCTTACATATGTTTCTTCCATTCCCGTAATCTAATCTAAGGTGCAAAGCTTGGATCTGTGCCAATAAAACCCTTTGTTAATATGCTGCTACACTAGCATGGTCCATCTGGAGTTACTGTTCTGCTTGATGTCACATGACAGATCCTACCTGCACAGAAGATGAAAGGACATTCAAGGCATGTGTCTGGGGATGACAGTTTTCTTTGTGATGAACCACAGAGTCACAGCTTGTTAAGTAAGACTGTGACAGTGATAAAAGACAAAGCCATCATTTTATAGCAGAATATGGCCTATCTGCACATGACAAGCCATACTATCTCTGCTCACACATGCTGACATCTCATAATGCACTTCCCCAAGTGCCGGACAGAAATAGTCCCTGAAGACAGCCCCACTAGAGAGTAATAGCATACTGCTTATCTAGGAGTAAATGAATGGAAAAAACCTGAAGTGTACAATGTGTCCCTATTAACATCACCGATAAAAGTGGCTTTCAATTTAAAATATTTTCTCCTTTGTACTTATTTCATTAAAGGTTCAATAGGCTTAGGACTAAAAAAATAATTACAACTAAATTGGCCTCATTTTCAATAATAGAATGATTTAAACTCTTCCACATATTTTTTTTAAAAAAAAAAACATGATCATGGTAAGTTTATAAAAATCAATTTAAGGCTCTCCTTCATTCCTGTACTGCAGGCATATATTTACACTACACGTAACATTCTTAGCACTTCACATCTTCCCAGCAATGTACAAACATTATTAATTAATCCTTATGGGCTCCCTGCAGGGTAAAAGCTAGAAGAAATGTGGGTTACACAGAGAGTTCAAATTAGGGGCAGGGAAGAACCCTCCAGGAGCAGGCGGTGCAGGAGACATGGGAGGTGAGACTGACAGCAGAGCAAGACAGATGCACAGCATGAGGCTGTTGGCCTGCTGCAGGGCGGGAGATGTACTGGTGGCTGCCTGAGAAGGAGGGGCTAGGGAAGGAATAGGACGGTAGAAAGGGTCTCATTTGACAGAAAGAAGGATAAACTAACTTAACAAGCTGCCACTCTCAGCTCACCATTGTGTATACAAAATACTGCCCTTAAAGTGATCTTCCTCTCCTGATGGTCTAACCATCTCACTCCTCTCTCTGAATCCCTCCACTGACTTCCTCTGGCCTCCTACATCAAATCCAGGCTTCTCATTGTCATCTTTGAGGAACTGCATATGTATTCCCACTGCCTCCCTTCTCCCAAGTCTCCGTTCCTGAATGACTTATTTGCATCCTTCTCTCGCTCTCATTTTCACATCTTCTTCCAAATTTTCCCCTCTCTCCCTCTCTTTTTGCACCAGTCTAACTCTCTGATCTCATGGAAACTGCAGGATTTTTTCAAGGAGAATTTGTTTCTCTGATAACCTCAACCTTGGTTGTTTGATATTTGCCCCTTCAATCTTGGTTTGAGCCATATAGCTAGCTTGAGGTGGTCCCCGGTCCCAACCCTACAAAAACCAGCACATGTGCTTAACTTTAAGCTTGAGTATATGCAGTATTGCCAGCTATCACAATTTTATTGTGAGTCTCATGATACTTGTGAGTCTCATGATGTTTTTCTTAAAGCTCCAGCTCCTAGGGTCATGTGATGCACAAAAATCTCAGTTTTCATTAAAAACAAAAATCAAAACCTTTCTGTGTGTGGAGAAATGCTTAAATTCTGACTCCTAAAAGCTCAAAATCCAGAAAGCAAATAAAAAGAACTCAACATTTATTATTTTTAAAAAACTCCTGATTGCTAAGCCAATATCATGATTTTGGGGGCCTTTATTCATGATTTTGGAACGCTTGGGGTTGGTACTAATGGAGCAGTTTGATTGATTTCAAGAGTATTGAAACCTTAGCTTGTACATTCATTTCAGCCATGTCCTCCTGTGTATTTGTACCATGCTGAGCACACTGCATCAGTGCTCAAATAATAGAATAAAATCCCCAAACACTAAAAATGGATAGTTCTCAATGTTATGAAGTTTTGGATTCTTCTCTTTTGGAATTTGTCAGCTTAACTGGATTTTCTGGCTGCATCTACCATGTGAAACTGAATTAGTGATGGGTGAAGTGGTTTAAGTAAGTCAAGACCACCCTGACTTCATCTGAACCCAAACTGAACATTTTTATTTTGAGATTTAAAAGAGTTTACTTAGCTATTTCCTTTTCTTTTTATGTTCTCTGCACATCATAGTTCTAGTCTTGACTGGAAATGCTACAAAGGTCACAAGAAAGAATCTTACAGTATTTTGGGGTCAGACACAGGCAGAAAGTGCTGAAAATCTACAAGAAAACCTGATCCGGTGAGTTCTTTGGCCCAGCTTTAAGATCTGAAACACACAATTAAGCATCTGAGCTTTTGGATGCTTTTCCAAACCAAACTGATTTTCTGAAACTACTAAAGTTTGCCTATCACTACTCTAAATTAGCTGAATACTGTAGGCCTAATAGCAAGTACAATGTGCTATCAATAACAATATTTCAGAGTGTTATCTTAATATATATTTGGAACGGCATTGCCTAAAACACAAGTGTGCTGTTGGTGGCTTTTCTAGTACGGTATCTACAAACAAACAAAAAGAATTACAACAAAACTGTTTAATATAATACCCCAGCACTGCCACTATTGTTTAGACAAAATTTAATTTCACTGTACCTCCACAAGATATGCAGCTACCAAAGTCACATACAGTGGTGACAGAAATTAACTATATTGTTTTCTTGGAGTGTAAGAACATTTGATACTGAGGGAGAATGCTGCCAAAAAGGCCGGGAATGGATCTGCCTACCATATGTTGATCCCCTCCCTCAATGGATTGGCCCAAAGAACCCATCTCTAGCATTGAGATGTCCCAGCCCTCATCTAGGCTTCAGTCTAATGGGGATGAGCAAAAGGGTGCAGAAGGGAGTACATTGAGCAATAGCATGGGATGCTGAGCAGTTTGTGGTGCTGAAACCAATCAAATGCCTCTCACCCTCTTGCTGTGCTCTACCCTCTGGGTTCCAGGTTTATCCCTAGGTTGGAACAGGAAATATTTTAGGAATGGTTGCTATATAGCATAGTAGCATTTAGGGAAGCTTTACTTAGCCATTCTCTCCCTATGACTTTAGTCATGTCCATTTTCTCTCCAGAGCAACATTAAATTGCCTGGCATGCAAAAGGTCTAGAGAGGGAGGTGTACATTCTGCAGATGGTTCTTCGTTATACTGATCAGAGCTGTCTGGGAACTTTTCAATTAAATCTTTTTTCATTGAAAAATGCCAATTCATCAAATCCAAAACTTTTCACAGAAATCTGTTGTTTTTCAGTAAAATTTCATTGGGAGGGGTGGATGGAATTTCATTGGGAAGGTCCAAGATGGAATTTCTGGTAAAAACCAGAGAGAGACACATGGTGAAGGCACTCACCTCAGCTATAGGAGAGCCAGGTTCAAGTTCCCTCCCTGAGTCAGACCAGGGACTGGTCACACCTCCAAGGAATGTCCTAACCATCAGGCTATTGGCTATTGTAGGGTGGATCTCTCTCTGGTTTTACTAGAAATTTCATTCTGGACCTGAGAAACCTACTCAACAAGCATTTCATCAAACCTAGAGGGGTTTTAAGAAGTTACTCTGCCTGATTTGGAGCAGGAATGTGAACCTGAGTTTCCCACATCCCACGTGACTGTCCTAACCACTTGGCTATGGGGTACCCTGGGGTGTACCTCGCCTTTTTTCACAAAAAAAGTCAGTGTCTCATTTTTGTTGCAAATCAGACTGGAAACAATTGCCAAAACCTCAACATTTTTCATGAAACAGAATTCCTGTTTTCCCGCCAGCCCTAATGCTGATTATCTGCTATTCAAGAGCGCTGCTGAAAGTGAAACCACAAGTGTGGAGGTGTTCTGCATTATGCACATCTTCAGGCCAGTGGATTAGGCTCCTAATTATGGACCTAAGCACCCAACTGCAAGCACTTAAGTCTGAAACTTTTGTCCTTATCCCCATGAGTGCATACACCCTCAGAAATCTTGCTTGTCTGATTCTTTGATTCAAAGATCTTCTGTGGCCTATTTAAATTCAAGTTTACTTGCTCTATATTTTTTCCTGCAACACAGTTATGTATCCTGTAGCTGGTTATGTTAAAAATAACATATGCAAAACTCAAGGACATGAAATCAAGAAATAGTAGAAGGTTTAATACATCTGGATTACCATTCAGGTAGGAAATAATATGGATCACTGGAAATTAGAGTGCAAAACTACTATAAGCCTGGATTCTGCATCTTTGGATCTCCAGCACACTTCAGCTAAAACCATTTTCACTAAACCAGTTTAAAACAAGATTTTGGACTGCTTTAGGGTAAAAGAGTAATATGAGTTAGCAAGCCAATGTGCCAGCAGCCCAGGCACTTTCAAATTGGAGCTTGTCAAGGGCTTTTTGAATTTTGAAATTTCAAATAAAAAAAAACACAACAGGACAAATTTCAAGTGATTCTTCCCTCCCATCTTTTGACCAACTATTGAGCTAGTCAGCTTTTCCCACAAATTTTGAGAATTAAAAAAAAAGGAGGGGGGGAATTATGATTTCCCCCCCCTTTGTCCCTACAAGCTCCAGTTTAAACTGAGTCTGGAGAGTACATTCTAGCTTAGCCATACTCCACATTAAACCCCTTCATGCACCTGGCTGATCATACCATTCTGTGTATACAGAGGAAAAACTCCTTCATTATCTTGCATTCAGTCAATTCTAAGGTAGGAAACTAGATTAGCTTTATTTTTATCTTATCTTGGAGAGCTGTAAATACTGTTAAAACTTGTAACATTTACCAGCTTCTTTAATAATATGGACAGGGTATATGAGAATTCACCTGCAGTATTTGACGCTGTAAGGGCTGATTTTCAGAAGTGCTGAACACCTGCAGCTCCCACTGACTTCATTTGCAATTGGGGTTGCTCGGTACCTATGGAAATCAGGCCAGGTCATGCACTGACTCATGGGAGAGCCCCGTTTAAATGGAAAACTATACAGTTTGAAGTCTAGATTGTTTCTGCTTCATCATGCTCTGCTCTCTGTTGTGAGGTTTGTGATTCTCTGTGGCAAGGGATGTGGCTCACTAACCCTGCAGATGATCCCAAGATTAGAGATTGTGCCCCAGTTTATTTCAGCCAAGCAAGTGAATAAGGGGATGTAAAGCTGGACAAAACCTCCCAGGATCTTGGGTCTGGGTCTGGTGTGGCACCTGACTCTAGGGTAACCAGACAGCAAATGTGAAAAATCGGGACAGGGGTGGGGGGTAACAGGAGCCTATACAAGAAACAGACCCAAAAATCAGGGCTGTCCCTATAAAATCGGGACATCTGGTCACCCTACCTGACTCGTACTGGCTTGATACTCCCTTCTGCAAGCAAGTGGGCAGGGAGGGGTGAGGGCAGGAGCACAGCCCTGGCTCTGTCCCCTCTATTCCTTGGCCAGAGTATCTAGTGTGGTGAGGGATTGCCAGCTGCACCCTTTCAAGTGCTGCAATAACTTACTTCTTGCTGGAGCAAGACAGGAGTAGAGTAGGAATTATGACACTCTCTGAGGCCTTGTCTTCATTACCGGGGTTGGTCGACCTAAGTTACACTACTCCAGCTACATTAATAACGTAGCTGGAGTTGATGTAGCTTAGGTCAACTTACCATGGTGTCTTCACTGCACTGTGTCGATGGGAGACGCTCTGCCATCGACTTACCTTACTCTTCTCGGGGAGCTGAAATACTAGGGTCTACCGGAGACTGCTCTGCCCCGATTTAGAGGATCTTCACTAGACCTGCTAAATCAACACCCGCTGCATCGATTGCAGCAGCATCAATCTCCCCAGTAGTGCAGACAAGCCCTGAGTCACAATTCCTTTCTAGAGCTCCCCCTCAGACAGAGCAGCTGTGTACCACCCCTTACTCAGGGACGGAGCCTAAATGCACCATCTAGCCCTATGAGATTTCACTTACATGTGTAAAGTCAAAGTAAAGACACAGAATTCTTTCTTCAGCCAAGTTTGTTTTTCAGAGTGTAACTGAAGATCAGGAAAATGATTATAAAGTACAAAGAGACGGTGTAGTAAATTAGCTGAAACTGAAAAAGCTGACTGTGTCAGGACTGAAAAATAATGATATTACCTTGAATTCTCTTTAAACGTGACCAGTTGCTGTCATTGGGTACATAAGTGTTCATCTCACTATGTGGCCATTTATTGTTGATGTCTATTGCTTCTCAGCATAAATTGCACAGAGCATCATGTAAAAAGGAGACTAATGACACCCTGTTTGAGTTTTGCTATGGTTTAAAAAAATCACACAATTAAGGTTTATGGTTTTTTACCCACAGCAATTTTTGTTTAAGGTATTTTTGTGTTAAAAATGCTACATGATTTGTTTTGGCTTTCATGTGAGGAATGAACAGTTGTTAATGGCTATAATAGAAAAATAATGCACAATATTTTAAAAATTAAAATAATTGAAATTAATTATAACTCTTGTATAAAATATAAAATTAATTTAGAGAAAACCCTTTGTTCCTAAGGTTCTACAATGAGATCTGTGTGCTTGGATCCCTGCACCTGAACAAAATCACACTGACTTCCCAAGGGTCAATGTGAATTTTGTTGCAGGATCAGCACCTTTCTTTGCAAGCTCTGTGTGTGGGCTGATCAAGCAAAAGTGTCAGTGAGCTACTGGTGATAACAATGGGGGAGAGATAAAGCAAGCAGAAAGGTTTATGAGTCAGTATATACTGTGAACAATGATCAGAGAGAGTAGCAAACAGGGCAATTTGGAGGGAGTTTCAGAGGAGGAAGGAGCTACTGACAAGTCTCAGCAAGTGAAAAGGCTCCCTTGAGAAAGTAACAGCACTGGGATGTGGACTGGACACATAAGGGAAATAGGCTTGTTGTGATAATTGGGCCTACAGATTTACTCTAATTGTTAGCTCAACTGTAAAAAGCATGTGAAAGTTCATTACATGTCAGAATAACCTATAATAACAAATATGGATGGGTAAAGGTATGAAAAGGACACATAAAGCTGAATTAGTCTAAACAGAAAGGCCTACTGCTATAACACAAGGATTGTGTTAAGATAATGCTTGGTAAACCAGAAAAAGTGGGTCTGAAAATTAATGAACCTAAGTTGTGTCTGATATTAAACCTCATAGGTGGACAAAATAATGAGAGGATGGGCTATTCCATCCATTTGGACCATTTATGCCACCTACATTAATACAACAAGCCAGTCTAAACTGGAAGTTCATTTGATGTTAGTGTTCCTGAATGGAGGCTCAGGGATCACCATGGCAAGCTGATTTCTTTTCTAGATGGGGGTGGAGGGAGGGAATTAACAGGCCTGAGTAGTTAAAGCCTTGGGGAGAAACCAAGGAAGCAAAATCCAATGAGGCAGAAGAGGAGGGAACCCTCACAAGTTGAAACAATGGATGAAATAGTTATGAATGAGCAAAAATATAGGTGGAAGAATAAGAAAGGGTAATGAGTTGCAATAATTTGTAAAGGGACTGCTTTTGATCCAAATCCTATTAACTCTAATGGAAAGACTCCCATTGACCTCATTTGGAGAAGGCGATAATCAGCTGGAGCACTTTGTGAGCAGGAGTCAGGCAGCAAATAGTCTAACAGTGACCAAAAACTATCAGTGAAAGGGGTCATTGGGGGCAGGAGAGGGAAAGTCAGCAAGTAACCCTGATTTTCATCTCATAGTGCACAGAACTAATGATCTCTGGTTACTTTGGTGAATAAAAGTGGCAAGTTAAATCTGTTGTTTATTTATTTTGATTTGAAAAATACTAACATAACAAGAAGGTACCTCTGTCATAATGAAAGAAACAGCCAGCCCCTTTCCCTACCGCCTATCCCCCACAACAACACAAAAATAGTCAACCCACAACACATTGTTTGCAGTCTGCATGTGTCAGGTGGCTGTAGGGGATTTGGGAATGTGTTTACGGATTGCAATACCACCTGACTTAAGAGATCAATCACACACCATGACTAGAAAATAGCCAAAGTGTACAGTATACAAACAACTCAGAGGCTGAAATATACTCATAACAGCTATCTGTGAATTCTTACAAAGAATCAATACATTCACAGATTTTGGAGACCTGTACTGATCTCACTTACCTTGCTATAAATCAGGAGGAACTCTGCCCAAATCAGCGGAATGAGACTAATCTAAAACCAACGTGAGTGAGATAAAAATCAGGGCTAAGAAATTAGCTAGAATTCCTTCTTGGACGTCCACTACCATTTGGCCTTTTATACCCACTACAAGACTCTTCCTTTAAAGGTGCAATCTAAACCCAACAAAGATAATGAAAGCTTGAGTAATATTCAGCATGGACTTATAAACAACAAATCTTGCCAAAAAAACTTGATTGCTTCTTGACAAAATTACAAAATTAGTGTAATTAGGAAGGAATTTAGATGTAATATTTGGGTTTTAATGCAGCATTTGAAAAAGTGTCATAAAATATTACATGAAAAAATCAGATCAAAGTGGCTTGGCTAGAAAAACGGTCATTTCAAAGACCATAAACAAAGGGTATCAATACATGTCAATGTATCAAATTGGTGGGATATGGTGTCTAGATAGGTACTGCAGAGACTGGAATTTGACTGGTAAAGAAACAGTATTTCTTTGAGATTTTTAGATGACAGTGGAAAGAGATGGAAATACCATTATGGATAGAGAAATAATGCAAATTGGCCTAGACAGATCAGAAATTTATTAAGAAAATGATTACATGAGATTTAACTTTGAAAAGTCCAAATGAATGATCCCAGGAAAAATAATCCCAAACACATACACTCAACGGGAGGGAAAGCCCTAGGACGTGAGAGATTTGGGGTACTAGTAGGTAGCATATTACACTTGAATTTTCAATGTGACACAGCAGTAAAATAAACCAATGACATTTTGGGATGTATACAAATGTAGCTCTCAGGCAACTGAGGCTGGAATACTAATTTTCTGTTAAACCACATTACCAGAAAGATAATGAGAAAGTGGAAGGAGTTTACAAAAACGTAACAAAAATGATCTACGCGCTGGAGGAACTGACTCATAAGCAGAGCTGGCTGACATGTTCAGAATTTCAAAATGTTTAAAAATTTTCAAATTTAAAAAGTATTTTTTAAAAAAATTAGTTTACCTGCCTTTTAAAAAAAGCTCAATTTATAAAATTAATAAAGATTAAAATAGCTAAGGAAGAGAATTTCAAAGTCACAAAGGGCAGTTAGGTGCCTAACACCCATTGAAGGTCATTGCCTAACTCTCATTTGTGCCTTTGGAAATCTCCACCTCAATTAGTACAGTTTGATGGTGATGACTAAACAGAGCCCACAAATATATGAAGGGTGTTAACAATAAGGAGGAGAGTTATCTAATGTGGTACAACAGAGCAGGGGTGAAAGTAATATTAAATTCTTACTGGTACGGGGACCAGCTCCAGCCCCCAGAAGGGACGGGGCCTTTGGCACAAGGGGCGGGGCTGGGGGGGTCAGCCTCCCCCAGCCAGCTCATCCCTGCTGCCTGGCCCCCGCCACCTAGGTCTCTGGCGGTGATTTAAAATGGCCCAGGGCTCTGGCCACTGCTGCGGTAGCGGCGGCGGCGGCTGGGAGCCCAGGGCCCTTTTAAATCACTGGCCCTGGGGCAGCTGCCCCTTTTGCTCTGCCCTGTTGGCAGCCCAGGGGGCACAAAGGGAGCAATGACATTAAAGCACTGCCATGGCAGCGCTTTAACATGGGCTGCCTATGGGCCAGTATCGGCTTCTTACTGGTACACCGTAGGAGCCCACTTTCACCCGTGCAATAGAGTCTGAAATTTAGAAAAAGAAAATTCAGGCCTTTAGGAAAAATCTGAGAGTGAGTTGCATTAGAGTGTGGAATAAGGCAGAAGTCCCAGCTTTGGGTCTTTTCAGACAAGAATGGACGTAACACTAGAAGGTAGAAACAATTCTGCATTGGCAGAGACTCAGGCTGGATGATCTAATATGTCATTTCTACCTCTAATTTCTGTCATCCTGTGAATCACTTCTCTTTTCCATTTTGAGCATACAATTTTGGAGAAATTTTAGTAATGATCATGGATGCTTGTGGGAAAATGACTTGGCATGGGATTGTTATTACTGCATCATATTGCTTATCAACAATACAGACTTGAAAGTCTATTTTAATCACTTGATCAGGGTGCCAAAACCTTGCCTTGGATCAACTAAAGTTAGTCATTTAATCTATTGTTACGCATAGAACAATTTATGTGGTATCACATTTGTAAACGACTGAGTGAAAATATGAAAGCAAGAGCCACCTAATATAAAATCATCAGCAAAGGGTATAGAAGCAGGGCTGGTGCTACCACTAGGCGACCTTAGGCAGTCGCCTAGGGTGCCAGGATTCGGGGGGTGGCATTTGATGTCCCTCGGCGGCGATGGTTTTTCTTCGGCTGCCAGGGTCCTTGGCAGCATTTCGGTGGCAGCTTCTTCTGCCACTGGGGACCTCGGCGGCATTTCGGCGGCAGCTTCTCCCAGAGGTGTCACCTAGGGCGGCAAAGAAGCTGGCGCCACTACTGTATAGAAGACATTATAAATGCCTATATTTTCTATAGCCAATATGGTGCATGACCATATAAAGTTCATGAGAGAGGAAAATATACTCTGAAATCTCCATAGATTTCGATAATGGAATATACTGGACCTTTAAGATTATAGGGGGCCAGAAGACCCCATTCAAGGATCACTGGAATTAAGAAAGATCCTGGAAATGGCTGTGTAGCAGGAAGAGAGGAAGTTGTCCCTTGGGATTAGTAGTTAGATGGGAAAAACCAGGACACTGTCCCTTTAAAGGTTCGGACCCAGGAGCCCTGCAGTGTAAGGCTCTCTTCTCTCCCAACCAACGGGGAGAAAGCTCTCTGAAGGAGGGCAGTATATATATTGCCTTCTCCCTCAGAACAGTGAGTGTGCTGACAGGGAGAAGGAAGCCAGAACCAGAATGCTGACTCCTGCTAGGAAGGACATGATCAGTGGCTCTAGAAAGAATAAGAGCTCTGTATATGGCACAGAGCTGGAGATGAGTATGAACTTTTGTGCTGCTCTAAATGAACTTTATTTTTGGGACACAGGACTATCTTGAACTGCTTTTGGCTATTAATCCAGCTCCAGGTGGTGGCTGGTGGTAGTTCTGAGAGAAACTGTAGGAAGTTCCTAAAGGGTTCTGAAGAGGGAAAACAGAGTGAGCATGCTGCAGAGGCACATCTGGCCAGGAGTGCGTGCTCAGTAAATGGCAACCATGCTACAATTGTAAAAATGGGGGCAAATCAACACATTTGCTCCTCTTGGGAGAAGTTCTCAAGGCATTGCAGAATGGGCATGCTCCTGCAATCCTAGAGGTCCTGAGGATCTGCAGGAAAATCATGCTTAACCCCACAGGTTCCTGTTATATAGGACAGAAAGGCCAGACCCTCTCGTTATTGGCAGCACTCCTCCTTATGGAATGTGTATTGACATGGGCTGTCTCCATCCTGGGTTTTCATTTCCCCACTTCTCTAGGAGCTGTACAAGAGAATTAATGCAGCTTCTAGACTGAGGGGTTCTATATAAGAAAAGGGAAAATAGTCTCGTGCTTAAGCACAGGACTGGGAGATCTGAGTGTGAACCTGGGTAAGTTGCTTTCCCTCTCTGTGTTAATAGATATTTGTTAAGTTAATAAATATTTGTCCAGCCTCAGATTCTCAGAAGGTAGGCACCACATAATTGCAAAGTATTCTTTGACTGAATTGTTCAACAGGTTTTTTCACACAAATGTCTTAACTGAAAAGTGAAAAATGATTTCTTTTTAAATCATCTGTTGTATTTACATTTTCCAGTTCTTGCAAAATGTTTGATGTTGTTTCTTATATTTTACATTGTTTTTGAAATAATTTTTGACATTTGTTTGTTGAAAACAATGTAGTCTTATTGAAAACTATGGGTTTTCAGTAACCAAACACATCTGAAAGCTATTTCATTACAAAAGTGCTAAAAAGATGGGACAAGTTAATTTAAAAAAATGGAAAACTGGTCCATTTAGAACTCTATGAAATGGAAACAATTTTGATATTTCAAATCATTTCCCCATTTTTGATGGGCTCTCACTCACAGTGTTGCCAACTCTCATGATTTTATTGTCAGTCTTGTGATTTATGGTGGTTTTGTTAAAGCCCCCACTCCTGAAGTCAAGAGATTTCATTTTATTAAAAGAAAGCAGAGATTCTATCATAGTGCTTGTCTACACCAGAGGAGTGGACCTGCTGGCGTGCACTAAATGCTCCTTAGTGCACATTACTGTAATCCCATTCCAAACAGTATACGTCAACGTGCAGTAGGCAGCATTTCCTAGGTTTGCAGAACCACCCAGGAGAAAATTGCAGCTGGCAAATGCTGGAACAGTTCTGAGGCTGAAGGGGTTCCCTGTCCCTCCCAGGATCAGGAGAGTGCAAACATGCCTTTTGGATCTGGACCTGTGTTTTTAATAAAGTTGTCATGATGGTATATTCAACTGGCATGTCTATGTCGCTTTATTACATATATGGGTACCTCAATGTGTTTAAAATACATTATATAGTTCAATATGAATTCTGGCATGAGGATTAAAATATTATGTATATTGCGATATATTTCAGCTACAATACAACATATAAAATACACACTAATGGCCTGATCCAATGACAATGAAGTCAATGGAAACACTTCACAGACTTCATTTAAATCAGATCCCAAACTACTTTATTTTTCATATTAGAGAGACAAGGTGGGTGAGGTTTTTCATCTGGAAGTTACTATATTTCTGTCTCCAAAGCTCTGAATGTTCTCCTTTTTTTAAAGTGATGACCAAAACCATTCACTATCCATTAGAGATGGTTGGATAATAATCAGAGATAGTGTAGTTGATAACTATCTTCACCATTAACCACTGCATAAATTATTCATGGTTTTTGTTTTGTTCACTGTTAATCCAGACTCGAATATAACATAAATTTAAAAATGGTAATTTATTTAACAACCTCAAATTATTCACAAATATGTGTTTTAATAAACTAGTTCTACTATCCCTCTTGTCTCCAGGGCAGATATTAATTACACCTTCAGGTCCCCTCCATCGTGACTAAAAGCCAGGTTACACAATTTTGCTATGTGCCACAGTTCTCAGATTTTAATATCAATTCCCCAAATGAGGTCAGGGCACAGGTTGAGAAATATTAGCCCACAGCTTGTTTCTTGATCCAGGCCCTAATAAACATTCCTCAGGAATGAATTCTGCTTAGCATATACACTATGAATGCATCAGAGTTTTCTTGTATATTCAGTTCCATTAAAACTAATTATTGTAAGCATCATTTTCAAGAAAACAGATCTGGAAGTACATTCCCACTTTCTCCCCATTCACCTATTTACTCTCTCTTGCTTAAATTCTTCGATGGATGGTTTCTAACCAACCGGCTTGTCACTATATTGACAGGTCTTTCAAAATATCATCAGATCTGTTCTCCCCTACCTAGTTGGGGTGCTGCTGGGGAGACATCTGTTGACAGCAACACTTCCAGCCATTGCTGGGACATTTCAGAGTCCTGCAGTGGAACTGGGATCCAATGGGTCCCCCAGGACCTGCTGCCAAAATAGCGGGAGCGGGATAAAAATTCAAGAAGCAATACTGGGGAAGCTGCTGGCCAGGGGCCCTGCCTCCCCACACAATATAGAAATCCAATGACACAATTATTATTAATATTGTTATGAACAGAGGTATCCAGGACAACACGCTCCAGGGCTTGTGCATTGTGTTGCATCATGTTATCCCTTACAGACCTTTTCATAGGTATATTATGACCCCATCTCAGATGGGGGTATGTGGTAGACTACATTATTTGGAAATGTTTGAAAACACCACTTTAGAGGAAGTTCTTCTGGAACTTTTCTGAGCTAGATCAGGATGGCAGAATAGGAGGGAACTTGCACTGCTGCTGATCTTGATTTACCTGTTCTGTGAATGAAGAGAAATCATCAGCTGGTCAATCTGTAGCTGTCAATTTTGAAAGAAGGGGGGGGGGGGGCGGGGCAAGCCTAAGCCATATTTGGCCAGCCAGTTACAAGCACCATTCTGTAAACTGGAGGCATCTGTATCACTTAATCCAGCCAGGATCTGGATTAATTTTTAATTTAATAAAACTAGTCTACAGTTTTGGGACATATTTTGGGCCCATTGAATTCAGAAGAGGGTCAAGGGGTAGAGAGAAGCCTATATTCTAATGGACTGGGTCACGTGGCACACATTATCATGTGCAAAAGGAAGAACAGCGTACAAAGCTGGCCAAATTTCAAATGAGTAGCCTGGCTGGCAGCCGAGCCATGATCTGTGACCTTCAGCAGCTGCCGTGGGTTTTCATGGATCATTTCTGATGAACATAGCCCAGAGTAATTACATTCTTGCAGATTACTTGGTCTTGTAATTATACTTGAAGTTACTAAGCAGTTCAAAGATTAATTACTGTGTAACTCACAGTTTTTTTTAATCTAATAATAAGGGTAGTCGTGAAGGCAAATGCAACATGACGATGATACTGTGATCACGGGGATATTAAGTACCCATGTACTTACATGACCAAAAGTGGCCAGAATTTATACTGCACATGGTGCCCTCTAAACATAAATCTGTACCTAATTTAATGTTATGGCTAGGGAGCTGAGACTGCTGTTGCTGATTTGTGTATTTGTTTCAACTAACAACAAAACAAAACTCCTCTATTACTATAAATTGTATATACATGTAACCTTTGAAAAAAAATGCTTGCATTGCTTTTACCCCTTCACTCCCCCTCTACCTGACTCCAGATGGGTTATTTTACCCTTCTTTACATCTTGTCTTAAACTAAATTGTGATTCCTTGGAACAGGGACTGTCTCTTACTATATTTCCACAGCACTACACAAAAACGAGCCTCTGCGTGCAACTGTAACATTAATAATAATATATGTACCAATCTGGAAAATGTGAAGTAAAATGGTTTGCTATTTATTTATTTACTTGGTAGCAGGAAGGGATTTTCACAGGTTGTATAGATATAGTTTATTGGAATCAGATTTATTCAGACAAGGGCTCTTGTGCTGAAAAGAACGTATCATATTCATAACATATTTTATACCCAAGTGAAGTTGGGTGGTGCTAAATTGACTTGGGGCCAGATTTGTAGAAGATGGAGTCTATGGTCTGTAGAGACTACAAAGACTGAGACACCATTGTTGGGATGAATGCAAGCCTGCCGAATCACATGCTTGCCACTTTAGTGCCCTTGGGTACCTTGGGTAAGCCAATTAATCAAAACATGTTTTTCTCTCTTCTCCAATGCATTTGCCTCCCCCCCCCCTGCAGTGTAAAGCCTCTTTCATTGCCCATGGTGATCAGTCAACACTTCCTCCCCTCCATGAGCCTGATTCTGCACTCACTTTACTTTTATACCAGTGTAACTCCATTGACTTCAATGGAATTACTTCTCATTTATACTGGTGTGCTGTGTTCAGTGAACAGCGAGAGAGAGCAGGATCAGGCCCAACATTAACAGTGAAACATAGGAGGAAATTGCTAGAAGGGGAGAGTAATGTGAGCATTTGCATTGCCTTGTTGCTGATAGTAGGTTACTTTGAATTGTATTGCTACACTTTTATTGTGTTTAGGCATTAATTTTGTTGCCTAAAGCATTTGAGTGATCTTTTTATTAGCAAGCATGTATAAATCTAAATGCAAATTTCAGCAAAATGTTTATCTAAGAAAGAGAGAAGGAACTGTTTTTAAGTAAATGTGTAAACATTTCACATATTATTATTAATATAAAATAATAAGACAAGCTGGAAAATGATGCATGGTACGTTAGGAAAAAAAGTTGAATGGTGGTTGCTGGAACCTGACTCATCAGCATGTCAATATCCAGAGGGAGGAAGAGGATTTATCAAACAAGAGTTTGAGCGGTAAAGTTCTAGAGCAGTGTTTCCCAAACTTGGGATGCCGCTTGTTCAGGGAAAGCCCCTGGCGGGCCGGGCCGGTGTGTTTACCTGCTGCGTCTGCAGGTTCGGCCAATCGTGGCTCCCACTCGCCGCGGTTCGCTGTGCCTGGCCAATGGGGGCTGTGGGAAATGGCGGCCACTATGTCCCTCAGCCCGTGCTGCTTCCCGCAGCTCCCATTGGCCGGGCACAGCGAACCGCGGCCAGTGGGAGCTGCAATCGGCTGAACCTGCAGACATGGCGGGTAAATACACCGGCCCGGCCCACCAGGGGCTTTCCCTTAACAAGCGGCATCTCAAGTTTGGGAAACACTGTTCTAGAGAATATTTAAATAGATAAAGATCCTCTAAAACAAATTATTTGTCCTTCTCTTCCTCAAAATAATACAGTCATCCTTCTGTTTTGTTTTTATTGAAGCATTTTTGCAGGAAATTTAACTAATGGAAGTGAAGGAAAAATTACAGTTGTTAAAAATTGGATACTGTAATGGCTGTCACAATTTACCACAACTGGGGGACTATGTGTCAGTATCCCAACTGTCAGTTATTGTCAAATACGATTTACATATGCAGAATATTTAACTTCGTCTATATTGAAACTAAAGCAAGTTAGAGTGTTTTTCTCAGCAGATGCTGAAGATGTCTCTTAATCACAGTACTCTAATGCTCAATTTGTTCTTACTTTACCAAAGATTAGAAAGATACCACAACTATATAAAGGGGAAAATATACTTATTAGTAAAATTGGGTGTCTGCCATGTGACTATTATTTAGGGGAAATTGATACTTTTGTGGAGAAATATACTTTCTTCACCCTCATCTTCACGCAGCCTCATGTCCCCTTCTCCCTAACTAGCATCAGTCAAACCATGGGCCAGATTTACTGAAGGTATAGATTAACTGGAGCCAGCCGGGCCCCCTGCTCTTGTTGAAATAGGAGACGCACTCCAATGGGTGAGCAGGTCATGGGTAATGCCAGTGCCGTTCCTCAAGGTCTTCCAGCAAGAGAAAGCAACTTAAATTACAGGCAGGGATCCACTGCAGCGCCTCTGGCTCAGTCAACACTTCCCACAGATGCTGTGATTATACCCACTACGTAGGCCAGTGCATACCCATTCTGGGGTCTGCTTTGGTCCCCTGGTGCAGTGTAGACTGCAGATGACTCTGGCACTGCAGTTTCCCTGGTAGTCTCTCCAACACTATGGGCCTCTGCTTTCTTATGGAATAGACTCTGGGCTAAATTTAGCCCGGGGCTCATGGGCGGAGTGAAATGAAGTCTAACACTCAATTTGATGGGATGTCTCTGTTTCTCTGTAATGTGATAATGGAACACCCCATCCCATCAATTCCAAAATTTCAGGCAATATTCTAGGTATCAATGGGCTCAAGCCTGTTTATTTTGGTTCAAATAAAAACACCGGAACATCCTGATTCCTTTTTCCTGTTCCCTCTTCTTCCACGGTGGTTCCTCTAGTGCTGAACATACTTGTTGGGAGGCTAGAGATGGGGCCAGAAAGCAGAAGTATCCAGACAAAATCCAGAGGCAGGTCAGGGACCAGTCACTCTCCCTCCTCCCTAGTCCAACTCCCCCAAGGATATCAACAGATCTCTAACAAATTAAATCAACGGCCAGGTGACAGCCACCTGGGCATTAGCTAACTTCTTAAGGACAAGCAACCACTGACTAAATTGCTCATATTACTCATGCTTTTTCTATTCAGAATGATGATTCAAAATAAAACTGTTACTAAAATACCTACACTAGAGCCAGGCCCAGGACTTTTTAAAATCCCACTCCCACTATTATGGATCCCAGTCTCGTTGCAGGGTTCTCACCTACACTTGTGGGTTGTTTATGCTCTGGAGAGGCAGTTATGCTCATCTTCATCTCCTCCGAATTCTGGCTGGAACTTCACCATCAATTCCCTTTTGTAAAAATTAAACCAGAAATAAGTTAGTCAGCTTTTCCTCTTTGTCATAAATCATCCAGGGCGATGCTGTAATGTTTTTACTTTAAGATGGGGGAGGCCAATTATAACTGTAGAAGGCAGACTGTACTCAGTTGTTCCAGGTAATAATATCTAGCATTTTGCCATCTGCACTGTGATTCCATTGCTTACTATCAAATTACATTCCATATAATTAAATTAAACAAAAATTGAATCAAACTCCATGTGTCTTTATCTCTACTGTAGTTGTTTACATTACTTTGTTATTATGACTATTAGAGAAGCTCGTAGAGCTTGTCTCGCTTACCAACAAAAGTTGGTCCAATAAAAGATATTACCCCACCCATCTTGTCTCTCTCTATTAGAAAACATATCCATGTTGAAGAGAGAGAGGGTTAAATTAAAGGAAGAGGGCTAATTTGATGGCCTAGCAATTATGCTTTGAATTTCCATGTAGGATAGTAGGTTAAAGTTCTGGTCCTGTTCTCTTCTATTCAGGCAGAAAAGAATGGTGAGTGATGTGGAGACAGTATACTTGGACCTTGTGGGAAGCAGGATTACACAACAGTGAAACCCTCTGACAGATTAAGGGGAGATGCTAGAAAACATCCCATTCTTTTTAGCAAGAAGGACTGAGAGTGAGAGTTGGATGATTAAAGAAAAGACACAAAAATAGTCAGTAAAGGAGACAGTAAAGGAGTACAGTATAGTCTCATAATTCTTTTCCCATTTGATCTTCAGCTCTCTGAATTGAGGCACTCCCTCTTCTTTCTCCCCATTTCATTTTTTAATTTTTTGCTGAGCATAAAAACTAGGCATGCTTCAGGGTGTGAATTTCTGAAGATCAGATCTTCAGTCCCTTTATATGCTTGCACAGCATGAAATAGGGCTAATACGTATCTACCACAAAAGACTATCATTAGTATTAATTAGTACATCTGTACTGTCCAAAATTTTCAAACTCGGTTAGGTAAAAGTGTGCACCTAATCCATACATAGACAAAGCAAAGTACAGCTCCCACAGCACTGCTTTAGATGCCTGAATATGTACTCTAGGTGCCTAACTTCAGATAAGTAACCTGGTAAATCATACAGCTACAGACACAGTGATCACTGTGAACACTGATCCTCATCTCCTGAGGAAGTACGAAAGGCCATCCAAAAGTTGTAGAATGGACATGCTGCTGGGCCTGATGGTATTCCACTCAAGCTGCTGAAAGGTGCTTTGGAACCAGAGAGCAGTGGTCTGCATCAACTTTAAAAGTGTGGGCATCAAGCAGGTGACCAGCGGAATGGCATCATTGTGTCCCAATGCAAGGGTAAAGGATCTCACACTGAGTGTGGCAACTATATCATATCTATCAGTCCCTGGAAAAGTGTTCACTCATATTCTCCTTTCATCTGAATACTATTACCTATTCAGCCAAGTAGTCAGCACTGGGAAAATGGGAAAAAATGAGGTGGTTGGACAAAGCAAAGTAAGTGATGTAAAAGACATGAGTAGACTAAAAATGTACATTTTCCTTGTACGCATAATAAATAAACAATGTCTTATAAAATATACATAATGGCAGAGATAGGAAATCCAGGAGAGATTCTTTAAATAGATCCGCTTTCATCCTGTGGAAGACCCTCATCTGTAATTAATTTGTCTCTGTCTTTCTGTCATTTTATACTATGGCCAGTTCTTTCAGACCTAAAATTAGGCTCCTAAATCCAAAATTATGCATTTAAATATAAGTTGGAGAGGTGCTGAGAACCTGTCATTCCCATTGACTTCATTAGGATTTATGGGTGCTTGGCACCGCGGAAAAAGACAGACCATTCATATTTAGCCATATTTATTAATATGAATCCAAGAGTTTTACTTTAGATGGGCACCCAGGTTTGAAAATGTTGGTCTATATAAATAGTCTTTTGTCAAAAGCAAAGACAATACATCTGCTCATAGAGCAGATTTGTGATGGAAGATGTTGTTTTGAAAGGGTTTCAGCATGTGGCATCTCTTCAGATTAGATAGACAAACACTGGGGGGTTTTGCACATAACGGGGCATGCCAGGATATCATAAAAAAGTGGAAAATATTGAAAGAGAAATACCTGACCTGGATTGTTTAAATTATTGTTGACTGCAATGTGAGCAATGACAGTGACAAATGCTGTGTCAAAAATAGTTATTTTGTATGATTATGTACAGTTAGAAATTACAGTGAAGTATTATTACTTGAACAAGAATACAGAAGAATTAAAGATGGAAAAATACAGTAGTCAAGAGAAAACGTATACACCAGGTGGAGACTTCGCCAACAGAATTCAGTGTTAGAAAAGGCTAATAATAAAAATGTTAATGACTAATTGAGTGCAATGCAGAAACCACGGTTACCTTATTTAAATCAAGTGAAAAAATGAACAAGGTGTAGAACACTAAAAATGAAATAGTTCATGCTCTATTTGTCAGGGCCTTCTGACTAGCATAAAACACACTGCACTACTAAGGTATTTATCAGGGAAACCACCTTCATAATACCAGTTGGGGCCAATAATACTAAAAGAAGCTCTTACTATTCTCATGTCTTCTTGTGATTAAAATATAATTTGATTAGTCTATGCCAGAGATTCCCAACCCCGGGCCAGAACCTACAAAACAATTATCAGCATTTGACAAAGGCGTCATTGCTCTCTGATAGTGACATATACAAGCTCTTTGGGTCTATTTAATAATCTTCCCAAAGAAGTAGTGGAAACCCCATTCCCAAGAAACATTTATAAGTAGACTGGACAAAACATTTGAGAATAGACTGTAGAGCAGTGCTGTTCTTCCTGGGGCCTCTTGTGGCTCTCAAAGCTATAGATTTTAGTCTGCGTGAGTACCTGTGTTAAAAAGAAAATGTATATTTGACTGTTAATTGAAAACATCACCTGACCTTCACCCCATGGTTTTTAAAATAAAGTCTTTGAATCACCCCTA
This sequence comes from Macrochelys suwanniensis, assembly GCA_033296515.1. Taxonomy (NCBI): domain Eukaryota; kingdom Metazoa; phylum Chordata; order Testudines; family Chelydridae; genus Macrochelys; species Macrochelys suwanniensis. The sequence goes on along the minus strand of CM065784.1, from coordinate 33,038,026 downwards.
TTCCTACAGGGAGAAGGTAAGATGCTACCTCTTCAACTACCTCCCATTGCTTCCCCTGCTGTCTCATGAGAAGCTCTGGTGTGAGCCAGAGCACTTTAAGCAATTGCTGTCCTTTCTGTGCTGCAGCTGGTTAGCAGTGCCTCACTAGCAGCTTGCTGTGTCACAGTGGAAGGTGAGAGGGAAGCTCTGGCTTCTTCAGGGTTCGCTTCCCTGCCAGACTATGGGAATCCTGTAGCGAGCAGGATAGAGGTTCAACTGGGACTGTCTGAGCCTAGGAAAATAGTTAAAGTATTGATTGAGGCCTCCTGATCCTCTGAGGGTTTTGAAATAATGTTTGGCCCTCAGGATGAAAAGCTCCCACCACTGCAGAGCTGGGAGGAGAAAAGGAATTTGATATCTTCAGACTTGGTTTCATTCTGATTAGGAACAAAAACCAAAAATGTTGAAATTCTCTGCAAAAGGGAATGGAGCCCCAGCTCCAGGGTAGTCTGCCTAGTGGAGAATGCAGAAGCTGTGGACCCTATAATTGTTGGGATCCCAGGCACTGTGGCAGTCTGCTTGGTATGCTGCTGTAGACCCTGGAAGTCCAGGTTCCCTGCAACCTGCCAGATAAACTGAGGAGGAACTGGGAAGATGAGGTGGCAGGAATCCAAGCAGGTTTCTGATGGAAATCTACCTGGGTTCCATTGGAATTTTGACAAAATTGAACCATCTCTGTGAACAGCTATACACCAGTACTATATGGAAAAACCCCTGCACTGGCATAGGGATAGTCCAAGACTTTAGAATAAATTCCCGAGAAGTAAGGGTAGGCAGATCTCTTTGACCTTCACTATATAAACACACAGCAGCATGTACATACAATTTTAAAAAATCTACGAAAACTACATTGCATATATAAGTTTCTCCCTGGGAAGAAGATGAAAAAATGAATCATGTTTGACAGATATTAATCATGTCTCTTAATGCACTATTGGAAAGTGGCTGTGGTAGTGAGGGCAGTATAAGAGTCTGTATACAACTTACTAGAAATAGAATTTTAAATAGATGGATTAGATGATCTACAACAAATAATTTACTCAATAACTTTTTCTGCTCCTGGATTGTCTGCTAGCAGATCGGAATTTCCTTGCATTTTTTTTTCTAATTTACTCAACTTTTACAAGGTATTTAATTTTTTTCTATGATGGATTGACGTCATATGTCCGATAATCAGTATTCAAAACCTAAGGTGTGCTGGTTAGTTGTGGTGGGTCACATAAATCATGTTCTATTCTATTTCTTTCCATAAGTAGACTACATTTCTAAAATGTCACTCCCAAATCCTACAACAGCTACAGGTACTGGTTAGATTATCAGGACTAAACATGTTTATCTTTGATGACACTTCCCTTGTACCTAAATAGAAACTAGCAAACCTTTGGAGCAGGACACTGCATTTATGTGCTTTAAAACTTCTCTATATATCGTATGAGGAAAATAAATGAATAGTGGAGTATTTTTCATATTTTGCCTTATTATCATCATTCTGTTTGGATATCTGACAGATAATCATGATTGTGATTGGTATGTGAGCTGACTAGAGAGGTACACACCATCTGGAAGCCATCACTGCCCCTCTTAATTGCCAGAATGGGTCACTGGTGAGTAACTTGAGGCAATCATTGGCCAAACACCTAGGGAAGAAAGATAAGCATCTAAAGAATGTGAACACCGAAAGGACTAAAAGTATTTGGGGTGGGGGCTAGGGATTAGACTCAACAAGGGAACATTTTTCCTTAATATGAGGAAACAAAATTCTATGATGAGATCACGGAGATGGTTGAAAAGTTCCTCAAAGTAAAGGAAATTCCATTTCTTGAGTAACTGAGAACAGACCTGGATAACAGTGGCAAACATACCACAGGAAGCAATCCACTGGCAGGGACAGACTAGATGAGTTCCATTAATGTGTTTGTTTCACTTCTGTAATTTTCTTTCCATGGCCTATTCACACTGGCAAAGCAGTACTCCAAACTCATGCTGACTTATGACCTCAAAAACTTGTCTCAGATCCCTAGCTTTACTAATGTATCAAATCAGCAAGAACAATATACTTTGGCATACTGCAGAGTAACAACCTTTAATGCTCAGTAGAGCATTCCAGAGAAAATTATACTAGCTTGCATTTTACTTGCCCACCATGTGAGACTACCTTTATTTTTCAGTTTAGGAGACTGAATTAATAAAAGTTGGTTAAGTAATTATAGCCTTTTCATTTATAATCTCTCTTGGCATTGAGCTAGAATGCTACAGCCAGAATTGCACATAAAAGACATTTGACAATTTAACAGAAGCAAGAAGGATACATATAGGCTGGTATATTTACTCCTATTGAGGAAATAAGAGCATTGTAGGCCACTGCTAAAACTAAGGATTCCAGGTAGATCCATGAGACCCTGAGAGTATGAATAATTTTGATGAAAGGTGAATATATACCTTCTCTAGATCATGCAGTCAACCACCTCCTACTATTCTTCTGGGATCTTCATCCACCAACAGAACCTCCTCACTCTTTTCTACAGTGAGCAGCACTCAATTCACTTTAATTCAGATCCCTGTCTTGATCAGATGCTGCAAAAATAAGACCATTGACAGTATTCAATGAAAATGAGACAGAACAATCAATCTGTAGCTGAATCTCTAGCATTCCAACTGCTAATACTAGACTACATTACCAGATAAGGGAGACTGGACAAGATTCATATATTTGCCCTGTTTCCAAAAGGTTATGTATACTTGAACAATTGACCAGTATTGTTCATCAATTAATATGATTTACAATGAGATATTAGGACTCTCAAAATTGAGACGGTCATTGGGTTTTTTGGTTTTGTTTGTTTGTTTTTTGAACAATGTAATTCACAATTATTAAAGGTCATCATTTTCTATTGCTGGTAAAGAAATGTCTTTGGTGTTCCTTTACGTAAAAGCCAGAAGGAGATCCATCCTAGCTGTTAAAACTGGACTAGGTGCTATGGTGTTAGGTGTTATGTATATAAATATGCAGCTCCCATTCTGTACACAGAAATTCTACTAATGTAAATGGGAACTTTGCATGCATATCTGAGGCAGTATATGTCCCTTCTAACCAGTTGTATTAAGGGGGGGGGGAATTCAGCTGGCAGCCTTATCTGCAAATCTGAACTATACATAAGCAAGGGGAATACCATATAAATTACACTGCTGTTGTACAGGTCACCGAGCCACAAAAATGTCATATTTCTATCCTTTGGATGAATTAGCCCTATATGATTACTATTCCCCTGTTTCATATTTCTGAATATAGAGTGAAACATTTGTCTCTATAAATAGGTAATGCATAAAAACAATTACAGGGATAATTTAGAAAAAGTACGCTTGTAGTCCTCCTTTCAAATAAATCATTTGCAATATAAAAACGTCCTGCAAACGTGCATTCAATCCTTTAAAAGACTGATTGTATAGGTAAATGATTTCATTTCCATTATCTTGTATCCACCTTTGCAAAAACAATAGGTTAGGAAACAAACCAGCAAACAATAAAAACCTAGGAAGGCTGGTTTCTGCCCTTAGTTACACTGATGTAAATCTAGAATTATTCTACTGTGATCAGATGGAATTACTCCAGAATTACATCCTTAAAGATAAACGCAGACTTTGGCTCTCAGGTGATAAATCTCTATGATGAAGCATAGTAACAAACTAACAAAGGCTACACCTGAGAAAGGCCTTTGGGAGAAAGGAAACACCTGCTAGTATTGCTGGTGAACAGGTGGAAGGCAGAGCTTTGCAAGCGCGATATCCTGTGGTTAGTATTGCCATTACAGAGAGTGGTTTTCAGGTGCCCTCCCCTGCACTCCCTCCAGCGACTTTACAAAGAAGCGTTGCTGGTGAACTGATAGGAGCGAACTGCTTTGTGCTTCTGTGGAGATGCTCCAGGCACAGGCAGCACCGCGTGACTGACTCCAACTACCTCTTTGTATTAGCTAACAGCAATCCCGTCGCTCTAGCCCTGCCCTTGCTGAGTGTGCGTCGCACTGCCTTCTTGTTAGTGCAGGAAGCCTGAATTACAGCTTGCGACTACTACACACTTCCCCTAGGATCTCCCTGAGCTCTTGCTGTGGGCTGGGTAGGTGCGGGGGGAGGGGAGGGAGGAGACGGACTCTGTCCAACTTGCCCCTGTTTTGTTTGTTACTAGCTCATCAGAGGGCTGCTCGGACGGCGGCGGCTGGTGCTCGTCGCCCCGGTCAGCAGCATCAGCACCACAGACAGCTCCGAGCATTTAGCATCCCCGGCTCAAAGGCCGCCCAGCAGCCGGACCCCTGGAGCCTCCCGGCCCCGCGCTCCCCTGGCAGGGCACGGCAGCCCTCCAGCCGCTCTGAAAAACCAGGGTGCCCCGGGCTCCCCCTTGCTAACGGGTTGAGCCAGCGGGTCCCCTCCACCGGCGGGAAGGTGCCCGCCTGCGCTCGCAGCGCTGGGGGCTGGGGCTGGCTGTGGGGTCTGGCGGGCAGTCCGGTGGGATCGCTGCTCGCCCCGCTCCGGCAACTCAGCGTGTCCCCCCAACGCTGCCTCCTCGGAGAAACCTACCCCACCCCCACCGAAGGGCGCTAGCGCCCCGGGGCAGCCCGAGCAGAACCCGCCCCTGGCGCCCGGCTCAGGGGCGGATGCGCCCCCCATTTCCCCTCCCGCTGCCCCCTGGCGGGGTGTGTGTCCATTTTAGGCCACGCCTCCTGGCCTGGGGGGGACAGGGCTGCGGGTCTCCCCCTACTCGTGCTGCTGGGGGTTGCCCCAGGCGCATTCTCTGCCCCCTGCCCCCTCCCTGTCCCTGCCTGTGGCTGCCCCAGCCCAGCTAGCAGCCGGCGCTCCGCGGCTTTCCACGGGCGCGCTCGCAGCCATCCATCCGGCACGCGGGGGAGAACAACGTGGGAGGGGGGTGCCGCTCTCCCCGGCCGGGCCCCAGCGCCCCTGGGTGCAACAAGCGAGGGGCGCAGGGGCGCGCGCTTGCCCAGACATTGGCTGAGTTTCCCCCGCCCCACACCCTCCCCACCCAGGCGAGCTGCACAAAGGGGCTCGCGGTGGGACCGCTAGAACCATCCGCGGTAGAGAAGTTTTCGCTGCTTCCTCTGTGGGTGGCTGCAGGCGGGAGGCTCCCCCGGCTCTACCCTCCCACCGGGCGTGGATCTGCAGGGGTGTGCCCCGCCGCCCTCGCACGGAGCTCGTTGTGCACGCAAGGGCAGGGAAGGCAGCTAGTTGCTTTCCCACCCAGCCGCTCCTCCTCTGGCAGGGCCTAGGTTCTTCCCCTCCTTGCAGCTGCTGCGCTGTGGGGGAGGGGGAGGATGTGGCATGTGGCAGTGGTGCCGGGGTGGATCTCATGCCTGATGTCGCTGTTTGTCGCTGAGTTTTGGAGAGATTTATTGGCTGGCTCCTGCTAAGCCACGCTTGAGTAATCCGAGCTGCTGCGCGCTGTGGTGAAGCCCGGAAGGGAGGTGGGGGGACGTCACTCCCTCTGGTAGCAGAGCAACATTAGTCTTCCATCCCTCTAACCATCACTACAGCTTGGGAAACTGCCGGGTAACATCCATTTGCATTGGAAAATTGGCGATGTTTGGTGCTAGAGCAACAGATCGATCACCCTTGTGATTCCCCCAGTTCCTGTCCCTGCTTACCCCACCCTACCCAGCCCAGAGACAATAGCATCCGAGGTCCCCCAGAGGAAGGAGCGGGGATGGATCTGACTCCAGTAGGAAAAGCGTGTGCCTAGAAGTGGTGCTAATGGGAAGAGATGCTGTGATCCAGAGGAGGATGATTTGTCACAAAGGGTAGTTGACTCAGTGCTTTGGGCTGGAGCCGTGTAGAGATCATTGGAGAAGTCATTGTGCACAGGGAGCCGAAGATCTATACAAACATGCCTGTTCGCAGAGGGCATGTGGCACCACAAAATACATTTTTGGGTACAATCATACGAAAATTTGAAGGGCAAAGTAAGTTCTCTCTCTCTCTCTCTCTCTCTATTTTGATACAATAGCTTGGGTCTGCTTGGGACTAGATGCATAGCAGCTCCAGACTGTTTTAAGTTTGTAGGTTGGAAAGGAAAAACAGGAGGTGAGGAAGGGATCCCTAAAAGCCTTGCTGATATTATTACTGATCTACATTACAGTTTTCTGTTCCCCCTCATCTCAGGGGGCAGTTTTAATTATTGACTGTATTATATTTTGTGTTGTAGCCACTGTACCTACATTCCAGCTGTTCACCATATCATACAGTGGGGATGCTTATGCAATATCCAAGGAAAACATTACTAGCTTTTTAAAAAAACATAAATCAGAACAGGCAGACTTTGATTTAGAGGAGACACATAACACCCAGAGGAATTATTGGGGGGGGGGAAGTACTCTTATTAGCTTGTCTTTGGCACTGCATTTTAACATATTTATCAGTGATGTTTTTGTTTATCATTAATTTATGGAAGCTTGAAGTATCTATTAAATCAATGCAAATGCATCCCCAGGGACATTGCTGATCTAGTCTATGTATCCTTCCCAATGCAGTAGTTTACCACCTGTCAAGAATATTGACGCTTTCATTATTTTTCTTTTAATTGCAATTTACTGTACATCTAACGCTTGAAACGTAAAACTAATTTTATAACAGCATCCAAAGAAACAGTATGTTTGACACACCAGCACTAATTTAAATATTTAGCATGTTTATAATATATCAGGGCACTACAAAAAGAAACTAAGTTTAGCTTATACACTTTGCAGTTCCTTCTCTAAATGTATCTACAGCAAATTTAATATCCTTGTAACTCGTGTAAGAAATAAAGGCCAGATCCTACAAGTTTTACATATATAAGTATTGAAATCAATGGTACTATTTATCTAAGTAAGGGTTTACAGACTCAGGCCATTGAATTGTATGACTTATTGTTGAAGTGAATAAAGCTAGTTAATAATACAATCCTTTAAATCACTAATACAAGGTTACTGTGAAAAGTCAGCATAATATGAAGACTGGGGAAAGTATGTATAAAATGCACTTTTTTCTACAAATGTTTTGATGTGTTAGAAAACAATATAGTTAATTAAAAATGCTAATATAGGGTCATAAAATGCTCACTTAACTCATGATAAATCCCATTAAAATTGTGGGGTCTGTTTGTGTGAGCAAGACAAGCAGGACTTCATAAATGGGAATAACATAGCAATTGTATCAAAGCTGAATATCCATTTGTAAATGGGAGCAGTATATAGTGCAATTGTGAACAGAAATACGTACAATAGTTATAAGACACCTTTGGTACATTACTGTCAGGTGAAAGTTTCAAAAGATATGTGTGGCTTAAGCACATCACTTTACAAGTGTAGTTGAGACCAGAATTTGACCCAAGATGATCTTTTACCACGTGACTTGTAATTTCCCCTTTCTGTAATAACTCTAGCTTATAATGATCATATTACATTTATTTTCTTGGGAGTTTAATTGAAAACCAGATTAATGGCTTGATCCTGCTCATATTCAAGTCAATGGAAAAATTCCCATTGGCTTCTGTAGTGCAGGGTTGAGCTCTTTGGTTTGGGCTTGATCCTGGTAAGATCTCATGCAGATAAAACTCCCACTAACTCTTCACAGGAGTTTTCCTCAGTAAAGTCTTGCAGGACTGAACCAAGAGTCCGGGTTTCAATGACATTGAAAAAGGTATTACAGATTTGGAACTCAACAAGAGCTTTGCAAAAGGATGTGTTGGATCTGGTTTTATTTTCTTAAAAACCAACTATCTTCATATTTAATATATAACAAGTTTATTGAAGTTTCTTTAAGAGTTCAATAGCTACATTGAAGATCTCTATATCATAGAAATCACATGCAAAAATAGGTAATAGGCTCTTCAACATCTGTCCTTGCAGACAACAGTTCGTGGAATGTTGAAAAAGTACTGAAAAATGCATCACTTTCTTGTATTGCAGATAAAAAATTCATCATTGCTAATGCTAGAGTGCAGAACTGTGCTATCATCTACTGCAATGATGGGTTTTGTGAGATGACTGGATTCTCCAGACCAGATGTCATGCAGAAACCTTGCACCTGTGATTTCCTTCATGGGCCAGAGACCAAAAGGCATCACATTGCCCAAATTGCCCAGGCACTGCTTGGGTCAGAGGAGAGGAAAGTGGAAGTCACTTATTATCACAAAGATGGTAACGTTTCTCTATTTTAAAGATTTTTAATGTGTTTGGGGGACCAGTAGGCTTGTAAATGGGTTTTTAAAGAAATGTTTTTGACACTGTGGGCAAAATCCTCAGATGGTGTAAACTGGTGTAACTCCACGGACTTCAGTGAAACTACAGTGATTTATACTATCTGAGGATCTGTCCCGATAAAATTAAATTTTGGTATTTATCATACATTTCTACATATACCTGTCTATTTAGAATTGGAAGAAAAATCCCCATTTTAGTTATTATATGATCAGTGTACAAAAAAATAATGAACAACTTTTAATGGTACTAAATAAAGGGTCCGGTTCTTCTTTCACCTTCACAGGCATAAATCAGAAGTAACTCTAGTGCAATTCTATTGGCTTCAATAGTGTAAAACTCGTGATATAAGTGAAAGGAGATTCAGGCCCAGACAGATTATATGGATGGTTTCGTATCATAGACTGTAGTAACAACTTACAAGTGCCAGAGGGTTAGACTCTGCTACCCACACTTAGCTTGAGCAGTATCTTTATGTAAAAAGGATATCTGAATAAAGTGCTACTCATCCTGAGTTAAGGGTGACAGAATATGGCCCTTGTTAAGTGAAACATAATTGAGAAAAAGTGAAAAAAAGAGGCAAATTCTTCTCCTAGTTGTGCTGTTGTAAATGCTGAGTAACAACTGAAATCCAGAATGATGCTGTTGTAACAAGGAAGGATTTGGGTCCCATCAGAACTGAAGGGAATTCAGTCTCTTCCTTCCCTCTCCAGCCCTCAAGGAAAAATGCAGACTGAACAGAATACCATTTGTATTATTATTGACATATGGAAGAAAGAGTAAAAGAACTATGCTGTTATATATTTACTGTTGAAAGCATGAAAGGAATGTGTGTCCATGTGTTCTGAAAATAATGTATCTGGATATGGGAGTACTACAAAACTAAATAATTATGGTTCTTTATAGTTAGGTTTAAGAATTTTTTCTGATTACTTGGCATTATTTACAGGAATGTCTAGCTTCAAAGAGCTCTGAGTAATGTATAAGAATGGTGTACTATGTTCTGTCCCTCACTGTGTATATACACTCAAGACAGAAAGCAAAGGAAACTCATATATTCAAATGTTGAGCTTAATTTAGTTTTGAAGACATGCCAGAGTACTGTTGGCATTAGTTTCAGAACTGCAACGATAGAGGCTCTCAACCCTTTAAAGTCATAGAGCCAAATTCTATTCTCAGTTATTATTATTCCAGAGTGACACCAATGAAGTAAATACTGTTATTCCAGATTTATCCTAAAGTAATTGAGAGGAAAAATATGGCTTTCAGGTTACCCCCTCACATCTGATATTTTAAAAGTATTCTCCTTACTCTTTAGATTCTCATATTCTCTCTAGAGTTAGACCCAACCCCAAACCCTGGATCAGAACGTTTCCTTACTTTGGGGAAGTTCAGACCTTGATAGAGATCCTCATCTAAGGTAGAGCTGCTTTGCTTAATTGATTTCAATGAGGATCTGGCCTTCTGTGTCTTGTGGAAATTTTTAATCTGTATATGTTAACATGAAATATAAAATAAAAGTAGCATTGGAAGTGTGCAACACCATAGCTAACTTTGAAGAGATCACAGCTGACAGAGCAAAGCGCTGGCTTCAGGGTATGATCACTCAGAAGTGTTCTTCCTGCTTCAGTTTGCAAAAATGATTAGGGGGCGGGGAGAGAAAGAGGGAAATGGTATTTACTTAAATAATTAATAAACTATCAGATACCTTTTAAAAAATAACACATTTCTGAAATGCCGAATTACAATATTATGCAACCTGACTCATTATAGAACATTACGAGTAAAATATAAACAAGGCAAAGGTTTATTTTCTTTTCCACACCTTACTTAATTTTTTTCAGTTTGCAACATATAATTTAGGGGAAGATACTGTAAACAGTTATGCACAAGAGTAACCATACTTTCATGATTAGTCACTTTAAACTTAAACATGATACCCATGTCCGTATAGCTAATGCTCAGCCATGGGTTTTCAGAATCAGTCCCTTACAAAGCCACAGATAGTGTTTTTAACAAATTAGAACCTAAATCCTTCAAAGATTTACTACTGGGCAAAATAATTTACCATAAGCAGTAATACACTTCAATAAACCTTTACACATTTGGGCCCAACTTTTGGAACTTAAATACAGAGAATTAAGGGATTGCTGTTGCATCCAGGCTGTACTGAGCCATTGATTTCTAGGCAAAACAGCCCATTAGTTCTTAAAAAATCCCCATACAAACCTATTATAGTGTATGACCCCATGCTATTTACAAACCTGCAACAATCATTCGGAGCCCAATCCTGCTTTATTAGTTCATCTACAATGCCCATCAACTTCAGTGCAACCTTCGGATGTGGAAAAAAAATCCAGGATTGGACCATTTTTAGGAGACCACTTCAATAAATTTGTGACAACTGGTGGCAAATCTATTTATTACACATATATACTTTTTTGCATTCTTTCTATATTATCTGTAAGTCCTCACTATAAGAAAAGTATGAAAACATTTTAAAAAACCCTAACTAGCAATAGTGTTTTGTAAAATTAAAATGTAGTATAAAAACATGTTTAATATTATGCTGGGTGTAGTTACTCTCAGATTAGTATTATAGTGCTTATTAGCGGCTGGAATGTTCTATTTTAGTTTTCATGAAAGTGTGTGCATGTATTTTATATATAAATAAAGCTTGGCAGAATTCAATTTTTAAAATAATTTGATGGATAGCATGTTAATTTGAAAGCATGTTTTTCAATTTAAGTTTTTACGGTTGTGGGAAATTATGGGGTGATGGTCAGACAATAATGTAATGACAATAGATATTGAGATTTAAAAAGTGAAAGATTTATAACCATTAAAACACAAATGTTCGTAATCACATCACATGTCAAATAGATGCAAAGTAAATATCCTTAAGTTCTCAAACACAATTTTTCTTACTTTGCCTATCTGTAAATTATGATTATTATCAATGGAAATATTTGTGTGTGTATGATAAAATCAAAGTTTACTAGCATTACTAACATTTACTGCTAAAAATCTAATCCTTTCTAGCATATATAGCAGTAAAAGCTTACTAGGACCTTTTTCAAGTTTCTGAAGAGGGCAGCAAGGTAGGGCGCAGAATTGATGGCTCTGATTACGGCTCATTTTGTATTATGCAGGGTCTATTTTTTTAAAGTGCTCAATCCTGTGAACAGTTAGGCATGTAACTTATTCATGTGCATAGTACCAGTAAAATACTCAGTTCTTAAAGGTTTGATTTAATCTAAATGCTAATTAAGAAAATCCATACATGTATGTACATGTTGTATAGCCACACACAGTATACTTCTGTACAAACACAATATATTGGTGATTCTCCAGCTTCCATTGGTATGAAGGCCACACTTCTAGCTCAGAAGAGTTGCAAGATTTTGGACTTTAAGCCTGTCAATTATGCAAGACTGAATTTTTTTTGTGGGGAGGGAGGAAAACATTTTTGTAGCAGGCTGATTTTAGAAAAATGGTAGCTGTCTGAAACTGCACAGAGGTTTTGAATACTGAAATAAATCCTGGGATGATGGATTAGTGGGCAGAATGCAGGTGAGGTGGTCAAAGGTGCATGACAAAGACTAAATGATCATTTAGTTCCATTAATCAGTTACATGGCTATCACCATTATGTATATTTCCCTATACAGTATATATGATGGGGGAAGAAAATATACATGATAGTGTGTCGTAAAAATTTTAATGGCGTGAATATGGGATGACATCTTTATTAATCAAGTTCGAAGGATTTACCCCAATTTACCCCAAACCTCAAAGGTTTTGAAAATTTACTGCTAATCATCCTGCTTGCATGTCATAGAAATCTGAAAGGTATTTTTATCAGAAATAATTCTGATAATATAGCATATGTTTTCCTTATTTTCCTGTCCTCATTCTTTGTTAATAAAGGTCTTTGCATAATACAATCATTGTTTCTTAAGTCCTAATCATTTGTTCCAAAAGAACCTGAAGAAGAGCTCTGCATAGCTCGAAAAGTTTTTCCTTCACCAACAGAAGTCCAATAAATTATATATATTACCTCACCCATGTTGTCTGTTCCAAAAGAGACAATTATGAGGTCATCAAAAGGATTACAATTTTGTAGGGAATGATTAGAAGAGGAAATGGACTCATAAAAACTAAGGGACCAAATGTATATCTCTTACTTACGTGAGTAGTCCCATAAGTCACTGGAACTACTCATGGGAGTAAGGCTGTGAGATTAGCCCCTAAATTCCATTTTAATGCAAATGTCCTTATTAATAAAAAACTTGGGTAGATAAGTGCAAAAAAAAATCACAAGCAGCATCATTTCCAAATAGAATGTTTTTCAAAGTTGCCCGTGAGGCATTAGCAGTTGTTTAAATTAATAAATTATACTCTGAGTTCATAGCAATCTAGTACAGTGTGTTCCTTACTGTTTATAACTTCCTCTCCCCAACTGGTTATCTATAGTATATGATCTGTATTAGATACATTGGAAGGTAAGATATTGTTTATACAGAGTATCTATTTTTGTTTTAATAAAGTTATTTGCAGTGGAAGTGTTTGACAGCTTTTCCTTTGAGGACTCCATTTTACAGTTTAAGTCATTATTACAAAAGCATCCTTAACAGCAATAAAATATTATTTGAAGTGATAAAGCTGTAAAGTTTCTGACATAAAAACTATAAATTATACAGAGATTGAGGATGGGCATATGTTAATCAAATTATATTGTCACTGCATACTATTTTGGCATGTGTTCCGCAGATAACAGTAGGATATAACTAAAAATATAGCCTAAAAAGTCTGCTTATTAGTATGAAGTACAGGAGTTCTTTAACTACTTTACATAGATGCAGATATTTTATGGATAGAAAGTACCAGTGAAGGATGTAATAATGACTAAAAAGATGATAGGAGAAAAGCGTGGTTTCAGACAGTTGTCTTGATGTTACAAACAACAAGAAGTACTTGACATTCATCTAATTTGAGTTATCCAGTGTGCTAGAGCTGACTGCAGAATAAAAACATTTGTGTATCCAAAACTCACCGAGGTTCCAAATTAATGGTTTCCAGAGCTCTACGTTTTTTAAGTGTTCTTTTTCAACACTTAGAAAAATAAAATGTACCAAAATATTGTTTAAGTTAAGTATTACTGGAGTCCTGAACCTAGTCAGAAATGTCAAGGCATTTTTGAATAATAGGTATGTGCATTCTGCTTCAGCTCCAGCAGACATTTGATCACCTATTCATTTCTTATATTCCCAGAATTGATCAGTCAATTTAAACAAGGTAGGCACAATAAGTCCATGAGGGCAGACCCTTACACATACATGGGACTCAGTGTAGTCAATGGGACTTGGCATTGGTGCCAAGATATACCAGAAGGGATCGACTGCAGGATTCAGAACTGACAAAAAAAATGAAGAGAAAGTGGAAATAGCATATGCTAATATCATGACACTGAAAGGGGTTCTTAGTAAAATAGGCAACATCATATGGCTGCAGTTGGATAAAGGAAGTCTTATGCTTTCATCCCTTCTCCAACTCTCCCAGAAAAACAACAAGAAAACCCTTCTGTAACTGTTTTTCAAAATATTCTAAAAGCTACTTATAAATGTGTGTCCATTAGGATATCATGCAATGTTCTGGATTGAAAGCAATGGATATGAGCAGCCTTTCTCCACAGAACAGGTACAGCACAACCACTTGTACCTCAGACTTCAGCCTACCCCCACTTCATGGTGACTCTGCCCTGTAACTCTCTCCACATCACTGAGCTTTGAGCTGTAGCTCAGTATCCACTCACATTCAATTTTTGGCACCTTTGCTGATAGTAGTTAGGATGGGGAGTGGGTTCCCTCTTTCTTTTCCTTCTTCTCCTCTGTGGTTTGACTGATTTGGGGGGCTGTTTACACTAGTTCACTAGGAATGGGACTGAAATCATTGACTTATTTCACACAGGACACAGAATGGTTAGGGGATAAAAAAAACTTTCAGTCATACTGAGCTGTACTGGGGTCAAACTAGTTATTTAGAGGTGATGGTTGATATCATTTCTACTCCCCTGAATCATCAAGTTCCTCAGCTTTTACAAAACAAAATGTTGTTTTAAAAAGTTTTAGTTAAATTGAGTTTATTATGAGGATTTTTTGTGGGAGATAAGTTTCTATCTCCTTTCCATGCATTTCTGCTAACTGGATGTCTAAATGAGGGCGAAAACAGAACAAAAAATTAAATTATCTTCAAGATTAGTCTTTCTATCAGAACTCTGGACCTGATGAGTATTTTTGGATATATCTGATCTTAAGATATAGAGAAAAGCACAGCCAGTAGCAATTGTTTTCTTAGTGGGTAAATCCACGGGTGAGACTAATGGTTGGTGCAAGACCCTCTCTACCAGTTAAGTGCCACTCAGGTATGAATGGGGGAACTACAGGCAGGGTGGTCACAGAGGAGTCTTTTTCATCCCAGCACACTCTGGATTGAGAAATGCACTACCGTTGATCAAGATGGTTCATAGAAGAGGTTTGAGGTAGGCTGGGGAGAGGCACTGGGTTCTGCAACTTATACTGATCCAGTAGCCTAAACCTTCCTTGCTGCAGGTACAGAGAATCAGTGGTTGCTGTTTTAGCCTACAGGTCCATGAGCACTGTTCCCTCTAAGCTGTGTGCGTGTGCGCGCGCACATAGATCCTAAACCCCGCGCACACAGCAAAACACCGTGCGCACAAAAATTTGCACAGAAGCACAACAATTTTCACAGAAGAAATTTTTTGCGCACACGGCCTGTCAAAAATTAGAGGAAACATTGTCCATGAGTGGTGAGACAGGAGCTATACACACACTGCAGCCCCACTGCCTAAATGCGTTATGTGCAGGGAGTTGTATTTTATCCCTCCCAACCCTTGCTTTGTGCTCCATAGATAGCCCAATTATTCAGATTTTGAGCTGGAGAAGGGGATTTCAACCATTGTACAAGTAGAGGGCAGGATTTTTAAATGACACACATAACAGTGCAATGATTCCCAATAAAAAGCAGAATTACTGTAATAAGTCCTTCCATGATACATTGGTGTTAAGATAACTGGTGCTTATGAAGTTATTAGCTTGTGCCCATGGTCCATCTAATGCAGTATCTTGTCTCTGAAAGCAGCAGTACCAGAAGCTTCAGAAGGAGCAAGAAAGTCATAGCAGGCAGATGAGGGGTAATCTGACCTCTATGAAGATTTCATCTTAATCCCTCTTAAAGAGAGTTTGGTGTAAAACCCGGAGCATGCAGTTTTATATCCCTTAAGTACTGTTTTTAGCATTAATTATTATAACTTGTTATTCATGTAAATGGCCAACATTTTTTTGAAAGTTTCTATAATCTTTGCTATGAAAACATCCTATGGAAAGGAGTTCCACATTCTAATTAGGCATTGCATGAATAAGTATTTCCTTTTATCAGTTTTGAATCTGTTTCCCTTCAGTTTCATTGAATGCCACGTTGTTCTTGTGTTATGAGACAGGGAAAATAGAAGCTCCTGATCTATCTAATACTTAGTCCTGCCTTGAGTGCAGGGGACTGGACTAGACCTCTTGAGGTCCTATCCAGTTCTATGATTCTATGTTTTAGATACCATTTTATATATTTGTATTATGTCCACTTTTATTTGTTTCCAGTCTAATTGCAATCATTTCACTCTCATATGCAGAGAGTTTTTCCATGTCCATAATCCATTATTTCTTGTCTCTTCATTCTTCAAAAAGAGGTTCAGACTGAGCAAATAAAGTACCAGATTTAAAGAGAGACATCGGGGTAGAGCCATTGCTTTGGAAGAGTGTAGCTGTGACCTTAAGCACTGGATATTATTGCACAAGCTTTAGAATGACAGCTTGGATAGTATATGTTTGTAACATTATCACTCTTCACTATGTGATCTCATGCACAGGAAAGGGGATAGTGGTGGTGTTTCTACTGTGCTGAGTTTAATTTGTTTCAGGGACCAGCTTTATAGCATTCCATATAAATTAGATTTAACTGAATACCTCTCCATGTATATATCAGACCAGCTTCGAGGCCAAGTATGAACCTGCTTAACCAAGCAACAAAGGGCTAAGAGTAGCAGTGGAAGAGGCTTGCTCATTGTGGGAGTGGCCAACTCACCCGGAAAGGAACGCACACCAAACCAATCAGAAATGCAGCTGTGAACCCTGATCTGAGCACAGAGTGGATACACATATATATGCGAGTTCCACTGGCCATAGTAGGAAGCCCCCTCACCAACAGACACACACAAGAGAGGGAGGGAAAATGCTAGGCAGCTGGATCACATTGTATGCAGTGGTACCTTACAATATTTGCAGACGTATCTTATCACAAGTGAACACATGGACAAAGGTCTTCCGAGTTTCAACAGTTTGATGAGGTGTAGATCACTACATACTACATTGTCCAAGAACTAATCTGTGTCTACGAACAGCATGCATTGTATCACACGTTTTTCTCCCTAGACTCATGTATACATCAGTATAGCATCACAGTGCATTTTCAGTAAACATAGGAGGATTGGCTGTGGCTGATGTCTTTGAGGCTGCTGCAGTATATTGCTTCTTACTTTCGCTTTCAGTGTGGCTCGGAGACTGGAGTAACTTTTTGATCTGACTTGATCAGCTTTGCAGAACAATGCATTGGTATAGGTTGTGAAGTACCTGGTAGAGATCCTGGATATACTCTTTATGCTTTCAGTACAGCCAAAGTAATTTAGTCCTGACTAGAAGCTACATAGGTGGCTGCACAGTTTGGATAATACACGTGAAATTGGATTTAGTGAACACAAAATGGCCTATTTGACCCAGAAGTACTACACTGTAGCTCCTCTTTGGGAGGTCCACAGCTGCCATTGCAGTTAGTCTCAGTACAAGATTTGATTGTTAGTCCATAATTATAAAGTCTGTTTTGGGGTGACTCCATATTTGAGAGATTATTTCTGAAGTTGTAGCTGCAAATGCTGTTTATTTTATAGAGCTTGATTTTTGGTCTCTGGTTTTCTATATATATATATATATATATATATATATATATATATATATATATATATATATATATATATATATTTAATTTCAAAAATATTTTCAGTTATGTTACTTTTAGGAAACAATGCACATTATGTAAACATGTTTAAAAGTTAAATGGAAATTTCATGAACTGGGAACCAGAATTCCACTCAGCATCTGCCATAAAAATCTGTTTGACCCCCTGCATTTCCACAGGCAAACAAGTTAAAGCTACTCCAATAAGCTACTAGTACTGCACCACTTTTTCATTTCAATTTTCACTCCTTTTTGCATTCTGTAACCACAGTGAAGTCTCATTGCGCAACCTCACCTCACAGGTTAACAGTCTGAAACAAAGCTCAGTGTCAAAAATGTCAAAGTAGATCCAGTGTTAGAGGGCCATATTATAATTTCTTCTGCTAATGCCCTGTACTGTAGCACTGATGTATTATGCAGCAAAAGAATATGAGGGTATGGGTATTTTCAGCAAAGAAAAGCAGTCACTGAAACCACCAGATGACTGTTTAAAATGTCAATATTGTTAAGTGTTTCACTGCTGATATTTTGAGTGAAGCTTCCAGCTAAGGGTGCTTAACCCAGAACCCCAAACTACCTCCCAAACATTCTTGAGTGCTGAAATCTCTCACTACCCAAACCTTAACTTTCCCCCTTGCAACTTCAATGATGTAGCTACACATAGTCAACACAAAAATCTGCAGCACACTGAAAACTGGAAATACAGGGACACCGAAACCAAAGTGAATTTAATACCAAAATAAACAACATAGGGGCTGCTACATGGATAGCGTTTTTGTTTTTATTTAATTCAATAAAAATCACCCATATTAAATTTAAGTGAAGCCACCACAGAATCTCCAGCCTGCCACACAAGAGTGACAAACAAATCAGAGGGCCTTGACTCGGAATTAAGGTCCTGCTTCTCTGGTGTACCCGGACCCTTGACAATATTAACAAATGTTGGGCTCTTTAAAAGTATTAGTATAATACACAGCCACTGCCTGATTCTGTTCCCAGAAGTACCACTTCCTGAGGGATGTGGGGGGAGCTATCACTGATTTAAAGACACAGGGTCTGATTTCCAGAGATATTAAATATCCACAGTTCCCATTGACTTGAACTGCATTTGTGGGTGTTGGTATTCAGGTGTTTCAAATTCAGGTTCATGGTGTCCCCTAGGGGTCTATGATGATGCAGGTATTTGGGGGCAATGTCAGCTAGTGGTCAAGTGGAATATGTGTTGCCGAAGTTGCCAATAGCACTTTACATAAAAAACTATAATCAAAAAGCATTGGACAAAAGAAAAACCCATTATTTTAATCTACAAAGGTGGTTGTTTCAGATCAAGAATAGACAAGTACCTTCTCTCTGTTTCCCTGCCTTTTGTCTTTTACACAGTTGCCTGAAAAGCAGTTAAATGTCATGTAAGCAATGCTCATACTCAACCACACATTATGAAACATTTACCTTGAGATGTTCCTGGACTTTGGAGTGTGCACAATTTTCAGAGTATATATTTGTTAGAAGGTTCTCTGCTGATTTTCATTCAAATCAATGTGATTGTATCTCTGCAAATTTCCCCCTTTCAAAACTCATTTGTGTCAGCTGGCGCTGCTCCTTCCTCTCTGAAACAATACACAGGATAATCTCATTAGTATTTTGCATGTTTGTGCCTATTCTACAAGAAAGAATTTTTTTTCTGTTTGCAGAAGAATATGAAATACAGTATTGCACAAATCCTATTTTCATCGTATTTGAAGTAAACTATTGTTACAGTTCTTCTTTGTCTCTTTCCTTGTAAAGATGGCTTAGGACTCACAGATAGAAAGAGCCCTGGAGTCTGTGATGTTTTTAATAATAGTAATATAAGTAAGGAAATTTTATCCTATTGCAATTCTAAGCCTCTGTCAATGTTTTCAGACTATAAAATATACCATGAATCAATTTAACACAGAACTCTATGCAAGAAAAATTATATGAGACCTAGCAGGATGTGGAAGTCCATGTATACTGGTTGTACAGTGTGCCACTCTATTCAGGAGAGATGTCATCTTGATATCTAAGATGTATAAGATTGATGTATATGGACCAGATCCTGAGCTCTGGCTCAGGGGTGCGTGACACAGTTCAGGAAGGTGTATGAAAAGATGGCCTTACGCCACCTTTACACTACCCCATTCCTGGGCCAATTTGTGCTGGTCCATTCCCTTGGATCATCCACAGGCTTGCTTTAAGTTGTACTTGTTGCCTATAGGAATAGGGACAGGCAAGTGGGGTAGCTGCTCTAATATAACCCAAGGTTCCTCCTGTACTGTGGAGATCTTTGGGACCTTCCTAGTTCAGACAGCTGAATTCTAACATTGCTTGGACAATATATAGTTCTCATACATTGAGAAAGGCAGGTGTGGCCATTTAGAAGGCTTATCACCAATTTAGTGATCCTGGATGCTATTTCCTTTTGATTAAGGACTATCAGTACCTAAATTGCAGTACTAGGTCTAAGTGGAAATATCAATGGATTCAGCTAAGAGAGTTATTTTGATTGGAAAGATAGGCATATGATATTGACAATAAGATCTAGATTTGAAAACAGACTTCAGCTGGAATATGAGCCCCAATTATAGATATAGAAAAGGTATTTCACTCTCCTGGGATCTAGGAGATTCTTTGAGTCATCTACTTTGTGAAACTGCCAAAATTCCAACTGTCCCAGTGCAAATAGACTATCAATGAATCCAGATATACTATAATTTCCAAGGTCATCTCTAACAAAGTTTCATCTTCATCCAATCACAAGAAACCATGAGTCTAACAGTGACTTAAATGGACACATATTGAGTTTAATGATTAAAGTAATAAGTCTCTGACTGATAACTTTGAAACACAATGTGAGTTTATAGTTCCAAGCTGGCATTCTCTGCAGCATTCCTGTGCTGTTACCTGCTTTCCCCCTCCTCCCCCTTTCCTAGGGCTGCATATCCACAATGTTCTGCAATCCTCCCATGGAGGAACAATAGCACTGTGTGTGTGTATTTTATATATCTCCAAACTAAAGCTACTTGCTGAGAATGAGTGAGTCCCAGGAATGAGGAGCAGAACCAGAATATAACAAGATATTCAGGCGCAACTAACTTTGCAAAATAGCAATTTGCAACAGAGCGAAATAGGAATTATTTTTAATCCAACATTTAGGAATTTAGGGTCAGATTCTTGGTGCTTCAATGGGGCCATAAAACTGGCTTAACCAGCTACCAGGAGATTCCCTGTGAGGAGGAGGAATCCTGATTGGTGCAGTTGTATACTGCCCCCATTCCTAACCTCTGGTGAAGGGAATATTTCCAGGAGAAATGGGGTTTATCCAGGGTATCTCTACACCCTGTTACACCTCTGCTGCTAGAATAGCCAGTTGGGTCTAGAGGCAGTTGAAACTGATTTAGTACTCTCCAAGGCTGCTCAAAATTATATTGGGGGCCAAACTGGTCCTTGGCCAATCACACATCAATGGCAATCCAAAAGTGGAATTAAGCCACCTTCATCTCTTCCCCTTGTTTATCCTATACTGATACAGCTGCACTGGAGGATCCAGCCTTTATGCCAGGGATAGGCAACCTATGGCATGCGTGCCAAAGGCGGCATGCGAGCTGATTTTCAGTGGCACTCACACTGCCTGGGTCCTGGCCACCAGTCGGGGGGGCTCTTCATTTTAATTTAATTTTAAATGAAGCTTCTTAAACATTTTAAAAACCCTATTTACTTTACATACAACAATAGTTTAGTTATATATTATAGACTTATAGAAAGAGACCTTCTAAAAATGTTAAAATGTATTACTGGCACGCGAAACATTAAATTAGAGTGAATAATTGAAGACTCGGCACACCACTTCTGAAAGGTTGCCAACCCTGCTTTATGCTTTCAGAATTCCAAACAGAGTCTAGGATCCCCAATTAAACAACACAAGTATTTCTGGTGAAAACATACAAGGAAAAAGCTGTAGCTACCTGACTCATACTGTATGCATTCTCAGCTCTTTTCAAAGAGGAACAAAATAGTTTTGTCATTTGCAAACTTTTGGTTTGCAAATTATTTTAAAGGTTATACTGCTGCTATCTAAAGAGAGCCATGAATCAGGCACACAGTAGCTGTGACTCAGTCTTACACTACATTATTTTTTTAAACAAACAGCTTTGTTTTGTTGTATATTATTTGCCTTCAGCTGATTTTAAATGTGTCTCATCATTTGCAAGAAGGTTTATTTTCTCCTGATAGGTGAAAAAAGGCCATAAAGAATAAATGAAGTTCTATGAAACACTAGTATGTTGCTTCTTTCACAAATTTGTTTAGCATAGTCTCCCCTTACCACACTGTGTTTCACTAGAATTCTGAATGTTAATGGGAGTCATGTACACTCATTCAGTGGGTAAACAGACCCCTCTGCCTGAGGTGATATATTCTTTCTGCCTGGGTTGTCTCATCTCTAGTTCTGATATACTGGCAAATAATGTTCTGGTAGGCTAGTCCTACACTGTAAATTGTTTTCCATCTCAGATCTCTTCTAAGAATTGACATGTTGATACAGCCTCACAAAACTTAGTTCCCAGGTTTAAATGAGAATCTTCATATAAGTAGTAGTCAGTTTACCTTTGACTTATTCAGGCCTTCTTGCAAGCATGGGACAGGCTCTAACTAATATATGTCACTCTTCTGCAGCAAAGTCCCCTTGTAAAAGTGATGCATTGGTCTTTTGTAGCCTCATGCATTTATGTTTTATCTGTGTGTCTGCAGAAAGTCTGAAGTACAGATCGGTCAGTTGCTTCCTGGATAAATTTTTAAGATAGCAGCACAATGATGGGCATTCTCAGACATTTTTAATTATAGTAACTGGAATTCAGTATTATTGTACTGAATTTGTCTTGCTGCAATTTTGTAAGTTATTTCAAAATATAGTTAAAGATTTCACATGGTATGTGTGAGTGTGCACGTGTATAGAAGTAATTAAGGGTGATCAATACTAACCATGGAATGATCCATTTGCCATCAACAAGGTTTGATGTGTTTGAAATATCAACCAGCTTTCATGTTTAATACATACAAGATTTCATATGACTTGTACATACACACTTGTGCCTTGTGGAATCTTATGGTATTATACATGAAAGCTGGCTGAGATTTCAACCACATTTCTCATGTCTAGGTTGTAGGTTGCAAATGGACCATTCTGAAACATCATTACAACTATCCAACTATGTGGCTATTCTATGGCTTCCATTAAATGAGCTGATGGTTTCAGTTCCAGACAGACAGTCTCTATCACAAGTGACACTAACTGGTCTACTTATTAGCATCTCCACTGGAGGCCAAGGATGGAATGGCTATGCAAACTAACCTGCCCTTTGACACTGAATGAAGTTTCCTCTAGCTCAGACATCATGCATCCTGCATGATGTTTAGAAACAGCAGCAATGGCAATGCTACTACCTGTTACTTTTTCTGTGGATAACTAAAGATTTCTGTCTTTGGACCCCACTTCTTGCAGCATACTGGTTTTCCTTTGGCAGTTTCTCATCCAAACCTATGCGTGTGTCAAGGGGAAAAGAAGCCTCCTATTCTGTATTCCTAAAATAGAAGAATTCCTAAATTAGAAGAATAAGTTGGGTGGCTCGGTGCATAGTAAAGCTAACTGTGATGTGTATTTTCTTGTAAATCTCAGGCAGCTAATCAATTGTCTCCTCATATTTGGAGATAAACACAATTGCTGCTGACATACAATTATGGTGTCCCTGGTATCCATTATTCATCACTCTATCTACACTGCTGAAGATGTACTGAAAACAGATCTTCCAAGAAAGAAATATTCTTCACACTATGTGGAATTCTCTTAACAGTGTAAGAGAGTCTGGAGTGAGATAACCCCGCCAAAACACTTTCCTGTCTCAGTAGAAAAAGTTCACTGCCAAGGTTTCCTTATCTAGGGCACAGGGAGAAAGGAAAATATTTGTTCTCTATTTCTCTTCTGCTGTCACTTCTTTCATTTCTTTGTTTGTAAGTACACAGACACACACGCACACGCACACACACACACACAGTGCTTATTTACTTCTACTCTCCCTCCCTGCCACCGTCTCCTATGGCTCACTTCCCCTGTCCATCTGATCTTTACCAGAGGCATAACTCCTTCTTATGTTATTCTCTTGAGGTGTCCTGCTGTTGTATCCTCTTAGGGTTGCTGCTGCTCTAGTCCGCAGGCACTTACTTGCTGTCCCTCCTCCCCAAACCATGCAGATAACAATGCAGTCTGTCTTTCAGTGTACTTAATGCCTCCTCACAAGAGCTCTGCACCTCCAGATGCCAGAGCTCAAGACACTCTGCACCCATCAGGATCTGGCCTGTAAGAAGCAAGTCCTTGAAACCAAGCTAAGTTGCACAGTCTTTGGTTCTTATATGGGAGCTGCCCCCAAGCTCCTCCTGCAACCTGCCTTATTCCCCACACAAAGACCGGGGAGAAGCACAGTCATTGCACTCATGGGAGTGCAGGGATTGTTCCTTCCTAGTGCACCTAGCAACTAAACCATCTTCAAAGCAATTTTCCCTCTATGTTCACACCCCAACCCGGCCAGTAGAACTAGGTGGATGTGCCTGGGGGTAACAGGCTGTACCAGCCTAATGGCTCGAGCATAGTGCACTCACACTATGAATAGTGGGGTGCTTCGGGTGAGAATGACTCCTGTGACACAATCCTCATTGAAGTACCCCATGAGTCAAGGAGGTTCTGTGCCATCCTGCTTAGCAATTTGTATTTATTTATAAACTGACCAGTATAGGTCTGTGAGACACCACAGGTGAGCTTAGGGCTAAGGTGGCTTTAAGCCAACCTTGTGCCCGCCTGATGTTGAGCTGCTCCAGGACTTCCAGTGTAATTTAGACAGCCCTGGGGGCCAGTCTAAGTTAGGCAGACTCCTGGGTCTGCTCTATCAGCCCCAATGCCACCCTGAATCTGTGCAGTACTACATGAAGCAGCATCACCCTCAACATGCCTCTTTTGCCCCCAGTACTCCCCCTATGAAATCAATGAGAATCTTTCTGTTGATTTCAATGAGCTTTGGATCAGGCCCATAGATCTAGGTGCTGCCAGGATACTGAAGACACTGCAGCCTGACTCCTTACTAATAGCCAGATATAATACATTGAGACAGAAGGATGGAAAGGAGACAAGATGGAACCCTAGAGAATCCCACATGAGAAATCCCTCTGGATCTCATCTGCCAAAGGGAGCATCATTTACACCCACTCATTGTTGCTAGCCAGCACCATTTAATGATCAATAGTATAAGGTCATAGGACAGATATAACAAGCTCTTCACTATTAAAATGAAATTGCAGCGTGTACTTTTAGTAGGCTACAGCAGTGTTATGGCTCCTCAGCAGATGCAAAGAGCAAGATGTACAAAATAACATCATAATGTTTCAGCAGCCCCATCTGTGGATTCCTGTAGCCCCACAGCATTGCAGTGCAGTTGGAAAGGAAGATTAAATAACACGCTCCCAACATATTTATAATTTAGGGCTGCAACTCCATCTGTGGGTTCGGGAGATATTTAAAAAAAAACACTACTCAAACCAGACACTCACAATTTAAAATGTCACCCAAATTCAGTGACAGCCTTATTATGTGCATTTAGGGGACATTATTCCTTATGTTCAATCCTTTATATTTATTTGGACAATGGCTGTTAAATAAATGTAAAGTGACTATTCAAACATATTTAATGAGCATTAGCATTGATAAGTCCCTTAGCTGTATGAAGGGGTTCGATAGGCTTCATTAAGGTTCCATAGGCTTCATATTTCCACTAATTCAAAGGACTTTAAAGATATTTTCATATTATTAAAAGCTTTGGCCCCCTCACTCTTTACATATTTGACACTTTAAACGAAACTAAGGTCTGTTAGTTTCTTGCTTAATTTTATTTTTAATCACCTCAGTTTGTTGTAAAGTTATACTACACAATCTGCTCAGTGATTTTCTATGAGATGCGGCTTCTCACCTTGTTCCCATCATGTCAAGTAAGAGCAGCTGGGATGATCTAGCAGCATTTGAACTTTCCAAGACTGGTGGCAAGTCAGCTACTTCTGAAATTCAATTCACTTAATGACATGCCAGGCCCAAATCTAGGAGTTTGCACTGCAGTATTCGGAAACTATTTATTTGTTTGATTTTATTTATAATTAAGGCTTGTCTGCAAGGCAAGTTACTGTACAGTGAGCCAGGGTGTAAATCTAAAGCACACCAAATTGCTGCATGGTAATGTCCCTTGTGGCCACAACACAGTGAAAGTCTGGAGTGTGGCTTGGCTTACTTGAAAGTGTAGTAAGCCAAGTTCATTTTCTGTTTTTATTCCTGCTTCCACTGAAGTCAATGGGAGAAGAATTAGGGCCAAACTGACAACATGGTTGTGATCATTTCTGTAGGGAATAGAATAACAGTTTATTAAGAGTTACATCAGTTTTCATTCAGTTATAAGAGAAAACGTGACTAAAATAGTTTAGATAAGCATTATCAAGTGTAGCATTAACAGACTTCACAACAATTTTAAATTTAACCCCACTGCATCCTCTTCATACAGAGACCAGCTTTCAAAAATTATCTCCTAGCAAGGTCTTTTATTTTGGGGGGTGGGGTGGGGTGGGGGAAGACTTGATAAGGCCTAAGTTAGAGCACTATGTTTCAGTTCTAATCACTTTAATCAGCACTTCAGTCTCTCAGTGGATAAACTATAAGGCCTAATTTAAGTGTTAAACTGAGAAAACTGAACCATATATAAAATGTACTTGGCCACTGAAGTCCTTCGCTGCTGACCACAGCCCTGGCCAATGTGGCAGTGGCATTTGTTGGTGTTCTCTGAAGTAACTGTTGTTTCCCGGGAATGCTGGCACTCATATTCACAGATTCCAAGGCCAGAAGGTACCATTGTGATCATCTGGCCTGATCTCCTGTTTAACACAGGCCAGAAAATTGCCCCAAAATAATTTCTAGAGCATATATTTTAGAAAAACATCCAATCTTGATTTAAAAGTTGCCGGAGATGGAGAATTCACCATGACTCTTGGTAAATTGTTCCAGTGGTTAATTATCCTCAGTTAAAAGTGTATGCCTTATTTCCAGTCTGACTTTGCCTAGCTTCCACTTCCAGCCACTTTCTCTGCTAGTTTGAAGGACTCATTATCAAATATTTGTTCACCACATAGGTACTTATAGACTAATTAAGTCACCCCTTAACTTTCTCTTTTTTAAAGCTAAATAGACTGAGCTCCTTGAGTCTACCACCATAAGGCATCTTTTCCAATCTTTTAATCATTCTTGTGGCCCTTCTCTGTATCCTCTCCAATTTTTCCACATTCTTCTTGAATTGTGGACACCAGAACTGGAACCATATCTCAGCAGTGGTCAAACCAGTGCAAAATACAGAGGTAAAATAACCTCTCTACTCCTACTTGAGATTCCCGTTTATGCATCTGATGATCGCATTAGCCCTTGTGGCCACAGTGTTGCACTGGGAGCTCATGTTCAGCTGATTATCTACCACGACTCACAATTTTTTTTTTCAGAGTCACTTCTTCCCAGGATAGAGACCCCCATTCTGTAAGTATGGCCTACATTCTTTGTTATCAAGATGCATACATTTACCTATATTAAAACATATATATTTTTGCTTGTGACCAGTTTACAAAGTGATCATATCTTGGTATCTGGATCATATCTTGGTATCAATGACCTGTCCTCTTCAATATTTACCACTCCCCCCAATTGTCATCATCTGCAAACTTTATCAGTTATGATTTTATGTTTTCTTCCAGGTCAGAAATAAAAATGTTAAGTAGCATAGGGCCAAGAACCAAGCCCTACGGAACCCCTGGAAACACACCCAATTCCTTGTTTACAATTACGTGTTGAGACCTATCAGTTAGCCGGTTTTTATATCATTCTAATTTTTAATCAAAATATCATATAGTACCAAGTCAAATGACTTACAGAGTTCTAAGTATATTACATCAGCACTATTACCTTTAACAACCAAACTCATTTAAAAAAGGTATCACGTTAGTTTGACAAACCATAAACCCACTTTGTTTGGCATTAAATATATTATGCCCCTTTAATTCTTTATTAATTGAGTCCTGTATCAGCTGCTCCATTATCTTGCCTGGGATGAATGTCAGACTGACAGTCCTATAATTACCCAGGTTATCCTGTTAACCCTTTTTAAGTATTGTCACAACACTAGCTTTCTTCCAGGCTTCTGGAACTTCACCAGTGTTCCAAGACGTATTGAAAATAACATGTTATTTACTTGTACTGAAATTGTTCTTTGAGATGTGGGTACAGATATGTATATCACTCAGGTGTGCGTGCAACAAAACAAGATAACTTTGCTTAGCAGTACCCATTGGGTACTGTCTCCGCTGTCTCTCTTAATAGGCCCCTCCTAGGACTATTTAAGGTTGGTGCCATCCCAAACCCACAAACGTTGTAGAGGGTCAGCTCCCTCCAACCCCATGACTGCTCAGCTCTATTGGCTAGATCACAGGGTCACCTTCTTTGGGGAATTAATGCAAGTGGCAATGCTAAATTCAAGCAGTCTTTGAGCTTAGGGGTAAAAATCAATTAACTCATATTAAGCATGAGCAATCAGTCTTTTTTGGGGTGAAGCAGAGAGGTTTGGGCAGGCAAACAAAAACAAAAAAAAGCCCCCAAGTCAGATTAAGGTCTACATCTGTTATTCCAGTTCATAGGCTGCAAAAAACAACTGCAAGTCCAACAAGTTATTGGATCTTGGTAACTGTGACCCATTTCCCAGATCGTACCCAACTTCACCCTCTGCTTTGGCCTTTAGAGGCCTGATTCAGAAACCCATCCCTACAGTGTTAAGGGGGTACAAAGGCCTCTGAGTGTATCTGTACCACTGCTATCCCACCCCCATAGCTGAAGGATTTTCTACACCAGGAAAAATTTCACTAGGGAACTGAAGAACTAGGACTGTAATTGGACCCTGCATTTGATGCAGACTCCTTATGTCCTTATTTCTCACTCTTGCACATCTAAATAGGGAACTTCACAAATTGGTTTAGTCTCCTAGCAAGTTCATCACCATCTACCATGATGATTGTCCATGCAATGTTATAAGAAAAATAATTACTAAATGTGGAAGGAAAGAATAAAGAATAAAGCAGCTGCAGTAAAGAACATATTTTTTGCCAAATTCTTATTCCAGCCTTTTCTGTTGTGTTCTCAATCCTTTCAGCAAAGACTTCAGTGTTATTTTTCCTTCAATTGTACAGAGCATGTAAAAGAAGGTATTTAACATTGGAAATTTTTCATTTATAAAAGAACAAACATTATTGTATTAATTTGCAAACTGTTTTGCATGTTGCTAATATACAAGACATCAAATAGTGATAGCCATGCTCAAATTTTTGCTCAGTACAATGCGTCAAGTGAAAATAAGAGCTAGACAAGCATGAGAAAACCTGCCTGGTGAGGTTCCAAGTTAGCCCAAGATGCAAGGGTGGTTTGAGCTTTCTAAACAGTGCTAGAAATTTTAAAGGGAGAGAAAAAAGATGGGGAAGAAATTATGCGGATTTTCTCTTCTAACTCAGCATAAGTGGAACAGCGGGCATGGGGCATATGCTGTGCATGAATCAGTTGGACACACCTAACAAATAGGTGTTTACTCATGCAGTTTGCTGGTTAGCGAGAATCTCACCGATTTTTTTTAAGGGAGTAAAGTGGGTTTAGCTATAGTTTTAAACACACACTAGGCCAGACTTTCAGAAGTGCTGAGTTTAATTTAGGCACCAAAGTATGTGGCCAGATTTTCTAAAAAGCTCAGGATGATGCAGCTGAACTCTTTTCAAAACCTGCCCATTAGCATTTTGGTGGGAGCTGCTGGGTGTGAAAGTCTGGCCTGCATTTAGCTGCCTAAATGTGAGTTGAACAGTTTTGAGAATATGGCCTCTCTATAGGTGCTGAGCTCTGAAAATCTGGCCCACTAAGCATACAAGGAGTTCAGTGGTACATTAGCTTTTATGGTCTTCATGTAGCATCTCTATCTTTTATCCTGCAGTCTCAGATTTGGTGTCTAATCATTTTTGAGGGAATGGGATTTGGTATGAGGGCTTTTAACAAGAATTGCCTTTTCATCATTTGCTGCATGTCTTTCCACTGTTAGCTCTACAACGAATACCCTTGGATTCAGAACATGGCTCAGTAAAGCAACAGCACAGAGACCTTGTTATTGTTCTGTAAAATCTCTGCTGATTTCCTCATTAGAACAATCTCCAGCATATAGCAGTGAATACATTATTCATTCATGATGGTATCCCTGTTAGATGTGCCAATATCAGCTTCCAGGCTTAAGGAAATTACAACAAGTAGCAGGGCAAATACACCTACAGCTATGATGCATGTAATTTTACATATTTACTTAATTTATAGTAATTAGATTTAACTAAGCCCCTGACACTCTAGGTATCAGTTAGAGGTGTGTGCAATGTCAGCAAGACCACATGAAGGTCATCTGGTTCTGGGTTTCATTACAAACTCAGCAATCAAAGCAGATTGATCAAAAGATTGGATGCCGCACGTTTGACTGGCCATGAGCCCTCTTCAGACTACCAGTGTCATGCTTCCAGGGCTCCCTTACTACAGCTATCCAAGCATGGCATCGTATTATTAATTATTTGTATTATTGTAGCACCTAGACGTCCCCATTCTGGACCATGACCACATTGTGCTAGGTGCTGTACAAGTGCAGAACAAAAAGAGAGCAAGAAGACTTCCATTGCACAAAGGCAAAACAGCCCAAGCTAACACCTCCTGAGGCTGTATTAACAAGTATTCAGCTCCCTGCTTGAATTGTGAGACATCAACAGTGAAGGATCTAGACTTTGGGGTTGGCCCATTCCAGTGGACTATTTTCAGAATTTACATCGATTATAGCTTATTCAGGTATGTTTGAATCTGGGGGCTCTTTCTGAGCCTCTCTCTAATATATTGTCATCTCCAATTGAGTGGTTTAGACCCATGGAGCTCAATTCTCAGTCACTGATCTGGCTGCTTAGTCTGACAAAACAACCAGAAAGAAAAGTGGCAGCACAGGGGAATCCTACTGTGGCATAGTAGGAGGAGTGAGGAGAAAGCATGGGAAAAGGAGGGGCAGCACATTGCACATATCACTCCAGCTGATGTTGGACTAGTGATGCCTCTGGGACGGGTACAGCCAGAGTAACATAGGCTGCTTTAATTTATACCCACCCATCATTTTTGTCTCTGATCAATCAGCACAGGACTATGGAGGGACAGGGAAAGTTGGAACAGAGACACATTCCCCACTCACTCTCCTCAGTTGAGCCAAGCATGAAATAGGCAGAGCTGAGGTTGAAAGGCAAGGTTTTCCCCTTTAAAACATTCTAAACTCTGATTTTCTTCCCATTTAATCTTCAAAAAGCTTCCATATTTACAGGTATAACAAAATGTCATACTAATGATTTTTCTGTAGTGGAGTGAAAATGTAAACTTTGAAGTGGTGCAATGAGACTTTGCTGTATATAGATCATTTAGATGCTGTGGTTTCTTGATGTACTTTTGTTTCTCAATATTTAAATAATTTCATCTCTTTTTTTAAAGAAGTCAGTCAGGAGAAGATAATTACAAAAGAAGAAAAGTAACCCAGTACATTTTGATGGTAGCAAAATTAGATATTTATGAAGGGCTGACTTGCGACAGGTACAGCATACAGATTCTTTAATTAGCCCTATAACTATTCATTATTTACCCACATTTGAATTTTAACTACACTGAGCCAGCTTGCCTGGGCAATATTACCCATGCAGAATGTTCAGTTTATTCTGATCAGCACTTCCTGTATGGAAGGGAAAGATGCACGGCAACTCTCTCTACAGCACACAGGTGCTACACTGTCCTAGATTCTGCCTACCTCTACCATCCTCCCACCCCAAACATCCCTCCTCAGGGATCCACAGCCAGGAAAAGAATGAACTAGAAGCAGGCGGGGAAGGACTTGAGGTTGGGTTGCACCAAGAAAAACCCACAGAGGTTTACTGAAGTTGCGGGTTGAATTGACACTCCAATGCCCTGTTTTGCATTGAGGAGACCCACTGTTTAGAGCAGTTTCAGGGAGTGGCTGAGTCAGGACGAAGCCCTAGCAGCACGGCTCTGATGTAGTGGGGCAGAGAAAGGCCCCGCCCCACACCCTTGAGGGTCCCATAGCTGGTGTGAAGGTACTGGACCCTCTGGGAGTCAGTGGGGTCGTGGTCAGAACAACAGCCTAGACCACAGAGCAGAGGTAATCTCTGCCCCCTTACTCCTCTGCAATAAGATTCTCCTAGATTTTCCATTCCTCCTACCCACAACCCAGTCACACAGTTATTTTGAAGGGGATATTATGGGCCTCTGAATACCATTTATTTATTAATTTTTAAATTAAAAATATTTTCTTATTATCCCTTTGCTGCATCAGGCTAATAATGCTTTGTTCCAGATGCAAAATCAAGAGCCTTTCTTCTTCTTGATTGATCCCAGGTGCAAAATAAACAATAAATATTAATAAAATCACCAACCTAAACAAAACATCCCCTCAGCCACTTCATTGTTTTTTTTAAAATGCTTGAAATGACTGTCTTGGGGACTCTTTTCTGACTTTCTGTGCCTTTTGGATACATTTTACAGTAACACTATTTTACAACCTTTCTTCAGAAGTGCTAAAGCCAGGAACAGATATTACCTAATTTAAGCTTACAATCTCACAAGTAGGTAACCAGTTCAGACCAATTTCTGCAGACAGACTCTTTGCTACTGTTTGGAAGCAGGGGTCCATCCACCTGGATATGGGACCAAGACCTTGCAGTGCTATGGAAATACCTCCAACAGATTATATAAAATGAACATCCTATTATCACTGTGGATATCTCCTCAAGAGGGGCAGAGCCAGACTAGAACACAGAAGCCAAAATACTCACAAGTTGGGAGAGGGGTTCACGCTGCAGCAGTCAGCTACCAAATGGCCATTTTAGGACTATAATGGCGGTCTGTCTCCGATTTAAAGGGCCAGTTATTAAAGAAGAACATGCCAGAAAAAATCTGTTTAAACAAGTGAAGCCAAACTGTAGAGTTCAGGCAGCTGAAGTAAATAGTAGCTGAATGTTAACAATAAATAAATAAATAAATGGATTAAATTCCCCTATGGGTTTGTATGCGGGATGCTGATAACCTTGAGCTGCTCCCTTCTTTGAACGTTAGGAATGTGGGTGTTAGATACCTCCCAGTACAAATCTGGGACTTTCCTGAGTTTGGGAGATGTATATTCATAAACTACCATGGTTTATTACTGTACTAAGTAAATGCACTAAGAATATGGATTTCTTTAGGTAGCCTCTGCTGCCTATGCTTGAAATGATAACTGATAACTTAAACTAACTGAAACATTAGGAATTTTTCAATGAACATTTTCATAAATAATTTCACAAAAAAGTACATGTAGCCATTTTATCACCAGCTCTTCAGAGTGGGAAATGGAATCCAGATCTCACTTGAGCATCTTAGTTAAGGTCGCAGTCCATATTGACCTTCCCTTTCTCTCCAGATTCGGGAAAGTCTGTCTTTTTCTTTCTAGGCATGTGTAATAGAGCTGGTTAGAAAATATTTTTTCTCCACAGAAAATTTAAATGAAAATAAACAACAAATATTTTTCTCAATATTTTCAGCAGCAAATGTGAACTTTTTGTGAAAAAAAAGAAAACACAGAAAACTCAACATTTTTTACTCCAAACTCCAACAACAAAAAATCATTCAGAAACTGATAAAAATGAAAACATTTTCAGTTTTTACTCAAAATGTTCAGTCTTCCAATAATTTTTTTTAAAAAAATTGAAGGAAAGAAAATACTTTCTGCAATAATTTTCATTTACTCAAAAATAAAATTTTCCGGCAGAGAAGGTTTTTGGCTGAAAATTTTCAACCAGCCCTATTGTGTAATTCTCACTAATGTTAATAGGAGGTATGTGTATGTAGGCAGAGGAGAACGGAGATCATTTGGACTCAAGTATTGACCTCACATAACCAGTCATCAAGAAAAAAACAAAAACAACAAAACCCAAATGCATAACGAAGCCTAGTGCAGCACTCTTCTTTTAAAGATTATCTTGGGGTTCAGCAGTTTCAACATGTTTGAAATTCTGAAAGCAAAATTTCAATGTATTCTTATTGTGACAATTCTGTGTCACAATTTTAAACTTTTCTAGCAGTTCTTTCATTGTGAACCTAGTGGGTGTGCTATATTCAGTTTTGTGAGTGATAAAGAACAATGCAGCTACAAAGAAAGAAACCACTTTCTGAGGCCTTGTCTACCCTAATGCTGTAAGTTGATCTCAGGGCTTCTCTACATTACCTGCTGGATCGACAGGCAGAGATCAATCCAGCCGGGGTCAATTTATCGCGTCTAGTCTAGATGCGATAAATCGACCGCTGAGCACTCTCCCGTCGACTCTGGTACCCCACCAGGGCTAGACGCAGGCAGAGTCAATGGTAGAATGTCAGTAGATCTAAGTACGTTATTCACGTAGCTGAAGTTGCGTAGCTGAAGTTGCATAACTTAGATCGATCCCCCCAAGTGTAGACCAGGCCTAAGTTTCGCTAGTTACATTACATAAATTACATAACTTAAGTTGATGTGACTTAAAGCGGTGTCTATACCACGCTAGGTTGACGGGAGATACTCTCGCATTGACATAGTTTCCGCCTCTCGTTGAGGTGAAGTACTGAAATCTACGGGAGAGCACTCTCCCATCGACTTAACGCATCTTCACCAGACTCTCTAAATTGAAGCTGCTGCATCAATGACAGCGGTGCCAATTTAGTGTGGTAGTGAAAACAAGTCCTGAGTATATAATGGGTTTCTCCTTCTGAGATTGCTTGAAAATTAATGATTTATAGTAGCTAATACAGATTTTTAAAGGACAGATCAAAATTTGGTTTTGTTTACTTTATGTCAATAGACTTGATGTCGTACCAATTTGATGTGTTAGTATTATCATTTATTAAAATAGTTATTACTAGGAATACAGAGAACTATAAGATAAAGGTTTAGATATGATACACTACATTACAGAATACTCTTAAGGTCTTTCATATTCTATAAGGATTCATATCACATTGATTCAACTGGGAGTTTTTTGGTGCACATATTTGTAAAAGTGCAATGGATAGTTTACACCTTTATTTAGAACAACCACTTACTTTTTTTCTATGCCTAGCAAAAACTATAATTTAATGATAGGCAGATTTCATTGTGAAATATTTATAATGATCTTTGAGAAATAAATGAAAAATTAAACATCCTTCCTTTTCCTATCTCTTCACCAATAGCCAGCACTCTGATTATGAATTTAAAACATTTTTATATATCTCTGTTTTCCCTATCAAAAACACTCTACAGTATCTGAAAGCATTTTTAGACCAGCAAAGTGGTGCAGAGATTTTAGATTAATTCTCCCATTAATAGTTCAGTTTCCTCTTTTCTCAGTTGAACCCACACACTCTGTTGTTTTTTAGCCTTTTATTTATGCCAGCTGTTTTGTTGCTTTGTGGGATAAAACTTGTGGTCTGTTGAGTTTACATTTTTTAATTCAGTCCAGAAATCAGAATCCCCGAACTCCAGATTTCTCCTGCATGTGCAAACTCCCACTCTAAGTTAGAATAAATGACAGTTATTTGACTACATAATAGGAAATTAGGTTACCACTAGTATGGTAAGGGCAACTTTTACTGCTTGAACAGTAAATCTACTAATACTTCTTCCACTGCCTGCCTTAACTGAATGCCCTCAGGCTCAGTGTAAATTGCTTTATTTGGTAGTGCAAGCCAAGGGCTGAAAGGAAAATGTCTAGCTTTTTTATTAATATTAAAGACAGCAACTGGTAATCGCCCAATTTTTACCTATGAATTACTGAAACAGAGAACCTCAAGGTGAGCAGTAAAGCCACACTCAAGTGAGATATTTGTTTCAAGGATAACCGTGGGAACCAAGCTATTAAACACTGTGTTTTATGCTGGGAATCCTTCCAACAGGGCCTAAGTAAAAAGTCCCTTCTTTGAACTGAGTGAAGTAACTGGGGTAATGTTTACATTCAAACCCCCTAATATGCATTTGCTTCTGCACAATTTTTGGAACTACAATTAAATAGAGGCACAATCATGAATGTCCACTAGGGAGACAAACACCTGGTTGCACCAAAAATGTTTTAGTTGAATAAAATGATTTAATTTAATAAAAGCATTAGATGGAGGCAGAGATTGTGCATGCAGTATTGGAGGCCAAGTAGAGGCCTAGTTAAAAACCAAAGTCAATACGATTAGTAGTATAGTTGAAGGTAAACAGAGTTTACCCACTTCTCATATGGGGAATATGGAATGTAGTTCAGGTTAGTTTACCCACTTCTTTTTTTACCACTACACCACTGAACATGATGTGCTCAGACACTGTAGCAATAGGTACCTAGATAGATTGAACAATATGAACAATAAAATGGGGTCTGATGTTGCACTTGTTTAACACTGGTATGTGGGGCGGATCCGGGAATCTTTACTATTTTGTAGCCCTATGCAACCAGTTGGGTGGATAAGGTGAGCAGGACAATATACTAGCACAACTCAGTAGAATCAAGGATGCTGTACCCCTTTACAGGACTGTAGATCTGCTGGTGCAGTGTACACTCCCCAGATCAGTCAGAACTCTTTCTGGTGCTGCCAGAGCACATCTTCTCCATATCCCCTCCAACAAAGGGTTGTACCTCTAAGGCACCATCTAGTCCTATGCAAATAAGGGAAATATATTTACTGAAATAGTAAATAGACTAGAATTTGGTCTGATGTGGTGACATTCATACTCATCTCATTTCAAAGTGCTTTCCAAAATAAAGAGCTGCCTTTCGGAAGCACAAATGAACAGCCATTGTGTGCTCACTCACAGCTTGATTACTAGAACTATTTGGGGATGAAGGGAGAGATAAAATTAATCAGAACATGGGGTTATCACACACTCTCTCTATATATATAAGATGATAATCCACCTTTGGGAGCACTTCTGCTGAACAGCCACTAGAAATGGATCCTCATCTTAATTCTCAGCCAAAGGACCACACATCTTAAAGGATAGCTTCCTTCTAATACTGCATTGCAGTATCAGTTTTGGGTTTGTGCCCAAGTCCTGGTATGGGTCTTAAACTCACGACTTCCTGGCTTGGACACAAGAATGCTATGAACTGAGCCATAAAGATGTCATGTTGTGCTGCAAGATATTCAATAGATGCATATACCTACAAAATAAATAATCACCAACATATATTTATAATTAATGGCTATTTAAATTACAGTAATTATCCTATTAAATTTAACACATAGATGTCGAGTTACATTAAATAACTAATTATTAAAAATATATGTGTTATATTTCAACAACATGAAGGGTACAGAATTTGGACTTGATTTTGTTCTGACTCACACAGTCTTTATTCAAGTTAATGGAATATCTTATGACCTACATAAGTATGTGTGACAGGAGAATCAGTCCCATGAAGGTGAAGAGTTGCTAATCACATTAATTTAATTACAGTTCCAATATTTAATTTAGTAGCCCTTGTTAAACATAGTTGTCTTCCTCCAAGAACTAAACATTCATGTGGATGGCATAACTACTGTATTACCTTGGACTTCAGTTGTAGTTTATAGTTAATGGTACCACTGAAATGTAATTGTTCTGTTTGTGGTAAATGATGACTATCTTGATTCTACAGAGATTGTTATGACTGAGAGAGCTGCTCAGATATGAAGGTACAGTTTGGCTCTGCATCCCAGCATGCAAATGAAAATAGAGAGATCTCAGAAATGTAATTTTTGCAAAAAAAATTAGAGATATTGTACAGTCTTAAATAAACATGATCTCATAGAATCATAGAATCATAGAATCTCAGGGTTGGAAGGGACCTCAGGAGGTCATCTAGTCCAACCCCCTGCTCAAAGCAGGACCAAACCCAATTAGATCATCCCAGCCAGGGCTTTGTCAAGCCTGACCTTAAAAACCTCTAAGGAAGGAGATTCCACCACCTCCCTAGGTAACCCATTCCAGTGCTTCACCACCCTACTAGTGAAAAAGTTTTTCCTAATATCCAACCTAAACCTCCCCCTCTGCAACTTGAGACCATTACTCCTTGTTCTGTCATCTTCTACCACTGAGAACAGTCTAGATCCATCCTCTTTGGAACCCCCTTTTAGGTAGTTGAAAGCAGCTATCAAATCCCCCCTCATTCTTCTCTTCTGCAGGCTAAACAATCCCAGTTCCCTCAGCCTCTCCTCATAAGTCATGTGCTCCAGCCCCCTAATCATTTTTGTTGCCCTCCGTTGGACTCTCTCCAATTTATCCACATCCTTCTTGTAGCGTGGGGCCCAAAACTGGACACAGTACTCCAAATGAGGCCTCACCAGTGCCGAATAGAGGGGAATAATCACGTCCCTCGATCTGCTGGAAATGCCCCTACTTATACAGCCCAAAATGCCGTTAGCCTTCTTGGCAACAAGGGCACCCCCTATAAATCTCAACATTTATAGGGCCAGTCCCTTGACTTGTGTAAATCAACATAGTTGCACTGAAGCCAATAGAGCTACACCCGTTTATAGCAGCTGAAGATGTGGCTTGAGAACTTCCAAGGTACTGTGAAGTTGAGAATGGAATTCCAAATCCAGAAGCTCTCCCTCCCTCCCCCTTTCATATTGAAACCACCACTCTTCCATTGTCAAAGGGTTCTCAGCAAGTGCCAGGGGTTAGATTCCACTCAAAGCTGTACTCCTTGCCAAATACATCCTTAAATCAGGAGGCCTTCAATTAAAATCCCTTGAGGGAGGACTCTTTATTAGCAGCATCATTAGCAAATCATTAACTGTACACAGAGAAGGTTCTAAAGCACTCCAAGAGGAAGGCCATAAAGAGAAAACAAATAGATATTCCTACAGACCTAAAGGAATTTTGCCAAATTTAAATGTTCATAATTTTAAAAGCACTGAACCAACTTTCTTCAGTTTTGAGATGCTTTTCCATGGTTAGTAATAAGGATGATAAAAAGAAGTCACATTTGAATTTTCTACCATCAGCAATTCTGAGTTATATTTCAGTTAGAACATCTGGTGAAATCATTCTTTAGCTTAACTTCTGTGACTCAAGAACAGCTTAATAAATTTTGTTCACATTGTTCACATTGCTCTGAAACCAAGAATGAAACATTTCAGCCACAAAGTGATTTATTTGACAAAATAATGAAAATGGAAGTTAAAATGGAACTCAAAAAAACTATAGTATTTGTTACCCACAAATACATTTTCAACCAATGCAATATGTGTGAGACATCTTCTTTAGGTGTCAACACCAGTTTCTTAACCTTGCTATCAGGACCAGGATACGAGTGGTCTGACCTTGTGTTAAAGCCAGAGTCCAGCCTTGGTTAGAACCAGAGCCAGGAATCAAGCCAAGGGTCAGAACCAAGAGTCAATAACCAGAGCTAATGGTCAGAACTGCAGTCAACAGTCAATAGTTAGAACCAGAAGCCAAGAAAGGGGACAGGACCAGAATCGGGCAGAAGCCAACTGCAGCAGGACAAGAAACAAGTCAGACCCAGAGGCAGTCACATCTGCAGACGTAAGCATTGAACAGTCAGCAATTTGTTGCTGCAGCTGAGCTTAAATACAGACCTGCTGGCTCCTTTCAGCCAATTAGATGGATTGGCCAATCAGGCCATTATGCTCAAACACTCCTAAAGTTTGGGAGTGTTCAAGCTTCAATTTGGCCCATCTACAAGTCAAATATATTTTCCACCGCCTCCTTCTCTTTCTGGGACTTATAAATGGCCAGTTTGGCCAGTCAAGGTTCAGGAATCATGGCGCTGAGTTCCCTAAACTGAGCCTGAAGGCTGATCAGGCTCAACTTAGGGAACTCAGTGCCATGATTCCTGACCCTTGATTGGCCAAATTGCCCAATTATAAGTCCCAGAAAGAGAAAGGGGTGGTGGAAAATATATTTGACTTGTAGATGGGCCAGAATTGAAGCTTGAACACTCCCAAACTTTAGGAGTATTTGAAATCTGGATTCCAATTGGAATTTTGAAAATGGCCCCCATTGTTATAATGGACCTATGGATCTGAATACCTCAGAACTTTGGAGTTATTTATATAGATTCACAGCTGAGTTCTGTGTTTTCAATTCCCCTGTACTTTGGTGTGGAATTCTGTTTTTCTACCCCTTAGAGATTTCCAATAGGTGAATTCTACTAGATTTCCACTAGATCTTTTTTGGACCAGTGGGCATTAGCAATCTGATTTTCAGAGTTGTTGAGCACCTACAGGTTCCTTTGACTTCTGCTGGAGTTGTGAGTGCTGAGAACTTTTGAAACTCAGACTCTGAATGGACTTTTCTGCTTAGAGTCTCCAAATAGCACTTTATATCAGAGATGAGCCAAGCTCCCTTGCATTTAGTTTGGGTTTTGCAAACATTTGTTGATTAGGATTTGGTTTTGCAAACCAAATTGGATTCACTATGGATTCCATTTATATGAGCTGCCTGTTGGGGTAAATGAAAATAAATGGTGCCAGTCCAATACAACTTTACTTCAAATATCTCCTTTTTGTTTTACAGCATTGTCTTATGTCTGTTATTTTTTGTCCCATTTACCCACATATTTAGTTTTATTCCCCCTCCCCCACTGTAGTATCTAAGCACATCCTGAGTATTTAAAAATAACACACACACTTTCTTTCTTCAAAGCTGGAAGGAGAAATAGCATAATTACTAAAAAGCTCATATTCATTGGTGTATAAGCAGGTGTGTTGTGCATCTGTATGTCAATCTGAGTGTGTGTAAGAGAAAAAATTATTGAGGGACAGCTAAGCTGAAGAAATTAGTTTTTCATTTAGTTCTGAAAATGAGCAAATTCCATAGTCTAGGTTCAGCTCCAGTGAAAGTTCTGGCTCCCGCACTCATTAGCCTCCTGCAACTGACTGACATTTTCATTGTTCCAGGTGCATACAGCTGTCAAGGAAGGTCATGGTTACACAGGGAGAGGTGATCTGTCAGGCAGCTAGACCCTCAGCTGTACTTTGCAGTCGATGGAGAACCAATGTGGAGAGCAGAGCTCTACGTGATAGGTTCATGGCAACTTGTATTGCTAAGCAGATGGATTGCTGCCTTTTATGTAGTTTTTCAGGGCATGCAGCTTTAATAATAATTAAGCCAAGAGATCATGAATTTGTGGTTTGCCATGGCTAGGACTGTGTCTGATGGAATGGGGAACAATCAATACCCAGCTGCAGGAGGAAGCTGGCATTTTCTGCTGTGATGGCTATTTGGGCATCCAGTAGCATTGAGAAGTTCAGTGTAATTGAGGACAGATCCCTCAGCTGTGGGATGCTACAGGGAAAATAAATTCTCAAAAATATTTCTTTCTACCTACCAACATCACCTTAGTCTTGCCTGGGTCAGCTTTAGCCAGAGATTGTTGAGTTCTCTACTTGTTAACTATCCTCTTTTTAAAAGAAGGGGCTAGAGGTTACAGCTTTGCCTCAAACAGAATTGCTGCACCATGTCAACATTTATTCTTCTACAATATCCCACGTATTAAATATGTTTGCATTTCATAGTTTGCATAAATAAATTAGTTTAATAGGCTGCTTTAATGGAAACTAAAGCTCAGTCAGCTTATTTGCAGTGACATAGTCCACCTGTCTGGAATCCTACATTACAGTTACCCATAATCTCATCTACCATTATGTGTTACTTTGTGTCAGTTTTGTCCATAAC
This sequence comes from Macrochelys suwanniensis, assembly GCA_033296515.1. Taxonomy (NCBI): domain Eukaryota; kingdom Metazoa; phylum Chordata; order Testudines; family Chelydridae; genus Macrochelys; species Macrochelys suwanniensis. The sequence continues at coordinate 32,996,771 of CM065784.1, read as the reverse complement.
AACCATGGAAAATATTAATAAAAAACTGATTAGAAACAAAGGAATGAGAGCATAAAATTCAATATCTGTTGTGAAAATTCAGGTCCGTGCCTGGATAATATGTTAAATAATGAGACAAACTGATTACTTGTTTAAGAGTCACTCACAGAAGGGGTTACAGGATTCACTGGGATTTCGTAAGTCCGAGGACTGCCTGTACAGGGTAACATGACCCTTTGTGCACACCCACAGGCCATGCCCCCTGGGACCATGAACACTGCCATGCATAGAATCATAGAAATGTAGGGCTGGAAGGGACCACAAGAAGTCATCAAGTCCAGCCCCCTGCACTGTGGCAGGATGAAGTAAACCTAGACCATCCCTGACAGGGGATGTTTTAAATGCTTCAAATGATGGGAACTCTATGACCTCCCTTGGAAGCCTATTCCAGACCTTAACTACCCTCATAGTTAGAAAGTTTTCCTAATATCTAACCTAAATCTGCCAAGGACTTCTTGTCCTACCTTCCGTGGACATGGAGAACAATCGATCACTGTCCTCTTTGTAACAGCCCTTCTCATATTGGAAGATGGTTATCGGGTCACCCCCTGAGTCTTCTTTTCTCAAAGCTAAATATGCCCAGTTTTTTTAACCTTTCCTCACAGGTCAGGTTTTTTTAAACCTTTTATCATTTTTGTTGCTCTCTTCCTTGCAAGACTTGGCAGCCATCACACAAGCAAGGGCTTGTTTGGGATTTTGAACTACAGTGGGTCTTAGATGATCAGGACAAGCTTCCTTTGAGCAGAGGAAACCACTTATGTGATAGCCACCCAGTGAATGACCCACCCAGGACTGAACCGGGTCTCCAGATTGAAAAGCATGCACTACTACTGCTTAAGCTAAAGCTCTGTAAGCTAGGAGCTGTAACAACTTGTATTCACTGTAGGGAGGCACAAAGGGGGGATCAGTAAAACATGCTCACCAGTGGGTTACACAAATGCAAATAATTAAACTTGTGATTCAACCATCTCTATTTCCCTGCTAATCCTGCTCAATACTTGTTAACTAGGTCTTTAGACATAGGGATTGTTAATAAAAAGTGCCAAAAATGTGATGGCAGCAGGCAGCCTGGTTGATCAGAGGAAAAACAGCAAAATCATTTCTGTGTCAAATCTTAGCTATTACCACAGTTGTGATTGAAATTATTGGCTTGAGCTCATCTTCTTAAATTTCTTCTGCAAAATCTCTTAGACAAAACGTTTCCTAGAACACTTCATTAGCAGGAGAAACAGTTACAACTGGCTTCTTGCTGCTAAGACAACAGAGGCTTAGTCTCACCGAACACAAGGAAAGGAGTTAGTTAGGCAAGGAGGCCTTTGCAATGCAGTGGAACTAACACGACCAACCATCTGAAACACAATTGACATTTTTAAAGCTTTTTAGAAAGAGTTCCCTTTAATTTATACAATTTCCATTCCAAGCTCAAGAAGTGCTGAATATTTTACTGCAATATTTAATTCATTTTAAAATACGACTATTGTGATTTAAAATGGAGCCTACAATACATTCAAAGAAAGGCCCCTTTCAGTATATTGGGGAAGAGAGAGAGATTCTGATTTGACCTGCCACCCTACTATTATCTACCACATTGAAGTCAATGGAGTTATTCTAGGTGTATACTGGTGTAACTAAGAACCTCATATACTGTACATAATGCTACTTATTAGATTTGAATGGGTCAATATTAAAGGATAGAAGAGAAGGATGCGAGTGCACTCATATGACTGACACCAGATAGAGGTTTTTAATTCCTGTGTGCCTTTATATTTGGGATTAGAGCAAATACTTGTGGGTGCCCTAGTCTTAAAATTGCTATATTTGTTTTTGCATATTAGCAAGCTGAAGTTTTACTGCTCAAAAAGTAACTGAAAACCTACAATATCTAATCTTCTTTTCTTTGCTTATTTTGCCAGTTTATCTCATACATGATTAATTATTGCTTGGATCTTTGTGTGTGTTTATGTTGATAGTACACTGCCATAATGATTTTCTGTATTACTGGTTTTTAAAATAGCTCTGATTTAACTTTCAGTGAAGGATTTCAGTGAAGGGAAATGGAAAAAAAATTGCCATGGTAATCTCTAAGCTGCTTAAGATAGTAAAGAAAAGGAAAACAAAGTGTTGACTGAGATACCAAATTATACTGAATATTTTCAGCTCAAGTAAATAATTGTAGGGAAAATATTCTTACATATTTTCTTTTCATGATAGAGTTATATATTTGAAATTGTATTGCTAAACCAGAAATGATCTCCTCTTGTACTATAATAAGCATACTCTTACATGTTTATTAAGTTACTTTGTTAGCTTAGTTATGGAAAAAAATTAGTTTTAACTACAACATAATAGTATTACCTAATGACTGAATTATATAACACGTTTAATCCTGATTGATATTGCAGTGAAGCACAAACTAATCCTGCCACTAATTAATGAGTACTTCTGTATCTACAAAAAATGATTTAACTGGTCCACAGTATAGATTTTCTTGGGGCTAATTGTTCAATTTAATGAAGCAGATATCACCTACTGAGGCAAGTGCCATGTAGCCTTTGCCCAAGTGACTAGCAGAGCTATGAAAACCCATTGTCCTATATCCACAGATACATGCAGGGACAAATTCTAAAGTCTCTTCCACCTGTGAAAGCTCACTGACTTTAATGGGAATGCACAGGTAGAACACAGCGTGAGATTTGATCCATTTACTAGCTTGATGTTGACTGCTTTTATTCATGTCCTGTGAAAACTGTTCTACTCAAAATACTGAAACTAAAATTGCTAGGGCTGTAGTACTCAGTTATGAAACAAATTACTTCCCTTAAGATGGGCAAGAATATCAGAGGTTTGATTTAGTTCTCAGACTTGAGGTTGCCAGTAACTACTGAAGGGCGTGACACCCGCATGACAGGCCAGCAAACACCAGCCACCACAAAAATGCTTTGAGTTCATTAGGCTTGTGGGTCTCAGGCACTCTTAAAGTAATTGATAAATTAAAAAGGAAAGAAAACAATTATTAAAGCAAAAAACAGTAGAGCAGCGGAATACAGCCGAGGAAGCCAGAGGGGCCTGATATCAGTTGTCATTATCGATGTAGGTGATGGGATACGTTCAGGATAGCTGATAGGGAATTGTAATGACATGGTGGAATGAGATGGGGCACTCATGCATGAACAGCAGTGCAAACATTATTGATAAAGAGCAGTCATTTGCTTAGACACTTGATGCTTGATGTTATTGACTGGAGTGCCAGTCTTTCCCCACCCAAGCGTTACTTAGGACACTCGACTCTTTCTATATTTTAACACTAATGGCAGATTAAAATATATAAACTAATAGAATATTTGGAAAAATAAGCAAACAAAGCCACTGTTTTGAAATAAAGTAACATCATGTATGGCAATGGGGTGAGTTAGCAAAGTCTGGGATTGAAAGCGGGACTATTAGTAAAGTACCATGGGATTTGTGTTCCAAGGATTCCTTGCTACTGTATCTTTGCCTCTCATCTTGTAAAGATGTTACACACAACTTGTCATCTGCATCAGCATCAGAAGCAGCAGTGTATTAGGTATGCTAGCATAAAGGATGTTTTTCTGGGTCTTTGGCGCTACCCTTCAACTGGCGTAAATTGGCATTTCCAACTGACTTCAGTGGAGCTATGCCCTGCTACAAAAATTGAGGGTATTTGTTTCAAAAATATATAATTTGTAATGTATATTTTTATTATTCAGATTTGCTGCTCCAAATTTCCTATCGTCTTTCCTAGATGCATTTCCAATGAATGTTGGAAAGAGCATGGGTTAAATGCTTGAGAGCATCTGCAAGTAAGTCAGGCCATAATTTTTATATTAAAAACAAATCTCCTTTTGTATAAGTCACCATCACACCAAAAATCAACTGTGTCAACAAAGTGAAACCTTTTTCTTCTAGGTTTTAATGATGACACCTTTTTTTTCTGCACTGTTCTTAATGAACAGTAAGAGGAGTTACTGCTGGAAGGAGTTAAAAACAAGAGACACACCAGAGAAGGATATTTATTCTCTATCTTTCAGACAGTGTTTGCCAAGGTATCAGACTAGCAAATATGTCTGTCAACACCTGTTCACATTTTTCCGATTGCCAGCATTAGGCAGTTAGGGCTGAATATTATTCTTAAATCTTGGATCCAGTGAAGATAGCAAATCTTCATTCACAGCCTGATTCTGGTTCTGCAGGGTATTGAGCATCGTCAGCTCCTACTGACTTCAACAGGAGTTCATCATCAGGTCCTCGATCTAGAGCAGGTTGCCTTCATCCTAACATCACTGGCCAGGGCTTAAACAGTTCCTTCACCAGTCTCCCTTGGTGCACTTACCACCTGATTGGTCTCCAATCAATCACAAATCTTGCCCATCTTCAGTGTCCTCTTGAGGCCTGGTTACTGAGACATCACATTCACAAACCTTAACCTTTGTCTGATCCTTAACCTTTATCCAAGTGTCTGATCACTTGGAGCTAGAGGTGTGATTCCCAGTTCATGGAGACATACTCGCCCGACCTCTCATCAAGTTAGTGCTCTAAAAATAGTACTGTATCTGTGGTATAGCATGAGCAGAGGTGAGAAGCAACATGGGCTAACCACCCTGAGTATGTAACCACAGAGTCCAGATGCATTTGTACTCAGGGCAGTTAGCCCGTGCCACCACTTGCCCTTGTCTGTGCTACCATAACTGCACTGTTGTAAAGAGAGCTATCTCGATGAGAGCTAGTGTGTGTATGTCTATTTGAGCTGGGAATCCCATCCCTAGCCCAAGTGTAGACGTAACCTGAGTCATTTATTTGTTCTCTTTCTCACCATGTGACACCAAGCCCACTGGATACCAAATGCAGTACACCTTCCCAGTTCATCTTTTTGGCAGATGCCCACGTTTTAGCTTCATATGTAATAGATATCTACAGAGAGAAGTCTAAAAATGCTAAGCAGGAAGTAAAGTATTCCTTTTATTGCATGTTTTATGCAAGGTGTAGTGGATACTTAGATATTTGGGTAGCTAAGATGTACTTGGAGGATTTTTTCAAGTTAACAAGTCTTATGTCTTTGTCAAATAATTCATTCATAGCACAGGAAAAGCCGTAAGGTGATTTTCCGAACCTTGGCCTCAATCCTCAGTTGGACACAGTAAGCACAGAGCACAGCTGAGTGGGACAGCAGCAAAATACCTATTTGAAGCTCCCTGATGATGGGGATTATGGCCTCAAGAGACTGGTGTACCAGCTGGGAATGGCTGAAGTGCACTGCACTCAAACCATGCTTCCAATTATCCATTCTCTGAAGCTTGGTGGGCCAGGAGGGGAGTGGTTTAGAAGTAGGGTGACCAGACAGCAAGTGTGAAAAATCGGGACGGGGGTGGAGGGTAATAGGAGCCTATATTAGAAAAAGATCCATAAATCGGGACTGTCCCGATTTCTGGTCACCGTATTTAGAAGCAAGCTGTGCTATCTCTATACCACCTAGAGGGAGAGATCAGCCAGCCTTTCAACTCTTTGACACAACCAAAGCAGTGAAAAGGGGCCAGAGTGGGGTACAGGATTGAGACTGTTGTCATAAGGCATTTTCAGTATGGAATTTCGGGAGCCTAATGAGGGGTACTTTAGCTTTGAAATTATAAAATCCTTGTCTTCCAAAGACCTCGAAGTGCTGATTATGCTGCTGTTGCCCAGGTTTCCCTGACTTCTAGGAAAGACTTGAAAAGAATCTGACAAAAGTGGTCTCACTGTCCAGCAATTAGAACACTGTCTTCTCTCATGCCCAGGTACTGCCTATGCTTGTGTGTATGTACGAATAGAATTTGCTGCTCTACAGCATTTGCCAAGTCAAGATCCATCAGATGGACAATTCCTCTTTTAAACTATCAATTCCTCTTTTAAACTATGTACCATCACTCACTGATTTTCTCCTTTAGCTTTTAAAGACTCTTTTGATGAATGATTAGAAAATGGGTACAGTTTGGCATTAAACAACTGATGCAGGAGTTCAGTGTTTTTGTTAAGGAACTTCTGAAAATATGTCCAAAATGTATGTGTGAGAATTTGCTTTTTCAATACTAGCTCCATTCTGAGGGATAATGAACCCAAGAGAAAGACCTTGGGAAGTAAGCCATGTATTGATTTGTTCTTGAAGCTTTAATAGTATTTGGATGGTTATCCATGCACTGTAAGACCCAGAGATGCAAAGTGGAGCTTTGTTTTCAAAAGCCTCTGACACAAACAGATGCTGTTTTGGAGTGAGACTGGTGAATTTTGATACTCATATACTATACCTTCAATGTTTTTCCACTCGCACTTACATTATTAGTTACATGAATAAGTTTGCCTTTACCATGGTATAGGGCTTACATTATTAATACAGTTGCATTGTTATACAGATGCAGTACTGTTGTTTGAGATGGTATGATAAATTGGGGCATTGCAATGTCAATGAGGCAATTGAACTCACTATTATCTGCCAAACTCTATGGTGAATATCACTTACTGCAGTAGTGACAGATACTGATAGTTCTGTGGCTTCCCATCAAGTTAACAATTTTGGGCTGGATCCCCGGCAGGAGTAATCTGGACTAGCTCTGCTGAAGTCAATAGAGTAATGCTAATTTACACCAGCTGAGGATCTCAGCCTTTGCATATATTTGGCTTGGTTATTATAGTTATTTAGTTCAGGCTGACAGAGTCACTTTTACTTATCTAAATACATTTTCCATCTCCTGTGTCATATTCAAACAACCATATTGCAGTGGGTGAATTGCTTGTAAATAGCACTTTAGGGTAGGCGTGACAGGATTGGTTCCAGGCTGTCATGACATACTGTTTTCTTGCAAACAGGTTTTTCTGTATTCATGTGTAGAAAACTCCACGTATCAAATTCTGATGGCTTTCAGCACAGTGTGGAAGTGATATTAGAGAAAGGAAGTAGAAGCTGATCTACTCTGCTTCCCTGCCACCATCACTTTCCTCTCAAGGAAGGATATATTTTACTTTAGCTTCAGTGGCACTTATTTACAGTTTTTTTCTTTCCCTCAGACACTTTTTATTTGTTTAATATTCTTTTCCTTTTGTATCCCTCTCTTCCCCTTAATGGTCTCAAATATTCCTCCTCTTCCAGTATCATCTTTTCTAAATTTCCAAACTCAAATTCTTAACTGTTTAGGTTTAAGCTTAAGTCTATATTAATAGTCTAAGGGGACCAATCGTGCCTCAAAAATCCATCCATCTGGCTCCCACTGAAGTCAAGAGGAACTATGTTTGGCCTTTGAACTGTACCAGGGTTTGTTTCTGCTACCAGTAAAATAATACCCAGTGTTACTTACCATAATGTACTATATGAATAGCTATATAGAAATTCTATGAAGATTAACACTGAATTCAATTTCTATGGCTATTATTTTTGGCAGATGAGGTACAAAATTGCTTGTTTTTGACTCCCTACCCACTCCTAGCTGAATCTCTTACAATGTCATCAGTGATTTCCCTCGTCTTTTTTACCCCATAAATTTCTGTATATTTTGGGATTTGTCTACACTGCAACTGAGAGTGTGATTGCAGCACAGGGTAAGCATACCCACACTAGCTTTAATCTAGCTAGCATGCTAAACATAGCATTGAAGCTGCATCGGTATAGGCTTCAGCATGGGCCAGCAATGAGAGTACCAACCCACTGAAGCCACTGTGCCACTGCATCTTCACTGCTGTTTTCAGTGTGTGCAACACCATGGCCACATACTGCCTCCTGAGCACCCCTTGTAGGTAGGGTTTCTCTGTGACCATTCTACCTCTATTTCCCCTTCACCTCACCCCCTTTAAAGAACTCACTCAATTTCCAGTGCCCTTCTGAGCTCAAATCCTTTAATTTACTCTTCACCAGTTCTCCTCAGGCTGGCCACAAAGTATGTCAAAAAACAAAACTCAAGAGTCCAAAACAAAACAGTCTTTCAGCTCAGCTTCCTTTCTTTAACTCCCACTCACAGGCTTTATCTGGAAAGGGTCATGCTCATGATTAGCTGGGATAAGTAAAGCAACAGGCTCACTCACGGGCTTTAAGTTAAGAGTGTGCTTACCTACTTTGCTGGACTGGGGCTTGGGTCCCCAAACATAGACTTAACTTTGGCTGCAGTTCCCTTCTCCATAGCCTGCTTCTTCTGGTTTCATGCCTATCTGCAATGTTTGTTTCTGTAAAAGACAGCAACTAAATCAGAAAATTCACCTTTCGTGAAGGTATAAGAATATTACAGCTCCTTGGACTTCCTCTCTGGAATTACACTTGATTAAATTTTTTTTAATGAAATCAGAATTTGTCTCAAGGAGGACTAAGGTTCCCCTAGAAAAACTGTCCCTTGAGATCTGGATTCAATAGACACATATTCCTCCTCTCTCCTCAGGAGGCTGTAACTTTTTCACAGGGTCTGCTTTCCTGCTTTGCAAAACTCATAAGGCCTAATTCATTCCTGTGCTGCTGCTACGCTTGGCACAGGGGCTAAGGAGTGAAAGGAAAGGAACTAAGGTTACTTCAGCCAAACTTGCACTCAGCTACCCAGTGGGCTTTTGCAGCAGCTGGGAATAAGTGGCCTTAGATTCAAAGCATAGTTTTTCCTTAATGGTGGCAGAGAAGAATCTCTTCTACAGATTAGCATCTGTAGACAGCTGGCAACCCTTGTAACTTACCCCCAGCCAGAGACATGATCATAACTTCACCCTCTCTCTCCGATAAGGCTCAGTAAGGTGCAGAATTTATCATTAGGCTAACCAATAGGAAAATGAAGATGTGACAGCCCAGTTGGCTTGGCAGAGGAGAGGGCTAGGTGGGTTTCTGGAAGTTCAGGATACTCAGCACTGCCCCCTACCTATACCACATAAAACTTTCAGAAATCAAGATTGCACACTGTGTGTGCATGGGTATGTATGCATGTGCATGTTGGGGGAATTTCGTTATCTAGTTTGGAATCTTTGTATGATTACTGCAAAGATATTTTTCCCGATAATATATCCTGCAGCCAACTGTACACATATGATCCTTACTCGACAAGGAATTCCAGTCCCATCTGTTGCTCTTGGCGCTCTTTGCTGTCCTTTTGGCACGTCTGCTGCTCACCCTTTAACTGAAGTGACAATTAGAGAAACAAAATTGAAACCATAATATAAAATGTTAAAAGCTTGAGGTTAAAACAACCAAAATCTCTTTGCAGATAAAATTAAAAAATCATAAAGTATGTGAAGCCATATGACATCAATGTCAAGTCTATCAGAATTTCTAGAGCGACTTCACCATGCAGTGTAAGAAAGGTAGGTTTTGTCTGATGTACAGAATTGCTTTGTTATTAGAAGTGCAAAACCTTCAAGATTAATTAGAGCTCAAAGTATAAAATGAAACTTCCCTCCCCTTCTGTCCTCTCCCAATGGACATAGGGGATTCCCCCATCCATCTGTCTTCTACCTATGGCCCCATGGGAATTCCCTTCCTATCCTTACCCATGGTGATGCTTCTTCTTTCCTCTCCCCAGAGGCAATGGGGAACTCCCTATCTTTCTACCTCCTCTCTCTCCCATGGGGGTTGAGGACTCCTCTTCCCTTCTGTTCTCACTCTCTCTCACTCACTCCCAGTGGAGGGAGATGGGGATTCCTCTGCCTTCTGTCCTCTGCACATATTTATTACACTCAGCTCTGTTTAAATATTGCAGTCTGGGAGACCTGTGTTCTCTTTCTTTCCACTCATGCACCCCCTGAGTCCTACCCTTGATCCTGCAAAAATATGAAACTACACACCCACTTCAGATTTAGTTACTGGCAGCTGTGATCTAAATAGCACTATATCCACTGAGTCCTGCTCTCTCTGGCTGTCTCCTTTTTAAATGATGATTTATTATTAATGTGGGAAATGTGGGCTTAAAAACAAATAGAAAACCAAGAATCCATTTTCAACAGCAATTATTTTTGAGGGCTCCACTCCAATAATGGTCATATCCTCTAACATTTCTTGCAGTACTCAGTGGAACCTAGCTCAGTCCCGCTATTTGCTCTGCCTGCAGATCAATGAAGTGGGAACTGGTGAAGGTCTAGTGTTCCACACTTTCTCTGATTTTGAATGTTCATTTCACTTTTTGCAGGAGGCATCACTATCCAGGACTAAGTCAACAATAGTTTAAAATGGGAGTTTTCAGCAAAAGCAAACTTGGGAAAAGAAAAATAAGTTTACCTGCTTAATATAAATTCTGATCTCTCTGATTAGCTGGAAAATATTAATATTAAAGGAGGAGGTTCTCCCTCAAGACCCAACTTCTCCTGATTGATACTACAAGAGAAGTCATTAATCCTGTTTGATCTATAGTCATAGAAATGATTGTAACATCACTAAAACATCATTAATATTCCCACGTAGGATCACATAAAAGAAAATGGTTTCTTAGGGAGCAAATCCTTGTTTAAACATAACTATAAGCCTGTTGGGATACTGACATCTCCAATCCCTTGTTCTGATTGGTTATTTAGTACTCCTAATTTCATAGGCAGAGAACCACCAACATAAACAAAAAAACTGCTACTCAGTCTTTAAAACCACTTTCCACAAGAGAACAAATTTACACTAATGACTTCCTCCACAGAAGCCATTTGCCATAGGCTATTTAAGTATGCTCATCTTTAATGAAGTAAAAGAACACTACAGAAGGCCTATAGCATATATATTTTGAAGTTGTATAAAGTCATTGGAATAATATTAAATCTGATCATACTGAATGTTTCCATCCTTTTAAAAAGTATGATTTGGATCTCAAATCATGTGGGTAAACTGATTCAGATCTTAGGCTATTAGATCATTAGTCCATATGTACATGAAAGATTTAGCAGTCTAGCTGGATTTCACAGTAACCAGTACCATTCTGGATCACGCTGAGAGGCAGCACGGTCCAATTTATTGAGCACAAGGGAAGAGCCAGGAACTCCTAAATTGTAATTCGGGTTCTGTCACAGACTTGCTGTATGACCTTACAAAGCATTCATTAATTTTAGGTTCCTCAGGTTTTTTTACTGCCTAACCTAATGCACATAGTCCAAATTGTGCTATAATTTAAGGGCCAAATCATGCTTTATTCACATAAGTCATCCTTTTAAGTTAATGGGACTACTCGTGTGAGTAAGGCAAAAAGGACCTTGCCACAAAACCTGATGGCTAACCTGTCACCTGTTACCATTCAGTTATCTTAATACCTAATGGGGTTCTCATGCTCTTTCATAGCTGTGGACCGTGCTTTTAAAGAGAAGTGGTCTCAAGAGGTGGCCCACCCTTGCCTACTAAATATGGTTGTATGAACTGTCTCCTCTCCTTTGCAATTAAATAGCATCCATATGGCAACTTCAAGGAGCATGTACATGGAAAAGTAACACTGGAGACTATTTAATGTAGTTTTAGCTGACTGTCATGCAGTTTAGCAGCTGGAAATAAGAACCAGCACCATGTGATCACTAGTTTGAAGCCTCTCTTAATGAAACACATGTATCTGTGTTTCTATTGGATGCAGATGTTTATTGATAAAAGGCTCCCCAGTCCTTCCTGCTGTTTTCTCAGGCAAAACACATACAAATCAGCATCATGTCATTTTCTTAGTGCATCATGGAAGTAAGGAGGATAGATAAAATGGGGAAGAAGAAACTTGTGTGTTGTGGGGGGAAGAAAAGCTCTGATCAAACTGTGATGCACCAAGTCTGAAGGAGAACACCTGCAAGCTTCAGTAAAGAGAGGCTTTGTCAAAATTAGGTCATGAAAACATTTTCATGAATTTTAGTTTTTTAAAAAAATTAAAGCTTTAGAAGTGTTCAGCAAAACAAACACCATTGACAGTGTAGCTCACACACCTCCTGGGGTGGGGGGGGCTAGTGTTCTGTCCCATCTAGTGGCACTGAGACCACTTAGAGAGAGAGAGAGAGATTAATGAGTCAACTCTACAGTCTTAACTAACAGGCATATGGTTTTTAGCTCATGCAGTGTAGGCTCATGCACTAAGCTCCAGAGGTCCCAGGTTCAATCCCAACGACCGGGGGCTCTGTCAGTGTTACAGCAGCACTATAATAACTACTGAGTAGACCTTGATTCTACGATTTGTTTGTAAGGGCAGCCGCATTCCATTTGCTTATCTAATGTAGCAGGCTAATCTGCTATGCATTTGTTCATTCTTTGTCATCACATTTTTAACCCCTTGAATGTTAGCAAAGGAACACTTTGGCATCCAACAGGAGGATACAACACATGGGCACATCCAGCTCTTCTTTGATGATCACCCTCCACTCTCCTAAACAGTCCCTTTAAGAACAGCTGCATGAAGCCAGTAGCAATGTGAATTCAATAAATATTCATCTTTTATGAACATTCATTAGTCCTTATGCTTAATACACAGCTGCTCCCAGATGTTGTGAATGGTATGGCAGTAAGGGATTGAATTCAAGTCACAGTCTTTAGAAAGGTATAGGGACTGAGCACATTTGATGTCATATTCTTCTGCTAAGAAATTAAAACTGGAGAGATGCATCTATAACAATGCCTGGAGATTGGACTGTCCTAGAATGTAAGTTCTGCATTCATTCTCCTGCCTTGAGGCCAATTATGCTGCTAACCTGCTGCCTCTAGTACATGAAAACTCCAGACCTCTGGAACTCTTCTGTTGCACATTATGTTCCATTTCTTTTAATAGGATTTGATATCTTGCAGATATTAGAAACATTTTCTCATGAGCTAATTCCCTGCTTCAAAAATTTTGTATTAAGAAATGACAAAGCAGCAAAATAAAACCATGCTACACAAACAAACAAAACTCCACCAAACTGGCTTTAGTCAGGGCAGTGTTTCTTTTCCTCAGACACAGCTACACTGTATTTGCACTGCCTGGAAGACAGACTGCAAAGGAGGCAGCTGTTTTGAATATGTACAAACAAAAGAAGTGGTTTCTATAGCAACCGTGGAGCCATGAGAACACTCTCAGTAATTCTCAGCTACCCCATCCCTTCCCCCTATACACACACTAGCTTCTCTTTTGTACAGTGGTTCATCCCTGTTTGGACAATGAGATGCTTAGTAATTTGCATTTGCATTGACATAGTGAGCTAAGGTGAATATCAGAGGTACATTTATACTTTGCAAGCCAGTAAAATGTGCAGGTTTGCAGCTATCCACAATACTTTAGAACTAGTTATCTTGGAAGCCAGTACAAAATACCTGGCTATTTTACATACCTAATTTCTCATTACCTCTGAATAATTATGCACAAATATTAACATAAAATATGTTCAGACTATCTTGGACATGGATGAGGGTAGCACAACAGTAATGAGAAGCAGTTGTGGCTACAGGAAGTCATTCACTTTCAGGGTAGGTCTACACCAAGGATCAGCCCTAAGCCCATTCCTATTTGTGGTTGTAATGGACACCGTGACACAGGAGATTAGCAGAGAAGCTCCACAAAGCTTGCTTTTTGCTGCTGATATTTTGTTTTGCTGTGAAGATAAATATAAACTGGAAAGGGACCTAGAACTCTGGAAGGCTGCATTAGAAGAAAATGGCTTACAAATCAGCCAATAAAAGACAAAATACATGTCATGCTTCATTCAGAGGGACAACGAGAAGCCTATAAAATTTTCTGGTATAGAGTTAAAGTCCATGAAACAATTAAATACCTTGGTTCAATGTTGAGCCATGATGGAAATGTGGATGTTAGAAGCCACATGAAGAGTACTTGGTATAAGTGAAGGGAATTTATGGGAATTCTCAAAGATAAAAATATGCCAAGTAAACTAAAGACCAAAGTGTATAAGATCATGATTAGGCCAGATCTAATATACAGGTTGGAATTCTGGCCAGTGAGGAAGAGAGAAGAACAACTACTTCACACTGCCAAAGTGAGAATGCTCCAGTGGATGCTGGGTAAGACTAAAACTAACAGGCTATTCAACGAAACAGACTGAGCCATGATACAGGTACCCCCGCCCCCCCGCCCCCATCACAGTGAAGCTGATGGAATTTTGACTGAGGTGGCTGAGTCATGTGAGACAACAAGATGTGGGATACGTTGGCCTCAGAATAGAAGAGCTAATAGTCCCAGGACAAAAACTACGAGGAAGACCTCGAAAAAGGTGATTCAAGATTTGACAGAGGACATGAAGAAGGTTGGTGTTAGCACTTGACATGAAACTTGAAGATGAAGAACAAGAGCTGCTGACCCTGATTGACAGGATAAGGTGAAGAAGATGATTAACATAAAATGTAAATGAGACACAAAGGTGGGTGAGGTAATATATTTTATGGAACCAACTTCTGTTGGTGAAAGAGACAAGCTTTTTGGTTACACAGAGCTCTTCTTCAGGCCTGCAAAAAGTACTCAGAGTGTCACAACAAAGTACAAGATGGAACAGATTGTTTAGCATACATAGTTAACACATATTCTAAGAGACCGTTTCAGGTGAAATGGTCTGTTAACACCTCTTCATTCATAGGACAAAAAAGGTTGGTGAGTGGGTTACAAATTGTTGTAATAAGCCCAAATGCAATGTCTTTATTAAAACCACAATTTTTAGTGTCTAGCAAAGTTATGAATTTAAATCCCTGGTTTATCTTTTGTTGTGCAGGTTTCCTTTGAGGATGAGGACGAAAAAGTCATTCACCAGTAACAACTACATGAGTGAAACCAGACAATCACTATGCTCACGAAGAAACTCACACAGAAATAAGACAAAAACACTGCATCACCCCTGCGTGAACACTTTTCACAAAATGATCATTCGATATCTGACCTCTTAGTCCTCATCCTCAAAGGAAACCTGCACAACACCTTCAAGATGATCCAGGGAGCTTAATTTCATAACTTTGCTAGAAACTAAAAATCATGGTCTTAACAAAGACACTGGATTTATGGCTTATTACTAAGGCTGCGAGTTTATCATGGAGGTCACGGAAGTCACGGATTTTGTGACTTTCCGTGACTTCTGCAGCACCTAGTGTGCCTAGCCCAGGTGCAGCTCAGGCAGCCCCTGCACCAGTCGCAACGGCCACTACTGAGGCAGTCTCAGGCAGCCGTGCTCCCCTCCCCTAGCAGCAGCAGCAGGAGTTTGGGTGTGAGAGGGGGTAGGGTGTTGGGGCACGGGACAGGGTGAGGCAGGCTCTGGGCAGCGCTTACCTCCTCGCTGAGCTCCTAGGCGGAGGCATGGCTGGGCAGCTCAGCGCACTGCCTCCACCCAGAGCGCTGGCTTCGCAGCTCCCATTGGCCGGGAACCGCAGCCAATGAGAGCTGTGGGGGTGGTGTCTGCAGGGGGAAGCAGCGCGCAGTGCTGCCTGACCACGCCTCCACCAAGGAGCTGTGCGAAGGGGCTGTCGCTGCTTCCGGGGAGGCACATAGCCAGGTAGGGAGCCTGCCGGCCTCGCCAACCCCCCGCCCCCAGCACCAGTGGGAGTCACAGCCAGGCTGTGCGCCACTGCCCATCCCCTGCCCTCCCCACAGCACCAGTGGCACCCCTGAGCCATTCTCCCCCCTTCCCTCCCGCCAAGATTTAGTATGGGGTATATAATAGAAATCATGGACAGGTCGCGGGCCATGAATTTTTGTTTTTTGTCCTATGACTGGAGAGGTGTTAACAGGCCACTTCACCTGGAATGGTCTCTTAGAATATGTGTTAACTATGTATGCTAAACATATATTTCACCTAGTATTTAGTTGTGACACTCTGAGTACCTTTCCCAGACCTGAAGAAGAGCTCTGTGTAGCTCGAAAGCTGGTATCTTTCACCAACAGCAGTTGGTCCAATAAAAGATATTACCTCACCTGCCTTGTCTCTCTAATATCCTGAGACCAACAGACCTACAAAACTTCAAACATAAAATATATATATTAGTTGGAGAAAAACTTGTATGAAGAAAAATATTCACCTGCTGAAGGGAAACCCGTTGCAGACAATAATCTAGTATGAATTTTAATCCAATTTCAGAATAAGATACCCAAAACAACCTACAATTAACTAACTTGTTTGCCAACTTGCCTCTCTTCTCATGGAATGTATTGACCACACCTTCCCAACCTTCCCCAATCTATAATAGTTTCTAATGCATTTGTCAATGCTTTTCCTTCAGGTTTCCCTTTCCATTGGCAAGAAGCCAGAAAAAGTCTCTGTCCCAATCGTCATTGTATTGAATAATCCTTTGAAATACATGTAAACAAAAAAAAACCCTCACAACATATAGGCATACCACCCCATAAGAGACCCCAGCTATGATTAGTCCTGGCTTCTGACTACTTTAATAGTATTATGATAACCAAATTAATCAGTTATTGCAATTTCCAGAAAGAGAGAAAGTGTGTGATTGCATACATCGAGTTTCAAAATGGAAGAATACATTTTATTTTGATGAACTGGGCATGACCATAATTCTTTGGTAGCTGACTGAGGCATAGCTCCCATAGGAGACCTATGTTAGGTCACCACAAATAAGTGCAGATTACCAGTATTGTTTCTCTTTTCATTCACTTTGAGATTTTTGTTCACACCACTTATAATAAGTGTTTTGCTTTACTGTTTCCTTTTTCAAACGATGTTTGCTACCACTAAAAAATAGGCATGAAAACAAGATTCAGAGTCTGAGCTCTGTTAATACGTGCAACTTTCATGGATGCAGTGTTAGCAGACAGTAGGGAAATCCTAGGCTTTATTGAGCTTTTTTTTCTGCATTTAAATTACACACCATATGCAATATGCCATTGTCGAACTGAGAATATCATGTTCATTTTTAATTTGGATTTGATTAGGATATCAGAATGAGGAAAAAGTAAGGAATAATCCCCAGCACAACATCAGGGACATATTGGTATGAGGTGTAACACCTGTCTCCCCAAAGTTGGGCAGATGGAAGGCTGAGTACTGTGTCAGCTTTCTTCACCCTTCATCCCAGGACTGACAGCAAAGGCAGCGACAGAGATGGGGCAGCTGATGTGGCTCAAATAATGTTGCCTATTAAGCAGGACTGAGGCACTCACTGATTCTTGTTGACTGGGTAGACAGCCAAGTATCTGATGCCACCTTTCCTGTACCTAACAAGGTCCAGAATTCAACACAGCTATTTCAATACATATTCATGTTGTCTGGATTTTTGAATGGAAGGTGACCAACTCTCATTAAAAGTCACTGAGAAATGGCCACCTTACTGAAATGCAGACAGTTCTGCTTTACAGTGCTTCAAAGTAAGAGGGATGGGAGCATTCCACTCTCTTGCAACAAGATTCCCCCCTGCCCACACACACACTTTATCCACTTTCATTTCTGATTAACCATTCACCATTTCATGGAGTACAGTAAATCTAGGAGAACTAAGTACCCTGACTTCTAGAATCTGCTTCTGCACTTCCAGTAGCTGTAGCCAGAATGTTCTCAGTTATGGACAGAAACAGACCATCAACTAGATCTCCCTGCATCAGCTCCACAAATGCATTTTGTTGGGGATCAGCAGAGTTTGCTTTTGAAATGAAGATGGATAATGCACAGCTTGGCTGCCTAGATAAAATATATATAAAATGTGAGGCCCCATAAGCCCTTTCTTCCAGTATGCATCAATACACTGAATCTAAAGGCTCTTTTCCCATTTGACGTGTTTTCCTTTAAAATTAATTATAATGCTTATGGACAATGAAAAATAGTGCTTTTAGGGATGTGGACGCCTTCTTGGGAATGGAGGGACCTCCAACTTGTTTCACTTAGGCCATTAAGTAACCTTCAGATAGTAACACATTTTAATTACAACCAACCTGGGACAGATATGAACCAGAAATAAAAAGCTCTATATTCTGTTACTATTCTCCTGTGCCATACAGTCATCTGGTTACTGTATGTGAGTATACGGTAGCTGAGGGGTTTAATTTTATTCTCATGCTTTCCTGAGCTCCCTAGCTAACAATTAGCTGTACAGTATCTATAGGCTGAAGAGGTAATATTTTTATTCAGACTTGGATCTAGTTTAGATTTTTAGAATTCAAGCTTGAAATTGAATCAGGGCTAGGACTTGCATTCACACTTGATTCTGCTGAAATTATGTGAGCTGCTTTTGTGAGGTTTTGGATAGAGCTGTTGTTATTATACACTGGCTAGCAAACATATATTATGCTGAATATATAGCAAAATATAGCAAACATATATTATGCCAACACTATATATTCCAAACATTCCACTACACATTATTAACCATTAATATAGCAGTTATATAGCCCAAACTGGTCTTACTTTTATTATATTGCTGTTAATTTATGCTAAGCATCCCATTCCCATTAGCTAAAGTAAGCTTTGGCTTAAGTAGATAAGAAAACTGTCCATATTGGGACATACAATTTTTTCCGTATAGCAACAAAAAGGGAGTTATCCTCACAAGCCTTTTTACCCTGGTACAAGCCTGGGAGGTGTGTTCAGACCCTTTAGTCCCTAGAATGCATGTGCTCAGAACAAAGATAAGAGTGCATCATGACCTGGAATGCATGGGTTCGGAACAAAAGATAACGGGATACACCATCGTACCAGCAAAACAAGGTAAAAAGCTGATTAATTAAATCCAGTTTCAGGTGATGTATACAGTGCTTTTTATTGGTAAACAAGTAGGGTATAAAAAATAACTTTAGGGATATAATTTCAGGGAGCACACCTTCTGCGTAAGGTGAATGTAACATCCCTGCACTGCACTCCCTGCCTATACTCTGTGCTAGGCAAATCAGCTTACCCACAAATATGTGGGTGGTGCTTTCTCTCGGTAAGGTAGGTTGGACCTACCCTTCCCAGGCACTCATTAAAATCCCTTTTAAACCAACTGTAAAGTGTTAAGATGTGTTCATTCAGCTAGGCCAATAGGTCAGCTGAACAGCCTTAACCCTCTTATTTGGAATAAAGGGTACATCATTCTGCTAATTGATTTTTTTTTTAAAAAAAAGGTCCTAACATTTGTTCCCATCCTGTAGCAGAACTGAGAAGGAGGGAAAATGCCTGAAAGGATTACCTCAGTGGAAATGAGAAATAAACTCCTTCACATTTCTGATAACAAGACACGACACCTTGATTTCACTTTCCTGTCCTACAGCCGTGTGTGAGCATTGCTAATGAGGAACTCCCGTCATTTCAAGGGTATTTCCAAATTTACAACATACTAGGATTAAGAGGCTAGAAGCCAAATTCTGGGCTCAATTACATGGTGCTAGAATGACATCCAAGTCATAGTCAGTTGCATTCTTCCCTTTAGGTAAATCAGACATTTCTACTGAGTCGAATAATGCTGTGTGCTAATCTTTTTATGGAAGTTGCACTAACTCCTCTGTCTGGAGACATTTAAATGTGTTGATTAAGAAGATCATATTTATATCTTCAGGGAAGCATGTATTTAAAAGGGAAAAACCTTGTAGGGCAGATGTTGCAATTGGCTAAAACATTGAAGCTGAGCTTTGTTTGATGCAAACTAGAGCGTGAACATTTATCACGTAACTTGCATTTAAAGAAACAGAATCAAACAATAAATGGACAAAATTCAAACATGTCTTTGTACTTCAGTAGTGTACATGGAAGGTATAGAGAGTATATCAGAAAGACGTCAGTTCCTAATATCTTTTATCCTGATGGATGCATGGTTGCTTTTAAAAGATGCTTTCAGCAAACTCTGTTTGAACACTCAGGCCACACCAACATTTCACTGATGTTAAATGTCATGAAACTGTACTTTGCCCAATATAATTAGAATAATCAATCACATGCATTCAGATAACACGGCCTGCAGGAAAATGGATCTTCTGCTGTCAGAGCTTATTGTACATGTGGCTAAAATTGTGAAATGTTAACTCGGCACTGATATGTTTTCCAGATCACCTAATGTATTGCTATTATATTCAAAGGCTATTGGAAAGACTTTTAGGATCCTGACACTTGGAAATAGAAATGACATATTAGATCATTGGGCCCTGAAACTAGAGCTCGAGTTCAGGTATAATTCCCCAAGAGGATGCATCAGATAATTTTCTAAATTTCCTTGTAGTTTTCCAAATATGTTGGCTGTCTCCATTGTTAATGGCAGGGAAGCAAATAGCTTTTACAAAATTGTGGTCTGGAGTACTCAGGAGGAATTCTCATGTAGCAGACAAGTTTGGGATCTGAGATCAGTCCTTTGCCACAGGGGTGGGGAGCCTTTGGGGGAACTGTGGAAAAGATAAAGTATTCCATCACACCACTCTCTAGCAGCACTTTCTGACTATGTATAGAGTCATTCAGACAGGCTCTGCAAAGAGCTGCATCCAGTACAGTTGCCAACTTTCACGTGGTAAATAAGCACCCTGACTTTCACAATAAGCCAAAAATCAAGCTAATCCCATTTCAAAACAAGGCCAAAACAAGCCAATCCCTAAGAACCCCAACACTCTATGTGACTAGATACTCCTGGTGTGCAGTTTGGGACTGTGGTGGGCCCGCTGTGCACCCATCTCTCTCTCCCTGCCTTGCCCCCCCCTTGCCAGGAGCTGATAAAAAAAAGAAGCAACAAGCTACAACAAGCAACAAGCTACAAGCCAAAAACTAGCCAACAAGCAACTCACAAGCCAATTAAGCCAGAAACAAGCCCAATTTCTGTGTTTTTTCCCACAGGTTTGGCATGTCTGGCATCCAGCCCACTTCACCAAAGAGACAGATATCACAATGAGAGGCTTTGGAGGTTGGGGGGAGGGTGATTAAATGGAGGGGATTCCTGGAGGCTCCGAGAAGTCGGTGGAGGGCTTCCAAAGGAGAAACATGTCCCTCAGTCCACCAGCAGCTCAGTGTGTGTTTCATATGTGTAACCGAAGGATAAAACCTATGAAACAAGAGGATGGAACTCTCTTAGGTCTATTTTGCTTATTTATCAAACTGTGCTACATTTCTTTACTAGGGCTAACGGGAATTTTTGTAACACAGGTACAAGGAGAAAAAAATGTGTTTTCAATAGATCTACAAAAACTGGAGTCCTTTTGCCTGTGTTTTTTTTTTAAAAAAAAACAATGCAAACCTCCTTTCTCCCTACTAGAAATCTTACTCAAGGGCCTAGGCAAGGATTTTAAGATACTGGAGTCTGACCCCCACACCCCCATTGCTGTTTTAGTCTTATTTTCTGTTCTTTCCCAATGGTTATATTCAGGCTTATGAGAAAGAAGCTTAAATTAATTGATCAAAGTGCTGTATGTTTTTCAGCAGCTTTTTTAAAATCACTGTTTACAACCCAGGTCAATAGTTTGCTTGCATAACTAAATATTAACAGAAATAAAATTACAGCAAAGGAAAAACAAACATTCTGAGAAGGTCCTGCTATGGATTTGCCCAACGGAGAAATATAAAAGGGCCAAAACACCCACTTGAGATTTTAACCTATAATTATATTGGAGGAATGTTTATAATGGTAACCATAGTGGCAAATGCTAGGTTCCCTCTAGCCAGAGCCCTGTGATATGAGTGTTGAAATCAGAGCACTGATGATAAGAGAGTGAGCACTCAGTTATTGGGACACTATGTTACTCAATTGTCATTATTTTGCAAGCCGACATATTTAATTCCCTCTAATGTATTATATTGGACACTGACAACCCAATTGTCAGTTACATGTACTCCATAGCACACACATTTCATCTTTGGCACTGATTTTAGTACTTGAGTCAGACTAAACCCTCCTGGCTGAGTGCACCATGGACTTTTCACTATGAAGATCCCTTACATTCCTGGTACCACATAGTGTACACATTCTAATCCATTCTGGTGGACCTGACATTTTTATTTAAATGTAGTCAAACTGCTGAGTAAGTAAAATAAGCATTCTATTTATAGACCAGTAGGCAAGATTAATTCAACACTGCTCTGGCTGCAGTTTCCCCAAGTGATCTGGTTTTCTTATGTGGCATCTAAATATGGTTCTCTCTTAAAAAGCTATTTGTCAGAAAAAAAAAAGTAGAAGCCCCAAGCAATCTAAAGGGAAATACAGGATATTCTCAAATACAAATGCTGAAATTATAGAATTTAATATTAATAATGAGCATAACAAGCCCAGTGAAAGAACAGAACATTGTGAATTAATAGAATGTTGCTGGGGTAAGCTTACATTACATATCATGGTGACGGGTGCATTATAAATATTTTAAATAGATAGACTGATAGATAGAGGGACTTAATATCTAGATTCCAACAGGAAATTCATAATTAAGTAATTTCAGTTTCTAACTTCAAATAAAAAATATTTGAATGGTAATCAAGTGCTGAATAATGACTGCAAGTTGTCATCAGCTGATAGCTTTTTGGTGGCCCATTTGATAAGAGTTGGGTGGTAGGATTTGAGGGGAGAGGCATAGGTATTGAAAAGAAGGAGACTTTGCTGCTGGACAGGGGCTGATTTGGCTTCTAGCATAATTTGCTCTCAGAGCTGGACAGATGAAGAAGTTTTAGGCCCTCATTTAGAACTATATCATGCTTTTGGCATGCAGACTGATTAAAGGACAGGTTAGGAGGCACACCACACTGGGGTAGCAACAGAAGGAACTATGCCGTAGAAAATCCCCAGTTATGCTGTGGTGGGGAGTAATTTATTCCCCCATATGGGAGAACAAAGACATGAATCCACCTGTTTTCCACCACTCTCTGGCCAGTTATGCTAGAGGAAGCATTAATTGTAGCCAGTCTTAAAACAGGTTACATGAAGGTGGGATGGGTAGGGTGAAGGCTTTTTCCTTTCAACTGTAGAATCTTTTCCCAAACTCAGATGAATCTCCTCAGCCCTCCTTAATTCTCTCCTCCCCAAGCCCAGCTTCTATCTAGAACACAAATTATTCATTTGTAGAATAATCAGATAACTGAGGTGATCTTTTTATTACACTAATTATTATTTCTCATCCACTCAAGCATTATCACCAAAAGTTACCTGGTTACCCATAAAGAGCAATCTGAGGGTATTTGTTAGACTGCCAGCTCAAAAGCCTGGGGATCATTAGATAGATAATAACCTAAAGAAGTAGGGATTTGGGGGTTGTTTGGGGATCTCCCTCTATCTAGCCTCAAATCCTGCCCTCACTACTGAGCCCAAGTAGCTCACTGTGCTTGGGAGAGCTCTGCTGGAGTGAGAGAACCAACCAGGCATGGGAGCAGAAGCAGAGCTCTTTTATGGCTGCATCTTCAGCTTTTGGGCTGGAGATCACATTTTTCTGTGCTGAGGGTCATCTATGCCCAGAAAAGGAGGAGGATTTGTGTCCTACTGCACTGAAGGGATAAACTTGGCATATATACAATGAAGTTTCACCCCAAATGGCCTAGAGTGGTGAAGGAAAGCTAGCTAATTCTGTCCTTTCAGTATAGAGCAATGGTTCTCAACCTGCAGCCTGCAGGCCTCTTGTGGCCCAATCAGCACAAACTGCAGCCCATGTGACATCCTGAGGGCCATACAAGTAGCATTGGATGTGGCCCACAATGGTAAATAGGTTGAGAACCACTGGTGTAGAGTTCCCCAATTAAAATTCCATACAGCCATTAACTTCTCTCTCCAGCTCCCAGCTCTAGTAAAAAGAGGTAATCGTTTAGTTGCATAATAAATGTGTTTGTCATTTTGCTGCATCCCTTCTCCTCCCCCTATAACTATTTGTCTCCATCTTTAGAGTTGAGAAATCTCATTGTCATCAAGGGAGGCTCCAGGCACCAGCGCAGCAAGCACGTGCCTGGGGCGGCAAGCGGCAGCGGGCGGCGTGACGGTTGCTGTGAGGGCGGCAGTCAGGCAGCCTTCGGCGGCATTTCTGTGGGAGGGTACGCCGACGGCGCGGGACAGGCGGATCACCCGCAGAAACACCGCCGAATCTGCGTGACCAGCGGACTGCCCGCAGGCGTGCCGCCGAAGACCGCCTGACTGCTGTGCTTGGGGCAGCAAAAATCATTGAGCCGCCCCTGATTGTCATTATCATTAGTCTGGGAAAACTTTCAGGTAAAGGAGGTAGCGAGGGAGGAGTGTGACGTGTCTGCTTCATAACAAATGAGTCCTTGAGATAATTTCATACATTTCCCCCCAAATAATGTTTCCCCTACATTTTTCTACATATTGCACCCTTTTTCTTTTCACTCCATTCAGTAAAATAAAGAAACACAAACCTTTAAAGACAATAGCTCAGGACTCTAGCTCCTGAAACTATTAGATCTCTTCTTAATGAAGCCTTTAGAAGATGGTGTCTTTAATGATTATTTGGCAATTACCATTGCTCAGTTAGTATGTAGATTTAGATGGGTGAATCAGTATCCCACTTATACCTCTTTTTTAATGTATTAACAATTTCAGTTATGTATCCCATTCTAAACCTTCTGTCTGCAAATAACTTTCCAGTGGGCCAAGAAAAAACAAAGAAAATTAATATTTCCTTATTACTGTGCATCATATATGAATACAAACAAATGGAAATTAGAAAAATCATTACAATACACAAGCTTTACCCATACAGCACCTGAGTAATTAAAAGAAAATAAGTTTTCCCTTTAGTATTTTCACACTTACAAACAGATGTATGCATGTGGGTCTGGTAATCTGAACCTCCCTCCAGTCACTCGGCCTGCAAACCTGTCCTCAAAGTATCACCCGCCAGGACTCTGAAAGTTTTATGTATTCACAATACTCAAGTGCTCCAATCATAGATTTATCTTTCTGAGTTAAAGGCAAAACCCAATGCACTACAGCTCTGATCAACTGCCAACTGAACTTCTTAACAATTTGTTCTAATCACCTGACAGTCCTCATTCTAGAGAACATGCACCAAAGATTACAGGAGTGGAACCTGGGAAGTTACCACAGTAAATAAATGCCAATTTAAAAATGTCTTAGGGCTGCACTAGCTTTGTCAGACTATGACAGATCTCGTCTAAATCATCTACTTTACTCTTGTTGTTTCAGTTCATTTCAATAATCCCATTTCTTGACTTCATTTTGTTCATTTGATCTTTCCACTTCCCCAAACAGATATGTTACCATTCATTTCACTCTGCCAGTCAAAATGTATATATCAGTGTTATGTGTGAGTTCTTTTTAGTGTCATCTTTCATTGCCTTTAAAACAGTTTGGTATGTGTCTATATATAAAAACATACTAGAATAATGGAAATCAGAGAAGAAAGAGATTGTGTATTAAGTCTCCTATTCAGTTCCCCTTGGGAAATTCATGATTGTTCCTTATAGCATATTTTGTAGAGCTTTGTCCAGCTTTAAACAACCAAACAGATAGGGCTTCACCATCTCCTTTGTGAGGCTATTCAATTGTCAACTATATTTTACTTATAGAAAACTTTTCCTGTATTCAGTGCTATTCCATTACTCACAGTCATGTCCTCCTGGCCTGTTCTATACAGTTGTCACCCCACTACATCCTTCACTTTCTGCACTTCCAGTGAGTTCTAATTTCTGATGGTACCAGATAGGAGAATACTAGGCTACCAAATCTTAGTCCCTGTATGCAAGCTGAAAAAGAAAAATTCTCGGGTGATTGTTGCCATCTTCACCCACCTCTCATCCCTGCATTGTTAGAGCTTGCACCTTTTCAGCAATTCAAAAAAACCCAAACACTTCAAATGTTTAAGGACAACATATTTAAAGCACATTTAATGGGACATTTAGACAGTAATACTAATAAATGAATAATTAATAATCCTGCATCTCAAAAAAGGCCTGAGATGAAGTTGGGCCAAGCATCCACGATTATTTATTAAAACCTTTTAACTCTGCAAATTGGGTAAAAACAAAATTCTCAAGAACAGTCTCTCATAAGGTTTTTTCTTTCAATCAGACCTGGACAGGAACTTTTCTTGAAGTGAAAATACTTTACTTTTATTCCCAAGTAAAGAATATAGTGCATACCTTCTATATCACACAAATTGTTTAGTTCATGTCCAGCTTTATGTAAAGGCTCAGTTTTTATTTCATCCAGTCAGTTGACACACCCCTAATGCTAAGTGCATTATTATTACTTATTATGTTAACACTGGAAAGTCAAACCAGGATTCTATTGTAGTAGGCACTATACATATGCGAAAGACAGTCCATCTCAAAGAGTATATATTGCCTTCTTTCTATAAAGAATCGTCCTGACCTGATCAAACTATTAATGACAAATAAATAATCTGTCAAATTTTAGCCCCTTTTTCTCTGAATCATTTGTGAAACTATTCTCTTTTTTGTAAATGTATTCATAAATATTTTGCCAATTAATTCAGATAACCTATGGGTTGTTCACTCCGTTCAGCTATTTGCTGTTCCCTCTTCATGTGTATGATTGGTTTTCCTCCCTGACTGAATGTTTTTAAACAGGACAATATTGAATAAGAAAGAGTGACGGCTAAATACTCTTGTTCCTGCACAAATACTGTGGATTTTATACATATATGGGTGCAGTCATTCCCCAAACATTCCTATGAACATAAACCTGTTTGTGTGAATGATCACAAACAGCAAATCAAAAGAGGTGTGATCAAGGCTGAGCTGCTCAACTCTTTGGAATCTGAATGATCTTTGCAAACTCTGCATTTGCCATGTTCAGTCAGTTTTACCTATCTTGAAAACACTGTACTGGGGCTATTAATGTCAAAGAAACTTACCATGTTTAGTAAATACAGCGGCTGTTTCAGTAAATGAACTAATAGTTAATTTTAAAAACATTGTTGTAATCCTAAAGGATTTACTCAAAAAATTCTCAGCTCAAGCTGGTTTCTACATTACTGGTCTGAAGCATATTACTGTAGCTTCATTAAATGCAACTAAGAATTAGAGGAATTAAACAAAATATTCTACTGCCTCCACAATCACAGTCTGGCTCTTAAATTTAGAATCACCTCAGGTAAAACCCTGGACTCATTGATTTCAATGGCAAAACTCCCTTTGACTTTAGTAGGGGGCATGATTTCACCCCTGGTATTTTACCCTAGATCTACCCCCATTGAAATAAGTGACAAAACTCCCATAGGAACAGGAGCAGGCTCCCTTTCATCCAATGTCAGTTTGACCGATTGTTTCTTTTCTTTGCGTGCCCCTGGGAATGTATTAAGTAACATTCAAAACAAATTCTAGATTGTGGTCAAAGCTTAAGTTGTACTATTGTCCTGTGATAAGCTTCTTTACTTCATGCACAGTATAATACTGGGGAGCCAAAATAGGGGGTAAATCTTTGCAGGCAGATTGAACGAGTGATGTCTAAGGACAGAGAGGCAGTGAGTTGTTGATTCAAAGTGGTGAATAAGCCTTTTTGGACTTAAAGTATCTAGGCTCAAACATCCATTCACCTGTGAGATTTATACCCAGAAAAAGACTCAGATGTTCAGAAAAAAGTGCTCTCTTTCCCCCCCCCCCACTGTTTTGACCCCCTTTGGTGGGCTAAATAAGCTATTAAATTAAAATTGAAAACTTTGAGATGAAAAGACTTGTAAGGTCCTCAGGTCTAGGCCTGTCAATGCAGGGTATATTTTCCAGTGATTTGTTTACTTGGAATGTTTAAAATAAGAGTAATGGGGATTCCAACTTGCCTCAGGTGCTTATTTCACGGTTTAACAGACCTCACTCAAAGAAAGTGTTCAGCTATAAGCATAGGCAGGAGAGTTTTGTTGAGAAACAGTGAGGGGGGAAGAAGAACATGGAGGATAACATGGAAGCTGGAGAAAAGAAAATTATTTTAGGAAGGAGGACAGGTGACAATACCCAAAATATACTGGAGGGTGGGAATGGAAGCAGAGACAGGAAGGGTGAAGATTATAAGAAAAATATTCTCATCATCAAACCTCATCCAGATAGATTAAGAATGCAATACGAAGACACAGACAGCACACAGGGAGAAGCTAGTCCTCTGCAAATTATGTCAGAGTCACATTTCCTTCTCTGATCTCCCCTGGCTCCAGGTACAAAGAAAGTTACTGCAGCCTTTATGAAATGGACCTTAGTTCTATACCTTGTGCTGACTCAGCTCCTCTGTCTGGTGCATTTGGGAGGTAGAGTCAAAACTCCAACTACTCCTTGCCTTTATTTCTGAAAAGAGCTTGGCTCCTATGAAAAAGTATTCCTAAACGAAAGAGAGGGGTTCTAGTAAGTAATCACTTAATGTTCTGAATGAATTCTACTCATGACTCATTACTTCACACTCCTTGGGCAATAAACCTACTGCTACTTTTGCTGCAGTGGATATCAGAGGTATAAAAATGTCATTAATACATCTTGGTAGGAATCTATTCTTTGGAAAACAGCAGATTAAGAGAACATCTAAAGTATGAGATTATGCAGCTATACAAAATTCGGAAGGAAAAAAGAGGACAGCTGTAGCAGGTTTATTTCAGCTATTGTCAGAAACAAGGAAACAGTTTCGAAAAGGCTTGGGAAGGGCCAAAGACAGGAGAAAGGGGCAGACTGGTTGACTCAAAAGTTATCAGTGTTTGATAGTTCAGGCTGTTCAGTTGCCAATTTAAAATGAGAATCACAGCCCATCTCCTAATAGACAGATGTGTACAACATAAGAATTACCTACACTAATTGGCTCTGTACCTTGTCTTAGTGGACAGGCAAGTGTTGAATGGAGACTGAATCCCCTTCCTCCCCATTGAGGTGGTATATAAAGATGAGAGCTGAGGAATCTGATGTCTCCAAAGCTTCCAGGTATGCAGAGATAAAGCACCTGTTGTTAGCCCCTTTCATTGGGAGTAACTTATTCTCTGTTGCAGGGCTGGACAACTCTGATGTTTAATTGGAGCCATGCCCCCGCCAATTCATTGACCTCCCCACCCCCGAGTTGTAGAAATGGAGCTGCACAATATTTACAAGCAAATCTAAATTGTCTCTAATATGCATATCAATACCAATAAATATTAATAAAAGAGAATAAAGGAATGAAACAATACTATCCAGTAGAGCTGATCAACATCTTTGTAAAAAAAATGGAGGTACATGTTAAACTAAATGTCTGCTTTAAAAAAATAATCCATCTGTAACCATTTCATAATGAGGGGAAATGCCCACCTTAACCTGTGTTTTTTTTTTTAACTATTCACCCTCACCTTCCCATCCCCCACCCCCACACTAGAAAAGTAGGGGAAAGTTTTTAAAAAGTTTGAGTTTCAAAAGTGAAAAGTGGCTCTTTCACTTATGAGTTAGTGCTGAAAGTGCGATACCAAAAGAAATAATACTTTCACTTTCAAAAAATTAATATTTTCTCACTTTACCATCTCTCTTTAAATGGGAAGAAAATTGCACAAAGTAACACTGATTTTTTTCAATGGAAAAGTGAACGTTTTTTTTTTAAACCATAACTTTCTAACTTTTTTATTTTCCCCTTCCTTCCTCTAATGGGGGGAAGGGGCAAGGAGAAGTAATTTAAAAATTAAGAAAAACAAAAATTCATACTGAAAATTTCACAAAGTGTCATTTTGATTTTTTGGGGGGGGGTAAAAAAAGTTTTCATGTGAAATTAAAAAAAAATGGTTTTGCTTTCATTGAAATTTTTCAGGGGAAAAATGAGTTATGATCAGCTCTAATAACAAGAATGGTAGTGTTAAATTAATCTAATGTAGTTTAAATTTGTAGGCCTATATGCATTCAAGTCAAATCATCCTTTTATCACTGTTCTTGAAATCAGGAAAGGTTACTGAAATATACAAGAAATCAAAATTTCTTTATACACGTCTCTCACAGAACAAGTTAAGGAACCATGTTATATTCTTGGCCCAACTTTCATTCATTTGTGGGGGCAGGAGGAATAGTATGGGGAAAATGTACATGTACCTTTGTAATTATGGTATTTTGTTAACCTAGTGTTGTGCTTGTAAATCAATATCTAGTGGTTTTAAATTGAGTGTTTTCATGTGTGTTTTGTAAGGCTGCAAAGGTCTATAGAGCTTTGGCTATTACACAACCCAAGATAATTAGGAGACTGAACAATTTATACCTTTAGAAGTTCTTTTGTAGTTAAGGTGTATGATGGTGCAGTTATTTTGTTAATGCTCATATTCAGTTTTAGTTTTCAAAAAGGATCGCAGTAGATGTTATCTGGCAACGATAAAAGTGTCATTGCAGTGTGTATGGCATCTCAGCATACATATTTTGGAGAAATTAAATAGTTACTAACCAAGTGCCCAAAGAAAGTGAGCACAGCCTGAAAAGGTCAGAAGGGGTTGGAATAAGTTCCATCAACTGCAATTTCTATTTCACTTTGATGTGATGGGGCTCACTCATGGAAACTTTATCTCACTTGTTAACACTTATTCAAACAGTGGGGCCTGCATGCTATTCTCCAATAATTGAGGAAGACACCCAATGCAGTTTCTCCTTTATTTTCCACCCAGGGTGAAAGACAGATGGGTGCCTTTTTCCCATTAGAAGTGAGTCACTGACCACCACCTGAAACTCAGAAGAGAGCTGCAGGAAAAAGCAAGACAAGGATGAATATATATTTTTGTAAAAACCAAGCATGTAGGGACAAAATTAGAATGGTCAAGGAAAAAAAATGAAATTAAACTAGAGACAAAGGGTAACAAGAAAACATTTAACAAATACATGAGAAGCACGAGAAAGACCAAGGCAGAGGTGAAAGTAAGCCGGTACGGGCCGAATGGCGTACCGGTAAGAAAGTGGCCGAAGCATTCAGTACAAATGGTTAAATGGGCTAGGTTTAACTATAGTAATCACAGCCGACGTTAAAGCACTGCCACGGCAGTGCTTTAATGTGGCTGTGAAGTCGCGGCTCCAGCGCTGGGAGAGAGCTCTGCCAGCGCTGTAATATAACCACCTCTGTGCGGTGGGCGGGGGT
Source organism: Macrochelys suwanniensis (assembly GCA_033296515.1). NCBI lineage: Eukaryota > Metazoa > Chordata > Testudines > Chelydridae > Macrochelys > Macrochelys suwanniensis. The sequence continues at coordinate 32,965,912 of CM065784.1, read as the reverse complement.
GTGTGTGTGTGTTTTTTTCAACCCCTGAGCGAGGAAAGTTTCAGTGCTGTAAGTGGCAGCGTAGACTGTGCTACAGCGCCGGTAGCTATTCCCCTCATGGGGGTGGTTTTATTACAGCACCAGGAGAGCTCTCTCCCAGCGCTGGAGCCACGACTACACAGCCATGTTAAAGTGCTGGAGCGGCAGCATTTTAACGCTGGCTGTGTAGACATACACTTAAAGGTACTACCTTTAATACTCTAGAATAAAACTAGCAGACAGCTACTGTATCAAAGTCATTTATAATGGAGATATGCCTTATCTCATAGAACTGGAAGGACCTTAAAAGGTCATTGAGTCCAGTCCCCTGCCTTCACTAGCAGGACCAAGTACTGTCCCCTAACAGATTTTTTTGCCCCAGATCCCTAAATGCCCCCCCTCAAGGATTGAACTCACAACCCTGGGTTTACCAGGCTAATGCTCAAACCACTGAGCTATCCCTCCATGTGTAGGAGTAGAGGTGGGAAGCAGGGTTGTGATACAACCGTATCTATAAGAAATTTAAGTTACTTTCACCCCTGGACCAAGGATAGGGTAGGCCAATTGTCTTTCCCTCCTTATTAACAGAAAATGCAGCAATGGCTCAAGTGCTAAATGCCTGTTTTGTTTCAGACTTCACCAAAATAGCAGCAATTGGACGACTAACAGTGAACATCAGTGTAAATGGAGTAGGATATGAGGCTAAAATAGGAAAAGAAAAAGTTAAGTATTGCTTAAATAAGTGAGATGTCTTCAGGTCCATGGGGAAGTGGGGGCGCTAATGAAATACTTCCTGGAGTACCTAAGGCACTGACTGAAGAGATCTTTGAGCCATTAGCAATTATCTTTGAGAACTCATGGAGGATGGGAGGATGGAGATTCCAGAGGACTGTAAAATATAGAGGAAATATAGTGCCTATCTATAAAAAGAGGAATAAGGACAACCCGGGAATTATAGTCCAGGCAGCTTAATTTAGATATCCGGAAAGATAATGGAGCAAACAGACAACAAATTTGTAAGCATTTTGTTTTTTCCTAAGTGATAAGTAAAAGTCAACATGGATTTGTCAAGAACAATCATGTCAAGCCAACCTAATATCCTTCTTTGGCAGCATAACAAGACTTGTGGATAGTGGGGAGGCAGTAAATGTGATATATTTCAATTTTAGTATGGCTTTCAATACTGTCTCACATGATCTCCTTGATTTCCTTTTTTGACAAGGTAACTGGTTTGGTGGATAGGGGGAAATGCAGTGAACGTAATACACCTGGACTTTAGCAAGGCTTTTGACACAGTCCCACATCACATTCTCATAAGTAAGCTGGAAAAATGTGGTCTTGGTAGAATGACAATTAAGTGGATATATAATTAGCGAAACAACCACAAAACAAAGAGTAACTATTAATAGAATGATGTCAGATTGGAAGAAAGGGATCGGTTCTGGGTCCGGTGTTATTTAACATCTTTATTAATGACCTCGATGTAAGATCATACTGATCACATTTGCAAATGACTCAAAGCTGGGGGAGGGGTTGCAAACAACTTGAGGATAGAACTAATATTCCAAGGGATCTTAAGTTGGAAGTTGGAGAACTGGGCTATAGAAAACAAAATAAAATTTAACAAAGACCAATGTAATATGCTACAACTAGGAAAGAAAAAACAAATGGTTTGGCAACAGCACTGCTGAGAAGGATATGGGAGTTGTGGTGGCTCATAACCTCAACATGAGTCAACAATATGATGCTATTGCAAAAAAAGCAAATGAAATTGTGGGTTGCATTAACAGAGGCCTAGCATGCAAGTCATTGGAGGTGACAGTACTTCTCTACTTGGTGCTGGTTAGGCCTCAGCTGGAGTTCTGTGTCCAATTTTGGTCACTGCTGTATAGAAAGGATGTAGAGAAACTAGAAAGGTACAGAGATGAGCAACAAAGATGATCAAAGGGATGGAATGCAAGCCATATGAGCAAAGGCTGAAAGAATTGAGTATGTTTAGTTTGGAAAAGAGGAAATTAATGGGGGTGGGGGGAAGCATGAAAGACTGGCCTAAAAAAATATGGCAATAGGTTCACACTACAGCATAGCAGATTTAGATTAAATCTCATGAAAGATTTCCTACCTGTAAGAACAGTAGGACAATGGAACAAACTGCCTAGGGACATCATGGAAGTTCCTTTATTGGAGGTTTTCAAAAAGAGGCTGGATAGCTATCTGTCTTGAATGGTTTAGATACAACAAATCCTGCATCTTGGCAAGAGGTTAGACGATATGATTATATAACCCTATGGTTCTGTGATTCTGTGATCCTCTCATAAACCAACGAGGGAAATATAGCCTAGATGAACCTACTATATGGTGGGTGCACAACTGGTTGGAAAAGCATACTCAGAGAGTAGTTATCAATGGTTCACAATCAAGCTGGAAGGGTATATCAAGTAGCATCTTTCAGGAATCTGTCCTCGGTCCAGTTTTATTCAATATCTTTATAAATGATTTGGATAATGGTATAGAGAATAAACTTATAAAGTTTGCAGATGATACCAAGCTGGGAGGGTTGAAAAATCTTTAGAGGACAGGATTAGAACTGAAAATGATCTTCACAAACTGGAGAAATGGTCAGAATAGGATGATATTAAATAAGGACTAATGCAAAGTACTAGAGTTAGGAAGGAATAATCAATTGCACAAATACAAAATGGAAAATGACTGCCTAGGAAGGAGTACTACAGAAAAGGATCTGGGGGTTAAAGAAGATCACAAACTAAGGGCTTGTCTACACTAGCTGCCAGATCAGCAGGCAGTGATCGATTCAGCGGGGGGTTGATTTATCACGTCTAGTATGGATGCGATAAATCGACCACTGAGTGATCTCCTGTTGACTCCGGTACTCCACCAGAACAAGAAGCACAAGTGGAGTTGATGGGAAAGTGTCAGCTGTTGACTTACTGCAGTGAAGACAATGCGGTAAGTAGATCTAAGTATGTCAACTTCAGCTACACTATTCACATAGCTGAAGTTGCGTATCTTAAATTGACCCTGCGCAGTATTGTAGACAAGCCCTAAATGTGAGTCAACCATGTAATACTGTTGCAAAACAAAACAAAACTCTATTATCATTCTAGGATGTGTTAGCAGGAATGTTGTAAGCAAGACACAAGAAGTAATTCTTTCACTCTACTCAGCACTGGTAAGGCCTCAATTGGAACATTGGGTCCAGTTCTGGCCACCACACTTTGGGAAAGAGGTGGATAAACTAGAGAAAGTCCAGAGGAGAACAAAAATTATTAAAGTTCTAGAAAACATGACCTGCAAGGAAGATTGAAAAAAATGGGTTTGTTTCATCTGGAAAAGAGAAGACTGAGGGGGGAACATGATGCAGTCTTCACATATGTAAAACATTATAAAAAGAGGAGTATGATAGGTTTGTTTTCCTTAGCCACTGAGGACAGGACAAGAAGTAATGGATTTAAATTGCAGCAACAGAGATTTAGGTTAGAGATTACAAAAAAACCTCTTAACTGTAAGGATAGTTGTGAAAGGGACACTCACCACCTGAGTACTTTCTGGTGTCTGGGTGTGGTACAGCAATCTTTTCCCCACTCCTGACAGCCCCTGTAGATTGCAAACCTGGCTCAGCCCTCTAGTCAAGTTACACGGTCAACCTTTCTGGAGTAGGAAAGAGTTCAATGAACTTTTAACCTCACTAAGGGCTTCAGCCCCATCTCTGAGCCCTTAAATCCAGAGCTTCATTTGGACAACTAAAAGAGCCTTTTCCCCTTCTTGGGTCTTAGGCCACTTCACCAGTGACCTCTGGGAGGAAACCTGGACCCACCCACTATTCCCGGTTCCAACCTAGTGACCCTATAAATAGCAGCCACATACTGCTTCCTTTAATTAGTTGCTACTACATTCTCTGGTCCTCTTTCCACCAGGTCCCTTTATCTTCACCCATTACTTTAGGATTAGCATTCTCAGGCCCTCTCTCTGCTAGGTTTAGCAGATGCAGCCCATCAAGTTCCTAGGGCCAGAGAGGAGCAGTATCATCCCTCACCTCTCAAGTCCCAGCCAGAAACTATCTTGCTAAGTTAGCAAGTATCCTGCAACTCTTTTTATCTGAGCCTGCTGGGCCCTGATTGGCTGCTTCCATGCAGCCTTTCTAGGCAGGCCTGGAAGACCCATTTCTACTGCTCCTTCCTGGTGCAGGCTGTAGTAGGACTGCAGGGCCTCCAGCAGGGGGCAACAAGGGGCCAAATACATCCCATCACAGTAGTTATGCAATGGAATAAATTACCTAGGAAGATTGTGGAATCTCCATCATTGGACACTTTTAAAGGACAGGTTAGACAAACACCTATCAGAGATAGTCTAGATAATACTTAGTTCTGCCTCAGTGCAGAGGTCTGGACTAGATGACCAATCAAGGTCCCTTCCAGTGCTACATTTCTATGATTTTTTAACCAAAGTCTTTTGCTGCTTCCCTATTCACCATTGAAGTGCGGCTCATTAAGGCCCCAATACAGCAGAATACTTAAGCTTGTACCTAATTTACTTGCTTAATTGTAACAGAGGAGTAGTCCCATTGAAAGTTAAGCACACGTTTAAGTGCTTTGTTGGATTAAGGTCTAAATACTAGAGGTGAGAGAAATTTGGAATATCCATCACATGGAAAATTTCAACATTTGTTTTCGTCCCAAATCAGGATGAAAAGTTGAAATATCTTTTTTTTCCCCATGTAATGGAAATTTTGAAAACATTCAATTTAGAAAAGTGGAAATGTTTTGTTTCAACATTTTTGACTGAAATGAGAAACATTTTGACATTGCCCAAATCAAAATGTTTCATTTCAGTTTGTTGAATTTTGAACTTCCCTGAAATACTTTGAATCAATTCAACATTTTTCCCCATTGTGGCACATTGTCTCCTGGGAGATATAATTCAGGAACCTGATGCTCCTATTTTTCCCTCTGAGCTTGGCTCCCTGGTTGTCTATAATGATTCACCCAGAGTAATATTCTCCATGATGTCCCACACACCACGCAGAGTTTGGTCAGAGGGCAATTTGCATTGCATTATGAAAGATTTAATCCTCCAAGGAGTGTGATCTATAGGAGAGAAAGAGGGTTCAAATTATAGCTCAAATAAGGCAATGTGTTGATGAAGAAATTAATTTTAATGTTTTATTGAATTGATTTGAAACTAAACATTCTGAGTTAGTTCAAAAAATGTAATATTCTAGTTTGGGTTGAACTGATCCAAACCAAAATATTTTTTGATTTTTCTGACAGAAAATGCAGTTTCCACAAAATCAAAATTTTCTGCAGGACACTCAGTTTTGCTGTAATTTTTTAATTTTCAATACAGAAGATCATTCTAATGGAAAATTCCCAGTGAGCTCTACTGAATACTTCGATAGTTAGCAACATTCTCCCCTTCCTACATTTTCTCTGTAGACATACACATTGTGGGCCTGACACTACTGTCTTACATGGATATGATTCCATTCACTTAACTAAAGTTACTCCTGATTTATGTTGGTATAAGTCATAGGAGAATCCAGTTGCAAAAAACTGATCAAGTTTCATATTTGTCCATTACATCATTCTTTCCTTTGCTTAGTATTGATTTTAGCTCATCTTTCTCATTTTCTCAAACTCCTAGAAGTTCCTTCACTGATTTTATATGCCTTTTCCACAACATCTCCATTTTCTTTCTCTTTATTCAAATTGGAATTTCATGCCAGAGTTTTTAAATTAAGTGAAATCTCTTCTCTAGCACACTGCTACCTAGTGTAAAGCCTGCTTAATACACCCTAGTAGTTTTGAACTCAAAGGCTAATATACCATCTGCATAAGAGGAGATGATCTAGGCTACTTCTCATCACAGAGGCATTCCAGTGCTTCGGGAATCCAAAACGAACTTCAATATACTTTTGGGCCATTTAACAGTGATTCTCTAATAATACTCTTTTCCTTTCTTCATTTGCACTGGAAAGATCTTTGAGAAGATCAGTTGTGTCAATCCTGTTTTATATCTCTTCCTTAAAGTCACCCAGTAAATCTATAAAACCTCCTTTCACAAAGGTCTCTGCTTTCCCCCACAAATTAAAAAAAGGAAATTACCCACCACCCTAAAATATCCTTTGTCCTTCATGTCATATTGCTTGCCTTATTTCCCAGAAATAAGTAAAGTATCTTTTTTTTTATATGGCCCATAGTCTGGGCCACATTCTTCACTATTGTATTGCGTCCTCAATTAAGATCACTTGCGTCTTCTCCTCTGATGTATCCCTTTCAGTGCTTGCCTTTCAATCACTGGACAGGCTATTATTGCTGCCGTTTGCTTTTTCATCTGTTTTATCTTGTAGCTTCATATACTGCTGGTATGTACGTTGAGTGTATCGGTAATTGTTTCTGTTCTATTTTCTTTCATCCTTCTATATATCTGACCCATCCTTTGTCTCAATCTGCTAAGCCTAACTCAACAGTGCTTTCCTTTGTGAATTATCTGAAGCCTTTTCCCATGTTTCTCTCAGGAGCGTCAGTAACTATCCAGCTCCTTCCACCATTTCCTCCAGAATAGAAAGCAGCTATCATTTTGTTTGAGCTCCATTCAGAAACAGGAACATTGCACATCTGAATATGGCTGCATTGCTTTCATTAGCCTTCCTATGCCCCCACTGAGGTTTCTTACTTCTCGTAATTCCTTCTTTTTTTGTGGGAGCCTGTGTGGATCTTGGTCAACAGGAACTCACCTGTTTGATGCCCATTATATGTGACTAGACTCCAGCCCCTGTTTACAACCATTCCTAAATCCTACCTAGCTCAGCACAGAGGTCCCAAACAAATCAAAATCTGCTCAGAAATCACTCCAGTTTATCAAGCCAGCACATCACCTCCTTCCTGTTTGCTATTAATTAAGTAAACTCTGATTGCTTAGTTGATTGGTTTTAGTCCTCACCACAGTGAGCCACACAAAACCTAACTGACAACTCAGATCAATCCCTTTTTTCTGAAGATTCACTCTGCTTCTTACTCACTCTGCTGCTGCCTGGCTGCAAATGCTCCTTTTCTCTCTTGCTATAAATTACATTTTGCCAGATATGTATGGGGGGTTAGCTATAAAATAAGCAATAGGACAGCAGAAGATAAGGTCACCATGAGGAAACATTTATAATTAGAGCAGGTCAGAAAGATAGGAAGAAAATTAATAAAATGCATAAGAAAATTCATAATCTGAAAATGTTTGACTAGCTGTAAAAATGGAGGAAAAATACAAAATGTTGAAAACCACAAAATGTTACAAGGTACAACTAGACAGTAAAAATAACAGGTATTTAGCAGTCAGTGGTGTCACATGTAGATGTTGACACTCACATAGGCCAAACTCTGCCTGCCCCAATGGAGAGGGAGTGGGAGTGCTGGAAGGGAGAATTTGCAGCAAGTCCTTTTGTTACTAGAACTACCATGTACAGTTTAACAAGAGACTGTAACCTCAGTCCACATCTCTTAAGCAGTCACTCTAGACCCATCAATGCGAATTCACCCTTAATGTACTGACACTGACTTCAAACGGGACCTAAACCTGACTTTTATGTGTTTATACACTAAGGCCTTGTTTATAAGCTCAGGTCTAGCTATCCCAGAAGACCCTCCTAGTGTAGATGTAGCTTCCATCAGGAAAAAAAAAGTATTTTTGATGGTATAACTTATACTGAAATAAAAAGTATCCAGTATAACCGCATGTATAATAGGGCTTTTTCCAGTACAGAAATGTTTCAAAAAATTACACACCCCTGCTCAACCTTACTATGTTGTCAAAAGTTTCTAGTGGCTTCAGAAACAATTACAAAATAGACCTGGCTTCAGAAACAATTACAAATGATTGCTCTCACAATGTTTGTTCCAGCATCGCCATGCTCTAAAATTTAGCGCTTTACAAAAAGATCAAAATCAAATTCCAGGAAAGAATGAGTGACAGAGTTCAGAGGCCCTGTCAAAACACCAGGAGTTGCAGGGCTAATTAGCAGCAGAGAGATAATTCTCTCCTCAGCTCTCCCACACCTGTACAAGATAGAGTCCTGCACAGGACTCATGGCCTAATTCAGCACCCAGGGAGAAACCAGAGATCCCAACAGCAGTTGCTTGTGGGCTGGGTTATAAATTGAATTGGGCTTTTTCCGCTCAAGCCTCTATGTACGTGAAAGCCTTTTGATCTAACCTGCCCACACAAACACATTAAAATAAGGGACTGAGTGGCACGAAGGGGTCAGAAAGCAACCAGATCTGATCAGTGTGGGAGAGGTCTCATGTGAAACAGAGCTGTCATACCCGGCTTCTGCACCATTGACCTCACTCTGACCCAGCACAGGGGCAGAGAGAAGAAATGGACAGAACGTACTGTGCTCTAGTTATGCTCTGCTGACAGTCAGTATTCAAGTAACCTATGCTGAGGCTCAGGAAACCCCAGATTTGGCCCCCACTCTCTTTTACAGTAAGCTAAATATTTGGAGAGAAAAATTGCTTGGTCAAAGACTTGTTTTGTTGCTTAGCCACATGGTCTGTTCTACCAGCTTACCTTTGCCTGCCGGTTTATGAAGGACATTATGAGAAGGGATCAAATTGTGGATGTTAGATTATCATCCATGTACCTTAGAATTATGATTTCAGGATACTGCAAGATGATTGGAGTGGGATTATTCTACAAAAACACAGGCTCTGTCAAAAAACAAAGTTGAAAAATGCAAGTCAATCCAAATTATTGATACACTAAGGAATGGAGAAATGCAAAAGAAGCATGTCTCATTGAGGACAGCACGGAATTAACAAGTGAACAAATTTAAAATTCAAAAAGATCTATGTTATTTCCCGCTCTGAAAAAGCCAATAAAAAACTCTACGGACAAATACAGGAACTAATAGCTGTGCTAAAATGATATTACACAATGAAAAAATTAACAATCAGAATCAATTCAGAATGAAGTTGGAAGACTGAAATTTGCACGGCTTACAACATAGTTTATAAATACTAAAATTCCAGCTATGGAAAATAGAATGTAAGCTCTTAAATGAGAATGCCAATGTATGCTAGAAAGGGAAGAAAACAAAATTGTCACGAAATATGAAGATCTGATGATTAATGCTTTGAGAAATTGGTAATACCCACCTGGTAAGAAAGCACTGAGTGTCTAGGGAGAGTTTAATTACCAAAACCATAAAAAAAATTAGGACAAGAAAAAACCCTACAAAAATATTAGAGAAAATAGAGTTGTTGTTTCATAACTGTACAGCTTTTCTCTCCACGGGATCATTCTTGTAACCCAGCATTGACATGATGTTTACACTCCAATGTGTACCTTCCTTAAAGGAAGGTATTATTAATCCTATGCAGTATTTCTCTCTTTCTTTTGCTCTCTCTCTGCATATCTGTATGTGTATTTTTAAAGTAATGAAGATGGGGTCAAATTGGAAATTTCAGAATCAGACAATTTTTAACAACCTCAGATTAGGGGTGTTTGTGGTGTTGTTTTAGATTTGCAGGAAAGAGGTCTAAGAAAAGGATATTGTTGGGCCTTAAGTGATTTGATTGTATGTGCACAAATACAGTCCTGTTTTATAAAACACCATAAACTGTCATAAAGAAATGGCCCAAAAGACTACAGCTTGCAGTGTATTACAACAATGTTATGAACTATTATTGTAGCATATGATAGCATCTGTTTTACAGAAGGACAGAGAAACATCACAGATGTTTAAAATGCTACAATATATCTAGGGCCAAAAGCCCTGATATATGAAATACTGAGATTCAAACTCTTGAAATTTAGAGGTCCACAACCATGTAAAAAAATCTGTACGCTAAAGTGCACTCATAATTGTGCATGCATAACAGGAATTTCACATGTAAACCAGTAAATGCATCTGCTAGTGTCCTAACAAGCAACTTTTGTGTGTGTTGACCCCTTTTGCAAATCCAGCTGGAACTGTGCATACAATGTCAGGTGCACTTTTTACACATGCATGTTTGTGGCTCTTGGGCCTCCACCTTGAAAGTTTGGCCCTTAAATTTATTCCACAATTTGTGCATCGTTTTAGATTTCACAGTTACACTATAGGAGGAAAAATCTGGGGGTAAATGGTACAAAAATATAAAGTAAACACTACCAGCTGCACAGGTATATACACATAGATGGATACCCAGCATCCTTCAGAGATGTTACATGGGATTTAAGGGAAATAAATGTTTAGTTAAAGAGGTGGAGGGGGCCACTAAAGCAACTGTATTGTACAGATGGCTCACTAGCAGCATATGTGTTTGCTTATGTGGCATACAGGTGTCCAATTACATATTTGTTAGCTAGGAAACTATCCAGCAGCCAGGTGTTTGTGGAGGGAGGTAAACAAGCGCTATTGTTGCAATGAGAGAAGGAGAAAAAAACTCATTCATTGTCATTACCTTATCTCAGGGACTGAGCAAGAACCATTCATTTCTCTTCCCCTCCCCATCTCCCAACTGTGAGTCGTTTTCCAAGGTTACGACCATCACAACGAGAGGAGAGTTTTCTTTGCCTGGAAATATATGGTATTGCACAGGCACAACCACAGCAGTGCATTAGTCCATCAAACCTGCTACATGTTCTTACTTCATGATGTCTGCAACTGCTGCTTCTTGTTCTGTGGGGAGGACAAAGAGCGAGTGGGAATTTGGTGACACTCAGTAGCATCACTGCTTTTCTCTGACTGACAACAGCCCTGAGACTTTGCTGTTCCTCAGTAAGTTGTTGCACCCTTCCCCAGAGAAAATGTACATAACAGCAACACAGTATCATGGCTCTCTAAATGAAATTGGACTGATGTTCCAGAGTGCAGAGAGGCTGTGAGAATAGGGCCCTTGGTGATGCCCCCCACCCCCTTCATGACATTTTATGTTTCTATCATAACTGAATTAGATAAGTATAATCCTATGGTGCTAAGTAAGGAAACTTCATGGAGATTTAGGAAATCGGAAAAAATGTATATGAAAAATTGTGACTTTAAGGTTATATTAGTGGGTTGTGGACATTGCATGGAAATTAAATCCATGTCCAGCGGATCTATAGAGAATCTGGGAGGACAATTACACTACAGTATGTTGGGCAGTAGGAAGCCAATATTTTGAAGTCAGCATTTGATGTTCTGAAAGAGGCAGAGGGAGAAAAGAATTTGGGAAAGATCTCAAGTGGCAATGCAAACAATACAAATGATCAATAATGTATGCTATTATGACTCTCCATTTTGCATATTCTACATAAGATTATCCTTAACATCCTTGTTTCTGCTTCAGTCAGTGAAAAGCAGAACAATTACACCATTCCCAAATGAAACTTATGAAACCTTTAGGGCATACATATGTCATGAGAGATGGTCCTAAGGAGAGATTCGGTCAGAATGGCCACTTGCTTGATACACACAGTTCACCCCAAGGGCATACAAGTTTCCCCATAACAAACAGACACACACACATCTGTATGCCTACTGAAACTACTCATGCTAGGATAGCAAGCTAAGTGAGGTTTTGCAAAATTGGGGCATCACTGCAACAAATTTAAAATGAGGCACATAGGTGGAGGATACATCCCATACATTGCAGTCAACATTCTGTGTGTAGAGTCATCATCTGGACACTGCTGACCAATGTCAGAATAAAATAGAGCACTGAAATGTACTGTGATTTTGTCCTTTGCTGATTAAACCCTCTCGTCTGTACCCAAATATGAAATCAATTTTAGAGTATTGTGTCCAAGAACAAAAAAGCACATGAATTGTAGATTTCAGTTGCTCAGTCTGTGTCCCCTCTATACCCTCTGCATATCACAATCTCTCTCCATCAAAAAAAGCCAAAAACATACCCAGCATGTTCAGAAAGAGATTATGATGCAGTGATCTCCTGCTGAAGGTTACCTTGTAATTGAGCTGAGCTTGGGGAGGTATCTTTCCCAGAATTTGATTGTGTGGCAAACATTTCCCCTGCAGCTCATGATAAGGTATTGATAAAGTGTTGTATAGGCCAGAAATGATTCAGGGCTCAGTGAGGTCTGCAGGATTAGGGGATTAGGGCCTTTAGTGGGAAAAAAAGAGTAGAGTGTTAGTTCATGGCATTCAGACTTGTAATGGAAAATTATTCAGGCTGAGTGTACTAACTCACGCTTATTGCAGTGTCTTCGAGCAATGAAGACAAGCTCTCAGAGACAACTATGAAGCAAAGTTAGTAAAGTTTTGTAGCAAAGGAATAACAGTTGATCTTAAAATATCTGGAAAGGACAACTTCAAAAGCTGTACATTTAATACATTTTAGAAGCTCTGAAAAGTGACAGTAAAAAGAGCTCAAATATCCTTTTGTTGTTTGCAGCAACCAAATATGCATACAATAAATCTTACTTTTGCAAAATTAGTTCAACCCCTACTTAGGAATAAGAGTGTATGAACAGTATTGGACATTGATATACTATTATTAAAAGCTTATTCAATGCTACTGTCGTCTCTCTGTTCCTCATGTTTGGGTTGTCAGCCTTATATTAACCCTTTGCGTATGATACATTCCTGCACAGCTAAACTGATCATTTCAAATACGGTGCATGAATAAACTCTCCAGTCAGTAAATTATACTGAAGTATAGAATAAAAGTGGGTGAACCAGTTCATTTAAAAGTAATATGATTATTGTTTAACCGTTATATTGCAGTAGCACCTAAAGGCCAACCGGGTCAGGGCCCCAGTGTGCTAGGTGCTGAACAAATGTATAATAAATGACACTTGATCACTGCCGCAAAGCGTTTACAGTCTAAAAGACAAGACGTAACACATGGATGAGGCACGCAAGCAGGCCAAGGTGGGTGCCCAGGGAGAGAGGTCACAAAAATGCAGTATATGCACAATTCCGAGCTAATCGGGAGCATCGATCTCCACCTGCCTAACTATTATCAGGTTGCAGTTTCTGTAGGCACTATGGAAAAGGTACCAGGAAAATTTGGTTAAGATCTGGACTTCCTGTTATCACCAAAAAGCAAAGAGGGCCAGGTTCTCAGCTGTGTCAGAACAATAGTCAACGAGAGGATATGCAAGGGGGATGTGCAAAGGTGGCTTGAAGCAGTCTTTACAGCTCCCAGATCCTGGGGCCATTCCATCCTTGTTCCAGCCCCTGGTGTAAAGCAAAGCTGCCTCAGGGATGCCATACATCATACTAGCAGTGAACACCTATCCTGCCCAGACACACCTCTGCACGAGTTGCCAGGAGGGAAGTGGTGTTGGAGCTGCTACAATGGTTTTATAACAGGAAGATTCCTCAGGGGGCCATTTAAGAGGGCCATGTCTTTTTTGTGCTCTCTGAACTTTCTGTGAACATTTTTGGTTTGGATTGCAGGGTCTTGGACACTTTAAGATATAAGTTGCAGAAGGAGGGTAGTGGTACTGGAATATAGAGTAGGAAGCGTTATTTAATATTTATGCCTGGGATATAGCATAAACTATACAAAAAGTTTTAAATATAAAAATCTGAGTAGAGAAAACATATTAAAACAAACATAGGAAAATGTCCTAAGCAGGATAATAAAATATATTTTAAAAGGAATATAAAATGAAATGAAATATTTGAATGACATTGACGGTGTCACTGATTTATGGGCCAAAAGCATTTGCATCCATTGCACCATAAAAATAAAATCCATCACATACTTGTATCTTTGCTGATGCAAATGGGGTTGGCAAGTTCAGCTGCAAGAATAAAGGTTCCCACTTCAGTTGAGCCTGAGCCATGAAAATCACCGGAGTCTGACATTCATCAGACTTCAAAGTAATCTGTTATGGGCCCAAACTTATTTCCTATTCCTAAGCACTTTGATGCCATAGAGGACCTGATCCAAAGTCCTTTGTAATCAATGACAGTCTTTCTAGTGACTTTGGTGGGCTTTGGAACAGACCCTTAGAAGGAAAGAAAAAAGTTTGGATTAGCAGAATAAACTACTGAAATGGGCTGCCTGAAGAATAGAAGTTTGGGTTAAAAAAATAGGCCATAAGCGGCTCTATAAGGTTTCTGGAAGCCTGGGCCAAACTTATAGGCATCTGCATTTGGCTTGTGCTTCACCTTTTATGTAAGTGGAAGATTTTGTAATCCTCTAAACACATTTTGATTTTAGGGGTCACTGTATAAAGAAATAATTATGACTGCAATAAAAATGCAGACCAATAATTACATACAATGGACTGAGGTTTGGTTAAACCCTTACATCAAATAGAACCATTAAAAGAGACTAGTATAACAGCTTCTATTGTTGTAACAATCTGAAACACTGTTTTCGATATATTAACATGATCTTCTGGCCTGTTGTTTCCAAGAGGATCTTCTCTGAGGACTAAAGCTACAGAGTCTGAAAGAGATTGACATATTGGAAAGGAAATAAAACACACATACAAAATAGTCATCATCGTTCATTTTTACCTGTTCATAGGTCTATGGATGTTTGGCTTAGCTACATATCTAAACCTTATCAGAACTGCCAGAAACTCTTGAGTCTATAAAATTGGATTAGGAATTTCATAAGAACAGGCTACCTGGAGAAAATCCTCACTCTTGAATGTCTGGTCTCAGTCAAAAAAATACACTATGAGAACAGTGTAATACAGTTGTGGTACTTTTGAGTTTGAACCAGATCAGGAACTGAAAATTCACATACCCAAACATTTCAGAACCTTAAAAGATATTTGGTTCCTGTTCAGCTGTTAAAAAAATAAGAATGAAAGTGCAGGGGGTTGGGAGGAGAACTTTATTCCGGTCAGTTCCCCAATGAATAAAAATGACTTTAATACCATTTTTATAATGTATTTATTACTATTGAGATCATAAGCTATTGCCTTTGCTTCTAGATCTTTTACCTATTCAGAATGTACTGTCCTCAAATTGAGAAAAGCCACTAAAATCTAACAGAGCAGCAGTGTATATATGTAGTTAGACCATGTTTATATATAGTTAGTAAACATGATTATTTGGAACCCAGCTCTGTCTGTGTGGTTTCCTTATATTCTTAATGTGGTGCATAGTGAAAAGACACAGTATAAGCCTATTAGTAGGTTCCCACCTAAGGAAGTCATACGAGTATTTATTGTCAGCCAGCAGGGAGTGGTAGGATGGGGGTATGGGTGAGGGTCTCCGTTTTGCGGCCAAATAATTTGGCTATTTCTATTTACTGTTTAGTATGTAATGAGCATAAAAATATATGCTATCAACTTTATCCATGGTTTATTCTTTGCAACACTACGTTTCTCTATCACATGAAAAAGTGCCATTTTATAGCTCATTCTTTTCACTGAACTTCATGTACCCAACTGGATGCGTTTGTTATAGTTTCCTTTCAATCTAAGCCTGTTCATGGAGCTTGAAATGTAAGCTCTGTTCATTCCATTATGTGCTTTTGCTAGCGTGCAATCTATCTCATGCAACAATAAATCATACCAGCACCCTTCAAAGCAGTGAAACATCAGCTACACTATTCATTCTCTGTTTAAGGCCAAATCCTGCTGCAGGGAATAAGGACACTGGCAAACTTTCTTCTACTGTAAGAATCCAGTCCATCAGAACAAGATTCCATGGGGAAACACCACTGCATACACAATGGGATGTGCTTTGTTTGCACTCCAAACAAGAGTAGCATATGCTCTTGGGACCCTTCCCCTCACAGGCAAAGGGCTAGTCCGCACTACCCGCCCGATTCAGTGGGTAGAGATCGATCTTCTGGGATCGATTTATCGCGTCTCATCTGGACACGATAAATTGATCCAAGAAGCGCTCCCCCGTCTACTGCGGAACTCCTGCTCGCCGAGAGGAGGAAGCGCTGTCGACGGGGGAGCCTGCCTGTGCCACGTGGACCCGCAGTAAGTATACTTACTTCGATCTAGGAAATGTCAACTTCAGCTACGCTATTCTCGTAGCTGAAGTTGTGTTTCCTAGATCGATCCCCCGCCCCAGTGTGGACCAGCCCCTAGAGGCTCCAGTCTGAGCCCGAACATCTACAGCTGTGGGTGTCTAATTGCAGTGTATACATACCCTACAAGGCATCCTACTTTCACACACACATATACACACACACACTTCTGCTCACCAGAGCATCAGAGGGCAGAGTCTACCCCTTTTGTATTAAGGCCATTGCCTTTGTAATTTTTTTGTAGTTATGTTATGTCCAGGTTACAAAAACGATAAAACACTTTGATGTTTTCTCTTTGGTTTGGACAAGAGACCATTTTATTGCTTTAATTATGTGAGTTCTGAAAAGCCTAGAGATTACTATTAGCACAAAAATGCTTTTGAACAATGAGCTCCCAGTCTTTGGCCCTTCTTAACACAAGTGATCCGAACTCCATGGCAACCCTCCTGAGAGAGTTGTCAAAAAATAGCAGGGAGGGCCATGTCAATCAGTGAATAACTTGTGACTGTTCTCTAAGCAGCAGTAGACAATGTAAAACTACAGTGACAGTATTCTCTGCTTACTTTTCTTGGCAGTAGCCATCATCTCTTAGTATTGTAAACATGGTTAAAAATATCCACCAGTGCAGAGCAAGATATAAATGGCCGTGGAGTGAAACATATGAGCAGACACTGTTTATCACCACTAGTTATGGGGGAAGGGCAGTATTGACATCAAATTCAGGCAGGATGTATATACAAGCTTGGGTATTTACTGAGCTGGGCTATTGGCAGAGAACCCAGGAGGAGGAAGCTGGATTCATGTTTTGATATTTAGTAACTAGACACAGATTCCTACTTAAAAACAAGCCTAAAAACCCATTTGGTTAATAGGTTCTACTCCTGACAATTCTGTATATTTGGGGTATATGTTTAGCTATAATTGTCATTAAAGATTTATTCTAAAAACCTTTACTAGCCCTTTATATCCTGTAAACTCGAGATATTTTATTCTTCAGCATAAATCAGTGAATGAGCACAATTATATTCACCTCATTTGAAGATTTTACAAGGTAATATGAACAAGTTCTACAGCAGACAGGATGAGTTTCATTGCTCAGTTAACATTTCGCTTTCTGAATCCAGCCTTACATTACAATAACTCATTCAGAAAAAGATCCCAGGGGCTGGTAATTCCAACAAGAGAGATGCATGTTTAATATATATTCTGTAAATGTGCTGCACAAGAAGATTAAAATGGGAATGCTAGAGAATCTAATGTAATCAACAACATCAGACACATTCCTGGTATTTCATAAGTGTGTGTGTGTGTATAAAGGAGTCCCTGTTATGAAATAACAAAGGTTCAGAAAGAACTTCGGATGCCCTTGCCTCCCAAATCAACTAAAAACAATGTGAAAATGGTGCAGTTTGGAAGTTCATTGTAAAGAGGAGGTGGGAACAGTAATTTATTTGTCAGTGAACCTGGAGGAACACTCCATCCTTTAAAAAAGTCCCTATTTATTTTCTTTGTTTTGTGATTTTATTTATTTTACTGATAGACTTTTCAATAGCCTCCCATCATTAGAATATTTGTGTACTTCACATGCATTAATGAATTTATACTCTCAAGACCCATGTGATTTCCATTTTAGAGATGGGGAACTGAAGCACAGAGAGATCAAGGCCAGAATTTTCAAGAGAGCTCAATGCCCATAATGGGGGACGAAATTTTCAAAGTGTTCTACACCTAGCATTTTCCATTGAGAACAACAGGACCTGCTGGCTGAAAATCTAGCCTCTTCATTTCTGGCTTGTCTATACAGAACCAGCAAAGCTCATTAGAGGTGTGGTTTGTAGAGCACTCTGACTTGCTGTGCTCTAACTGCCCCATGTGCACTCTGCAGTGCCACAAACGAGGTACCTTTCAGTTTGCACCAGCAGGGTCTACATGGGGCAGTCTTAGAGCACTCTACAAATCACACCCCTCTAATGCACTTTGCCAGCGCCATCTAGACACACTCTGAAATGTCCAAATGGGAACTGTGCTCTGCAGAAAATCAGGCCCCCATCGTGGATACAGAACACTTTTGAAAACATTGTCTTATGTGATTTACCCAAGGTCACATAGGAAGTTTGTGGCAGAGCCAGGAATAGAACCCGCATCACCGCCTGATGCCAATTGCAGTGCCTTAACTACAGGAGCGTCTTGTTCTCTGTATGATCAATAATTTCCCAGAGAGCTAATTTGTGTCCTCCTTGATATTTTACTGTGGTTTACATCAAAAGTTACTAAATGTTGCACCAATAATTTGCTATGAGAAAAAGATAGTGGGAATAAACATTATTTTGTAATGTTGCAACATAGTGCTTTATGGTACAGAACAACAAAAATAATGAGATTGATAAGGACTGTTGGCTGACTTTACATTTATCATCTGTAATATTAAGTTCAGTTTCTCTTTTATGATGACATTATTATTACTATTTGGACACAGCCAGCGTACTTGGCACTGTACAGAATAAAGGGGAAAGAAGTGCTTTGTCCTGAATAATCTTTCAAATGAGAATCCCTCATTTTCAGTCCCTATGGTTTCAGTTTGACCAGATTCTGCTTCATCTTTGAACCACTACTTGGCACACTGATGAGACAATGCAACTTTTACAAAAAGAGAGAAGAGTTATGGCCAAGGTACAGAACAGATACAGCATGCTGATATTGTTGTCAATATGGGATTGCAACCCAGCCCTGTTCACATAAAAAGACTAAGCATTTTATTATTTTGTTTTGAAGACAATGATATTAGAGTAGGATTTGGAGGAGCACATTTGCTGAAAATTAACTTGTGCTCTTAGCTGCTTTGAAGACGGGTGATGTAAGAGGTGATGTACCATTCTCCTTCCATTACCAACCACAGCTTCTTTATGCTGGTCAAGCTGACAGTAAAAATCTCCCCCTTGCTTGTTGCATATCTGCCAACATTATTTCTAGCCAAAAGAGTGTGGGAGAGACTCATTTCAATAGTCACTGAGCCAGGTGTGTGTGGTAAAGTGCACCTCCACTTAAAAGAATGCAGCTGTACTCTGCTGCAGCTACATGGCTACAATTTGGGAAGGTATGTACAGGTGCACACATGATTTCTGAAGATAAAAAGTACAGCACTATAAAGAGAAAACAGGGTAAGAGATGAAAGTTGGAAAGAAGAGGGGGCCCCTCCTCTCTTTCTGTCCCTTCCATTTTTTCTCCTTTTCTGTTTTTTCATAGATTCATAGATTCATAGATTCTAGGGCTGGAAGGGACCTCGAGAGGTCATCGAGTCCAGCCCCCTGCCCTCATGGCAGGACCAATTACTGTCTAGACCATCTCTGATAGACATTTATCTAACCTACTCTTAAATATCTCCAGAGATGGAGATTCCACAACCTCCCTGGGCAGTTTATTCCAGTGTTTAACCACCCTGACAGTTAGGAACTTTTTCCTAATGTCCAACCTAAACCTCCCTTGCTGCAGTTTAAGCCCATTGCTTCTTGTTCTATCCTTAGAGGCTAAGATGAACAAGTTTTCTCCCTCCTCCTTATGACACCCTTTTAGATACCTGAAGACTGCTATCATGTCCCCTCTCAGTCTTCTCTTTTCCAAACTAAACAAACCCAATTCCTTCAGCCTTCCTTCATAGGTCATGTTCTCTAGACCCTTAATCATTCTTGTTGCTCTTCTCTGGACCCTCTCCAATTTCTCCACATCTTTCTTGAAATGCGGTGCCCAGAACTGGACACAATACTCCAGTTGAGGCCTAACCAGCGCAGAGTAGAGCGGAAGAATGACTTCTCGTGTCTTGCTCACCACACACCTGTTAATGCAGCCCAGAATCATGTTTGCTTTTTTTGCAACAGCATCACACTGTTGACTCATATTTAGCTTGTGGTCCACTATAACCCCTAGACCCCTTTCTGCCATACTCCTTCCTAGACAGTCTCCTCCCATTCTGTATGTGTGAAACTGATTGTTCTTACCTAAGTGGAGCACTTTGCATTTGTCCTTATTCAACTTCATCCTGTTTACCTCTGACCATTTCGCCAATTTGTCTAGATCATTTTGAATTATGACCTATTCTCCAAAGCAGTTGCAATCCCTCCCAGTTTGGTATCATCTGCAAACTTAATAAGCGTACTTTCTATGCCAATATCCAAGTCGTTGATGAAGATATTGAACAGAGCCGGTCCCAAAACAGACCCTTGCGGAACCCCACTCGTTATACCTTTCCAGCAGGATTGGGAACCATTTATAACTACTCTCTGAGTAGTTATAAATGGTTATAAGGTTTTCCTTACCTTCTCATCTCTCTCTAAAGCCCCATAATTTAAATATGCCAACAGTGCTTATCTTTCAAACAGGGTACATTACAGGAATTCCAGCAAACACACTTCATTTTTACAATTCTAATGACTTAACTTTGCCTAATATTAATTATGTTAATATTCATTTGCTGAAGCAGCAGCTTTCCCTTTTATTCAGCTGTTCTTTCTACCTCAGCGGTGTCAGCAGAGCAGAGCAGTAAACCAATGGATTAGCAGTGACACTGGGAACTCCAGAGACAGAATTGTAAGGTCTGGGTTACGCTGCAGAGATGTCACCCTGTGGTGGGCCCGGTGCATAGTCATACTACCTCAAGGAAGTATAATGAGTCTCAGAGCTCCTTGATGCACAGGGGGAGCACTGTCTCCATATGTTCCCCTTCATGGATGGCTACCTCCTGTGAGAGGGAGGAACTGGCCTGGGTGTCACCTCTGCCCCACACCAACCAGCTCCAAGATGGCTTGTACGGCTAGAAATGCTAAGTTCACACAGACCTTGCACTCAGTCAACCCAAGGACTGACTGTGTTCAGACATTGCATGGGGGTTCCCTTACCTGTGCACCTGCCCAGTGGCAAGGCAAACACTCATCCTGAAATTACAGTGCAGTGGCAAATCAGCAGCAGTGGGACTGGAAGGCAATCAGTTACTTATAGATAATATGAATTCTCAGAAGGGACCCTGCTCACCTTTCCCCAAAAGGAACCAGACCCAAAGGAAACAGTTGGTTCTTCTCTGCTCTGCAAATGTGCTATATTGGTTAAAAAATTCAGTGGATAAATCCTAATCCCAGCACAAGGTCTAAGTAACTGGGCTGTGCATTGGGGCTTTCTACGGGGGAAAGGTGCAAAAGGAGGAACTTCTCCCTTCAAGGCTGTGCTTTGTAACTGTCATTGGAGTGGGGAGGGCACACAGGGGAAGGCAGAGTGTTGGATATATGTACTTGCATAGCCATCAGCCCCATCCCCACCCCTATTCTGCCTAAACCCAGCTCACAAAATTTTATTCTTCACGCTGTGACAAAGGTAGCCAGCCGATAGCCCAGCTATAAGGTGTACTGGGGGTATGGACCCCTTCTTGGATCCCAGAATTGCCCTATTTGTTCTGTGGCCAGCAGAGCCCTCCACAGGCCTGAATGAATTTACCTTCCGAATGCATGAGCTGTGTTGCACCATGTCAGCAAGTCTTGGGTCTCTCTGTGCAGAGGCAGGCAAGTAGGTCATGTATTTCGCCTGCAGGGCCTGCCTCACAACTGGTGGGTGTTATTGTCATCTTCAATATTATCATTCCCCAGAGCACCATTTCTAAAAGCAGTCTTTTAAGGAATGTAGTGGAAAGAAGTGTGTACCCACCTAGCACACACTTGGGGTCAGATTGTGGCTGGCCACTGAGCAAGCATGCAAGGGAACTTAGGTGAGGGAGGGGTAACAGAAGAATCCTCCCTCTAGCACTTAGGGGAGAGTCATAGTTTCAGTCTCTGCACTCTCTGCAGCATAGATATTTTCTCCCTTTATTTCCACATGGGGCACAGACCACCTCAGGAGGAGCATAAAGGAGAAGGGACATGCCCATCCCTCACAGCAGCCAGCACAGGCTGGTATTTGAGTGTGCCTCTCATTTGTATAGGCTCTCAGAAGCAGAGCTGTGTAAATAACCATTGTTTCAGTTCAGTGGCCAAACTGAAAAAGGATTAAAGAATTCAAGCTGAAGGGGTGTGTGTGTGTGTGTGTGTGTGTGTGTGTGTGTGTGTGTGTGTGTGTGTGTGTGTGTGTGTGTGTGTGTGTGTGTGTGTGTGACTACAAGAGAGTTGAAAAAATAATCATTTTGGGTTGAATGAAACATTCTGTTCAACCCAAAACAAAATGTTTCATTTGAGGTTTTTTTAATCTTTTAATTTTTTAAATTAAAAATAGTGAAATTTCAACACAAAGTAGCTTTTGAAACAAAGTTGAGTCATTTGTGATATTTCTGATTTTTTTTATTTCATCAAAACAATTTACCAACATTGACAGGAGCTCATGAATTGTTTCGGTTGTCCCAAATCTGCATTTTCCTGAGGCACAATCCCCCATGGAGCTTCCCCGGAGGCAATTTGTCTCCACACTGTTTTTGCATAACTCCAGTTACATAAGGAATGTAAAGAGCACACCTTGAGATGATGGATTGGAAAGGAGCTGCTGCATGATCTAGTATAACTCACTGCAGTAGCACGGGATTGCACTATACAATGATCACTTAATGTGTCTATTAGTAACTGCTCTGCTTGGCAAATTCTGCTCCTAAACCCACATTGATACCAAAGGAGGGGTAAATGAGAGCAGAATCTGCCGCATCATTTGTTAAATTTAGGAAATACCCAAATGCCACGTTAGGGAATGACAGAGAGAAGAGAGTGATTTTAACTCCGAACAAGGAACTTTATTAGGATAAGAAGAAAACATTCTTAAAGATTTTCTCTTCCCCATTCTCTGTTCACTGGTGAGTTTGTGCCCAAGAACTTCCCAAGTACCCACTCCAGTCTGGCTTTCTGCTGTAGATTTAAAGAAACAGAAATATATATACATATATCTCATAACATGATGCAGTGGCAATCAATGTACAGCAACGTACATGGATATGTGCAAAGACTACTAGAGGCACAAAAATAGGAGTAAGCAGGGGACTCAGAGTAAAATACAGTTTCAAAGTGGGGAGAAGAGAGTCTTTAGAGATGCTAATTTTCCTCTTAGTTGTTTTATTTAGTCTGATTTGAACACCTCTAGTGGTGTTGCCTGAGCAACCTCCGTTGGCAGATTGTTTTGCTGTCTAATTAACCTTGTTTAAAATGTTTTTGTGAATATCACTATTACGTGTTCATGTGCTCAGTTTCAGGCCATTACTCTTAGTTTGACAAGCCTTGTCCACCTTGCATATTCTCCCTCCCTCCCCGCCCCCGCATTCTTTGCTATTACCTCTCAAGAGTATTTCAGTCTTGTCCTGTCTTTAATAAACATAAGTAACAAGGTCAAAATTTGGATTTTTCCAGTCCAAGACCATTACTGCACCAGCTGTCTATATTAAGCAGGCCGCACAAGACCCAGCACTTACAAGCAGAAAATGGACTCAGGTTGCCATTCATAACACTCATATTAGGCTAATGGACCTTTCTTTATACAAAACTTCAAAATGGTCCAGCTGAAATTTGTATTTATTTTTCTAATGCTTTGCCCTTAGTTTCATCCAAAAACATCTTGTCAGGGCAAAGCCGTGGGTAGCCTGCGTGCACCTGTCAGTTACCAAGTTGCAGTCAGGAGACAAGTAACAGGGTTGGGGGTTGAGCTGGGTCAGGATACTAGGAAGTCAGGGTCAGGCACCGGGAGCAGGCAAATAATAGAGTTCGGGCTGAACCAGGGTCTAGGGTTCCCAGCAAGGCAAGGTCTGGAGCAGAAGCAAGCAGGCGGTCTCCATTGTCGCTCGAACAGCCCCTGCTGGCTTCCTGGTTATATACCAGCCTGAGCCAGTCAGTGAGCTGTGAAGGGGCAGCCACACAGGCAGTGCTTCCCTGCAGTGTCTCGCTTCAGCAGGTCCTTGAGTCTAAGCTTCTAATGGTGATACAGAAGCATCAGCAGCCTAGAACTCATGTAGTCCCATGTTCTAATCATGCAGGTTCTTTTACATTTGTTCTGAAATTTATCTCAGGAAAGGTACTGTTCTTGTGGGATTTTTCACTTAAAATCAGAAAGCACTGGAAATCTCATGAGACAGTCTGCTCTTGTGTAATTTTCTTCCCAACAGGCCAAAGAGGATGGGGTACATTTCAGATAAGGATCCACAATATACTTGAGAAGTTTTCACGTCACTAGTGACTAGTCACTCATTGCAACCATTCTCTGTCTATCATGCTATGGAGTTAGCATTATCGCCACAGAATCTGGTAGCTAACACTGCCAGAGCTTTAAAAACACAGCCACCAGGCAAGCTCTTTGAAACAAAATGTACTCTAAGCTTGTGAGTTTAGGGCCACAACAAAAATCGGTGGAAAAGAGCTCACATCTTTCAGCCTCCACCACCCCCTAACCAAAAATAATGTGAAACGTTTAAACATTCTATCGATGGGACAGATCCTGAGGTCCTTAGTCAGACTTTATGAAAGCAGAGCTCCCATTAACTTCAATGTGAATTTCAAGTAAGTAAAAACTATGTGAAGAGAAAGTTCCAGGCTGTTCCCCAGGATCAATGTGGCTCCCCACTTCCTGTATGGAAAAGAAGAGTAATGCATCCAAGCCCCCACATCTCCACACCCACCTTCCTGGCATGGATGCCTGTCTGCTAGTGCTATGTGCAGATGGAGCTTTGCAGAGGAGGTGAAGAAGGGGAGAAGCCTCTGTCAAGACCAACATTGCAGTGTTTGGAGATTTCCAGGTGCAAATCCAAATAGGAGGTAGTGCATCTCTAGCTCTCCTAACTGTAGAGATACCCAGCTAGTGGCAGTGCAGTTCCTGCTGGAACTGTGCAAATAGAAAAAAGAGGGTCAGGGGAGCAGCAGCTATCCCTGCAGGAAGGTTCCTGCCTCCACATGGAAGGGGGCTTCCCTAATGATGGCTTCCTCCACAGGAAGTGCTGATCTGGCCCTGAGTAAGGTTTCCAAGACTTTTCACTATCCCTTTGACTGAAAGATATTCTTCCTGGCTAGTCCAGACTCAGATAAAACGAAGGCTGCCCACATAAATATATAAATATTGTTAGCTTTTCAAAGAGCTTTTCATCTGAAGCCTGAAGGAAGAATGGCACTGAGCTTGTGAGGTTTTCAAGGAGGCCAGAGGTTGAACTGCTTGCAAACATAGCCTGCTGTACTGTACCTTCTGTCCTTCGCTGTCCTGCCAGGGTTTTGAGGCTTAATGAGAGTTTAGCCAAATGGGAAGAGAGAAGGAAACAAAAAATATTACATGCATGCACACACACATAAAATCAGTTGGGCAATGAAAGTGATGAAATTCCTTAAACTGCTTGTAACGATGTTCTGTAGAAAAGAGTATGAACAGCTCAGTATATTATTTTTCTGGATGACCTTTTTTATTACAGTTTTCTCAGGATGAATATTTTGTTCCCACCCAGGTGTTTGAAATTAAGCTTCCCTCAGAATCCCTACCATGACAGTGCTCCTATTTGTTCAGGGAACCCAAAAAACATTGCTTGAGGTGATGAGTGGGAGACAATAAAGAAATGATGGTTTCAGGCTTTAACAATTACTGTGATGTTTTAACAATGAGACTCCAGCTCATGACTGGCACCCACCTTCTCTGTCCATTTAAATGTAGTCATTGACTAGTTTGTACTATTTAAATGTGATGTACCACTGAGCTGTGGTACTGGAATGTTCAAGCTCAAAAGCTGACTCAGCCATACAGCAGCTGGAAGTCTAGCACATCTCCCAGACAACGCACTTGGCTCATTTCTCCTCTTGCTTGCACTATTTATACACCTGTGTCACTTCGTTGACTGTGATGGAGTTAACTCCTCATTTACACCAGTGTTGGAGGAGAATCAGGCTATTGGTCTCAAGAAATAGACACCATGAAGGGCAGCTACTTTCCTTCATTTGTAGTTCTGCATGGAGATAGATTGTCCTCAGCCCTACGACAGGTCTACAACCAGCAGGCAGGAAGGGTGCAAAGAGTTCTGATGCCTTGCTCAAGGTCTGGGGAGAGTTGCTGTCCTGGTGCTCGGAGTACCTTAGGGGTGTCCCCCTCAGAGCACTCCAAACGAGTGGCATGGGGACAAGATGGGGCTGCAGTCCTGCCTCACTTCTGCACCAATTCACAGGGCATGCCTGCTATACCGCAAGTGCCTGTTTGCATCAAAGAGTTACTGGAGGGTACCTGCCCCCTACCCATTGCTATGCCTATGTAGAGCAGCTTACTCTTGAAAAGCAGCATTTGGTGCCCTGAAAGAGTTGGCAGGCAAGAAGAATTAGGCAGAACCTCAACTACCAACAAAAAGCATGCAGTACAAAATGTTAGTTTTTTATAGTGTTAAGGCTCCATTTTGCATATTCCACCCAGGACTTTCATTAATGGTGTCATTTTGACTTCAGACAGGGGAGTTCTAAAATGCCCCTCTAAACATGTGAAATCTTTAGTGACTAAATATGACACAATGCAACTTTTCTCTGTGGGGTTTTTTATTTATTTTTCTATCCTGAAAGAGTGAAACCAGTTAGAACATATTTGAGTTGAAGAATGACATGATGGGTTTTTTAATGTACTTTTCCAGGGGAAAAAGTTGGCCTGGACAATGGCTTATTCGGGTAATGCAAAGAGACCTTGAATTACCCCAGCAGAATCTATTGTGGATTAATGAATAGGAAAACACACAAAAGTGCAGGGGAATGTGGTGGCAGGAGGGAGGTCGTGGGGAGAGTCCAGAGCAGGGCAAGGGTAGGTAGGGATGTGGATGGGGAGCAGGTCCAGAGCAGCTGGAGATTATGGGGGAAGAATGGGTGGAAGAGGAAGTGCTGCTTCTTGCAAAAGACTAAACCAATCCCATATTGTTTTTACTGTGGCATTATTGCTTATAGGTATGATTAGTTCAGTTTAAAGTTCTTTAATATGAGTATTATTATATGAGTATTATATTTAATATGAGTAACTCATCAACCTCCTTAAAGTAATGTAAGTTCTATGTGTGAATGTGAATCATGAGGCATTAAGTAAGTCTGGGTTCTCAAACTATTTACCATCCAGCCCCTCTTATCAAAGAAAGTAAACTATGAGGGGAGACAGGGTAGTTTCCCTGTCTTAGGCATGAGGAGAGGATAGGTGGAGTCTCCAGATGAGCAGCCAGGGTGAGGTGTGCATTTTTGTGTGCACTAAAAGGTTGACTTTTCAACCCGAAATTATCACACACACACGAGCAGAGGCGTATAGGAGAGTTAAGAAATCAAAAGACAGTTAAAATATGATTTGATGGATTTTTTTAATCTCATGATTTGCAGGGGAGGGAGTTCCAACTCATGATTTTTGGTCTCTTCATGTTGGCAATGCTGCATCCACAGTCTTCTGAGTTAACTCCCACTCAGATGAACTGTTCTGTTCTCGCCAGTTTTACAGATATTGTTTCAGCTTATTGTTTCAGAAGAAAGAGTAACAATGTCAACCAATGATGTTGTCTTCCTGATACCAGTGTCCCAATCCCAGATTTGATGCCAGTGTGTCCCTTCTGCCATGTAATAGCAGCCATCTAGGGCCTTGCAGGTCAGCTTCACAGTGGAGGAGAAATCAGGGATGCAGATTATGGGTATATTCTAAATATAACTTATTTTACTTACACACGTGCACCAGTCCTTGTGCAGAGGTGATCAAACAGCATGCAGACAATCCCTTGCTCCAGAAATCTCAGCCCAATACTAATGCCTAGTTCCCAGGGAGCAGCTCTGCCTCAAGAATTGAGTCTAATCAGTCCTTACTGGAGAGGACAAACTCTCCTGCTGCTCACATCGCTCCATCTCCAATGACCACTGCCTCTGCATATAGCCCAAAATTAACACCACCACAGCATGTCTTCCTAAGTCTGAACATTTCCTTGCAGGGTAAGCCAAAAAACATGGAAGACTATGTATAAGAGCACCACCTGCTAATGTCAGCCACAACAACATTCAGTTTGTTTTGAAGGTTATTTTTATAAGGACTTAATCTACACTTTCATTTTTTTAAAATACTATGTGGCAGGGAGTGGCAGCAAATTCCATGAGTGTGGCAATCACAGAAAGCACCCAGCGGCAGGAAGACCAATATTACAATCTCAGTATTCAGTGAAGGAATCATTTAAACTATTTCATTATCCATAAAAACCTTTCTGAGAATCTTGGCTGAGCAGGCCTACAATTATTCTGTTCTGAGTTTAAAAATAAAATAAAAATTTCCACAAATCAACTGTCAGACATTGCTTCCAGCTGGAGCGTTCATGATGTGATAAAATTAGGATGCCAAAAAGAAAACACACTCAACGCAAATGGGCTTGATTTGAAAGCCAGGCTTCACGTTTCAGCATGGGCGATGATTCCACACACATGGCACAGCTCTCTTGTCACAGTGGGTCTCTGTGCCATAAAGGAAACTTTTTGAGTCCTATTATACTGGAGCGGGACGGGCCCAAGGATACATGCCTGATGTTTTCCTAAAGATTTTTCAAAGTTCACCAGGCACACACAAACCTAGGGGAAGCATCAGCAAAGTCAACGAAGAACAGAGAAGCTTAAATGGAGAGAAAAATTAGGGCATCAAGAAACACACACAAAAAATAAAATGATAATAAAGCAACAGGATTCGCAAGGGAGACATAATGGCCCAATCCCTATTCTTACTGATTTGAGATAGCAGACTATCCTCTGGAAAACAGGTAAACAGAAAAGCATCCATCTGTCCTCTAATGATTCGATAGATAGAGAGTTCCTTAGGGACAGGTTCTCAAAAGAGCTCAGTTCCAATTTAGGATCCAAAATAAATGGGCAGATTTCCAAAATTGCTGAGCTCTTTTGAAAATGCGACACCCATGGGGGTGTTGAATCCTTGAAAATCTGGCCCTTAGGGACTTAGGCCTGAATGCACAAGAGGAGTTAGGGGTTGTGATGTGGCAGTGGAGGAGGGTTTCCCTCATAATGTTTAGCCCCGTGGTTTGGTTACTCCCCTGGGATGTGGGAGGAGGCCCCCCCCCATTTATTTCCCCTCTCCATCTGAGGGGAAGAAGGCATTTGAACAGGAATCTACCACCTCGCACGTGTGGGCTGTCACCACTGAGCTATGTGACATTCTGATTCTTCAACTCTCCTGTTGAAATCGTTGCACTGTGGATCAACAGAGACATTGGCACAGGATCCTAGGTCTCCAATTTCCCGGCTGAATGCTTTAGCCACCAAGCTACAGAGTCATTCGCATGCTTGTGCTCTCTGGCTCTCACAGAGTCCTTTTGGTCATTGAAAGAGAAAGAGAGAGAGAGAGAGAGCACATGCACAAGCCAGTCCACTTGAGATTCCTACATTCTGAGCTTTAATTATAATGACCACCACTCTGGGGAAAAAATGACATTTTTAAAGTGGTAAAAACAACCACAGAACTAATTCTAGTTAGTATGTATCACAGTTCAGGGTTCTGCACCTGTATTCCCCACTTGTGGTCCACCTAGGGCATTCACTCTAGGTTCCCAGTCTGCAACCAACTGGGTTTCCAAACCCAGTCTGTTCCTCTCCAGCTGCAGCATCTCCCACTCTAACTATTGATCTCTCCACAAGTCCTGTTGCAGTAGTGCATTCGATCCGTATGGGACATGGTTGCTGCCTCTGTCAGTTTCTTCTCAGCTCCAAGATTCCTCCTCCACCCACCACCAGCTGGGCTGGATGTTCCCTGTGAATCTGGGCTATCATTTCTCTTCTGATCGGCAGAATACCGCAAATTGAATAGCTTCGCCCTCGTCTGCTCCCCAGCCGTTCTGTGCATAGCTCAACGCTTTACATAGCTGATCTTTCTTCAGCTGTTCATAACTCATTTCCCCCCATCTCTCTTTTCACTATTCCTTTTCCCCAAAGGACTGTGTGACTTTTCTCTGTGCTTTTTCGCTACTATGGTACTTGCTTTCACTACTGATGGTACTTATGGCAATTCACTTTGTCATAGATCCCACGCATGATGCCACCATATTTGTCACAGTTCAGGGCAGCTGCACCTGTATTCCCCCACTGTGGTCCCTCAAAGGCCCACTCCCACCTCCTTAGCTGTCACCTTTCTTGGGCAGAGATCCACATCTCTCTCCCTCCTGACCAGTGATTTTCCAGGCTGCACAGTCCCCTGCCTACACTGTGATAGTCCCAGTGAGCCAGACCACCTAAAAGGCCAGTATCTGTGCTTTGCTTTCTCTCTAGTTATGAACAGTGTAATTGCCTGCAGTACCACACAGTTCTTCCTAAGCAAGCACTTGAAAGCATTGCAGAGAACACACATTAAAAACAATAATGTTTTTAAAAGAACCCACAATCCTGCTAAAAAGCTTGCTGGAGGTCACCCCAGCTCCAACTTTGGCTCTGGTAGGCGTCAGTCTTTCAAAACCCACTGCTGGGTTTTCCCTCTGATTATAAGTTCATTAACTGTCTCAGATTCAGAACCACAACAACCATACGTAGTTCAATCTTTCCTTTATACAGTTTGGGCCTTTGATCTTGGCCTCAGGTAACAGGTGATCATCAGACAAGGGCTTATTCCTCAGGGCATAGCTTCAAAAGGCTGGGTTTTTGCATAACCAGAGGTGGGGAATTTGCATTCATCTCCCCCGAGATATTCTCCAGGAAAACCACATAACACTTTTTGTTCAAAAGTCCATTCATGTCTGGTACATTGTTCACGATAGTCCTTTGAACCCCAAGATCTCACATCTGTCCCCGCAAAAGGTTACATATAATCCTGGCCCATAGTAATACGTAAACCATTCACTTAATACAATGGACTCCAGAGATACTTGAACTTAATTCAACAAGTCGAACAGGAAATTGTCCTATCAGTCACAATATGTTTTTAATCACGCCAACAATTAATGAACACAATTTGTGGAGTAAAATCTTGGCACCCACTGAAATCAATGGCAACCACTGAAATCAATGGCAACCACTGATTTCAGTGGTCCCAGCATTTCACCCCTGGCCTTTAAGCTAGTCAGCATCATCCCTCAAATCCATTTCTCTCCTGCTGGCTGTGCTCTGCCCAGCCTCACAATTCCGAGCGATCACTTAGTAGATATGGTGTGGATAGTTTTGGCAACCAGTGGGAGGGGGAAGCTACCATCTAGCTGCCTTTCCTCTCAGTGGGGCCAGTCCTTGATCCTTGTCACTGTGTAAAGGGAGGGGCTCATATGTCCCCATGTCTGCAAAGCCAGGGTTCTGGCAGAATATATTGCTCTGCTGCATGAAAAAATGTTGGATGGGATGGATGAATAAAAACCTGTCTTGTCATTGTCAAGAGGATTTTATATGGATTTACTTGTTCGTTAGCATCTCCTGGGTTACACTAAGCATTTTCAACACACATTGTGTTCATTAGGCAAAATATGTAGATTGGTTCAAGTATGTATCCTTGAACTCTTGTTTCTATGCAGTGAAGTATATTCTGTGCAGGAAACATATTGTGTACATGAGTGTAAAAAGCTCATTTTCCTTCAAATGTTTTAGTGCATCTATGTGAGCTCTCTCCAGCTATGACATACACATTTATCTGAGGTTCTTGCTGATTAAATAAAAGTTTACAAACTTATAAACAATAATGTTCATGGCACTTCTAAAGCACTCATTGATATTATGTATGGAGCATTATTATCACATCTTAAGTTACTCGTTGATTTTTATCATTAAAATTCATTTTGTTTTGTATTTTGGATGCACTTTTTGTACTCTCCAGAGACCCACACATTTTTGGTGGGATTTTCCCTGGGATTTTCTTAGGGAACATATGCTAAGATGTTTATAATGTCTTTGATCCCAAATTATAAAATCCATGTAGCATAGAGAAGTGTACAGAGACAGAGGAAGATGCAAAGATTTTTCAACCTCTTAAGTACTATCGTAGGAAGGTTAAAGTGAGCAACAGATCTTCAACCATTTTAACAACATTTGAAAAAGAGGAACAGATTTGTTTAAACAGGTACAAATCTTCAAAAAACCCTGAGTTGATGAACAACACTTCTATTTCATCTTCATTTTCCACCCAAAGCATTTGATAGACTGAAAAAAGAAACAGATTTTTAATTGCTAAGAAAAAACCATTGAAAGCAACAGTTTTTGAAAAACCTCTGACACGATCACCAAAAACCGGATCTTGTTAACTTAAAAGAGAAGTCAGGAAAGGTTTTTTTCTTCTCTTTCTCCCTCTCACTTATGCACACAAACATGCCCACCCACTGACAGTCAGAAAGGTCAGAGAGTTGTCTTTTTAGTCCCCAGAACAAATATTCATATTTCCTAATTTCTGCCAGGACTAAGCTGTCTCAGCCTTTTTTGGGATTGAGGGAAACAATGAACTGACCTATTCAGAAGACACTCCCCCTGCACCTTCAGGGACTCACGGTGGACAAGAGTTCGTGTGGATGAGGTTTCCACCTCACCTACTTCAGAGTTCCTGATTCTTGATCACTCGGCCTCTTCAGTACAACCACAAAGCCTGGCGTCCAGCGTGTGCCTTAAGAGACCAGTTGTACCTCATAGACACAGCCTTGAGTAAGGGATGCTTCGGATACTCAGCACACCAGCAACAGCAGAAGAAGTGCACTGACTGCAACCTACCTTACGGTAGCATTAACCTGTTGTCCCCTGGGTGCCCAACCAGTTCTGCCAGCCAGTGCAGAGGGGTTTAAATCATGGTGGCTCTCCCTATAACTGTTTTGGCAAGCCACTCTGTAGAAGGCTCTAGGTGGAGAGGGTGTAGCCCGTCCCTTCATATCCTCCCAGTGCACCTGCACAGCTTCTGACTTAAGGGAGGTTAATTTGTTTTGTCTGTTTTCAAACCTACAGCGTCTGAGTGTTTTGCAAACTCGAGCCACACAAGAATGTTACTGTGTTAATGTAGGGGACTGAAAAAATGGAGCACAGGGGAGAGAGGCAAAGGGAAAAATAGGATTCAAAATGGGTAGAGAGAGAGAGCAGGATGAAAAACAGACTATGAGAACAGAAGCAGTGAGTGGAAGAGAGACATTCTGGGCTATTAGCTTCATTAGGATTTGTGCACATGCAGCTGATGAGTTAATTAGGCTCCTGAAAGAAAATAAATACATTGGCCAAGATTTTCAAAATGACCAGTGATTTGGGGGGCTTAACTTGAGATTCATTGTATGTGTCTGAATCTCAAAGAGTGCTAAGTACCCTGTGAGGGGTTGAGTCACAGAGACCCCCTTGGGACTGCTACCTGATGTGCTGAGGTTACCTCTGAGCCCGTTTTCCCTGTCAGCTTAGGACTTCAGAACCCTGCCTTGTTGAGCCAGACACACTAGCCTGCTACAAACACAGCCCCAGGTCTGACCCACGTCCCTCAAAAGCTGCAGACTTAACTGAAAATGACTTAGCAAGTGCTCCTGTCTGTAGCACCCAGACACCCAGCTCCCAATGGGATCCAAACCCCAAATGAATCCATTTTACTCTGTATAAAGCTTATACAGGGTAAACTCATAAATTTTCCACCCTCTATAACACTGATAGAGAGATATGCACAGCTGTTTACTCCCCACAGATATTAATTACTTACTCTGGGTTAATTAATAATCAAACGTAATTTTATTAAGTATAACAAGTAGGATTTAAGTGATTCCAAGTAATAACAGACAGAACAAAGTAAATTGCCAAGCAAAATAAAACAAAAACATGCAAGACAAAACCTAATACATTAAAAAACTGATTATAGATTAAATCTCATCCCTAGAGATATTCCAATAAGCTTCTTTCACAGACTGGACTCCTTCCTAGTCTGGGTCCAGCAATCACTCACACCCCCATAGTTGCTGTCCTTTGTTCCAGTTTCTTTCAGGCATCTCATTGGGGTGGAAAGCCCATCTCTTGAGCCAGCTGAAGATAAAATGAAGAGGCTTCCAGGGCCTTTTATATTCTCTTTTGTGGGTGGAAGCCCCTTTGTTCTACTCTGCAAAGTCACAGCAACAAGATGGAGTTTGTAGCCACCTGGGCAAGTTACATGTCCATGAATGATTCAGCTTTTTGCAGGCCAATGCAATTGTTTACATGTTAGTTTGAACGTTCCCAGGAAAGCTCAGATGTGGACTGGTGTCTCCCAAAGTCCATTGTCAATTAAGTGTTTCTTGATTAGGCACTTACTGAGAATAGACCTTTTTCAAGAAGCTGACCAAATGCTTCACTGAGGCTGCTTAAAATCAAACACATTGAGAAACAAGTACATAGCCAATATTCATAACTTCAAATACAAAAATGATACACACAGCATAATCATAACCAGCAAAGTACAACTTTTCTATAGACACCTTACTTGACCTTTGTACAAGATTTAGTGCAACTACAAGACCTTGGTTGCAACGATGATCTATACAGTCACAGTTCATGTCCATAACGTCACATACCCACCCTCTGAAAATCAGAGCCCTTTAAGGTTTATGAAGCTGGGCATCCAGGATCACTAGTGACTTCTGAAAATCTAGACCTTTTTATATGTTCACATTAAGAAGGTCACCCACTTGCACTTGCTGATCTATGGGGCTTTTCTATTCTGTATAGGTGCTTATAATGCTCTCATCACCATAGTATCTGAGCATGATTGACTTCCAGTAGTGAATTAAGCCTATGATATGACTAAAATATGTCTAGTGTGGTTTCTCTCCCATATATTATATATATAGCACAAGCTTCCCTTAGCTCAAAAAGCTTATTCTTAAAAAATTGGCACATGGTTCCTTATCCCTACTACATGCCTGAAATAAGTTTGCAATTACAACCATGGGTAGCTCCCTAGTGGGGAGGTCGATGTTTTAATAAAAATATTGGGAGATATACATCCTAAGAACAGCTAGCAGCTTCTGCAGCTGCATATCCCACAATGCGCCCTAGAAGCCTACTGCCAGGGAGACAGATTTGGGCTGGCTAGAGCTAGGGAACCATTTTTTAAATGAGAGAGAAATTTACTGCAAAATATTGGGAGATAGTATTTGGCTCTATATCATCTTTCCACTTAAACCATTTTCTATAATCTATGCTATGCAGCGTCATTGCATTGCACACAAAAGACTTGAACAAATCGGTATTCATTAAAACCAACCAAGATTTCTGGAAATTGTCTGAAAATAGCTGATCATGGCTGGCTAAGTGGAATCACATATGCCCTTTGTGAGTGTTTGGTTGGCACACAATGCCACATGTCATACACAAGGACACCTTTGTAGTAAGCAGATGCCGCTCCATTGGTGTCAATGGAATCGTGATCACTTATGCCTGTTATGAAATCGTCCCGCAGTTTGTGCATGTTCCAATTCTATAAAACTTAATGTATATATAGGCTTTTTTCCACTGTTAAAAAAGGCATTTGAAGGAAGATTTTGCAGCTTCTCTGGTTCCTTTATCTTACTTCTTTCAGCGGTTCTTACATAAATTTGGGCCATATGTTTTTTTCAGCAACCTACTTAAATGACCAAGTGTGCAATGGAATTCCACAAGCAGGGCAGGACAACCTTCAGAAGCTGGTAATTCTTAGCAGATTTTTGTATTAGCATTTCTAACTGAAGTTATAAATCTTCCTCCCTCCCACCCCCCCACTTTTTTTTAACTTGCATGATGAACCTAGGTTCACTATGTTTTGAGTCTTAGCAACATCAGTAGAGGAATCAGAGGTAGCACAATGGTAAAATGCACAGTAAGTTCTAATGTGTTCTGTTTTGTGCAATATCATTCTGGTTGTGCTCCATGGACTTGGTGAAATGGTGTCTAGTCTACAGATGGGCCACACTTGATTGGTCTGAGAGTACAGTTTGACTCCAAGAGTGCAAAATCTATTGATGAATGGAACGGAACCAAATTATAAGAATTCTGCTTTTGTGTTTTTCAGAACTATTTTATCTGCTATTTTCTGTTTTCTGAGTAAAGTGAGACAGAAAGACCTGGTGCAAAAAGTGGTGTAAGAAAACCAACTTTTTAAAAATTATTTTCTGAACATTTTACTATCCTAAGACTCCAAAAGGGTTTCACAATAGCAGATGATAAACAATGTAGTGGATATTCTGTATCCCATGTATTTGAAAAATTGACAAGTATAGGTATATCTGTGGAGGAGGATTGCATCTGATGTGCCATCAAAAATATCATCATTTATGTACCTACATCTTATAATATTTTGTAGGCAGGATCAGTGTTTCTGAGGTTAGTAATTTGAGTGTTTTTGAAACTCTTCATCTTTTTAACCAACAGAAGCTTCTGGCTTTATATTCTGTAGATTTAATGTATTATTTTACCTTTGCCCTTCTAACACATATGCCACAATAATCAATCCTTCTCTTAGATAGAAACATGCTATTTCTAAGGTTTTATTTTTAACAGAACTTTTTATAATAGATTACATTCAATTCCACCCCTGAGCTCCCAAAAGGCCAAAATAGCTGTAAAAGATGGACAGTTTCTGAGTAAGAAAAATACTTCAGCTGGGCATGTTTACAACTTGGAATTGTTTAGATTCCTTCATAAAATAAAAGCTAACCGCTGTGAAACTGACAATTAGAGCTCAGATATATTTAAAATATTGAGATACAGCTGTGCAAATTTTTATTATTTTACAGTATAACTGATTCCAATCTCTTTCACAGGTTTATTTAAGATAGGAGGCTGAGGTTTGGAATAGTCCAATCTCTATTATGAGTTCCTGTATACCACTGAATGGGAGATAGGCACTGGGGCTTGGCAAAGAAACTTAGGGCTGGTCCACACTAACACCCTGGGTCGAACTAAGATACGCAACTTCAGCTACGTGAATAACGTAGCTGAAGTCGAAGTATCTTAGTTCGAACTAAAAAGCACTTACCGCAGGTCCAGATGCAGCAGGCAGGCTCCCCCGTCGACTCCGCTTACTCCTCACGCGGAGCAGGAGTACCGGTGTCAACGGCGAGCACTTCCGGGATCGATTTATCGCGTCTAGACGAGACGCGATAAATCGATCCCAGAAGATCGATTGCTACCCGCCAAATCAGGCGGGTAGTATAGACGTACCCTTAGTTAGGATAAGAATGGAAAGCCTTAGGGAGCTAATCATGAAAGCCTGTTCAGATCAAAAGACTTCAGTATGTTGGGTGCCGAGCACTTTTGAAATTTGACCACTTATTTTGGCACCTAAAAGTGAAGTGAGGTCTTTTGAAAATCTAGCCCATCATGATCTACCGTTCACTGTGTATTGAATCAAAGGAGGAAAAAATTAGATGTTTGGAGGAAACTGATATGTAAAGTAATAAAACTTAGGATGAGCCAGAACATTTGAAGGGTCTAGAATCAGCTGTCCATCATCTAGAGTTTATCATAGCAAAACATAGGATGATTAACAATATGTGACTAAATGCAGAAGTGAAGAAACCACCCCAAAGGCAGAAGTAAAGAGTAGAAATAAAAACTATCATCGAGATGGGAGATGACAACTTTAGCCCTCCCTTAGAGTACAGAATTCAATTGCACCCACTTCAAACAACTTTAAAACAAAAAATAAAGCTAGATGTGATATGATAATTCTGGAATGAGATTATGTGAATCCAGAAAACTGTCACCCGTCTTTTCAATTTCCAGCTCCTTCTAGTGTCTGTGACTAGTGACAAAATAATGATGTTGCACATTTCTCTTTATTATCAACCGCTTCCATACCTTCAGGTGTTTGAAGGATCACCTCCTAAGCCTAGACCTTATTATCAGTTGGATAGGATACAGCTGTCCTATAGTATCCTTAGAAGTATCCTAACTGCTACATTTCACCATAAGATGCAGCATAAGTCCATGCATTAAAGGGGACATTTTCAAAGGAAATTTAGGAGCATGCTGACTGTCCATGGGACTTCTACACCTAAATCTGTAAGGTGCTTTTAAAAACCCCATTCTAAGTTTTTTAAGTGCTTTTGGATCTCATTGTGTGAAAAGTACTGTATCCATTTGGTTATCATAATAATGCCATTCTCTTGATAATGCTACATTTGACTGCAGGCCCTCTCAGAGGTCCAGAGAGGCCTGGGCCATGTCCAGCTTTTGAGGCACCTAGCCATAATAAAAATAAAAAATGATGATACATGAAAACAAAATAAGGCACCAAAAGAAGAGTGAGACATAATTTGAATATTTTTTTATTTAACAAATGCTTTTCTAGCCTTTTCCTGTGCAAATGCACTAATTATTGAGGAAAAATCTAGCTTTTGTGCAATGTCACAGTTGATATTTAGCATGGCGAGCCCATTGAAACGCTCTTGTCCCATAGGTGAACAGTGATAGTTCTGTACCTGCTTCAACACATTGAAGGTGCGTTCACCTGAAGCCACTGATGCAGACACACTGACAAAAATATGCAACATTTATGAACATTTTTAACTCTTTAATATGACAAAATCTATATCAGTTAACAAAAAAATTATGTCTTTTACCAAATCACATCTCTTATTTGCTTAAATGTGCAGCTCTAAGCTGAGAGTTTGTGTCACATTTGGGTCTGATAGGGATGCGCATAAAAACAAGTTGTATAACTTATCAAATGCCAAAAAATTAACAAGTGTCTTAAATTTGAGGCCCCCTTTGAGCTTGAGACCCAGGCCAAATGGCCCTTCAACACTCCCCTCCACCCCCGACCCCATTGGCCCTGTTTGAGTGTATAATAGTTATAAGGAAAGGAAAACAGAAGTGAAACTATACAATTCAGCGCCTATCCCTATGATGGTGTAGATCTTGTATGAGGTCTTCCTTTCATCCCTCCCAATCATGTTCTGCTACATCCCCTTAACTTGTAGCTCTGCAAATTGCTTGACTGAGTAAATGCATGTGGCCATGTACTCTCCTCTAGCCTTTACACCTTTAGCAGTGCTTGTGTGCTTTATAGAATGATTAGATACTTTACTGCAGTATATCAGTAGAGTACAATAAATTACTTTTCCCAGTGGTGCCTGCTGGACTTGTCAATAGCAATGGATCATACTGTAAATAATTATTTCCTGCCAATCACAAAAGCTTTGCGGCATTTAGTAAGCTATTGTTTTTGTATACCAATGAGGCATCTGGCTCAATATTTTAGGTAAATGTTTTTTCTGTTGTTGCCTGCCTGCTTATGTTTGATGAAGTTGTTGAACTGACTCTGGTTGCTCACAACCCCTTGCAGTCAAAGGAAGTTGCTTTCAGCAAAGCATCTGATGCCCCTCACATTACATTGACTTCCTTTAAGAAATGCCGATATCATAGCTACAAGGATCAATGGAAACTTATTTTCAAACATCATGAATCAAATGGAACCACTTGTGTTTCAGCCCCAATTACCACATCAAGCAAAAACATAAAGGGATCAAAAAAAAAAAAAGAGGAGGCCATTGTGTAGTTAACTTTGAACAGTGCAAGAAACCCACAGAATCCAAAAGATGTAATCTTGTAATGTAGTCAAGGGCAAATATAGCATCCAATCTTTGTATTTTAGTTACACCATCTAATGAGATCAAATGGCATGTCCCGTCATTAGTAGCAATACAAAAAGGAATGGAGTATAATGAGAATGTAATGGAAGAAATTCTGCAGCAATATTTTTTAAAAAACAAGAAAGAATGGCTCTTCTAGAAATGGGGCACACTTTACAGGAGATTTGCACCAGCATTGCAATTGCTTCTCTGTTTTGCATCTGGGTCTTACAGAACCAGAAAATTCCTCTAGAGAGGTCATACTTCAGCGTCCAGTGGAATACAAAAACTTGGTTTTGTACTTGATTGTGGCAATAATAATTTCCTTTCCAGACTCTTTTACACATAAAAGATGACATAAATAATCATCTAAACCATTAATGTGCTATGCCAGAGGAAACAACTAGAGGACACATAAACTCTCTCCCTCGAGAGAAAAATTGGAACTTGTCTCAGCCTAGTATCCTCATGTAATTCATTTTACATTTTTGTAGTAGAATAATGATGTCCATAGGCAAGACAGGAACATGGATGGCTTGGTTCTGAGAGATGCTGAGCACATTCTGAGCACTAATAACTCCCATGGCTTTCAGTGGGTATTTCTAAATGCTCTGCATCTCTGAGGAATAGGCTCTGTAATTGTGGACAGCTGAAGCATGCCACTACTGATATGAGAACTGCATGCGTGTGATCGCTGGAACATAGAATTTCATAACCAAGTTGATCAGTCATGGCATTTTTGGAGAAGCCCCCATTAGAAATATTAAACTTGGGAAATTTGCCCCGAATATTGGAAAAAATGATGCAGCTTCTCAAGGCCCAAACAAATTCATTACAGTTAGTTCTGAACTTTTTCACAGGGAAAAAAAGTTTGGAGACTATCTGAAAATACCAAAAACTGGTAAAAATTGCTTTAATAAGTAATCATCTACTCTGAATGGCTAAAATGATCTTTCCATGATGCACAGTCCCCATCCATAATGGAAATGTAATGAGACCTGAGGAAAATATATTTTAAAAGTCCTGGGAGCCTTTCTGTCCTCTTCTACCCTACACCACCCAAATAATCATCTAACTCAAACTGTGTCCTTTTGGAGACATTAGACTAAAGTGGGTGTACAGCTTGCATGGTTTCACCCTATCCTCTTTGTAGTTCTCTCACATTTCCAGAAATCCATGATGACTGGCATTAGAATTCTGGGCGTCTCTTAGGTTAGTTTCAGTTGATCTAATGAGCTTTTTTAGTTTTGCTTGCTTGCTATCAGAAGTTTTGTTTTCTCCACCGACCCGAATTAAGTTTCCTTTTGACTGTCAAGATGAAATAAAAATTAACACATTCTTATGTCATAGATTTTTAAAATTTGCCTAATCTTTATATGAAATTTAAATATTTTTCTCTATTATAAAAATAGTGTGGAGAGACATCAAATGTTGCATTTTTATCTCCTTTTTCTAATTTGCAACCTAATGTCATGGACAATGAAGGCAATGGAACTGCTCATTAAAGACAACTCACTTGAGCAAGGATTTTCAGGAGCTGAGTTCCAATGTGTTCTCTCTATTCCCATATGTTATTCTCTGTATAACATAGCAATTGTTTAAGTGCTTTAAAAAATCCACGTACTAATTTCCACACTCTGGGCCATATGTTGCCCTTGATTCATAAACACAACTTGCTGTTTCAATACTTTTCCATCTTTCCAAACCAGCCTCTCACTTTGTACCCACAATCAATTTGGGCATCAAATTTTGATGAGGATGACGGACTGTAGATGTCCAGCTACCTGATCGGTGCCTGCACATAGTCAGATATCTACACTATAAATTGTATGGAGTCAAAATGAAAAGCTGGTTTGAGGCTCCATGCCCAGTTTAAAATTAATTAAGCCATTCTAATTCTTTAGCCATTTTTATACATCTACTTGTTTGATGTTATTAATACATACATAAGGAAAATATTTTGAAGCTCTTTAAAGATAAATGTTGAAATCATGCATCAGAACTGTGAACAAACTCCTACAACACTGCAAGCTCCACGTACACAACAGCAGTGCGTAGGTACACGTACAGTTATTCTAGACAGCACGCCCTTTCCCCAATTTAGAAAATATAGATGAACAAGTAAGTAGAAGAGCAGGGGCAACAGTTTCCCATTTAACTGATTTACTCTCATAATTCAGTAGGATTTTTTGTTTCCCAAACCTCCCTTTTCCCACAGAAGTGAAATGGTTGATAGCTATTTTTATATGAAATAAAAAGGAAAGGCTTCATTAATTTTACTGCTGGATGGCAAGCTGTATGCTGCTGAGTGAAAAAAAATGAGCAGGGGTGAGAGAGTACACATCTCTAAAGTTTAAGTAATATGGGTTGGATTCTGATCTCAATTACATCAGTGAGAGAAGGCATAATCAGTCCTTATGTTACTTTTTGTACCTTCAGCAAAGAGGACATTTTCAGCAGCATTGCTAGTTTCTAAATCATGAGGAAATAGAATTCAAATACATTTTGATTATGCTGTTTTGAACAGAGACATCACTCTTTGTGTTAATTTAAGCATGCCACCAGCTTTATGTTTGTCCCAATAACATGAACCCAAACCCAGAGAATTTCTCCATAACAACTGAAGTTTACTGTGCTAAATGATCAGTTTTCTTTTTACCTAATGAGCAATGCAATTCCTAGGAGATGCTTTTAGTTGGTGCAGAACCACATAACATGTGCAGTGTCTATGGCACATTATTAGTGAGGAGTCAGGTTCTTGGAAACTATTTCTATAAATTGAACTTGACAATGACAAGAGAACATATGTTCAAGAATAAATCTGACAGGCAGTCACTTTGTTTTTCCTTTTCCAGGTGACTTAACCCACATTGTTAAAAATGGGTGCTCAATAAATCACAAGGTCTTAGGAAACTGGGAAAACACTTTGCATGAAATGCTCTACATGCCCTATACATGCATTTAGGGAGAAATCCTTCTAATGCAAAACCCAAATAGACCAGCTTTTTGCAGGTGTACGAGGGAACAAACTCCTCCTCTGTAATCTAGAAGACAAAAGCATTACAAAATCCAACCCCGTTAAAATCAGCAAAGTCCAGCTCTGAAATAAGAAATAATAAACATTTTTAACACTAATCATTGGAACAGATTACCAGGATTACAGAAGATTCTCCATTTAACTCCAATTGGATGTCTTTCTGAAAGACATGCTCTGATCCCAACACAATTTCCTCGGCTAGATGCCGGGATGCTATGTAAAACCTTTGTCCTGTGTTATGCAGCAGGTCAGGCTAGAAGGTCATAATGGTCCTGTCTGGCCTTAAAATCTGTTAAACCATCAGTGTCCAGAACACTATCACATTCTTTCTGTACTCACCACCCCCCGGACTTGCCAGCTGTCTACAAACTTCACAGAACTAAACCTCTCTCTGCCTACATTTACCCAGCTGTAAAAATGGGTGTAATTGTATTTATCTCACAGAGGAATTGTGAGGCTTAATTAATTAATGACCTTAAAGTGCTTTGACATTTTCAGTTAAAATGTGCCGTGTAAGTGCATAGGGGTTGTAGTAATTAAGGAGAGGTGAACATCCCCCCTCTCTACCCAGTTTCAAAATCCCTCACATACTGTGAGTTTGAAAGTTAAAATCTTTGGGGATTGCATTCCATTTAGCACAATGAAAAAGGGGGCAGAGACTGCAGAGCCAGTGAAAGGGTATGGCAAGAAATGGAACAAAGAGCTGACCGTGAAAATATATGTATATATATTATGTCACGTATATCACACATAGGGTTTGTCTTCACTACCCGCCGGATTGGCGGGTAGCAATCGATCTATTGGGGATCGATTTTTTGCGTCTCATTTAGACGCGATTAATCGATCCCCGATCGCGCTCCCCGTCGGCTCCGGAAATCCACCTCATCGAAAGGCAGAAGCGGAGTCGACGTGGGAGTGGCAGCGATCGACTCGCCGCCGTCCTCATGGCCAGGTAAGTCGATTACGATACGCCGACTTCAGCTACGCTATTCACGTAGCTGAAGCTGCGTATCGTAGATCGACCCCCTC
Source organism: Macrochelys suwanniensis (assembly GCA_033296515.1). Taxonomy (NCBI): domain Eukaryota; kingdom Metazoa; phylum Chordata; order Testudines; family Chelydridae; genus Macrochelys; species Macrochelys suwanniensis. The sequence continues at coordinate 32,922,414 of CM065784.1, read as the reverse complement.
CCCTAGTGTAGCCCTGGGCATAGAGCAACAACTTGCTCTACTCTAGCATGGGGGAGTGTAGTCTTCTATCCTTAATGGCTTCCCTCTCTGTAGAAAATCATGTTGCTTTTTCCTTTTTAATATGATGCACCCTTTGTGGGGGGAAACACATTGGTTTAAATGACAGGAACTCGTGAGAATCCAAACCCTGAAAATAGTTTGAGAGGTTCTCAAAACTCCATCCACGCGCATTGCCAGTTCGTAGTAGCAATTCTCAGTTCTGTCTGCCCTCCCTGGGTTTCCTGTCACAGCCATGAGCAGAAATGTACTAGGCTCCATTCGGAGTTCATCAGTGTTGCTCCTTGATATAATGGAAGGCTTGTTGGTGCGTCACAAGTTAGTGACCTCTGGGGCTCCTATGCTGCCTGTACTGCACACTCCAGTGCTTTCCAGAGAGACTAAGGAATGGAAATTGAACCTGGCTCTCCTGTATGGTAGTGTAGAACACTAACCATCTGATTTTGTTTCTCCTAGAAAAATTGCACCTATTTAAAATCTACTTAAAATCCTTCTTGTTAATCCAGATCTTATCTATAATGTAGGTGAATTTAAACTGTTTTAACCCTTGCTTTAATTTATCCACCCCTGTGTTGGTAATTTTGCATCTACATTAGGAGTTTGAACCCATTTAACTAGAAAGATTTTAAACTAGTTTTGTTAAATTAGTGTAACTTCTAGTATTGATAAGGCCCATGTCATCACAGTACCCAGAAGCTTTCTTATCTCTTTTAACCAAAACACCCCTTATATCACTTGAGTACATACTAATTATCCAAAATCCTGTCTGTGAATGGATGTAATCCAACATAAAATCTCACCATGAATTGGTTGTAATTCTGTATAAAATCAACCCTCTTCTTGGTTAAGCGTTACTCTTCACCCTGTTAGCGGTTAGCACTCGTCTAACTGAGCCCTAATTGATAATATACACTCCCCTCTTCTCCACAAATCAAGCTGGGTGCACTCACTGTACAGGAAGCACAGTCCTCATGATTGTTGTAAACAATTTTCCTTTAAATGTTTTATTTCCTTTCAGTGTTTAAAAATAACTGGATAGGATACAAAATTAATGTAAACTTTGATAAATAATTGATCATAACAGCTTAAAAAGAAAGCACTTTGTTGGCCTTCAAAAAAAACACGAGGAGAGAAAAATCTTTCTGATGTCAATAATAAAAACACCATATCCTTTTACAGTGCCTTTCATCGAAGGATTTCAAAGAGCTTCACAGATATTATTAAACTAAGTATGTGTGTATTCTAATCCCCATTGTATTGATGGGAAAACTGAAACACGGGATCAAATTTAGCTTTGATATAAGCAGGTACAAGCCTCATTACCTTTGCAGAGAGGTTTTAATGACATGCTCCTGACTCACCATGAGTTATACATTGCAAAGCCTGAAACATAGCCCAGGTTAGGGTTCATATCGAACAATAGCATAGACTGAAGTCAATAAACATTATTATTTCATATTGAAGACTATCAGATACAAACATGTATGTTGATTTCTGGGTAGTCTTTTTCACAAAAAGCACAAGATGTTTGAATAACCCTGACTGTAAAACATAGATGATTAGATAAGAGTGCACATATATGAAAATGTAGAAGTATTTTCCTTCCCTTTTGCTCAAGGATGAAATCCAAAAAGTGAGAGAAATGCCACACAGTTGCTCTCCATTGCCAGTATTTTGGATAGGCAAGCTGCTGTTTTAGCCGAGCTTAATTAAATACATTTTAACTGTCATTTATTTGGATATTAAACTAGAGATTAGAATTCCACAATGTGTGTATAAGAATCCTGTATTGCACTACACTTGTATTCTATGGATGGGTTGGACTAAAAACTGGGATGATTCCTCTAAATTCAAAATCCAAACATTTGAAAATAGCTCTTATCAGTATAATGGCTCAAACTAGAACCTGGGATGTGAACAGCTCTGAAGTTTGAAGGTGTTCAGAATGAAGCTCTATACATGAATTTTGCAACTTGAGCTGATCTGTAGTTATGGTTAAACTGGGGTAGACTGGCCAAGCATGTATTTGTCCCTCTAGGCACCTTTCTTTCTGCATGCCAAACACCAAAACTTGCTCCCTTTCAGTGTTGTTATTCCTTTCTCCACATATTCCTAACATTGCAGTGTGGGAGTTCATGTTCCCATGTCTAGCTTTAAGATCCAGGCAGGCTTTCAGCCCAGCCTCTGGAAATCATGCCATGTAGAGAAGCTGCTTTGATGGTGTGGCTGGCCACACCCTCATTACATCACAATGTATTATATTCATGATCCTCTTCCAACCAGTCCCACCCAGTAGTTTTTTCCTCTGCAAGTAAACGGAGAGAGGCTCATTGGTCTTAAGATACTAAAGATAGGTTGACTGACTCACTACTTATGCTCTAGTCTGGTTGGTGAACAACGGACAACAAAGAGGTACCTTCCCCTTAAGTACAGTGCGTCCTTAAGTATAGTAACTGCTGTTCTTGGTGCTGGGCCCCAAGTGGGAGTGGAGCCAAACCAGCTGAGGAGTTATTTTTAAAAATTCTAACAATATAGCCATTAGCTCCACTAAGGCACAATTAATTCTTGAATTGCCCATAAATCGGCTGGGAATAAATGTGTAACTGTTTTAGTTTTTCACAACCATACCATGCCCTCGAACCACATAGGCAGCTCCATTTGATTATGAGGGATGCGGCTCAAGGGCATGAGATGGCCTTAAGTGGTGACAATTTGACGATTATTGTGTTTGATTTGTAACTCTGCGGGTACGGTTGGGCTGATGTTTCCTTTATAAAGTGTTTTTTAATGTGATTAAAAAAAAACTTCTTGTGTCATCTCACCCCAGGCAGAAAATGATATGTAAGCTAAAAAGCAATATTTTTTCTCAAATTAAAATGTCCAAAATTGATTAAAACTTAATTAGACAGAGCTCAAAAGAAAACAAACCATTCCCCACAATATGTTCTCCCTTTCTCTTTCCTCTTACTGAAGCCTCTGTACTCTGAAGCTGTGGGGCTAAGATTCAGTGGATCAGGAAATGTCAAGGTCTGGTAGGTCATGGCTGCTCTATGTGGTATAATTCCTACCTCAGACCTGCTGGGATTGCATTATCTCCCATATAATCTTATTCCCCACACTGAGCCTACTCCCCTTCCGGGAGGGTTCTGAGGGCAGCTGCTACCAGAGAGCAGCTCAGCTGTATGGAGAGATAAACTATTAGGGGGCAGAAGGATTGTGGTAGTAACTTTGATGGAATATATGGGCCCAAAGAGTCAAAGGTGTTGACATGATCCAGTCTCTGAGCATGATGAAATGGTTTTAGACAAGATTCGGGGTTTGGTTTACAGAGATTTCAGCCTGGTTAGTACCAGGGCAATCACACCACTGCAATTTTTTAACCTTTTATTAAAGATACAGAAAAGAAAGAAAAACAGTTAAAACATTTGAAATGTACAATATTAAGTAAGGTTTTCATCTTAACAACATCCCTTGTTCCTTTGCCCTTTAGGTGGAGAGGCTTTTTAGAAGGAAAAATTTGACAGTCTTTTAGGTGATATTAAAGGTGGTAAGAACTATCCTTTCGGGGGGAAAGGGAAGAAGTTAGTTGAGATGGGCTGGAGTTGTCCTTGTTACTGTTGTTAAAGTTCAATCCCATGTCCTAAAAAACAAACACACACGAGAGGAGAGAGAAAATAACAGAAAAGATAGAAAATGCGCCTTCTGTCTCCTCTGTTGACTCCAATACGCAACCTCCCTGGTGGAAGAGTGAGGCACACAGTCTTATTAGTCACTTCAAGACCTGGTGAACGTGTACCAGCAGAGGGCAGTTTAGGGCATTGCTTTTTTCTGCCTTTTTGATCACAGGCTTACAGCAGCATCGCAAAATATACAGTCTTGACTGGCTAAGCCAGATTTTTATTAGACAGAAGGCAAAAAGGAGAGGGATAGGAAAGAGGAGAAATGAGTTGGGGAGGGAAAAGGACACATGGGGAGGCAGAGGGAGAGAGAGAGAGACAAAGTCTCACATTCCAGATAATATTCAGGATTTAGCCAGAACCGATGGAGGTGGTGATGTCATCTGGGTAACTCTCTCTGGACCAGGCTGGTTAGGACATCTTTTGGGATTATGACAATGAAGGTCCAGCAGTGTCACGGTAGATCCTGGGGTCCCAGGACACAATGGGGGTGGAAACCCTGATAGTGAAGCTTGATCACTAATTAGGTCTACAATTCATTTGCAAACTTAACACCATCAATTTGGGCTTTAATAGGGACTGGGAGTTGCTGGCTCACTACAAAAGCAATTTTCCCTTTCTTGGTATTGACATCTCATCAATTATTGGAAATGGACAACATCCACCCTGACTAAATTGGCCTTCAACATTGGTTCTCCACTTGTAAGGTAACTCCCTTCTCTTCATGTGCCAATATATATTTATGCCTGTACCTGTAATTTTTACTCCATGCATCTGAAGAAGTGGGTTTTTTACCCACAAAAGCTTATGCTCAGATAAATCTGTTAGTCTTTAAGGTGCCACCAGACTCCTCGTTGTTTTTGTGGATACAGAATAACACAGATATCCCTCTGATAATTAGGTCTAATTTTTAACAAACCAATTTTGGGCCAGTGATTTCCAGTCCCACACTTCTATTGTTTACCAGGCATCATTTCAACACAGTCCTCAGTGATATCACTAGGCTTTTTTATTTGGACTAATTTAGTCTTTTTTGCCTCCCTTTCATGCCATTTCCCATCAACCTTTGTTGTTTTAGGTCATTGATATTTTATGAACTTTCACTTTTCACAACTGATCTTACAATGAGGGATAATTTGTAGGCCAAATTACCACCACAGGGATATTCAGATTAGTGTGGAGGAACTAGACCTCCTTGTCAAATACCATTTCCTGTTCTCTCATGACATACCCTAAGACTGTCAGAACATCTGTGGGTTTGATGAGTCTCACCCCCTTCCTTTTCTGTTGAGCAAATGGAGGAAACGTCACTCACTTGATGGAATAATCAGAAAGAAATTCATGAGTTGATAAATAGTTTCCTAACTCCTTCATGTGCTTTTCCTGCATAGAAGATGACATAACCATTTGTGATTATCACATCCTGCAGTCAGGTTAATGTGCAATTTAATTTAATGTGTCTTCTGCCTGTATGGTGAAGGACCTTGTTGTTCTCACCAGTCTTGGGAAAGGTATCTCATTTACTGAACATTATGACTGATCAATACTGTGAGTAAAGGGAGATTCATGAGGTGTATGTAACAGATATATATTTTGTGTTAGTTCACAATTCAGTTTTGAATGTGTTAACAGCTTACAGCAGAGTGTATAAAAAATGACATGGAACTAATAAATTGACAACTCATGCCAAAGTAAAAAGTTAGTGAAAAACATATTGAAGCCTTAGCTTACTGCTTAGTAACTCTGGCTATCAAAGAGTAAATGAATCTAAACTATGCAGTGGAAATTTTAAACCTATTTTTTAAACCTCACTCTGAAGTAGCTATAAAATTCAGCCCTATCAGTACTAATGAACACATGAAATACATTTCTTGTATTATCTCAGTTTAGCTTTGATCTTCGAATATTCTTGTATTCAAAAATAATGAAAGCATTAATCGCTTTATAAATACATTTTTTGGTGGGCATGCATTAAACGTCACTGAAAAATCTGAATGAGATGAACAGGATTGAGAATAAAGAATTGTTAGGCTGTATGCAAATGAAACTTTCTGATCCTGCTGTTTCTTTCAAATAGCTTTAAACATGTAGCTCTTTAGATTTGCAATATCCTTCCAACATCATGACTGAGCTCAAGACTTCCATTTGTATCTGTAGCTTAGTCATGTTACCAGTAGCGCAGCCAGGTCCGGAGCGCAGGGGGAGCGGCACTATAAAAAGGCGCCTCCCCCTGTACTCACCCGGTGGCGCTCTAGGTCTTCGGCGGTGGGTCCTCACTCACTCTGGGTCTTCGGTGGTACCCGCCGCCGAAATGCCGCCGAAAACCCGGACCGCTGCCGGGTGAGTGCAAGAAGCGGCGCTTAAAAAGAAGCGGCGCCTTTTTTTAGTGCTGCTAAAAAAAGGCGCCGCTTCTGCCGCTTCTGCTCAAGGGGGAGCGGCCGCTCCCCCTGCTCCCCCCCGGCTACGCTACTGCATGTTACATGCAATAGGTGTGGGGTTTTCAATGGATAAACTAGATCAAACGGCAGAATTGAAACAATGGTTGTTACACTTTAAACATAAATATATTTATTGTAATTTACAACTATAGAGCATAATACAGGCCTGGAGTGGACACATTTCATCTTTCCTACAGGAAACAAATATCTTTTTCACAGGAACTTACTGTTATTCAATGGAATATAGCCTTCAGAGTGGCAAGTCCCAAGAAGGCTAGGTCAAGTTCTAAGGCTCTAAGTCAGTGGTCTCCAAAGTGGGGTGCGTGCACCCCAGGAGGTGTGCAAGATGATCCCTGGGGGTGCGCAGAAGGAGGAGCACCACCAGCACGCCTTCCTTTTTATTTTTTTCCTTTGGCAGCATGCCTGCAGCAGCTCTTCTTCGGCGGCAATTTTTTTTTCCATCGGGGTGCATGATCAAAAAAGTTTGGAGACCCCTGCTCTAAGTGATGCCTTAAGTAATTCTCTGCAGTGGGACACCTGTGCCCTGCATTGACACTGGATGAGGAGAACTTAAGACACTGCAATTTTGGTCTAAAATTTTTAAATTTTGGCCATGATTAAGCAGTCAACACGCACCACCATGACCACAATTATTACCAGTGGTATCTGAGATACAGCAATAATTGTCTGTTCTATATCTAAGGAAACATTAGAGTATCTCAGATATCATTGAGTGGTAACTATGGGGTGGGCTGATTTTTTGATGGCAGTCATTTGATTTGATGCTATGTGGCTTGATTTCCTTTATTCTGCTATACCTGTATATGTTTGAATAATCATAGGAAAATTCCAAATAGCTGCAGAGGTTTACTGTAGCACAGTTATGTGCTTATGCTCTGTTTGTTTCTTCATTTCCTTATGCACTTATTTGACATGATTTTCTCATTGCTGTATTCCATTCTGATTTTTCTTGGCACTGCTAACTGTTCTGAGGCCATACTGCAATTTGTTTTGTTCAGTGAGTTCTCTGTCAGATATGTGTGAAGAAGCTCTTTGATTTGCTGCTTCAATTGTCTCTTTGCAATTGGTCATTTAGTTGTCTTCAGGATTTTTCAAGCTGTGCAAATGATGAACTACTCCAAGCGTGACTCTTGAAATCTGAATTTATTCTGATTTCCCAAAAGGGCAAAGGAATCACTCTTGCCAATCAAAACTGTTTGTCATTTAATAGAAACTAAAGTTCTGTCTTACACTGGGTGGGATGGGAGAGAGATGATAGGAGAATAAAATGAAAGTCCAAATCCAGCTTAATTAATCATTTAGAAACAATAAATCCTACTCACCTAATCAGCAATCTTCACTGTCAAAACACAGCCTTGCGAGGAGAGAGTATTAGAAGAAATTTGTCTTACAAATGCAACAGAAATAATGCAAATCCCTTTGTTCATTCTTTTGAAAGCTCCTGTTTTTAAAGAAGAATGAAGTAAGAAGCTCTTTTCCCGGTTTTTCTTTGTTTGGCAGACAAAGAAGGAAGATGGGAGCTGAGTGAAAGGACTGGTTACAGAAATCTATGGGGTGACATGGAAAGGGTAATATATGGCAAGGTCACTCAGACTTTTTCCATCTGAGCGCCAAATTGGCCACTTGCCAGGCTCCCAGCTGCTGAGTCTAAAATTTGCATACACTGGTGCAAATTGCATCTGATTTATCTTGAATACAGAACTGATTCCCACAGGCATTACAGATTCCAACAGGCAATGTCCCCTCTTCTTCTGAGCGACCCTTCTCACCAATCAATGTGTCGCATTGCCCTTTGGGACAGGTAGTTTCAGTGTACTTCACTTCAGTATTCAGAATTCAGTATGAGTCTAACCAAGTGCTTCACTGTAAAACTCTGTAGGCCACATATGAACAAAAGGCTGCATTTTGCCTACTGCTGGAAAATAAAAACCCACAAAATGAAAGAGGGAAAAGGAAGGACGGTTAGAAAGGAGTAAATTAGTTCAAATATAAATGATTTGCTTACTGGATGGGAAGGATACTAAGGGTACGTCTACACTACCCACCAGATCGGCGGGTAGTGATCGATCTATCGGGGATCGATTTATCGCTTCTAGTGTAGACGTGATAAATCGATCCCTGATCACTCTGCCATCGACTCCTGTACTCCACCATGGGGAGAGGCGAAAGCGGAGTCGATGGGGGAGTGGCGACAGTTGACCCCACGCCATGAGGATGTGAGGTAAGTCGACCTAAGATACGTCGACTTCAGCTACGCTATTCTCGTAGCTGAAGTTGCGTATCTTAGGTCGATCCGCCCCCCAGTGTAGACCAGGGCTAAGGAGGAATAAAAAGGGTGCTGGAACACAAGGAAGATCAGAATCAATGGGACTGGTTCAGTGCCCACTGAAGTCAATGGAAGGATTCCCATTCACTTCAGTGGTCATTTGATTAGGTGTCATGTGGAGTCTGAGACACAGAATCATAGATGCTGGAACTAGGGCTACTGGGGGTGCTGCCGCACCCCTGGCTTGAAGTAGTAATAACAAACACCAAATCCACCTTCAGCACTCCCACTATAAAAATTGTTCCAGCACTACTGCATAGACTAGTCCATCTGAGAAAGAGAAGGTGGGTTGAGGACAAACTTTGGTGGCTCTGAGGCTCATTCAGCTGTAATTGTTCTCCGGTAATGAGAAGCAACCAAAAATGTCTGTGCTTTGGCTGTTGTTGAGGAATTTGAACATCGTGGTGGTGGAAGGAATCCATGTACTGTAAATAATGCAATTACTAAATAAATTCTATAGACACACTGGAGAACCAAGAATAGAGCCTGGGGATTTCAGCTTCAAAAACACAGGATTCTACCACCTGACCTAATGGAGATCTCCACTGTGTGGCAGCAGTAGTGGGAGGTTCCTCATGTTGCCAGGGTCAATAAACTTCAACGTACTACTAATTTATTTCACATTTCAGTTCTGAAGTGTCTAGAGAATATGTTATACTCCTTCTGAGAGGCAAAGGAGAATAGAGGTTTAAAATATTATTCTGTCTTACCTAAATAGACAATCAGATATAAATATTTGGTTAGTGATGCCTGTGAGGACAAAGCTAAGATGCAATTTATGCCTATGACTCTGCTAATGGAAAAGGCCTTAAATGTGGCCAATGGAACTGTGTAGCTGCAGATCCACCATCCTCACCTTCCCCAGAACCCTCTGTGCTGAGGCACAGGGAGTTGGTATAGATGCTGCATCATACAGGGCAACCATATACTTTGCACAGGGCTCCCCTAATCCTGTCATCTCCCCATATTTTTCCTTTGTTAAACACCACAGGTTTTTCTGTGCTTAAGGCCTTTTGAGCCTGCAGACACATCACAGGATGCCTTTTGGGGGGAAAGAGCATTTGAGGAGTGATTGAGAAAGATAATTCCTTCCTCCAGAGATCCAAGCAGACCTTCCAGCGCACTGGACAGATCACTAATTTAGGCTTTATAGTAGCCCAGAATTTAGACTTAAGAGTTTGAACAAGGGAACAAAAAGCCCTGCAAGATGACACTAACTGCACAGACAGAGCGATGAGACCACCTACACCTTGCCTAGCTCTAGTCAGTCTAGCCAGTGCTTCTGGTGTTCCATATACACACATGCTGAAAATTCAAGCCAACTGTTATTCTAAAAATGAGAAAAGAAACCAAAACCCCCACAAAAAAACCCGAAAACCCATCAATAAAAGATTCATCTTGCCATGGGCATGCATACACTATGGTAAGGAAAGGACCATTCGTCATCATTCATGTCTATTTACATAGATCCTCTCTCAAGACTCCATTCCCAAATAGCAACAGCTGTTGTAATGTTTAGTGACCTTCAGCAACAGTACTTTTGTCTTTTGGGACTGAATTGATTTTCTCTGGCTACCATGTAGCAATTCAGAGTGTTCTTATTGACCCAGAGCTTGAAAGTGTACAGTACCACTAGCAGCAGGGGAATTTAAGTGATTGCAGCAGCTTTTAGGGCATCAGATTGGAAAATAAGAGGTGCAGGCTGCATTGAGACAAAGCTCCCTCACTATTCTCTGAAATCAGCTGACTCTGATACATGGAAGTGTATGTATTTGTGGGACTGGGTCAACTGATTTATAATATATAGTGTCTGGGTTATTTGATTTTATCCAGGGGAATTGGCAAGTCTGTTTGTTTATTTAGGGTATTTTTTAAAGTCTGCCAAAGACACCCAGAATATTGGTTGGGACTTCTTTTATTGTCTTTTTCAAAAATCCAAATGGTATGTATTGGCAGAGGCCATTAATTTATTGATACATAAAATTTGTAGGCTGCATTAAGAGGATTGAAAGAAGATTTCTTCCACCTGTAAGGCCAGGTCTTCAGCTGGTACAAATCCAAGGGACTGCATTACTTCTGTGGAGCTATGCTGATATGTCCCAGCTGAGGAACTGCCCTAAGTATTTTTGAAATACTGTGCTAATGTTTTCTTATAATTACTGTAATAAAAATCAAATCCTTTTTTCTGGGCTACTTGTGAAAAATCTTTCTAGGAACTTCTTTTTGTAAAATGCTCTAAAAGTAGTATGAGGCATGAGCCACACTCATCCCTCACATAACTCCACTGGATTTTTACTCCTGTGTTTGCAGTGTTCTTCACCAGCTGGGGATGGTCCTACTGTCAATCCTCCTCTTAATACGATGGCATATAAGGTTTCACATTTAGCTTTACGTTTGATTGACTGTACTGAAAAAAAAATGCATGTCTTCTTTTAAGGCCAGAATCTTTGTTATGTTAGTTACCTAGTTCTGTATGTGACATATAGGGATTTGATATGTGTTTAACTTTGCAGTTGCATTTGCTATCTTATTCTACATCTCACTGCAATATGTTATGCTTCTTTGCCTAAAAGTCAATAAAAGCATTTTATAGAAGCAATAAAGGAATAATGAATAGTTTAGAAAGAAGACACACTTATTTAATGTTCTATGAAGATATGTTATGGGGAAATTTAAAGCTCATTTTGTTATTGTTTATCATGATGTGTCATTTGTTGTTCCACTTCAGGTTGTATCATAATATAGCACACTCCATAACATGAATTGTGGAAGCATCTTTTGTTAACGTTTCAAAGGGAAATATTTTATCTGAAAAAAGACAAACTCATCTCAGCTCACTCTGAGCCCAGCCCTGCATTGCTTCTGCACTCAGATCTTCCATCAACGTTTTAGGTATGCAGGGAATGCAGGCAAATCCCTGTTCCTGGAAAAGATGTATGAACTGGATCATCCCGTACAAGGGATAAATCTGCACAGAAAACTGGAAACTCAAGGAGATTTCTTCCATGGAAAGAGTAGGGGTTTAGCTTCCACTCAAGATGATCTCAGGAAGCTGCCTGAGGTCACGGCGGTTCATACTAATGCCCTGTGCTTCTGGACTTCCTCAGGCGTCCTGCGCAATCAGTCAACGTACCCATCCACTCTCCCATTGACTGCTGCACTTGGTTTTACAGCCAATGAAACTACACCTTGGAGAGAGTTCCACAGAGTACACAGGGTGCACTCATCACCCCCAGCTCTGCCTGACTCCCATGCATAGGTCTCCAGACCCACAAAGATCTGTGGTATCCAGAGAAAAGAGAGGGGTAAAGCTAAAGAGGTAGCATTCCTCGAGATGTGTCATCCCCTCCACTGAGAGAGGTGAAGGGGATGATTGACCTGTAATAAAAACAGAAAATGGTACAACATAAACCCTCTCTCAGAAGAGTGACATTCCCCTTGTTCCAAGTAAAATGCTAGATAATACTTGCTGTGCATACTGGACTGGAAGAAGGAATTATTGATACTTCATCTGTTTTATGTCCAAGAATTTGGTGATCATGTAAATCAATTGGGCCCAGTTCTGAAGTCAATGGGAGCTGCATCCAAGTAACTGAAGGCAGTGTGTGGCTCGTAAAGTAAAAGCAAGGATTTGAGACACTGGTTCTAATGAAGGCATTCACATTTGATACAGAGAATAATTACAGAAATATGCATCTTCAAAGGTTAATAAATTATTAAAAGTCAGGGTCCAATTCTGCAGTCCTTATTCAGGCAAATTTCCCAGTGATGTCAACTCTTGTTTTGCTTGAGTAAGGGCTGCAGAAATAGGCCTCCCTCTTTGGAACTGTTCTTTAGACATGTAATATACACACTCAGCTCTGCTGTTTTGATATTACTTTATTCCTCAAAAGCACAATCCAGCATATGACAGACAATACTTTAGTGATGCACTCTAGGAAATCCTCAAAGCACTAGAGGAATATAATGCCTCTTAGTTCCAAATCTGCTCATGCATAACGAAGGTTAGAATACACTTCCGCAGCAAATATATTCCTCTTCGATAGGGCAGGGGAGGAAAAGACTTAGGTGAATTTATTTAATAATTGATAGTGGAAATAGACTCTAATGAAATTTCCATCATCCAGAAACATGAACTCTACCTTATATTTACAGTCCTTTATTTGTCTGCTAATACCTGACTTGGCAGCTTCCTTGAATTCTCTACTTGAACACAAAGGGCCGAAGGGTTCCTCCTGTGATAAAAGATGGCTCATGAGAAGAAAATTTGCATGAGGTTCTCCTCACAAAGATTCTCCCAACTTGTTCCATCAATGGGGGAGGGGCTTCCTAACCCTTCCAGAGGGCTGCAGAGCATGCTCACAAACCCTGCAAATCATAGGGGATCAGAAAAATGCTAAGGCCATATGCACTGAGGCCCCGTACCTTCCCAGCAACAATACTTTCTGCCAAGAGCAGCTGCTTTGGAAGCCCTCACTAGAGGGGGATTCCTGCAGGCTGCATTGTCTTTTCTTTGTAAATTCTGCAGGGCCTGGGGAAAGAGGAGAGGGTTGAAATACTCCCAAAATATGTGTCCTGTTGACCCTGTTCCTGGCCCACTCAATTTTCTCTTAGCCTTCCTAGTTTCCACCTTCTCCACTTGCACAGATCTTTGGGAGGCCTCTGGGGTGGGAAGATGGTGTGTGGAATGGCACTGACTCACAAAAAGTGGAGTTGAAGAAGATGCTGCCATGCCATTTATTGCCATATATCAAATCACCTGAAAAATCTGCTATTGGTACTGTGCCTCTTCAAGTTGAGACAGGCATCAAATAAGGCATTATATGTCATAGTCTTTTCTAGCTTGATGCATAGATGCAACTCCCCTTAAAAGGGAGTTGAATGTATGTGTGTATATGTACCCTGAGGAAAATATGCCTCTGAGTGTATACAACAGAAGAATATCATGGGATTGTAAAAATGTTCCATATATTATTGTTTTAAATGCAACACATTTTTGGAAGTAGCACATTTACTGGACCTGATTCGCTTCTTACTCACACCTTTGTAAAACAGAGGTAACTCTGGGGGTATTGTTGTATAAAACCTGCGAGAAGAGAATTAGAGCCCTTTAACTGATTAGATGAGGCCAGGGTTTAATTTAAATAATAGCAATTTTAAAAAATATACTTTAAATCAGCACATCAGAAAAATGCTGGTTCAAATCAGGGGACCTGTATATGCAGCTGTTCTATCTCCTGTCAGAACTCTGTGCCAACCAACTGACCATGTAGGGCAGGAAAGTCATACAAATAAGCTTCCTTCCCCCTTCCCATGTCCCCACTTCTCTCTGTAAGGGACTCTATGTGCCTTGCCTTCTTTCAGATCTAGGGTTACAGGATTTAGTGTTCTCCACCCTTAGGTTGACCTTATGACTTTTATCAAATGGGCTGTGTTTCTATTTTGGATGTCCCACAGCAAGTCAATGAATCCATCAGCCTCACAAATTTTTAAGGATGAACTGGCCCAGAAGTTCACAGAGCATTTAGAGTCTAATTTTAGGCCCCAGACCCTGAAACACAGGTACATTTCTTCATTGACTTCAATGGGACTATTTATGTGAAGGTGTTTCCAGGATGGGGGCCCTGGATGGCGGTCATATCAAGTACTTTCCGAAGACTGATTCTAATAAGGTTGGGTGCTTTGCTAATAGTTTCCACTGCTTTGTATATAAAGCCTGCAAGTGTCTTATAAACGCACAGGCAATTCACAGCTGCTGAGGCCTGTGCTTGTTACCATCAGTCAGAATTAGGAAACCTTATACCAACACTCCACATGAAAAGAATTACCTGAAGCACTGAAGCTCACTAACGGAGTCAGTGCCCTGATATTGGTCTGATAGCAGACAGGTTCTAGAGGTCAGCAGTGTAGAGACAATTGCAAAACTGGGCTCTAGGCATAGGTGCCGACTCCGTGGGTGCTCCGGGGCTGGAGCACCCACGGGGAAAAATTGGTGGGTGCTCAGCACCCACCGGCAGCTCCCCGCCAGCCCTCCGCACCCAGCTCAGCTCTCTGCCATGGCCTCTCCACCTCCCGAGGGCGGGCTCTGCCTGACAGCCAAGCTGAAGCCTGCTTGTCCTGGCTCCAGCTGGTCGGTGGCGCCTCGGGGGAGAGGTATGGGGAGGAGGCGGAGGAGGAGCCAGGCCCTCAGCAGCTGAGCGGGGAGCTGGGAGGCAGCCGCGGCAAGCCGCCCCCCTAACCCACGCTCAGCTGCTGAGTGGGGAGCCAGGAGGCAGCCGTGGCGAGCCGCCTCCCTGCCTCCTGGCTCCCCTCTCAGCTTCCGTGGGTGGGGGAGGGGGCTGGCTGGGGGGCGGCGTTAGCTGAGGGGACGCAGGGATGGTGCAAGGAAGTTTTGCCTAGGGCACGAAACTTCCTTGCACCGGCCTTGGGGGCGGGGGGGATGCAGCACGCCCGGGGGACGGGGCGGGGATTTGGGGAAGGGGTGGGGCCAGGGGCGCAAGCACCCACCGGCGCCGACAAAAGTCGGCGCCTATGGCTCTAGGAGCACACCTGTGGGCAAGCCATGAGTACTAGCTGCCCTTTAAGGAAACGGGGCTTCAGGTCTTACCACCTAGTCATGTCCAAGACCATGGAACCTGGCAGCCCCACCTTCTAGTACATCATTTGTGTAGTTCCTTAAGGCAGTTCTTATAATGTAGGTTGATAAGATTTTTAAAAGGTGAAGAAAGGATTTTCAGGTCCAACTCCTATAAGCTACAGGTCTCAGCACAACATTGTGTTGCACAACTGAGCATCTTTACAACTCTTTTTATCTAAAAAATATATAGACATGAAGCAAAGTCATTTTAATTTTCTTGAATCAAAAAAAAAATAACTGTTACTGAGGCAGCAGTACGGTTTTTGATCGTTTTAGCATCATATGATGGGGCAGAAACAGGTGGCCCACCACGTTAATTGAAATGACAGATCAAATATGAAAAGTACATTTGATTTGCTATTAATAGTATGTGAAATATCTAGTCAACTCCTGATTTTATAAACAGCATGAGTGTATTTGTCTTCTGTGTTGAAAGGTACTACACAGTGACTCATCAGAAGGAATGTACAATTGTGGTATTTTCAGTAATGACAAAGTAAAGACTTAATTGTGATTTCCCCTTGCAAACCCTTTAGCGAAATGTGTGATTGTGGGGAAAGGTTGTTTTAGGTTGAAAAGTGAACACATTATTTCTCACACCACTGTTCAGGTTCCAAAGATTTGTTTCACTATTTGTAAGAAAGGATCAGATTTACTAACTTACTCTGTGAGTACTTCCACTGATTTAAATAGTACTTGAGAAGTAAACTACCACGCAGTGTAACTGTGTGGCAGAAACTGATCCAAAATAAAAATTGCTTATGTTTGTAAGAAGAATTTTGCAGATACTTAGAGCTAAATAATCAGTATATACTCTATAATAGGTGGACATGTGTAGCTGGATGGTTCATCTCCCTGAACAGTTTGATTTTGCTGCCATGTATGGAATTTTAGGCAATTTCTCACACCTGCCATAATTAGACTGGTTTCCTCTGTCAGCAAAAGCCCATTCAGATGCTGCAACATCCTTTTAAGGTCCATGGAGATCTTTGTTTCTGTAACAGATTGGCTCAAATGGAGTTAAAGCAGGGATGAATTTGTGCACCAGTCCAAAATTTGAAGTGAAATCCTGGCCCCACTGAAGTCAATGCAAATTTTGTCATTGACTTCGGTGGAGCCAGGAGGTTCACAGCTTACATTGCTATTAGTGGATTTTGTAGACTTTAATGGAGACGAAAACCCTTAAAGCCCATTTTGTGTCAGTATTTGACTATCCCAGACTCGCAGGAAGAAAGACAAGATGCAAGTCTGGAGGGACACTGTTTACATATCCTCCCCAGGTGCAAGGGGCCAGTGGCTTACCTGAGCCCCACTAGCCTGGCCACCAACTCAGATGATTCCTTCCCCCCTGCCTATCACTCACACTCACACACTCACACACACACACACACCGCCTTCTCAGCCTCTGAGGAAGGGCAAATGCTAAAAGGAGCCACTATCCTTTTTCCCTATCAGATAATACCCCTTTGCCTTGTGGTTGCATTTTGACCATTCGAAAAGCCTGACTAGACCACACAATGGTTGTATACCCTCTCATTGAGGTGCCCAGTTAAAAAGTGGAACCAAGCTTGAAATTTGCACAAAATTCAGAGTGCATTAGTTATCATTCAATTTGGTTTATGACTTGAATACCTATGGCAATGTTTAGACTGGAGCTAGGGCAAGGTGCAGTAGGAGCTTATGATATGACCTGTACTGTAATTTCCTCTTCAGGTTTTGTTTAAAGGGATAAAAATGTATTTTTATGATCACTATGCTGAAACAGTAGGAACCCAGACTCGTGGGGCATTTCTTTTTAAATTATGTTTTAATGTTTTAAAAGCATCTCTCTTAGCAGCCTTTAATTTAGTGTCTTAGTATTTGGGAGTTGCTACACTATCTGTAGCATCTAGGAACCACTTTGGTGACACTTAGCAGAGCTATATCTATTGCATATAGAGTTATCAATTATCTATATGGTGTATGTACTTAAAGACATATCTGCTTGAAATAATTTGGGGGGGAAGTGATGTAATTTTATCGTCTGTGAGTAACTATGAAATCCATTATCAATTCTAATAAGATTTTTTGTACCTGATTTGGGAAGTAGTGATGGAAGAGAATATGTTAGATCACACTGACATGCTGCTAACCCATATAAAAACCTCCTCCAGGTGATGTGTAGAATACCATGATAACCGAGATATCTAGATTACCATGATCATTTATGATATGTCATAGCTATGAAACAGTCTAATAGACACCAAAGGATTTAACATTTATATTGGACACTTGAAATATCAGCACAGTGCATCAAGCAAGCAAGGCACAACTGCTATTAAGACAACAGAAGAAGTGAAACATGAAGCTTCCGCAAAGTTTGATTTCATGTGGATTAGGAAAGGTAACTGGAGAGTGAGCAAACAGAGTGTCTCAAATAGTGATAGTGAAGACAGCAACTATCAACGTCACATTGGCTTTGCAACTGACAGCCACTTGGCAACAGCTGTAACAAATGTCCTACAAGCAGATTGAATTATCCAGGTGAAAGTTCCATCACTAGATGTGACAACTAATGGAGCCAGTACTTTCAGCGATAGACTCAAACTCGCAGTAAAATGCAAGAGAACTAGCACTTAGTATAAGTATTTATTTACCAGTATTTTCAATGCAAATGTTGGCGATGATTTGGCATGGGGAAGCACAAAAGTATAGTTATAACAGTAACCACTGGAGTTAATGGATTCTGAACCTAGTTATGTGATTGAGGGCAACTAATCTTTGGAAAACATCCTTTGTGTCAGGTGACTGGGGCTGGGAAATGAATGTCAGTCCTTGACCAGCACTTCAGTGTGTCACACCTTTATTTCATAGCACCAGAAGAAAACAAGGGGAAGCTCCTCTGTTGGTGTAAATCAGTGCCGCTCCATGATCAATGGAACAATGACAATTTACATCATCTGAAGATCTGACCCTAAATAATTGCAAACATGGAGCAAATGAAGCCTCCTAAATCTCTCAGTCAGGAAGGAAAAATGGGCAAGAACTAGAGGAAGTGGCTCAATACTTCCAAGTGTCCCTGGAAGCAATAGGTATTGCAGAGATATCACAGAGGGTGAAATCCTCCAATCTTCTACTTGGCCCAGAAGCACTGGAAATATTCAGTAACTCCAGTGAAAGCACAGTAAAAGCATGACATGCACTGGCCATGTAGAATCCAGTGGCTATTGTAACGTAACTTTGACTAGTGCATATTCCCTTATAGGAACACAGGTTTTGTCTCTCTCCTCCTTCACATCAGACCCCAAGTAGAGTTTGTGTGAGCCACTCAAAGAGATGGTCTTGCAGCCTCTACTTAACAACAGTAATACTTAGGCTCAGATTACTCTCAAGCTGATGCTTGTTCTGAAGATTTTCCAACAGGAAAGTTCTACTCCCATGAGATATACTCTAAGCTCTGTCAGCCACACTGTCCTAGCTGGCTTAGATTGTTTGTATAATATCTAGCAGTGAAGTAGCAGTAGTGAATGCGACAGAGCATAAAGTAATGTTGGCAGTTGCCTTACTTCTCTTCATAATGTACTGAAAATATATAGATTCCTGAAGCAGCTCACCATGGAATGGTTTCTGAAATCCAGGAGTCATGAAAAAGCCAGCAGTGGAATGAAATTGGGCATGAAATACAGGAGTAGGTAAAAATGAATGGGAAACAAAACTGTTTCATCTTTTCTGTCTGAAGGGACAGCTAAGGAAGGGCTATGTTTGTCAACATGACAGTGACAGGCAAAAGGCATTCAAGCCCACAGGTAAGTGGAGAACATGGGGACCTGGGAGATGGGTTGGAAATAGGAGGGAGCGTGGGCTCTAATGACAAAGAGATAGGAGGGTCAGGGCAAAACTGGGAGGCAAGATCAAATCAGTATCTTAGATGCCTGTATACAAATGCGAGAAGTATGGGTAATAAGCAGGAAGAACTGGAAGTGCTAATAAATAAATTCAACTATGACATTGTTGGCATCACCAAAACTTGGTGGGATAATACACATGATTGGAATGTTGGTATGGATGGGTACAGCTTGCTCAGGAAGGACAGACAGGGGAAAAAGGGAGGAGGTGTTGCCTTATATATTAAAAATGTACACACTTGGACTGAGGTGGAGATGGACATAGGGAATGGAAGTGTTGAGAGTCTCTGGGTTAGGCTAAAAGGGGTAAAAAACAAGGGTGATATCATGCCTGGAGTCTACTACAGGCCACCTAACCAGGTGGAAGAGGTGGATGAGGCTTTTTTTAAACAACTAACAAAATCATCCAAAGCCCAAGATTTGGTGGTGATGGGGGACTTCAACTATCCAGATATATGTTGGGAAAATAACACAGCAGGGCACAGACTATCCAGTAAGTTCTTGGACTGCATTGCAAACAACTTTTTATTTCAGAAGGCTGAGGAAGCTACTGGGGGAAAGCTGTTCTAGATTTGATTTTAACAAATAGGGCGGAACTCGTTGAGAACTTGAAAGTAGAAGGCAGCTTGGGTGAAAGTGATCATGAAATCATAGAGTTCACAATTCTAAGGAAGGGTAGAAGGGAGTACAGCAAAATAGAGACAATGGATTTCAGGAAAGCGGATTTTGGTAAACTCAGAGAGCTGATAGGTAAGGTCCCATGGGAATCAAGACTGAGGGGAAAAACAACTGAGGAGAGCTGGCAATATTTCAAAGGGACACTATTAAGGGCCCAAAAGCAAACTATTCCGCTGGGTAGGAAAGATAGAAAATGTGGCAAAATACCACCTTGGCTTAACCACGAGATCTTGCAAGATCTAAAAAATAAAAAGGAGTCATATAAAAAATGGAAACTAGGACAAATGACAAAGGATGAATATAGGCAAATAACACGGGAATGCAGGGGCAAGATTAGAAAGGCAAAGGCACAAAATGAGCTCAAACTAGCTACAGGAATAAAGGGAAACAAGAAAACTTTTTATCAATACATTAGAAGCAACAGGAAGACCAAGGACAGGGTAGGCCCACTACTCAGTGAGGAGGGAGAAACAGTAACAAGAAACTTGGAAATGGCAGAGATGCTTAATGACTTCTTTGTTTTGGTCTTCACCGAGAAGTCTGAAGGAATGCCTAACATAGTGAATGCTAATGGGAAGGGGGAAGGTTTAGAAGATAAGATAAAAAAAGAACAAGTTAAAAATCACTTAGATAAGTTAGATGCCTGCAAGTCACCAGAACCTGATGAAATGCATCCTAGAAGACTCAAGGAGCTAAGAGAGGAGGTATCTGAGCCTCTAGCTGTTATCTTTGGTAAATAATGGGAGACAGGAGAGATTCCAGAAGACTGGAAAAGGGCAAATATAGTGCCCATCTATAAAAAGGGAAATAAAAACAACCCAGGAAACTACAGACCAGTTAGTTTAACTTCTGTGCCAGGGAAAATAATGGAGCAAGTAATTAAGGAAATCATCTGCAAACACTTGGAAGGTGGTAAGGTGATAGGGAATAGCCAGCATGGATTTGTAAAGAACAAATCATGTCAAACCAATCTGATAGCTTTCTTTGATAGGATAATGAGTCTTGTGGATAAGGGAGAAGCGGTGGATGTGGTATACCTAGACTTTAGTAAGGCATTTGATATGGTCTCGCATGATATTCTTATCAATAAACTAGGGAAATACAACTTAGATGGGGCTACTATAAGGTGGGTGCACAACTGGCTGGATAACCGTACTCAGAGAGTAGTTATTAATGGTTCCCAATCCTGCTGGAAAGGTATAACGAGTGGGGTTCCGCAAGGGTCTGTTTTGGGACCGGCTCTGTTCAATATCTTCATCAACAACTTGGATATTGGCATAGAAAGTACGCTTATTAAGTTTGCAGATGATACCAAACTGGGAGGGATTGCAACTGCTTTGGAGGATAGGGTCATAATTCAAAATGATCTGGACAAATTGGAGAAATGGTCAGAGGTAAACAGGATGAAGTTGAATAAGGACAAATGCAAAGTGCTCCACTTAGGTAGGAACAATCAGTTTCACACGTACAGAATGGAAGGAGACTATCTAGGAAGGAGTACGGCAGAAAGGGGTCTAGGGGTTATAGTGGACCACAAGCTAAATATGAGTCAACAGTGTGATGCTGTTGCAAAAAAAGCAAACTTGATTCTGGGCTGCATTAACAGGTGTGTTGTGAGCAAGACACGAGAAGTCATTCTTCCGCTCTACTCTGCGCTGGTTAGGCCTCAACTGGAGTATTGTGTCCAGTTCTGGGCACCGCATTTCAAGAAAGATGTGGAGAAATTGGAGAGGGTCCAGAGAAGAGCAACAAGAATGATTAAGGGTCTAGAGAACATGACCTATGAAGGAAGGCTGAAGGAATTGGGTTTGTTTAGTTTGGAAAAGAGAAGACTGAGAGGGGACATGATAGCAGTCTTCAGGTATCTAAAAGGGTGTCATAAGGAGGAGGGAGAAAACTTGTTCATCTTAGCCTCTAAGGATAGAACAAGAAGCAATGGGCTTAAACTGCAGCAAGGGAGGTTTAGGTTGGACATTAGGAAAAAGTTCCTAACTGTCAGGGTGGTTAAACACTGGAATAAACTGCCCAGGGAGGTTGTGGAATCTCCATTTCTGGAGATATTTAAGAGTAGGTTAGATAAATGTCTATCAGGGATGGTCTAGACAGTAATTGGTCCTGCCATGAGGGCAGGGGGCTGGACTCGATGACCTCTCGAGGTCCCTTCCAGCCCTAGAATCTATGAATCTAAGAAGAGCAGGTATGACTTCTTGAAGAAAAGAACAGGAGAAGTGAAAGTGCTTTACTGAAAGAAAAACAGGCTTTTCATATTTGGGAATATAAACAGCAGAGGCAAAAGGTTACCAGTAGGTCACACAGATGACAGTATTACAAAGAAAACTTCTGAGCAAGGAGACAGTGACTCCCGGAGCTTCTCAACTCAGTTCAGTTGCCTTTCATTAGGACAGTCAATGTGGTGCAGCAGTGAAGACACATCTCAATACAGGCATATGTGTAGTTACCCAAAAAGAATTAGCAAAAAACTGTGATTCAGAGTAAAAGCATCAACTGTCTTCATGAGTGAGTTGGTGCAAAGTATGAGTTATGGTTCTCAAAGCAGAGAGGCCAGAAATAAGTACAGACCCAGAAAATGTCAGTGCACTTTAGAAATCAGTGGGAACTGTATGGACCTGGAACGGACAGTATGGTCTTGTGCACAGGACTGAGAGTCTGGTAACCTGTCTTCTATTCCTGATGTACTGTGTGACTCTGGGAAATTACTAAGGCTAGAATTTTCAAAGAAGCCTTAGAAAAAATTTCAGTGGGATTAGGGCACCTAACTCCTTTTGACATCTTTGAAAATCCCAGCTCCCTCTGTGTCTCATTTTCCCTATCTGTAAAATGGAGTTAAAGACACTTAAGCAACTAACTAACTAACTAACTATCCCTGAAGTGGTTTGATACCATGTTGATGTGTGATATAAGAAAACCTAAATATTTGCTTGATGTGCCACCTCTGAATATAGCCTAAAAGTTTTTTCAAATATTAAATGGAATATCAGAATGGGAAGCTAGCAAGTTGAAATATCAAAACATTCTGTGGTACTAAAAATTTCAAAAAGGTTTCTAATTGGAAATGTCAACATGAAAAAAGTTGACAGTGTTCAAAACAAAATGATTTGACATTCTATAATGACTTTTCTTTTTGCTTTGAATTGACATTCTGAAACAAAAAATATCATTTTGTTTCAAAATATTGACTCTAAATAAAATGTTTCATTTTGATTCTCCCGACTGGAAAATCAAAGAATTAATAAAAATCGATTGCAAATTTTTATCTCAATGAAATCACATTTTCCTAAAGAAAATTTTTCATATGGAAATTTTCAACCAGCTCCACTTCTAAAATTTTAATTAATAAGATCTCAGACTGGGCATGAGACCATCAGGGGCAAGTCTGAATCAGGTGTAGCCCTCCCCACCCTGCTGCTTACCCATTCTTTCTGACCAGATGGGATTTATATTGGAAATTTTGTGTGAAACATAAGGCAACAAGCCTTCTTTCTGTTGTAACAAGGTGGCATGGTATGGGAATGATTGAGAATCACCCAGTGAAAAATACCTCATGTGAAATCCCAGAGTGAGACTGTATCACCCCATAGCAGGGCTCTTGAATCTCATAAGATTCAGAGTTTGGCCTTACCCAAAGTTTATTGAAATTGTCTGAAACTCATGATCTGAAAATATTGTGGGAACACATTTTCTCATCACATTTCCATATTTCCTGCTTTCAGCTGGGCCAGAAATATCATGAGACAGTTTCCACCCATTTCCAGGCTAGGATAGAACCAGGAAACAAGGATGTGTAAAAATAAAAAATAAATTAAAACAACAAACAAACAAGCAAACCTTTCAAACCTCTTAAAAGGTTCAACGTGGATTCAGTTCACTTTTTTGGTCAATTCTTAGTTTATCTGATCTGATTTGCAAATTTCTAGGAATTTCCCATGTTTCATATATGACTGTATAACAATGCCATGTTCTTTAAGTGCTGCCTAATTGGCCTATGCAGATATGGAAATGTCCTTGAATCCACTACCTTCCCTGTACCCTCCTGTAAAGCACCACAGTGACCCAAAGAATCAATATTTATTAATACATATCTATATCATCTATATCTATATCTCTCTATATATGTATCACAGTGAGAAAAGCTGAGAAAAAGCCATAAGGTTTAAAGGAAGAGATCCCATTTTCTACTTCATTCCAGAAATGTAGATATAAAGGCACAAGGGCAGCGTTAAGAAAGGTCTTTCAGCTGAATGAAACTTATCATTTTGGTGGGTCAGCTGGGTAAATTATTAATCATTACAATATTTAATCTTTCCAATGTTCAAATGCATTCTCCAAAGCTTCCCTAACGAGAGCCAAAATTCTTTGTACCATTAATAAATGATTTTTTTTTGCAAGGTTCCAGAGGTATTCACTGATTTCAGCTGAGTCATTAGTATTGTAAGAAAAACCTATTACACCTCTGTTACTTCCATTTCTGGCCCTTGGTGAAATCCAGAAGCAGAGAGGTACATGAATGTATTTAAAATAAAAGGGAACAATATTTTTTCAAAACTTGTTTTATCTGTCCAGTCTGCCCTCCCTAGTGCATGTGTGTGTCTGTATAATTACCAAGAGAGAAAAGGTATACAACTGCCAAGTCCATTTTGACAAGTCAGAAAGTAACCCATAGCTATTAAAACACCCCACCGTAATTAATTATTCACTTAGAACTTTTCTGATCCTAATTAGCCCACTCCTAGCAAATATTTATAGATCTATTTTCCTTGATGTTCATGTGTATAACTCTGATTAGAATCAGTGGGAGTTATGTTTATGAATCAACAGCAGAAGAGACCCTCTTAAGTGGAGATACACACTATTGCTGTCCACAGAGTTTTGTGATTAAAGATAAATTGGCCAACAACAACAAAATTTTGGTTTTGTGAAAAGGAAATTTCCACTTTCCATCTGCTCAGTTTTGCTTAATTTGCCAGAAGCAAAAAAGCAGTTTCCACCAGTAAAACTGCTTTGACTTTGAGAAACAAGTCTTATGATCACACTGTTGGGTTACAGGTGAAGATTTACTGAACCATGGCAGCACGCACGCACAGACTTTGGACTGGTACATGCAGCATGGCAAATAGAACATCTCACAACCTTCTGCCCTAAAAACACAGTGCTCTTTCACTGGAGCTAAAGGAAAATGTTTCATTAGCTCCAGACCCCTACCCAAATGCACCCTCCCTCCATTTAGCATTCCACTGCTACTGGGACAGACTCTTATAAACTAAAATACTGAGTGGATCTAGCATACCCTGTCCTGTAGCAAGAGGTGGTGTGAACACTCAGACATACTTCCCCATTAAGATAGAAATCTTCCATGAATTCAGATGAGAGGACCAGATCCTCTGGTCCATTAAAGATGCACTGTGACACTTTAGTCTAGCTGGCCAGTGAAGGATTTCCCTTGCCTGGGGTAATCCTTGATTGATGAAGACCCACCATAGTAGCTCCTATGCCAACCTTCTTCCAGCTGTCAGTCTAGAGTGCATGGCTGGAGAAAAAGGGGATGTCCCAGTGATCCCCTGCTGCTGAGATGGCTACTGGTAGCCATAGACAGTCAGCACAAAATAGAGTAGACCTGGGCTGTTGAAATTTACTTCGGGGACTGACTAACTGGCCCTAGGATTGGGAACTTCACGACGGCCTAAAGGAGTGTTGTAGCCAACTGGAGATGGCAGAAAGTGTTACTTCCTGATGCTGCTATCTGAAATCTTAGCATCAGTGAGGGATACAAGACTACTCTTAAACTGAAGATGAAAAGGAGTCCATGTCATCTCACCATTTATCCAGGTAGCATCATGTTGATGTTGAATAAGACCAGAAAGAGAGCTGATCCTTTCGGCATGTCATAAAAAAGGGACTGGGTGGGAGAGATGCGTTTTCCCATCCCTTCAGGAATGACTCAAACAATTGTATTTCACTCCCCAGAGCGCCTGACACCTCTCTCAGGTGGGCCATCAATATTTCATGGTCAACAGCACTGGCAGGTCAAGAGTTGGTGAAGAAAATATTTAAACAGAAATGCTGAATCACTATCAACTATAGATTCAATAATATAGGGGTGAAAGGCTACTTAATGTATATGGTTTGTATAGTACTGATGGATCAAGATGGTGTAACAGTTACAGTAAGAAGGCAATTTGAATATATACCAGCACCTGTCATTGTGATTATAGGCGAGGCTGGTAGCTCCACCTATTATTAAGATTTTCCAAAACTTCTCAGTTGCTTATAACTTTACCAAATTAACTATTTGGGCTGAAAACGTCCATGCTGGGTGTCTGCATTTATTTTATTTTGGAAAATTTCAGTGAGATGTTTCTGAGAATAAGACTAAGGAAAACCGTTCTGACAAGGAGCTGAGAGGTGGGAGATGAATTGGGACTGGCTGGTGCAAGCAACTTGGGCCAAGAAGTCAGGGGAGGTGAGGACACAGATTGAATGAGAAGACTGGAGGATGAGACTGGGACTGAAGCCAACGGGGATGGGAAATTTAGCCACATAGGGGTGACTGGAGGTTAGGGTGAGGGAGACAGATCAGATGAGGAGTCAAGTGGCAGGGGTGGGGACTGGCTGGGCAAGCTTCTGTGTGCCTCAGTTCCCCATCTGTAAAATGGGGATAATAATGGTTCCCTACCTCACAGAAGTGTTGTAAGATTCAATACATTAAATGATTGTGAAGCACTTTGAGCTCTGATGAAAAGCATTATGTAAGAAACAGGCATTATTAATTATTATTACTTGTTGGGTAAGGAGACTGAGTCTTGGATGAGACGCCTCAAGAGTAGATGAATTAAGGTTGGGTAATGAATGAAAGAGGCTGTGGCCTATAGGACCCCCGCTTCATTTGTTGCAGAAGCTGAAATGTGTGTAGTGAATGAGGCAGGGGATTTAAGGAATAGAAAGGAGGGTCTCCGGGTTAGAGGAGTTGAATGCTGTCCTGTAGAATTGGCTCTGTCCCTGCCACTGACACCGAGTTCCTATGTGATGCTAGGCAAGTCACTTAAATCAAACTTTTCACAGGTGGTCACTAACTGCGTGTTCCTCATTTTCTGTGGGGCTGACCCGAGGATCTGATTGCAGAAATGCTGAGCACTCAGAACTGCAACTGACGTGATTGGGAACTGTGCTTTAAACATACAAAGTGCTATCTAATTCTAAGTGCTCTGAAAAACCAGTCCGAGGTGTCTCAGATAGGACTCCCAACATTAGTGAATACTTTTGACCTTAATTTTGCTGACTCAGATCCACAAATCCACATTGATTTCAATGGAAGTTAGGAACCTAAATACTTTTGTGGATCTGGGCTTTTGAGCCTCAGTTCCCAGCTCTGATATGGGGATAATAATACCCTTTCATCTCACAGAGTATCAATGTTTTGGAAGCACTCAGATACTACAATGATGAGCACCCTGGAAAAGCCCATAAGAAAATTAATAACTCTGCCTCCAGAGCAGGGTTTTAATAATGTGCAATAAATAAAGCATGGGGCCATATACTGAACAAGAGGAAGATAAAATATTGACTAGCTACTCATTAAGTGAGTACTGTGCATTCTGTGCACTGAATGGGGAAGGGGTCTTGTGAAAAAAGTAGTATGTGATCATTAAATTAAATGATTTATTTAAAGTAATTAAAGACTGTGTCATAATGCATATGCACAAGGGAGAGGGGGGAATATTGTTGCATAGGCACCCTTAGTTCTGGCATTTGCTAAATTTTGAGTGCCTGACTTTGCAACCTTAATAATGTTTTTTTAATATAGGGTTGCGGGTGTGTCTGTAATGTAGTATTTAGCTTACAGTAACACCCTATAGCAGATGTCACAGATGACTCTGTTAAACTTAGTCTTCCAACTTCTTTTACTTAGCATGTGAGCAAGTTGTGACACTTGGGAAGATATGCTGCATAATTATTAGTTTAGGGTTATGCAAGGTCCTGTGCAGACACACCCTTGGAAGAGAGATGCAAGGAGCAGCAGAGTTTGCTCTCTGCCTTGGTTTCTCATTAGAGTCAATTCTTGAAGCAGGATTGCTTCCTGGGAACCAGGCATTGGTGTTGGGCTGAGAGTCCTAAAAGAAGGCGTTGCACACATGCTGTTTGACCACCTCTGTTCTAGATCTAATGTATATATGTAGGTAAAACAAGTTACACTTGTAGTATACCCAGAGCCCATGAGTGTCCTCCACTGGGAAGCTGTCTGGAGCTTTGCAGGTCATCTGTCAGAATGGGAGACTGATGTCAGAAGAAGAGAACATTTACTACCAGAGGTGAGGTGAAGGAAAATGGCAAGAAGGGATGTTAATAAGACCAAGGAAAAGGAAGGGAAGGGGGACATTTGGTTAGGTTAAAAGGATAGGGAGAAGAAAAGGGGAAGTAAAAACAGAATGATAGAGGAGTGCATTGAGGTCTGAGGAAATGAAGCAAGTAGTGGAGGAACTGTGAGGGAGAAAGGTGGGAGGAGGTATCGGCAAACAGCTAACAATGGATGGAAAAGACTGGCCAGAGTCTAATTGTAAAATGCACTTAGTTGACATCACTTGTCTTCTGAGGGGTAAAAGTTCCAGAGGGTGCTGGTTTGGCCTTGGTAGGCCATGTCTAAACTTACAAGATAACAGCGGCACAGCTGTACCGATACAGCTATGCTAATGTAAGAGTGCTCATGTAGCCCGCATTATGCCAATGGGAGGAGAGCTCTCCCGTCGACATGATAAAACCAGCTCAACGAGCAGCAGTAGATATGTCAGCGGGAGAGCATCTCCTGCTCACACAGCGCTGTGCACATGGGCGCTTATGCTGGCAAAACTTATATCACTTGGGTGTGTTTTTTCACAACCCTGAGCAACAAAAGTTTTGCCGACATAAGTGCAAGGGTAGACATAGCCTAAGTCTTGAACTGATGCAATTCCTGTGATTATGAGAGAGAGAAAGAGAGAAATCACTGCTTGTTAAAAACTGACAATACCTTGTGTGAGTGAATTTTTTTTTTTAATCAAAACACTTGGGTTTGACCCTGCAAACCCTTTAATGCCAACGGGCATCTGGACATTCAACCCTGCAGGATTGAAGCCTTGTGTGGATTTCCTTCTGTCTTCCACACAATGTAATGGTGGTTCTCACTGGTAAGAAAGAAGATGTTTTTGTGCAAAAACTGGTGTATGCTCACAGCTGGATTACACACGTGATGCGTTTCAGGGTGAAATTCTGTCCCTTTATGGAAGCAGGGACCCTCTTTAGTAGGGGAGAAATGGAGAAAAAAATGCTCTTATCAAATTCACAAATTCTTATCAAATTCACAAATTACTCCATAACTCCATTCTCTATATGCAAGCATCCTGAAATGACAACTGGCTTCTATATCAAAGACTTTTACGAAAATATTATATAAAGTTATGACTTTTCTTTGCAAGATCTTTCAAGTTGTGAGTGTAGCATTCCCCTCTATTCTGTACTGGTGAGGCCACATCTGGAGTATTGCATCCAGTTTTGGGCCCCCACTACAGAAAGGATTTGGACAAATTGGAGAGAGTCCAGCAGAGGGCAGCGGAAATGATTAGAGGGCTGGGGCACATGACTTATGAGGAGATGCTGAGGGAACTGGGCTTATTTATTTAAGTTTTAATTATTTAATTATTTAGCCTGCAAAAGAGAAGAGTGAGGGGGGATTTGATAGCAGCCTTCAACTACCTGAAGGGGGATTCCAAAGAGGACGGAGCTAGGTTGTTCTCAGTGGTGGCAGATGACATAACAAGGAGCAATGGTCTCAAGTTGTAGTGAGGGAGGTCTAGTTTGGATATTAGGAAAAACTATTTCACTAAGAAGGTGGTGAAGCACTGGAATGGGTTACCTAGGGAGGTGGTGGAATCTCTATCCTTAGAGGTTTTTAAGGTCAGGCTTGACAAAGCCCTGGCTGGGATGATTTAGTTGGGGATTGGTCCTGCTTTGAGCAAGGGGTTGGACTAGATGACCTCCTGAGGTCTCTTCCAACCCTGATATTCTATGATTCTAGCAGCTGTCATCTTACCTGACAAACCAGAGACTGAACTGGGGACTTGTAGAGCCAGAGTGTCAGTCACACAAGGTGACAGCCCTAAGAAACCCACAGTCTTTCAAATTCAGGGCAAAATAAATCATATAACACATTGACCAGGAGGTTACGTAAGCACATCATCATGTAGGATTTCATGACTTAATAATCAAATGTGTGGATCCAAAATGTGTGGATCTAAAGTTGAATTTCCCAAGAAAACAAAAACACACTAATGAAATGATCATTTCCAATTCTTTGGACTTTATAATGTGGTAAACGTACCACTTACTCTCCCTCTCGTTACCATAGGGCCAATTCCTAATTGATGATCTGCACTAGGAATTCTCACTGAAATTGCTGTGAGTAGCAGGTGTTCAATGCCTCTCAGGAGCTAGCTCTGAAACAAGTAGATGCTGAAATATTATGGAATGAAATAATTATGCTGGATTTACTATGGTCATTCAACTTCCCTTTGTGATGTATTACACGAATACACAGCACATCCCTGTGATCTGTAGTACATTAAATCTTCTAAGGAGCAGACACAGGAGTATTCTATCCAGGATAACTGTGCTTAGGAATGTCAGCTAATTGTATTAGGTTAATTTAAGCCTTTTCTTTAGTTTCCAAAGTAAGTGGTAGCATACATGGAACAGAATGTTCTCATTTTGCAGAAATAGAACAGCAACCTGTATTTCTTGAGAGAGAAATTAGTCTGGATCCCATTTGCAAAGGCAAACATAAGGAAGGGAGGAAAAAATAAACGTGTTCTACATTTTTAATATATTTATCTTAAATCAAATAGTAAACCCATGAAATAAAAATGGATCTTTTATAAAGAGATAAGATGTAATGTAGTAGGGTGTCATAAATGGACAAAATCATATCCCATCTATAAAACTGTAAACTCAAATTTTGTTGAAAGATTTGCATGTGCGTTACAGTGCAGTGAGGCTAAGGCTATAATAAGGTCTGTGAGAAGTTGCGCTGTGCCAAACAAGCAGAAGGAGCTTTAATTTTAAACAGCCAAGCTTTGTTCATGGTGGCTTCCTCTGTATTGTATAATTACTAATGTATAGCCAAGGAGATATATACAATACAAGGGCCCAATCCTGCACATATCTACTACTCATTGTAGAAATCCGTGGGATGGTATAAATCAGTCTGCTGTGTAGTAATCATTTTCAGGACAGAGCTCTATTTCTGTAAATAATTACACATATAACAACATTTTATGCGTGCTTTGCATAGATTTAGATGATTTCACATGGTGAATGGCAGCGGAGAATCAGACTCAGGAACTCTGGGGCATATCCAGGATTGCATCATTGATTTCTAGAATCCCACTCCTGTGTTTTGCATACAAGCATATCCTACTTGTTTCTGACACAGTCAGGAGCAGCTCAATGACTTGTCTTGTGGGACTCATTATTTTACTATGTATACTAGTTAGAGGGATGTTCACCGTGTAATGCTCAGCATTACTGCATATGGACATCCTGTTTCTTTGTGCATATAAGGGGTTATATGTTTTACCTTTTTGCTTGGATTCCCACTCTTGCTTTAACAAAGTAGAGTGCAATACCATTGAGTGTAGTGTTATTTAGTATTTGACTTAACCAGCTGATGCCAGCAGTACAGAGCTAATAGCCAGTCCTTACTCTGTTCTGAACTAATATTTCCATATTGTGGAATATGGTTAGGTTAGATTTCAATCTAAAGGGGTGTCACATTCTGTCACCATGGATTAGGCCAGTTTTGACCTTTTCATTTAACCACCCGGTGCTGTGAGAGTCTGGAGAGGTCAGGTACAATCGTAATCTGTGTATATTCAGCTGAATAAAAAGGAGTAAGGTCTCTATTTGCCCTGAAAACCTTTTATGTATGTATGTTTATTTCAGTAACATATGCACAAGTGTAACTCCTAATATAAGGCTAAGTCCAGTTGAGCACTGACAGTGTGCTAGATGATACAAGCAGGAATAACTCCATCTCTGGAGTCATGAAATGCAGCAATTTACTGACATCTAAGAAATCGACATGTCTGGACCAATCGACATGTCTGGACCAATCCTTCAACTTGACTGGACCAATCCAAATAGTTACATTACCTCTGAGTGGAAACTGTTATAACATTATCCTGTGTGACAGTATGCCCAAAGCGTGGGGTGTGAAGGGCCAGCGGAGGGGAGGGATGATAGATATCTCAGTTGTTCTCCAGAGTTTCAGCTATCTTTTAAAAATGAATAAATATGTAGCTGTTGGAGTTCTAAAAAATCTTTGAACCATGACCTGACTTCACATAACTTCTCTTCAATGTCTTCATCAATGATTTAGATAATGGCATAGAGAGTATACTCATAAAGTTTGTGGACGATACCAAGCTGGGAGGGGTTGCAAGTGTTTTGGAGGATACGATTAAAATTCAAAATGATCTGGACAAACTGGAGAAATAGTCTGCAGTAAATAGGATGACATTCACTAAGGACAAATACAAAGTACTTCACTTAGGAAGGAACAATCAGTTGCACACTTACAAAATGGGAGATGACTGCCAAGGAAGGAGCACTGCAGAAAGGGATCTGGGGATTATAGTGGCTCACAAGCTAAATATGAGTCAACAACTGTGTAACATTGTTGCAAAAAAAGCAAACATCATTCTGGGATGTATTAGCAGGCGTGTTGTATGCAAGACATGAAAAGTAATTCTTATATTCTACTTAGCACTGATAAGGTCTCAGTTAGAGTATTGCATCCTGTTCTGGGTGCCATATTTCAAGAAAGATGTAGACAAATTGGAGAAGTTCCAGAGGAGAGCAACAAAAATGATTAAGGTCTAGAAAACATGACCTATGAGGAAAGATTTAAAAAACTGGGTTGTAGAAGAGAAGATTGAAAGGGGACATGATAGTTTTCAAGTACATAAAAGATTGTGACAAGCAGGAGGGAGAAAAATTGTTCTTCTTAACCTCTGAGGATAGGACAAGAAGCAATGGGCTTAAATTGCAGCAAGGGTGGTTTAGGTTGGACATTAGGAAAAACTTCCTAACTGTCAGAGTGATTAAGCACTGGAATAAATTGCCTAGGGAGGTGGTGGAATCTCTATCATTGGGGATTTTTAAGAGAAGGTTGAACAAACACCTGTCAGGGATGGTCTAGATCAGGGATCTCAAACTCAAATCACCCCGAGGGCCACATGGTGGGCTGTGTGTTTGAGACCCCTGGTCTAGATAATACTTAGTCCTGCCTTGAGTGCAGGGGACTGGACTAGATGACCTCTTCAGGTCCCTTCCAGTTCTATGATTCTATGACTTATATTGCAGCAAGGGCGGTTTAGGTTGGACATTAGGAAAAACTTCCTAACTGTCAGGGTGGTTAAGCACTGGAATAAATTGCCTAAGGAGGTTGTGGAATCTCCATCATTGGAGATTTTTAAGAGCAGGTTAGACAAACACCTGTCAGGGATGATCTAGATAATACTCCTGACATAAGTTCAGGGGACTGAACTAGATGACCTCTCGAGGTTCCTTCCAGTCCTACAATTCTATGATTCTAAGACTTGCACAGCAATGTCTCACTGAATCTGCAGAAAGCATGAAACAATAATTCTGAGATGGGAACTACTCTCATTTGTTTCAGTGACACAGCTGCCAATAGAGATAATTTAAATGTCTATTTCATTGCTCATCCAAGTATTTAAGAAAGAAGAAGAAGGATCATATTATGGAAATCTACACAAAAGCTAGAGATCTTCCCTATACTAAAACACAGTCATCTATCATCGCTTCAGATGTGCTAGTCTGCATCTTGACAAGGCTTTTCAACCATGTTATGCTAACTGAATTGAGCTAACATGATTGAAAAGCACAGCCAATTTTACCTGTCAAAACAATTCTATAGAGAAGGCGTCTATGAGTAGAGCTGGCTGAAATTTTTTGCCCCAAACTTCTTTGGGGCTAAAATATGCAGATCTGAGACAGTGAAACATTTTGGAAATTCATGTCAATTTTTCCAAACTGTTCATTTAAGAAACAAAACAAAAATCTGAAAAAAACCAGTTTCATTTCAATATTTTAATAATAAAACATTTTGATTTTTCAGTTTGAAACAAATTTTCTTTCTGAAATTTCCTTTAATTTTAAGAAATTCAAAAAAAAATTAAAATGGTCAAAATTGAAATGTTTCAATTTTATTTAAACAAATATTTCATTCAACCCAAAATATCTGTTTCTAATTTTTGATTCACCAAAAGTTGTTTAAAAGTTAATTTTCAGTTCAACATGAGTGATTTTCTGTTTTACTTTTTGAAATTGTCAGTAAACAAAAAGTCCATTATCCACCCAGCTCTATTTCTGAGCATGCCTTTAAAAATACAGGCAGGGCAGGGCTCAGGGGGGCACGATTGGTTTTATTTTCCGGAAGGGAAGCTCAGCTTTCACCAGCTAGGGAAACACTGTTGTATGGAAATAAACAAATAAAACTTCCTTTAGCATAGCCACTGTCATCTCCTGATCTGGATGAACCGAGGTTTCATACACTGTAGAAGAAAACATTTTGAGAATTTGCACCAAGCTCTATTGGATAATTCCACCATATTTCTTAGAAAGTACATACGGAGACAATGTTTATCAAAACGCTGTACAAAGCAAGAATCTGTTCTTGTCTGTGATGATGTCCATAATTCATGTCAAAGAGGTACTGAACCATGACAAATAAGGTTAAAGAAAATGTAGGTTGCTTTGATGTACTAAAACGATGTACAAGTATCTTGCACTGATCTTTTTTTACATATTTGTTTCTTTGCATTTTTTTCATAGCCAAATATATTATCAGTAGTATTAGTAAAAAAGAATCGCTAGAAAAATACCAACTAAGCAAACATGTCCACTTCTCCATTTATTCTGAAATCAGTGGTATGGTTTTTGAAAACTTTTTTCCCCATTCAGTCATTAAACTTCACAAAGTGTAAAGTGAACAAAAATTGTACCTTGCAGAGTAAACTGGGAAACGAATAGCATCATCTTATCAGCTTATTTTAAATGTTCATCTTCACAGTGTTTTCTTTTCCAGCTGACAAAGTACTGTAACAATATTTGAATCCCTTGTCATTTGCATCAGGCTTTCAGGCATAATTACTAATACTATCCGGAGTCTATTGTAGAAGTGTGTAGCTGACAAGCTTGAGTAATCTTTCTCATTCTCTTCTTCACTTGGAAAGGTTGCTATTACATAACAGAGTCCAGGCTTGTTTTGTGTTTTTCCCCATCAAAACTGAATGAAGTTGGCAGTGCTATAATTTTTAATCCTTTCTGGAGCTGACTAGCAAAATACAGCAACTGTTAAATAGTGTAGAATTTGGACTTCTCACTATTCAAATGTGGTGAACCAAGCATAGTAGAATTTATCATGTCAGCAAAGAGCTTGAGTCTGTTTGTTGCATTCAATGTGTGCAACAGGTTTGGAAAGACATAAGGGACCAAATTCTTTGCTGATGTAATTCCACTGACTTCAGGGTTATGAGACAGAAAAGAAATTGGCCCAAGATTAACCAATATGTGAAAACAGATTAAGGGAAGAGAGAAAGCAGAAGTACCTATGAACAGCAAAGTAAGAGTTAGGTTGTGCCAAGCAGGTACATAAATGTGTTGGGGACAGGACAAATTGTGCTCCTCAGGTGGGAGCTCTGGGAGGTATTGCACCTCCTGGGGCACAATCACAAAAGCAGATCCTCATGGCCCAGGAGGAAGTGTACCTACTATACCATCCACTTTGCAGCCTGTTCCTCCAAGAATGTCCAACCAGTTCCATAAGAGATGTGGAGAGGGAGGCAAGGCAATAGACCCCTATTCCTCCCCACCCCTCCTGCTCACCTCTCCCTAATTTCCTTTGACACCAGGGGACATGGTTGCTGGAACTAGGGGGACTGGGGATACTGCTGTACCCCCTGGCTTGAAGTGGCTTCCATTATATACAGGGTTTAGAGTTTGGTTCAATGGCTCTCAGCATCCACACTATAAAAATTGTTCCAGCACCCCTACCAGGGGAGGGCTTTTAGGAAGGTGCAGTCCTATGCTCCAGAGACTGCTACTGTGTCTGGCCCTTACACAGGATGAAGGCTCCTTCCCTCTCCCCTCCACACTCACGGGAGAGCTGGGCACAATCTGGCCCTACCTATGGACTAGCAATATCCATTGTGCCTGGTACCCCCCACCCACAACCACCATTGGACTAGTATACACGGACATGAAACACATAGATTTGGTTTGCAGTCTTGCTTTCATTATGATATGTCTAATTTTGTGACACCTCAAAGACACTTCCTGGAGCTGCACCAGAGAATTGACGAAACTGAGTTTCTGGCACTGGGGTGTCTTCCATCTGAGGTACAGTAGCAAGTCTGCCAGCTCTCTTTCCAAGAATTGCCTTGTTTAATATGTATATCAACCCATACTCCACAATCTATCATTCTGCCAAATCCAGTTTCCCACTGCCTACTCACTGTGACTGTGTTCCAAAGCAAACAATGTACTGCATTTTCATATAGCAGTTGCAATACTGCAACATTATGTGCTCCAGTCTTTTGTCTTGCACATATGGGAGCACAATATTTTGTCATGAACTATTGGCGCCAGATACTCAGCCCAGGTTAAGTTGCTCTTGTGCTTTTGTGGCAGCACAAAGGGGATTTAAAGCTCACCCAGTGGGAAAGCTGAAGGGACATTTGGGGTTTCCCCTTGTACAAGATAAATCTTAGAGTAGTGTAAAGACAGTATAGGTATGCCAGGGTATGGCTGGGGATGGGAAAAAGCGTAGCTGGAGCATCCTGTATTCTGGCATTCCCCACTAGTAGAAAGGTTCCCAAGGATTCTCTGCCAACCTATCTTGGGGTAGCCATATGGTTTAGAGACACCTTTCGCTCTTTCCCCAGGTCCTGCACCAGGCACAGATCAGCAGGTACAGAGATATGGCCCTGGATTTCTAGAATTACCTGTGGCCTACTAGGGCCCTGTGTGCTGACAGATGGGACAATGAGTGGGGAAGTGCCCAGGGGTGAGGGAACAGAGCCTGTATGGGACACCACCTCTGGAAGAAGCACTGTGTAAGCCTTAGTCACCCCTCCTGAGTTTTAAAAAAAACTGGGGAGAGGGCACTCCCCACATTCCCACGCACACTTTAAGCCCTGGATTTAGCTCTGAGTTTCCCAGAGGTATTATAACCTTTCACCTGACTTCTTTTAGAGTTTCAAAGAGATATTAGTTAGCACTTTCACCCACTACTGCAGTCATTCCAAACCTAGCAATTCATCCATGATGACCTTGGGGAAACTCTTACCTTCAACCTTGATTTCTGCCATGAATATCTACAGGTGGTGCAGATTGCAGCAGGCCCATGGGAAAAAAAAGATTAGAAAAGTGTGAGTGATCTTCAAAGTTTCTTGAAACATGTGAAGTGAGACCATGTTCCTGATGGACAATCTGTGGACAGTTTTGCTACTCACACTTTTGAGCCATCCTTAACCAGTGAGGAGATTGATTTGGGTTTGTTGGGTCCTGGAGTATTAAGAAAGTTGCCCATTAGTTGTTAGTTTGATTTTTATGGATGTGGACACTGAAAGCAGTTTGATTATTGTAAGCGTTGAGCAGAATTTTGATTTGACAAGGCAGATGTGGCTACTTGGCCACAAGTGATGGATTTTTGTTCACTGTTTTTTTATAGAAAATGATCCATTGTTAAATTAGAACAAGACTTTTTGCCATGTGTATTGTGACAAAGTTCCTCCTCTACCTCGGTGGGTCCTGCGCTTATTGGCGGATTTTGCTTGCCTCAGAGATCTTCCCCTCTAGTAGAATCCACAGTCCAGGTTAACTCCTCCTGTGTCTGATCAGGAGTTGGGAGTTTTGGGGGGAACCCAGGCCCGCCCTCTACTCCGGGTTCCAGCCCAGGGCCCTGTGGATTGCAGCTGTTTAGAGTGCCTCCTGGAACAACTGCACGATAGCTACAACTCCCTGGGCTACTTCCCCATGGACTCCTCCCAACACCTTCTTTATCCTCACCACAGGATCTTCCAGCAGTATGCCCTCTTACTCTCAGCTCCTAGTGCCTCTTGCTCCCAGCTCCTCACACACAACCTCCTTCCACAGCTCCTGACATGCGCCCCTCACTGACTCACTGGGAGGCTTTTGACTAGTTTCAGCCAGCCCCTGATTGGCTGCAGGGGTCTCAATCAACCTCCCTGCCTTCTGGAAAGTTCTTAATTGGCCCCAGGTGTCTTGATTAACCTGGAGCAACTGCCATAAGGTATCAGGGATTTGTTTAGCCTGGGGCTAACATACTGGTTCCTTACCACTTTCCTATAGCCCTCTGGCCTTGCCCTGTCACATATTCCCCCCCCCCCCCCCCCCCCGGCTCAACACCATAGAGTTGGGCAACTTGGGACGCCAGGCAGTGTGCTCTTGACAGACCATCAGCGTTGCCATGGTGGCATCCAGCCATGTGCCGTATGCGGAACTGGAATGGTTGGAGGGATAAGAACCACCTGGTGACCCTTGCATTCTTTTCCTTATTCCGCTGCATCCACCGGAGGGGTGCATGGTCCGTCACAAGAGTAAATCGCCGGCCCAAGAGATAATAACGTAGGGTCTCCATAGCCCATTTGACAGCAAGGCATGCTCTCTCAACTACTGCGTATTTCTGTTGTCTTGGGAGAAGCTTTCTGCTTAGGTAGA
The DNA here is from genome assembly GCA_033296515.1 of Macrochelys suwanniensis. Classification (NCBI taxonomy): domain Eukaryota; kingdom Metazoa; phylum Chordata; order Testudines; family Chelydridae; genus Macrochelys; species Macrochelys suwanniensis. The sequence continues at coordinate 32,883,886 of CM065784.1, read as the reverse complement.
GGATCGGGTGTTCCTCTTCTCCCACCATTTGCGACAGAACCGCCCCCAACCCCACCTCGGAAGCGTCTGTTTGTAAAATAAATTCCTTGTTAAAATCCAGGGCTATGAGTACGGGGTCATTACAAAGGGCTGTCCGAAGGTCTGTGAACGCCTCCTCTGCTGCGTTGGTCCACTTCACCATGTCTGGACCTCGGGCTTTCACCAGGTCCGTTAGGGGACTTGCCCTAGTAGCGAAGTGGGGAATAAAACGTCGGTAGTAGCCTACCACACCTAGGAACGCACGGACCTGCTTCTTTCGGGTCGGCCGGGGCCAGTTTTGAATCGCCTCTAGCTTATTCATTTGGGGCTTTACTATGCCCCTTCCTACAATATATCCCAGGTACTTAGCCTCTGCTAGCCCTATGGCACATTTAGCGGGATTAGCAGTGAGGCCAGCCCGCCTTAAGGTGCGCAGTACTGCCTCAACTTTCTCCAAGTGGGTTCCCCAGTCTGGCGTATGGATGACGACATCATCTAGGTATGCGGCTGCATAACTAGTATGGGGGCACAGCAGCTTATCCATGAGGCGCTGGAATGTGGACGGGGCCCCATGTAGCCCAAAAGGGAGGACGGTGTACTGGAATAGCCCATCCGGAGTGGAGAACGCTGTCTTTTCTTTAGCTTCTTTGGTCAGGGGAATCTGCCAGTATCCTTTTGTCAGATCCAGTGTAGTCAAGAATCAAGCACTACCCAGTCGGTCCACCAGTTCTTCGATGCGTGGTATGGGGTATGCATCGAACTGGAATACTTCATTCAGTCGGTGAAAGTCATTACAGAATCTCGTGGTACCGTCAGGTTTAGGCACTAGAACGATTGGACTGGACCACTGACTGTAAGATTCTTCAATCACCCCTAATTCTAACATTTTCTTCACTTTGGCCTTGATTTCTTCTCTTTTGGCTGCTGGGATTCGGTAGGGTCTCAATGTTACCTTGGCTCCGGGGATCGTGCGGATATGGTGATAGGTCTCAGTCGTCCGCCCCGGTTTTGTAGAGAACACATCTCGGTTGCGATTAATCATGTCAGTTGCCTCAATCTTTTGGATCGGCGTCAAGTCAGGTGATATTCTTACTTGCTCGTGTAAGTTATCCTCCTGGGGAAGGGTCTCCTGGGTGACTAAGCATGCCTCTCGATCGTTTTAGAAGATTGATGTGGTAGATTTGCTCTGGTTTCCCGTGGCCTGGTTGTCGCACCTTATAGTTCACCTTTCCCACGGCTTCGATCACTTCATAGGGTCCCTGCCACTGGGCCAACAGCATACTTTCTGCTGTGGGCACCAGGACCACCACTCAATCCCCTGGTTGGAACCGTCGAAGCTTTGCTCGGTGGTTATAATGGGTTCGTTGGGTCTCCTGTGCTTTCTCCAAGTGTTCTCGTACAATAGGTGTAACTCGGGCTATCCGATCCCTCATCTATAGTACATGCTCAGCTATGTTCCTTCCTGGATTTGGCTCCTCTTCCCACGCTTCTCTTGCTATATCCAATATGCCCCGGGGGTGGCGCCCGTATAATAGTTCGAACAGAGAGAAACCTGTGGAGGCTTGCGGAACCTCCCGGATGGCGAACATGAGGTAAGGTAATAGGGTATCCCAATCTTTCCCATCCCGGCTCACCACTTTCCTGATCATGACCTTGAGGGTCCTATTGAACCTTTCCACAAGGCCATCTGTTTGTGGGTGGTATACAGAGATCCGTAGGGCTTGTACATGGAGTAATGAACAGAGATCTTTCATCAACTTGGACACGAAGGTGTCCCTTGATCAGTCAATATCTCCTTGGGTAGCCCAACTCAGGCAAAGATCTGTACTAACTCCTTAGCTATGGTTTTGGAAGCCATGTTGCGTAGGGGAACGGCTTCCGGGTACCGGGTTGCATAGTCCAGTACAACAAGCACATGTTGGTGGCCCCGAGCTCTCTTCTCAAGGAGCCCTATCAGGTCCATGGCTATGCGTTCGAAAGGAACCTCTGTTATTGGAAGAGGTATCAAAGGAGCCTGGAAGTGCAGGCGTGGACTATGTAACTGACACTCCGGACAAGAGGTGCAGTATCGTCGGACATCTTCATGTACTCCTGGCCAGAAGAACCTCCGCAGGATCCGTGCCTGGGTTTTCTCTACCCCTAGGTGTCCTCCAAATAGGTGACTGTGGGTGAGGCTCAATATGGCTTTTTGATGTTTTCGTGGCACCAGAAGTTGATGTATCTCTTGCTCCTGCATTTGCACCACACGGTACAGGAGATCTTTCTTCACTATAAAGTAAGGTCCTGGACCCTGGACCTTCCCATCCACAGGTACTCCATCTATCTCAGCCACCTCTTTCCTGGCGTTATCATATCTAGGGTCCTCTGCCTGGTCCCGCCCAAAAGTCTCTCTCCCGGGACTAACCCACCCGAGCTCCCAGGGGCCAGCCTCTGTTGCTTCCAACGGCTCACTTCCATCATGGCTGGGGCCAGCCTCCAGCTCACCTTCCGTGGTGGTAGTTTCTCTGGCTGCTCGTGTCCATCTGCCTACTAGGGTGATCTTCTGGCCCTGGGTCAGGATCCGGGTTCCCAAAGCTTTTGCAGCCTTCCTCTCCCTTTTTGTCTTCCGGGTCTTTTGGGGGACTGAGAACAGATCCTGAGAAATCTCAGCGAACATCGGGGGTTGACATTCCCCCAGTGACAAGTCACTGCCCTCAGGGTCCCCACCTCCCTCCAACCTCTCCGGGGGGAGTAAATTATCAAACCCTGGATAGTCTCTCCCAATGACTACAGGATACAGGAGTTTAGGAACTACACCCACTGTCACCTCAATGGGGTTCCCCTGAACCTCTATCTCCACCTGGATGGTGGGGTAATGGCTAATGGCCCCATGCATGCACGTCACTGCTACGCGTTTGGCTTGTAGCAGCTGGCTACTTTTTACCAGCTTACCCGATATTAGGGTGATTGCACTCCCGGAGTCCACAAGCGCTATAGTCTCTACTCCATTTATCTTCACCGGTCTAGTGTAGTTATGTGGGGCTAATGAGACGCCCGCAAGGTGGATAAGGGAGCATGGGACCTCCCAATCCCCCAAGTTACATTGCATAGGCTCCTCGGTGCTGGGACACTGCGCTGCTATGTGTCCCCACTCACCACATGCATGACATCTATATGGAACCCTAGGCATTCCCCGGTCTCTTGGTTTGGGAAGTCTAACATCACAATCTTCTTCCCCCTCAGTGCGCCGACTCTTTATGGCCTCTGGTGGGCCTTCAGCCCCTCTCTTTTTCCACTTGGGCCCTCCTGGTGGCCCAGTCACTCGAAATCTAGGGCTTGGTGCTGCTAGTTTAACCCTGGGTTCTGCTTCCTTAACTGGTCGGGTCAGTTCCCTCACCGTCCTTCGCCTCTCTACCATTGCCACAATCTCGTCATAGGTGGAGGGTTCGTTCTGGCTTACCCATGCGCGAAGGTCTGGCGGTAGTCCCCTCATGTATCAGTCGATGACCAGAACCTCTAGTATCTCTTCTGGACGCCGGGACTCAGTTTGCAACCACTTTCGTGCGAGATGGATGAGGTCATACAATTGGGATCGCGGGGTTTTGTCTTCCTGGTACCTCCACTCATGATACCGCTGGGCCCGCACTGCGGTTGTTACCCCAGATCTGGCCAGGATCTCTGCTTTCAGCTGGGGGTAGTCTGCTGCAGCCTCTTCAGGCAGATCATAGTAGGCCTTCTGGGCCTCCCCACACAGGAATGGGGCGAGGATGCCAGACCACTGATCTCGAGGCCAGGCCTCCCGTAGGGCTGTCCTCTCAAAGGCCAGGAGATATGCCTCTATGTCATCGTTCCCTGTCATTTTCTGCAGGCAATTGCTGGCCCGTATGTGCCGTGTCCCATCATGGCCATGGTTCATCTCTGTAAGGGCCTTCACTTGGTTTACCAGTTCCCGCAACATAGTACGGTCTTGAGCGGCCTGGTCCATCAACAGGCGATTGGTCTCCTGCTGCAGCCATACTGCCTCTTGTTGGGCAGCTGCCTGGACACGGGTAGCCTCCTGCTGGGCAGCCATGGCTTGTATCAGTGCCCGTACTACCTCTTCCATTGTGGTGAAAAAAAAATAAAAATAAACCCGCTCCCTTTTTTTTTAAACACCCCTCTTCTTCCACCGCGCTGTGCACACCAAATCCCACCCCTGACACCAGTTGTGACAAAGTTCCTCCTCTACCTCGGTGGGTCCTGCGCTTATTGGCGGATTTTGCTTGCCTCAGAGATCTTCCCCTCTAGTAGAATCCACAGTCCAGGTTAACTCCTCCTGTGTCTGATCAGGAGTTGGGAGTTTTGGGGGGAACCCAGGCCCGCCCTCTACTCCGGGTTCCAGCCCAGGGCCCTGTGGATTGCAGCTGTTTAGAGTGCCTCCTGGAACAACTGCACGACAGCTACAACTCCCTGGGCTACTTCCCCATGGACTCCTCCCAACACCTTCTTTATCCTCACCACAGGATCTTCCAGCAGTATGCCCTCTTACTCTCAGCTCCTAGTGCCTCTTGCTCCCAGCTCCTCACACACAACCTCCTTCCACAGCTCCTGACATGTGCCCCTCACTGACTCACTGGGAGGCTTTTGACTAGTTTCAGCCAGCCCCTGATTGGCTGCAGGGGTCTCAATCAACCTCCCTGCCTTCTGGAAAGTTCTTAATTGGCCCCAGGTGTCTTGATTAACCTGGAGCAACTGCCATAAGGTATCAGGGATTTGTTTAGCCTGGGGCTAACATACTGGTTCCTTACCACTTTCCTATAGCCATCTGGCCTTGCCCTGTCACACCTCCCATGGTTTGAATCTGTTAAATGCTGTGGATTTATAAAGCCACAAAAAATGTAAATTTATCAGGATTTCAGATGCTTCTCTCATCAGACTGCACAAGGTTTAGGGCCTAACTGTACTCCTAAGATCCAGAGGGGAGACTCTGAATGGATTTTATCCTTTGACCACAGAAGTGGTGAGAAGGCTTCATCCCACCCTCAGCACTTTCCAACCCTCCCTGGAGAATCGTCTGTGTGGTTGGGAATTCACAGCTGAAGAAAGGGGTATTATGGGCCTGCGGGGGGACAGTCAGATTGGTTGATGGGACATGTCTCATCCCTTCAAAAGCCCAGAGGGGAACCTGTGTAAAAGTCAATCTAGATTGTGGCTGCTTCACTTCTTGGTGGTTCCCCTCTTCATTTTATTAAAAAAAAACAAAAAAACAAAAAAAACATACTGGTTCCTTACCACTTTCCTATAGCCTTCTGGCCTTGCCCTGTCACAGTATGCAAAGGAAGGCAAACATTAAAATTGTGGTTCATTGTCAAAATCCCTAATAGGGAATTATGCTAACAATCTTGATTTCTGTACAGTTTGACTCTTGCCTCCTTGTTCTGTTTTGCTTTGTTTTCTCAGCCAAATTTCTCATCTTCCTGTAAAACTGGGTTCACAACCTTTTTCCGTGTTAGCATGTAGGTATGCCAATATGAATGTTCAAAGGAACATGTTGAGGCAATCACTTGCTGGATGGCACTTGCAGAACAACTGAAAAAGTGTTGCAAAATTTGCAAAGGTACACAAACCTGCTCTTAGATGCAGAAGGACATGTGGAATAATACTTTACAACATTTCCTGGATATTTTACTATACATAGGTGAGCATTGTTTAGCGTTGAGGGGTTCAGATAAGAAATTACATAGTCCTTGTAATGGTAATTTTTGGAGGTTACTTGAATTGCTTGCAAACTATGATACTGTGTTGCGAGATCAGAAAAGTGACATACTTATCAAACCAAATTCAAAATGAATGTTTCGATAGGCTCACAAGAAAAGTACGGCAGACTGTTTTTGATGAGGTTAGGAAAGCTAAATATTTCTCTGTTATGTTTGATTGCACTCCAGACCTTTCCTGAAAAGGTTGTTGAGAGCTTTGTAGATTTCATTGATATCCACACCAAAACGGGAGGATATTATGGAGGGTATTCTACAGAAATGGAAAAAAGATTGGCTAGATATGGCTGATTGCAGCGATCTATAACTACAGAGATAACAAGGATGCAGCACACAAAGGTAATCAGAATCAAATTCAGCAAGTAATTCAGTGCACGTCTTTCCTCCCTTGTGCTGCACTCACTGAATCTTGTTGGAGATGCTGCTGCAATGGTTGTTCCCCAAGTTGTCCCCATTTTTTTTAATTGTTCCAAGATTGTATACCCTTTTCTACTAGTTGTTGGTATGTGTTGAAAACACATATTAGCATTGCATTAAAGTACCATAGCTTGACAAGATGGTCAGCAAGGGTAGTGTCAATCTGTCCACTATCAACTCAGGTTGAGGGTCTTTCTGATGCTTTAGACAAGTTCAGGGCTTCACACAATCTTATGCCAGAATTTAAGTCAGAAACTGATAGCTTGCAAATGAATGTTTCAGAGTTTTTGTTTCTCGTTTTGGCTGAGCTATGATATAGTATCTTATCAAAAATCAACATTGTGAGCAAAAAATTGCAGTCCTTACTAAAATCAAGATATACCATATATACTGCTTCCTCCCATCCACAAGGCTTGTTACCATGCCAAAGAAAATTATTAGGTTGGTTTGACATGATTTGTTCTTGACAAATGCATGTTGACTATTACTTATCTCCTTATTATATTCTAGATATTTGCAGATTGATTGCTTCATTATCATTCCTGATACAGAAGTTAAGATGACTGATCTGTACTTCCCTGGGTTGTCCTTATTTCCCTTTTTATATATTGGCACTATATTTGCCCACTTCCAGTCCTCTCCTGTTTTCCATGAGTTTTCAAAGATAATCAATAATGGTTAATATATCGCCTCAGTCAGCTCCTTGAGTATTATCTAGGATGTATTTCATCAGGCCCTGTTGAGATGAAGACATCTAACTTGTCTAAGTAATTTTTTAACTTGTTCTTTCCCTATTTTAGCCCCTGATCCTACCTCATTTTCTCTGGTGTTCGCTAAATCATTTAGCACTTCTGCTATTTCCCCAATTTCTGTTTTTGTCTCCTGCCCCCCCCTTTATTGAGTGATGGGCCTACACTGTCGTTGGTCATCCTCTTGCTTCTAATGTATTTGTAGAATATTTTCATGTTACCCTTTATGTCTCTAGCTAGTTTAATCTCATTTTGTGCCTTGGCCTGTCTAATTTTGTCTTTATATGCTTGTGTTGTTTATATTCATCCTTTGTAATTTGACCTGGTTTCCACTTTTTGTAGGACTCTTTTTTGCATTTCAGACCATTGAAGATCTGCTGGTTAAGCCAGGGTGGTCTCTTGCCATACTTCCTATCTTTCCTACACAGTGGAATAGTTTGCTCTTGTGTCCTTAATAATGTCTCTTTGAAAAACTGCCATCTCTCCCAAACTGTTTTCCCCTTAGACTTTCTTCCCATGGGATCTTACCTACCAGCTCGTTGAGTTTGCTAAAGTCTGCCTTCTTGAAGTTCATTATCTTTATTCTGCTATTTTCCCTCCTACCATTCCTTAGAATCATTAACTTGATCATTTTCACCTAAGCTGTCATAAAACCAAGGTCCCCAAACTTTCCAGGAAACTAAACCTGTTTACCAAATATTCCTGTGTGCCAATCATTGTCCACTAGCTTTCATTGAATCATGCCCTTTCAACCACAGAAGATAGAAGCAACAGGATACCAGAACCCAGAATGGAAGCTCATCATTATGGTCAGGAGAAAAAAAAAACTGAAGTTCTAGGCTGAAATCCTGATCCCACTGAAATCAATGGCAAAACTCCCATTGACTTAAATGGGGCCAAGATTTCACTCCCGGTTTTTGAGTACCAGTACTCTCATACGTACTGCTACCAGTACTCTCATACGTAATCATCTGAGAACTTCTATTCTAAAGCCAATTTGGTACCTACCTATGTCTTAAAAAGATACCAATGTTTGTAGAGAAAAAGATACCAAAGTTTGTAGAGAAAAACATTGTAAAACTCGGGATGGCTTCAAATTTAAGAAGCTTTTCCTCCCTAAATCACTTAATTAAGTAAGTCTCATAGCACCTTACTGTGGTAGGTAATTATTATCCATTTTAGTACTGGTGGAAGTGAGTCGCAGAATTGTTATTTGCCTGAAATCATCTGTTGAATCACTGGAAAAACTTTGACTAGAAACCTAGGAGCCCTAACTCCAAGTCTTTTGCTGGTAATCATTAGGCTACATAAATTAATCTTTATGCAACTATCTCCCACTGTAAGAAAAGGATTCCCTGCCTCTTTATATATTCTAGCTCTATAAATGCTTGGTAATAATAAATAAATAAATAAATAAATGTCAGAATTATCTCTAGAAGACATCACAGAGCTGGTTGGGATTCTCAGAACACTTTGATATTTGTGATTCTGATCTGTTCAAATCAGATGTGCTGTAGTCTGGATTAGAGCATGGATTATTTAGGGTTAGTAAAGTTAGTCCTTATTGTGCCATTTTAACTGTTTGTCTTTTACTCACTTTCTTTTACACATTCAGAATTATAATTAATGTGCAATTAGATTTTCAAGCTGATCAAAAAATAATTCCTTTAAGAACAAAATTGTATTTGGTAAAACTACAGAAATGATCAGTCAACCATAAGCGTCTTAATTTCAAGTTGCGGCAGGACCTGGACATAGCTGTTATATGATTCTTCTTAAATTGGGATTGCAACGTCGTATTGAAGCTGTCTGAAATCATTTGAGAACCTTTGTAAATTATTAACAAAAGAAGGAGCTGCCAAAGAATGCACAAGCCAACTTGGCCATAAAAGCAAATCCTAGATGGCTTCAACTTGTCAGCTGAGTCCCTGGAGTTATATATTTTTAATGGTAGTGCAAAATTCTTTTGTGTAAGGGGTCAGGAAAGTACAGCATATGACCATCTTATTTACAATTAACATATGTTTGTGTAACCAAAGATGTTTTGCTTGCTGGACAAGAAATAGAGTTTTCAGAGGATGTAGCATTTTGTTTTCATAATAGAGTCTGTATCTATAAAATGGCAAAGGTATGGAAAGGGAGAATATATCTGAGCAAATTTCCCACCCCAGTTTAAACAAGTGTACAGTAGCTATTCTTTTATTGCTGAGTGCTGAGCCCACATTGCAAAATTCAGACTTAGATTTGGATTTGAAACTTTCCAAAGATTAGTGGTATTCAGATCTGTGGTTTTGGTTTTACCCAGTGTAGATTTAGGGGCAAGCTGTTACATTTGGATCCAGGTTCACACTCCAAACATCTCAATGTTTGTTGGAAGGGAGGAAAGTTAATTCAAGACTCCAGTTTAGGCCTATGCCTACTACAAACCTTTTGGCCATCCTATCTCCTGTTCTTGCTCCTCTCCTCACTCTTGCCAAAAGCTGATTACAATGATGCATAACAAGAGAAATGTGGGTGGGAACATAGACCAAAGAATATTTGACAGATAAATTACTTGATTGATTTCAACAATATTTTTCAACTACATTTTTTACAAAGATAATTTCAATATTGACCCAGCACTAGTAATACATTTAGAAAAGTTAACAAATAAGAACTCTATATATTGATAAAAATCTTTGCTGTAGACAGATGAGTCTACCTGAAAAATGACATAGCTTAGCTGCTATTTCTTGGAATGTGTCACACAATTATGTAGTTATAGCAGAGTTAGAGCAACTTGTGTTAGCACCTGGTTCAGATCAACCCTGGAGGCATGTGATTGTTGCTGTTTATAGTGTACTAAGTCTAATAAAGTGAAAGTGGTTTTGATTGTTAGATGATTTATGATATTTGTCTGTCCTTATTAAAATTGTTGCTACAAATCTGAAGGCGATAGGCATGTTTGTACATTCTCAGATCCTTCATGTAAGAACTTTTATAAGCATTTCCTCTCTGTGGGATTTTCTTTTTTCTTTTTTTTTCTTTTTTTTTGGAATGGAGGGAAGAGGAAGCCAGAAGAAGTATAACAAAATGCAACTTGTAAAGCGTTCAGTCACTGTAATGCGGTTAGGCAGAAATTTATACACCCAATACTGGAGTTGTAATGTGACTCAGAGGTACATTGTTTAGTTTAGTACATAGATATCAGGCTGTGATATAACCCTTCAAGAGAATAAGCACAATGGACAGTTATCTGAATGATGTCCTCTTCCCAAAACAAGCAGATATTCAGAGTATGCAATACAAAAGGATTGTCCTTAGATAGAATACCATTTATTGCACCTAATTGTAAGGGCAGAATCTTCTTCACTAACTGAAACCTTTTACCATCTACCTACTTCAAACAGTAGAAAAGATAAATCAACACCTAAGCTTCCTGTATGAAATCCTGTCTATATTTAGTTCTGATTGTTCAAGAGTAAAGGTCAGATTTGAACTTCCTTCTTACTTTGCTCCCAGAGCTAAAAATACAATATATATCTCAAGAGAGGAAAAAGATCTTCAAACCTGATACTCATTTACCCTTTAAAAACTTCTGATACTTTCTTCAAGTAATTATGAAGTTTGTATTTAATCTCCGGAGCATAGACAACCAAATGTACATTATTTACTTTAAAAAGCAATTGATAAGCAAATACAAGATTTGAATGCTCAACGAAGAGTGGACAACGAAAACCTAGCCTAACAAATGGAAAGAGAAACTCAAATATGTGGCAATGGGAGCCAAATTCTGGGTAGACTTATTCTAAGACGTCTGCACAGCATCTTAGTCAGTTTAGAATTTGGCCCTACACCAGTAACAATATATAGATAATAATATCGCTCTTTCCAAATCACCAGCAAATGGAATTGGTCTCTGCAAGTCCGAAAAGCCTTTAGTAAGTTAAAAAGCAATTGACTATCTTTGTGTCCGGTAGCAAGTACTGCCAGGAAATATTTATTATGTACTGTGCAAAAGGCAACATGAATGAAAATATTGGATTATTTAAGTTTAGCAAGACTGTTTGTGATTGAGATTTCTCAGTGGTCTAGACTGTAGAGGTCATCAAGGTCTGTAAAAACAAGGTATGGAGTTTCATACCTTTCAGGCCTGTATGATATCTCAATCAGATATTTCTGATCTAAAAAGAGTGTTTTAAAAACTGACAAGATGTGACCAATAACAAGAAAAAGAATACATTATTTTGAAGAAACACAGACACATATTACACTAATTTTCGTATTATGCGCTTTCTAAGAGTATCCATGTTAGAGACTTGACAAATCAGACGCTTAGGGCCAGAAATGTTAAGGGGAGACTGAGAATTTCCTCTCAGCCCATAGTAAAGGAGAGTGCACAATTCCCACCCCTGCTCCAAGGGGAAATTAAACCATTATTGCTCTATATCAGTATATAGGGTCTGTGCTGGCTCTGCTGTGTGGTCTAGCACGTTGTAGTGGGGGAGGCATTAGAGTTCTAACTATTCCTCAGTCCTGGCGACCTGTTCCCTGCCCACAGAAGTGGAAAGAATAGACCTGTAGAGGCTGGTCTATCCAACACATTCTGTAGCTCACAGAGAGGGTATCCCCCCCAGGCAACAAAGGGACATCTCCACCTCACTGCCCTACATAGGCGTGGAGGGCAATCCAGGATCTTGCCCTTACTGAAGTCAATTTCTCACTGACTAAGAACAGGGTAAGCATGGAATATTTTAAAGTCAAATGTTGCAGTTAAGTATAATAGTCTGAGCGGAACAGCCATGATACTGTATAATGCTGTAGATGTGTTTAATCAGCATTGACACATTGAAGGAGAGGCAGATGGAAATAGCCATTGACCTGCTATTAATACCAGAGCTAGAGATAAAAATAATCCCTTAATTTTATATAAAGAACATGAAATGTTGAGAGACAGGGAAGTTGACTGCAAAATAGATCATAGAAGGAAAATCATTTCCAGTGTTGTTTAAAACTCAAGATGCTTGCTAGATTCCAATAGGGCCATCACTAATAATTTACTATAGACTACAGAGGACACACAGAGAACTGCTCTTTATGTCTAATTGTTGGTTTCAAGGCCAAAAAAATTCATCTCTAAGCTCTCCTTAGCTTAGTAATGTAACAAGAGGCCTTAGTGAACAATGCTTCCTCTATGCCATTTAGTTCTCCTTTTAATCATTTTATTATCCTACCATCTCCCTTCATCTATCAAAGTCTTATCCAGTGTTTCTCAAGCTATTTACCAGCGTGGGCCACAAATGCAGCTCTCTATATGATATGTGGGCTGTAACCACACAATATATATACTACCTGTATGGCCCTGAGGATGTCACATGAGCCGCAGCTGTGTTCTGATTGGGCCACAAGCAGCCCACGGGCTGTGAGTTGAGAACCACTGGTATCTATTTCATTACCCAATGCAGTAAGATCCATGAATCTAGATAAATTATTTTCCAGACATTTTGTAATTAGCATTGCAAGATTATTTATCATAATTGTACTCCTGACAGCACAGATTTCCATTATTTATAATGCATATACTGTAATGCATTTCAACCAATCTGTAACTCATCACAGTCAATCGCCTTGGAAAAATGTCTCAGCATGAGTCTACAGTAACTATTATATTTTGACTTCTGTTAAGAGAATTGTACCACATTAATAAGTCTATACAAACCCTGCAGGATTCACTGTATATGAGGGTTAAACCGACTTGCCCCGTCAGGTTGTTTTTTCCCCCTCATGGATGGGACACAAATCAAATAATCTCAAAGCTCCATTAATATGACACTCAGATTTTCCCCTTAGAGTGGACCTTGACTGATATTTATGGTCCCACCATAACCCCCAAACCAACCTAATTTCAGATGAGTTCAGGATTCCAGTCAAACCTTTCACTGTATCCCTATCAAAAATAATAAAAACCCAAACCTTGCAAACAGAAATGAGACTCACATTACGTGCACAAACACAACAGTGGGAAAATACCAGAAATCCTAGTTGGGTCCTGCTATAGTCAGCATTGCTGAACGCTGCCATACGAACACTATTGTTTTGGCAAAATCAAGGCCACTGTACATCGTAGTTTAAGACTTTACTATGAACTGCCTCTGAAAATGATATGAGCTATCACTAGCTCAGATAGTAACTTATTCAAGGCAATCTTAGTCAATAATGATCATTATCTTACACAATAAACTAGGTAAGAAAAAGTCATCTACATGGTATTTCTTAACAATTAGAAAATACTTGAAGATGGTAAAAGCTATAATAGGTACCCTTACCAAAAGTCCATAGATAGCAGGAGAAACATAACCCTGCTTATTGTATTGCTTAATATATGTTGCCACAACTTTTTAAAGCATATAACACATATTTAGGATGTATTTGTTAAATACTTCTTTATATAACATAAACAAATTTACTATTCACAATCTCTCACCTCTCAAGTACTGTACACACACACACACACACACACACACACACACGCGGAAGAGTTATTTTACATTAACCACCAGAAAAAGCAAATTCTACAAGCTCCTTAATCTCCAAACATGTTTTCGTTAAGAGAAGCAGCAGCCTGAGGAACTCAGCACTTAGTTTTCTAGTCCAAATAAAACACAGCAAAGGAAATCACTTTTATGCTGCATTTCACTCTAGAACACATTAGTTTGTCTCTCGCCATCAGCTGCTTCTACAGAGTTTACTAACATCTCCTTCAGGAGCTTTGCACAGCTGCTAACAGGGTTTATCAAAGCCTCCAGTAAGTCAAAAATCTGTTTATCTTCATAGATGGGACAATTATACTCAGAAAGGGCTGTATTTTATCACTCTAACTCAGGCTTGGTCATATGTTTATAGATGCTATCGCATTGAATATGGCTGCTTGTGGAATAAAGTATTACTTAAGATGAGTAAGGGTGACACTATCAGGCCCAAAGGTTGGTTCTTTTTTTCTAATCATTTCAACAACAAAACTATTTTTCTTAGAATTAAAGATTAAGGGCACCACGAAAGGTAGACAGCCTGTTGCTAAAGAATTGAGTGTGCCATCTGTGGGGGAATCAAGGCCATACTTTGGCGTTACTATGTCCCTGAAATCTTCCTTCTTTTTTTCTCTTTAACCACTTTGCTATTGCTTCACCTACCCAGTATGTCAGACACAGCATATCTTCATTGTCACCTTCTTTCATCAGTCTTTCATCTTTCCGAAGATTGGTACCAGTGGTCTGCAGCAATTGAGGACCAGCCACGAAAGTGTTAGGTAGCAGGCAGCTGCTCATGTCTCAGTTTACACTTCCCAGAAGTGCCCAATTCCAAGACTGGAGAAATCAGCTGAAATACAGCCATCCCCACCCATGCTGGTGCATTAAACATTCATATGTTTGAAAAAAATACTATAGGAAATGTAAGCCAAATTGTGTACAGGGTTTTTCCCCAAGTCAATGATAACCTGATCATTGAGGGGTCACACAGTTTGTATGCACATTAACGATATTGTTCACAACAAAATTTGGGTATTCTAAAGAGATTCAATATGTAGAGGAACTCTCAATGAGGAGTTAGGGTGGGGTATTTCCAGTGATCTGATGGACACAAATATTTTCCTGTTTCAGCTCCAACTTGTTACCTTTTTTCAAATTAACCAAATTGTAGTTCACATAGGCAAAAACTGATTACATTGCATTGAAAAACTATTAAAATTGTTTTAAAACTATTAACATTTTCTTATTCTAAAATTTCCTCTCCAGATTCAGGGTTTAGGAGATTCTTCAGTACCACCCATCATCGGGCTATCATTGTTGCTACTTCTAACTCCCATGACATATACTGAAAGTTCTTTAGCTCATCTTAGCTGCAAGGGCACTTCTTCATTTTTTAATTTATAGTTCAGTAAAGGAGGAAAGGAAAGAGGAAGGGACAGATTGCCTATGCCACCATTGTTGCTTTTCAGTAGCATGACCGGTTTTCTCACATTGGCAGAAAACACAGATGCTATGGTGTTCCTCACAAAGTGTTCTCTCCTCTATAAGTGGCAATGCTTCACTGTATCTTGGCTGTGTAAGAATGTCTCCTTGTGTGTCCTTAGGGTGTAAAAGCCACAAAGGGAAGCTGAACATTTGTGGCAGATAAGGGATGCAAAAGAAGATATTCTAATTAAGGATAAAAAAAATTATGGATGATTTATTATATAGTAGTGTATGAAATGAAAAAACCCTGCTCAGTTCACAGAAACAACATAGACAATTCTGTGCAGTTACTCGAATGCTGTGTGTTCTTTTGTGTGATATAGACACAGTCACACAATATTCTACTCAGGTGCAGCAAGAAAAAATCAATCAAGCTCAGAAGTGTGTGTGTGTATATATATAATATAATTTCAATTTCTACTGGAGTGGTTTAAATTTGTCCTTCCTATTATGCCAGCTCTCACATAATATATGTAGCTAGCTTGAGACTGTAAGTGACTCCCTGTGAACATTTCATTTTCACACACAAACACAGATCCCTCCATGAAAATTAAAGCTCTGTTTGTACCATGAAACTTTTACTAAGCATCAAATGGTGGAAAATGATACCAAAGTTTTATTAAAAAATAAATTTAGGCTGCAAACTCAGCTGAGTAATGAAGTCCTAATACCAACCTCTTTTTATAACCTTATATCTGAAATTAGTCCTAACGTATTACATAAAATTCTGGTCCATTCCAAACTCTGCTACACTGTTTTGTGTTAGAAGTACTGCCACTGACTTCTATTAGAGAGATAAGATGGGTGAGATAATATATTTTATTGGATCAACTTCTGTTGGTGAGAGAGACAAAGCTTTTGAGCTTACAAAGAGCTCTTCTTCAGGTTTAGGAAATGGACTCCGATTCTGTGTAAGCTCAACAGAAGTTGGTCCAATAAAAGAGATTACCTCACACACGCCTTGTCTCTCTAACAATCTGGGACCAATGTGGCTACAACAACACTGCATACAACAATGGAAGACACTGAATCTTGCTGTCTGAAATGGAAACCATGACATGAAGAAAAAGGAAGCAAAACTTAACAGCAACAACTACTTCCTCAGCAAAAGCAAGAAACAAATCATCCTCCCTAGAGGTCTCACCATCTATAACGCTCTAACAACTCCAAAATATGCTGAATAGCTTTGCAGAAAAACTTTAGAAAAACTGAGGAATCACTTACTGCACCTCACATACTCCAGAAAGGGACCACCTCAAACACTCTGAGTACATTTCCCAGACCTGAAGAAGAGCTCTCTCACCAACAGAAGTTAGTCCAATAACAGATATTACCTCACCCACCTTGTCTCTCTAATATTTTGGGACCAATACGGCTATAACAACACAGTATTGGCTTCTATGGCATTAATCCAGAATTAAAGCAATATAAGTGAGATCAGAATCCGGCCCTATAAAAATACTTTACCAATTAATAAAATATTGAATTGAATTTGCAGTTTTCCTAATATATTATTGTCTGAGACATTGCAATATGTTGCAGACACATGACACCTATAAATAATTGTATGTATTCCAGTTTTCTAAGTGCTTTACTATAAAATCTGCTGCAATGTATTTTTGAATAATTTAAACAAATCTCTAAAGCAGACTGTGATATTGAATAATAATGTATTGGGGAAAGCATTTTCTATTCATCATTTATTAATTATTATTAAAGTATTTATAAATGCTCCCTTCATTTAAAGTGCAACCAGGATTACAAACTTTGTCCTGACAATCTCTGACAATCTGTTATTTTAATTTTTGCAAACCATAAAGCTCCAGACTTTATAATGTATGTGTTTTTACTACTAATCATCTGTACATGTACTGTACTTTCTCAACTTCAGGATTTTATGAATCCCCTTCTACCAAATAGGTGGTAACTAATGAGCCAACACGATAATTAAGGCAGAAAAATAAAACTAAGATGACTTTCTTTTTACGTTTAACGTGTAGCCCTACACTATTGTGTTTAACATGATAGCTGACGTAAACATACAAATGCTTTGTACCCAAACAGGGATGTACCCATATTGCTATACCAAGCAACAATCCAACACAATATAAAAGAAAAGGAACAATGAGAAAAGACATCATTACTAGTGTTGTTATTATTCAATAATTACATAACTGTAGTGCTCAGAAGAGCAGGGCCCCACTGAACCAAGTGCTGTGCAAATACATATGAAGATACAGTTCCTTAATTTCAGTTTAATGAAACTTCATTGGCGAAAAATACCATCCCTTCCAACGGAAGGCCTACTTTGTTTTGTTTTCGGTTAGCCTTCTAACTCTAACCTTTACTCCACCAGTCCCAGCTCTCTGAGTCTGATCCCTCAAACCTTAAATACCAACATACACACAAACAGATAGATAAGATATGCAAAATCTCAAGTACGTATTTCAATGTACATGCTGAGTTCCTGGCTTGTACATTTCTGAATACTCTAAGTCCTGATTCAGGAAAGCATTCTAACTCAAGACAGCAGTTAAGCTACAGGATTTAAGCAAATGTTCAAAATTAAGCATGTGCTTAAGAACTTTCCTGAACTGAGCCCTAAGGTACCTTCCATTCGATGAAGAATGACTCTTAAGTTATGGCACTATATAACAAAGTGACATTTTCAAATGAAGTGTGCCATGTATGTTGTTAAGGTCACCAAGTGACAGAACATATTAAAACGAAGGGGTTCAGTCTGAAGGCAGTGTGTGGGAATTGAACTTTGCAGAACTCTAAACACAGCAAAGACCCCAGCCAATCAGATCAACAACCTTCCGTCCACTGCCCTCAAAGCAGAGTGAGAAGGAGAAGTACAGACAGAAGACTGGCATAAAGGACAAGAAGGGCATCAGATCTGTGCCAGAGGTTAAATAGTGGCTCTTGTCTCAGTCCATGATTGGCAGTTTTTGTAAATGGCTAATTGCTCAGTACCCATTAAACCGTGCTCCTTTCCGAAAGACAGGAAAGTGCATTGTATTTATGTCACTTTAGAGATCCAATGATACCACACAAAAATTAATATTTATTTAGTAATTGTTTATGTCCATATTAAAATACTTACATACAAAATTATTCACATAATTGAATGGCAAAACTCCCATTGATTTCAATGGGGCCAAGACTTCACCCATAAAAACTGAAAAGCTACCTGAAGTAGGTAGCATACATACTGCCACTACTGTTGCAAGAAAATAAATGTGGTATTTAAATAATAATGACTTCCACAGAACTTTGAAGCATTCCACCATCAGGTATTCTGGCCATCTCAAGAACAATGACAGAGCTGCTACAGGGACCAACAACAAAGCCATCCCAATTTCTAGGAGTCAAATTCTGCCCTCGCATACGTGTGAAATTCACTCCATGCAGATGCTCAAAGCAAAGGGCTTACGTGGTGCAAAGGCCTTGTGCTAGTGTTCTGCACAGAGCTGAACTTCACTTGTGTGTGCGTGTAACTCCCACTAAAGTAATCAAGAATAATGCACACCTCTCTAACGGTGACCCTAAAGCGTGAAAATAGTGAAAATAATGGCACCAGGCACAAAACCTTTAGTTGGTTATTCTACAGCAGAGACTATCGGAACAGGACAAATACATGAGACAATGGCAAAGCATGCTGAGATTTAAAAGCTGGTCACTGCACGTGAGAATTATTACTTTAACATGAAATGTAACAAGAACTATATACTACTGAGTGCCTAAATAAGGAAATTACAGTTTGCACTCCAATGGCTCAAAGGAAGCCATTACTACCCATTAGGCAAAGAACATCCATTTCTAACTCATTTCTATATCTTTATTAAGAGATCATAACGAGGGCACTGCTATGTTCTATTGCGTTAATTCTCAAACTCTTGTATGATGGAGTTTTTGTTGTTTGTTTAAACTATAAAAATGGGAAATTAAGCTATGAAATGCTTCATTAAAGTAACATTACCTTGTCACAATGAAATCTAGCAAAGCATAGAAATTAAGAGTCAGGGCATGGTGTTGTGCTAGCATGAGTAACGGCTGGATGAGAAGAATGAATTCGTAGCACTAGCTCTGAAGTGGCTGTTATTTGTATTTCAGACAGAGCTTTAATTTTCTTGAGTGCCTACTTTGTCTCAATGGAGGAATGGCTTCATCAGCCCCCTAGCCATTTAACGGAGTGTCAGTCAAGGTTGATTGCTAGGTTTTCATCCCCCTCTGAGTTTGAATCCCTCTGGTATCTGATTGGCTATCGCAGCAGACCTTTTCATCCTGGTGGAGGGGAAACCATATGTTTTCTGGCTTGGGCAGGAAAACATTCTGCTCCCACCCTCTAATTCCTTCTCCTCCTTCTGCTGACTATGGTCATACAAATACCATTGCAACGTGTGGCAATTCATTTTAATAGGGTTTATTGGGGCCAGCCTTCCTAGTTTGCTGTGGTACCAAGTGACAGTTTGGTAAGGAAAAGGCATTTTCCTCACTGCAGATTGGTACAATTTATTGTATTTTCAACTAACTTTGAGCATGCAGTAGGCTTGACTAAGCCAACATGACCAAAAGTAGCATGTGCTGGTAATATAGATCCATCGAGCCAGGTGTTACTAATTAGTCCTGTCACAACAGACATTCATTGTGGTAATAGCACACTATCATGACCAGAACTCACCGGAACCCTGAACACAGAGAAGTGAATTGGTGAGGCCGTGTTACTTTGGAAGTGTTGAAAGAAGGGATATTCGTTAACAATGAGCACAGATTGGGGCTGCCTGATGGAGAAGGGGTAGGTTGTGGGATTCCACCCCGGAACAAATCCCAATGTTATTACTATTGACTTGTGGTCTGTTTGACTGTGGGGCTGTTGAACAAAGGAAGCAGTTTGATAGGTAGGAGATAAGTTTTACTTTCAGGAAGAGCAAGGGGAATAGTTTTGGTTATATATATTACGGGTTTATGTAATAAGTTAATAAAAGTTGCAGCCATTCATTTAAACCTTAGAAGAGCGCCTGGAGCCTTCTAAACTCAAAAGGCCATGACAATGTCATTTTTGTAACTTCATATAATATTGTAGTCTACCGTGGAAAGATCGAAATCAGGCATTTTGTGTTTTGACATGTGATAGCATATTTTATACTGTGTATCGTTATTCAAAGCTTCATATCATTTTATTATATAACATACTTGTCAGGATGTATTTTAACACATATTGGATTTCTCCTTCAATGACAAATGTTTAAGAGACTGAAATATCTTACTGGTTTCCAAAAATATATAAACTTCCTTATCCTGTACCTGCAAAGTTAATGGGAGTTTTGCCATTAACTTCAAATTGAGCAGTTTGAACCTGGATGGTCTGATTTTCCTCTCTCTTACACATGTTTTACACTGGTATAATACTTTTGACATCAGTGCTGTTACAGCCAATTTACACTGATGTAACAGAGAGTAGAATCAGCTCCTTAGAGTTTAATGACATAACTGAATTCACAGCAATATGCTGTTTGTTTGCTTGTTGTTAATTTATGCTAAACAACCCTCTGTGTCCTTTTTTCAGTTAAAGTTTCATGACCACCTTTTATCTGATTCTGCACTCCTCACTCAAGAAAACACACCCACTGAGTCATTTCCCTGAGGAAGGAGGGTACATATGGACTTCTATTGGCAAATCTAGGGTGCAACATTGTTCCTGTTGCAGTCAGTGGGAGTTTTACCATTGACATCACAGAAGCAGTGTTGGGGCTCTGTTGACCTACTTAATATACCTTAAAAGGGCCTGATTTTCAGAAAGCGTTGAGCACCCATCATTTGAAAATGAAGCTTGTTTAATGAGTCCCAAGTAGAGATGGTTGAAAAATGTTTAATATGGAAATTTTTGATGAAAATGAAAAAAACAGGTTTTCTTGAAAAATTTCCATAATTAATTTAAATTTTTTATCAAAACCCTGAAAACTGAACTTTTTAATAAAAAAAAAGTTTGTTTTTGTCAGGAAAATTGAAATGTAACATTTTGTTTCTGGTTGGGTTCACCCAAATAAAAATATTTTAGTTTGTTTAACTGAATCAAAACATTATGCTTTGGGGCAGTTGCCCCATGGTCACCCCTCTTGTTGACCTGTCATAGTGCATTATGGGAGTGACCTGTGTTTCATGGGGGGATGGGAGATGTAATCCAGCCAGGGACCCTGATCCATAGTGAATGGGAGTGTGAGACACCTGACCTACAACTGCTGTGCAATACTGTGGTAGATCAGGAGGATAAAATTTATTGTTGAACTGAGCTAAAATAGAATATTTTCATTCAGGAATGTTAAAATACATCTTTCCGATCAAAATGTTGATACAAAATATTTCAGTGTTTCCAAATTGAAAGTTTTGTTTGAAATTCAGCTAAAAGCTGAAAACTTTTTGGGTTTTGGGTGTTCAATTTTCCAAAGAAAAGTTGAAAAATTTCCTGGAAAGCAGATACTTTTTGTGAAAAAAATTCATTTAGACAAAAAAAATCAATTTTCTGTTGAAAAATAGTTATGGTGGTAATTTTCAACCAAACTTGATCTCAAGTTAAACACCAAAAATTGAAGCAACCTAGATCCCTAGTCACTTTTGAAAATGTATGCCATAGATCCAAAGCCACCTTTCAAAAATGCTGGTGTAAATCAGGAGTAACTCAACTGAAATCTGCCAGAGTAAAGAGAATTAGACCCAGGTATTATAAGATGAAGTCTTTCTGTGTTGGTACAACTGATTGTCAAATTGTAAACCTTTACCTCATACTGATGAGCCATTAGTCCCAAAATTAACTCATTGACTGCAGTGGGCCTGCTTATGTGAATAGCTATTCTTTAATGGGAGTAAGGGTTTCAAAATATGGTCCTAAATGAGTTAAAATAAGGTGCTTGCATGGAGTGATTTGAGATACGAGATAACATACTTAAATCCTTTTGTTTTTCATGTTTTATTTAAACAAAAATTATAAACATTTCTAAAGAAGAATGCAAGATTCCAGAGTGATCTAAACTGGGCATTAGCTAGATGAACTAACAGGTCTTTCCCCTCTCTGATTTCTATGAAGTCTTCATATGACTTAATCCTATTGCTCTTTCACTGGATATGTTTTTCCCTATATGTCTTCTTTGCCAAAAAACAAATACACAATGGCAATCATTTCTACAAGGAGTGGTAAATTTCCTACTTCAGGATAGGTTTATAATTCAAAATTATCTGGACAAACTGGAGAAATGGTCTGAACTAAATAGGATGAAATTTGATAAGGACAAATGCAAAGTACTCCATTTAGGAAGGACCAATCAGTTGCACACATACAAATTGGAAAATTACTGCCTAGGAAGAAGTACTGCGGAAAGAGATCTGGAGGTCATAGTAGATAACAAGCTAAATATGAGTCAACAGTGTAACACTGTTGCAAAAAAAGTGAACATCATTTTGGGATGTATTAGCAGGAGTGTTGTAAGCAAGACTTGAGAAGTAATTCTTCTGCTCTACTCTGCACTGATTAGGCCTCAACTGGAGTATTGTGTCTAGTTCTGGGTGCCACATTTCAGGAAAGATGTAGACAAATTGGAGAAAGTCCAGAGAAGAGCAACAAAAATGATTAAAGGTCTAGAAAACATGATCTATGAGGGAAGATTGAAAAAAATGGGTTTGTTTAGTCTGGAGAAGAGAAGACTGAGAGGGGACATGATAACAGTTTTCAAGTACATAAAAGGTTGTTACAAGGAGGAGGGAGAAAAAATTTTCTTTTTAACTGCTGAGGATAGGACAAGAAGCAATGGGCTTAACTTGCAGCAAGGGTGGTTTAGGCTGGACATTAGGAAAAACTTCCTAACTGTCCGGGTGGTTACGCACTGGAATAAAGTGCCCGGGGAGGTTGTGGAATCTCCGTCAATGGGGATTTTTAAGAGCAGGTTGGACAAACGCCTATCAGGAACGGTCTAGATAATACTTAGTCCTGCCATGAGTGCAGGGGACTGGACTAGATGATCTCTCGAGATGATCCCCAACACTGTAGTATCTGAGCATCTCCCAGCGATGCATTAAACAGTACTACTAACATCTGTCACATGTGGTTCTTGCTTTGTCTCTTTCTCTTCCCAAGGGGCAAATTGTGTAGGTAGTGTAGTGTTTTGTTTTGGTAGGCTGTGTGTTTGTTTTCTTATAAGTATATGCCGCTATGTGTTTATTGAGGCCTGAAAGGCAGGTTGAGAAAGTAAGTGACTCTCACATATGGAGTGGATGGTGGTGCGGTTTGCGATGGTCCTTAGTTCCTGTGAGAGTTTGTTCCACAGTCTGGGACTAGCTTCCAAGAAAGTTCTGTCACGTGCACAGACTTCCCTTATGGTAGAAAGTTCCATTGCACTTGAAAAGCAGAGTTGTCAACTAGGTTTTCATCCTGGAGCTTTAAGTGATCTTTTAGGTACTCCATCCCAGGCCACATTGGGTACATCTACACTCTGTTTTAAAACCCATGGCAGCTGTGTAAACGTTCAGGCTCACACTGAAGCTCAGACTCTAAAGCCTCTGGAGGGGCAAGGGCTGTTTTTAGTACTGTACCAAACAGACCGAAGTCTGTAGATTTTCTGTAGTGGGTTTTAAAAATGCAGTGTAGACAAACCCTGAGTGCCTTGAAGATAAAGACTGAAACCTTGAACTGACCTCAATATTCAATGCAAAGCCTGTGTAGAGAACAGTGAAAATGTTTTGATGTCCTTCACCCATTGACATAATAAACCCTGATTTGTCCCTCAGTCAATGGGGGACTATCATGCTCTGACTTACACCCAACATGTAGAAGATCTACAGAGAAATAGGATAGCTACTAGCAGACAAGGAAAAAGGACAGAATTGATCTTTTTAGGGCCATGACCTAGCATTCAGATACTATGGTCACGGGTAGGGTGTAAAAAAAGTAGAATAGAATAGAATAGAATTGCAAGGTGGCAGAACTCCTGTGATATCAAAAAGTGTAACAAACATGCACTGAGGGTAGTATACAGGGTTCCAAGGTTGAATTCAAATGACATGATTGCATACATTAATGTATTGTTTTTCTTAGATATGTTCTAAAGTCTTAATTTTCTCTTAAATATGTGAACAGCTTGATAGAGGATTTTTTTCTCTGAATTCTTATGTGTCCAAAACAAACACATAATTTAAACTCTAGTATCTAAGCAATGTAACAGTATTAAACTAAAATAATACTGAGGCAGACACACTCACTCATGCACACATTAAGGTGCATATTCTACAACGTACATAAATGAATGGGACTTTTCATGAGCTTAAAGGTCATCACACTCTTAAATACCTTGCTGCATCAGGGCCACATACAGGGGGCATCATTACATTTTGATAGTGTAGTGGAGGGTCTTGGGTTTGGGGGTTTTTTTGCCTGTTGCTGAGCAGTAAATTTTACCTGTTTTGTGGTAGTTGCAATCTGCACTATGCTAGGGATGGGGACTACCAAAAAGATAACAGTAAATTTTAACTACTGAAATAAGTAAAGGTTAAAATGATAGTGGCATGCACTGTATACCCATTTACTCACATACTGTATGCATTACAATCTCATTAACATTTATTTAGTAGACAGAGTTTTTAAATTATTGGTTTTAATGATAGAAAATAACATGACGATCATATAATTTAACACTTTTGGTTTCTTGAAAGAAAGATGACTTATCCTGCATGTGAGAGAGACAAAGCAGGTGAGGTAATATCTTTTATTGGACCAAGTTCTGTTGGTGGAAGATACATGCTTTCAAGCTTCACAGAGTCCTTCTTCAGGTCTGGGGAAGGAAACCAGAGTGTCTGAGCTAAATACAAGTTGGAACAGATTGTTAAGCATAAGGGGGTAAACGCACCTTGTGAGAGAACACTTAAAATAAAGTGGGCATTTGAGAGTTAGATTGTTAATCACAAGGGGTTTACATGTGCTGCCAAAGACCACTTAAAATAAAAGGATAAGCAAGCAGTGGAGTGTTTTATAAATTGTTGCAATAGCCATAAAACCAGTGTCTATAAACTCTAAAATCCATGGTTTTAGAGTCTAGCAGAGTTATGAATTTAAGATCCCAGACCCATCTTTTGAAGGTATTATGCAGGTATCTTTTGAGGACAAGGACTGACTCACTGATATGGAGTGATCACTTTGTGAAAAGTGTTCGAACATGGGTGATATGATGTTTTTTGTCTTTTTTTCATTTTTCTGTGTGAGTTCATTTGAGAGTGTAGTGATAGGTTTCACCCACATAGCTGTTGTTGGGGCATTTGATGCACTGGATAAGGTACACCACATGCTGTGATAGGCATGTGTAGGACCTATGGATCTTGAACGGTATGTTCTAGGGGCTGTTCATCATTGCAGCAGTGGAGATATGCCTGCAGGCATATCTGTTGTTTGGACAGGTCTGGTGCCACTTTGAGTTGGTATGTCTTGGTCTGTGGGGAGCTTGTTTCTGATGATGACCCTAATGAGGTTGGGGTGGTTGTCTGAAGGCCAGAAGAGAAGTTCAGGAAATTTTCTTTCAGGCTGTGGTCTCCATCAAATATTGGTTGTAACTGTTTGATTATACCCCAGGTGTGTTTCAATATGGTGGTGGCAATCAGGGCCCAGACACCCCAAGGGGAGACCGAGGGATTTGAAACCCAAAGAATAAGCAGGTGAATCAACTAATTATATACAATATTATTGTGCTATAAAAATATGTCAGGTAAGGTCTTTTATGGAAGCTTGTAATGTTCTGAACTTGGTCATTATGAAATATGTACAGACTGGTTATTCATGTACATCTAAAACTGTGCACATAATTTGTGCTGCAACATTAAGCTCTACCTCACAGCAGGGAAGGGGATAGAGGGTAGGCTGCCTCCCCAACCAGACAAGACTAGCTTCAAGCACCTAGCATTGTACAGCCTAGAAAAAGATAAAAGATGGATCATTAAAGAAAATGGGAGAACATTAAAATGTCTTGAAACTGAAAAGGAAACCCCAATCTCCCAATCTTGGAAAATGAAGAAAGGAGGGAGTTTTCCCACTTTTAATATCTAGAGTGACCCAAGAAAAAAAAACCTTAAAAATGGAAGAGGGTTGAACCCCACAAGGAGAACCTAGGCTGGTGGAAGCCAGGGTGAGATCTATGTGCCTGTGGGCTGGCAACTGGTGTCAGGGCTCTGAGCCATGGCAGCACAGCATTAAGGCACCTAAGGGTACAGGACAGGCAGTGACAGAACCCCTTAGTAATCTGGGTGATCCCAAAACATCACAGTGGCTGCCTCCTGCCCCACTGAGAGGGGGAGCACACATTATGAGCACAGTTTTAGATATACACAAATACACAAATTCATCAGTCTTTGTACATATCTGATGATGGCCATCAAGTTCAGAACATTACAAGCTTTCATAAAAGATCTTACTCAGCATACCTGTATAGCACAATAACCTTGTATGCAATCTGCTGATTCAACTCAGATGTGCTTTGGGATTCAGATCCCGTTCTCCACTAGGCAGAAAGGTCAGTGGCGGGGCAGGGATGGAGGGTTTTGTATTGAAGCAGGTTCTCCTCTGGTATTTGGGTGGCCCTTTCCATGATGCATATGAAATTTGTGCCTCCTGAATCACTGTTAACTCTTTCATTTGGGAAAAAAATAAGGTCTCGAGGACTCATGGCTCCAACCGTGAAGAATTAATTTTAATCGTTCATTTTTCTAGCTACTAAAAATACCTCTTTTAACAATTATTTTATGGGGTGATGCTGAGAAACATGGAACCCCATTTTCTGCATTACTATTTTGTATTGGTTTTCAGTATCCTTTTTTTCATGCATTAACTGCATCCCACATGTAGTAACTGAATTGCTCCCAAGACAATACAGTTTCTGTTGAACATGTGCAGAGAGCTCTAACTGTCTAAATGCAGGTACATTTTCAAGGGGGTGGCAAAAAGCAGATCCCTGAAACTAGGTCGACCCTCTTGCCAAATTTCAAGTCTTTATTTCAAAGCATAGAGGTGCTAGAGCTTCTTGACAAAACGGTTGTAAGAATTCTTTTAATATAGTCAAAACAACACATTTTTCCCTAACCTCGTTCTTAGAATAGCTGAACCACTTTTAGTTGAAACATCCTAAAATATTAGCCTTTTGACAGACACCCAGCATGGAAAATTTCAGGCTGAACAGCTTAACTTTGGCAAAATTATAAGTAACTGAAAAAAGGGTTTTATAATGGAAGGTCTCAGGCAATCTTAACTATAGATATTGTGACTCGTTACCTGTGCTGCCTATAATATATATCAAGAATGTACCAAGAGTTTTAAAAGTTTATATAACTAAGTTACTGCAGTCCTAGTGATAGGCAGATATCTATATACCTGATTCGCCTGGCTGCATGTAAGTCACAGTTATGCAACCTACCAGGTAGCTGCCCTATTTTTATGATACCACTCATGAAATAGCGAGTCGAGAATTAGATTCCTAGATGGTACTTGTAGGAATGATATTATTCAAGTTGGGGGGACCAGTAGTTTGGCAAATGGAAAGACAAACAGTGAAGTAGAAAGAACAGGATTACTTGTGGCACCTTAGAGACTAACAAATTTATTTCAGCATATTTGACAGAGCTCTGCTAAACGGCATGTGCAAGACTGGATTTGTGGTGACTTTTTGTCATTCCTTTTTACTCATGGGCTAGTAGCCAGGATTTTCAACATAGCTCAGCACCCACAATCAGGGCCAGATTTTCAAAAGAACTCAGCTCCCATTTCAGCACCTAAATAAATGATCAGATTTTCTGCAGAGCCAGCAAATTGGATGCTGAGCACTTTTGGAAATCTGGCCTTTATTTGAGTGCCTAAATGGGAATTGAACTCTTCTGAAAACATGACCCCAGTTTTTAATGCTGAGTATGTGAACAACTTGCGAAGCCTCTTTTGATAATTTCACCCTCTATTATTAGGAGAAAGGTGATCAACCTATTTCATGGCAGGTACAGTATCTTACACTAGGCCCTACACAACTGACAGTTTTAATGTCAAACATGTAATGTACTTGACCAGTTGATCCCTGTAAGCTATTTTCAGAGCAGATGCTCATCTTGTGGCTTGAGGAGTGTTAACTCCTTTCTGGTTCAGCCTGTCCCCTATTGTCCATGTCGGACAAACAAACACAATGCCTGTGGGCAATGCTTTGAGATATACCTTGACTCTTCAAGTAACCATGATACTATTTTACATTTTTTTAAAGGTACCTGACTATGCATTTAATTTAATTTAATAGCACACTGGTTATTTATCAAACTAAGTGCTCACTAAAGATATGTTTATTAAAGATGTAATTAACAATGTAATCAGATATATATTGTGCAGTTATATCTGTAAAACTGATGTTGAATATCAGTTAATATGCGTTGTTGTTAATAAATAGTTTATTAAGTTAATATTTCATAACTAAATGTAAAGATGTGTTTAGCTAAACTAAGTAGGGAATTTAAGATAAACAATGTAATTAGTCAGTACACTTTTATTTGGATTTTAAAATTATCACTTAAATATCTGGCTTACTAAATAGTTGATACCTCTGAGTACTAATGGTCCCATTCCTGCTCTCATTAAAGTCAATGGCAAAACTTTATTGAATTCAGTGGGAGCAGGAGAAGGCACCAAATTATTAATAGTTAGTGGGTGTTTAAAAAAATCACTATTAACTATTTTATTATATCAAAATTAAAACCTCATTAGACATATAATTTAAAATGTCACTGTAATAGTAATAGATATCTTACCATGTCCATGGCAATATAAGCTGTTAGAGTGCTACCTAGGCAGAAGTGCTTATAAGTTCTCCTCTGACACATTGCATTAACAGCTATGATTTAGCACAAGGAGACATAGTGACAATGTACAAACAGGAGGGATTGCTGCAAAAGAGATGGCACATTTAGTATTAAGTAAACATCCAGTATAAACTCCTCATCAGTGCCTGGCAGACATGTCCTGTGAAAGGGTCCAAACAACTTGTGGGAGAGCACCATGCCAGTCTAACGGATGGCCATACATACGGGCAGCCTGGACATCATGTGAACCCATCAAGTACATATACAGAGGGCATGATTCCAACCTAAGAACATGAGCTTTCTGTGACGGTTAAGGGAATGTGCCATTATAATCCATCTGAGCGGGATCAGATTTCAAAAATAAAAAAAATAAGATTTCAATGGCATCTTAGGTGAGAGGTTTGGTCTTCTTAAATCAGGTGGTAATGGAGAAATGTATTATGATGGAGTAATTATGATGAGAATCCTAAATATTTCAAAGGGGACAATAGGTCTGAACGAACAGATGCATTTTTCCAGCATTCAGTGGCTGTTAATGATCTTGCTCTTATAGCACATTTCATTGTAGTTGATCTTGAAGGAGTTAACAAACTTTATTAACTGATTGTGCAGAGCATAAATATAAGATTACTTTACCCACTACTGAAATGCAACCAACCCCAGAGCAAGAGGCAGTACATGTTTTACAATGCACAGCAATTCTACACAACAAATTTGTACCAGGAAGTGAAGAATACTGTATTCAAATAAAATTACAAGGGAAATCTTAATAGTTGTGTTAAAACCAAATAGGTGATAGGTAGGTTCAGTGCATTCAATGGTCTTTTGTTTGCCAGAAGACTATAAATATGTAATATATACATACAGTAGGACTGGTTGAAACTTTCAATAAATTTAATGCATAAAAAGTTTCCAATTTTTCTTGCATGATTTTTGAGTCCTCAAGACAATGTTTTCCATGACATTTTATCAGGTCACAAATTGCTAAAATATTTTACATTTCTGGGTATTATATTAAACTAATAACAAACACAAATAATTATCTCCCCTCCTAATATAAAATATCAGAATTTCACCAATTTAACATTTCACATGAAATTACCATATCATTCCTCTTTAGGGGGGAGGGATAGCTCAGTGGTTTGAGCATTGGCCTGCTCAAACCACTGAGCTTGTGAGTTCAATCCTTGAGGGGGCCATTTAGGGATCTGGGGCAAAAAAAAAAAACTGTCAGGGGACAATACTTGGTCCTGCTAGTGAAGGCAGGGCACTGGACTCAATGACCTTTCACGGTCCTTCCAGTTCTATGAGATAGGCATATCTCCATATATATATTAAGATATCTTTGTGGGACAGAGCAGCAAGTAGATAAACTTTTACTTTATCTATACAGACATGCACAGAAATTATGGCCCTAAATCAGCAAAACACTTGATCATGTGCTTAATTTCAAGCACATGAATAATAAATGAAAAATAAGAATATGCTTTAGTGCTTTACTGAACTGGAATGGTCCTTAAGCATGTATTTAAAGTTAAGACTATGCTTTAATGCTTTTTCTGAATTGGGGCTTTACACAGCAGGTTATAGGGGGACAGAATTGATGAAGAATGTGTACCTTCTGATTCCACCTCCAGAAATAGCAAAAGGTTCTGTATTGGGTCCTTCATATGCCAATTGCAGAAACATGTAACTTTAGACTGCAATTTTGGGCAGCTGGTGTGAAAAAAATGAGTGGGAGACTGAGAGACTAATGATTATTGCTGCTGGCATTGTTATGGTGAGGCAGTAGAAAAGGCTAGCCTGATTCCCTTCAGGATCTCATAATGTACACATGTCATTAATTCATAGATCTATAGAGTTTAAGGCCAGAAGGTACCATTACATCACCTGCTCTTACCTCCTGTATATCACAGACCATTAAATTTCACCCACTTACCCCTAAATGAGCCAAATAACTTGTGTTTGACTGAACCATGTCTACCAGAAAGGCATCCAGTCTTGACTTGAAATGGAGAATCCACCACTTCCTTCAGTAGTTTTTTCCAGTGGTGGATCATCCTCTCTGTTAAAAAACTGTGACTTATTTCTAATTTGAATGTGTCTTGCTTCAGCTTCCAGGCATTTCTCCACTAGAATAAAGAACCCTTTCTGCACCCAGTATTTTCTCACCGTGTAATCAAATCACCTCTCAATCTTCTGATGAGCTAAACATATTCAGCATTTTCTGCACCCCCCAAATCATTTTTGTGACTCTTTTCTGAACCCTCTTCATTTTTTTCAAACGCATTTTAAAAATGTGAACTGGACACAGTATTCTAGTACCAGTCCCACCAATGCCATATTGGTAATATAACCTCCCTACTCTTACTACCTGTTTATAAATCCAAGGATTGCATTGGCTCTTTTTGCCACACCATCACACTAGGAGCTCATGTTAAGGTGTTTGTCCACTATCATGCCTAAATCCAACTTTCCAGGATATAGTTCCCCATTCTGTAGGTAAAGCCTGCCTTCCTGGTTCTTAGATGTGTAACTTTCCACTTGCTTATATTCAAATTCATTTTGCCCCAGTCTGTATAACTGCCCTATCCTCATTATTATTAACCACTCCAACTATCTTTGTGTCATCTGCAAATCTTATCAGCAATGATTTTATATTTATTTTCAGATCACAGATGAAAACATTGACTAGCCTCTGGCCTAGTGCCAATCTCTGTTGAATCCCCCATTCGCTGATGATTCTCCATTGTTGACTACTTCTTAATTCATTTAACAGGTGCTTTATTGATATTGTATAGTGATATTTTTAATCAGAATGTCATACAGAATCCATGCTAAATGACTTACAAAAGTATATTACACCTGCGGAGTTACCTTTATCAACCAAACTTGTAATCTCATCAAAAAATAAAATAAAAGTTTTTTTTAACAAGTCCTATTTTCCATCAAATTATATTGGTTGGCATTAATTATATTCCCATTCTTTAATTCTTTATTACCTGAATCCAGTATCAACTCTTCCATTATTCTACCTGAGACTGATGTCAGGCTAATCAGCCCATAGTTACCCAGGTCATTCCGCGTACCCTTTCTGTATATTGTCACAGCATTAGCATTTTTTCAGTCTTCTGGAATTTCCCAAGTATTCCAAGATTTATAAAAATTTAATCTCAGCAGGTCAGCAATCCTAACCTCAGCCATCTCTTTTTAGGACTTTGGATGCAAATTTTCCCGAGCTAATGATTTAAAAACATTTATCCCTAGTAGATGTTGTTTACTAATGGACTAGAAAGTACTTCATCATCCTTATGTGGTACAGTACATCATTCCGTTTCCAAATACAGAAAAGATTAATTGAACTCTTCTATCTTTTATGCATCATTATTAACAATTAAAGAATCTCCATCTAATAATAGGGCCTATACCATTGTACTAGGATTTCTTTTGTTCCCAATAGACATAAAAAACTCTATCATTCTTAGCCCTACTAGCCAAGGACTGTTATCTGATTCCTTTAGCTACCCTTATCAATTTTCTACACTTAATAACTTCTAATTTATATTGATTGCTATCTTTCCCCTTTTGTACCATTTGTTATATATTGTTGTTTTATTTCTAATTGCTGCCTACACTTTGCTACTGAACCAGGATGGACTTTTTTTAGATTTGTGACTTTTTATACCTCTAATAATCTTTTCTTAGAGAAACTCCAGTTTTCATTCAAATTTTTCTGTGTAATTTTTCCTACCAATCACCTTTGATCATATTCTAACTCAGTTTTGGGAAATTAGTCCTTTTGAAATGCAAAGTATATATATATATACTTATATATATATACTTATATATATATATATATATATATATATACATATACATATATATATATATATATATATATATATATATATATATATATATATATATATATATATATATATATATATATATATATATGCAAAGTATATATTCTCATCCAGTAATATTACTGGATGAGAATGTCCTCTGCTTGTCCATAGTGAATGTAATCAGGTCATGACCTCCTGTCCCTACGCAGCCACCAGCTTCCTTTCCAGTGATTAATTCATCTTTATCCATCATAACGAGGTTCAAAATGGAGTTACCTCATGTTGGATGCAAGGCCTTTTGTGTTCAAAAATTATTATCCAAAATATTTAGAAACTCTAGTGATGTTGTACTACTGGCTGCATGAGATCTCCAGCAGATGTCTCTCAAATTGAAGTCCTCAACTGCAACACAATTTTGCTTTCTATACACTACAGACATGTGGTTAAGGAATAATTCATTCTGTTCTCTGGTTTGATTTGGTGTCTCTAAAAGAACCCCAATAGTACCTCGTCCTGGGCTTTGTTAGTTAGCACATTGACCTGTATGCATTCAAGATCCTATGGTTCTGATTTATCAGTAACTCTGAAATAGGTATTGGTGTCTTTAACATAGACTGTTATCCCCCTCCCCCACATACACACACACACATAGATACCTCTTTTATCCACTCTGTCCTCCTTAAACAGGTTATAACCAGTGTTTTTATCCTTGCAATCATGTGAATAGTCCCACCAGATTTCAGTGAAGCCAATTATATCATATTTCTTCTCATCAATGAGAATTTCCAATTCCTCCTGCTTGTTACCCAGACTCCTAGCATTGGTATATAAGCAATTGAAAAATTCCTTCTCTTCACATTCTTTGCTGTATCAGATCAATTTGTTTGTGACACACTGAGTTTGAATTGCTTTTGCCCCCTTTGCACCCTTCCCATGCATTATTAGTTTAACACCCTCCTGGCTGCTCCGACCAATCTCCAACTGAAATGATTAGCCCCTTACCTCTGAGATGCAGGCCAACTTATTCATACAGTCCCATCTCCCACTGGAATGTGGCTCAAAGTTCCACAAACCCAAAACCTTCAGTTTCACACCAGTCATGCAACATGCGGTTCACTTTCAGCATTTTCTGGCTTCTGCCTTTCACCCATGGGACTGGAAAGATCTCCAAGAAGATCACTGGAATTTCCTCTTCTTCAGCTCTCTCTTCTACAATCTGTGTAGTTCCACATGATGCCCCATCATTGGTTCCAATGTGTATCATCACCAATGGAGACTTGTCTTACAATTTCATAATCCTGTCTGATCTTGCAGTTACAGCTTGTGTCTTCACTCCATGGAAACAGAACACCATCCGGCTGTCCTTATATCCCTTTCTGAATTCTCTGACCACTCTCGTTAATATGGAGTTGCTGATGATGATTGCTTGTCTTCTTCAGATGGTTGAAGATCCTTTTTTGCTAGTTTCTTTCTTTGTATTACAAGGGTGCCCATCGTGTGTTCCCGGTAGCTTTCAGTTCTGTTCTTCCAGAGTCAAGTTGGTGGCTTCAAGGCTAATGATACTTATGATCTGTACAATGGGAGTTTAATTGTACCCAGCCCTGCATAGCTGCCCATAATGAGATACCCCTTTGCTTTCCATTCCTGCACAGAGTCTGGGATTTTTGTTCCTCTGAGTAAAAGGAAACATCCAGTGCCAGCCCCCATAGAGAGTGTTGGGAGGAGCTCCAGACCTCATGCATCCATAAGTATAAGGGGACATCTGGTGACAGCTTCCTTAGATGGTACTGGGAAGAGCTCCACTCCCCCAGTACTGGCCAGCGGAGTGCAACTTAGGGTGACCAGATGTCCTGATTTTATAGTGACAGTCCCGATTTTTGAGTCTTTTTCTTATATAGGCTCCCACGCCCGTCCCAATTTTTCACACTTGCTGTCTGGTCACCCTAGTGCAAGTTGCACTTACACTGAGCACATGACGCTCTTGTGAAAGGGTGCAGAAGTGGGCGCCATCTCCTTCTGTGTCTGGAGCCACTATGCCCGACTGAGTTTTGCAGTTCAGGCCCAGTTCTACAAAGCAATTAGAATTGGTTTATCATTTCATCTTTCATAAAGCCCCAGAGGACAGTTTAAAACCATTCTGCTTTTTGATACTAACAATTAAATCACCACAGCCTTGACTTCAGTGGAGTTGCACAGCGCTAACAATAGAATTTGGTCCCATACTGTACATCCCACACTGCTTCAAGACATTGGGTGAACTGAGACAAATTAAAAGGATGGCGTTTCAGCCTTAAACTTTTCCCCTTCTTGCTTTGGTGTGTTTTTAAATCAGTGCCTAGAATATTTGACATGATTTAATTTGGGAAAAGAAATGAGGTTACTTTCACATAAATGTCTTAGTCTGCACTTTTTCTGCATGAGGGACAATATTTGACAGTCCTGCATTCCCTTTCCTCCTGAACATAATGAGACATTTCTCAACTGCATACCTGGAGGTGCAAAACTTCTAATCAGGGTGTAGATTGGGATCAGCTGAAAACAAAAAGAACATTTCCAGATTTATCATGTAAGATTAAATAAATGTTATGTCTAAACTATGTAGTTATAATGAATGTGTAACTATTTCTGTTTGTTCACATTTTTAAACATATTTTTACGTTTAGACATATTTTACCTTAAAATAATCTCATGATATTTATAAACAGGCACTAAAGTTTTGGTAATTCTTATATTTCCATTATGAAAATATTCTGAAAGAGGAAGTGTTCCATCATTGTTTTTATGAAAAGTTTAACACCTGAACCTACACATTTGATATCTGATTGTAAGTGGATAGGGCTATTGTTTTTAATAAACGTTGTGGAAATGTTTCCCAAAACCACAATAACTGAGTACTGGCACAGTAAAATCCAGTAGCGTAGCCAGGGGGGGAGCAGGGGGAGCGGCCGCTCCCCCTTGAGCAGAAGCGGCGGAAGCGGTGCCTTTTTTTAGCAGCACTAAAAAAAGGCGCCGCTTCTTTTTAAGCGCCGCTTCTTGCACTCACCCGGCGGCGCTCCGGGTCTTCAGCGGCATTTTGGCGGCGGGTACCACCAAAGACCCGGAGTGAGCAGCCGAAGTGCCGCCAAAGACCCGGAGCGCCGCCGGGTGAGTACAGGGGGAGGCGCCTTTTATAGCGCCGCTCCCCCTGCACTCCGGACCTGGCTGCGCTACTGGTAAAATCCCTCCATTTTTAAAAACTATTTCCACTACATGGAATTACAAAGAATTAATGTAATTCCAAGCACTGTGATCTTTCTATTTAACAAGTCTCTGTCTTTCAGAGACATTGAAAAATGAATGGAAATCTAGCGCTGCAGAAACCTGATTACCAGAGATTTGCACACTGACAAACAACCCCGTTAATTCATATAAAAACATAACCTCAACCCATTTGCACTGGATATATCCTGCTTCTTTATTACTGGCTGGGTTACATTATTACTGACTGAATTTAACCAATTGCTACAACTAGGTGCAACCGAGAATCTGTGCCATTTATTCACAAGACATTCATTGGCAACACTGACCTCATGTAGAATGACAATTCATTGGGGATATTTCACCTCCCACCCCTGCCCCATCCCCCACTGAGACAAAGAGTGTTTTTTGTTTTATGGTGTCAAACTCCAGATCCTCTCTTGCAAATGCTATTCTTGCCAAGGATCTGACATTTTGGTACCCCTTAGATAGCTCTTATTTCAGCTCCTGCTCAGCTTGACTGTATTGTGCATCCACTAAAGTAAAAGGGCATGTTCCCATATGAGTATGGGTTTAGAAAAGATGAAATCTAGTGAGTTTGCTGCAGTTGGACTTCCAGTCTGTAACAGACAGAGTCATAATAAAGAAGGGGCAAAGAAAAACCTCCCCAGCCATTCAACAGTCAACATGCAAGGAGTTAACAGATTTAACAGTTAAAGGTTTCCTGAGGTGTAATCATTTGTGCAATTTTCCCAGGCTCTCCCTGCCTGGCTGCTTAGCATTTGCTGGAGCACTGTGTGGGACACAGACCCCAAGCAATCAGGCAGAACATACTTAATGCATATGCAGAGACAGGAACATGCATGTGGACAACCTGGAAGCATTGCTAATGAGAAGTGCTCTTGCTTGCTATGTTTTGCAGGCAAAAGACAATGCTTAGTAGATTCCTTGTAAAGTTTATGGGCCAGCTCAGTCCCTAACTCCTTCCAAATAATACTGACACTTCACTGCTGCAAAAGCATCACTAATGTAAGCTCAAGTTCAGAGCAGCTGCCGCCCCATGCACTGCCCCTATGCATACTCCTGACAGCATCAGGCATAATCTGTGTGAGTGGCCAAGTCAGGAGGCATTCACACTGAAATATGTGAACCAAGCCCTCTGACTATAATCCCTATCCCAGAACAACCCCTCTGAAGCTCTGGCACAGTTTGAGTTAGAGATTTTAAAGAAGCCTAGACAGGGAGAAAAAGTCTATCTTGCAGTTCCTCTCTCAGCCACATCTTTTTAGGCATGAATTTATGTGAAGCCTGGAGCCTGATCTGGCCTTGTATCCATGTTTCATAGAGATAGTTCATCATTTTTCTATATGTTGATATTTATATTGCTTTTCTTATAGTCTATGTTCCACAGACACATACAGATCTCTAGGCTTGATATTTTTCATTCGCAGTTTGATTCTTCTTTCCTTGTAAAATATTTAATCACTTTATATTTTCCGAGAGTTTTTATGTATGGTTAAATAACACAGCACCATGAAACTGTCCTCTCATATAAATGTACTCAGCATTACAGTTAATCACCCTGTTTCTATTAGAGTGTAGGCGTAGATATTAATAATTATGAGTTTAGCAATAATTGTGTCTATTCTGTATTATAAGAAATGCTAGGGCGGGGGTGTAGCTATTAAAATATACCATAAATGGAATAAATGTAAAAGAAAATGAAGTCTTAAGAATGCTGGTACATTTCAGACTGCCAGATGATTGCTGGGAGATCCACAGTCTACAGGGGGTTAATTTTATAGTTGGCTAACTCAAAATTTATCCCCTCTCCAACACTGTAAGCATATGCCTTACACTCTTTACAGCACTCATGTAAATCAGAAGTCTTAGTATCAGCAGTCACATCAGTAATACACTGAATATCTATTTGATATGGAGGGTGCAGTGAACTGTCAAGGGGAGCAAGTCCCATTAAATCATTGTAAGTTCCCTAATCAATACCAGCCAAATATATTCTTCCTCTCTTTCTCCATCCCCCCTCAAATGTAGCTCCTGGAATGAAGAGGGACATAATACATTTCAACCTGCCAGCTATTTTTAGTTGCTCCTCTGCAATGAATCTTTTAAAAGAGACAGTCGTACAGATCCATCTGCAGCGGTTTAATGGAAACTTGTGAATTCCCCATCCTTGCCACACAAGGTAGCTCACTTTCAATCAACTGGAGCTGGAAAATAGTTATGTAAAGTCACAGCCCCAATTGCATAGGTTAAAATTATGGGAATTATACAGCCCATTCCCAGAAGCTGTGTATGGAAACAAACTACTGTATACACATTTTGATAGAGTGGGACTGTGGTGTAGCAGTTAAAGCCTGGACTTCGGGGTTCTGTGCTTGTTTTTTTCATTGACCTGCAGTGTCACATTGGACAAGTCATTTAGTTTCTCTGTGCTGCACTCTGACCCCATGTAAAATGAGCAGAGTATTACCGACATACTTTGCAGAAGGCTAGTGTGGCTTAATTAATGTGTGTTATGTTTTTTGAGGTTCTTGGAAGGGATGCACTATACAAGTGCAAAGGATTCTTATTCTCAGAGGTTCCTCCTGTTTCCAGTGTGTTGCAGTGTAATGAGAATCCAGAAAAAAAGACATAGGCATCTTGTATTTGAAGGCCAAATTTTTGACATATTTTGAGCAGAGTGTTCAAAATTCACTGACTCAGAAGATCTAGAGGAACAAACTGAACCCCGAGAGCAAAAGGGCAAAAAGCAGCTACTGGCATGTAGATTTGTTAGATCTTTCTTTCACGCAGGTATTTCTGAATCATACAGTTAGCTCCAGTGTTCTTGCCCAATGTTCTGAATTTGTTTCACTGAGAGATGGGAAAAAAATTTAGAGAAAGACTGTGCTTCTTAGCAGTGGTGGAAATGTTTCACTAATTTTCCTGTAAGTGATAATGAGATAGGCTGGCAAGCTTGTGGAGAGCCCCTTATTCTAATGCTATCAGCAGTCTGAATGGGGTTAGAGGCAATTGGGATAATTTTCCTGATCTCGGGATACTACTAAATTATCCCTGGGAGAAGTTACTCAACTATGGGGTTCATAAAAATGCTACCGAAGAGCATAATTTTTTTTTACTTTGGAAATGGCCAGATAGTACCAACTATCACATGTTTACAAGGACATTTTTCAGAGCGGATACCCTCAAATTTCACCCTAGATTGCAGAGCTTTCATCCCTTCAGCAACAAGCTATAAACTTCTCCAGCAAAGGCACTAAAGTTTGTTTGCAAAGTGGTGGTGCCTCCTCCCTTGCTTTTGAGAAATCACTTTTGTTTGAATGAGAACACAAGGGTAATAGATCTCAGTCCTTTACTATTCTAAGTGAGCACACACACACCCCGTCAGTTTATCACAGACTAAGGAGCAATCCCTTTTTTTTTTTTTTTTTTTTTTTTACACAAGCAGCCTTTGTTTAAATATTAGAAAAACATCAGTGAGTGATAGCATACAGCAAAAGCCAGCAGAAGCTTGTCAAAGGGTTCTGCTTGCTTGGAGTAGACTTCAAGAAGCAGGGAGATATAGTTAATTTACAAATGTTTCAGGACAAACAATAAAGTGTTCTGATTCCTGACCCTTAGCCTAAACCATCAAAATAGAAAGTTTTTTCCTCAGCCAGAATCTGAGCTCAAAGCACAAAGTAAATGGTTTTTTCCCCCCAGCAGTAGTTCTCAGAGATCACACAAGATAGAACACCCATTTCTTAGATGATTGTGCTTTGGGGTTTGTCTGGTTTGGGGGGGGGGGGGGTTTAATCAGCTGTACCTTTGCTCTCTTTATATCCCCTCTCTGAGGAGGTGGGGCTTTCTTCATTAGCCTTGTTAGTAAATGACAAGTAGTCACATTGTCAGGTGTCTTCATTTCACTGCAATCTTGACAGCTCTGCAGGAGCATCTGGCTGCTGAAGCAAGATTTTAACCCATTGTCTGCCAGGATCCTGTACCCTTCTCTGGTAAAAGAGATGGATATTAAGATTAGAACCAAAAGGTCTTGTATTTATGTTCATGTATGAATAGTATGGACATTATTATAAAGAAAAATGTTGCATATACGTTTAGTATAATCACAGGTGTGGATCTTTCAGAATTCAACTCTCCATGACTTTTCATGATTGTTTAGTGTTTTGGGAATTATATGAGCCAAGAATATGCAAATGCTCTTTGCAACCTTGAACAGTTTTCATCAAGAGACTAGTATGGACAGAGTATCCTAGAGGGAGAATGTGAACATGTGTCACTCACTGTGGAAATGTTCAGAATAAAATATATCTGTTATGCAGTATATCCCTCACAGGCTCCTAGCCAGCCATTGGTTGTCTGGCTATGTCGAAAGAATGACAGGAGACATTAAATATGGGTTTAATCAGGCTGCAACTTTATTATTGATAGATGTCTGGGACTAACCGGGCAGATAAAATGTGTGCAGTACAGGTGCAAAATTTATGTCCCTCCAGCAGATTCACTGCCGGGACCTCACCAGTTCCAGCCAATTCCAGGGGTGGGGCTTCCACAGCTCCCCCTCTATTTATCCAGGTCCCTCCAGCAATTCCCTTGCTGGGACCTTACCAATTCCAGCCAGCTCCGAGCGGGGTGGGGGTGGGGTGTTCACCAGTTCTTCCTCCCCCGCTTTTTGTCCAGGTCCCACCAGCAATTTTCTTGCCGTGAGCAGGTCCCTCCAGCAATTCCCTTGCCGGGACCTTACCGACCATGCCCCCTTGTAAGAGGGGTTAAGGTGGACTATAATAATGTGGGGGTTGGCTCCCTTGCTCAGTTACCAAGCACCTCTCCTTAATTCCTTTTCCAAGCCATTTTTTGGTTCTTTTGTGCCTTAATTTATGGAGTACCTGCACTGAACATCCGCCACAAGGGGGCGCCAGCCATTAGCTTGGCTGCTCTAAGTAAAGAAAGGTGGGGCCAGGCCCAACTGACCTTTTTAAACCCCACATTCCTATGTGGTAAGTCATTTACCACTCTGACTGCTCTTCCCAGCAGCTTTACCTCTTTCCCAAGCCAGAAAGCATTGCCCTCTTCTCCCAGCCAGCCAGGCAAACTCCTCCCTGCTTAAGTGCAGGGTGGTCATTTGCAAATGAAAGCAGGTAGAAAATCCTGCTCATGGAAACCTCTGTTTCAGTAACAGTGCTTTAGTTAATAAATAATGCAACCCATGCTGGATCGCTGATCACCAGTATTGTTTGCTTTAAGTGAAGTGTACATATACTACAAAATGAAAAAGAAATAAGTATGTAATACTAAAGTAAATAATGTGGAGACATGTTCAAGGAGGTAGCATAGGCAGCTAAGGTGACCACCCACATTTCAAGGAATTGAAGGAGAGCTGTAGGATAAATGCAGGACAGTATATATATTTTAAAGGACAGCACCCTAGAATTTTTTATTCATGGTAAAATCTTATTAACACAAAAGCATAAATTTTTGCAATAGTGTATGATTATGTGCACTATTGTTGTAGAAGTATGTGACAATAGTGTATCCTATATTGATTTTATGTGGGACAGGGGACATTAGGCAACAAATAAGGAGTGTCCCTTTAAAAAAAGTACAGAATATTATGCAGTGAGAGACAAATTTACCCATATGTATTCTTCATTCTGTGCAGTACCAGGCATATATTCTCAAGCTGAATCTCAATTGTCCAGACCCTCTCTAGCTAGAAAGACAAAAGATGCCATAAATGGTGAGATTCATGCCAAACGAATAAACACTATAGATAGTTGCAGCTGCAACTGAGGCACATAGAAGCTGGAAATTAAAGTTGTTTCATTCATTCTGGTCAGTTTGCCTGAATAACAATGATGCCCGACCTTCAGACTTGCTAATGAGTAACATGAACAAAAAAGTACAAGGGACTAATGTGAAAGACCCATGTTTTGTTGCAAGTAATTTATAATTGATTTAAAAAGTTTAAAATAATCTTTAATTAATAGATTTTTTTTTTTTGGCTGAGTTTCCATCTCCTTGAGGGCATGCGTTTTGAGTATGTATCTTGAGGGCAAAACAATGGAGTGAACATTTCAGGAAAGAACAGGCAGCCTTCCCTCCCTGTCCCCCCACCCCCACCCCTTGTCATGCCTTCCCCATTCTCTGTATTATCATCAAGAATTCATGTTCTATAATTGTTTGGATTTCCCCCCTGAAATCGTCACTCAAGTGTTTCATTCAAATCTTTATTCAGAAATAAAAATGAAGCAGATTCTGGAAATGATTCGCCTAACACTACAGCACTGTCTGCCTCCACTCTCTCACAGACAGCCC
Source organism: Macrochelys suwanniensis (assembly GCA_033296515.1). Taxonomy (NCBI): domain Eukaryota; kingdom Metazoa; phylum Chordata; order Testudines; family Chelydridae; genus Macrochelys; species Macrochelys suwanniensis. Next base: position 32,841,704 of record CM065784.1, on the reverse strand, counting down.
ATTTACTCTCCCCTCTGTTTGCTCTTTCTATTTGCTCCTTCCCTGCACATCTCTCATCTGCACCTTCAGGCCAGGAAGGAGCAGCTGTGTGGATAGTGGCGGCAGCCACTCTGGGTTTTCCTTGGGTTGAAGGTCACAGCAGCTGCAGCAGGAGGGTGTCATAGCTCCTCTCTGTGTTTGTCAGCATCGGAGTGGGTGTAGTTGGTGTATGGACACATCGCCATGCACGCACAGGAGGCAGAATACAAACAAAGCTGGGCGACCTTTTGTGGACAATCATTTATTAGCTGAAAAATGCAGCTTCAGGGCGACTGAAACTATTTGTAGAGTCAGGTCAAATTTGGTGTCTAGTTTCAGCTGAAAAAATTTAGAAAAAGTCAAAATGTTTCCCTCTGACATTTTTATATGGAAGTGTTTTGATTTTTCATTGCAAAAGGATGTTCCCTTTAGAAATGTAGCTAGATTTATGTATTTATTTTTAAAGGGGAGAGGGGAATAAAAACTACACAAACAAACGAACCAGAATGACAAACCATTTCATTTGACCCCAAATGATGTTTTTTCTTTATTTGGTTTGTCCATTAAGCCAAAACATCAATGATTTGCTCAGCTCGGCAAACCCCTATTTTTCTGCCTCTCTTCTCAGCTGCCCAGAGCAGCAGCAGATGTGAAAAATTGCCTGAGAAGTCAAAAATGCAGCACAGGGAGACAAAATTGATTTCAAAGCATGATGGGTGAAATCCTAACCCACTGAACTCAATGGCGAAACTGTCATTGACTTCAATGGGCAGAATTTCTCCTGATGTTCAGTGAAATGCAAAAGGGGGGAGGCCTGATAAAAACTGTGTCACACTTTCAAGCAATAGTGATGAACCCTTTCAAATGACATAATGGGTGTCCCAATAATGAAGGCTGTATCTCCCACTAGTGAAATTCTGGCTTCCTGCAGGATTAGGGCAATTACTTAAATGCGGCAATCTCTCATTTTTCAGAGATTCTGTGAGCACGGCACATGTAATGGTCAGTGAAAATCTCAGTCTCAGGCAAGCTGAATTAAAATAGCTGTTTGGGGTATGTCATTTTTCAAAAGGTGGCTGGTCACACTCTTGCATGTGAGAATGGAGACAGTTTTATGACTCAAAATGCATTGACTATTGTGTTATTGTTGCCATTAGTTCACTTGCAAATGTAAAAAGTAGCTACTATCATGTGAATGAGTGAGTGTGGCTTTATCTGAAAGACTGATAAATAGGGCTCTACATACTGAGGAAATATTTCATATAAAGCTGACTTAAAGTCATCTGAAAGGGAAAGAGATTTTAATGGGTCAGATTCATCAATATGCTTTGTGCATCACCAGCATGGTGCAAAGCAAGCAGATTAATTATTTATCAGTAATGATGTGTCTTTGTGACAGTTCTCAGAGCACCCAGGACTGTAAGTCACCCTGTTATCCCCTGCCTCCAGTGAGAGGGAGTCAGTTCCAGTCTTTCAGTCACTCAAGCACTATCCTCTGGACTATGCCAGCCTTATCTTCACCTTGCAGGACAAGAGGTGCACCCACGTCCCTTTAGACCATTCCTTTGTGATAGCCAGCCCCTGACAGTGTCTACTCTCAGAAATTGCAGGTGCTCTGCATCCAAAGATTCTGTGGACCCCAGTTTATCAGTTTTCCTTAAGCCACCACTCCTGTAAACCACACAGCACTTATGATAAAAACCAAAGGCTTAGTTAAGAAAGAATAAAGCTTTATCTAAAAATGAGAGAAAGTGGTGGAAACAACTGGTTACAATACTAAACAAAATCATAAAACGCCAACTGAGTCTATACTTATCAATAGTTACCTTTCCTATCTAATAAAGTAGGTCCCTCCCACCCCCCAAAGTTCAGTCTGTTGCAGAACTGGCTGGTTTCACAAGAACCAGGATCCAAACATTCATAAAAGCCTCCTACTCTTTAATGGATTTCCACCGTGAATGGATCCAGAGTGCCTTTCCCTTTACTCTGTTATACTTGAACAGTCTTTTGTCTTTATTCATAGCCAGAGTGATCTCTTGCCTGCAGTAATGTTCCCTTTCACCTCCAAGTAGTTTCCATCATTTGAAATTGTCTTTGATGGTTTTCCATTCGCTGTTTTAGGATGGGGCAAAGGTAGACAATAGAACAGGGGTGGCCAACCTGAGGCTGGGAAGGAGACAGAATTTACCAATGTACATTGCCAAAGAGCCACATTAATAAGTCAGCAGTCCCCCATGAGTTCCCCTCCTGCTCCCAGCACCTCCCGCCCACCTGCAGCCCCGCTGATCAGCGCCTCTCCCTCCCTCCCCGCACTCTGGATCAGCTGTTTCGTGGCATGTAGGAGGCTCGGAGGGGGAGTGGGAGGAGCGAGGGCACTGCAGGCTTAGGGGAGGGGGTGGGAAGGGGTGGAGTGGAGTGGGGGCAGGGCCTGTGGCAGAGCCAGGGGTTGAGCAGGAAGCACCCCCCCAGCACATTGGAAAGTTGGCACCTGTAGCTCCAGCCCAGGAGTTGGTGCCTATACAAGGAGCCGCGTATTAACTTCTGAGGAGCCGCTTGTGGCTCCAGAGACACAGGTTGGCCACACCTGCAATAGAACCTTGCATTACTTCACCAGCTGATTAGAGAGGGGTAACAACTCCCTTTTGCTTGAATGAGTCACCACTGAGACACATTACCTCATGGGGACTAATTTCTACTCCAAGTCCATAAAGAATACTTTCAGTATAATACATTTTCCTTTAACTATTCCCCATACATACATCTCATGGTGCTTCTGAATCTCTACAAGTTATGAGCTTTCTGTAGATACCTTATATGTTACTCTTTATGGATAAATATTCTGTAAGACATGTTTGGCATTGTGAGTTTGTTAGGTCTGAGGTGAGAGTTATTTGCAAAGAACATGGGGCCTTTTGCTAAGGGGTCTCTGGGTCACAGTATTTCAGCAAGGGATTGCTCCATCCTAGCCCATCTTCTCTATAAGATCCTGTTGTGAAATCAAAATGCTGGATTTCTAACATCAAATTAATTTCCACACCAGTGTGTGGGCTGATTTCAATACAATGTCATACACCCATGATTTTGACTTAAATTCAGGAATAAGCAGAGGGAGACACTGGGCTGCTGTTTAGAAAGCGCTTTTCTAAACATGGAATTCATACTGCCAAGGAAATTTCCAACTTTTCTCCAGCGTCTCTCAATCCACTCATATAGCATCCATCACAGTAATAATTTTAACTATATATACTTAGAATTGTTTTCAATGATAAAGTAAATGTTTATATCTCATGACAATTCCTCAATAATATTCTTTAAAAAGCTGAGATAGTGAAGCTTTGGTCTTTCAGCACACTAATCTAATTTCAAATACCACTTGGATATTTAATCAATTTGTTAATAAAGGTGTAATTTTAATAATTATTCTGATTACACATCTTCTGCTTTCTCAGTGGCTACAGATAAGAATTGCAAATCCCAGAAACTTCATTAAAATTTGTATTGCTCATCAGAGGCATTTCCTACTTTCAGAATGTTTCGATAAAGAGGACACACATGGAAATCATGCTGAGTGCCATAACAAGTAATTGAATGACTAAGAGTGCAAATATTGGATAATATTGTTTATAAACAAGTTACTTATTATTTCCTTCATTACTGTCAGCTTCATTAGAGCATCAGCTATTTTTTCCCCCAACAAAGTACTTATCTCTTTACTCTGGTGTTTTATAATCACAGATGCATTTTGTCTTATTCTTACATTACTTATTTTCATTTGGATGCAAATAATCTAGCTTTTGCGATATTGACAACATAACAAGATGTTACTTAAGTGTGAATTATGCTGCTTAGCTGGTACCGTAGCCCCTTGTGCTCTGAGGCTGTCAGACCTCATAAACTAGAAGGAGTTTGGTTTGGTGAGGTAGCTCTGGAAACAAGGCCTTCACTAATGATCAGCAAACTGGGTCTAAATTCTATTTTAAGATTTCCTGCGGTAGTCCAGTACAACAGAGTGTAAATTCTGAGGCAACTTTATTTAAATTAGAGAATGGAATCAATACAATAATCTTTGTCATATTTATTTTGATATTAACTTCAGTTTATTTTAGGCTGTCCCCACAGTTCAGTTTTCAATGTGCTTCTAATTTTTGTATCTATCACACTTAGTTGCATTGTAGAAGTTGTCACAGGTAAGCTAGAGGTTTTGGCAGCTGGGTAAAGGGCAAAGACAGAGTTTTGTATTCAAAAAGGTTTGAGAGATGGCTTGGAATTGTGGGATAAGCATATTACCTGGATGTTTCCACTAAAATGATCATCCGTGAACTATTTAGACATTTAATTTTCCACATTGTTTTCCTTAGCTTTCAGAGTTAACTCCCTAGTTAGATGAATGAAAGTAGTTCACACTTCTCAGAGCTATCTTTCAGGCTGCCTGCAGACTCAGACAGAGAGCACAGCATCGCCTTATATTTGGTTCACATTATAAGGTTAAAAACAACCAAACTGGCAACAAGTGTATATTCCATTGGAATCAAAGACTACGCAAGACCCTGCCTTGAAGCAATACCTATATGGTACAGGAAGTAGTGTTAGGGAATTTGTTAGCTGGCACCTTTCCCTTAAAAGTGGAGTGCTGCTGCAGGTGCTATCTCTTGGATGAGATGTAAAATGCAGACTCCGATCACGTGTAGTTATTAAATACCCCTGGTACTTATTAAAAGCCCTGGTGTGATGGACAAATTCTAGCCTGGTTAAATTCATTGGGCCAAATACTCTGATGGTGTAAATGATATAGCTCCATCAACTTCATTGGAGCTATGTTGATTTACAACAGCTAAGGATCTCTCCTAGGGTATGTCTACACTATGATAGTAGTTCGATTTTACTTAAACCAATTTTTTGAAACTGATATTACAAAGTCGATAGTGTGTGTCCACACTAAGCACATTAATTCGGCATTGTGAGTCCACAGTAATGGGACAAGCGTTGACATTCCAAGCGCTGCACTGTGGTTAGCTATCCCACAGTTCCTGCAGTCCCCGCTGCCCATTTGAATTCTGGGTCGAGCCCCCAATGCCTGATGGGGCAAGAAATGTGTTGCGGGTGGTTTTGGGTAACTGTCGTCATTCAACCCTCACTCCCCCCCTCCCTCCGTGAAAGCGGCGGCAGACAATCATTTCGCGCCCTTTTCCCTTGATTGACAGCATAGCGCCGCGAGCATGGAGCCCGGTGAGATCATCGCAGCAGTTATGGCCGTTGTCAACACCTCGTGCCTTATCGTGCACTTTATGCAGAGGCAGATGTTGAGAAATCAGTCGAGGAGGCTACGGCAGCACGGTGATGACAGTGACGATGACAGGGACACAGACCTCTCTGAAAGCACGGGACCCCGCAAATTGGACATCCTGGTGGCAGTGGGTCATGTTGATACAGTGGAACGCTGATTCTGGGCCTGGGAAACAAGCACAGACTGGTGGGACCGCATAGTGCTGCAGGTCTGGGATGAATCCCAGTGGCTGCGAAACTTTCGAATGCGTAAGGGCACTTTCCTGGAACTTTGTGACTTGCTGTCCCCTGCCCTGAAGCGCCAGGACACCAGGATGAGAGTAGCCCTGACAGTCCAGAAGCGAGTGGCCATAGCCCTCTGGAAGCTTGCAACACCTGACAGCTACCGGTCAGTCGCAAATCACTTTGGAGTGGGCAAATCTACCGTGGGGGTTGCTGTGATGCAAGTAGCCAACACAATCGTTGAGCTGCTGCTGTCAAAGGTAGTGACCCTGGGAAATGTGCAGGTGATAGTAGATGGCTTCGCTGCGATGGGATTCCCTAACTGTGGTGGGGCTATAGATGGAACGCACATCCCTATCCTGGGACCGGACCACCAGGCCAGCCAGTACATTAACCAAAAGGGCTACTTTTCAATGGTGCTGCAAGCACTGGTGGATCATAAGGGATGTTTCACCAACATCAATGTCGGATGGCCGGGAAAGGTTCATGACGCTCGCGTTTTCAGGAACTTTGGTCTGTTTAGACGGCTGCAGGAAGGTATTTACTTCCCGGACCAGAAAATAACTGTTGGGGATGTGGAGATGCCTTTAGTGATCCTTGGGGACCCAGCCTACCCACTAATGCCCTGGCTCATGAAGCCGTACACAGGCACCCTGGACAGTGATAAGGAGCTCTTCAACTACAGGCTGAGCAAGTGCAGAATGGTGGTGGAGTGTGCATTTGGACGTTTGAAAGGGCGCTGGAGAAGCTTACTGACTCACTCAGATCTCAGCGAAACCAATATACCCATTGTTATTGCAGCTTGCTGTGTGCTCCACAATCTCTGTGAGAGTAAGGGGAAAATGTTTATGGCGGGGTGGGAGGTTGATGCAAATCGCCTGGCCACTGATTACACGCAGCCAGACACCAGGACGATTAGAAGAGCACAGCAGGATGCGCTGCGCATCAGGGAAGCTTTGAAAACAAGCTTCCAGACTGACCAGGGTAACTAGTGACTCTTACGTTTGTTTAACCTTGAGGTGAACCTGCCCCCGTTTGTTTACTCTATTTATATTGCCTATCCTCTCCAATTACCAACCCCCTTCCCCCCCTTCAAACACACCTTCTTTTGAAAAGAAAATAAAGGCAACATTGTTCAACAAAAAAGTATTTTTTATTCAAGATTTTTCAGTAAAGGGAGGGAACTGGGACGGAGGCTAGGGTGGGGTGCGGGTGGAGGGAGGGAAAGGACGCTTCAAAACTTGGGGAATGACAGCCTTCTGATACTTGAGCAGTCCGCCGGGGTGGACTGGTTATTCGTACGGAGCCTGCCACCCCTCGTTTTTGGGACTCTGGGTGATGGGGCTATGGGACTTGGGGGCGGGGGAGGGCAGTTATAGATGTGCTGCAGCGGTGCTCTGTCATCCTGCTTCCGTTCCTGCAGAACATCCACCAGACGCTGGAGCGTGTCGGTTTGCTCCCGCAGTAGCCCAAGCATCGCCTCAGTCACCCTCTGGTCTTTCATCCGCCACCTCTCATCTCGAGCGTCCCTTCTGTCCTCACAGGCGTCCCGCCTGTCCTCCCATTAGCTGGCCGCTCGCTTGTACTGCGAAATTGTGTCCCTCCACTCATTCTGCTGGGCTACCTCAGTGCGGGAGCACTGCATTAGCTCAGAGAACATGTCGTCTCGTGTGTTTTTCTTTCGCCACCTTATCTGTGACAGCCTTTGGGAGGGAGATGCCGGGGGAAGCCTAGAGACAGTTGCAGCTGTAGGATGAAAAAAAGGGAGTGAATTCTTTAAAAAGATACATTTTTCAGAACAATGAATATAGTCTTTCGTGGTGAACAAGACCATTCACACTACCTATCACATGTGCTTTCAATACAAGGTTGCATTTTGAATCTTTATATTGAGTGCCTGGGGTTTTGGTTTGCAGATCACACAAGTGGGGCTGGGCAACGGAATTCGGCTAGCTAGCGGCCATGGTAAGCTGTAGACATTTGGCTGCTGAAAGCTTACTTAACAGCAGCGCCCTCCTTTCCTGTTCCAAGCAGAGCTCCTAGAGTTGGCCAGTTACTGCTGCGCTGTGCAGGTTAACGTGCAGCGGCAGAAACCACAGTAACCCCAGCCATCCCATTCTCTGGGATGGCCGCTGTAGCCTTCACCCCAGTGCGTGGCTGTTCTAGGGGAAGATCCCTGCTAGGTTACCACGAACCGCTCAGCATGAACGGTCCGCCTCCCCACCCCCACCATTTGGCTGGTCTCAGGGAAGATCCCTGCTAGCTGACCGCGAACCGCCCAGCATGAACTGTCCCCCTCCCTGCACCCACCGCTTGGCTGGTCTCGGGGAAGATCCCTGCAAGCTGACTGCGAACCGCTCAGCATGAACGATCCGCCTCCCCGCCCCCACCACGTGGCTGGTCTCGGGGAAGATCTCTGCTAGCTGACCGCGAACCTCGCAGCATGAACACTCCTCCTCCCTGCACCCACTGTGTGGCTGGAAACTGCTGGGTGGATTTTTTAAAAGGCACAGGCAAACAGTCCCTGTAATAAAATGCACCTAATTCCAACCAGGTCACCATGACTGATATCACTCTGATGAGGATTACGCAGACAGAGAAAGAACGGATGTTGCGTGAATGCCAGCAAACACCGGGGCTATATGCTGCCATGCTTTGTCAGGCAATGATACCGGAGTACCTGCTACTGGCCTGGCGCGGTAAAGTCTCCTACCATGGAGGACGCAATAAGGCCGCTCTCCCCAGAAACCTTCTGCAAAGGCTTTCACAGTACCTCCAGGAGAGCTTCATGGAGATGTCCCAGGAGGATTTCTGCTCTATCCCCACACATGTGAACAGACTTTTCCAGTAGCTGCACTGGCCACGAATGCATCCAAAGTCCTCAGGTCAAATTACTCATTAAAAACCCAGTGCTTTAATACCATCTCTATTCTGTTCAAAAGATATACTCACCTACTGTTCCTTCTCCTGATTCACGGTCCGGGATACCGCCTTGGGAGGGTTGGAAGGGGATCTCTGTCAGGGTAATGAAGAGATCCTGGCTTTCGGGGAAATTGGCATTCAAAGAGCTGTCGACTACCTCGTCCTCCTCATCTCCTTCATCATCTTCCCCGTCCGCGAAAACCTCAGAGGAAGCGACTGATGAGAATACCCCATCATCGGAGTCCACGGACAGGGGTGGGCTAGTGGTGGCGGGCCCCCCTAGGATAGCATGCAGCTGGGCGTAGAAACGGCATGTCTGGGGCTGAGACCCAGAGCGTTCATTGGACTCTTTGGTCATCTGGTACGCTTGTCTCAGCTCCTTAATTTTCACGCGGCACTGCGTTGCATCCCTGCTGTAGCCTCTGTCCGTCATGGCCATGGAGATTTTTTCGTAAATTTTCGCATTCCGTCTTTTCGATCATAGCTCTGATAGCACGGATTCATCTACCCATACAGCTATCAGATCTAACTCTTCCCGATCAGTCCATGCTGGAGCCCTCTTTCAATTCTGGGATTGCATGGTCACCTCTGCTGGAGAGCTCTGCATAGTTACCAGTGCTGCTGAGCTCGCCACGATGTCCAAACAGGAAATGAAATTCAAACTGGCCAAACAGGAAATGGAATTCAAACGTTCCCGGGTCTTTTCCTGTGTGGCTGGGCAGAGCATCCGAGCTTGGACTGCTGTCGAGAGAGGCGAGAGTGGTGCACTGTGGGATATCTCCCGGAACTATTAGCGTCGAATTCCGTCCACACTAACCCTAATTCGACATGGCCATGTCAATTTTAGCACTACTCCCCTCGTTGGGGAGGAGTACAAAAATCGATTTAAAGAGCCCTTTATGTCGAAATAAATTGCTTCGTTGTGTGGACGGGTGCAGGGTTAATTCGGTTTAACGCTGCTAAATTCGACATAAACTCCTTGTGTAGACCAGGCCCTACTTTGTGTTCCTAAATCTCCCCTGCAGTTTCCTTTGGCTAAAGTATTATTCAGTTTCTGTCATGTTCTTGTGCTGTATTTCTTCACAGAGGTGAATCACTACCTATGGTGTACATATCATTTGTACATGCTTGGGAGTGAAGTGTTCTCTGTAAATGTGAAATAGCATTAATACTTGTGTGCAAAAAGTAGCCTTGAGCATGTGTTTAGTGAACTCTGTGGGTCACTGTCACCCTTGTTTCCCAAAACCATAAACATTTGATCCACTGGAGTTCAGCATTCTTCAAATCCATGTGAGTTTCCTCCCAAGACCATCTCCTGCCCTTTGATTTTTCCATGAGAGGCAGGAGGTAGCAGGTTGCAGGATCATCACTTGATTAGTAAATCTGCATGTCACAACAGAATTCACATGCTGAAAAATTCAAAGTAACAAGCTATGAATGGAAAGTAACAATGTCTTTCCAAATGAATCAAGAAATGTCATTTTAAGAGTTAAAAGTCAATATGTATTTTGGTTAATTAGTTGAAAACATAATGGTTATTTCTAGCCTCTCTTCAGACTCTCTGTTTAACCAGTCTATGTTGCAATGCTTGGCCTGCAGCACTTCTATTTATAGCTCTCATGGAACAGTCTTAAATTGCTTATTTTCTGTTTACTAAAGTCATCCCGTTTGTTACCATGGAAACTGTGGCAAGTGCCACAGCTTAACTGTTTTATTAAATGGATTGAAGGTACAGCTGCAAAACTTGAAGGGGCAGCATGTCCGTTTTTATCCATAGCTCCAGCTGCCTTAAATACCACATTATAGCAAATGTTACCTTAAATATTAGGGGCCAGGTTCAGATTTCAGTTACAGTGGTGTAAATCTTGAGTATTTATTTTTTCAGTGGAGATACTTCTGATTTATTGTGGTGGGACCCAGATCAGGATCTGACCTTAAAAAGTTACACTGCCTGTCGAATTTCGTGATTATTACATTTGACTGGATCAATTTACCGATGATGTTCCTGCTCATCTTGGGAAGACATTTACTCACAGCTGTATTTGTGTGAAGCTTTTAGAACAATATTATCTTATTGCTTACAGCAATCACATTATTGTTGGAATCAGTGCATTCCACTAATGTAACACCAGGAATCAGAGGGAAGCTAATGACTTTGTCAAATATCAGTTTTCCAAGGAAAATTATAATGATGAACATAGGACAAAGCTTTTAAATCCCTTCTTAAGGCTCATATGTAAAAGGGCCCTGAATTTCAGAAGTACTAAGCAATCATACCTCCTGTTGACTTCAGTAAGTTGTGGTGGTCAGCATCTTTGAAATTCAGGCCACTTGAATTAGGTCTGTCATCGTGGATTTGGGTGCCTAACATCAGTTACTCAAGTTAGAAAATCTTGGCTATAAAGGTTTGGGGACGTGTTTGATGATAGAACATGAATCACCAATGAGTATGATCAAGTTAAAAACAAAGGACTTGTTTCCATGAACATCATTTTTAATGCAAAATCAAAATGCCATTGCGCAGTTCCCAAAATAATAAGAGCAAAAATAAGAATAGTTATATATTTACACACATAAATGATTCTCTCTATTGTAACCAAAACAAAAAGCTTCAAGAACCCCTGACATTTAGGAAGCGAATGTGGCTTTGTGTTCTCCAGTAAGCATTGTGGTTGATGGGGTAGCTTGCTGGTGGCATTTGATACTGAATACCTCCACAATGTGATGCTGTGTTTTTATGTTCAAAGCATTTCCAGTGAATAAAAAACAGTGCACCAAAAGAAAGTGGCAACTTATCTGAGAAGTCTTTTGGAACAAGTTCACGTGATAAGCTATTAGAAGACACTTACATTTCATCTGTGCCAAAAATGGCTGTATTTAAATCAAAAATGCTCCATGTGTTTGGTGAGCAAAAGAAACAATCTGCGGGATTTTTGACATTACTGGAGCTTTTGGTAACAGAAAAAAAGACACTATGCAGATTTCTTTGACTTACATAAACTTCCTTTCTTTTTCTCCCTTCTTAGGGTCCACCTTCATTTGCAACACCCACATAATCCCAGTGAAAAATCAAGAAGGAGTAGCTATGATGTTTATTATTAACTTTGAGTATGTAACAGATGATGAGAATGCTGAGTCTCCCGAGAAGTTCAACCCGATATTGCCAGCCAGACTTGTAAACCGTAAGTGGGGGGCAAGCGGAGGAGGGAAGGGGAGAGAAAGCTATCATATATTGCTGTTATTTTCATTGCAGAACAGTTTCATCCAAGTTATAATTTCAGATATTAAGAATTAAAAATATATCAATGGAGCTAATTGCAAAGAGAATTTGCAACTCTTGACAATACTCTTGTATAACTGTGGTAGAATTTAACATACGTAACTTTTTAGTTGCAGGTTTCCACTACAAGCGTGTCGATTTTGACTTATTGCTAAAATAGTGTATTTCAGTTTTTGACACATTTCAGCAAAAAGTGATCAAAAATATAAACTAAAGTTGAAAAACAAATCCAACCAAAACCACAACATTATCCCCAAATACCCTACTTCTATTAAGAGTCGGTATCTTACCATAAATCTAGGCAAATTTTAACTAAATCTCAGGAAACACTTCCTAACTAGAGCTGAGAGTGTAATGCAAAAAAAAAAAAATCCATTAATATTAGTTCAAATCTTTAAGGGCTTGATTTTGTGCCCAGTGAAGTTGATGGCAACTCACCCATTGACTTTGGTGGCAGAGGATAAAACCCTACATTAATTTACATTGGCCATTCTCACATGCTTTTTATGTTTTCATTTGCAACATTTGAATTTTACAGAAATATTAATGGAAAATTAATTTAATAGCTGAATGCACAAGTATTCCCAGAAATTAAATTTTAAATTTTCATGCACAAGTATTCAAACCAGAAGTACTTGCATACTCATCTAATCAGGAGATAAAAACAATCCATAAAGTAAAACATTTTAAAGATGTACATCAAATACATGTGAGAAATCATGACCCACTTGCAGATTGCCTGTGAACACAAAACAAGAGGTTACATTCATCAAATAAAATTATTCATTGGGAATCATTTGCTTATTCCTAACTGTGAGGGCTATTAGTCTGTGAAATAGCTGTGCAAAGGAGGCAATAGAAGCCCCATTGCTTGACACATTTAAAACCAGACTCAAAGCAATAGGAGATACACTGTAGAGAGCAAACCTGCTCAAATAGAAAGATGCAATGGATAATCTAATAGGTTTTTAGTCTAACTCCTAGGAGTCCATGAATATTGTTAGTTCAAACATTTATATGCATAGGAATCAGAGTCCCAATTAGTTACACAGTTAGGGTTCATATATGGCAACTCAATGTATTGCTGAAACAGCACTGGGCTATATGCATAACAACATGTTTTACTTTACAGCAGTTTTAATGTATTCTTCTGGCAAAGTATTTCAGCCTGAACCAGCGTTGGATAAATAAGTGTAGTTGCTATTCCTCAGGGAGAGTGTATTACATATGACTGAAAAGGAGGATTCTAGTAAAGCAACAACAAAACCCTTTGTTTCTACTACTCAATTATTATTGTATTTTGGGGAGCTTTATGCTCCCCTTCCCGAATGGAAATGCACACAAGGGTACTTGAGAAGCCAAGGTTACACACCATCCTCCTTCAATATCACCAGCCTGGTGCATGCAGGTCAGACATCCTTAAGGAAAGATAGTAAGGACACAGCAAATCTGAAGCCCTACTTGGTGTTCCCTATTGCCCCCACATTATACCCAGTCCTTGATCCAGCAATATGGACACTCCACCACAGCAGTGATCTTGTAATCCCTCTGAGTAGGGAACACACAATATGTAATAAAGAGTGCTGCTGCTCAGAAGCATCAGCCACCAGTTATGCCTTTTCCACAGTGGAATATGCTGCAATAGAATGATTGCTCCCTATTCCTCTCCCTTCTATCCAGGGCACTGCACTATGAAACAGCTTATGGGTATAGCAGGGATGCAGCAGCTACAGAATTGGAGAAAACTTCTCTCTATGTAGTAGAGCTGGTCAGAAATTTTCCAGTAGAATGTTTCTCTGTTGGAAAATCCTGATTCATCAAAAGTGAAACATTTCATGGAAATGCATCACCTTTGATGAAAATTCATTTCAAAATGAAAATTGAAAATAAAAGTATTGGTAAGGTCAGAATATTCCATGTCAACCTTTTTGGAACAGAATGTTTCGATTTTTCATTTAAAAATGACTTCTTTTTTTCAATTTATATTATAAAATGAGATATAAAATGAAAAAAGTTGAAATTCAAATGATATATATTGAAATACTTTTAATTTTTTTTTTGGTTTGTTCCTTTCTGGAGCAGAAGAAAATTTGAAACTGCACCACTTTCTCAAAACAAAAAAAATCTGGTTCCGGTAGAGCTCTACCATGTAGCTTTCATGGCCCATTTTCTGCAGAACCTACATAAATTTGCTTACCTTCACTTCATGCAGTCATTCCCCAAAGAGTTTCCTCTAACACATTCAGCTCTTACTGACAGATTCCCCAGAGCAGATCCATTCTAGTACCTGCTCTTAGTGAGCCAGAACATGTTCTGGCAGTGAGCATTATTATTGTCCCCATAGTCTAGTTGATCCATTAACACTTAGAAAATTGCCTTTAGCATTACACTTAACCTGATAAAGGGACTTGGAACCTCAGCCCTCTGACTGGCAAATAACCTACCCAACTCTTTCTGGATAGAAGGCAACAAGGGGCCAGAACATCATTGCAAGTGCCCAGGGGAGATCTCTCCCAGTCTAAGTACAGCACAGGAGTGGCTAAGTGGTCCTATGCTGCTTCCCCAACCCTGCAAGCCGCAGTGCAGGGAATTAGAGAGACTGTAGTGCACTGCACTACAGCAATTCTTTGATCCCTCCCCCTAGGCTGTGCCCTCTGTGCTGCACCTCTTGGAAAGCCAGCCCCGAACCTCACCCATTGTCTGCCATGCATTATGTTGTGGTTAAAAAGTACAGAAAGCATGACGTAGCTATAGTACCTGCAAGTTATTTCAAATGCAAAAGATATTTCAATCCCCGTTTTGTGAGATGCACCTTGAAATAATGTGTTCATTAAGCTTTGAGGAAGAACGTTTTGTGGGTAATACAATAATTGGATGTAAGTGCACAGAATGGACTAAAGTCTTCCCTCTGTTACACTTGTACAACCCCACTGAAATCAATAGTGTTGTTTGGGTATAACTGTGGAGAGATTATTACTCATCATTTAAAACTAGCAGAATGCCTATAATGGGGCCTGCTTATAATGTATTTCAAATTATTTACAATATTTATGAAAAATATTTCCTTTACTCTTTCTCCTTTTAAATACAAACAGTTCAAGCTGTATTTTTCCTTTGTTTTGATATAGTACATTTCAACAGAAGGTTGTACTTTTCTAGAAATATTACCATTCAAATCCCATCAGGAGGTACAGTAATAGTGATACAAATTATGTCTGCTAGCCTCCAATACTATTCTGTTTCCTTTTTATGCAAGGTGTGACTTTAGGTGTTTTGAAAATTCTTTGCTTTACTATTAGTTTTCAAATGCAATTTTATATTATCAGAATAAAACAGGATGGTTGAATTTTCCCCGGTGTAGCAATAAAGGTAACATTGGCGGGAGGGCAGGGGAATAGAGTGGTAGTAAGAAAAGGAGCGTCCTTCCTCCTCCCCCAAGATTTCTGACCATCAGTTCCTGTTATCTGTCTGTAATACATCAGCACGTATACTTGGAAGTGTTCTGATGCCCCACCTGAGGTCTCATGTACATTCCGTGTGCTTCAGAATGCCAACACCCATTTGCCTGAATTGCACTTGTCCCCAGACCCAGCTGCGCCACTGCTGGTGCCACCCCAATCCTGAATGAGTAGGAGCCAAATTCATGTGCAGGAAGCCCCAAGCTTGTCAGTCCCTGTCTTAAAACTGTAACAAAGAGGTAGATTGTGAGGGGACTCCCATCACTGTGAATCAAGAGGACCTATCCCTCGCTGGTATTATTGCCAGGTATGCCCTCACAGACTCCAAAGGGCAGATCCCAGGCTCACCACCCTCCTCTAAAATAATGGCTCACCCTGGCCTCCTTGATCCATCTTTGACCTCCTCATGATTATTACCACCAATTGCTCCTCCCAGTGTATAATCACCTATTCCAAAGCCCTTCCAAAAGAGTCCCTACAGGACTCAGGTATTAGTTTGCTGATTCAAAAAGCTCCAAAAATGCTACCAGAAAAGCTGCCTTGAACAAGCTCACCTCTTGTCCACAATGACATAAGGGTTCTAGGATCCACACCAGATCCCTAAGCATATTAACAGTAATGAGATGACATGCATCCTCCCTAGGGTCGGTGCTTCAAAACCACCCAACTGGAAACCTCCAAACTAAAAATGCAACGCAAGGATCTGGGTAACCATTCAGCCTACTGACAAACATAAGGGCCAATAGGTGAGTGGAAATGGTAGATGACGCCAGTTGCCAGGTTACTAACAACACCATGTAGTGCAGCAACCATTCCTCTAATGGGCCATACCAGAGACAGACCCTCCCATTCCTGAAATTGCACAAAATCATCAACACTTCTCTCATAGCTCTGCAATCTTCATGGAGCCACCAATCTCTGTGCTATACTGACAGCCAACATCTGCCAAGGTTCCATAGTGCTAGCAGCATCCGTTCGGGTTCCTTGCTGGCTCCTGGTGTCAGCTCATGAAATCTGTCTGACAATGAGACAATGCATCTGCTATGTCATTGTCAACTCCAGGCACATGTCTGGAAGAGAAACAGATGTTAAAGCTTAAACATTGTAGTACACATGTCCTCACCGGACTCAGAACACTGCATGATCTGGAGGACTGGCAATTGATAACGTAATACTGCCGTGATGTCACACCAGAAACACAGCCTTTTATTAGCAAACTCCATTCCCCAAATGACCACGGCAACCAAAATGGGGTGGGGGGGGGGGGAATCCAGAAATGTTGTACCCTGCACTCTCCCTTTTTTAATCCAGGTGGAGGGACATTGCTGGGTGCGCCACCTACCTTGGTAAAATACCCCCAAACCTGTACTTCCCAAAGCATTCAAATGGATCTTTAAATCAGCTTCATGCATCCATTCCTCCCTCCACAATCCATTAAAATGGCTCAGCAACTGTCCCTCTGCCCCCAAGTCATCCTCCATCTCTCTAGTAACTCTTATAAAATGGTGAGGTTGAGTTATGCCTCTGGTGACCTCTGCAAGCCAGGAACAAAATGCCCACCCCTGTGCTATCACCCAGCAGGCAAAAATAGGATGCCCAACAATAGACTGCAGCTCAGAGAGTGGAACTTTCCTGGCCACTCTTCGTCCTCTAATCAAGCCCTGTAGCTCCTGAGGCTTCTTCTGAGGGAGTCACCATATACCCACCAGTGTGTCTAGCTCAATCCTCAGGTAGATCAGTTTAAGGTTCATCCATTTTTAACTCCACTAGGGCTACCCTCAGTCTTTTAGGCAGGGCCTGGAAGGTGTCTATCAGGCTAACATACTGATCCGAATTTGCCCTGCCTGTGAACAATAAGTCATCTAAGTAATGCACTATCTGTCGTAAACCAGCTTCCCACATCACTGCCCAGTGAAGCACTGTGTTAAATTTCTCAAATGCTGAACAGGACATTGCACATCCCGTGGGCATAGCTTTGTCATCATAAAATTGTTCTTTGAAAAAGAAACACAAAAGGTTAAAGTCAGAAGGATGCACTGGCAGCAGTCAAAAAGCAGACTGAATATCACACTTGGCCATCAGTGCCCCTCAGCCACAAGACCTAACCATGCACACAGCCTCATCAGAGGAGGAACAGCACATAAGAACAAAATGCTGAGTCTATGCCATTGTTAACTGAGCTATCATGTGGATATGACAGGTGGTAAATTAAGCAATATTCACCCAGCACTTTCTTAGGGACCAAGCCTAGGCGAGAAACCAGCCAGTTCTATAGAGAGATGTGATTGAATGGCCCTGCTGCCTATTCTTTTTTAATTCTTCTGTAATCTTTTTTTTTTTTTACAGTATGACCCATTCCCACAAAGAACTTCAAACTTTTGTGCATCACATGATTTCTTTCCCCCTAACAGGGATCCCAAACCCCACAGTAAACCCAAATATGCCCCATCTGTCTTGTCAAGACACTTCCAAAGGGGCACCATTAACACTTCCAGCGTAACTAGACATGGTGCTCTTGTCCACCCAACACTTTCAGCTCACCCCCCCATCCCCTTCCTGTGCCTTTGCCCCCAAACCCTGCTTCCACCCCCATGAGTCTGCAGGCGGCACCTGACAACCGCAATTCTCTTTCCCCACTGTGTCCTTCCCTGACTGCTGTGGCTGTATGGACCCCCAAGCACATTTCACAAGCGTGCTTAAATTTGCAGATGCTACAAAAGCACCTGCTTTCATTAAAAGCCCAGGAAATATCAGTACAAGCCTCAGGCCTCTGGCAGGCTTGGTGCAGAATGAACAGGCCACTGTCAGTGTGGAAACCAGGCCCCCATGGTGTCATCCACTCTAACCACAGCGTACGATGTTATATTTCCCACCAGATCCCAGTTTGTGCTGCTGCCCTCAAGTTAAAGAGTGAAACCAAGCCATGCCCCCAAACATATTATATGCCCACCTGGTTGTATTTGAACAATGCTAGGTTTCTGTCTGGGTAAGCCTCTGCAATAACACCCGCATCGATCAGGAGGACAGCTTCCCAATTTTCCCACATTCTAGCTTCCCTTGGCCACTTGGACATCTCAATTGCCTGCTTGCTTTCCCCCAGCTTACTCTCTGTTAGTACCTCCCTCTGCAACAGTAATAATATGTCAACATAGTCATCTCTCAACATTTTATCTTTAGCGGTACTGAGGAGAGGAACTCCCATCAGGGGTCAGCCACCCCAGCACACCCACGCTCATGACTGACCATTGGGGCACCCTCAGTGCCCTGTTGCCCCCAGCCACTCCTGGGGTGGCAATTCTACCTCACGAGTTCACATTCCCTATCAGTGGGTGAGATGTAGGGTGCTCATAAATCACTCCATCAAGGGGTCGTCTATCTGACTATCACCTGTCTCCCAAACTTGAGCCCATGCTGCGTTTCTATTCTTACCACTTCTGGCTCCCTCACCCATGGAAGCTCCTGGCTGCTGCAATGACTGAAGGTTAGCTTGCAACAGCTGTGTAATGCCATTAGCTTCTGTAGAAGGTGTGTGTACCCAAGACATCCATGACACAGCCCCATCCCTGACCCCAGATCCCTTTGTAGCCTTTTGGCTAGTTCCACTACCCCATCCTACCCTACCCCTCCATAGGTCCCCCAAGATGAAAAGTTAGCAAGTTCCCTGAACCCTACCGAGGTCCACCCTACAGAGACCTGATGCAGCAATGGATGGAAGGGACTCACTTTCACACCTTGCCTCTGCAACCTCCATCTGGCACTTGTCACACTCACTCCAGCCAGCTGTGTCACTCTCCCGTTGCCATTCATTTGTTCAAATGTCCTGGCTCTGGACAAACCCCTGCACTTTGTAAGCATTGTAGTGCAATGGCAACAATTCTGAAAGTAACTACCTTGATTGCTTTAACTCATTCGCTGTTGGCTCTGCCACCCCCAAACACAGCTTTCACCACTAGGTGTGTTTGCTTCCCCAGGAGCCATGCCATTTGGTAGACTGACAGACCACCCTGAGATCCTGGGTCCAACCCTTACCCATGTGGTGAGGATCCCACCCCCAGTCTTCCCCCTAGAACTCCACCCCATCCCGAGCTGGGCTTGGAACTCCCACCCCCGTCCACTCTAACATGCCTGCTATGGCTGGCTGTAAGGAGGGGCACCTCCCCCTCCTCCAGTTCTCCTCATGCTGCTATGGCACTGCACCAATGGATTTGAAACCCCCTCCCCTTCCCCTTCTGCTACAAAACAACCACCCCTGCCTCTGTGGGATGGAACTGGGGGCTCCTCCCTCACTTCTCTGTGGTCTGCTACAGCTGCCGGCTGAGTTTGAAACTCCCTCTGTCTCCCTTCTGTTACCAAATGCCTGTGGGCTATTCGAAGGGGCAAAAATATGGGAGGAAAGATTACTTTGACCATCTTTATGTTCCCACAATCCTGGGTGCAGCCAGGGACCAGTTATACACATGGCTGCTCTAATTAATGCCTGGATGCTCATAGTCTCAGTGGCCATTCTGGCAGCCACAGATCGCCAGAGCATAGGGTTGCCCAGCTGTGACCCACTTTCCTTTGACCACACCTGCTACATGGTTGGGCCTAGGAGGTGTAGGAGCTGCTACACCACCCAAGAATTCCCCCTAAACAGAAAGAATTCTTAGCAACCAGGTAGGTCCATTTGCTGAAACTGCACAAAGCCACCAGATGGATGTGGTGGATGAGAGCAGGCACAGAGCCGAAGAAAAGAAAACCTGGGCCCTTAAAATTTAGAAGAGATGGCTGAGGAAGGAATAGGTGTAGGAGAAAAGAAGGTAAAGGGCAAAGAAAACTAAATAAGGGAAAAGACTAAGAAAGATAATGAAAAGCATAATGAAATAGGACTATAATCAATTATATTACCTTGTTAATTTTGGATACGCTTAGACTATTTCCTATTAGTTATAGTGGTAGACCATTTCTCAATACAAATACCTAATTTAAAGTTCAGTCATGCCCAAACATTGGAAGTGAACAGCAAATTCTCTGAGAGCAAGCTATTTTTTCATCAAATAACCCTATATAGTAGGTATAGCACCAGATACAAACAGATGAGTTATGTTAATTGGAACACACAAGGAATATACAGTAATGGGAAACTGGTTGGTTGGTTGGTTGGTTGGGGGACGGGGCGGGAGAACAGATAGGATTAACATTTACTAGAGAGAAGTACCAGCATCTTAAGAGGCTCCTTTAAAGTGTAAGGTTCCTTAAACTGATGTTCTTGTATTATAATGTCTTTTTATACACACATACAAAAATAGATGGCCAAGTCAGACTGCAGGAAGGCAGAGCTAATAAGTGAATGGGAAACAAAGGGAACACAGTTCTTTGCCAGGTCCCAGGAAACAAGACAATTCATCCAGACTGTCATTCATCCTCTGATGCCTAAGACTTGACATAAAATATATCAAATGCAATTTTGGAAATTCCTTCCCTTTGCCTGAAAGCAACTATACATCTAATTGCAACCAATAGCTTTGTAGGGGATTGGTGTAAACTGTACTGCCCCCAAAATGTTAAAACATCTAAACAGTATTTTGTTTGTACTTTCTAAGGTCCTCTTAACACAGTGTTGCACACAGCTGACATCTTATATATTAAAAGAAAAACACACTGTCTTATGCTGTAGAGATTGCACATTGCTTTCAGGTGCTCCGCTACAGAGAAAACAGGATCTGTAAGATCTTCGAGTTTTATGAAAAACCCATTGAAGGCACTCAGCACACTGCAGGATTGAGCCCAGATTGTCTATCCTATTGTGATTAGATAGAAAAATTAAAGGTTTACTGAATGTATATTGGCAGATGTCTCATATTAGATTGCTAGCTTACTGGGGCAAGGACCCTCTCTTTGTTTTCTGTCTATATAATAGTTAGCACAATTGGACCCTAATCCATGACTGGGGCCATACAGTAACAAAACAATAAAATAATAATAATTGATAATTAATAATAATAAAATAATTAAGATGGGTGGACTGGGGTTAGATGAACATAGCTCAGTCTTTTAAAAGGATTGCCCTCAGAAGCATAAGAACATAAGAATGGCCCTACTGGGTCAGACCAAAGGTCCATCTAGCCCAGTATCCTGCCTTCCAACAGTGGCCAGTGCCAAGTGCCCCAGAGGGAATGAACAGAACAGGCAATCAAGTGATCTATCCCCTGTCACTCATTCCCAGCTTTTGGCAAACAGAGGCTAGGGACACCATTCCTGCCCATCCTGGCTAAGAGCCATTGATGGACCTATTCGACATAAATTTATCTAGTTCTTTTTTGAACCCTGTTATTGTCTTGGCCGTCACAACATCCTCTGGCAAGGAGTTCCACAGGTGGACTGTGCATTGTGTGAATAAATACTTCCTTTTATTTGTTTTAAACCTGCTGCCTATTCATTTCATTTGGTGACCCCTATGTCTTGTGTTATGAGAAGTAGTAAACAATATCTATCTACTTTCTCTACACCAGTCATAATTTTATAGACCTCAATCATATCTCCCGTTAGCCGTCTCTTTTCCAAGCTGAAAAGTCCCAGTCTTATTAATCTCTCCTCATACATAAGCTGTTCCATACCCCTAATCATTTTTGTTGCCCTTTTCTGAACCTTTTCCAATTCCAATATATCTTTTTTGAGATGGGGCAACCACATCTGCGTACAGTATTTAAGATGTGGGTGTACCATGGATTTATATAGCGGCAACATGATATTTTCTGTCCTATTATCTATCCCTTTTTTAATTATTCCTAGCATTCTGTTCGCTTTTTTGACTGCCGCTGCACATTGAGTGGATGTTTTCAGAGAACTATCCACAATGACTCCAAGATCTCTTTCTTGAGTGGGAACAGCTAATTTAGATCCCATCATTTTATGCGTATAGTTGGGATTATGCTTTCCAATGTGCATTACTTGGAAATTTATCAACATTAAATTTCATCTGCCATTTTGTTGGCCAGTGAGTTTTGAGAGATCCTTTTGTAGCTCATTGCAGTCTTACTGGGTCTTAACTATCTTTAGTAATTTTGTATCATCTGCTAATTTTGCCAGCTCACTATTCACCCCTTTTTCCAGATAATTTAGAATATGTTAAATAGGACTGGGCCCAGTACAGATCCCTGAGGGACACCACTACTTACCTCTCTCCATTCTGAAAACTGACCATTTAGCATGTGGTTTTCAATACCTTTTAGGACATATGCAGGAACAAGTTCAGCAACCAGCAATGTGAAAAATAAGGATACTAGCAGCACAATAGCAGTGAAAGAATCTTTTCAATTTAGTCTTTTTTCTTAATTTGTCCTTGTAATACACTCATCACCAGTTTCCTTTGTTAGGGTGACCAGTGGTTATATTGTGGGCATGTTGAATTTTGAAACCATACGTGTACCGTATTAGTACATAATTTGCAGTGTTTTGCAGAGGGGCACTGTAGTGGGACATTCTCCACTCTGTTGTCTGTAAGACTACTTATGTTTTCTACCAAGTTTTTTGTTCAAGAATGCCTGTACACTAATAAATCAAGGCAGCCTGTGTTTGTATATAATTCTTTCCTATTATGCAAACATTTAACTCGTACAGTTTTGCTTCTTGCCCTTCTAATCAGCTTAGACAACTCACTGCTGTATATTTCAGAGATGAGGAAGTTTTTTCTCCAGGCACTTATTATACTGCTGGGTGTAACCCTCTATTCTGGGGGATCCTTCTCTTTTGAAATATATATATATATCTTCAATCTTGGGGAAGCAATTTGATTTTTCTCTAGGTGGTCTGCTCAATCATTCCTTGCATTAACTTTTACAGAAGCTGATTTCTATATCTAGAAATATTTTTACCCAGTTTTATTTCAGAGGCTTGTTTCAGGGAGCTTCTCTTTTACTGTGGCTTTTCGTTAGTTAATTTTAAGTGTGTTATCATTCCAGGAATTTTTGGGGCCATAAAAAAACCACTTAGTAATCTTTCTATGCCTCACTTACTTTCTCCATATGTAAAATGGATAATAATAATAATTAATAATTAATACCGACTAGTGAAGCCTACAAATATTTGTAAAGCATTTCAAGATGCTAAGATCAAAGGAAAATCAATTTAGTTAGAAGGCTATGTGGACACTCAAATCAGTATACACCTGGCTTATATCAATTTAGTTTAAGTCGAGTAGGAATTTAGTTTAAAATGACTAGGAACAGGTTTAAACTAACTAGACTAAGCCCATCTTAATCTGAAGTAAGAGTATGTACAGAAAGTTTTGTGCTGGTTTAATTAATTTGGTTTAAAAAACAATTTAAGTTACACCAGTGCAATGGTTGTGTCTAGATAAGATCTTAAAAAAACATGTATTGGGAAAGGAATTTTAGGGGCCTAATTCTGTGCTGATTTACACCCCATGTAAATCTGAGTAGAATTTTCCCTAAACATTTAAAATCCATTTAAAATGGGTTATTTGGGTAGCCACAATCATTACCAAACACAGGCTTTGGATAGATTATTATTACCCACCACATACCCCACCTACTCACCCACTTGACAGGAATCTTACACAGGAAATTAAAGGGGTCAGTGACATGATTTATAGCCCAGTTCTGGCTTCTCGCTCAGTTTTTCACAGTTGAGGCATGCTGAATGTCTGTGAAGCTGCAGCAGTCTAATAACCGTAAAAGATCAAAATCAAATGTGACACAGAATGGACATAGAGAAGATATGCAGCCAACAGGATGTCATAGATCTGAAGATACCAACTGTGATATGGTATAACTTTTCTACTCAAAGTCAGTGTTTTTGGGGGCACTGCTATATGCACACATACAGGAAGATAATTAAAACCTCCTGCTGCTATAGTTCGGGTTCTCCTTACATGCTGCATCATATAGATCATGGTTTTTTAAAGCTGTGAAGTCATTGTGTAAAGGTTAAGGAGTTAGACTGAACTTTTGCTTTTGGTAACACCTATACCAGACACTTCTAAGACAAACAAACAAACAAACAAAATAATATTCCAGTTTTCCACTTATTGATGCAAGTTTCTACAGATACTAATAGCATGATCCCTCTAAAATCCTCCGCTTAGGGAACCAAATAATTTGCAATACAGAATGTTTATGTTATAAGGCAGATGCTTATAGTGTTCTTCAGTGGAGCTGAAAGCCAGACAGCTCCAGCTTTAGGTTAGAGATGAAAAGCTACTGTAGTAATATAAAGCCTTTCAGCAAGAGTGCATTCCTTTAAATAAAACAACCCACAACCCATTCCATTACTCAGGTGAATTTAATGTAATGTTACACTGTTCCATGCAACTAACATTTACTATCAACATGGTTTTGTAATGGAGTTTAAATCTGAGAGAAAAAAGCAAGTCAGTATACTTTGAGCCAACTGGATGTAAGCCCAGTGCAACAGTCCTTACTCAGACAATGCTCCAGTCAGAGTTAGCAGCTTCTAAAAGACAGCAAGATCTTGGCAATATGAAAGAAACAGCAAAATCATCTGTTTGAAGGATTCATTTTTTCAGACTATATTAGTTCCCAATCTGCTTGCATCTGAAAATTGAA
Organism: Macrochelys suwanniensis; assembly: GCA_033296515.1. Classification (NCBI taxonomy): domain Eukaryota; kingdom Metazoa; phylum Chordata; order Testudines; family Chelydridae; genus Macrochelys; species Macrochelys suwanniensis. The sequence continues at coordinate 32,816,955 of CM065784.1, read as the reverse complement.
ACAAAATGTCAATATTTTCTAAAAGTGAGGTGTAGTTTGCTACATGATTTTTCTAGTTTTTAATTTTTATTTGTATTTATAGGGAAGACCTTACATTGTTAAAGTCCTGATAAAAAACTTTTTTATTTAATGGTGTTTCTAAGTTTCCTGATTATAATTTAATTTGCAATGTCAGTTCTATGTGCACTGTTGCTGTTATTATTATTCATATGTATCTACACAGTACCATAACTTGTCATGGTATTTGACATAGACTCTTAAAAGACAGAGCCCCAGCCTTGAGGAGCTTACGATCTAAATTAAATAAAAATAGAACGGGAAAAGATGCCAAGAAAAGGGACAGGGATAAGAGTGAAAGAGTTAAAATGAATAATAATAATGCTAATCATATTATAATTCTTATTTTAAGTAGAGATGGATGTAACACAAGACAGGAGAAGTAAAGAGCCCAGGAGTGGAAGTCCACAATGGAAAGCAAAGTGAAGTGGGTTCTGAGGGATTTGAAGACAGAGAGTAGGGATGTTTGATGCACAGGAAAAGGATATTGTTCCAAGCATGGAGAGCAACATGAAAAAGGGGATAAAGGCAAAAGTGGGAGGAGGGAGCTACAAGGGAAGAAGAGTGGGCAGAGCACACGAGGTGAGGTGAGGGAGGTGAGGAATGACAGGAGATTAGAGATGAGATGTCAGCAGGGGCAGAGCCATGTGGAGTCTTGAAAGTAAATAGAAGGGATCTGAACTTTATGCAAAAAGAGAAGGAGCCAGAGAAGGAACTCAAGGGGGTGTGTGTGTGTGTGAGAGAGAGAGAGAGAGAGGGTATTTTAGCTGTTGAATGTTGGAGAGATTGAATTCAGTTGAAGCTAGACACATTCAGACTGGAAATAAGGTGTATTTTCTTAATGGAGAAAGTAATTAACCATTGGAACAATTGACCAAGGGTCTTGGTGGATTCTCCATCACTGACAATTTTTGAACCAAGAATGGATGTTTTTCTAAAAGACATGGTCTAGAAATTATTTTGGGGCAGTTTTGGGGCCTGCGTTATATGAGAGGTCAGACTTGATGATCACAGTGGTCCCTTCTGGCCTTGCAATCTAGAAATCTAAGGGTACGTCTATACTCACCCGTCGCATCGGAGGAGTCCAATCGATCTTCTGGGTTCGATTTATCGTGTCTTGTCTAGACGTGATAAATCGAACCAGGAAGTGCTCCCCCGTCGACGCTGGTAATCCTGCTCCACGAACGGAGAAGGCGGAGTCGATGGGGGAGCCGGCGCGCCGCGTGTGGACCACAGGTAAGTTCGAACTAAGAGACTTCAACTTCAGCTACGTTATTAATGTAGCTGAAGTTGCGTATCTTAGTTCGACAGGGGGGTTTAGTGTACACCAGCCCTAAGAAGGAAGAGGGAAGAGTCAGAGATGCTGAAGAGGAGGAGTTTACAGTTGTCTGTGGGTATGTCTTAGTGGGCAAAAATGGTGTGTTTATCTATTGTGTTAGCTCAACTGAGTTAGCTTACAGTGATTAAAAAGTCCTGTTAAGCTGTAGACTCAGTAGCGTAGCCAGGGGGGGAGCAGGGGGAGCGGCCGCTCCCCCTATGAGGAAATGTGGCACTAAGGCGCCGCCAGAGCCTCGTTAGGGCGGCGCCTTAAAAGGCCTGCGGCTCCTGCCGCTGCGGGGAGCCAGGGGCCTTTTAAAGCGCTCCCCCACCCCCAGCCCCGCTGCCAGAGCCGGGGGGGGGCACTTTAAAAGGCCCGCGGCTTCAGCCGCAGTAAGCCACCCCTTGTCTCCCCGCTCAGCCGCTGAGCGGAGAGACAAGGTGTAACGATGCTGGTTCTGGCGGGACCAACTGAGAGTGCCTGCTCAGGACAAATTGCTTCAAGCAGGGCAATTACAGCCCAGGGCTGGGGTTCTTCCACCTCTAAGGCAAACCAAACCAGCCAGACAGAGGAGACTTTGGTTTTACCCCACTGGCTAACCACAAGTCATCCCAAGCAATCCCCTAAGACACTCCAGTTTCCCAGTCTCACCACCAGTGCCACTCGTTATGGGGACAAATGGTCATGAAAACCAATGCCCCAGTAAAAGAAAACAGGTTCTCCCGATCCCAATGGACCGAACCTCAGAGCCAGGTCAATATACAACTCAGATCTTACCCACAAATCACGCTGTTGCCAATCCTTTAGAATCTAAAATCTAAAGGTTTATTCATAAAAGGAAAAAGGTATAGGTGAGAGCTAGAATTGGTTAAAAGGAATCAATTACATACAGTAATGGCAAAGTTCATGATCCAGGCTTGCAGAGATGGAATAAACTGCAGGTTCAAATTCAAATTAAGTCTCTGGATTACATCCACAGCTGGGATGGGTCCTTCAGTCCTTTGTTCAAAGCTTCCATTTGTAGAAAGGTTCTTCCAGAGGTAAGAAGCAGGAATGAAGACAAAATGGAGATGAGGCAGCTGCCTTTTATAGTTTCTTCCAGGTGTAAAGACACCTCTTTGTCCTTACTGTGGAAAATCACAGCAAAATGGAGTCTGGAGTCACATGGGCAAAGTCCCTGCATATCTTGTTAAGTCACAGGCGTGTCTGCCATCTCTCAATGGGTCAATTGTATAGTCGATGGTCCTTAATGGGCCATCAGCAGGCCTGGCAGAGCTGATAGCTTGTCTGTGGTCCCAGAAACACAGCCCCAGTTTGAAATACAGACAGTATAAAGCCATTGAAATACAGACAGTATAAAGCCAATATTCATAACTTCAACTACAAAACTGATACATACATATAAATGGCATAATCATAACCAGCCAAGCATAACCCGGTCTTAAACACCTCATTTGACCCCCTTTATGTAAGATTTAGTGCCACTACAGGACCTTGGTTGTAACAATGATCTATATGGTCCCAGTTATTGTCAATAATGTCACACAAGGGTCAGCTCACTGGGGCTGCCCGTTGTCTCCCCGCTCAGCAGCTCAGTGGGGAGACAAGTGGGAGCCCCAGCGAGCCGACCCTTGTCTCTCTGCTCATCAGCTCAGCGGGGAGACAAGGGGCAGCCCCGGTGAGCCACCCTTGTCTCCCAGCTCAGCAGCTCAGCGGAGAGACAAGGGGCAGCCGCAGCAAGCCGCCCCTTGTCTCCCAGCTCAGCGGGGAGGCAGTGGGCAGCCGCAGCAAGCTGCCCATTGTCTCCCCGCTCAGCCGCTGAGCGGAGACGCAGCGGGCAGCCGCAGCAAGCCGCCCCTTGTCTCTCCGCTCAGTGGGGAGACAAGGGGCAGCCCTGGCGAGCTGCCCCTTGTCTCCCCGCTCAGCAGCTCAGCAGGGAGACAAGGGGAAGCCGCGGCAAGCCGCCCCTTGTCTCCCCGCTCAGCAGCTCAGCGGGGAGAGAAGGGGAAGCCGCGGCAAGCCGCCCCTTGTCTCCCCGCTCAGCAGCTCAGCGGGGAGACAAGGGGAAGCCGCGGCAAGCCGCCCCTTGTCTCCCCGCTCAGCAGCTCAGCGGGGAGACAAGGGGAAGCCGCGGCCAGCCGCCCCTTGTCTCCCCGCTCAGCAGCTCAGCGGGGAGACAAGGGGAAGCCGCGGCAAGCCGCCCCTTGTCTCCCTGCTCAGCAGCTCAGCGGGGAGACAAGGGGAAGCCACGGCAAGCCGCCCCTTGTCTCTCCACTCAGCAGCTCAGCGGGGAGACAAGGGGAAGCCCTGGCAAGCCGCCCCTTGTCTCCCCACTCAGCAGCTCAGCGGGGAGACAAGGGGAAGCCCCGGTGAGCCACCCTTGTCTCTCCGCTCAGTGGCTCATCCGCTGAGAGGAGAGGCAGCGGGCAGCTGCCCGCCGCCCCCCAAATCTTGGCATCCTAGGCAATTGCTTAGGGTCGCCTAGTGGGCGCACCGGCCCTGCCAGCGGCTCCTGCTGCAGTGGCTGGAGCCCCGGGCCCTTTAAAGCGCTGCAGGGTGAGTACAGGGGGAGCGGGGAGGCACCTTTTTATAGCGCCGCTCCCCCTGTGCTCAAGACCTGGCTACGCTACTGTGTAGACTTACATATTAGCTGACCTTATTCTTACTACCCCAAAAGCAACTGTCTAGAACTGAGAAATGTCAGATGTGCATTAAAACAGTATCTGTCTAGTCCCAAAACCACAGTGGCTTATTCCCCTACTGGAAAGACAGTACTATCCCTTCAGGTCCGTCAGAGTATCTATAGAAAACTGATCAATAAATAAGTTAATTATATGTATCAAACGGGAGGGTCCTGTGTCATTTTATCACTTCATTTTATAGGCCCATTTTGCTACCTACTGGATGATTTCTTGGTTCTCTTCTGAAAAGGACTGAGAGAAATTATTATTCTGGTCTTATTTTCATATTGCCATAGACTGGACAATGAAGTGTATTAGGAACATAAATACTGGTGTAGCCTGGGTAGATAGCAAATGTTTAGAAGACCTAAACTTTGCTGATGATATTGCACGACTGAGCAACATCCCTGATAAGTTACAAACAAACACAGACAGACTGGTAAAATAAAAAAGCAAGCCAAGCAGGGCTCAAAATTAGTTATACTAAAACAAACATCCTTGAAACCCAGATGTCAAGCCGTAACATCACATTAGAAGACAAATATATCAAGACAGTAGAACAATTCACCTACCTGGACATCACCATATTGGCCAATGGCCATCTCAAGAAGAAAGTAACATCAAGGATAGGAAAGCCACACCACTTACTAAACTCAACAACATATGGAATTCAAAGATATATAGCTCCAGAACAAAACTTTTTTTTTTCAGTTCAAACATAATCTTAGTGCTAACATACAGCTGCAAGAGCTGGATATTTACCAAAATGTTGGACAGAAAACTAGACACCTTTGAAAATAAATGCCTAGTAAAGATTCTGGGAATTGATTGGAAAGACCTCGTTACTAATGAAGAGATATGAGAAATCACCAACCGGTAGCTCATTTCCACCAGAATCAGAAGGAAGCACTGCACTTATTTGGGGCATGTACTCGGGATACCAACACACAAACTCCCACCTGAAGCTCTCAGGTGTAAATCAACTGATGTGAGGAAATAAGAGCACCCAAGAGAAACCTTAAGAACTGTTAGCAGGGAGGGTAGAACAGTCAATCTGAACACCACAGAGCAGATGGAAGCAGCAGCAGATGACAGAGAGGAATGGAAGAGACTAGTTGCTGCCCCATGTGCCAATATTGGCATGAGAAGGATGTAATAGTAAATAATTTTCATACTAAGGGACTGTTTTGGTTTTTATAATGCAGGCAGGATGCATAAGGACTTGCAGATAATACCTTTTCATATATTTTTTCTGAAATCCTAAAACATTCCATTATCTTTGTGCAGGGAAAGATATTTCTTTTTTCTACATCCTACAAACACACATGATGGGGTGATTCTCCATTAAAATTAGCACTGAACACTTGATTGTCAACTATGCTTTAGCAGCAGAGAGTTTATAGAATTTGTTTAAAGTTCACAAAAAATGCTAATACTTTGGCCTGATTCTGATCCTGGTGATATAGGTATAAATTATGATAGCTCCACTGAAGTCAGGGGCGCTACATCAAGGTAAAAAGGTATAAAAGAGATCTGAAGCAGGCCTTTTCTTTCTAAAATCCATGGATTAACTTCACTTTCATTAGATAAAGTGATTACTGTATACGCATTAGGTATTCATACACTGAGTTTCCTATATGCAAATTATTTGGTTGTGTGAACAGGCATAGCAGTTTAGCATTAGATAAGCATTATCTATGGGCAGATAAAGTATTATATTAAAAAAAGCTAACTATACAACTAAGCTGTCATAAAGAATGGGTCAAATAATGTACAATGTGAAACATGAAGCATGCAAGCAATAGTAACCATCTGACCTTGCGCAAAATATAATAAGAAATTTGTCCAGGGTGTTATTTTTAGACATGCCACTGGGAGCAAATTCATCATGAGTGAGGGATAGTCAAGAAAAATTGTGTCCGGGAGGACAAAGATTTCTAGCTAGCCAAACCAGAAGCCTAGTTATGACAAAGCCTATGTTATTATGTGCATTTGCCGCCAAGGTATATTAAACTGAATGTTAGGTGAACTGAGACATCGCTGAGTCCTTGCTGTAGTAAAGACCTAATACTGGAAATAATAAATAAATAATAATAGTAATCATGATAATAACAACAATAATAAATAATTAATATATGGCACTTTTCATCTTCAGACTTCTTTTACAAATATCATCTAACTGATTAATTAATATTCATAACAGCCTGCAAGGCAGGTAAGTAAGTATTATTATTCTTATTTTATAGTGAGGAAAATACAGAGAGAGAGAGAGATTAAATTACTTTTACCCCAGCATAGTCACGGTTAAGGCTGGGATTAGAACTGAAGCATTCTTGGATTCTATTATTATTAGCTGTTTTTATTACAGCATCTCCAAGAATCCCCAGTCAGGATAAGAGTCCCATTGTGCTGCATGTTGTACAAACAAGTAATTTTAAAAAGGCAATCTCTGCCCTATGGAGATTGCAGACTAAACAAAAACAGGATGTTACATATGGGTGTAGCACTCAGTGGAGGGAACTGGAGAAAGAAAGACAAGGAAAAAAGGAACATATGATGACGCAGATGAATTGCTTACTGTAGTACACTGGGGGGGAGTGACTCCTCCCCCTCTGGGTCTGTGGGCGGCCAATCCGCCCCACTACATTTCCGGGGGTCGCCTGATGTGGGGAATCAGGAGGGTGATGGGAGACGTGGGCTCAGGCTGCCGACCAACAAAAACAGTTATGGGTCCCCAGCCCCGAGTCGGGATGGGGCAGCCAAGAGTGTCTGGCTCAGGCCCGCACTCAGGCTGGGCAACAACAGTCAGTTAGCCCAGGCCCTTGAGCAGGGCAGGCAGTAGAGAGTCTAAGGGGCTCAGGCCTGCACTCCAGCTGAGCAGCAAACAGTCAGGCCTCCTAGCTCTAATGGAGGGCCAACAAGCGCAGGCTTCTTGCTTAAGAGAGGGGGAGAAGGCCATCCATGGCTTGGGGCATCAGGGGGGACACAGGCCCACCCACTCCACTGCGTCCCGGCCCAGTGCCCTAGCAGTGGCAGAGCGGTCTGCCACTGGGTCAGTGAGGATCCTGACCACAACATGCTGACTCACTCGCTGCCAGCGTTGCAGCCAGTCAGGGTCGGCTACCCCTGGGCCACTTCCCAACTTCCCCTCAGGGCGTACATGGCTGTGTAGAGGGTCGTCCTGGTCATCGGGGAAGAAGGCCTCTGTCAGCGCTTGCAGCTTCTCCATGTTCGGGTCTGTAAATGGCCCTGGTGGTCCAGGCCAGTCCTCAGTTTCCTCAGGGTCTGCAACAGCCTCCCAGCTCGGGAGTTCACAGGAGGCATCTGGCTCCTCCGGCAGCTGCCTCCCAACTGAGTTCTCCGGCCCACCTTTTGTACTTCCGGTCCCGCTCACTAATTTCCGGTGGGAGAGTTGAGCATGGTGTGGCTCCACCCACCAAAATGTAATGAGGGGCTCCTCCCCCTCTGAGTCTGTGGGCGACCAATCCACCTCACTACACCTACATAGATCGCAAATTTTACTATTTTTTTTTTACAAATTAAGATCAATGATTTTTTAAACACCAGGCTAGCCATTATCTTTAGGCAGTTTACTGTAGGTGTGACAGTAGAGGGTAGGTTCTGAGAGATGATTTGAAGGACAGGGTAGTGGCTTTACAAATTGACCAAAGAAAGTCACACCATGTTGTAGGGAGCAGCACTGAAGAAGGCGTGATGGCAGTTATCAGTGTGCCAGACAAACCCATGATGGAATGTCTCACTTACAAATTTATGGGCTAATTATTTTCAATAATAGCAAGCGGTAATATTGAGTATTGCAAATACCAGTTTCATTTGCAAAATGGCAATGCTAGATTTCATACTCAGAGAAAAAATATAGTGGAAACCTCTTGAGCTTGAATTGAGTGGGCCATACTTGATGACAGGAGAATACTAATTTGGATTGATTTTGGAAGATTTTATATTTTGGACATAGATCCTAAGAGATATAAGGAAAGATCTGAGCCATTAGTGATTATTTTCAAAAAGTCATGGAAGAAGGAGAGATTCCAGAGGACTGGAAAAAGGCAAATATAATGCCAATCTATAAAAAGGTGAATAAGAACAACATGGGGAATTGAAGACCAGTCATTTTAACTTCAGTATCTGGAATAATAATGGAGCAAATAATTAAGCAATCAATTTGCAAACACTTAGAAGATAATAAGGTGATACATAACAGTCAGCATAGATTTGTCAAGACCAAATCATGTCAAAACAACCTAATAGCTTTTTTTGACAGGGTAACAAGCCTTGTGGATAGGGCAAAGCAGTATATGTGGTATATCTTGATTTAGGAATGCTTTTGATACTGTTTCACATGACTGTCTCATAAACAAACTAGGGAAATGCAGTGGGTGCATAACAGGTTGGAAAAGCGTTCTCAGAATGTAGTTATCAGGGGTTCACAGTCAATTGGGGCCCCACAGGGATCAGTTCTGAATCCATTTCTGTTCAAAAATCTTCATCAATGATTTGGATAATGGCATAGAAGGTACACTTATACAGTTTGGGGGAGGGATAGCTCAGTGGTTTGAGCATTGGCCTGCTAAACCCAGGGTTGTGAGTTCAATCCTTGAGGGGGCCATTTAGGGATCTGGGGCAAAAATCTGTCAGGGGACAGTACTTGGTCTTGCTAGTGAAGGCAGGGGCCTGGACTCAATGACCTTTCAAGGTCCTTCCAGTTCTATGAGATAGGCATATCTCCATATATTTTTAAAAGTGCTTTGGAGGATACGATTAAAATTCCAAATGATCTGGACAAACTAGAGAAGTGCTCTGAAGTAAATAGGAGGAAATTCAATAAGGACAAATGCAAAGTACTCCACTTCAGAAGGAACTGTCAGTTGCACACATACAAAATGGGAAATGACTGGCTAGGAAGGAGTACTGCGGAAAGGGATCTGGGGATTATAGTGGATCACAAGCTAAATATAAGTCAACAGTGTAACACTGTTGCAAAAAAAAGCAAACGTCATTCTGGGATGTATTAGCAGGAGTGTTGTAAGCAAGACACGAGACATAATTCTTCCGCTCTACTCTTTGCTGATTAGGCCTCATCTAGAGCATTGTGTCCAGTTCTGGGTGCCACATTTCAAGAAAGATGTGGACAAACTGGAGAAAGTCCAGAGAAGAGCAACAAAAATGATTAAAGGTCTAGAAAACATGGCCTATGAGAGAAGATTGAAAAGATTGGGTTTGTTTAGTCTGGAAAAGAGAAGACTGAGAAGGGACATGATACCAGTTTTCAAGTACATAAAAGGTTGTTACAAGGAGGAGGGAGAAAAATTGTTCTCCTTAACCTCTGAGGATAGGACAAGAAACAATGGGCTTAAATTGCAGTGAGGGCAGTTTAGGCTGGACATTAGGAAAAATTTCCTGTCAGGGTGGTTAAGCAGTAATAAATTGACTAGGGAGGTTGTGGAATCTCCATCATTGGAGATTTTTAGGAGCAGCTCTTTTACCGTTAAAGTGCAGCTCACGAAGTCCCCTACGCCCTACCCCCCATTCTCTGCCTACCAGACTAGGGGGAGAGCTCAGGGCTTCTGCCCTCCAGTGGAGTGGGGTGGTGGGGCTTCTGGTGCCTGCTGAGAATGGGGAGGCCACCCAACCACTTGAGTCATGCCCCCCAGGCACACCCCCCGTCTGACCCTGAGCAGCCCCTCCCTGCATCTCTCAGGTGTTAGCTCCTCCTGGAGAGGCAGCAGCAAACATCTGGGAGCTGCAGGGAGGGGCCGCTGCTCCCAGCTGTTTGCCGGTGCCTCTCCCTACTGCCGTAGCTCCAAGCTTGCTGGCTGAAGCAGCTGCTGTGCAGGGATGGGGGCTCTGCAAGTGTGACCAAGCCAGACCAGCAAACCCTGGCAAAAATCTGGGGGGGCACGTGACCCCCAAGCATCACTTCTGGCTTCTGCCCAGTGGGGAGGGAGGTCTCAGGACTTCAGCCCTGCAGCCCTACATGCCTGCTGGGGTGCAGAACTTCAGCAAGAGCAGGGCTTCAGCCCTGAGCCCTGGCAGGCACCTCCCATGGGGCTGAAGCCCTGAGCCCTCTCTACCTGCATGGCTGAAGCCCCAAGCCTGGCAGGTACGCCCCAGCTCTTGAACTTTTGAAGATCGTCATATGCAGCTCAGAGGGTCAGTAAGTTTGGCCACCCCTGTTCTAGATAATACTTGAGTGCAGGGGACCAGACTAGAAGACCTCTCAAGGTCCCTTCCAGTCCTACGATTCTATGATTATATATTTTTACACAGTCCAGGACTGCTGGACAGGCATGATTTTAAATAAATTAAAATAGATAAATGTACTACTTAATGAAACAGAATTATTACAATCACTGCCTCTTATTTTTCAGTCTATAATTCTATAATTGTTTCCCTATTTTATTAAGGAATGTAGTATACACATATGTTAGGAGTTCCTCACCTCCTGGTCACGCTATCTGTAGATCTCAAGCACTTGACAAGGGTGGGTAAGGAAATGTGCTATTCCCTTATATAGATGGAATAACTCAGGCTCAAAAGGTTATGTGACTTTTCCAAAGTTGCATGGTAAATACGTGTCAATCCCAGAGGTCAAAGCCTTATTGCCTATCCCAAGGAGATGCCAAATAAATCACTCAGATTTTCAACATCAAAGCTTTCCTCTTTTTAAAATGGGATAACAATCATAATTAGCACTTCCATAGCACTTTTTCACCTAGAGTTCTTAAAGTGCTTGATGAAGGTCTGTAAACAAATATAAATAGCTCAATTTGACTGAATGTGAGCTTGACTGTAATATGATTTACTCCAATTTTATACCAGAGCCATTCCACTACTTAACAACTTCTTATATGGGACATTGACCCTATTTTATGCAACAAACTGAACAGTTCTTACATTTTGCAAGTAGAAAAAGTAGTGTGTTTTAGAACAGTTATCCTGCAAGTCCCATATACAATCTACTATTATAATTTGCTTAGGATATGTGTAGAAAAGTCATATTCTCCCTTATTTTCCTCTGTAAACAATCTCAGTATTCACATTTTTAAAGCTCTGTTAAATGTTTATTTTCTTAATATGTTTTTAAAAAATTAATGCTGTCTGTAAATCTAGTTTAATTGTATTTCAGATGGCAACAACCTTTCAAGTGGCTCTTCTTCAGGTAAATCTATCTGTTGTTATCCTGTTACTTCTTGTGTTCTGTGTATATTATATCAAGGTCTTGCCGAGTTTTACATTACCCAGCCAGAGGGTACGTTAAAGTTCAGCTCTTGCCACAGCTCTCTGAATACTCTTTTCAGCAAAACTGTAGCAATAACACTTGAAGTATTAAATCTGAGATCAGCCTGTATGAAGATAAAACCCAAATGTAGTGAAGGTTGTCAGCTTATTCTGACTGTAAATCCTGAATACACAGAGCATAGAAGTCTATATATCTAGACGTGAAATAAACCATATGATGGAAATCTTTCCAGCTGTATGAATTAGTGTTTGGAACATGATTTCATAAAGAGACCCTCCTCCTAGGGTTTTCACTTCCTGGTCTTACAGACAGAACAAATGCTATCTATTCGATAAAGTCTGGTGATCTAGTTAATGGTAAAGGCTGGCAACTTCTTGCAAGTTTCCAATGATAAATAGGATAGATTCCTTCTCAGATTTCAAGACTACTTTACTTTGTGGTAGAAGTCACTAAAGGATAGTGCTGGCCGAATAATTCATCGCATATAATATTTATTATGATTGACATGATATGTGGCAAAGAAAGACTACAATATTTTCTGTTTGAGGGGAACAAAAACACATTCTTTTCCACCTAGCACTTTAAATGTCATGAGATGGATGGAGCTAAAGTTGACACCTAGTATAACTGGAGTCTCCTATAAATATGGCTTACCTTCCTTTTCACTGATTTTGAACCAGAAATGACCAAAAAAACCCAAAACCCTAAGATGCCTAGTAAATTTTAATGTAAGCAACAGGGAACAATATAATAAAATCTGGATAGACAGATAGGTAGAGATATAAAATAAACATATATGTTTATAAACATATAAGCAATTATTAATGTCATACACATAAAAGTGCCATCTGTAGTTTGTCAATATGTTGAGACAGCCAGAGAGATAAAATAACATTCCCACATGTAAGGAGGAATACGCAAGGCAGTTATTGTCCCAGAAACATGGGAGCTGCAGAAGAATTTAAACTGGAATAAAAGTTCAACCTAAAATTTCTCAGAAAATGGGAAGTAAAGTAACCAAAATGCCAGGACCATGCTACTGAATTACAATGAATGAAGAAATACTCAGGAGGTAGCTGAGAACTAGCTGAAGTTAGCAGGTCCTTTATCTTTCTCCAGCTTCCAATCTGGCACCTGAAGATGCTTTCCAATTCCTGTAAGGAAGAAGAGAAAAACAAAGCAAGCAGAGGAGATAATTAGGGGACCAAGAAAATGACCCACGTGTGTACATGCCTCTATGTTTGAGTGTGTGGAGAAATAAGAGGTGGGAAAAACAAAGGTGATCATAACTATCATGCCTTATTCTCTGGTCTGATAATCCCAGGGAAGGCAGAGGCATGCAGAGCATTTAAACACCTAGTATTACTTTGGCCATGGAGTCAGTGTTTAGGGATTTTATTCCTGAAAAGAAGTTGGTTCCTCTTAATTCTGAGTCTGATGAGACCCACATAACAAAACCCCTGTACACTTTGTTGTATGAGTGGTTAACTGTTTTCTTCCAGCCAGAAAGTAGGCGTTCAACAATAGCCTGCCTCTGCATTTCTGATAACCTGCGTTTTGGAATGATTCCTTGCAAGCAATCATCAGTCCATCACTGAAGAGCAGTCCCTCTGCTGCTCTCACAAATAGATCACTTGGCTCAGCTTCAGGGAAAGTCTGAGAAGACCTGCATTATTGAGTAAATTTATGGTCTGGATAGTCAGTCAAGGATGTTTGTCAGGGAACTGTCTAGCCTGACTATTACTTTCATCAGCACTTCCTGAAGAACTGGAAAACAGGACAAATTTTGAAGTGTGATTGTAAGAGCTGGTGAACAGATCCAGCTGTGGACAATGCAGTAACTATCACATCCTTTGTCTAAAAATCCTGTCTACTTATAAGGGGGCAGTTATTGTGATTAGATAGAAGCCAGGCAGGCTGTTTTGTTTGCTCTGACATAACATCAAATGTATACAGACAGATCAGTCATTCACTCTGATCTACTTAGCACAAGTTTGGTCACAGATGATGCCACACTAGTGTTACCTGACAACACCTGGACCTGGGCACCCCATGGGCATCTGCAGTATGGTTTTAGGACTCTCCAGACTTGTTGTTGACTTGTTGTTGTGCAAAGGAGGCATTTTGGCTCCTTTGAGGAATCTGTCTAGTTAGTATTACTGGAGTGGGTAATCTAGGAAAGAGTGAAGGCTTAGGAGGAAGAAACACCACATGACGTCCAACCAAGTAGCCTGAGAGAGGTTCACATTTCCTTCCCAGATAGGCGCTTTTGTTAAAGCCTCAGAAATCATCTTTATAGGTCTGTGTGTTAGAGAGTGACTAAAAGGAAACAAAGGGAGCATAGCTGCCAGAGACACCTTGTAACCTGGCTAAATACCTGTGATGGGAACTGATACTGCCTCCCAACACATATTTGTTATGGATGCCCTTTTGGAGAAGGGAATGTTAGGGTAAGAGACCAGGAATCCACTATGTACTGAGAAATACTAAACAGAGAGAGCGAGTTAAGGTAGAGCTTTCTGCATCTACCAGAAATCCCAGTGCCTTCAGCTAGTGTACTGAAATTGAGATATTCAGCCTCAAGCACATCTCTGGCTCTGCTGCAATGAAGATGTTGTGTAAGCAAATATGCATTTCTGCTCCTGGAGAATTTAGGAGATGTATAACTGGTGTCATCACCATAGTAAAGACCCCTGGGGCCGTACTCAGGCCAAACACCATTACCTTCCATTAATACAGAACTGTAACGTAGGACAGGCTTAGGAATTTCTTGTAACTTAGGTGCATGGGGTTACCATGGAAACCCTTGTTCAGATTTTTTTTGCTGGAATGTCCGCTTAAACAGTAACTTGCATCTTTGAGACTATCCATGAGAAGCATCTGGAAAGTCATAAGATGATGTAGGAGCATTAATTTTAAAACCTGGCACTAACACCATCACTTAGTGACATGAAAACAGCTTTTCCAGCCGCCCCTACATCTTTCCACTCAGCACCACTCTTAAGGTCTGAGACTGTTGGCTTTCTATAGTTTTCTGTCAATGGCCCAAGAAGGCTATATGTCTCTAAGCCTATTTAACCCTTTGCACAGAATCACAACTGGAATACAATTTTAACCACTCTGACACCCATGTCAGGTCTGATAGCTGAAGGTTCAGCCTTTCCCGGATCTGAACACGGTGTTGTACCACACTCTGTCTGCTATAACTCTGCTTCTTAGGCACATCTGAAAATTCCAATGTGGAGACAATCTAAGTTAGGGTTCTCCATGAGCTGTTGGAGCTTTTTTCATGATGCTCCAACACAGGATTATGGAAGATAGAAGGCTTCCTTACATGTTGGCCTGGAGTCCATCTTTTCCTCTAATGAAGAAGAGGTTCCGCACTAATAATTATCCAGCCCATTCCAAGCACTCTTTGGACAATTAAGGACTGACATCAGGAAGCTTGGAAGCATGAGAAATTTCCACCATCGTGCACTGGAGAGCTGCATGCAGATCTCTGAGGCTGAAGCCAGGAGCAGCCTTCAATGAAATTACCCAAGCACTAATGGGAGATCACCCAGAAAGGAAGGGTATGCAGGAACAGAGGAAATTGTACTGTGATAGAAAGCCTTACTAGGAGAGGAGGGGACAGGCTGCATTACCTACCATGATTCAGTTCCCATGTTCCCACGGCAGTCCTGTTGTAGGAGCCCCTGGGGAATGAGGTCTGGAGGGAAAAGGTCACTATGTGGTCTTTTATGTTCACACAGTCGCTTTTGTCAGTGAAAGTTTTGACGGTCGGGATGTGTGGGTTTTTTTCACTATGTACTGAGAAATACTAAACAGAGAGAGTGAGTTAAGGTAGACAAAAGTACCAGTGTAGACCTCAGTCAGCATACGTATCTAAAACAGGGGCTTCCGGCTTTACAAAAACTGATCCTGTAGTCCTTATGTAGAAAAAACTCCCATTGATACTTTTGTCTATATTGGGACTTTTGGCCTGGGGCCATCAATGTTTGCATCAGGCTATGTTATATTATTGAACTAAGTGAGAATGTGCTGTGCAACTCAGACAAACTGTGGGTGGCCTTTCTGCTAGCTTCAGCTATAGTACTGCAGAACGGATCTGACTTTTTTTTTTTATAATGAACATTCAGCACATTATAAGGCTCATTGTCCATACTTTGAATATGAGCCACAATCCTCCCATTTTAAAGGATATTCTAGTCAAAAAGCAGAAAATGGGGACTTTGTTAGAGAATTTATTTCAGTTTAAAAAAGAATAATAAAGAGATATTCATATGGGTTTTCTATTTCATGCCTGAAAGTCTTAGCAATGAGCAAAATTCTCACTGTGTATTCTTTCCAGCTGAACTACAGTTAGACAGCTAAATCAGTAATGCAGTCTAACATGGTCATATTAACTTAGTGAAGCAGAAAAGACCATCTGCACCACCATGAATATGACTAAAATAGAGCATGCCAGCAAAAAAGCCTTTAACAATATCTAATGCAAGGAAATCTTATGAATGGTATTTTAAAGGAGTACAATGTAATTGATGAAAAAAGTATTCTAGTAATTGACCTTCAATGTAATACGCCTGCAAAAGTGATTTATAAACTGCTTTGTAACTCAATTTCATGTGCATTAAAAAACCATATAAAATGATTTTTATGTACTTCACTAATATTTAACTGTGGGCAATTTACTCAAGTATTCATAATTTGTTAGGGAAAATATATAAGAAAGCTTTCAAAACAGCTCCCAAGGTGTACTGTTATTGAATCCTGATTGCACAGATTGAAAATTGGCATCTTCAGCAGCTGTCCACATCATGTTTCTCTCTTAATTTATGTAATGGAGATTTTTGTGTGTACAGTACACTGGATATGAATGGAGGTTTTCAGGTAAATCTCACATACATTTATTTAGTATTAAAAATCAGAAGTTAAATACTGACTGTATAGTACTTTAGTTTTCAAAATTAAATAGGCTAAGCTGTGCTATCATTTGCTGTGCATTAGCTATTGTGCATATGCTTCCCTGAAAGACATACTATTTCAAAACATTTCAGTATTCTGTCTTTTGATGAGTCAAAGCATGAGCAGATTAATCTCAGTGCTATAGATTAATAAAAATTAACTAGCAACACTGCTAATCAGAACAGACTGAAAACAACCAAAAACCAATCCCTACCCCAAATGGAGTTTTTACCCCCAAAAGGGAGAAATGTCAGAGATTCCATGACATCCACTAGGAATTTCTCTATTGCTATTGATTTAATCGAGGCGGTGCGGTGATGGGTGGCAATATAAAATCCTAAGAGAGAAATATAGATAAATATTAATCACAATGCTTATTCAATGAAATGTGGCATTTTTCATCACTTTAATTATTTGATGATGGTTTTTACATTATTCAACTAGCTTTTATGGTAATTTCTGTTACTGTATTCTCTGTATGTCAAAGGCATTAAAGCTTCCATTAGTTAGTTTGGTTACATTATACTTGAAGGATTTGCTATTGTTTGTTTGGGGTTTTTTTCAATTTCCCATCCCCACTCCTTGCACACATTTTCTTTAATTACTCCATTTTGTGTACTTTCTCTGCTACTTGTATTTCTTATTGTGGTGCATCATTATTCATTCATCATCATACAGCCCACCTTGAGATGCAAAATGTTATGCTTATTTATGTACACCCATGCAAATGAACTGAAGGTATTTATGCTGAATGGGTGTAACTGAGGGTAAAATTTGGCTCTTTTCCTTTCTATTTGTAAATGTCTAGAGAAAAAAATTACAAAATTTAAATGTACAAACATAAACTATGTTTGTGTTGGACTGGGATCATGGTAAAATTGAAACTCAACTTTAGTTTTCCTGTCTGGACAATTAGGATGTCTAAGTTTCCAAATTAAGTTATAGAGTAAGTAAATGGATTTCAGTGAAATAGCAATGGTACATGTTTAAGTGTATGAAATGTAGCTGACAATAAAAAACACAAATATGTATTTAAGGACATGGTTGCGTAGTAATATGGCAATTACATGTTATATCATGACTTTCATGGTTTCATAGATTTTTAAAGCCAAAAGGAACCATTAGGTAAATCTTATCTGACCCCTTGTAAAACACAGACTATCATATACCACCCTTGAACTGACCCAGAAAGCTTGTCTTCAACTGAGGCATAAACCTGTCTAAAGATAACTAAAGCAATATTAGTTGTATATAATATTTCTTAGTTGTGCATTCTGTTGCTAAACAGCGCACACTATTAGATTTGTGTTAACAGATTACTTATGACTGGTGCTTCGATACACTGTTCTGGCATTGTAAAAGAACAAAGATTTTTATCACAAGTAACTAATTTTAGTAATTAATCTTTCTTATTTAATTTATATCTAGGCAAATTTTTCGGATTCAAGTTACCTGCCCTGAGACTCTTAACATACAGAAAGCAGTCCTTACCACAGGAAGACCCTGATGCAGTTGTAGTAGATTCATCTAAGCACAGTGATGACTCAGTTGCTATGAAGCGCTTTAAATCCCCCACAAAAGAAAGCTGTAGCCCTTCTGAAGTGGATGACACAAAAGCACTGATACAGCCCAGCAAATGTTCTCCTTTGGTTAATATATCAGGACCTCTTGACCATTCGTCACCTAAACGGCAATGGGACCAACTTTACCCAGACACACTGCAGACAACTACACCACTAACTCATTCCAGATCAAAGGAAAGCATGTGTAGTATAAGGAGAGCATCTTCAGTACATGATATAGAAGGATTTAATGTCCATCCCAAAAACGTTTTTAGGGATCGTCATGCAAGTGAAGGTAGGTTTGAAAATTAATAAATATTCTGTGATATATCTGAAGAGGGATTGTTGCATTGTTTTTAAATTATCACTACTTCTTAAAACTTAAGAGATTTTACAAATGTAATTAAAAATAATACTAAGAAAACAGTAAGGGTTCAGTCTTCTCACCCGTATGTATGTTGAGTTAGTACCTTTCTCCTGGAGTGGTAGCTTACATCTTAGTTCTTAATGGAAGTATGGCAAAATCAGAGTCAGTGGATGCAAAACTGCTGTAAACATTTACAAGCCATGTTGACCAAATTAAAATTGCATGTGTAAACTTAATTCTGCCCCTTTTGGTTACGTGCATTACAATATGGTCTTTAATTATATTAAATGCTATTTCTCAGATAATGCAGTATTATGTCATGCAATTTTTGTTACAACCCTTGACATATGTATAGTATTCTCATTGTCATAATAGTCCAGTGTTGGTGGCAGGGGTTTACTGACACTGGTACAAGTCAGCAATAACTCCATTGAAATCTATGGAGTTACACCAGTGTAAAACCGGAGTAAATGAGAAATTAATCAGGACCTTTAACTTTTTATACTATTCATGTTCTCTTCCAATCAGAAGAATTTCCCATAGGCCTTTCCTCCTGTTCTCCCAAGCTAGTCACTCAAAGAATTTCTGGGGAATGGGCTCTATGGTTTCCAGTTCCATGATAGAGGAAGTTTGGGAGACATGGACCCAGAAGATCTTGGAGAAACAGAAGTTTGGGGGCCCTGGGAGCTAGGGAAAATAGAAAATGTGTTTACATTGAAAACACTAAGACCCATGCATGAAGTTTTCTATGACACTGACATCCTTATGCATTGGTGTATGCAGTTTTCAATTCCAACTACTAATTTACGTGGAAACTTTTACACACTCTGCCCAGAAAATTGTAAATATCCTGGATAATGTTGTGTGCAGGTGCATAAAACTTATCATGAAAATATATTTTCAATTTCAAAGACTTACAACTAGTCTCCTTCTCCTTAACCCCAAATTTCTGCAACCTCAAGCTTCTCTGGCTCTTTTTCTTCCTCTTCTGTGAATCCTAGCAGTTTTGCAGGAAGGAACCTCTGCTTCTGTGAACCTCCTGAGAAATCAAGCTTCTGAACTATGCACTGAGGTTAACAATATTAACAAAATGTTGACATTATTCCTTCTAATTACTCCTCCTGGATTAAATAAAGTCAAACAGAACTTGCCATGAATCCACAACTATTTATATAGAATATCAGGGTTAGAAGGGACCTTAGGCAGTCATCTAGTCCAACCCCCTGCTCAAAGCAAGACCAATCCCTGATTTTTGCCCCAGATCCCTAAATGGCCCCCCTCAAAGACTGAACTCATAACCCTGGGTTTAGCAGGCCAAAGCTCAAACCACTGAGCTATCGCTATCCCTCTCACCTGTTTAGATATAAACATCAGCTATGGAATTAGAACATGAGGCCCAGCTCCTCAAAGACTCTAAGGTTTCGTGACACTGCGCATTGCAACACTTAACTTTTAGGCACCTAGTAAAGCATAAAAACAATGCTGCCATCCACAAAGCCTGGGTTATGTCAAGGCTGATTCCCCACTCTGGCACTTCGAGTGTAGAAGGTGGGGGCCCGCAAGGATTCTAAAAATTAATACTGGCCCCACTCCAGGCTTGTATTAAACTCCCAAGGTTACAGATTCTCTTTGACCTTGGATAGGTAGATGCTGCCACCACCCAAATGCAAAAAAAAAAAAAACCCTTTTGAGAACCCAGAAAGGCACACTTGGGAATTCCTTCCTGTGGGGTACCCTCAAGCCCTTTCACTTACACACACACACGCTCCGGGGAAGAGCTGAGAAAGAAAAACAAAGGAAATCAGCTGTTGCCACCAGCTAATTAAACAACATATGCACAAACCTCTTAGGACACCAAAAATCCAATCCTGTTCTTAAAAAAGGTAAATTTTATTAAAAACAAAAAGAAAGAAAATTCATCTGGAACTTAGGCTTTTGCTAGATTTAAAAAACCCACTTGCAAAAATAAAACATCAAGATAACCTTCTTGAGGCCCGGCTTAAAGATTACAAGCAAAACAAAAGCATTTGGGGTTAGCACAGAGGAGTCCACAAGTCCATTGCATCTTCCTAGACCTTCCCTGACTTACTTACATATCTGGAGTTTCAGATAAACAATCTCTAGGTATGATCTGATGGTTTTTCATACCTGGCTTAAAGTTTCCTATATCATAGTTCAGCTTTGCATCTCCTCTCTCCGGAGAGCAACAAAACAGACAAAGGGAAAGTTTTTTCCCAATTTCAAAAGGTTCTAGCCCTCCCATTGGCTCTTTTGGTCAGATGCCCACTCCCTTCTTTTTACCTATGGCCTTTTTTTTTAACACTTTACAGGTAAAGCAAGTAGAGAACAGCTACCAAGAGGGTTTTATAGCTAACTGACTGGCTGGGTGTCCATAAAAGGAAGCTACCTCCCCCTTCATTTATCACAGGTGCCTAGGCTCATATACAAAAAATTGGGAGAAATAGGTACTGTGCTCTACAATCTACAAAGCCAACACAAAGCATAGGCAGGGAGTCACCTAAGGTAGTCAATGGGAGATGCCAACCAGAGGAATGTTTGCTAAGCCTTCTCTCTCTCAGAGTTTGGCCCTCAGTCTGGACTGCCAGGAGGCACCTGGCTCTGATTACAATCCATGAGGAAATATAGGCGTTTGGCTGCCTGAGTTGCATGTGGAGCCCAAAATAAAGCAGGAGGAGGTGGTCCTCCCTTATAACTTTCAGCCTGGTGAATAGCATACTCACCCAGGACACCTCTAGTTCAAGTCCCCCCTCCTACAGCAAGAGAGAGAATTTGAATAGGAATCTGCCACCTCTCAGGTAAGTGCCCTAACCACTGGTCTATGAGATATTTGATGTAGGGCTCCCTCAGTCTCTGCTATTGAAGTTGTTCCACTTTACTTGAATAAATAAATATTAATTGGGTCAGTGAAAGAGTTAGAATGACTCTATAGCCTAGTGGTAAGGGCACTCTCTGGGCAGTAGAAAATCTGTATTCAAATCCCTTGTCATCATTAGGAGGAGGGGAAACTTGAACGGGGTTTGGGGGTACTTTATCCACCAGGCTTAAGATGACAAAGGATGCCTCCCTGCTGCTGTTTGGAATGAACTTGCCTGAGAGGCCTAATTCAATAGGCAGCTTCTGAGTATGCCTGTGGGATCAGGCTTCTGCATGTGATTAGGTGGCGATAACACCTATCTTCCCTGGTTTGTGAATCACTCAGGGGTTTAGACTGGAGATAGGCCCCTGAGGGGAGATAAGACCCCCTAGAGTGAGGCTGCAGTGCAATGGCAAAAACATAGGTGCCTACAGGTTAGGCAGCAGCCAATTGGGGATTTTATAGATAGCAGTGGTACCTAAAAATGGGACTTAGGTGCCTAAATACCATCATGGATCACACCCTAAGAACCTAAGGTTAAACCAACAGTCTTTCCAAACAGAGAGTGCCCATTGGGAGTTTTATGTAGGAGAAGACTTCAATCTGAGGTTCTAAGCCAATAACTGGCAAATAAGTATACGATTAAGGAGCAAATTCTGGTCTTATTCTGACCAGTGTACATCCAGATCAATTCCATCTACTTCAGTGAATAAAAGAAGTAAAGACATTTTAGAAATTCATTATTTCTTATAAAAAAATTTTAACAAATTATTAAATTTATTGATTTCAATTTGCTGAAATGTTCATGTTAACCTTCCTTTTCCATTTTTGTTTCTCATGGACTTACACTGAGCTTTGAATTTTCAGGTTCTTTCAAACACAATGTAACTCACCCCAAACCAAAACATCTTGCTGGGTTTCAGGTTACAATGCAAGCCAAGGCACAAAGATCAGTTCAGAATCTGGAGCCAAACAACTCCAAAATTATGAATTTTTATTTTGTTTTGGCCCATTAGGGAGATGTCAATCTGGATCTTAAATTCCCCAGAAGTTAGACCGGTTTTGGTTTGGACCCCAAAAAAAAGTTTTGGTTGTCACTTTCTATTTTCAGAGCTTTGTCTGATTAAAATAATGCTCAGCTGGTATAATTAATATGGTGTAAATATATTAAATCAAGTTTGATGATGCATTTTCTTTGGTTGTGAATGATAAAAGGTTCTTGCAAAAATATTGATATAAATTAGTCCTTGACTTTCTGTGGAGGAGCTAAATTTCACAGAATAACTACTTTAAGCATTAAAATTACAAAGCAAAAGAAATCTTAGTAACCTACATGAGACATTATAAAGTATATATATGTGCTATGGATGTTGTACCAGATCGCAGTTGCAAACCATGAGCCTGATTCTCCATTGTCTTGCACATTTATATCCAGGCCAAGTGCAAAATGGATATAAAACTGACCTCTTTTATGAAGGACTATAAGATCTACTGATGAAAAGTGCTATAGAAGAGTTATGTATTATTGTTACCATCATTCTGATTGCACTTGGCATCAATGTAAATGATGATATAAGGCGCAAGTGGAACAGCTGCTCTCTTGGCCAACACACCAGAACCTCCAGAGATAAATGCATTATCTGCTACAGCTTGAGCTAAACCGCCTCTGTAGGTAGGGGCTGTAACTAGTCATATCCTTTGTGAATTGGCACAGAGGGGGACCTGTAACACACTGACCAGTGGGTTACACAAGGCCGTGGAAAATCAGGGCCTATATCTTTATACAGTACATGTGGATGTTAAATATGTGCCGTAGAACAGTTCCAACAGCAGGATGAGTCACAAGATTGTATTAGCAATAGCAACCATCCCTGGTGCCATCTATTGGGAAACTTATTAGAAAGTAGCAACTTATGCTGTAAGGATTTGTTAAATTTTTAGCCAATGAGTCAAAATCCTACTCACCTTAATCACACAAATAAGGCAAGCAGGATTTGACCCAACATATTTTTTTCACGGCACCCAATCCAGATGTTTTGGCACTTACTGCATGTACTGTAGCTGGAGCATATAAAATCCTAAATAAAGGTCATCTGCAATCATACAAGGACAAATGCTGTGGTCCTAATCAAGCAAAACGTCTGGCCCAAGGGAGACATGTAGCATAGGCTAAGACATTTCTTTTCATTATTCTATGTGTTTCTAGATCCTTAATAATTAGGAATTTTACACAGAAGTCCTGATTGAAATTGAAATGTAGCCTTCAGATTTAAAACATTTTTACATTTCCTCAATCTGAAAAAATGTTAATGGAGCCTGTTTAAGAGGATTCTAACAGAACTAGAATTTTTGTAGGCACCTAAAGATGTACATAGGCACCTAGACCCAGATCTATTATGGGATTTAGGCATTGTGATGCTGAGCAGTGAGCATCACAGTGCCTAGCTTTTAGGTATCTAGAAAATCACAGGAACAACAGTGTAATGCACAAGGCTGAGTTAGGCGCCTAGGCTCCTAGTGGGATTTTCAGAACCACCTAGCTGACAAACTCCCATTGAAATAAATGGGAGTTAAGTTGGGATTCACAAGGGGTACTTAGGTGCTACAACACTCTGCACCCCTGAGGAAGGTGCCAAGCTCCTGTGCAATGCAAGGGGAGAATTAGGTGCCTAAGAATAGGATTCGCAAAAGCCCAAAATGCTGATCAGGGAACCGCCCAAACTAGCCACAAGGAAATGCTGAGAAGAGGGATGTGGTCTAAACCCCACCACTCAAAGTTACTTAAGTGCCTAAGTGTGGGCCAGAGGGAGGCCCTTGTCTCCATTGGGGATTCACAGTCTTAGACCCTTTCCTGGAGTTAGGCATCTAAGCCAGGTCAGCCCTTTCTCAAGAAAAGAGGAGGAGGAGGAGCTGTTGTCCTCTTGCACAAAGCCCAGTGGTTAGAGCAGTCACCCAGGACATGGGAAACCCAGGTTCAATTCCCCTTCTGCCTGATATGGAGCAGGGACTTGGATTTGGGTGTCCCACCTTTCAGGAGCATTCCCTAACCAATATGGGGTAGGTCTCTCTCTCTCTCCTGTTGAAGCTGTTCCAATGTGTATAAATAATTAAATATTCATTGGAGCAGGGGGCACTGGAACCTGAATCTCTCTCTCACATCCCACATGAATGCCCTAACCAGTAGGCTAGAAGTTAAAAAGGGGCGGGGCGGAGGGGGGGGCAGGGAAGAAGAGAAGCACAACCACCACCGCTGGCTGTTTCATGTGGATTTAGGCATGCCTGGAGCATACCTACTGTATCGGACCCAAAAGGCAATTTGTGAATCCTGCTGGGGTTTAGGCATGAATGAGGTGCCTAGACATTTGGTGCCGTCAGGACTGAGACAGCTGTTAGCCTGTCCAGCTGCCAAAATGTAGGTGCCTCGGGAACTCTAATGGTGGAAACTTGGGTGTCTAGAGATTTTAGGCACCTGCAGGGTTAGGCAGTCCACTGAGCAGGGATTTTGGGAATGCTGGTGATGCCTAAATGTTGGATTTAGGAGCCAAAAGAGACAGTTTGATATCTATGTCTCCCTATGTGCCTATTTGCATCTGTACGTGCCTAAATCAACCTTTACAAACCTTTGCAAATCAGGCCTTATGGTGCTTATTTAATTAAAATTTACCATTTTGCCACTTCATGGAAGGATAGATTTTTTTCTTCAAAGTGTAGTGTTGGATGATCAATCTCAAAATCAGCATATTGAGGGGAAAATGTATTGGAATTTTGCTACTGAGATAAGGCATATGGTGGAAATTTTTCACCTCTGTAAATTATCATACAGTTATGGAGTTATGATAGTTTACAACAGCGGAGGATCTACCACATGAGTTTTAAAACTTGTTGAACATAAACACTTAATTATCAAAATGATTTCATCTTAATTGGAAGTCAAATGGATGGAAAAATTAAGTAATTCCAGTCAAATATATATTTTAAACCAGTATATTGTGCATTCTCTGATGTAGATTTTAGTTTTCTTCTTTTCTCTTCTCTTCTTTATTCTTATTATGCTGAAAACCAGACAATGGTCGCAATGTCAAAGGTAATGTATGAGTATAAAAGGTACCACCCAGTTCTTCAGCTGCCACACTCCTTGGCATGTTAACTTGCCTGCTGTATGAAATGTACAAATGCAACATTCTCATGCTGACCTCTATAGGGCCAGGTGCATTACTGAAATGATCTTTGTTTTAGTTTGTTGGAGACATAATTAGTCCCTCAGCTATAGCCACTACATTAGCTACCACTCCTTGGAAGAAGTGAAGGAATGGTTAAATAATAACTCCTTCTTCTTAAATGTTTGTTAACAAAAAGAGAGAGAGAGAAATTTACCTAATTCAGCCCTGCAGTCCCTATACAGGCAAAACTGTTATTGAAGCCACTGGGAATTTTATCTATGAAATGAGTGTAGAATTGGATCCTTAATGAACAATCAATAGTAAGGAGGCATTTAGTTCTATTTCAGTTACCATCTTACAAGTAAAGAACATTAAAAAATAATCAGGACCCATGTGGCAGTTTCTTCATTTATTCCTCTTTTGTCTCCTTAAAACTAGTTTCACGCTCCTGGATGGCAGGGGGTATGGTTTCAAGCTTACTGTAGTATTCAAATAGGCATGCATGAACTTCATTGCCAATTTCACATTGAAATAACTCTTAATCATGTACACTAGTATTCAGAAATAATTTCTGTTCACCAGAACAATGACAGGAAAAGGTGGCTGAGCTGTGCCATTTATATGCCATTTGGATTTAATTCCAAAGCTCCTTCTTCTGCTTCTGGAAAACATTTCTTGCACAATGCATCAGAAAACTGAATTCTGCAACAGAAAACAGAAAATTGCAATAGTTGTAGCTAAATTTGGGAACTGTTTTTGGTTCATGATTTCATGCATGCTGCAAAAGTGTGTGTACCTGGTAAAATGTCTCCTTACTAAACTGCATGCAGTGCATGAGCAAAATTCTGTAAGCAATTCATCACCCGTGGACTATGAAGTCACTACATTTGCTTCTTGTGTATGTCAGCAGAGTTTTAAATATAGTGCAATGTCTTTTTTCTGTAAAACAAGTTTTGTAAGTGAATTTATTGCTGGTGAAAGATGATGGATTGACATTACAGGAGAGTGAAGTCCTCAATTAATCTACAGAACAGGTACAGCACAAGCAGTGACAGTGCAACACTGCCCCACCAACGTGCCTCACATCTGATCTAGAGGGATTTCTTTTGGGGCAAAGGGAGGGATATTTCGTTCTCCATGTTTATTCAATCCCTGGCCTCTCTGCTGAAACTGTCAACAAGGGGCCAATTAGTGTCAGTTATAGTGGTATTTTTGTTTTTTTTTCTTTTGTTTTTTCCTCTCCCTGGTACAGACATCTGTCTACTAGGAAATGAATACAGAGCAGCTCACAGTTGGGAGTAATTTTCAGTCACTGCAAACCAGACATTTGGGATTAACCCACTAATGTCCTTTAATGAAGTAACATTATTAACTCATTGTCAATAATATATTTTAAATCTTGGAATAACTTTTTTGAAGCCAAAGGATAAAAAGCAAGGTTTTAGTCTAGTGTGCTGCAATACTAATACTATAGAAAGGGAATCACTAAATCTCTAGTGAATGACTATCAAATAGCTAGTCAAACAAATAAAGTCATTTCTCAGAGAGGGGTAATTAATTTGATCTCTAAATTTCCTTACAGTTCTCCAGTCCCATTCTCCTCTTTAAAAAGATTACTCTGTACCAAGCACATTTTTTGTCTCCCAGACCAATTTTATAAGATGAGTGTAAAGTAATGATCAGCTATATAGATTCAAATGCCTCTGTGTAGTATTGGAAAGAGCTATCTTTAATGGATATCCATTTCATGAAGCATTTGAGTTGTAGTTGTTTTTGAACAACTATCATTAATCTTATTAGAATAACACAAGACTCTGAAATGTATATGGAATATACAGTGGAGTGAATAGGAAGTCCTATTTCTCCCAATAATTTGTTGAGAAGGACAATTGTAATAATACTTCTTGAAAATTAGAGCACCGGTATAAGAGGTTTTTCAGGAACATTCCATAATATTCACATGAGTCAAATACTAAGCCCCTTATTCAGCTGAAGTCAATAGGAGCTTTGTCTAAGTAATGTCTGAGTAAAAATGCAATAAAGATCTCGGGTTTTGGTCCATTATTGGGTACTTAAAAAAACAAAATGTAGACCAGATATTAATGAATACTTCAATTCAAAGAACAGTTCTAAAATTCTTTTAGTAGTTTTACATATGGTTTATTGGATCAAATCCATCCCAGGTATATTTCTATTTGCTCTAGTAGACTTGTATCATGGATGAATTTAACTCACAGTATATATTTAAAAATATTCCTTAGAACCAGTTATGAATCTAATTTTATTTAGAATCTGTATACACTGGACCATTGCCATCTGAGACTGGAGCACTACCAAAGCGGATCAGATTATAACATCGGCTAAATGACCATAAGACAAATTACATAAGTAAAGCACAGTCTGTCGAGAATGCAGTAATAGTAAATTGGTCCTCTATGGAGTAGACTTCAGTAAACAACATGAGAATGAGATTACTGATTGAAAACTGTTTGGTACCATTTTCTCTCTATTGTAGTCCTGGTCACATGAATGAAAAAAAGAGATTTAGACTCTATATGCAAATAGACACAGCAGGCATTAAGTACCAGGGTATCACAATAAATGTATCATGCTAAGGGACCTAGATGTCATAGCTGATTAATTAAACCAAGGGAATGAAGAGAGACACAGGTTATAAAATATCTTAATGAGGTAGATAAATACTTGTTTTTAGTAAAATCACTTCAACTTTTTGCATTTAAAATTACCACCGTTTCTCCATCTCCACTGTAATTATTTTGCAGATGGATGTCAAATAATTTTAAACCGTATCTGCACTCAGCTAATTGACTGTTGTCTAAAATACCTGAAATGATTTAATCAGCAGGATTTGGAGAAAGGGCAAATATTCAAATAATATTACTCAATTTACCAAAATATTCTTAGCTTTTATAATTTATGATTTTAGAGACATAAGCAACACAGGTGTGTTTAACCAGTAATAGCAAAATAACCTTGTGGCTTGGCTGTTCAGTGAGTCACAAGGCTGAAGACTAAAGCTCTTGAGCACCCAGGCAGAACAGTCATTCCTGTACAAAATCAGTTCCTGTGCCCTTCCTTCACTTTTATATGTAAAATAAGAACATTATATTTCCAACCTATATTGTGACTGGTTCAGAATTTTTAGGGATATATGTACACCGCATCAATTAACATGGTTTATCCGTTGACTTCATGTATAGTACTGTAGGCTGTGGACAAAGGGAATTGTGTATGCACATCCAAGAGCAAATATGTCCCTTATTGGCCAGTAAAAGTCCTCTTTTTATACAGACTTTTTTATTATAAACAAATATTAGATTAACTATTTTAGGTACATATTTCTGTGGTTCATGGACAACATCTTTAGTTCTCTCCATTTGTCAAATACTAAGTATGTTTTCCAATTTTTAGGGCCTTTCAATCATATCAAGTCAAGTCTATTGGGATCCACATCAGATTCGAACCTCAACAAATATAGCACCATCAACAAAATTCCTCAGCTCACTCTGAACTTTTCAGATATCAAAAATGACAAAAAGTCTTCATCGCCTCCTTCTTCAGAGAAAACAATTATTGCACCCAAGGTGAAAGATCGAACGCACAATGTAACAGAGAAGGTTACCCAGGTAGGATCTGAATTACAATCCAATACTTTTTGTTCTCTGAATTCCCAGTCTATGTTTTAATTGTGGTTTTTCACATTGTTTATTCTGAAACCTTGTTGATCGTGAATGATTTGGATGTTTCCAAAACATTTTAAATTATTGGGGTTTGTGCTTTCTAGTTCAATTATTATCCATGCCAGGTGTAAAAGGTGTGGTTTTGTTGATATTGATAAGCTTCTCCTAAAATGCCCTATTATACTCCAAAGTGATGTAAATAGTTAAAAACTTTTACTATTCAGTTATGATGGGATGTAGTCTGTTATTTATAGTGTTTGGGCATTTACTTTATTGCAGCCCAGTGTCCAAGTGACTCTACATCAGTGATTCATAACAGTGCCTGCTCAATCAATATGTGACTTATTTTGTGTATCTTCTCATTCTGTATTCCTTTTCCTCAACAAACTTTCTGAACTGCTGGCCAGTGCAAAGTACAGTGTAGTGGTAAATGATATGTGGTTATGCTACTACTATTGGTAGAATAATGATGCCCACTAATTTATGTTCCAGTTCCTTATCTTTTCATATTACCTTTCTCTGTGGGTCACTTTTTCACACACACATACAAAAACAGCTGTCAAAATCAGATATGAAGGCCCTTGGACTTCATTTTTACAATTTGGACCAAAGCAAACATTGCCTCCATTGTCCACTGCTTTTCAAAACATGGTTTCCATCTGCTTACATACAAATAAATGCTGGCACTTTCTGTTTGTTAGCATCTGTGTATGCCTGTGATAACTTCTGCCAGCAGTGGGGTTGTGATGTGTAATTGAAGCCAAGTTGAGCACTCTGAAAATTTGGCCCATTTTGAAGCACATTTGTTTTAATCTGCTGAAATATGTACACAAAGCAAATCTGTCTGGTGTAGGATGAACCATTCCCTAGCAGCAATGTGTACAGTAGACTGAAAGTCTAGACAACTGTAGCATAAACATTAATGGCTTTTATACCATAGCCTTTTGTATGTGGAGGGGTGGAGCATAATCTCAGGAGTGGGACTGGAGAGATTTTGCCTGGAGTGGACACAATCTCACCAGAACAGGTCCTTTGGTGTACATGCGCTTTCTGTGCAGAGTGGGGATTGGCCCATGATCTGGGGGAAGGAGTACGAGATCAGGAACAAGCAGTCCCTGTGTTCCCTACAATCAGGGAGTATAGGAACTGTTACTGTGAGAGTTTTTGTCCCTCCACTCTTGTGCCTGAGCACAGGAGCTGGTCACAATTTGTCCCTAGCAAACTGATCTGCACACTGATAGTGTGGGTGGGTCTGGGTGTGTATGAATAAAATATACAGTAAAGTAAAGGGGCGGGGAAAGAGAGAGAGAGAGAGAGAATATATACACACAATTCACACTTTGTGTATTTAGGAAAGTATAGTGCAAAAACAGACTCTCATTAAGTATTGTCTGTTCTGTTCTGTTCTGACGTATAAGATTGTGCTGTTGTGGAGTTATCTGAACTTAATAATTTATTGAACACAGGAAGACACTGAAGAGTCCAAAAACAGAGACTACAGAGGCTGGAAAGGTCTTCATCCATTATTCAATATGCTCTATATCCAGTTTGTCACTATAGGATGTGTTGCTCTTTTGCCAGACTGATGAACAGAGTAGAATATAGATAAATGGAATAAGTTTTCATTTTTTAAGCCCTCAGAAGCAGCTAATGGGAACTCCAGTGAATTTTCATTGCACACTTAGGAAATCAGCCTACTTTTAGCTGGACAGTGCTAGTTAATGGCCACAAGAACGTCAGCTGTTATACTGGTTACTGGCTGGATTGAAGGATAGAGCCCCAGGAGTTAAGAAACCAGTGACAGATGAAACTTTAGAGGCCCAAAAGGTCAATATGGATCAGCATGCAAAAGTTTGGGTGTTTATTTAAAGCTTATCAGAGCTGCTTCAATCTGTAAATATCACAAGACTTTGCTTTCTTGTGAGTTTTTCTGTGCTTGCTGCCATCAGATGGACAGGAAAACTGCTAGAACAGCCTTTCTTTTAGCATTTCAGTGACTCATAATTCCAGTCCCAGCTAAAACAGCAAGTGCAGTGGTGTGAGAACACACAAAAATTGAGTTGTGTTCAATTTTAGCTTAGGATAGAAGTCCTGATTCATTCTTGTTTTATACCCTATCCACTTCAATTATCCAGAGTTCCAATCATTAAAAAGAATCATTTTTCTTGGCCTCCTTTTTATATTCTAGGCCCAGTGAGTTGCACTGATTTTTAGAGAAGTATTATCAAAAATGTATGTGGGGTCTTACCATAATAGGAGACAGACAGCTACAGCTGGCATGCACGACTTTGAAAATATATCACCAGAATACTTTTGAATTTTGTAGGGTATAATAAATTATTGTATTTGTTTGGAGGAACAATCAACCTTTTCCATGAAAAGACTGGCAGTCATATCTCCAGTGACCCAATGAGGTTATTCTCCTGTATACAGGGTTCCAGTCATAAGGAACATGAGTGGAGTATAAAACCAAGAAAAATTTGAAGTCTCATGAAACATAATGATCCGTTAGATTTCAAGCTTTAATGTTTATAGTCTACCAAAAGAGATCAGGTTCAGCCTGTGCTAGTTCAAAGGTACAAGTTGCATTGATCTGTGCCAATGAGAGTTGCTGCACCCAAGGAGATTCTGCCGCAGTGGACAGAGATGCTGTTACACCACCATTCTCGGGGGAGTGGACAGTTCCATCAGAGAATGGCAGTTTAAATTCTCTCAGAGGATCCTTAGGAGGGCCACTAGTGGAGTCTGAGGTGGGGATGGCTTGTGAATCCATATCCCTGGGCTGCCACAGTCATGTCATCTTTGAAGTCAGCACAGCCCCCTTTTATGTCTGTAATGTATCTCTCAGTGCCTTTGGAGCTCTATGCTATCAGAGATAGTCCTGTCTCATACAGAATCTCTACCCGTTCTGCACAGGCACAAAATGGTCCTCTTAATTCTAACCTAGCCTGACATTTCATACAGCAGTGGCCCTTAAAATTTGCCATTTGTCTTAGAAAGTTAAGTAAGATTTTTTAGTTTGATAACCCTCATGTTTGCAGTTTTCAAGGTATTTTCTGTAGTAAACACTGATAAGGACAAGTGAAATCTGCAGATACAGTACTTAAACCTCCCTGCTTATATACTGTGTCCTAGGTAAAACCAGGAGGATTTTAAAGAGCTATCATGCCACTATAACATATTACACAATATATGGCATAACTATCCATGAAGAAAAGTTTTC
Source organism: Macrochelys suwanniensis (assembly GCA_033296515.1). Classification (NCBI taxonomy): domain Eukaryota; kingdom Metazoa; phylum Chordata; order Testudines; family Chelydridae; genus Macrochelys; species Macrochelys suwanniensis. Next base: position 32,784,785 of record CM065784.1, on the reverse strand, counting down.
TTCAAATTCTACTGCACATTTGCCCTGACATCATGCCATTCAATGTTATTTGAAGGCTTTCCAGTTTATCTGTATTCCAATCAAATTTCCAGTTAATCAGTAAGTATTAACACAATGTATAGGTCACACATCATTTCGTCACAAAACCACTCAGTCCAAGTGAAAACATGACCAGACACTTCAGATCAGTCTACAGTAGAGGTAACGGCTGGTTTTAGCTTCAAAGAAAATTCTTTTCCTTCCTTTTAATATGTATTAAAAGTAACCACTTCATTGTGAGAAATCCATTGCACCTGCTGTGAGATCAATGAAATAGGGCATACCTCATATATTCAGCAGTCATGTTTGACCTGAATATACTTGGTACGTTCAACAGCAGTCAAAGAGGCAACATGAAATAGAAATCAGTTGTGACTTTATCCCAGTTAATCAATCTCAAGAACCTTTTAGAGATAATCCTAAGTAAGCCTCCTTCCCTCTGGTCCTCATGCAGTGCCTGGCCAGAGCTGCAGTCCTTGCTTCCTTGTGACTACAAGGAATGCTCTCTGTGTGCCAGGAAAGCTGGCTAGCTGGAAGGGTTCTCCCAGCACATTCGCTTAAGGGATGCAGCAATGTCCATGCGCCTGATGCCTACTGATGGAGTGTCAGTGGCATTGAGCTCCCTACATGCACAATGTGTCATGGAGTTCCTGTTGAGACTCTGTAGCTCTGCACTTACACCACTGCCTAATAGGCAAGATTAATGTCTAAGGGCCAGATTTTCAAAGGCATTTAGGTATCTAAGATGTAGATAGGTGCCTGGTGGGATTTTCAAATGCACCTAGACCTGCATCTTTAGGCACCCAAATACCTTTGAAAATCTGACCCTACGTGATTTAGGGAAATTATTTAAGGCCTGGCCCAATGGCCACTGAAGGCAATGGGAGTCTTTCTATTGATTTCAATAATAACAGCTACTATTATTATGTGTATTGCCCCAGTGCCTAGAGACCAGCCAGGCTAAGTCCACAATGTGCTAGATGTTGTACAAATGTATAGAAAATGACAGTCCCTAGCCCCAAACTGCTTACAGTCTCCATGGACATATGGTCAGGCCCTAAATACTTGGCCAATGACAGATTGCTGAAGATGAGAAGAACTGTTTATGAGTCTGCATGGAAGAATTAATGGCATAAGGAGGATTTCATGTAATATAGCCTTCCACTTTCCATAGATTTGATTTCTTCTTACTGTCTCTTTATACTGCTGCCCTGCCAGACAGTTTCCATACTCCTCTGCCCCTTGACAGAAATATAAAATAACATATTGTCCGTCCTACTGGAGAAATAGAGATACAGGTTGTATTAGTCCTATCTTAAAATCAGTTAGTGCTTAAAATGTAATTGGATTCTTATCTTTCCCATAGTTCCTCTTAGATAGTTAACTTGTGCCTTCAACCATTGCACTTTCTTCATTGGTCAGTCGTGAAAGATTTAATCTCTTCTGGGTCCATTTTCATATATTTTCAGTTATTCAAATTAGTTTTACAGAGAAATCTTTTTACATCAAATATGGCAAAAAGTCAAGTTTCATTAAAAAGCCTAGGTTTTATAAGTTATGCAAGCATAAGTCAAGCTCGACTGTCTTTTTCTAAACTCTGATGGGCCAAATTAGTGCCAAAATGCACAATTCCTATCTGCTAATGATTCTATGTCAAGTGCAGATTTTTTTTAAAATCTACTTTTTTTCCCCAAACAATTTAGATATTATGAAAGCTCCAACAGAAATGTCTCAGATCAGCTTGACCTGCTGAGAACATTAATTCTCACTAAATTTAAAATTAAATTTGAAATGCTCCATGAAAAATGCTTCATGGAACATTTCCAATTTAATTTGACATAATCTTATGTCTCTATTAACTTTGTGTCTTTCTAAAATTCTCTAATACAGAACCACATTGGAAATATACCATTTACTGTAATGAGAGAAAAATCTAGTAGCAGAAAGATATTCCTTCCTGCCTTATTACCTTCACTTCCCAGCCTTTTCCTTTATTCCTAATGCCTAAACTACATAAGTAGGCACAGGGCCAAATCCTCATCTGGTGTAAACAGATGTAGTTCCATAGAAGTCAATAATAATATGCCTATTTACACCAGCGGAGAACCCTGCCAATAAACTAGATCTGTCTGCCTTTTGCAGGCAAATTCAGTTTATCCAGGAATAAGTTAAATACTTTTGAAAATCTGGCCTGAGGCCTCCTCCCATTTGTACTCTAGGAAGTTCACCATGTTTCTAGCTTTCTAACACAGCAAAGAAGTTTCTATAGCAGGTTTGAAAACCCAAGGCAGAGATTAACCAACAGGATATGAGAGTAATGATACAGGGGATAATGATAAGTCAGTGTCATGGTCAGGCTGAAGCAGTACTCCAATATTTTGTTCTGGATGCAGTGCATCAAACTATTCCTCTCCTTCATTCCACACACACAACATACCCTGACCATTCAATTTCTTTCTTCCATCCCCCAGAGCCACATCTGTCTTTCCTTGTTTTTCTATTCCTCATCTTTATTGAAAAAAAGCCACTTCCTACTGCTGTGGTCTGGCATCTCCACCAGGATGGCAGCTGTCTCTATAACCCAATGCCATAGAGGGTTGTCAGCTCATGCACTGCACTGAGTTGTCAGAAAGCATGAGAGTCTCATTCTGTGGAGTTTGGGATCTCTGTGATGCATCACTAATAGTGACCTAGTAACGGCAGAATGAGAAAGTATCTAGGGGAGGGAAGGAAAATATTTGCATCACTTCTATCACATTCTAAAGCTGGATAGGACATTCAAGGAATGAAAAAGAGAAGGGGGATGGTACAAAGATGGTGGACAGAAAGGGAGGAAATTAATGGAAGTGATGATAGGAAATATTTATCATTTTTAAAGGCCAGAGGGGAAGTAAAGGATAAAAGAAGGTTAGCAAGCTAATAAGAGCAACTAGAGGTTTGGCTGAGGAAAAGGGAGAGGAGGAAGAATCCCTGAAGAATAGCAGTGATTACAACAGAAAAGAAATACTAATTTAAGTGAAAAGCAGAATTGGGGAGAGGAGGAAAATAAGTACAAATAATATCTTACAACTGATAAAATATGGAACACAGAATGTAATTCTTGCCCTGAAGTGTTTACAGACAGTCTGAAGATATGAACAAGGATAAGACAGTGAACAAGCATTGAGTGGTGAATGATCACTGTAGTTATACTATTTCATAGAACAGGTGCACTTTGGAATTTGTTGAAGGAGGAAAGCTTAGGATCTAGAGGTACTAGCATGTTCCTAGTGCCATCATATGGGGAGTGGCAAAAAAGACAAAAGGAGGTTTCAGGAGAGAATCTTGGAAGGACAATAGATGTTGAAGGAAGAGATAATGGCAGAGATGTCAACAGTGGTTGAGTAGCAAAGGGTTTTTTTTTAAAGTGAGCATGTGAACCTTGACGTGTACATGGAAGAAAATGGGACATCAGTGCAGATATTCTGGAAAAGGCTTTCAGTTACAAGAGTTTCCTTCTCAGTCTCCTACTGAGGGGGAACATGGGTCTTGCATTCACTGTGGAAAAGTCAGGGAGAGTAGAGGTCCTTAAATCCACAGTACAGCCCCCTAAATCCAAGTAGCTTCTACAGTTTCGATTGCCTTCACTACTCCCCTGGCTCCTTGTGGCTTCCAGTAACATAGTTCCTGAGGAAGCTGTGCTGCCAGGAAATCACCCAGACCACAGCTTGTCCTAGAACTTTGCTCCCAAACCATGGGTCCTACAAACCAGAGAGAGAACCCATACAAGTAACTGTAGACTTGGGGACAGACTGTAGCATCATAGACTCATAGAAATGTAGGGCTGGAAGAGACTTTGAGAAGTCATCAAGTCCAGACCCCTCTGCATAGGTCGGACCAAGTAAATCTAGACCAGCCAAGAAAGGTGTCTGTACAACCTCTTCTTAAAAACCTCCAATGATGGGGATTCCATAACTTTCCTTGGAAGCCTATTCCAGAATGTAACTACCTTGTAGTTAGAAAGTTTTTCCCATTAACTAACCTAAATCTCCCTTGCTACAGATTAAGCCCATTACTTCTTGTCCTTTAGTAGACATGGAGAACAATCGATAACAATCCTCTTTATAGCGGCCCTTAACATATTTGAAGACATATTATCAGGTCCACCATCAGTCTTCTTGTCTCAAGACTAACCATGCCCAATTTTTTCAACCTTTCCTCATCAGTCAGGTTTTCTAAACCATATATAATTTTTGTTGCTCTCTTTTGGACTCTGTACAATTTGTCCACCTCTTTCCTAAAATGTGGCACCCAGAATTGGACACATTACTCGAGCTGAGGCCTCATCAGTGCTGAGTTGAGACAGTTACCTCCCGTGTTTTATATGACACCCCTGTTAATACACTTTGGAATGATTGTAGCCTTTTTTGCAACTGCATCACATTGTTGGCTCATATTCAACTTGTAATCCACTGTAACTACCATATCCGAGCCTACCGTGTACCCCGTTATTCCCCATTTTGTAGTTTTGCATTTGATGTTTCTTTTCTAAGTGTAGTATTTTACGTTTTTCTTTATTGAATTCCATCTTGTTGATTATAGATCAATTCTCTAATTTGTCAAGCGTGTTTTGAATTCTAATCCTGTACTCCAAAGTGTTTGCAAACCTCCCAGCTTGGTGTCATCTGCAAATTTATAAGCATATTCTACACTCCATTATCCAAGTCATTAATGAAAATATTGACTAGTACTGGACCTAGGACTGACCCCTGCAGGACCCCACTTTTGAAGTTTGAAGTTTGAAGTCCAAGTTTGAAGAACCAATTACTTTTTGAGTATCATCTTTCAACCAGTTGTGCGCCCACCTTATAGTGATTTAATCTAGACCACATTTCCCTAGTTCGCTTATGATCCAAATCAATAGATGGGAGCCTAAATAGCTTTGAGGATCTCAGCCTTGGTGACATACTCTACTCTGACCTGATAGTTTTTAGGGTAGCAAGAGCACGCCACATACAACTGTTGTCCCACCATTCATGGTTCTACCTCTCAATATGTGGGCCTGGCCCCTTCTGGAGTTTCCACAAAGGGGCTTCTGCATAGTCTAAAGGAATGGTGGAGATTTATGCTGTAGAGACAGCACTCCCTCTTTAATAAATATCTCCAACTCGGATTCCTAGGTTTCATCTCCCTTCCAGTGAACAGTGAGCATGGGGGAGATGGGACTTGCAATTAAGAGGGGGACAAGGGAATTGCTTGGAGAAAAATAAAAAAAGGGAGATCTTGTTAATGAATTAAAACATTAAAAAGTATGAGGAAAATCCAAGGCTGTTAAAAACACTCAAGGGAAAAAAACACATTACATTAAAGATGCAAAAAGAAGGAAAAAAGAGAAAGAGAACTTAAATCAATGAAGACATAATAGTAGAATGTTCTTTTTATTATATACAAACAGTGTTGTTATAACATGTGTGCTGGAGGCTTTCTGTAGATGATACACTGGAGAGTATGTCTTGAGCAGAGAAAACCAGACACTGTATGAGTGAATCAGTTCATTTCCTTACTGGTAATGCTGCTTCTCCATTCATTTTTACTCTTTCGTATCCTAAAATGGAAAGGTGAAAGGAGATCTCAACCTCCTCAGATTACCATTAGGTCACTGCAAAGGGTGTCTTTCCTCAGAGAATCATGGAAAAGACCAATGACGTCACCTAGACTGTTGCCATGCCAGTGCAGAATTGTTCCTTATTATGTATTTTCCAATGTTTCTTGAATTTTAAAGGAAGGCAGTAAGGGCTAGATTCCATCATTCTTCCTCAGATTGAGTAGCATCTTACTAGCCCCGTCAGAATAAATGGAGCTATTCAGAGTGGGGCAGGTTGTGACACACTAATTCCCATTGTGAAGCACCTCCCTTCATGCGACATTTCATTGAACTTAACAGGAGTATCTACTGAATAATGAACTGCCGAAGATGAGTAAGGGTATCATAATCTGGGTCAGAGTGGGATGTTGTTCAACATGAGAAAGGGTGCCAGAATCTAGCCCTAAATGAGCAGATACCGGGAATCTCATTGAACTCCCACATTGTGATCTTTTCTGGCATGTTCATCTGCCAAGGAAAGACTCCATGCATAAGGCACATTGGGAGCTATATATGTTCTGACCATATTTTCCTCTGGATGCCCCTCTCTGTGTAACAATCTGAATCTTCTTGGGACAAATAGACATCTCAGCAATTTTGTCAGATTGCTCTTCCTAAAAAATCGGAGCTGCCGTGTTCCATTGTAGACATCTATCACTCGAATTAGAGTTTTGGTAATACTCTGCCTCACAGCAGTTTCTTATCTTCTGAATTATAATTTCCAGAGGTGCTAAAGGAGACTATCTTCTTTAGGACAGACTCAACTTTTCTTTTTTTTATTGTTCCTGATGAGCTGTTCAGGAGAACAGTCCCATTTCTACACAATTTTTGCACTGACAGGTTCAGATGGGGTCTTGACACTGATTACCAGAACGAGACAAGTCTTCCCATAGGCACAAAAAGATGATTTTATTAAAGAAAGCAGCAATGAAAAAGTCTGACATCTGTCCTTTAACGTTTTTAATGAATACAAAAAAGGGCTTCCAGTCCTAAAATTACAGCCTGTGGAGGCACAACAGTAAGCAACTTAATCTTTTCCCTGTCTTGTTTTATTGTAAACTCCTTATAGGCATCCAGTTCACAATAACGTCTGACTCTGAAGCCAAAAGCAAGCTGTTAATTCTACTGTGAACAGAGTCAGAGCTATATGGAGACTATAGTAGCCTCTATCAATCTATCATACATTCAAAAAAAAAAGTGTGGGGGAGAGGTCATTTCTGAATATCCACAGCCTAGGCTTGGTAACAAACCAAATTAACCAAACAATGAACATACAAGCCGACACCCCTTTAGTCATGTTTCTTTTTTCGTAAATAGAGCCTCTGGCACCAAATCAGCAAAATTCAGAGATTGCCAATCTCGCTCAAATCAACGGAACTACCCACGTGCTCAAAGTAAGGCGTGGGCTTAAGTACCTTGCTGAATTGGGGCCTGTAGGAATTTGAAGTGTATGATGTTTCATCACAATAGTCATCTTGCAATAAGGCAAAAATCTTCTGTGTTTATAACTTTTAAATGACACTTTTCAAACAACTTCACCATTACCCTTCAGTGAAGGAGATGAGGAAATATGTATTCTGTTTTCCTGGACAATTGGACACTTGTGTCTGATTTCCAGAAACACTGAACTCCCACAGTTTGAAAAGCAAGCTCTCAAAGTTCAGAGGTTCCCTGACATGCACTGGTAGATCCTGTAGATTCTTCACTACATGCTTTTATAATCTTGGCCAGACTCTGTTCTGTCAGTCCCAGACGATCAAGAACTAAGTAACAATAGCCCCCAAGGCCAGTCACAGCTGTTGATATAAAAATAATTATTAGATGATAATGACTTCAAATTAACCTTCAGGTTTGCAGGCTAAAAGAAGACGGTTTAGTAGCATCGAGGTCAGACAGAGGCAACATAAGAACTAAAAATAAACCAAATTATTGAGCTGTATATTTTCAGCACTCTGATTCAGCTGACACATTGCATTGTTTATAACACTATACAATAACTCTCACACACAAACTACATTTCAAGGCTGTTAGTTTGGGAACACATGCTGACAAAAGCTAGGAAATTCTAAATTAAGGGGGAACTACCTTATGATATGTCTTCCAATTACACGTCACACTAATGCTTGTGGTGTGGTATTTACCTGGTTAGTGTATTGAACATGTTGTTTATTCATTTTCCCTTAAACTGTGAATTTTCTTAGTTTCATCAGTTCCTATCCTGATCTTAATATTCAATTAGTATCGCTCATACAGAAAGTTTTGTTTTTATTACATAGTAATTTTTAGTAAGTAACAATGAAATATAATTTCATCTTTTTAACTGTGTAGTTACATAACTGAGTTTCATAATTACTATACATTGTCCTAATTGTATAAATAGTATAAGTGCGTGTAATGTGATCATTTAAAAATATAATTTGTATGATGAGCATGTGGAAAAACAGTTGTGTATAGCAAAGGGAACCCCGCAGTGATGATAAAACCAGTGAAAATAATTGGGCTTGATTTTCCACCACTGTGTACCTTGTGGAATCATTCACACCTGTGCAAAATTGCAACCAAATCTCAATGATGCAGTCACTTTGCACAGGGATAAATGACTGCCCCGGTGGGTACTACTCTAGGTTGTAATACTTTGGCCTCATTTTGATTGGTAGGTTAGTGTGCAGAGGCTGGGTAGTGATGGTGGCCTGTGCTGTACAGAGGGTCAAACTGGATGATCTAGTGGTCCATTCTGGCCTTAAACTCTATGACTACATGAGGTGCAATGTGGTGGAGAATTGAGCACATTGTTTTTAATGGATTTAAGAAAAATGAGGCTTTTTCTCTTCAATTTTTTGGTATAGAATAAGGTCAAAAAATAATGACAACACTTGATTCGACCCTCATAAACCTGGTAATCACATACCCACAGAAATGATGTTTCAAAGCCTCCTCTGAATAGCCTTGTTTCCTGTAGGGCACCTTCCTTCTAGTCCATCCTGTTTGTGATGGATGAATCCTAAAAGGGATCCAAACTGCTACAATATTGTATGATGAGATCACAACATACGGTGGAAATGCAGCAATCAGAGAGCCCAGCTGCTTTAACGCATGGGAACTGAATCTACATGTCCATCCTTAATTTGCCAATGCCTTTCCCCCAGATCCAGCCTTCCCAGCCCCCTGCTGCATTAGTAGGGAGCATCTAGTGTCTTCTGTGAAATGTAATTGTCACCAATCAATCTGTATCTTAAGGGAATGAACAGCCTCCTCATTGTAACTATCCTGAGCTGCATACTCTTTGATCTACTTGAGTGCATAATCAGTGATCTATTCTATGATGTAGATCTTAAATGCAATTTGTGCTATTGATAATACTGTGTCACCTCCCACAGAGAATCACCCATTTCTCAGTTTCAGTATAGAAAGAAACATAGAACGGGTGTCTTTCTACTCACTTCAGTGTGATCTGGATCAAGCCCATGAACTGTACTGCAGTTTGCTCTGAAGAAATTAGATGATTTACAGTGAAAATGTTGGGGATATGAGAACTGATCTTCTCACTTCCAAACAAAACACAGGGCTCCAGATCCACAAAAGATACTTAAGCACTTTAGGCATCTAAGTCCAAAATTTAGGTGACACTGAGATCCTCAAAACCCCTAACCTAACTTTCTAGGCACCTGAAATCCCTTGGTACCTAAATTTTAGCTGTAAAAGTCCCCTAGGCTTCTATGTTTTTGCTGCTAGTGACATGCACAATGCCTCACTCCAGGCATCTCATAGCCTGCCTAAGCCGCAGTGGGATTCTCCAACCAGACAGAGATAGGTGTTCCCACACCTGTCGCACCTGAAAGGCCCAAACTGGGTTCTAAACATGCCTAAAAAGACCCATATGAAATCCAACCAGAGAGGGAGACACTTCCCTTGTACTTTTAGTCTAGTGGTTAGAGCATTCATCCAGGATTCAGGAGATCCAGGGTCAGTTCCCCCCCTCTGTCTGATGGGGGGAAAGGATTTGAACACAGATCTCCGGGCGGCTGCCCCACTCCCAGTGGCAAGCCTGGAGCTGAGAGTGGGAGGGAGGGGCACCAGGCTCCCAGTGAGGAGCAGGGAACATTGGCAGGGCAGCCAGCGGGGAGCTGGGGGCCTGTGGAGCACTCAGACTCCCAGCAGGGAGAAGCAAATGGAGCTGAGAGAAGGACTCTCAGCTCCCCATACAGCACACCACTGACCAAAGGAGGATAGTGTGGACATGAACCACCACAGTAATTATTGTGATAGCTGTAAGTTGATCTAATATAGGTCAACTTAAGTTTTTGGTGTACGCATGCCCTAAGCTATGGGATATTCAGGAGGGTCTCTTAGTCTCTCCTCTTGAAGCAGTTCCATTGTAGATAAAAACTTAAATAGTCATTGGGACAGAGAGAAAATGAGTGTGAAAATGACTCTGGATATGTCTACACAGCAATGTAAGCCCAGGTTTGTAATGTAAGCCCTGGGCTCAAGTCTAACCTCCTTTGTATCCACACACCAATTGTGTTAATCTAGGGCTTGAACCTACAGTCCCAGGACCCTGCAGGGTCCAAGCGCATGTTAAGGTGAGACTTAGGATCTGAGCCCTATTGCTTTCCTGATCCTGTGTACACGTCTCCCCAGCTTGACTCAGGTCCTGGAAGTCTTCCCGATGTATCCCGGAGTTCCTTGGGGGAACTTCCTTTAGATCTCTCTATGCTGACAATCTATGGTACAGTCTATTGCAAATGGAAGCCACACCTATGTTTGCAAAGGGCAGTAGCTCAGATCTGCAGTAACCCATTGTCTGCTGATCCCCAGTCTGCAAGCACATGATCAGAGAGCCTGCAAGGTTTTCAATGGAAACTGACCAAAAGAAGCTTTTTGCAAAGACAGCTGCTTCCTGGTCACAAGAGCAGAGCCAGATTTTGGTGTACGCTGCCTGGGTGCCCCTGCAAATGCAGCCCCTGTGGGGTCAGAGAACAGAGTGGGGACTAAGCAGCTGCCCTTTGGGAGAGGGAGCAGCAGAGCTCCCAGCTCAGCACGGTTGGTGGAGGGATGACCCCCAACACCCAGGGCAGATGTTTGGTCCCCTCTCTGTTCTCTGGGCCACCTTCTCTCCCCCTGGCCATTCCTGGGGCTGCATGTGCAGAGGTGCCCGGGCAGTATGCACTGTGAGGTCAGTGAGGGGGAGCCAGCCCCAAAACTTTCCCACAGCCTCCCAGGGATCCCTTATCCCTGCCTCCTGGGGTGCAGTGGGGGCAGGGAGAAGGGATCCCCAGGGGGTGCTGGAGCACACTGCACCCCAAGCCCTGGGAATGCAGTTCTCTGTGCCACAGCGGGCAGCAACCAGGCTGGGATATGTGTGAGTGTGTTTTTTTCTTCTGAAACCTACGTTTTATGTCAAATTTCAAAACAAAACAGAAAAAAGGAAAAGAAAAACACTTGTATTGAACATCCCCATTTAAAAATTAAGAATTGCAATATTTCATTTTAATAGTTTGATGGCCCTGGAGACTGATGTCCTAATTATCCTCAGAACAGGTGCGCATGGCATTTTCCTGCCACACTGACTCAGCCTAGAGCTGGGGAGCCCAATTCTCAGATTAGCTGGTAGTTTAAAGCTGTGACGAACTAGGACTGTTGTTAAGGTTTCCCTGAGTACTGTGTGGGTGCCTCGGTTTCCCCTATGCAGTGCTTGAGTAGCTAGGTGGTGGGACAAGTGTGCATGAGTGTTACAGAGGGGCCTGGACACAGAGAAGGGCCGACACTCGGTCTCCTAGCAACAGATGGCCCGGCCCCTCCCCTGCAAAGGTGAGAGCTGAAGGTGTTGGAACAAAGGGATCAGGTGACCTCCTGGCCCGGGAAGCAGACAAAGGGGGAGGAGGGGCTGGACAGTTTCAGTTTGGAACTGGCTGGAGAGGAGGGGAGAGAGGCAGACAGGGTCTGGCCTCCCTGCCCCGTTTGGAGCTGTGGGGTGAAATGCAGGGAGCCCCGAGCTGGGGTCTAAGCTCCCTGCCCCCCGGAAGGGCCCGACTGAGGGGTTCTGGATGTACTGACAAGCTCTGGTTGGACTGTTCCTGGCATCTCTAATAAACCTTCTGTTCTACTGGCTGGCTGAGACTCCCAGTGAATCCGGGGAAGAGGGGTGCAGGGCCGGACTCCCCCACACTCCGTGACAACTGGTGGCAGAAGTGGGATGTACTGCACCCCGTGGAAGACGCTTCCTGCAGTAAGTAACTGGGGAGCAGTAGAACGAAGGGGGGCTAACGAGGACCAGGTGTGCTGAAGGCTCACAGAGGAGCGGTTTCGGGGAGCGGAGGAGCTACGCTTAACCCCTGGGAGTGTGTGACCAGCGAGAAGGACTGTGCAATGATGGGGTCCCCCTGGGGGCTGCAGTGAGCAGTCCCAGGGGCGGAGGAGCCTGCGGCTTGGCCCTGAGAGAGAGAAGGATTTTTGCAGTGACAGGGTTCCCCTGGGGGTGCCGTGAGTGGACCCAGGGGCGGAGGAGCTGCGGCTCGACCCTGGCAAAGAGGTGGTGACCTGGAGAAGGGCTGGCACACTTGGGGTTCTTCCTGGAAACCGTGGGGAGCTAAGAGCACACAGGCCTGCGAATCCACAGCAACTTGGGAGCAGTGAAGTGATGGCATATCGCTTTCTCCTTAAAAGAAGCATTGTAACCCTGTGCAAAAAGAGAGGGATACGCATTGGGAAGCTCACGAAAGCCCAGCTAATTGTGCAGCTGGAGGAGGATGACCACTCTAAGGAGCAGATTCCTGACCCCGATGGGGCTACAGCAGGATCTGGGAGCAGCTGGAGCGGTAGCCTGGCATCCCCAAGAGTCTGGTCCCCAACCAGACGGGGGTCTTCACGATCGGGTTCCCCAGCAGGGGATCGGAGATGGATGGGACTGGAGCTGAGTCCAAGAGAGCAAGAGGACTGTGAGAGACAGCGAGAGCCCGAGAAAGGGCTACAGGAGAAGCAGCAGCATAAACTGGCGGTGGTGGAACGGAGAAGCATAGGGGACTGGCCAGGGGTAAGTGGGGATAGATCCCGGGGTGCCAGCTCCGCAGGGAACCTCGATCCTAAATTGCTGCCCCTGTTTAAGGAGGGTGGGGATGTGGAGGCCCACCTCACTGCCTTTGAGCAGGCTGGTGATTGGAACCAGGGAGACCCTGCGGAAAAGCCCCGGGATCTAACCCCCTTGCTGGGTCCCAAGGCCATAAACTCCGTCAGCCAGATGGGTGGGATGGTGGATGGATTTCCACTCCTGGCCCTGGACTCAAGCCCTGCGGATCCCCAGTGGGAGCGGAAGGTGATGGTCAATGGAGAGACATTCTTGGGGTGGCGAGATCCCGGGACAGAGAGAACTGTGGTCAGGCCCCGGGTGGTGCACCCCCACCAGATGCTGAGGGGCTGTGTGACCTGGGTGAGGGTCCCAGGGACGGACCCATTCGCCCTGCCTATGGCCCAGATCCCTGTGCAGACCCAGGAGGGGTCGGGCTGGCTGGTTGTTGGGCTTCTCCAGGATATCAGCGGTGAGGTGCTGTTGGGGGGTGACTGTGTATCTTTGGGACAGGATCCAGGCCCTGGCCCTGTAACGGCCGAGGATTTGAATTTGAACTCAGGGAACCAATTGGCTAAGAGGGAAATGGTCAGTGAAAATGCAAATGACCTGGCTGGCAGGGGGGGGAAAAGCCAGGCCCCGGTTACCTGCCTGCCTGTAACCAGACCCCTAGGGCGGGGTGGGACAGAGAGATGCTCCCCAACCCCCTGCACACCGGAGAGGCTGGCTCTGATGCGGAGAGCAAAGCAGCGAGCTCGCTGCCTGGCCCCACAGGGACAGCCAGGGCAGCGCTGAGCACGGGGGGAGCGGAGACCCCAGCTGAGTGGGGGGACACACAGGCAGGGCAGGACGGCTGCCAACCAGGCTGGCCTGCTCCAGAGGTGCGGCCGGGAAGTGATTCCACGGCAGGGAGGGAGCCACCAGGGACAGGGCTCAGTGGGGCGGTGACCCCAGGCCCGGCCAGTGAGCTGCAGAGGGATCCCGCCTTGGAGAAGCTAAGGGAACTTGCTGGCCACAGCGCTGCAAACCCCCTTGGGGAAGACTGCAGAGACAGATCCCTGTGGGAGAAGGAATCCCTGTGCCGGGAATGGGCTCCCCAAGGGGAAGTAGAACTGTGGGGAATCATGAGGCAGCCGGTGGGGCCCCAGAAGTATCATCACCGGCTATTGTACCTGGCCCGGGGTAAGGGAGAAGATCCCTGGAGGTCCCTGCCCATCGGAGAGGAACCTTTCCAGAAGGTGGCTATGAATAGGGTGGGCCCCCTCAGCAGGGTAACCTGGTCAGGGAAGAAATGCATCCTGGTGGTGATGGATTTCGCCACCCGCTACCCAGAGGTGGTGGCTCTGTCCTCCACCGGGGCAGACGCGCTGCTGACCATCTTCAGCAGAATGGGGGTCCCCAGCGAGGTCTTTACAGACCAGGGATCCGAGACCATCTCAGCCTGGCTCCGGGGCGTGTGGGAGAAAGGTGGGGTCTGGCCCACCTGGGCCTCTGCGTATCACCCTCAGTCCAAGGGGCTGGTGGAGAGAGTTCAAGGGACCGTGAGTCTGATGCTGAGGACTTGTATAAATCAGCATCCACAGGACTGGGACAAGTACCTGCCCCACCGATGGCACAGGGAAGTGCCCCAGGAATCACCAGGGGGCTTCCCTTTCAAGCTGTGGTATGGGAGGAGAGTAAGGGGACCCCTAGAACTGGTAAGGGACGATTGGGAGGAGAAGGGGGAAGACCCCCTGATGGATCTCTCCCCTGAGATGGGAGCCCATCCTCCCATCAGGTGTCCCCCATTCAGAGTAACTGGGAAAAGAGCCCAGAACCTGGAGAGAGAGGCCAAGGACAGGCTGGCTTTAGAGGTGAACCAGTCATTCAACAGCCCAGGGCTGGCCAAGGTGGAGGCGATCGGAGATTGGCCTGTTCCCCAGACCAAGGAACAGGTCCAGGCCTTTAGCGGGATGGCGGGGTACTACCAGAGGTTTGTACCCCCCTTTAGCTCCCTAGCTGCCCCCATCACAGAGCTAGGTAAGAAGGAGAAGCCAGACGAGACAGTCTGGACCGAGCAGGGCCAGAGGGCTCTCTGTGCGCTGAAGGAGGCTCTAATCCAGGGGCCGATAAATCGAGTAAACCCAGACCGGGCCAAGCCCTGTACAGTGTTCACCGAAGCCTCAGACACAGGGCTGGGCGTGGTGCTGATGCAGGCCTATGCGAAGCGGGGGAGACACCCCATCGGGTATCTGAGCAAGGAGCTGCTGCCCTGGAGGCAGAACGGTCAGGCCATAGAGAGGGAATGCCTGGCCATGGTGCAGGCCCTTAAGAAGCAGCAGCCGGATCTATTTGGGTGGCGCTTTACGGTGTATAGTCACCACCTCGCCCCGATGTGGCTGCATCCAGGAAAAGGGGCCGATGCCGAGCGGCTGGTGACACAGACACGTGGTCAGAGAGGGGACCAGATCAAGAGGGAGGCTCTTAACCAAGAGAGCCCGAATTACAGCCCTCCAGACTGGAGCACTGGGAAAAGACCTGATCTCAGCTTGAACCCCAGGGGTTTTGGGATGGAAAAAGGGCACGGGCCGCATAAACCTTCCCACATGCGGCCTGCGGGTGCCATCAAGCCCACCCGACCTAAGGGAGCACGTGGAACTGGAACGGCCTGGTGTGACCAGGTTCGAACTTCCCCAGGTCACTGGCTAAAGTGACCCCGCTCAGTTCGGTCTCGAAGGGGGGAGAAATGTGACGAACTAGGACTGTTGTTAAGGTTTCCCTGAGTACTGTGTGGGTGCCTCGGTTTCCCCTATGCAGTGCTTGAGTAGCTAGGTGGTGGGACAAGTGTGCATGAGTGTTACAGAGGGGCCTGGACACAGAGAAGGGCCGACACTCGGTCTCCTAGCAACAGATGGCCCAGCCCCTCCCCTGCAAAGGTGAGAGCTGAAGGTGTTGGAACAAAGGGATCAGGTGACCTCCTGGCCCGGGAAGCAGACAAAGGGGGAGGAGGGGCTGGACAGTTTCAGTTTGGAACTGGCTGGAGAGGAGGGGAGAGAGGCAGACAGGGTCTGGCCTCCCTGCCCCGTTTGGAGCTGTGGGGTGAAATGCAGGGAGCCCCGAGCTGGGGTCTAAGCTCCCTGCCCCCCGGAAGGGCCCGACTGAGGGGTTCTGGATGTACTGACAAGCTCTGGTTGGACTGTTCCTGGCATCTCTAATAAACCTTCTGTTCTACTGGCTGGCTGAGACTCCCAGTGAATCCGGGGAAGAGGGGTGCAGGGCCGGACTCCCCCACACTCCGTGACAAAAGCTTATCCCCCACTTAGGACATATTCCTTTAATCAGCATCTGCTACTGAATAGGCAAAGAAGTGTCTTTTATAGATCTCTTAAGCACCTCTCTCCTCTCCTCATTCATTGTATAGGGAGCCTGGGCACCTAACTCAGGCTTAGTGGATTTCAGTGATTCCATGTGGCTAAATCCCTTTATGAATCCAGGCCAGTATCACTAGTACTGTGCAAATACTACAACTTTGCTGTGCTATAATGCGGGCATATATTTACTCTGTTCGAAGAACCACCATCTCCAGATAAAGGGATACTGACTTGTTTAGCTGATCTATCAGGTTAGCACCACTTATTGCAAGGAATGAGAGTTTTCACTGTTTAGTACTAGCAAAGACATGAACTGGAAAGTCAGTGGGCAAAAGTTTAATTGTTTACTGAAAGGGTTGAGTTCCTATTACTGCTGATGAGAAAAAACTGAAAGCATGCTAAATGGAAAAGCTAAAAGTTCCAGAGATTTGCAGATGGAACAGGTGATGGCATTTGGAACTAATGGTAACTGAGAGCCAATTATCTTCAACTGGTCTGAAGCACATAAAAACAGAAGCTGGGCTAACTACTGAGAAAATTTTATTTTGGTCTAGATAGTGGGTAGGACTAAATCTGGCAGGCTGACCCTGATAACCTAGGAGACTATTTTCTGTTTGTTTATTTTTTATTGAGTCCAAGGTCTGAAGCAGTAGGAAAGGGCAAGAACTAGCCAATATTGTTGTCCAAATGTATAGTGTGAAGGCCTTCTGATTTCTTTCTTTTGTATTTTCTCAGTGTGAGTAAACCAGAGCAAACAGTACATATTTCTTGACTATATCTCTCACTTGTCAGGGAGTGATTAATCCCAGCCTTTTACAGGTAGCAGAAGTATTAAAGGATTGGGAGAATAGGGATCCAGAATTCCAGTTAAGAGCATTTTTCTTTTTTAAAGAAATAAAGGGAAAGTAACTTTAAAAAAAAAATCTGTTCAAACATGTCAATGAAAAGCATAAGGGGGGGAGAAATCCCAGATTATCTGAATCCACCAATTATTTTAGAAGTATAATTAAATCTTAGGGATTCACTCAAGAAACAGTTACAGGTATTTACTGTGATTTGTGGAAGGAGGCAGCTGTCTCAGGAAGCTAATTAATGAACAGGAGCCTTGACCCCGAAATCTGTGTAAAATTAATTTTATTAAGGATGGGTAGTATAAAGCTAAGGTGCTTTTCTAAGAAGCCAAGTGATGTACAGTATTTATGCAAATCCAGTTAGCTACAATTTATATAAATTATTTATATGAATAAGATTTAGTGTAAGACTAGTAATCCTAGGAAACTGATAAAGCTTCCTCTTTCCAAGATCAAGGGTGCCTTGAATCAGCTGCTGTCTTACATATCCGTCTGTGCAGCCTAGTCTACCTCTCTTAGACACCTGAATAAATCTTCAATGTGATACAGGGCTGAATCTGTCTGATACCCTATCCTTCAGGTATAAGACTTTATTCAATGAATTGCCAATTTGACATAAAATCAAAGTTGTCATCTTTTCAAGGGAGAAGAAAGACCTTGGCAAACTCCACTCCTTTCAGTTGATATGTTAGAAATTTACAAACACATCTAGTAGACGTCACATAGAAGTGTATTGTAAGAAGTGCAGTGTTATTCAGAAGAACCTGCTCTGATTACTGATCTCAAGACATAAGAATCCTTGATGGCAAGGAAATAGAACTTAGTTATTCACTTCTGAATTTCCTACCTTTCTGCTCTGAAATTCAAGCACCTGTAGCCTGTGAATATGGTCCATTTTCAAAATAAGTTGAGCATATAGACTCATAGAAAGAAATTGGAAGAGTCCTTGAGGTCCTCCAGACCAGTGTATCTCAGCCTTTTTTGATATCAGGAATCAGCTTCCTGCCTTCCTAAATTGTGTCTAGGGAGCTTTCAGAGACTGGCTCCAGTCCATGGACCAGTTGTTGAGAAACACTGATCTAGACCCATCCCCCCTCATATAGGCAGAAAATAAAGAAGCTTTTTGGAACCATGTTCTCTTAATATTGAAGTAACCTATTCATTTATCTGAAATAAAAAAGATCATACAAGTTCCTCTCTCATATATTCATACAACTTTCTGAAGTTCAGAGGGTTCGATTTCATTAGGCTTGCCAGGGTGTAAGCAAGGGAAGAGTATAACCTGGTGATCTTAAGTAACCTTCTCTCTCTGGCCTAGTCCGTAAGGCTTTCAATTAGCACCTAGGTTTTGGAACAGAGCAGTAGATGTATTAATCTGTTGTTTTCTGGGGCTAATGGTCATCCAGTAGAAACCATTAAAGACCAGGTTATTTGGTCTAATAGACTCTCTTTTGCTTAGAGAGCATGCTGACTACAACTCCCTCCTAGGGCTGTGGGTGCAGCCTGAAAGAGAAGCTTTTTATAGGACAATAATTTCCCACATATATTGTAGGGTCTATTATGTCTTTATTACACTTTTGCAGCACCAGATAAGCCCAGGAAGCTATGATGACCGATGATTTGTTCGAGATATAAAAAAAGTAGCCTGTATTCTAGCTAGAAACCCAAGCAAACACTAGCAGAAGAAGAGCGTACAAGCAAAGGGCCTACCCCGCCAAAGAGTTGCATATTTTTATAGAGGTTACCAGACTAAGCTAAGTTCTAGGAACTCTGTACATATGTTATGTGCTTTTAATGCTCTGCAGCCATACATCTGATCAGCTACAGTACCTAAGAGATTCTCCTCTCCTTGGAAAATGTCCCTAAATATAGGGCTGAATTTTCCCATGTGTTTGAGCTCTATTCAGCACAGGA
The DNA here is from genome assembly GCA_033296515.1 of Macrochelys suwanniensis. Classification (NCBI taxonomy): domain Eukaryota; kingdom Metazoa; phylum Chordata; order Testudines; family Chelydridae; genus Macrochelys; species Macrochelys suwanniensis. The sequence goes on along the minus strand of CM065784.1, from coordinate 32,765,945 downwards.
GTAGGGGTGGGCCCATCAAGGAGCCACTTACACTTACTGATTCCATGCCAGCCCAGCTGCAGCTTTAGAGTAGCCTATGCCAGTGGAGAATCAGCACAACAGAGTTCTACCACATTCCTGTGGTGTTCCCTTACCCACCAGGTTCCCTCATGCCACAGGAACTGCCAGTCATTAACTTTATGCTAGTGGCAAGTTCTCCTCTGTAATTCTAGAAAATCTAGGGCATATTTTTTATTTAGCATAAAACTGAAGACCAAATAAATGCATTGTAGGGGGGATTCCTAAATGTCTTTTCACCCTTCATTGGATGTGTGAAACTTCTTCAGTGTTGTCCATGTGCATTCTGCATGCGTAAGGCCAAAGCATTACCATAACTATTTAACTATCTATACCATATGCATTGCATATTTCCTTTTGCATTTTATTTTTATACTCAGTTTTAATCACATCTGAATCTTTTTCATCCAGCAAACCAGTTTTAAATGGATCTTAATAAATATAGGATTTTCATAAATGGCCAAATACTTTAAAATAGCTAGCCTGGAGATAATAACAAGTGCGGGAATACTTCTTTCCACTGACAGGTCATCAACTAATGATTGTAATTGTAACTACATTTTGAATGACTAAAAATGATAATTTAACCCCCTGTTGCAAATGTGGTACTTAATGGCTAGCTGGCTGATTTATAAATGCTTGTTAACAGCTTAGAGGTTTTGTGGTCGATAGAACAATCAATAATGTGCTAATTCTTTCCCAATTTGTAGCCTAAAGTTTTTAAAGCATTTGCTTGAAAGGCTCCTTTAGGTTAATTCATAAAGAATTGAGTGATATCTCACTCTTAATGCTTTTTCTGTCATTAGCACTTGCTAAAAATAGAACAGTAGTTAACATCGCCTTCACTGATAATCCACAAATTACTATGGTAAGATTTAAAGTTCATTAAAGTACATTCAACAAATCTATCTGCTTATAGGTGTTGCTTTGTTGATGCATTGCACACTAACGTGAAAGTAATTGCAGACTGGCTGTCAGGAAAATACTCCTATGGCTTAAGATCTAAATGTTCCATTTTAAAAATAATGCCCAGAACAGCTTTGTAACTCTGTTCAAATGGAGGATCAAAGTACTTGAATTAGAAGGCCTACTTGTGTCTGTTTTCCACTGCAGTATATTTTTGGATGAATTCTCTGATCTAGTGATTCCATTTCTGGGGATTTCAATGTTCATAGATACCATCACACATCTACTATGCAAACACCAGCAATATCCAGCTGGTTCTTTGTCACCCATGGGAAATTTTCTCAGTCAGAGAGCCCAATAATTGTTTAGTACAGCTGCTGTAATTTCAAGGCACTCACCCATCTGCAGTAACTGTATGCATACAGCAGATGAGTCATCTTGCATACACATGCGTGGTGGGTGTGGGTTTCAAGCTTGGGCTCAGATATTAAATTTGCTCTCTGCTTCATCGTATATTTTTGGGGAGATGATGTAACAGATTATTATTTAGGAATCTAAATACCAGACATTAAATGCACTTTAATAAATGCATTATTTAAAAAAAAAAAAAAAAAAAAGCTTGGAGTGTAGAGGATGAAGAAATAGAAATAGATTCTCTATTGTATCAAAGCACTAAAATAAGAGCGTAGATTACACTGAGATAGAGACATACAGGTAAAAGCTCACCTGCTGCTCACGTCTACCCACACACATCCCCTTTTACCAATATACCTCTCAACCCATAAAGCTGTTCTGAAAGTCACAGTATGTTTAAGCATGAGGGTACAAAATAGTGCAGAACAAAGGGTTGCCAAGTAGGATTGGCAGGTGTGGAGGTAATGAAATATCCACCTAGTACTTGTGAATCACCACAGAAAGCTCAAATAAATGATTATAAACTATTTTGTATTTGAAGCAGTAATACATCTTAGACCAAATGCTACTTTCACTTCCACTGGGTAAATCTGGAGTGAAAGCAATGGAGTCAGAATGTATGACAGGTCAAAATCAGCTTCCATGTCTATTCTTTTGGGGTTTACAAATAGCAATTTAGCATAGATCTTGTTGTAACTTATATGGTGTAATTTCTCTATCAATTGGCCTTTTTTTCTCTGTACCATATCAATTTTGGTTAAAGATCTACCCAGCTCTGTCATTGCACAGTGTTCTGACTACTGTCTAAGGTCCTGTCCAGTTAACTTAAATGTGTCATTTAGAAATGTTTAACTCTACCTAGGAGTTGGAGAGCATTATCTAGCCAATAATCAGATGCTTTTCAGTTAAGAGAAACAGGAGTGATCATTTTCAGGCAGCCAGCCTTAGTAAAGATGATAGACTGCAGCCCTATGTCTTACTCACTAAGCAATTAACCATACCGATGGTGTTGTAATAAATCAAAAAGGTGACAATTCATGTTCTGAACTTTCTAACCTAAAATAGATCTCATACAAGGATTGTAATGTTGATTAAAAATTCAGCAACACAAACTAAAGCTAACATGGAACATCAGTGAAATGGTTTGGATGTTTATTATAGGCATAATCATTAACCCAAGATCAGATAAAATAAAAATCGATCCAACAGTTAATATATATACTTAACTTTGTTTTTTTAGGTTCATAAAAGTCTGATTAATATTTGGTTCTTTGCATTAGCACGTAACTCTCGTTACCTCCCAAATTTCAGCTTAGGCCAGAAAATAAATTACTGAAGAATAACCAAAAAGCCTGTTCTCATGGTATTCCCAGCGTAACTGAAAACTTAGAGTGCTGGATAGTCACACAGCCTTTATTTCATGAGATACTGTAGCAGTCTGACTTCTAAAATAAAAGAGATTCAAACATGTTCATGTAAGCATTGTGTCTTTTAGATTCACCCATCCATAGTGTGCCATTCGTCACTTGGTGAATTTGCGGGTATATTCAAAGAAGATCACTGTGCTATTTCTGGTCCTGCACACAAAGAAATATTGAGCTCATTGTTTAATGCTTTAATGAGAAAGTATCTGAAGTCCCAAATGGGAAGCATATAGGCGGATATGCAAAGAGGTCACACTTTATTGTGGCAACAGATTTGTTATTGCAATCATTAAATTAGAAAGCTTAACATTAAAAAGTAATACTCTTTCAATATTGGCTTACAATACCTCAGATGCATTTCACGCTCTCTGATAGAAGAACATAAATGTGAGCACTAGATATAAATACGCAACATTCTGCTGAATAGTTCTAATGTAGTGGAACAGATAAAAAGGGATAAATCAGACAGGTATTGATAAATCCTCGGTAGTGGTATTTTCTGAGTGGGAAGCTGTGCTTTAATGGCCAGCCTTTGAAAAACAAATTGGGTTTGTGCTGACATTTAAAGGCAGTGTAATACATTTTCTAGAGCATTAAAATCAAAAAGGAGTTCAGCTATTTATCATTTCAGAATTGGGGTAGCCTTATTAGTCATCCATGTCAGCTTCGAGAAAGAAGATATCAAGGCAATTGAAATATGGGCATTGAAAGCCCATAATAATCACAAACTAAATCAGAAGTTCCTGAGGACATTGGTAATGCTTGTCATCAGGGGGCAAATGTTGGCTTAATTGTCATTTGTTCAGTGGCACTTGTGTAATACAGTATATTTTCAGATAGTGATTTCTGAATTCAGTCATCTCCTAAGGATGCTCAGGGGGTACTGGCTTCATAGTGATGTTATGAAAAGAGACTAAAAGGGAAGAAATTGTCCTTGTTAGACATAGTTTGATAGCTATGTAATGGAGATAAAACACAGGAGAATTGAGAACTGAGAGAGGTTACCTCATGTGAGGAGAGAAACCTATGGTACTCCGAGATCATGCACCTAATGCAGCGATTCTCAAACTGCAGGTCGCCAGTTCATTTTAATGGGGTCGCCTGGCAGGGCAGCGTTAAGGGGTGGCAAGCAAGGCAATTGCCCAGGGCCTCACACCACAGGGGGCCCTGCAAAGCTAAGCTGCTCAAGCTTCGGCTTCAGCCCTGTGCAGCAGGGCCAGGGTTAGACTCACTGTGGTCCAGGGCAGAAATTCTTAAATGTCTGGGAGTACCCACTAGAGAAAAGTGTATAGTGCAGGTAATTCCGTAATCATTTCAGTATATACCGGGGCGGGCTTCTGTCAGTCCTCCCCCTTACCCATCCTAGTCCTCAGCCAACCCACTGCTGGGACGTCACCATTCCCCCTCAAGGGGTGGGGAGGCTATAAAGGAGAGGGGGTTTGGCTCCCTGCAGTACCAGTAATAGGAGCCCTAAACCCTCCCCTTTTCTGCTCCTTTAAAGAATACCTCCTTTTAAATCCTTTACCAATCCATGTTATCTGATCACCACATCCCTTCGCTACAGAGTATCTGCACTGGACATCCACCCCACATTTATATAATGAGTTGCAACATCATTGCCTAACTCCCGTTCCATGTTCACCCCCAGCTAAATCCCCTCAGCTGCTATGGGAAAGATGGAAAAAAACCACTTCACCTTAGCCAATCTGGCGGTGAAGGAAAAACTCCCTCACAATCTCCCCTCCCACCCGCTGCTGCTGAGAAAGAAGCGACTAGCACAATGCCCACAGGATCCTGACAAAATCCAGTATTTCACCAGTTCCGTGGGTGGGTGGGTGCTGCCCCACCTGATGCAGGCAAGAGGGCTTTTTCTGCACCAGCATGGACCTATATAGTAGACCTTCTCTTCGGGTCACCTGGGGGGAGATGGGTCAGTGTCCACATTCTAGGGTGAGCATATTTCCCTAAACTGAAAACAGCACACCAGGTAAGTGGTGACACCAGGTGGCCTGAGCCCCAACGCTCCTCACCGATTACCCAAGTCCTAGTTATCCTTTCTTTATGAAAATGGGAAGGAAACCAAATATAGAAAGAATCCAACAGGTCAGTGTTTCTGACAAGATTTCCTGAATCTTAGTATTTCCCTGGAACAACTTTCACACAGCAATATGGAATCTATGAACATAACCTGTCTGGCATAAATCAACTACACAGTGTCAGTATAAAGCCAACTGGCATGCTACACAACATCCTAGTGTGTCTCCTTGACTTTTCACCAGGAGACCCCACCCAAGAGCAGGATCTCCTTGGGAAGACCAACATTAGAACTGCCAAGTCACAGAAAGGCTCTTCATGAGGAAACAGGCATGAGAATTCCCCAAAAAGTGAAAGATCATGTTTGGGGAGCCCAGTACTGGGACTTCCTTCTCCAGTAATTAAATCATGTTTTAAACAGTAAAAGCTGACAGGACCATTTTTTCATTTTATTTTGGAAGCCCCCTATGTTATGGTACGCTAGGTAGCTGTCCGCTTTGTTTTTGCTATCATTCCCAGTCCTCCTCTGCCTTCAAATATATTCTTTTTTTTTTCTTCACTAGCGGAGGAGCTACTGTGTTAATCTCAGAGAGACTAAAAACAGAAGTACAAAAAGACAGAAAGGAGGCAGAGAAGGGTTTCAACCTCTGGGATAAATTCACTTACATGACTTTAGAGATGTTATTTGGATCCTGACTGCTCACTCACTGGGGAATGTCAATTGCAGATTTGCTGCACTGCTGTAATGTATTCCATCTTTGACATTTTGCTATTACCCCAGACTGAACATATAAGGGGGAGATACGTCAGGAAGAGGTAGGTAGACAGTATATCATTAATCCTACCAATCCTAAATACTTGAGACAAGATTCTCAGCTGATGTAAATTTCCATAGCTCCATTTGAGTCAATGAAACTACACAGTTTACCCCAGCTGAGGATTTGGTTTTCATCAGCAATAAATGGCATAAGCTGACATGAAAAAAATTCAGAACTAGGCCGGTGATGAAGCAGAGAAACTGCCAGCCAGCACAGCAGGGGTTAAAGAGAGACTTTGGGCCCAGCTAGCCCTACCCTGTTATATCTGCAGCCAATACGAGGCCTGGAGGGGGGAGAAAAGGAGGGAGCCTGGCTCAGTTTGGGGCTGATTGGTGAAGGGCCTGGAAGTAGCTGCTTTCCAAACTGAGAGGAAAACTCGCTAACTGCCTGCCAAGATGGTCAGCTGGGAGGAAGTACTGTCTCCCCAGCCATAGGAGACCGTGGAGGAGACCTAGGAGCTGCCAGTCCTGGAGGTAACTGAGTGGGTGAAGCCCAGGAACATTGTAGAGTTTGGCCTCACCAGCTTAGGGGTGCCCTGCCTGAAGGAGCATGGAACCATGACCAGATGCCCCTCAAGATCTACGAAAGGAAGCAGACTTCCCAACTAAATTGAACTAGAGGCGCCATGCCCAAACTGAACAGACACTAGTGAGAAGTAGCCCAGGGCAGTGGGTTTAGACTCCCTGCCAGGAGAGCTGCTCCTGTTCAGGGGTTAACAGTCACAGAGGCCTTGGCTGGGACATTGTGGAAAGGGAGGGTCCAGGTCCCGCTAGCACCCCTCTCCCACCCTTAAAGACTAAGGTCACCCACCCAAACAAGGGGCTGGAAGTAACGTGCTCTAATTACCAGGTTGTCAGGCTTTCTGTTACAAAGGCCTCTTCACTCTGGGGAAAATACTTCTACTGTGGATGCTCAAAGTCTAGCAAAATGTATCCTTCCAAATCAAAGAAGATACTTTGCAGCTAATAGTGCTGGTAAATTGTCAGCTGAAATTGTGAGTAGATTTTGTCACCTTTTCTGTCTGTCATTTCTCCTTGTTATCCTCAGCAACCACAAAGTGAAATGATATTTTCTTCAAAGTTTCATAATGACAAGTATAAAATTATTTTTAAAGGACATCTCATTTCAATTTAAGTTGTGGCTTTAATTAATTAGACTGGTGCCCTCCTATTTTGGGGGCAGTTCTATGGCCTATGTTGTACAAGAGATCAGACTAGATGATTACAATAGTCCCTTCTTGCCTTGGACTCTATGAATAAGTAGCTAGGAAAGTACCAATTTAGACATTTGGTCTGGGTAAAAATATCCCTTGATCTCAGTTGTAGCAGGACTGGCACTCATGGTGCAAAGCAGCATTCTCAAAGCATTTTCATATCCAACTAATCAGTTTTTATTTCTTTACATCCTGATCCATTGTCTCCAAGTCCAAACAAATTTGGTCACCAAACATTTATTAAGCCTCTTTTGCTATGTAGTGGAGTTGTATTTTAGTGTAAAGAAAATGTGCTTACGGCCACTGAATGCAGTGAATCTTTGTTTGGGCAGCAGGGAAAAGAGGATGGGGCTCCTTTAAGGGTCCTTACTGCATTTGGGTTATAAGGAGAGATGCACATACCTGAGCACAGCCAAGGAGCAACAGAAAGTGTCTGGCCCAGTTGGGGGCACTGACCCATCATGTGCACCTGGGGGAGGAAAAGGTATTTACACCTTGAGCATTCCACAAAGAACTCGTTCTTGAGAGGGCTTTAGTATCTGGAGCTGTCCATCCATTTAACCAAAGAATAAATACAGACTGGACAAAGCAGTGCCTCCACTTTAGAGGGATGGCATGTAGAAGATAGAGGATAAATTAGTCTTAATTCTTAGTCACAGTCTACTGATACTAGCAATATAGATGCTGGTAGTGGTTGGGTGTTCTTTTTTTATATGAACACCTGTCCATTTTCAGGCAATAATCACTTTTGTTGTTCTGATAGTGGTGTAAAGTTTTTATATATATAATCAATCACACAAATCATCCAGTCAACCTGTGTCTAAAACTGTATGTGAAAACCCTGGATCTGTTTCTGATCTCACATCATTTTTACACTACAGTTACTTTTTATTGTGCCTGATTCTGCTCCCATATGCTTCAGTTCCATTGAAGTCAATAGAACTAAACCAGTGTAAGTGAAAAGAATCAGATCCTGACTTCAGTGGAGAGTTACTCCTGATTTACACTAGCGTAGGAGAGAAAAGAATAGAGCTTGATTGTTTTTCCAGCAATATAGCACATTGGTTGGAATTTTCATATAACTGACAGAAAATTGTGAAGAGAGCTTTATTGTTCTTGTTGTCTAATCCATTTCTTTCATTGTCTCAAAACTCTAGCAGGAGGGCTGTGTTATTTATAAAGTGCATAGCAGTTTCTCCTCCCCTCACCTTCCCCCCCACACACATACACATTGTTCTCTAATACTAGGAAAACAGCTGATTTATTCTTGTCACGTCACATGCTGGGGGTCTGAAAGGGTGAAGACTGCTTCAGATGCTGTACAATGTCTCTGATTCAGTTTGCTATTGACTAATGTCTCTAGTGCATAAAAATACAACTAGTCCCATTAGTTAAGTGCAAGTCCCAGCTAAAGAATAAATAATACATGAATGTCCTCCACCATCACCTCAGCATGGTGTTTAGTGGCTGCTTAAAGGTACCATATAATCTTGTGGATGACTTAATCGTTCCCTGCCTCACTTTTCAATGAGAAGAGTGGTTATTAACCCTGTGTTCTCACATTTTCACAGTAGATCTTTACTGAACAGCTAGTGCTGCTTAGGTGGCTAAAGAGAGGATCTGAGTGTTATAAAACACTTGCTGCAGGAAAATTAAACAAAAGTAGAGAGCTAATAAGGATTTAAAAAACATTATTGTGGGAGAGGTTGTCTCGCTTTGATCTTGTACCAGCTTAAATCTCAAAACTTGAATAGCTAATCAAAAAGAAAATGAAAGCACACAATGATTATCTCACAGGGTATTACTTTTTCCCCTAAGATTTCATTCCAGATAGCTTTTCATTTTTAATACATACCTTTTTAATATATACCTTTTAAAAAGATTCCGTACTAGGCAAATTGGTTGAAACTGTAGTAAAGAACAGAATTATCAGATAGCTTTTGTAAAGAGAAATCATGCCTCACCAATCTATTACAATTCTTTAGAGGATCCATAAGTATGTGGACAAGGGTGTACAACGGTGATCCAGTGGATATAGTGTACTTGGATTTTCAGAACACCTTTGACAATGTCCCTCACCAGTGACTGTTAAGCAAAGTAAGCTGTCATGGGATAAGAGGGAAGGTCTTTTCCTGGATCAGTGACTGGTTAAAAGATAGGAAATAAAGGGTAGGAATATATTGTCAACTCTCACAATGGAGAGAGGCAAATAGGTTATCCCTCGAGGATCTTTAATGGGACCTGTACTGTTCAACATATTCATAAATGATCTGGAAAAAGGGAAGTGGCAAAATTTGCAGATGATACAAAACTACTCCCGATCGATAAGTCCAAAGCAGATTGTGAAGAGTTACAAAGGGATTTCACAAAACTGGGCAACAAAATGGCAGATGAAATTCAATGTTGATAAATGCAAAGTAATGCACGTTGGGAAATATACATATAAATGATGGGGTCTAAATTAGCTGTTACCACTCAAAGAGATCTCAGAGTCAGAATTCTCTGACAACATCCATTCAATATACAGTGTCAGTCAAAAAACCCTAACAGAATATTGGGAATCATTAGGAAAGGGATAGATAATCAGACAGAAAATGTCCTATTGCCTCTATATAAATCCATGGTACACCCTCCTCTTGAATACTGCGTTCAGATGTGGTCACTCCATCTCAAAAAAGATATATTGAAATTGGAAAAGATACAGAAAAGGGCAACAAAAATGATTGGGGTACAGAACAGCTTCCATATGAATAGAGATTAATAAGACTGGGACATTTTAGCTTGGAAAAGAGATGACTAAGCAGGGATATGATGGAAGTCTATAAAATCATGACCTGTGTGGAGAAAGTAAATAAGTGTTGTTTACTCCTTCTCATAATACAAGAACTAGGGATCACCAAATGAAGTTGTTAGGCTGCAGGTTTAAAACAAAAGGAAGTATTTCTTCACACAATGCATAGTCAGCCTGTGGAACTCTTTTTGCCAGAGGATGTTGTGAAGGCCAAGACTATAACGGGGTTCAAAAAAGAACTAGATAAGTTCATGAGGATAGGTCCATCATTGGCTATTAGCCAGGAGAGGCAAGGATGTAAAACCATGCTCTGAAGTGTCCCTAGCCTCTATTTGCCAGAAGCTGGGAATGAGCAAATGGATCACTTGATTGCCTGTTCTGTTCGTTCCCTCTGAAGTACTTGGCACTGGCCACTGTTGGAAGACAGGACACTAGGCTAGATGGACCTTTTGGTATGACCAGTATGGCTGTTCTTTCTGATTTAATTTCTAAAAATGTAATAAATATTACTTGGCAGTAGAGTGGGATTAGATGGAAATTTTGACTGAATAAGGATGTGTAATCAGGGCCTAACCTCCAGGTCTAAATAATACAATAGTTTAACTATTTCATTCTTTGCTTCTTTTTTTTTTAAAATATGTACAGATTGTTTTACTCTGTTAGTTCTTTACATGGTATATTTCTTGTTCTAGGTTCTATCCTTAGGAGCAGATGTTCTGCCAGAATATAAACTCCAGACACCTCGCATCAACAAGTTTACTATATTGCACTACAGTCCTTTCAAAGCAGTCTGGGACTGGCTCATCTTGTTGCTTGTGATATATACTGCCATATTCACCCCTTACTCTGCGGCCTTCCTTCTGAACGATAGCGAAGAACAGAAGAGACGAGTGTGTGGATATTCTTGCAGCCCACTGAATGTGGTAGACTTAATTGTGGATATTATGTTTATCATTGACATTCTAATAAACTTCAGAACAACATATGTAAACCAGAATGAAGAAGTGGTAAGTGACCCAGCAAAAATAGCAATTCACTACTTCAAAGGCTGGTTCCTAATTGACATGGTTGCTGCAATTCCTTTTGACCTGCTGATTTTTGGATCTGGCTCTGATGAGGTAAGCTAAAATAAAAAAGTAGCCTTTTCTTCCCAAGTATTGACTTTGATAATCTGCTATATCCACACGTAACATTTCCCTGACAGTGAGCTCTACTAGGCTGCTCAGTAATCTCCCAAGGAAAGTGGTGAAAGCCCTAGCACTTGGGACTTAAAATTTAACTGGACAAAACACCAGTAAAATGGTAGCGGATGAGCCTTCTCTGGCAGAAAAACAGACTGGATGACCCAAATCAGTTTTTTCATTCTCAAATTTTTTGACACAATCTTCTTTACGAATAACAACATGAACATACTATACATGCCGTGTTGCAGAATAATCTTGGTGTGTTAAAGACAATTCTCTCTTCCTGTCTTTCACTCACACACATGGTTAACCTGTTCTGTGGATAGGCTGAGGGAATCGCTCATCAGGGCTGTCAATCTGGCAAGGTTAAACCAAAACTATGACTAGGTTTGTTTTTTAAATCATTTTAGAAGTTCAGCTCCTTGCTAAAATAACCTGGGCCAGATCCTCAGCTGGTATAAACTAATGCAGCTCTATTAACGTCACTTGAGCTGGTCTGATTTATACCAGCTGGTGCTTTGGCACAAGAGATTTAGTACTATGGTATTTAGGTTTAATATCTATGCTCAGATGTAAAATTTAAATTTGTTATATAGAGCTCAGGTAGAGCAAGTGTAAACTCAGCCTGCACCAGTTTTCATATATTTGAAAACTGTCAATGTGTGTAACGCACACACATTTTGTGGATACCTGACCCAGTTCTGCCTCCTTCCAAAGAGGTTTTATTTAATTTAAGAAAGGCTAAAGTTATAATGTACTATGTGATGAAAGCTGAACTGACAAGTAGAAAATTCTTTTTTGAGGGTATGGTAGAATTAGAGCAGTTTTTTAAAAAAAATAGCAGCAGCAAACCCAGCAAAATATGATGATCTGTAGCTTTCACAAAGGACACAATGAATCCACTTTTCCCCAATACAATTTGCACATTTTGAAATGAGGGAAACTGAAAGTTTTGTGAATAATGTGTATGTGTTGTGAAGGGAGAAGAGAAGGTGAACATTAATGCTGAATTGATAATCTTAGCATGAAATTTACTCATTTCACCAGGTACCATCAGTGTCACAATGTGGAAACTGTTATGTCTACATATACAAAGAGGAAAAACATACATTCCATCTAAAATAACTTTATATTAAAGAAAAGCAACAAGAAGAAGGAACAAAAATCAATTGTTTGTGAAAGAGCACAATTAGTGTGTCTTCTTTGACAGACTGAACTGAATTCTGAGAACAAGATGGTTATGCTCAGAAGGGCAGTTCTTAGAAACTCAAACAAACAAGTATTTAAGAGCCTAGAGCAAACAAATGACAATGTTTAGTAGCCATTTGCACCTCTGAGATAAGTGATAATTTATAGTCTTACAAAAATTCAGAAAGAAGGAAATGTGTAACCTACAGTTTCTCTTACTTCTGCTTTTTAAGTTGTATGTAATGAGATGGGCTTTCCTCCTCCCTCCCCTCCATTTTCCCTCCTTTTTGATGGACAGATACTATGGTGATGTGGACCATATAAATACTTGGGAGGGAGAATGAGCGATTAGGTCCTTAGAGATCCTTCTGTTTCCCACTGTCGTCGATCAAAAGATCCCTGTTAATTTCAATGGGCTCGGACACTTATAGAAGGGGAAATGGGGAGTCTGGAGATATGTGCAGGGAACAAAATTAGTGGAAATAAAATCTTGTGAAAGGAATACAATAAAAAGAAAGCGCTGGTGCGTTAAAGGGATGAGGAAAACATGAACTGTTCCCTCACCAACGAAGAGCTTTTCTCTGCAAAAGAAGACCAAAAGGCGCAGAGGCAGATAAGAAGATACTGCTATTGCTGTATCTTTTGCATTTGTCACACTTAACAATGGTCAGTCTCCTGTATTTCTTCTGAGTCAAGTATCATCTCCTAACTGGCACCTGGGAGGAAAAGGACGCAAAAGGGGCACCACTGATAGCACTGCCATGTGGTGCTGCTATTAAGTTGGACCAATTTGTTCCTACAATGTATGGAGAAGAAGAGAACAAATCTAGGGATGAAGCTGCAGTGAGCCGATGAAGAGGGACTACATAGGATGCTTCCCTCTCTGCTCCTCCACCTTTCCCCCTCTGGAAATTATCCACCTGACCCCTATACTGTGAGGAAAAAGTCCATGGAGTCAGGGAATGGAAAGAAGCCAGGAAGGAACCACTCTTAACTGGCCTGATCCAAAGCCCACTGTGGTTAATTAAAAGACTCCCAATACTCTTTAGATGTGGCCCTAAGTGTCATGGTTCTCCCCTCCAACAGATGTGTGGCAGGAAAAGGTGTGGAGTGCTAGATTCTGTAGTGATGGGCACTATAGAAACACTCTAGGTAGGTAGGTAACATTGCAGAACAGCGGCAAAGAATATTCTGGCAGCTGAATGCCCAAATAGCACAAATTTCAGCAGAAAATATTGGACCATATATGGCTTGTTGCTTATGGTGGATATAAGGAAATCGATTATTCATTTTTATCCCTCTCTCATAATTGAATAGTTCTGCTAACTGTAGAATCTAGTTAGCTTTGTCTAAGGAACAACCAGTCTATGGACTTTATGACCAGTTCAGCATATCTTTTTTTCAATAAACTCCTATCTCTCATTTATAGCATTAGATATATCCGTTACTTTCTAAAGCTGCTGGGTGAAAGTCTAAACTTCACTTTTATTGTTTGATTTTCCCATGTTCTTGAGTATAATATTTCTACTGTGATCCCTTTTTAATAGCCCAGTGAGAGAGAGTGAATGTAAAACCATTACAATGAAGTGCCTGTCATTTCATAGACACTTTCAGTCATGGGGGTGCCTTTGCCCTGAAAAAGCTTTTTTCATTACCTAGGGGTTCTTCAGATAAGATCCCCTGCTAACAATTGTGCCTGGACATCCTTTTTATTAGCCAACAGCAGTTCTAAAGAGAGCATCATGTGTGCTCACCCAGCTTTAGCAAATCTAGCTATCCAACTGTGCCTAGAAAGGGCAGGAGATCATCAAAATGCCACATGCAGCATTACTTGAATACCTTTATTTGTGCCTTAGTTTGTCAATACAGGAAACTAATAGAGTAAAACTAATATAATGTAAAATAAACCTTTTCAGTTTAAATAGATTTTTAACACAATACTATTATAGCTGTTTGTGTGCTGTTCTCTTCTCTGTGTGTTTTGACTGTTGAGTGACATCCGTGAAACTTTGGGAGGCTAGGGGATGGCACACATTCTTTTTGCCTTCTGTTACTCTGATAGTTTATTTTTAATCTTGTTGCTAGAATTTGGCCTAGATTTTCAGGAAAATGTACATGCAGTTGCATAGCTAAGGGCACACACGCACACAAATATATCATTTGCATACACATTTACAATGATTGGTCATGATACCTTCACCTGAAAATTAAATATACTTTAAAAAAAATTTTTAATAAAGAAGCCTTCTTTTCTTACCATCTTCCCACTTCAGGTCCCAGATGCAGTGATAGATGAGGACGGAAGGATCTGTTGATAATCAGACTTTTTTCTTTATCATATAGGCCCCAGTTCAGCAAAAGACGTAAGCACGTGCTTTAATGGCTTCAACAGGAGTTCTCACGTGCTTAAAGTTATGGACATAAGTGTTTTTTGCTGAATCGGGGCCAGAGAGGGAAAACATTGTCCCGAAAGATACAGAAGGAAGTAAGACCCTGTACTATTGCTATTTGTACAAATAATAGTAATACTGACCAGTGTTACTATATAAGGCATGTTCAAACCATGTATCAACAAGAAAAAAATTAATCGTAGGAAATGGTGGGGAAGGCAGGAACACCCATGAAACGTACAATTGAATGGGCCATTTTCAACTGGTAACAATAAGTCAGAAAAAGGGATGACTTTGTGGTTAACATGAAGGCATATGAATCAAATACTTCTATTCTAAGCTCTGAATTAAGTAAGTCTCACAATGCACATGCTAAGTAACATGTCCATTTTACAGCTTGGCAAATGTTACCATGAAACAATATGTCCAATAGCAGCACTAGGGATAGGACCTAAGAGTCCTGACTCCCAGTCCACTGTTCAAAGTGGTAGACTCCCCTGTCTCCCTTAAACTGTATATTAAAACCAAGCTCTAACCATCACAGAAAATATCGTACATAGTTTTCACTTCCCACTTTAACACTTGATTTGCAAATCAAATTTTCAGACTTTCATATCATGGACTGTCTTTTCATATGAATTATCTCCCCTTGTATTTGCAATCCTAAGGACCACCTCTCCACCCATTCGTGATCACATTACATTGTGGTGGGAACTACAGAAATCATTTACATGAATAAGCAATCTCAGGAAAGTCATTAGTGCATTTTTAGCTGCCTTTAAGTCTATCAACTTGAAACAAGGAGAAGCTCCAGTACTGCCTGCCCAGTCAGTTCTCTGGACTTACAGCAATGGTCCATGGACCACCGTTTGAGAATAAATGCCCTATTGTAAATTACTAATATTCATTCATTACTGAAGATGTCGGTGCAAAGGACAATGATGACACATACAGCAGAAAGGTTTTCAACTTCGACAAAGTTCTCAGAAGAGGCTATTTAGCAAACTGAGAAATCGCAGGGTGAGGCAAAGCTCTATTATGGATTAGAAAATGGTTTAACCAGAGAAAGAGGTTAATAGTGGTTTTCTTCAAGGATCTTTAGTAGGCTTGCTCTTATTTTATATATTTATTCATGATCTGGAAAAGAGATGGAGAGGTGCCAAAATTAGCTGGTGACACAAAATGATTTAGGCTAGTCTAAAGAAGATTTTTGAGAAACTTCAGAAGGACCTAAAAACACTAGGAAACATGGTGACAGAGGAAATACAGTGTAGATAAATACACTGTAAGGATCAGTTTGAGGTACGCATACACACAAAGGGTCATTTAGTTTTTAAAAGAGACAAATAGGAGCTGACATGATAGAAATATATGCATGAATAATAATAATGAATATTTTGAAGAAAATAAAACCACCAAAACAAGATAAGGGATCTGACCATCAGGGTTTGAGTTATAATGGCTGTTAGCTCAGAATGAACACCATGTGTGCTGATAATTAGCTAATCCCAACTCAGTCTTCCAAACAATTGAATACAAGTAATACCTTCCAAATGATGCCTCTGCAATCAGACAGACTAATGGATCTTCCTGTTTCTAGTCATTTCATCATCAATTGGCCTCCAACAAAACAGCCTCCTGTCATAAATCAGTTCAACATCAGGGCTCTGGAAATTGAGGATCTAAACTAATCTCAATAGTGAGGAATGAGACAGTAATCGGATTGAGGGAAACCCATAACTAATGGGTAAGGATTTTATAAGATCTACTCAATATCATACTCCGAGAAGATAAACTAACTGTGAACCAATGTGAATTAGCAGGATTTTTTCTAAATTGATGGTAGGCAGAAGTTTATAAACATTTCTCTCTCTCTCTCAAGCTTCTCAGGAACAGTATCGAATAATCCTTCCTAACAATCTGAATTGACCGTTACAATTTGGGGGTGAGCTCACATAAGCCCTTGTTGTGGGCAGACCCATACAGAGATGGCCTATGAGTTATTACCTGAATGTTATGATCATGGTTTTAAGCATGGATTTGAGCCATTATAAAAGTTAAAACTTGATTTTTAAAATGTGTTGCCTTCTGGATCAGGAAGCAATGTAATTACTGCAAACCAAATGTCAGAAGCTGTCCAAGAAGAATGTGGGGCTTCACCATCTTTTACATATAGATGAGAGGTTCTCAAACTGTGGGTTGGGACCCCAAAGTGGGTTGCAACCCCATTTTAATGGGGTTGCCAGGGCTGGTGTTAGACTTGATGGAGCTCAGGGCTGAAGCCCGACCCCTACTGCCTGGGGCCAAAGCTGAAGCCCAAGCCCTACCACCTAGGGCCGGCGCCCAAGGGCTTCAGCCCTGGGCAGCGGGGCTCAGGTTACAAGCCCCCCTGCCCAGGGCTGAAGCCCTTGTGCTTTGGCTTTGGCCCTGGCCCCACACCAAGGGGGGCAGGGCTCGTTTTAGCTCAGGCTTCATTCCCCCCTCCTAGGGTCATGTAGTAATTTTTGTTGTGAGAAAGGTGCAGTGAAGTTTGAGAACCCCTGAAGATGGTCTCTGTACAGACCTTTAAGGATGAAAAGATATTCATTAGTACCAGAGAATATTTACATGTATGGGGTACAGTACAACCATTTGGTTTAGATAGTGTGTTTGGAATATGTCCATTAAAGTAAAGTTCTTAAAAAAGTTGACTTGTATTAAGGTGAAGTGATGGCATAAGGAGAATGAAATGTTGTTCATTCATTTAAGAAAATCTCTGACTTCCAAGATATTGATGCACAAGGTGAAACAGTGATTTTTACTATGAGTGTCTTGTAGTAGCTGTGATATTTCTACTAAACCTCTGTACTTTTCAAAAATATGCATTTTTTTCATCTTTATGAAATAGCCATTGGTTTGGATTTCTTTCCATTTTTAAAACATATCATGTTCTTTGTAGTTTTTGTTATGTGAGAGTACAGTCAGTACTGTAAGTATGGCCAGAGTGACTGTTTGGTAACTACATAAAGCACTTGAAGAATATCACCTCCTTAGTACAAGTCCTGACCATAGCAAGAGGATTCAGGACTATCTAATTTTAAAAGGCCACTTAGTCCATTGACCAAGTGAATCAAAAGTGTCAAGACTATACTAGATTTATTGGCTAATAAAATGAATCGGTTAGCTCAGCCTAACTGAATATAAAAGTAGCTCACTATCGACAGCAAAGCTGCTCTTTCTTCTCTGATGGATTTTTTTTATTTGTAATCAAAATGTGAATTTGCTTTCCTGAAGAAAGGTAACTGAAAAACTGGTGTTGCCTATTAAGGGCCCAATGAAAAGCCATTGACTTCAAGGGGCTCTGGATCAGGCTCTAGATAATCCAAATCTGTGTAACCTCAATAGCTGTGCATGTGATGTTGTAACTGTATTATGCTGACCCACAGTGAACCCTAAACAGCTGCCAAATAAAAATTAAGTGGTTATCTGGCAAATCCTTACTCTCACGGGGCCAGCCTGTGGCCCGGTTTGTGCAGCCATGCAAGATTTTAAGAAATCAGGTAGCAAGCAGTTCAGGGAGGAGAGTAGCTGCCACAGTGCTGCTACATCCTCTGGGGAAACTGGTGGGAATGGGTGGCCTGGGGCACGCAGTGCATGGAGCATTGGTGTGATGAGCATGCTGGGGGAAATATGCTGTACCAGATACCATTCTGGCACTAGGTGCTTTCGTCTTGGAGCAAGGGAGCATGCCGACTGACAGTCTGCCTTCTGTGTGTTCCCATGGCAGTACAATGGGGCAAAGCCATGATTGCACCTACAAATAATTTCATTGAAACCAATGATGCTATTTGCCTAAGGATTGCTCATGTGTGTAAGTGGGACAGGACAGAGTCCTAAACCATTAGACCCTGATCTTACAAAGATTTACGCATGTGCTTAAATTAAACTCAATATATGCAAGGTTAAGCACATGCATAGCTTTTCACAGGATCTGGGGCCTTAGTGAACTTCTCAAATGTTGGAATCACTCTCAGTTCAACCTCATCCATCATAATGCAATTGAAGTAGTTGCCTGAAATTATTATCTGTCAACAGAAAATTGTGCAAAAATTAATTACCCTGCATCACCTTCCTTCCAATTCCTGTAATCAGAAAACTATCATTCATACATTGTTTTTCCTTCTGTTTATTGCATCATTATGTTCTAATTCAAGTGTCCTTCATATTATACATGAATAACAGACTGCACAATAATTACACATTTATTTAGTCCAGGAATAAGTCTAAAAGAAATATGATGATGTCATTAAACCGTTTGCACTGATTTGTTACATCCACAATGGACTTTGATTCAGCTGCCAACTTCATAATTGTTGGCAGTACCATCACATAGCGGTAGCTTAATCAGCTGTTGTTACTCAATTATCACAATGTGATGTAATATAACAGTGGCAGATTTGTTATAAACATACTATACTGTCCTTTTACAAGTGTTGCACATGCAGCACATATTTTTCATGTAGGGGTTGACCATATTGTTGTGATCTCACTCTGAAACACATAAAATATAGAGAGGTTTAATAAAACATTAATAACTAGGTTAGTACTTAGTGAGAGGACACTTTAATGTGCAGAGTATTCCCACCAGAACCTTTCATAAAGCTAAGAGAACTTGTTAAATGTTATGTATTATAGATGCATACAGAAAACTTTGTCTGACATTTACTATGCTTTAATATTACATGCACAGACTTAATGGGCAGCCAAAATATTTGTTGCTAAATTCTCTATTTGAAATTCTATAGTTACTATTTATAGTGTTCTTGATAATCTGTTTTAAAGGGCACTAATCACAAGCATATAAAATGACTGAATAGTGGATAGGAACTGCTAAATGCCAACTGTAGAATGCTGGATAATTGTAGAGTGAGGGGCAAACCCCACCCTTCTGCCTAGGGCAGCAGTGGAACTTGGTGCAGTTCTGCTGCACAAAGGTGGGGCTAGATTTCGCTTGCCATATATCATTGGTGATATGTAGCATTCTAATATTTTGCCACCTTATGGAGTTAGGAAAATAGATCAGGTACAATGTTTGAATGATTCTAGACATCACAACGATGATAATGGTTAAAGATGGCGTAACTTAACAAAACACATCAGACAGTTCATTTCCTCGGTATATTTTACATTATAATCACATAGGAGGCTTTGAGAGGAAATGAAATCAACATTACATTGAAATAGGTTGCTATCACTTAAACGTTTTTGCTTCTAATAAATGACAGTCTTTTCTTTACCCACTTCAGGGTGGCTTGTTCATGTTTGCCATTTTGGAGTATGCTTACTAGCGATGAAAATCAGTTTCTAATGTCTGTGTCTTATTTTCGCAGACGACAACGTTAATCGGTCTTCTGAAGACAGCTAGGCTGCTGCGTTTGGTGAGGGTTGCACGGAAATTGGACAGATATTCAGAATATGGTGCTGCAGTTCTGATGCTCCTTATGTGCATATTTGCACTAATTGCACACTGGCTTGCTTGCATTTGGTATGCCATTGGGAATGTAGAAAGGCCTTACTTGATTAAAAAAATTGGCTGGTTGGATTCTCTAGGAGAACAATTAGGAAAACCCTACAATGTGACTGATCAAAGCTCTGGACCATCCATCAAGGACAAATATGTTACAGCACTTTATTTTACCTTCAGCAGTCTGACAAGCGTAGGATTTGGAAATGTATCTCCTAACACCAACTCAGAGAAAATCTTTTCCATTTGTGTCATGTTGATTGGCTGTAAGTATTTTTTGTTTTGTTTTATTTTTAACTCTGTACAGGCAAGTCTCATCTTATGCGGGGGTTCCATTCCACAGTTAGCGCGTAAAGCGAAAACCGCGTATAGTGAAACACTCATTGAGTTGAATGGCAGGCAGAATCGCCCGCACTACAGATGCAGTTTTAAAATTGTTATTTTTCTTTCTTTTTTCTGTTTTTGCTGACCGCGCAAAGCTGAATTCGCGAATGTTAAATGAGCCTAAGATGCGACTCGCCTGTATTTGAACAATGGATACAATAGAGTTTAAATTTGTTAAATTATAAACATGGAAGGAGGAAGACAGATAAATGAAAAAAATGACTATACATAAATATATATTTATAGCATATCATGCTGTGTCATGGTATGGAATAGTCTCCATGAAATATATATAGATATGGAAAGACAAAGGCTCCAATTCCATAAGTTTCTGAAGAATGTACCTGACTTTAAACACATTAGTAGAACCTTGACTTCTATATGACCACTGGTGAAGTCCCTTGCTGAATTGGGGCCAAAAGGAGAAGGTCTCTGAGTGTTTAAAAAACAAAATACAACCCTTTCTCAATAGAAAATGTTTATTTGAGCACTTTTTATGCTCAGGTGAGATTTCCAAATATGCACAATACATTCATTAATATATGCAGCCGATATTCCTACCTGCATCTGTAACATTGCACAATCTGCATTAAAATGTCTGGTATTGGCCACTATCCATGTACTGTATTATGATCTGAAATGACTTTGTTCAGAATAAGCAGCTTCCATCTAGTTGAAAACAGATGATTTATGACAAAGAAAAAAGCTTTTTAAACGCATAGCATGTTGGCAAATAAGCCCCAATATCACCAAGTCCCTCAAGTGTCAAAAGTTGAAATACATAGAAAATTGAGAGGATGGACCATTTGAATATTTGCTTTGCTCCTCTCCTGATTGTGGGTTCCAGTTCCATGCTTTGACAGGTGATAGCTGAAAAGCCATGAGATTCCACTGATCTGCCTGTGTTGTGTGGATGTTTGTCCTGTTGCATGGGAAGTGTTGTCAGGCACACACACAGGAATAGATCCAGTACTATTTGGGCCTTGATCCTGCCAGCCCTTGCACCATGTGCAGCTGTGAGAGGGAAGAGAGTGTTTTTCTTTTGCTAGTGTGGCCAGATACTGTGGACAGGCACCAATGAGGCTGTACACTAGATAGAGACCTCAGTACTGAGGAGAAATAAGTCTCAAGGCCCTTGTGCACCCAATTCCTGACTCTCAAGAGCAGATGATAAAAAAGGGCCCTGCTGCAGGTGTAGGATAGGTGAATCTGAGGAGTCTTAGGCTAAAGTCCAATGTTCCACGTATCAATGATATGACTCTTTGGCCTTACTGAAGTTTCAAAGCAGAGGCAACTTGGCAGCCAAACAACATTACTCTCATTGCTGCAGGATCAGGTTCCACATGTTCTCTGCCCTGCTCATCACTTTTTACATTGTGTTTATAAGTGCATCACTCATGCAGAATCAAGGCCTTTATTGGCAAACTTCAACAGCCTGCTACATACTCTGTAAGAGCCTGTCACCACCAACAAATTCTCCTGGAAATTCTCTCGTTCCCTCTTCCTAGCAGTTGCCTTACAGAGACCACATCATTCCTTGAGTTATGTTTGATCATGCAATATTCTCATATTCTTTACTCCCACCATGCTGAGCCAGTACACTCACCTATAGGGAATGTATTAGAGAGTTTGTATCAAATACAAGAAGAGGAGGACAAACATACACCTGGTACTCTCAGCACTTGGCGACAGAAAGCAGCAAGCAGTATAGAATTGGTCTCACTTTATTTCTCACGACCTTTACTACTGTAAATAGTTGTGGCAATGCACATGAGAACTGTTGAGTATGGCCAAATCCTCCTATCCTTACTCAATTCTTTATCAGAAAAAAAATCTTATTTTGGCTTCAGAGGGAACTTTTGTCTGACAAGAGGCTAAGAACAATAGTATTTAGTCTGATGTGAACACATGAAAAATACAGTACATGTTATGACAGGGTACTCAATTAAAAACTCTCAGGGGAAAAAAATGTCAAGTGAGGTCTCTTGGCTAAATGCTTTCGTATCCCACAGACACAAAATGTTGCTGTTTTTTAAAATGGAACCGCCAAGGTTCGGTTCTCCTTTTAAAAAGTCTACATCTAAAGAACTGTAGGAATCATAATAGCATAGCTGCTTTTACAAATATAATTATATTTGTATTTTCTGAATATATATGTAGATTTTAAAACAAACAGCCCTTATAAAGTTGAGATAGGCAACAAGAATAATCTGAAGCCTAGATAGACTTCTGTAGGAGAAGAGAGTGAAAAGATTGGACCATTTAATTTAGGAAAGGTGACACGATAAATATATACCAAAAAATGAACAATATAAAAAAGGTATACTCCTATTTACCTTTTTCATAATGTACAAACAATGGAATAGTCAATGAAGTTAAAAAGCATTATATTTAGAGCTGATAAAGGAAATACTTTTGTTTTTACTGAACATAACATTAATCTGTGGAATTCATTTCTACCACATATTGTTTAAGGTCTATAGTCTAATGAGACTAGACATTTATATGGCAAATGAAGTTATGTTAAAAATGATAAAAACTAATCAGAAAGGATATAAGTGCTCCTGCATCAGGGCATAAGTCAAGCACTAGCTGATGGGGTTTAGGAAGAGACTTCCCCACTGGATAAGTTGTTCCACGATTGTCCAATACAGGTTTTCTTTCACCTTCTTCTGAAGTATTTGGTACTTTACTAGAAGTGCTGTTTGTAAGAGACAGAATACTGGGCCAGATGGACCATTGATCTGATTCATATGGCAGTTCCTATGTTCCTCTGACTTGCTTTTCTGATCCATTAACCCATCATAGAATCTCTCCTCCTGTTAATGACAACTGCTAAAGGGAAAATATGTACTGTTAAGGTATTCTTCACAAAAATTGAGACTTCATAGCAGCAGTAGCCAATGTCTTTAAAGATAGAACCACATTTTTATGGAAAACTATTGTTTTAGTAGAGCTTATTTTTAAATCAGATTGAGTTAGTTTAGGGATTGGTAATCAAGGTGCAGCATTGAAATTCTCATTGAAGTTCTAGAGCTTTGATGTAACATTAAAGGAACTAACATCACAATAGCTTTTCTCCCTTAGATGAAAGGCAGTGTCTTCTCTTTGTCTTTCCAGGAAAAAAAATTAAAATGAATACTATAAACTGGTGGTGCTGTGTCATTTGGAAATTTAACAAAATCTATTGAGTTACCAAAAACAGAAATTTTAAGGAGTAGAAATCGAATGCACTAAAACCAGCCTTAGACCCTGATCCTGCAAAGGAGCCACCCACAGAGTCCTATTTATGTCAGTGGTGCTCTACATAGGCATGTGTCCTTATAAGCAAATTGCTTTACAGGATAAGGAGCTGAATTTGCAGTGAGTTATTGGAGCTATTTAACCTAAAGAGACTTACATCTGATTCTGCTTTTTATTTATGTCAGGAGCATGTATCCAGAATGGCTCCAAACATTTCTCATATTATAACAGATTTTAAAATACAAAATTGAGATTTGACTGCAAACATCCAATAGTCCATCCAGTCCATTTCAACCTCTGTTATTTAAAACTCTGCATTGTATGAAACTGGATCTTGTCAACCCTATAACATTTAATTAATGCGTTTAGATTAAGGTCTCACTCTACTTCAGTTTTAGGCCCCAATCCTGCAAAACCTTGTGCCTGCTTACTTTTACCCACTGCAAGCAGTCCTGTTGAAGTCTATAGATTGGTAAAGTTAAAGCACAGGTGCATAATCTTCACAGAATCAGAACTAAAAATCTTCAAAACCAAACATTGCAATCGTGTTTAGCTAATAGTTTTTAAACTTCTTTCAGTGAATGTTCCTTCTGTGAAGCTCACCATTAACATACTCAGACAGTTAACAAGTTATGAATGTCTTTTACATCAGGCAATATCAAATCCAGTTTCTGTTTAGAAGACCAAAATGTTACTAAATCTGATCTGAGCTGTTTTCCATACTAGTCTCTGCAGTAATAACAGCTGTGTTGTGTGCAGAATGTAGTGATATTAGCTAACTGTTTGTTTCTATCTAATCCAGCATTAATGTATGCGAGTATTTTTGGAAATGTATCTGCAATAATCCAAAGACTGTATTCAGGAACTGCACGGTATCACATGCAGATGCTGCGAGTAAAAGAGTTCATACGCTTTCATCAAATCCCCAACCCTTTGCGGCAGCGGCTCGAGGAGTACTTTCAGCATGCGTGGACATACACCAATGGCATTGACATGAACATGGTATGTAATTCTACTTTTGGAAACTAACATCACAAAGTCATAGGGGTCTAGAATGAAACGATTCTCCTAATTTTGGAGATGCTAGATTTGTTTTTCTCGCAGGTTTACTTTTTGCCCTGGAGACAGGCCCAGGTTCCCAATCCATGTCATCACATGGTGTTGAATCAAGATGTCACATAGCAGTATCCTATTATAAAGGGCAATGTAGCATAGACCCATAAGACTTCACTTTCCCCCTCTTGGAGAAACTGTATCAAGTCAGCAGACTCAATTCTTGGTATTCTCCACCACTTCTAATTTAGTTGTGCATTAACCCTTCTCCAAATCCCAGTCTCACAGTCTTTGGAACATAGCACACCATCAGTTTTTACATTGAGCAGCCCACTGAAACTCAAGGGAGTTCTGCATAAATATTTACAGCATGCTATGACTACCTGAAAGTTTGGGGCAGCCCAGATTCCATTGTTAACATAGAGTCCCATGCCAGTGGTGTGGCACAGATTGTGAGGAAGAGACAATGGCCAATATTGTTTTTAATTGTTAGTAATTGTGGTGAATGCTTCAGTTTTTGGTGCCAGAGTTGGGATGTTTTAAAGATACCTGATTTTCAGAGAATGGATGCTCAGCACCGAAGTTGGGCATCCAAAAACTGAGGCACTCCAAATCACTAGTCACTTTGAAAATCTTGCCTATAGTACTAATCATCGAACTCCTAGTGTTGGTACACACAGCACGGGTTGGGAACCACTGTTGGGTGCTATGGACTAAAAAAAAAAATGCGTGGGGGGAGAGAATCTTAAGAACACTTGCTCCAAATGCAGCTTTTTCAAGACACCTCAGTTTCACACCAGTGTAACTCAGTTGGAATATACAGGATTACACTTGCATCAAATCAGTACAGAATGAGGCCCTTTTTCAGCATTTCATGACACAGCACTAGTAGAATGTAGCATGTATTTTGGAGGTGGGGAAAGTGGATTAGTTGGCATCCCAAAAGACAAGAATTCTAATCAGAAAATAGCCTGAATAACAACTGTGCTCCCACCAGGGGCGGCTCTAACAATTTTGCCGCCCCAAGCAGGGGCGGCGGCCCCGCCCCCGATACAGGCAGACGTAGCGGGGCCCCGCCCCCGATGCCTGCCTGCGTTGGGGGCGGGGCCCCACTACGTCTGCTTGTGGCCCCGCCCCCGACGCAGGCAGTCCCTGTCCGTGGCGGCAAGGGGAGAGCGGCGGACCTACCGCCCCATTGCTGCCACGGCAGGAGAGAATGGGGCGGCAGTCCGAGTCCCGCAGCGACAATTCAGTGGCGGGAAGAGCGGACCTGCCGCCGAATCGCCGCCGCGGTACTCGGACTGCCGCCCCATTCTTGCCTGCCGCCCCAAGCACCAGCTTGGAAAGCTGGTGCCTGGAGCCGGCCCTGGCTCCCACCCACCAATCTCCATGTCTTTGCTGAAAGCCATCACAGTATTAACCAGTCAGCAATTCACAGAGTTCTTACTATTTTAGAAAGAAATGCCAAGATCCAAGATCTATACTTTTTACCCTTGACACTTGATTATAGACACTGACGGAATACTGTAAATAAGTCTTTTATCAAGCTACAGACTATGGCATGCTAAAAGGAAATAACATCATTAGCCGAAGTAGGCATCTACTTGCTTTGCTTCTTTTCCAAAAGACAGAAATCTCCTTTCTGAGAAGTTGAATCACTCAAGTTCAAGCCGTCAATGGCCTAGTACAAGCTCAAATAACTTCTTAAGTTATTCTAAGACTGAGAGATCTGAGACCTTGTCTAGCTTTCTAAATGATTTGGAAGAAAAAGAAACTCCAAAAGTTTCAGTACAATGTAAATAGAAATTAAACCCTTACTAATGTTGCCTTAAATATAAAATCTTCCAGAGGGGTAGTTGTTTCTCTGTGAATAAGTTGGAAGAGTGCACACCTTACGTCAGTAGATAAGGGCAATAATTTGATAAAAGGCATTTAGGGCTCAATCACTGACAGCTTGACGTCTTGGTTACTGTTACATAAAAGCAGATTTTATGGGCAACAACCTACAATCAGTCTATAAACAATTCCCCATTGCCCACACGCACACTCTCAGACACACTTCTGCAGGCATTGCTGCACCTCAAAGGAGAATTCATACCGCAGAACAGGACAGGTGGTGTTTGCACAAGCCTCTCTTGGAGGTTACACTAGTGGAAAGGCAACGTCAGAGCTTGATCCTATGTTACTGAATGGCCCTAACTCTCATTGAAGTCAGTGGGGTTTGAGATGCTCAGTACTCTCCTGGATCAAGCCCTTGAGTTGGAGTAGGTCTGACTCTAGTCCATCTCAGTATTTCTGAAGATATTAAATAACAGGAGTGCACCTTAAAAGGAACTCATTCACCTCTGATTACTGGATGTGACTGCTATGCAGACACCTGTATGTGAAATAGTACCTACAAATTGAATGTTGTCTGGTTAAACTTTGCATAATACAGAAATTGGTGTGTTGGGAGTTGTCTTGGAATTGTCATTTATGTAAATTACAAATTAAATGGGTTAAACATCCCCACCTACATCAATATGATTGTGAGGCAGTATGAAGGTTTTGTTTTAAGTAAAATATGAAACAATAACAATCCAGATTAGTGGCTTGTTTTGTTATATTTTATTTCTTACTCTCTCATGCTATTCTAGCTCTCAAGTCTATGACAATCATTTAATTTACTTTTAATGTGTGTTTGTTGGAATATATTACACATCAATTCAAGGTTGATATGCCAGTTGTCTGATTTATGTTGTACTTATGAAAGATTTATCTCTTTCCTGTCTGCTTCATTCCTAAATACATGGAATAACACCATCCACTGGTAAGAGCAGGAGGTATTTGTATCAAATTTAATTCCAGTGTAAAGTGTGGAGAATATCCATGTTATCTGTTGGGTTTAGAGCTTGTTTAATGTTTTCTATTTTTAGTTGTAAACTTTTTGCATGATGAACTGGTAGATAACAAAGAGAGAGGCACCTAAATTGAATCAGATGTGGGGCAAACCAGATAAAACTGCTTGATGTTGCCATATTTATTAGACAGTTTTATCCCACAACTCTAATCAAACTTCTCTGTCAAAAAAAAAGGTCATGTGCATATGATATTCATTAGATAGTTGCTCTGTAGAAATGTCACACTCTGATAAACTTGCCATGCTGATCATTCTGCATTTTCCTTTTTATGTGAATGCTTTTAGTTCAAACCCCATATGCATGTTAGCAGCAAGTACTGACAAAGTTTTCCAGGCTCTAAACCATGTCCATATGCAGTGGACTGGCATGTGGTTTTGAGAGTTTGAACTTGCATGAAATCTCTATTTTTACATCCAAAGGGACCAATTCTGTCCTCAGGCAAGTGTGTGACTCCTGCCAATTTCAACTGGAGTTCTCTGTGAATATCTAAGGGCAGAATTTGATCCTGACTCTTCTCCCTTCCCCTACCATCTCATCACTGAAATCTGAGTAAAAATAAAGTCTAAAATAATTTTCCTTCTTTGAAACATACAAATTATGAATAATTTACATGATATACATAACTAATCATATGGATTTTGTTTCAAAAAATGCTTTTACGTGTCAGCACTAATAATTTAAGAATTCAGGGAAAAACTAACTTTTCACCTAAGAAATAATACTGTACTTAGATTGAAAAAAACTTGCTTTCTTTAAAAAATCCTGCAATTTTTTCTGAAAATAAGGAGATATTTCATGTTCATCTTAGATAACTAAAAATAAAAGTAATCTTAACGCTCTGGTGGTGAAATATGATGAGAACATAATTAATTTGTTCCTCCCTGCTTCACTTCTACATCTCTTTGATTTTGATGCATTGCATAATGTATTTTGATAAAACAGTTGTACTGATAATATAATTTTGCATGGATTAGATAAACAGTATTTAGGATTTACTTTAATCTGGATCAAATTCTTGAGTCTACACAATAAGCATAATTTAAATCATGCTGTTATTTTATTCACTGGCAAAGTTAGCTACAAAAGATGCTTTATAATGAAAGCTCCCGCCAGTCCCTGAGATTCAAAGGGACTGTTTCGTTATGTTCTAGAATTTTTCAAACTATCCTGTCCTGTTTTTCTTGTATTCTTTTCTCCTTATGTTTTCCACTTCCTTCCAATATTATCAGTCCAGCACCTACTGATAACAGCATGACTGTACTACTCCTTATAGAAAGAAGCAATACTTAATATCCAAAGATCCTTTTTTCAATTATGCACATGTTTCTTCTAACCCCCACGGATTTTTCTGTGCATCACGATAGGTGTATTGGTTTATTTTACCTAAAAGAAAGTCCAAAATGAGTGGGCCATGCTCTGGGAAGGGTTTGCCCAAACATGTATTTTAATTAAAATTTCAGATATAGACTGGAGGAAGATTTACTTTTTATTTTTGGATTTAGTACTATAAAAGGTCATTTCTTTCACGATACATTTTTAGGCCCTTCTCCTGCAAGCACAATTAATATGCTTAATTTTGACATATGTGACTAGTCTCATTGGCTGCAGTGGTGCTAGTTGTGTGTGTAAAGAAAAGCACATGCATAATTATATGGAGGATAAGGGCCATAAATGGTACTGTACCAAAAAGGCAGCTTTCACCAGCTGATAATGCACAGAGATGTATCAGTTTTATATTGTGTGGTACAACTGGTTCAATACAGTCTACATTTGCTTATCGTCCTGATACAATAACTTCTGAAACCCAAAGTGATGCTATCATGTGCTGTTTATGTACATTCCAGAAAGATAAGAGGACAATTCACATTTCACAAGCCAAAGTGAGGTCAACTTAACTCCATCCTGACCAGAGCCATTAACTACATTGATTTCTCTATCACATCTGAACTGTACCCAAATTGCAAGAGTTTGGATCATTAACCTGTAAATGAATTGACTGAGATTAGAACTGAGTGGGAATTTTGCAACTGAGAGGTTTTTTTCTGAAAATGTCAATTTGTTGAAACTGAAACTTTTTGCAGGAACATGCCAGCTGCAACAAAAACTTTTGATGCAGAATGCGAAATTTTCTGAAAAATCTCAAAAAAAAAAATTGCAGGACAGTTTCCTACTCAGTTTTACTTGAGACAGCCAAAAAGTACCTTTAAATATGAATAGATTGGGAATTGGGAAGTTTTTTCCTTATCTATTGTAATAATGGCTAATGAACAAAAAAACTACAGCTAATCAAGCGATCCAACAGAAGACTTATAAGACTCTAGTATATGAATAAACTAATCTTGTATCAATAGTTCATTGCATTGTTTTGTGGGCTAAAGTCTCACGAACAGGATAATTACTAATCTTTCTACCATTGATTGCTTTCATTCCATAATGAAGACAGGATATGACTCACTACTGAACTGACAATGAATTAAAAAAATGAGATGGTCAGCCACATTCTACAACAGTTGATGTTTCCCAGAGGTTTTCAGGAGTGAACATTTCAGTGATCCGTTATGGAGCTCACAGAGACATGAGGAGGTCTTGTGGTTAAGGCACTGGACTGGAACTCGGGAGATATAGCTTCTGTTCCTAGCTCTCCCATGTGTGACCTTGGGCAAGTCGTTAACATCTCTTTGTCTTATCTGCCACTGGGACAAGGATAAAATCATACTTCCCTACCTCACAGGAGTGTTGTAAGGCAAAAATAATTGTCTGAAAGATTTCACAGTGATGAAGTCCATATACATGGATAGATAGACAGAGATAATCAGAACAAAATCTGCATTCCAAAGAACAGGTCACAGCCTGAAGCCAGGCCTTTCACTCTGCCCATCCTAGAAAAGAGACCGCCTACATTGTCCCATCCCTGGAAACCTCATGGACCTTGTCAGCTTCCTAATTTTTATAGTAGTAAAAATTATTCTCTCCTTGAATTAGGGGGTCAACGACCTAATAAAACATTCAGGCCACTTCCTGTCCACAACACTTAGGCTCCCAAACACTGCATACCACCACTCTGTCCTCCACAGCTCTCAGATAAACTTACAAAGTTAATAAGGAAACTGGCATGTGGATGGAGAATTCCAGCAAAAGTATTTCACACAAACCTGTGCGTAAGTGCTGATAGAAACCAAAAGATTCTACTTCTCCATGATGATAGCAATCAGCAAATCTCATCCCATGGGGAATCACTTGAAAACCCAGATTGCCTCCTCTGACTGCTATCTCTTTCATATTGTGCCAAAATCATGTGAATCCATGACAGTTTTTTAGGCATGGAGAGGAAGAATTTCATATTTCCACCCAGCGTGATAGAAATGTGCCTAACCCTATACATAGAGGCACTAGATGCACTGAAAGGATTTTGTGCCTCCATCTATGACCTTGCCCCTTGTCCTTTTTAACTGGTCAAAGCCATGTGAAATGCCCTGGCCCACTGCTCACAGAAACTGTTAACTCCTCCTAGAGATGGAACTTGGCCTGGTGTCCTAGTATCCTGAAACATGCTCTAAACGGCATGTTCTCAAAAAACTAACTCAGACACTACTGACATAGCTTAACTATTGTATAGTCTAGAACCTCTTCTCCCTGGCAAAGTTATTATGTAAGTGATTGCAAAGAGACTTTAATAGTGCCTGGCCTTCCGTGATAGCCTACATACCTCCAATCAGGCTTCAGGCTGGTTCCTGTCAGACAGCCAAAACTGATGGAAGATCTCCTTATGATGAACGGTGGCAAAACAATGGTGCTGAAACTTCTAGAATTGTCAGCCATTCTGGATACTATCAATCACAAGATATTATTGCTTGACCCTGTCTGTCATAATGGGAATCAATGGGATGCTTTTAAACTATCTATTCTTTTTTCTTCCCGAAGATCCTGAGAGTCAGCTGTTTCTCTCCTCCCTGTGAACTTTACCCATGCTCTCCCAGAGGGTGAAACAGTTAGGGACCTGATACAGAACCCATAAAATAGAATCTTTTGATTGACTTCATTGTGTTTTTGGATCAGGCCTATAATGAGATGATGAGGGGTACATTGACAGTAATTGCACATAGCTCTGTCACCTTTTTATTCATCTTAGAAAGTGCGGTCTCCCCTGATATCCTCCCACATAAAGTAAATTAGAGTAAAGAACAGCTGGCTCTAACTGAACCCAGGAAAGACCAAAGAAATGATATATCTAGAGATTCTTTCTTCTAACTATCTGAGAGCTCTAGATGTTTCTTTAGTTGCTTTACCAAAACGTTCTCAATTTCTTTCCATAAAAACTGGAATTTAGACAGACTAGTAACTAGTGAGATTGCTAGTCATAAATCACCCATCTGTCACCCTGTCCTTCTAAAAGGAGGAATTAACAATCTTATCCAATTATAGACAAAGTGTCTCCTCACTGGACTTCTTAAAAGAAGAGATACATATAAGTCCAACTCATAGGTTGGAGCCTGAAGCTCCCTAAGGCTATGTCCACACTACCCGCCCGATTCGGCGGGTAGTGATCGATCGATTTATCACGTCTCGTCTAGACGCGATAAATCGATCCCAGAGCCGCTCCCCGTCGACACCAGAACTCCAGCTCTGCGAGTGGAGGAAGCGCTGTCGACGGGGGAGCCTGCCTGCTGCGGTGTGGACCGGGGTAAGTACTTTTAAAAATCGATATTAGATATTCGACTTCAGCTACGTTATTCACGTAGCCGAAGTTGCGTATCTTAGATCGATTCCACCCCCCCCAGTGTGGACCAGCCCTAAGTGTCTACAGAATGTAAGTCTTGAAACATTGTTACATGCCCCAAAGACTTACCTCCTACAGTCATATCGATGGGTTTAAAAACTGCCTTTTTCACCGTAGATGGAAGAAAATATTTTGGAAAAATATAAAACATCTTTCTCCATTCTGCACATCACTCTGATCTATAATAAACTGGCTAAAAACCCAGCCAAGTAAATTATATTAACTTTAAAGGTTCTTAAATGTTAGGTGACATAGGCTGGAATAGCTATAACATAGCTAACTCCAAGGGGAGATGCAGCTATGTTGATAGCAGAATGTTTCAGTTGATGTAACTGCCATTGCTCAGGGAAGGGTATTCCTACACCAACAGAAAAAAAAATTCATTGGTGTAGACGGCATCTACACCCTAAAGGGTTATGTCAGAATAGCTATGATGTAGCTTTGCATAGTGCCCTAGACATATGCTAAGGCATGTACCTCAGTATTAGATAGGTTAGTTTAAGGAAAAGCATCTAGATAATCCCTCAGCAAATACTCCAAGGGCTTAATTCTGCATCTATTGAAGTGAATAGAAAAAAACCCCATTGACTTAAATGGTGCAGGATTAAGCCCATAATGCATATATGTTCTCTTACATGCCTATGCTTATCTCTCCCTCTTCGATTATTGGTGTACCTGCCTGCATTCATAAACCGGTCTGACTCTTGCTTTAGGGCAGGCCTGCACAACATGCGGCGCAGGGGCCGCATGCGGCCCACGTGGGCTCACTGTGTCCCCCATGAGGGGGGTGAGCAGGTGGGCTCACTGTGCGGCCTGCGTGGGGGTGAGTAGGCAAGCGGCGGGGTGGGGCAAGCCAATGGCTGGCTGGCCGGCTGACAGGTGGGTGGTCTGGTGAAAAGGCCAGTGGCAGGCTGGGGAGTGAGGGTGAACCAGCGGCAGAAGGTAAGAGGCCAGCAGTGGGCATGCAGGTGAGCTGGCAGCGATTTATCTACAACTGCATTGATTGACTGTTGTCTGCAGTAATATAGTGACCCCTGAGGGGGTGAAGAGGGTTGTGATGGTGGAGCCGAGCGGGGAGGGGGCAGGTCCTATTTTACTGCTGTGATCTGGTCACCCTATGTGCGCTGTTTCCTTCCCCCTCTACAGGCTTCTACGCCCCAGCGCTGGGGAAGGAGGGGTTGTTTCCACGGGGCGGGCAGCGCTGGAGAGGGGGAGGGTTTTTCCGTGGGGGTGGGGGGGTTCGGCCTTCAGCTGTTTTCTTTGGAGTAATATGGCCCTCGCTGCTTTACGAGTTGTGCAGGCCTGCTATAGGGGATGGATGCCAGGCAAAAATGAATTTGGAGTGAGCTGTCGTCTTAACCTAGTTAGTGCGATCTCTTCTGCAGAAAGTCCACTCTGAGTGTCAAGTGCATGCCACTTTATATTTGATCATGTTAGTATCAAAAGAGACAACTTGAACCATTGGAAGAAAGACAGACACGGTACAAGGAACACCACTGACTGCCACTAGGACCAGTGTATTGCAACATGTACTGCTTGTGGAATCAAAATAAAGAAAGGATATTGCATCCCTCAGGATTTCCATCCAAAGGCAAGCCTATGCTTGACAGAAAGAAAAACTGAATTTCCAATGAGTGTGAAAGCAGTACCGCTGAATATGAAACACAAATCATGTACCACACTTGCCCCACTGAACATGCAATATGTAAAAGCAATGTAGCTTGAAATAGTCAGCAAAAATACATGGAATGACACTGTGGGGCAAGTAGAGCGAAGATAAAAACAAAAACAAAACACATTGCATCTGCTGGTTCTGTACAACACGTCAACTGTTGGATATAATCAAAGATAACCCAGTACAATTCTTCTGTTTCCTGCCAGCCTGTCAGCTCACAAATAAAGGTTGAAAAATAATGCAAGTTGTTTCAAATCACATAAGCCAAAACATATTAATAAAAGGCCTGTTAGCAAAAAACAAACAAAAAAAACACAACAACAATCTGTAAGGCTAGCCCCTGCATGTGTTTCTTCATGATTTCTCATTTATAGAGGATTTACTGTGCAATAATCCTGCCCAACCTGGAAAGGAGACTCAGTTAAGTGATGCAAAAGACATTGTGAAACAGTAGTTACCTTGACGTACTCATCATTAACTACACGGTAGTCTTTGACTTTACTGATGTATTTGTGGGTTTTTCACAAGTATAATCCCACCAATAAAGCAATAATGGAAATAACTGCTGTAGCAGTATCCTGATTTGTACTCCTATTGGAGTACTTCCCAAGTATCTGCTAAGGGACAGAAGTTGATGGCATATCAAAAAACTGTTCAGTAGTTCAACAGAAAATGCAAAACCCACATGGATCATCATGTACATTATTGACAGACCATAAACATGGGCCACTTTTCCTAATTATTAATTTATCTATCGGTAGCCAGCATAAAATAAGATGGCTGCCTGAGGTTAAACCTCATAGATATTGCTCATTCTACGGTCATAAATCCTTGTGCACCAAGATACAGGTGAGGTTGGCATCCAATAGAACATTCTTGGGAAAGCTTTCAATACCAGTCATCTCAGGGTATGTCTACACTGCCATTAGACTCCTGCGACTGGCTCATGCCAGCTGGTGCGGACTAACGGGCTGTTTAATTGCAGTATAGGTGTTCTGGCTTGGGCTGGAACCCAACCTTGCGACATAGCCCGAATGACTACACCACAATTAAACAGCCTCTTAGCCCAAGCCCCGTGAGCCTGAGTCAGCTGGCATGGGCCAGCCATGGGTATCTAACTGCAGTGTAGAAATACCCACAGTAGTCAAGAATTTAGGCTGTGATTTTTCAAAACTTCCTTAATGGAGTTAAGCACCCAACTCCCATCACAATTAAATGGACTTGGGTGCCCATTTTCCATAGGGACTGTTGAAAATCATAGCTTCAAATCATAAATGCTTTTAATACCTGGTGTATGGTATTTATGGTATAATCTCTCTGGGGCAGGACCCATCTCCTCATACATGGTTGTACAGTGTCTAGTACATTTTGGGTGCTATTGAAATATGAATACAGCAACTAAAATATTAGGCAATGGTTTATAATATCTTCATAGTCAGAACAAATTAATGACCTTTATACTTGTTTCTCTAAATAAACCAAAAATGTGCAGAAATAACTAAACCAAACATGCTCTGCGTAGCTTTTGTTTAATAGTAAAATACAATTCTTTGTTAACTAATACAAATAACATGAATCAGATTCACTTCAGTTTTTAAGACTGTGCTTCTGTGTGTCTAACAACACAAACATTTCCCTTTTAGCACATCTGAATTGAAAAGAGGTTGGTATTTCATCTCATTTAAAATTTGGGCTCTTCTAAATTACATTAAAATGGAAGCATAACAAAAAGAGAGAAATAAATAATTAAACACTTCAAAATATTAAGTTCTTTTCTTCAGTCACATGAACAGACCAAAGTAATTTAAAAGAAAATATTTCCAACTTTTCCCAGACTGTTGATCTAATATCATGGAATCTCAGAATATGTTTAGATATCAGTTTTGCTGTATTATTCAGAACATGGTAAATTTTGTAAATGATAGCAACTTGTTAATACGTTTGGAGATAACCATATTAAAATAAATAGAACCAATTGTACTTTAAGCAGTATCTGGTTATATGTGATTAGACATTGGTAACGGAGTGCTAAAATAGATGCTTTTATTTATTTTATTTTTTTTCCCTTTGCTTCTTGTTGAATTCTGGTTTCTTTGAAGATGTATAGACTGGTGTGATAGTGTCCAAAGGCCATAAATTGTTAAACTATTTGTATACATGTGTGTTATAACATTGTGTTTTCTGTTATTTCACAGTAGAAGCTGTATTGATTTCTGTTAGCAATCATAGAAATATTTCAAAAGCAATTAAAGGTACTAATGTTTCATTTGTAAATCATAGATTGGCTTTGGTGGACAAATAGCCTCATGTCAGAAATGTACACATCCCTCTTCTTTGTTAACAAGGCGAGCGATAGCAGTTAAGAACCTATTTATGCAATAGGAATGACTGTGCAGACCTTTATTGTGCTGAAATAAGAAAATATACAGTGAAGACTGAATACTGTTATGACAGGAATTATTTTAAATTGCATTCTCTACAGAAATACCCATTGATATTACTTATGTGCATACACTGTAAAAGAAAAAGTAGTAGATCAATAGACTGTGTTAATAGCAGGAAGGCAAATCCTGTTCACATTATTCACATGATTAGTCCCACTGTGTCGAATTCAGATATGTATATGCAACTCCCCTTGAAATCAAAGAAAACTGTGCAATAAAAGATAATTTGGCCCATTAACTTCAATGAGACTCTCTGCATAAGTGAAAAACAAGCAGGATGTGGCCCAAGAAGTGGACAGTGCATATGTCCACAGTAGCTTATGTGTAAGTCCAGTTTCCAAATACAATGAGTTTACTCAATGGGTAGGCATTGTTTCCATTGAATGGTAAAATTTCCATTACCTTCAGAGGAAACAAAGGTTAATGCTGAACAAGTTAGCAAATCTCTTGCCCATAATGACCAAGTTGTAAGCAGAATCCTTGTCTTCATTTACTGAACAAAATTAACATTGTATCTTTGGGGTATCCTGAGGTTCCAGTTCAGGTAAACTCCAGTGAACCTGAATAACAGATGAGCAAGTACCTGCAGTTTATGGGCCAGATCCTCAGCTTGTGTAAATCTGGCTTGACTGGAGTACACAGATTTGCCTATTGAGGATCTGGGCTATATATTTCTAAATTAAATATATTTAACAACACTTATCAATTTAGATTTTCACAGTTATGTAAAATTATAGGTTTTAATAATTTTTCTATTTTTATTTAAATTTTCAGTTGTGGGAAATGATGGGGTCAGACAATAATTGTTGTAGACCCTGAGAGTCAAAAAGTTAGTCTTGTAATAATTAAAACACAAATAGCCAACATCACAGATCAAGTTATACAAAGTGTTCTTAAACCAAACTCTACATTTTCAAGCAGCATATTTCTTACTTTTGCCTACTTGTAAATTTTGATTATTATCAATGGAAATATTTTTGTCAGAGTGTGTATGGTGAAATCGACATTTACTGACCTTTACCTATAAAAATCTAATCCTTCCAAGTTTAGTTATCTTATCGTTATCCTGTTGCAATATATTCATACATGTACTGATTATATTTCCTGTAATGCAAGAAATAAAATTGTGTGTGGGCACTACACTTTCAAGAGACCCTACTAGTATTCAAATTAAATGAATATAGAGAACAGCTATTTGCTCCCATATTTTGATCAAATTACATGTCCATTAAACTGGATGAATTGAAAATATTCTGAACAACCTTGTTACCCACCACTATTTTTATGTCAATGCATTCATATTGGGAACAAAGAAAACATTACAAGTTATTTAAAATTATTTGCATAGTATTGATGTGAAACTCTTTCATTTTTCTCTTCAGGTCCTGAAGGGGTTTCCAGAATGCTTACAAGCTGACATTTGTCTACACCTCAACCAAAACTTGCTTCAGAACTGCAAAGCTTTCCAGGGGGCCAGTAAAGGTTGTCTCCGAGCTTTAGCTATGAAGTTTAAGACAACCCATGCTCCTCCTGGTGACACCTTAGTCCACTGTGGTGATGTTCTCACAGCTCTTTACTTCCTGTCAAGAGGCTCCATTGAAATCCTCAAGAATGACATTGTTGTAGCCATTCTTGGTATGTATTTGCAAACTAAGGAGATGGAATGTCATCTTTCTGCTAGCACAACCTACAGAACAGCAGACTGAAAAAGACCATTGCCATATTTGGTGCATGCACCCTGTGAATGATTCAGTCACTTTAATTTAAAATCAAGCTTCTCAATGACTAATTTAGCAGCACCACCTACATAATATCCTCACCCTATGGTCAGGAAAGGGACCTGTCCGTATCACAAGTAACTTTTCTGTACAGGGGAAGGGGTTGGATCTGGAGAGTCCATGCAGGGAGTAGAGAATCCCTGTGCACCAAAGAGCCCAGCTGCCTGTGCATTTAGAATTTTCCCTGATCAACTCCAACATAAATCCCTGCCTAAGTTAATATTACGTGAAACAGCATTAATGTAGGTACTGCCCCCTCCTGTGCGTCAGTCCTATGGCATTGGCTGGTAACAGAATCCTTAGAGGTGAGGTTATAATTAGAGCTGGGTGAACAATGGATTTTTCCATGCACTGGCAATTCCAAAAAATTGGGAGGAAAAGTTTTCACATCAAAACAAAAACAAAATTTTGAAAAATTGAAAAGTTAAAAAAAAAAAGCATTTTGAGTCAACAAAATGCTTCATTTCAATTTTGAACATTTTAAACATTTTTGACTGGGTTTTTTAACTGAATTAAAGGAAATGTTGAACCAAAAAGTCATTTTGAACTTTAAAAGTGAAGTGTTCATTTAGAAAATGTTGAAATTAAATATTTTGACTTTTTGGCATTTTGGAGGGGAGCGGTCAACTGAAGCAATTTTGACAGGAATTCATGAAATGTTTTGGTATTGCCAAATCTGCATTTTTCACCAAAAATAGTTTCATGCAAAAAAAGTCACCTATCTTTAATTACAATAGAGTTGTGTTGAACAAAAACTTTTAACCTTCCCCAGTGGAGTCAATAGAAGTTTTGTCATCTACTTCACAGAGAGCAGGATCAAACCCCAACAGAAAACACAGAGGGGAGAGAGAAGCTAGTGAAGAGACACATGACCTCCCTGTATTATCTGAGAGCCACAGAGGTTTTGTGGCATAACAGACTCCTACTTTTATTGCAT
Source organism: Macrochelys suwanniensis (assembly GCA_033296515.1). NCBI lineage: Eukaryota > Metazoa > Chordata > Testudines > Chelydridae > Macrochelys > Macrochelys suwanniensis. Next base: position 32,726,832 of record CM065784.1, on the reverse strand, counting down.
ACCCTATTCCTCTGGAAGGAATAATGCCAGGGAAACTGGAAGGAGAACCATGTGGAGCTTCCAGAACACCTTCCAGTATGAGTTCAACCTATCCCATGGAGACCATCTTTAAATATGTGAAAATAATTGTAGTCCTCACGGTCAAGAAAAAAATAAGGGAATTGTTTTTATTTTATTGGCTCTGGTGCTATGTGAATGATAGGCTTTTATGCTTGATTGCTGCTGCATTGGTCAACAAGAGTTTGAGACAGCAAGAATATAAACACACAGGCGAGTACAAGTCAACAATAAAACGATATTGGTCAGAATGATGGGCTGGTTTAAATTAGCCTGCAATAAAACCTCGTTGAAAAAGAACAAAGATAAACAACATTTTGCCAAAAACATCTTGGGTCCTACTATTGCCTCTTGCAGAAAAGCACACAGGAGGGAAAATTAACATAGAAAACTCCTGTTGATGCATCCTTCACTGGGAAAGGTTTGCAGCCACACACAAATGGCATGGCCAAAGCCCTCTGCACTGTGCATATGTCCCCAAATCCTCAAAGAAACCCATAGATGTGAGGGGGGGGTCTGGACAGTCAGTCCTCACTTGTTGCTCCCCAGGCCCCCTCCTCTTGGCAGCATGTCATTCAGGAGCCAAGCCGTACTATCACTACTGACCTGATTGCAGCGCACACTAACCCCTTTCTCAGAGGGAGATAATGCAGCTCAGCATTGTAATGGAAAATCCAGTCATCCTGGAGAGTATACTACTTCGTAGCTGGGCTACGAAGTTCCTCCCTCTCTGGACTGCCATTCCCCCGAAATTTGCAGAACTCCAACCATGCAGTATATTGTGAGGACGGGGGGCTTTTTAGCATTGTTGGTTGGGGGGGGGGGCAAGGTTAGTATGATGGTTCATAGGTATTGCTACCTCTTTCCAGGTTTGCAGGCCAGAGCTGAAGGGTTTTTTTGATCATTTTGTCCCCTCTGTGCCTTGCAGAAGAAGGGATTATAGGGCAGAAATAAAGGTCAACATTTCCTAAATGGCCACTGATTCACTGAATTTGGGTGCCCAACTTCAAACACTCTGGGCCCTATTTTCAGAGGAGCTGAGCATCCACATCTTTGTTTTGAACTATGGAGCTATAGGTGCTCAGCACTTCTGATAACAAGGTACAAAGTGTCTCAAGATGGGCACCCAAAATCAAAGTTCACTCCTGAACATGTTGGCCAAAATCTTTGTAAATTTTTGAAAGACGGATAATGGAAATGAATTCTGGACCCATTTCAATCACAGGGCCTGATCCCACATACCTCACTGCATGTAATGGAGATTTTGCCGAATAAATGAAGTGATTACAGAATTCCTGGTCCTCAACAGTTACCAGAGATCAGGATGCAGCAGGGAGCTTAATAAATAAGGGAACTTCCTTGTCAAAGGGTTCTCTAGTTACCGCTTACGGCATGGTTCTTTGTGTCTGTGTCCTCACACTACATATGCTATGAAAGATCAGACGCAGATTTTGGAAAAACAAGCATGTACATAACTGATGACAATTTTAGTAAGAAATAAGTACTGTAAATGTGTCAAGGTTGAAGGAAAGCAGAGTTGTAAAAGTATCAATGAAAACAGCTCTGTTTAACAGGCTGCTGTCTCTTGAGGTTTTAAATTACTGTTCAAAATTAATTCTAACATTGAAAATTGAGTCAGCTTCTTCCATTGCAGATCTTTGGGGAAAGGACTATGTCATCATATATATTTGTACATTTGCTAGTGCAATGTGGGCTCAATCCAGATTGGGAGCTCTGGGCACTACTGTAGTATAAAATTACATCATCATGAACAATATTAGTTACTACTCTAGACTATATTTTTGTTACAAGAAGGTGATGGTAGAAATTCATGAATTCTGTTATGTCAGGAATAATGCAGAACTAATTCAAAACTGAGTTTAAATTTTTCCAGATTTTCCTCTCACTTAGTCCAGTTTTATACCAGTGTAACTCCATTGATTTTGATGGAATTACTCCTCTTACATATACTGGTGTAAATCAGGATAATCAGGTTTCATAACTTCATATCCCATAGTATAAGTTTCTTGAAGAGTTATGGGTGCATTCATTTTAATGGATTTCTCATAATTAAAATAATCTGTCTGATTTTGTTTTTGCAGGTAAAAATGATATTTTTGGAGAGATGGTACATCTTTATGCAAAACCAGGGAAATCAAATGCAGATGTGAGAGCTTTAACCTACTGTGACTTGCATAAGATCCAGCGAGAAGACCTACTAGAGGTTTTGGATATGTATCCTGAATTTTCTGATCTCTTTCTCACCAATCTAGAACTGACTTTTAATCTGAGACATGAAACTTCAAAGGTACATACAGTAGGTGTTACTTTTTTTCTATGATTTTCTTTTGAGTATGTGTTAAGTCACAGAAGAGAGACATCCCTGGAAAATATAAGTTCTGGCTCTTCTCTTACACCAAAGTTAATGAACTTATAATGGTGAGAGTGTGGAATCAGTTCCATATGATCAAAACTGGAAAATAAATGAAAAACGAAGATTAACAGAATTCAAAGCGAAAGGCTTGAGGCCAAATTCTGTTCAAGAAAACTTACCTGTGTGGTCCTAGCGAAGTCGGTTAGACCTAGCAGAAGTGAATGAGATGACTCAGGTGATGTTGAACTACCAGGATTTGGTTCTATATTCAAATAGTGTTAAGATTTCAACCAGAGGGATTTCAAATATTTTGATACCCATTAAAAAATTGAAATAAACATGAATATAAACTTAACAAGGGAAATTTGACACTGTCAATATATTTAATCAGAAATAGAAAATAAACAAGAATCAGGCCACCCTGGTTCCATTTATGACTAATATTACAACAAATGTAATTGTCTTGCAGATCTTATTCCACAGTTCTGTCCTCTTGGACTACATTTCCTATATTCAAAAAACTAATAAAACATATGAAGCACTCTTGGTAGGACACCCCACACTTGTCTTCTCTACCCTAAATCTGCAGAACCTCCGTTTGTCTCTCCTCCCACCAATGGCTTCCTTAAGATGCTTCCCTGCCCACAATGCCCCCTTCAAGAAAGGAGAAGGAAGTGCAGCCTCGGTAGGGTTCACTTCTCCCAGGAAGCTTATGTCAGTCTGGATTTGGAAAAAAAAAATAGAGGGTTGGCCATTGGCTGAAGGGGAGGACACTTCTGGCTAACAGGTGCGAGAGGTGTTGCATTAGTTTGGATGGAATAAATGGGCCCAAAGAGTCAAAGGTGTTAACAAGACATTAACACTGTTTAATGTTGGACAGTGGCAAACAAGGCTTGGGGTTTGGTATACAGAGACCTCAGCCTGCGTAGTACCATGGCAAATACATAATTAAAAATCTTGTTAACCTTTTATTAAAGATACAGAAAAGAATGGGGGAAATATGCATTATTTGAAATGTAAAGTATTAAGTAAAGCTTCCATTTGAACATCATCCCTTGTTCCCTTTCCTTAAAGCCGTAAAGTTTTTAGAAGAAAACCCCTTGTCTAACAGTCTTTTAGATGGTGTCAAAAATAGTAATCACTGTCCTTTTGGGGGAAATGGGAGGAAGTTAGCTGAGATGGGCTGGAGTTTTTGTTACAGCTGTTGTTGCTGAAGTTCAACCCCATTTCCTAGAAGACAAAACAAGACAAACACACAAGGGGAGAGGAAAGAACAACAAAGATAGAAAATGCAGCTTCTATTTCTGATGTTGAATCTCACTTGCAACCTCAGTGCTGGAAAAACGTAGGCACAACACACAGTCTTATCAGTCACTCCGAGACCTGGCAAACTCATACCAGCACCAGGCTATTTAGGGCATGCTTTTAACTGCCTCTTTCTGGTCACAGGCTCTCAGCAGTGTTGCAAAATATACAGTCTTTGCCAGCTAAACTAGACTCCTGTTAGACAGAAGGCAAAAGGAGAGGGAGAGAAAAGAAGAAATAAGATGGGGAAGGAAAAGGATACACAGAGTTGGAGGAGCAGGCTGTGATAAAGTCTCCCATCCCAAGAAGTGGTTGGGATTTAGCTGGAACCAGATATTGCCACCTCTATCTGCTGGCTCCCTCTTTTTTAGCCTGGTCCAGTCAGGATGCCTATCAAGATTAGGATGAAGATCCAGGGTCCCAGGAGACCATGGGGTAGTAGCTATGATGGTGAAGCTTGCTCCTTCCCCTTCTCTCATCTTTCAGTCAGTCGGTGTTCTGGCACCCAGCTTTTCCCCTCTGGTCTCTTTTTTTAAGAACTCCAAAAGGGACTGATGGGCAGAATACTCCATTCACTCATTATTTTATCCACCAGTTAGGCCTAATTTCTAACACACCAATTTTGGTTCATTGATTTCTAGTCCCATGCTTCTCTTGTTTGCCAGGCATGATTTGAAACACAGTCCTTGAATTATGTCAGTAGTACTTTGTTTGGACAATGTCAGTCTTTGTCTCCCTTTTGTACCTTTTCCCATCAGCATTTATTGTAAGTGGTTATTGTGACAATTTAGAAACATTCACTCACTTTTTACTGTTGAGCTCCCAATTAGGGTAAATTTGTAGGCCTAATCATCACAACATAATCCCTCTTTTTTGTTAATCAGTTCTGCCTATGATCGGACATTTGTTCATGTCACAAAAAACGTATTTTAATTTAAGCATATAGACGAGGGTGGGGGAGAGTACTTGGTTATTATTTATCCCACAGCTGGCATTTACAAATCTTATTTAATTAGATCTTACCAAAAATCACAGTTAAACCTTCCAGATGTTAACAAAAGCTAAGAACTTACCACTTACTTCTTTTGTAGCTAAAACAAATCTCAAACAGCTGCTGTTATATGACTGCAAGATGTTTAAAAACAAACCAGCTGTTATCAGTTCTTTGGCTGTATGCCCAGAATGGGTAAAGATGGGGTGGGGGGAGAAACTTTCCCCTTCTTTTTGCCGCGTACACATTCAAAGCTGCATATTTACACAAACTGAAAATTTATGCACCAATGATTAAAATTTATCACCTACAGAAATTTGTTTAGCTCTGATGGCATTTTTACCCAAGCGTCTTGCCTTCTTTTACAAAGAAGCAACAAAATGATGTTCTTTAGAAATCACTTCTGCATTTATGAGCTATTTGGAACACCCATAGTCAGTAAAATTTAGCAGGCATTTGTACTCTGACAGACCTTGCCCATCTTTTTTCACCACCAATATCTGTGAGGGCAGCTAAGCCCACCATGAGGATTTAACCTGTGGAACAAAAATTGACATCACAAACAAAACGGGACAAAAATTGCAAAAACACCAACAAACCAATAACCCCAAAACATTGTAAAAACAATAAGGAAAAAATATTTTTAAAACAAAAACTAAAATTGCAAAAAACACAAAACAATCACAAAAGTCTTTTAGATGGTATTAAAGATGGTAAAGACTGTCCTTTTTGGGGAAAAGAGAGGAAGTTAGTTGAGATGGACTCAGGGCTGGCCTCAGGAGTGGGCCACCAGGATGCCCAGTGGTCAAGAGGGTGCTGTGCAGCAGTGTAGGGTTGTGCACTGCTGGTGTAGTGTCAGAAACTGCTCCCTGAGGAGCACTGCATGGGCGGGGGCACCCAGATTTCTCCCTGCTTCCTCCTGGAAGAGGAACATGGGGGGGAGGAGGAAGTGGTGACACACAGATACTGCACACACCCCCAACGTTCCTCCGTGCTCCCCTAGAGAGCTGTGGGGGTGAGGGAAGCGAGGAGCAACACCATGAGCTCCATGCATCCAGGTCACTTTCCCTGCTTGGGCTGTGCTGTGCAGCAAGCAGCAGGAGCTGCTGCTGTCTGCCCTCCCCTTACACAGCCTAGGTGAGGAAAGTGACCTGGATGCAGGGAAGTCACTCCTTGCTCCCCCCCCCCACTCCACAGCCCCCTATGGGTGCATGGAGGAGCAACGTTCCAGGGGGAGCAAAGGAATAAAGTGGAGAAGGAAAGTACACATGGGTGAGGTGGGGGGGGGGGGGGGGGAAGTATCAAAGTCTTACAGCCTAGGTGGTGGTCAAGATTTACCCAGAGGTGGTAGAGGTGGCAGTGGCACCTGTCTTTGGCCCAGTCTGGTCAGGACATCATTCAGGATTAGGATGAAGAAGGTCTGGGATTTTAGGAGACAGTGGGGGTGACAGCTATGGTGGTGAAGCTTGCTCCTTCCCTTCTTTTTGTCTTTCAGTTAGGTGAGCACTGGCTACCGCAGCACTGGCTAAATTCCTTTTTAAGGACACCAAAAGGGAGTGATGGGCAGAATAGCCCATCCTCTCATTGTATTGGAAATTAGACCTAATTAGTGGATAAAACATCAATTTTGGTTAATTGATTTTCAGTCCTACACTTCTCTTGTTTCCCAGGCATGATTTAAAGCACAGCACTGGAGTTATTCTAGTAGGCCTTTCTGTTTGGACTAAATCAGTCTCTCTGTCTCCCTCTCCCTTCAAGATTTATTGGTATCGGTTATTGTGACATTTTATAAACTTTCACTCACTTTTCACAGTTAATCTCACACTTAGGGTAAATTTGTAGGCCTAATTATCACAACACAGGAGGAACAAGAGAGAAGCTACTACCTAAGTAGCTTTGCCTATCATAGAATGCTGTAGAAGTGCATCTAGCCATGTCTAGAAAGTGTGGGCTATACTGCATGGTAGATCTGCCCCTTTACAGTTGTGTATTTGAAAAATTTAGTTTTAAATTTAGGTTTAATTATTCCTGATATACATCACAGTATTCCAGGCTTTCCTTTCCAGTATATTTTAAAGTAGAGATAATACAGCCTTAGTACGGAGAGACCGCCCTGTAGCGCTCTGCTCTTGAATCCATGCTGAGACACAGGAAGACAGAGACCACTGGGATTTTGTATGCAAATGCCAGGCATGAGGGTTGCTGATCAGCAAAGTACAAATCAGGGAGGTTCTACATATGTTTGTTTTTTTTAAAAAAAATAGAATATATTAAAAGTCACTTTATAGAACAAATCATGTTATTTTTTAATGCTGAGCCTTCTTTCAAAAAAATTGTATTTTTTTCTTAACAAAATCATCCTTTCTGTGCCATATGTTAACTCTGCTTTGGAAAGGTCATTGCTGTTGTTTAAATGTTAGTGTAAGGGGGCTCGGACTCACCCGGCAGCGCCTCCTGCTGGTTGTCCTGGGAATTAGCTCATCCAGCCCTGGAGCGCCCTCTGCAGGCCGGGGATCCGGCTTGCCCACTTTCCTCTAAGGCCCATGAGTCCCTCCCAGGACCCAGTGCCCCTTTAACTGGGTGTTGCCCCTTTAACTAGGGTGCTGCCCCTCCCGGCAGTACCCCACAGATCTGGGTCTCCCCTCCCCAGGGGAACCCCCAACCCACTACCCCCACCTCACCTCAGTCTTAGGCTACTGCCAGTCACCGGCTAGCCCCCGCGCCTTGGGGCAGACTGCAGTATAAGCCACTCATCACAGGCAAGGTTGGGTTGGACCTGCTGCCTATGCCTACCCGTGGGTTACCCCCTGTAACCCCTGTACCTATTGGGCCTTAACCAGGCCTGGGGTTTTCCTATGCTGGAGCTCCTCTAGCTTTCCCCCAGCCCTGCTCCACTCTAGGTCCTTGCAGCCAGGCCCTCCTTCCTCTAAGACAGAGGAAGGCTCTCTCTCTCTCCTGGCTGCCCTGGCCTTTATAAGGCCAGGCTTGTCTGTTTGGGGTGTGGCCCCCGGCTGAGCCTGCCTTCCCACTCAGCCCAGCTTTTAGCAATGCCCTCGCTTAGGGCTGTTTCAAGCCCCTCAGGGCATGAGCAGGGTTCTGTCCCGCTACAGTTAGATATAATATATTTTACTGCTACATTGAAACTAGGCCTGAAACTCTGCATATCTGAGAGCATCTTAAGGATAGAATTAGTTCTACATGATAGGGGCTTGTGAGCAACTATTTCCTGTACTTTCATCATCATAATGTTTTATAATTATTTTTCTCCTTGAAGGCTCATTGTCAGTGTGGCCCTGGGCTCTGACCACAGGGCAGCGGGTACTGAGCCTCCACCCTGGCTCTGGTCACACAGCCCTGGCCTCCAGCTTTGGGACTTCAGCCTCCGGCCCCTCGTTCCAGCTGCGGGGCAGCAGGTGCTGGCCCCCGGCTCCAGTCCCAGGCTCTGGCCACGCACTGGCAGGCGTTGGCCCCAGCCGCCACCCCTCAACCCTGGCAGTGGGCTCCAAGCACAGGGCTTTGGGCGCCAACCCCTGGCTCTGGCCGCAGGGCAGTATGTGCTGACCCCCAGCTCCAGCCGTGGAGCTTCAGTCGGCTTCTGGCCCCCAGTTCCGGCCGGGCGCTGGTGGGTGCTGGCCCTGAGCTCCAGCCACACAGCCCCAGCCTCTGGGGCTGATCCCCTGCCCTAACCCACAGCTTCAGCTGTGCAGCCCCTGGCACTGATCCCCTGCCCTGCACAGCAGCAGGCGTGGGCCCACAGCTCTGTTCCCACGTAGCGGCGGGCGCTGACTCCTGGCTCCAGCCACGCGCCCCGGGCTCCAGCACCCAGCTCTGGGCTCTGGCCCTTCAGCAGCAGGCAGTGTCCCTGGGTGCTGACCCACAGCTCCGGCTGCGCGGATCCCTGCCTTCAGCCACACAGTTCCTGTCCCCATCTCCTGGCTTTGGCCACAGGCACTGAGCCCTGGCCATGGCCGCGTGGCAGAAGACACCAGGCCCTGGCTCTGGCCATGCGACGGTGGGGCTCATCACCCACCCCGCCACGGCCCTGTATCCATCGCCCTGGACCCTGGTGCTTTCCTGGCCTCACATCCATCCCCCTATTGCCCCAGGCCCCCGCTGCCTCCCCCAGCCCCACATCTATCCCAGCATCACCTCTCCTTAGGCTCCCCTTAGGCTCCCCCCATCCAGGACTTAATGGGTCCTGGAGCTTGCGGAGAAAAGTGACATTAACAAACACGCAAGTATCACTTTTCACAGCAGACTTACTAGCTATCTGTAAAAAGTGATACTTGTATGTTTGTTAATATCACTTATCACTTTTCATAGCCTCCCAGGTAAGTGTGCTGTGATATTAAGAAATATACAAATATCACTTTTCACAGCAAGCCCCAGAACCCATTAAGCCCTGGGTGAGGGGCTGAAGGGGGAGGCAGCATTATTTTTATTATTGAGTCTGCCAAAAAAAGCTACAAATACAGTGACTTGGATGTGAATCTGTGCATTTTTAATTGTTTTTCCTAAAGTTAATTAAGTATTTTAGGAAAAAGTGTCAGTGCGGCCACCAGTGAGAGTTGGCGGCTGCACTGAGGCCACCAAAAAATTTGTTGTGAGAACAACACTGCACTAATATAACTCTCAAAATAATATGCAAATGATACAATCAGCACATTTGTGACCAATGTGCTTTTGGAAACCCCATGCCATCCCACTTTTTTATTTAGCCGATAGACGCCTGTGCCTGGCTATCCCTGAGCTATTCCTACCTTCTTTTCTCCTAGCTTTTCTCTCCTCCATTATTCCATCCATGGGGCACCATTGTGAAGTCCATATAAATCTAAACCTCACCCTTCAGGACTACAATGAGAGTGGCAGCAAGAGCAGTAAATGTTTCACCGTCCCTTCTTCCCAGCCCAGTGACATGACCGAGCAACATACGCAATTGGCATGTCCTGTCTCAGCAGTAAGGGGAAGGGAAGTGGGTTCAAAGCCCATGCCTTGTGCATATTCACCCACAGCACTGCCTTCATGCCATCTTATTTGTTTTAAAATACATTATCAGCATGTTATTGCTCAATTTTTTGGCACTAAAAACAATTCAAATGTATTAAATGCTTCTTGAATCCATTTCTGCAACAAAAAGCACAAGTTAAAACTTCATGTAGACAACAAGATAAGATGGATAAAAAGAGAAACCACAATTTTCAACTACAGAAAAAATATTTCAATGAGCTGAATCGGAGAGGGAGGAAGGGAGGGACTGGACAGATAATAAAGGGTAAAATGCATGGTGTTTATCAACCTTATATTTATTGTTGCAAAACTTAACCTTTGTAATCATTACCATGTAATTAAACATCACAGCTAATTATAATCAGTTACCACATTACCGCCTGCAATAATACACATCCTTTGTAAGAGCTTATTTTAATTTTTTTTCTTATTTAACTTCACCACGCTTTGTTACTTAAAAAACACGATTCCAAGAAGCTCAGGAGCTGATGACAACACACTCGTGCATTATAATGAACTAATTTGTCTGGACATTATTATTTCACCATCAGTTGGTAACACTGCTGGAATTATTCCATCCATGTGATCATTTTAATTATTAATATTCAGCTATGTCAATAGTGTTTTCATTCGATCCAGACTGAGTAGTGTAATCTTGCCTTCCTTAAAACTGGAACATGATTAACAGTCAATCGCCTATTGATAATATGCTGTTTTCAAATGGGACTAATCTGTCATTGCATTACATGTTTCATTAATCAAGGCTGATCTCATAATAAGATCACAAAGCACTAATGATTCGGATGGAGATAACTGCAAACTTCGAAGAAGGAAATTGTCCTTTGAAAGTGAAGTAGAGAAAGGTAATTAACTTCATGTCTTATATTAAATAGACAGCACTGGGACATTATTCATTGATATTTAAGAGGGTATTCTTTTCACTGGGTAACATAGATACATTAAGGTTCCATTGCAGCAATTATTTGTGAGCTACTCAAGGTTTTGTTGCTCAGCAGGCAGGGAGTTCTATGCAATGGCTCTCAAAATAATTACACATGGACACTGGATATCAGCTTCACCTTACCATGACTCCTCAACCACCACTACAGATCCCATTGCTTTATATGTGTATATACTTAGACAATATCGTGTCCTGGAATATCCTATTAAAAATCTTTGGAGATTCTAGTCTGTTGGGTTTTTATTAGTCGTATTAATTTTATTCTCCCGACAAGCAGTGATTTTTGTGCTTGATGCAGGCTAGTGTTTCTCAGTTCCTGTGATATCCCTGAAATTATAGCATTTTGTTTGCAGTGCACAGTATATTTACGCACCCTAGTGAATTTGTGCCTCAATTGGTAGTGTGCAAATGGGTCTCTTGGCAGGTCTTCTATGCTTACATGTAACATAAAAGGCCATTGGGAGTAATCAGAGTAGAGGGGAGCATTTAGCCAAATATTAACTCATGATACCAGCATTAAGAGCTCACAAATACCAAGGGCATTGGTTAGGTACTCATGAAGGAAGCTAAATTAAGTCTTGTATGCCTTTCTTTGGAGCTGGGTGAATCCAATTTGTGTGTGTGTGTGTCTGTGTGTCCAATTATTTATTTGACAAATCAATGTTTCTGGCATTTGCCCCGTTCTGCCTTTCATGTTCCACTGTTAAAGGCCAATCCTAAATGCAGGACAGCACTAATTTGAGAGCCAAAGACTTGCTGATGATAAATGAAGGACAGGTGGAGTGCTGGAAGAAGAAGGACTTTAGACCAGTGTGTTCCTGGTTAGCAGAATGGGCATTACCATTTCATCAAAGAAGCATCTTTGAGGCATGAAGCCACAAATGACAACACATCTGGCAGGAAAATGCCCCCATGAAATATTCAGTCTGCTCATCATAAAGAATCTGTTGACAGAGGTGCCTTACCTCAATAACCTTCACATTTCTTATGAGAGAACCTACCCTGCCACCTAGACAATGTGGAAGTGATTTGTCAGCCTGTGCCTCCTGCTCAGAATAGCCTGCTAAGATGCCAGGAGGGTGGCAAAAACTGTGTTTTGTTGCTCTTACCGGTAGTTCTTGCCTGCTAAATTATGAGTCTCGCTGAGCAGTCTTCTGATTGCTGGCATTCTTTCACATTACTTTTGACAGGATGTCATTTGCCACAGTTTTGTCAATGAAAATAGCATGCCATTGTGGGAGAACAGAAATGAATGGTAGCCTACCCTTCAATTCTGGTAATTATAATATATTATCCAGCTGGCTGAGTCACACCAGAGAGAGAAACTCCATCTCTGGAGAAGAAGAGACAAAAGAGGAGAGAGGGTAACCAGTGTGTGTAGTTTTGTTTCCACCGGCACACTTCTTCCCTGCCTTAGTCTATGCCAAACTCTGCACACGGCCATAGCTGTAACAGAGCACATGGAGTTGTTTTTCTGCAGCCTGTCCCAGGGCCTGTGTTGTTCTGTGAAGAACCATGGCAGTTCCACTGATTTCAAGGCCTTCCACACCTGTGGGAGGGTGTTAGAACAGAATTTGGCGCATTCTAACTTAGACCACAATCAATAAACAGTTTGGGACAGACTCTGTGCAGCAGTTTGGCACAGCCCTTGGCTGAGAGACGTCTTTCTAGTCACAGTCTTGTTACCATTTAGATAAAATGTTGTCTAAAGATAACTTTTAACTCATATTTTTGCTCCATAAATATAATCTCTAAAAACTAAGCAATCCGTGCATGCTGTTATGAGGCTTTAATGTTTTAAATCTCAGTAAAATCTTAATGACTTGTACAGTCAGTTGTTCACGTTGCCTCTCTAGTTCGGTACTGAACTTACATTCTTGATCTTATAGAAGAGGAGCTCTTTTTAATAGACATATGGACCGCCTGCTAGTGCTTCCCATTCAGCTGTTGACCACCTGGTAAATTATACTGTTTGAAATTGCACTTTTCCCTCTTTGGTGTGAGCCTACAATAGTTTGAGATTTTCTCCCTTGTGGACTGCTAAACATGGATTTGTAATTCTCTCTCCCTTCAGTTCATGTGAGCCTGATTTGGACCTTGTTGCCCTGGTAACTCATTTTGCAATAGCTTCATAGTTTCATCAGGGACTTAGACAATATCTCACAGCTCTTTATGATTTATCTGCAGTATGTACTTGCTTTCTTTCCTAGAAATGGGACAATTAATTCAGTCAAGGTAGTTTGTGATTTGCTGAACAAGCACTGTACTCTCTTGTGTGGTGATACAAGACTGTCTTACTCCACCCCAGGCGCATTTCCAGCATATTCTAGATGAGTCCCCACATATCTGATCTTAGCTTCTATGTATGGCTCTGTCATGGCTTATTCTTTAATGGCCAAACCCTGGTCCCAGAGAGCTATGTGGTGCAGAGCTAGCTGCAGTTCTGTAGCCCGGCCTGACTCTCTGGTTGCCAAGAGCAACTGGAATCCTGAGAGAGCCCTCTTTAGGGGTTGCCACATGTCCACTACCTGGCAGCTTTACCCTCACACTTACCCACACTTATCCATGGCTCTTATCCAATCCCACCGTTTGGGTTCCCTGTGCATATGCAGAGCACCACCACAGCTGTAGAAGCCAGTTGCCACAGATGACTGACAGTCGTCCACAGAGATTACTTGGGCCCAACAGTGCTACTGGCTGACAGCTCATAAGCAGAGCTGTCAGCCAGGGTGAAGTTTTCTCCCCAACCTAAACAGGTGAGAAGCAATGGGGTGGTACAGTGCCTTCACCTACGCTTTTGCCTCCCGGTCCACCCACAGGGGAACATTTTTTCCTTTCTTCCCCATTCCCCCCCCCCCCCCCCCTCTCTCCTATAACAAGTCAGTAGGAGTTATCCCATCCTCATGGCCCACTGGGTGGGGAGAAGGGGAAAGGTAGTTAACCCTGAATTTAGAAATGCTGTGGAGCCCCTCTACTCCGCCCACCTATGCTGGCCTGGCCATCTTTAGGGTCAATAAAGCCAGCATAAAATCCCCATATGTGGCATAAAGGAAGTCATGGCATTGAAGTCATGGTCAGAATTTAGCCCTGACCGAGTAAATTCATCTGTAGTAGGGCTTTGAAAACACTTTTCTGGTGAGCTAGTCAGAGTTTCTGCATCATTACTCACTGGTGTCATATATAATTGTTTGTTAACATTGGCATTGATGGTGTCTCTAAGACCTTCACCTCATTGGGTCTATTCCAGCATACAGTATAATCATCCTTACCATGAAGAGATGTTCTCCATGTCAACCTGGAATTCATTTTGTCCTTAGCTGAAGGCTAGCAGATGCACACAGAATGTACACTGACATATGATTAAGACTATCCATTCCAAGCAGATTACTTCAGGAAGAATGAGGTCAAACTGTACTAGTGATCTTTCAAACTCCTTTGGGCAAGGCATGTAAAATCCATTAGCCACATCCAGGATAGTTATGTTAAATACACCATCTTAGATGCAGTAACTTGAATGGAATGATGATGTCCTTGAAATAAACAGAATGACTCTGGATTTTCATCAGTGTAAAAGAGATCAAAATCTGGCCCATGCTTCTAGTTTCTAGGGTAAACAGAATCTAATGAGAGGCATATTGTTCTGTTAATACCCATCGATTCAGTGAAAATAGTTGTTCTGTCAACTTATTTGCCAACTAGTCTAGGACGAGACACTTAAGTCTTGACAGGGAATTTTTATTTTCTTGGATTTCATTTTAGGAGCCCACAAAAGAAAGTCCCTATGAATCCTATTGATTGCATTTGCCCGGCTTGAAAGCAAGAAGTGTGTTCCTCAAATCCTACATTTCGCAAGGAATCCCTGACAGCAAGTATATAATCATCAGACAGTCCATCACTGCAGTTGTCCATCTGCTCCTATTGCAGCCTGTCTCAGGGGAGCACCGTTGTTTCCAAGAATAACTCCTACTGAAGCAGTTTTCCCATGAAATGTAGCCTTCTGGAAATGGTATATGCAGTCATACATACTGTCAGCTATCAGAGAAAAATGATCTTGTAGTGGAAGATAGAATTCCAGTCTCTTATACTAGGAGTTTATCATTGGAGTAAGAGATCCTTTGGCCTTCACACTGCATCATTTTGAATTACCCTCACATTGTCATCTAAATAACATTAAGATTGTGGCAAAACCAGACAAAGCTCAGAAAATTCAGAGATCAGGCTCTCACTCCATCCCTAACTCATGCCATTGTGCTAAAAATGGCACAAAAGAATAAGTTAAGGATTGAATGTTTGCTTTACCTTTGAAGTTTCTGGCTTTGAATTTGACACACATTTACAGTCACTCAAAACTAGTTATTTTTTATTCAATTTAAAGAAAGGAAAATAAATCTTTATGGAAAGTTTATCTAGCCTGTGTTATTTGCCTGCTGTCCCATTTTCCTGAGTAATACACTTAAGGCTCTATAAAAATAATTACACACACAAAAACTACATTAAAAGAGCATCATTAAGGTTGCAAAGTTGATATGCAAAGGCATTCAAAAGTCAGGAAATGCCAGAATTAAGGCTCTCTGTGCAACTTTAATTCAGCCCTGTTATGCCTACACATTGACACAGTTTTTAATTCCATGATCACATACTATTTTTTCCAGAAGTCCCCTGCTTCATTCAATGCACAGAATGTATGGTGCTCACTTAGTAAGCAGCTATTCAATATTTTGTTTTCTCCTTGTTGTTGAATATGTGGTTCTAGGCTTCATTAATGCAGTATCTAGGTGTGCAACAAGGTAAATTAGCTGCACAAAGCATTGTCTTTGGTGGAGTTCAAAGTGGATTCTTCTCTCAGGTTCAATAAACTTTTCTAGGAGTTCTTATGTGTGTGCACAGATGTTAGTGTGTTCTTCTTTTCTGCTATGGCATGTTTGCTTTGGCAAACACAGAAGAGTCTAGCAATGTATTCTTGAAATGGCCAGGCTTTCGCTTAGTCTTCCCTCTTCCAATATATTGTTCCAAACCCAAGCAGTCCATTTTGGGAACGCTTTATCTTAATTTCTCATTAATTTTGTCTGAAACCTTGTTATGTGCAATGTCTCAGAAGAGCACAGCCACTTCGGAAGGTAGATAACAGGTCACAGTCGCATCATATAAATGGGTCATAAAAACATAAATATGGCATTGTTGTAAAATTCACCTATGAATGAATCTACAATGATTTCAGGAGTCTTCACAACACTCATATTTTATTTCAATTAAAATCTGGAATCACTTTTAGTTTTCCAAAATTTGAAGCTATGTCTGTGGAATGACTTCAGTACCATTCATTAGATACAGTGAACTTTAGCACTGCCTTTCATTATGGCCAAAGACTGTCACTGTAACTTTCCACCATTTAATAAGTAATTTCAGTACAACAAAATCCCACATTAAAATAACACTATGAGATGCTTTAAGCCAACAAAAATAAAGAGAGGCTGCCAGTCTGTCCTTATTCTCATTCTGCTGAGATAGTGTAGAACATATGAGATATAAAATTACCCACTGTTCAGAGACCTTTGCAGTATTCAGGCACATTGAAGTTGATTAAGGGCAGAGTTTGAGGCTTAATTCTGAATTTCACAGCTTTTTGTCAACTTGTTTCAGAGCCACAGAGCCAAACGTTCTGCCTGGCCATAACCAGTTTTCCATTTTTGCACTCACAATTTAGGTCTTTTGTGTGTCTAAGAACCAAACTGTGCCCACAATCAGATACTTCCACATCTAAATTACCTAATTAGTTATCAGAATTGGTTTGGTAGAAAAACTGCAGATATTTGCATCTGCAAATTTTGTATGCAAAAGTGGAGGCCATCATTTAAAAATATGGCCCCTAAGTTTGTGTGTACGTATTCTACACCGTCACCGAAGCTGCCCTCAATACTGTGGATAGTTTTCCCGTTGAAACTGAGCTGGACGAGAAGCCCACCATGGAAGAACTGAAGAAAGTCATTGAGAGCTTGTCCACAGGAAAGGCTCCAGGAAAGGATGGCATCCCACCAGAAGTTATCAAGTGTGGCATCAACGTCCTCCTAGAACACCTCCACGACCTCCTCTGTCAGTGCTGGGATGAAGGTGCAGTACCTCAGGATATGAGAGACACCAACATCGTGACCCTCTACAAAAACAAGGGTGATAGAAGCAACTGCAACAACTACAGAGGCATATTGCTCCTGAGTGTTGTGGGTAAAGTCTTTGCACGCGTGATCCTGAACAGACTGCAGAAGCTTGCTGACAGAGTTTACCCAGAGTCACAGTGCGGGTTCCGAGCAGGGAGATCCACCACCGACATGGTTTTCTCCTTAAGGCAGCTGCAAGAGAAATGCAGAGAACAGCACAAGCCGCTATTCCTTGCCTTCATAGACCTGACCAAAGCTTTTGACCTTGTGAACAGATATGGGCTGTTCAAGATCCTGGTAAAGGTTGGCTGCCCACCGAAGCTTCTGAGCGTGATCCAGTCTTTTCACGACAACATGAAAGGCACAGTACTGTATGATGGCTCGTCCTCCGATGCCTTCGACGTCCACAGTGGAGTAAAACAAGGCTGCATTCTCGCTCCCACACTCTTCGGCATCTTCTTTGCAGCATTGCTGAAACGTGCCTTTGGAAATTCCACAGAGGGAGTCTATCTCCACACCCGGTCTGACGGGAGACTTTTCAATCTGGCTCGACTAAAGGCCAAAAGCAAGGTACGGGAGGCAACAATCAGAGACATGCTGTTTGTAGACGACGCTGCCCTGGCCACCCAACAGAAACCGATCTCCAGCATCTGATTGACCACTTTTCCAGAGCTTGCAAAGAGTTCGGGTTGACAATCAGTCTTCAGAAGACCAAAGTTATGGCCCAGGATGCAGAACATCCGAGCATTGCCATCAATGACTATGTGCTAGAGGTGGTCAGTCAGTTCACCTACCTTGGATCTACCATCACGGACAACCTCTCACTGGACCCTGAGATCAACCGTAGAATCAGCAAGGCCTTCACAATTTTGGCCAGATTGTCACAGAGAGTATGGAACAACAACATGCTGACCATCAACACAAAGGTCGCTGTATACCGTGCACGTGTGTTAAACACTCTTCTCTACGCCAGCGAAACTTGGACCCTCTACGCTTCGCAAGAAAAGAGACTGAACACCTTCCACATGCGCTGCCTCCGTCGCATACTCGGGATCACTTGGAGTGATCGAATAACGAACAACGAGGTGCTGGAACGTGCCAAGATCTCCAGCATGTTCACTCTCCTCCATCAACGCCGCCTCAGATGGCTTGGTCATCTAAGTCGCATGGAAGATGGACGGATTCCCAAAGACCTGTTGTATGCTGAACTTGCCTCCGGAAACAGAGCTACAGGACAGCCCCACCTTCGCTTCAAGGATGTTTGTAAGAGGGACCTGAAGACTGTTCAAATCGACATCAACAGCTGGGAAGAGCTCGCCCAGGACAGATGCAGATGGAGACACGCTGTGACCACTGGATTGGAAACTGGCGAAGACAAGCTGCGGCAGCTTGCCGAGGAAAAGTGGGTTCAACGAAAAAGGAAGCAGCGGCTCCAACCCACAGCTGACACCACCTTCAAATGCAGCAAATGCAATCGAGACTGCCACTCTCACGTGGGGCTCTACAGCTACAACAGACGCTGCACAACCATCAACTAAAAATTCCCCATGGGCGCATATCCATCGTCTCTTGAGACTAACGGACACCAACAACAACATTCTACTTCCACTGAAAATAAATCTACTGGAGCGCTCAGAAATAATGATGTCTTCCATAATAATGCTTTGCCCTTCCATAGTGTTTTCCATCTGAGGATTTCAAAGCCCTTTACCAAAATGAATGTGTTAAAATTCAACATCCCTGTGAACTAAGTTTGCATTGTCATCTCTGCACATTGTGCTTGGCTATCTGTGGATGGAAGATGCTATAGATGTATTGTGTAATAGCACAATTATTTCTGGGGAAACAGATGCTGAGGGTATGACTACACTGCAGCTGGAGCTCTAGGACCCGAAGAGGTGGGAGGGCCCCAGATCTTGATGTGCAGCCCTAGCCTGGATGTCTACACTGCAATTAAACATCTCCTTAGCCTGAGCCAGCTGTCACAGACCAGCCATGGGTGTCTAATTGCAGAGTAGACCTACTGTGAGTTAAGACACTTACCTAAATCAGAACAGAGATGGGAACAGGAACCAGATCCTGTAACATACAGTCTAGGATTTGGCCATTATAATAACGTAATCCGAAGGATCCCAAATTACTTCTTTTAACTTTCCTTTGATGATTTCTTATTGTTTACTTGGTAGGCTCTTAATATTAAAGGCATATTTTAATCATAGCATAAAATTTGGATTGAATCATCTTGCACTGAGTCATTCTCATCTGGAAGAAAAGACAATCTTTCATCCTCACATTCACCAGTACTCAGCTTTTGCTATCCCCTCTGATGTGGGACCCAGTGGGACCATGCACAATAGTGAACATTACCCCAGGATTTAAGTGTTTGTACGATCTGACCAAACTTAGCTGGGCATATGGAATTGATCTCTTCTCCACTTGCTACTCTATCAGTGACTATACAAAGCCATAGTCAACATAATACAACATTCAACTTTCCCTTATGGGCATAGGCTTGTCTAATTAAACACAAAGCAGACTACACACAAAAAGGAGTAGTGCTTACAAGTCATATATTATTCTATGAATATTACATAGTATTCATGTTCTTTTTTGTACTACTGAGTGAAAAGAAGTGATGACAGTAATTAGGAATAAAACTTTCCTGGTTTCCTTTGGCCTGCTCCTAGTCTGTGCTAAAGAATCATTCACATATCATGACTATATAGGGATGGAGGATATGCATGTCTTTGTGCAGAAAAGTGCAAATTGTGCATCAACAGACTGATTTTTGCAAACATATGGCAGGAGGAGGTGTGGTAAGTGAAACAGTGATCAGGTGAGCTCACCTCATGTAAGATGGTAGGGCCCGGAGTGGATTTAGGCAGCTTTAGACATTACAGGGGTTGTACATTTGAATTTGGACATTTTTACAAAATGTATTTGTTCGAACCATTTTTGTAACTGTTTGATAGAGAGTTTACTCAAACTGGCAACTGTCATTTGCAGGTTTTTCACTTAACTGTGTGCTATTCTTGGTGTGTGATTAGTCACCGAAGACATATTATTATTTCTGCTTTCTGACTAGATGGCTGACATTTTTAAATAGGAGACTCCTGCTCACTAACACCTTTGTTTGCATATGAATATGGATAATCATACAGAAACTATGGACAACTTGAAGAAACACTCACTGAAACACCAAGTAAAGATATTACCCTTGTAACTGGGGACTTAAATGCAAAAGTTGGAGCTTCAAGATCTCATAAAGAAGTAATGGGAAACAATGGTCTGGGTTTGCAAAATGAGAGAGGAAGGCATGTAGTTGAATTCTGCTGCTCTAATCCCCTGGTCATTTCAAAGACCATTTTCACTCAGCAGGTGGAGGTCACCTGACAGTATGGCAAAGAACCAAAATCACCTATGGATTAAATATAACAATACTGGAAATTGAATGGAAAATGGACAAAGACTTTCATGAGTACCGGCTGGGTCAGCCCATCAGCTGTTAACCTCAAACATAAATTGCAACTTTAAAGATACCATGTTCAACAGGTCTACTGCATTTGGACTTGTCCAGAAACAATTAAAATTATGGGTTTGAGGAATTGGCACAGATGAAAGAGGAGAATAACCCCAACAAACTTTGGAATAAATTGAAAACTGTTATGTTTAATAGGCCAAGCACACATACCAAAAAGTCAGTGTCAGACTACACCATGGTTAACTGAGAAGGTGTTTGAATTGGCAGAAAAATGATGCAGAGTAAAAGAGAATGGTTTGGAAATGGAAGAATGTAAGAGAGAATATTCAAAGGCAGACTAGACAAGACGAGCAAATATATAAGGGCAAAATGCATGGAACTTGAGAAGTGTAAAGAGAGTAATAATATAAAAGAGAGATTCACAGTGATCAGACTTCTTACCAAAAGCTTTTCACTGTGATCAAACATAATAAATCATGATGGCAGACTCCTGACTGAGGGTGATGATACTAAACACGGGTGAAGAGATTACTGTGCCAATCTGTATGCCTCACCAGAGCCACTCAAATACAGACTGGCAGAAAAGAGAATACAGATTTGGAGTTATCAGTCTTGTGAGAGAGAGAATGACGCCTGGAAAAAGCACCAGGGATAGATAACAGACCTGCCGAATTGTTAGAAGTGATTGGTGAACACCGTATTGATCTTATGTGGAAGATTTGTAATGACGTACAAATGACCAGAAATTTAGGCAGAGAGCTGGACGAAGGGAATTTTTCTGCCCTTACCAAAGAAGGGAGACATAACCAAGTGTAGTAATTATTGTACCATCTCCCTGATTTCACACATGAGAAAAGTCCTTGTTTACATAATCCAAGATTGCATGATAGAAGCAGAACTACCACCACAACAAGTTGGTTTCAGAGTTTTTGAAATGTGATGCTGGCAAAGATTCTTGCATACCTCATGGATGGGGGGGGAATGAATGCCTATGTTAAAAATATTATTGGAGAGAAGCAGACTCTGATGTTGGAAATGAACAGATGCAAATATATGTACTGTGATCACACTAGGCAAAGAGATGGAAATAACCTAGAGAAAGATGTGGAAGAAATGGTGAAGTGTCGTCATAGTAGGAAACAATCAATGAGGAGATGGATGGTGTGCAGCAAATCACTGGAAGGTCAGCTGCTGAGTGCTCAAAATTAGCAATGGATTGTGGAGCCTTCCAAAAATTCTGCCATCATATCCAATATTTAGACATGAATAAATGGATTTATCTATACAGAAACCAGCCATCCTACCAACATTCCTGCAAACAAAATTTGCTTCATGTGAAGATATGTGACTATCAACTAAAAGGGGAACAATGATGGTTGAACCAAACCACCATTGGGAATATGAATGAAAATTTGTAGACTGTTTTACAGCATTCAGTCAGCTTTACTTCACACTCAGACTGGGCCATGCCTCAGCGAGTGACTTACCTGGTGGTGTTTAAAATGATGTGGCAGGATTTTATAAAAGGGGCTAGAAAATGTCATGTCCAGTGATGATGTTTGTAGTTATACAAGCAATGTTAATTATAAGGATTATCTGTCTCATGATGTGTGGTGTAAATTGTTTTCTGCAAGGGTTAGGAAGGTAGTCACCTCACTTCCCACACAAAATTGAATTTGTCTAGACACACTAAGGTTTTTACTTGCAGGTGAGAGAAAGGAATTAGAGGTTTGCCTTCATCTGAAGCAACAGACTAGATAGCTGGTCCAATTCTGTAATCCAAAGTCTAGCTAGCCAAATTCCACTAATAATAAAAAAGCAACTGTTGCTCCCCATGTAATATATTACTATGCCACTTTTATTGGTATCAACATTTGCAGTGGTATTGAGTATAAAGAAATCCCAGTTCACATAGGCTGCCACTCATTGAACTGAGCCAAACTTTATTACTACTGAATTAGTAAAAAGAAAATAAGAAATTAGTGTGACAAAAAATAAAAGAAAAATGTTTGATTTCTGGTAGTCGTCACATCTGGAAGACTCAGAAAAGTACTGGAATAAGAAGTCATTTCAAAGGCCTGATCATGTCCCCAATTCTTCTTGCCCATCTCGCTGAGAGGGGGGATACAGTCCTTCCCATAGTTAGTTAGAAGTCAAGGACTTTGTTATTTTCAGGGCTGAAAAGTCAGACACTGTTGCTCTATAAATCAGGAATTCCAGTGTCGTCATGTTCATTTGTGCTCTTTGGCAGACGAATAAAAAAATCAGACTAAAATGAGTCCCATAAATGATGCAAATTATGTTTGAAAGGATGTTTGGCAAAGCAGGAGGTTACAGAATATTCAGCCTCTGAAAAATTGTTTCCAGCAGTCTGAATCAAAAAGTGAAACACATCTCATTGGAAAGCAGATGGAGGAGGGAGGATGATTCGTAGTGAAGATAATAATCACTTCAGAAATCAAGCTTTCCTTGCAGTCAAACAGGGGAGGGAAAGAGCTTATTTGGAATTGCCAGTCTGTATAATGGACGCTGAACTTAAGGAATTTATTCCTGCACAGAAAAAGCATAGCCAGAGAAAAAGCTATTCCTGTCATCTGCAATGTTCATTCCAACCCAATAACATGGATTCATTAGAAAAGGCTGAAATGATTATGCCCTATCTGAATAAAGCATTACCTAGAGACTGCTTATAATGTATTTCAGCTGAATTGCCCTGTGAACTCCATTAGCTCCTACAGTTCAGAGCCAAATAAAGAATGCAATTTCCATTTTTAATTCATATTTTAGTCATACAACATCATAGGATTATTTTCAGTGCTGATGTTTTTGCTACATTTCCTTACAGTAAAAATTTCGTTTCCAGCCTAAAATGAAAACCTTTCTGGAGTAACCGCATAATGAAACAGCAATGTTAAAATTTCTGAATACAGGAAGAGGACTAGCAGATGCAGAAATGGCAGTGAACACATGTTATGAAACTGATTAACTAGAGGACAAAAGTTATCTTCCTTCAATTTGGAACCCAGATAATATCATTGGAAGTACCTCCCTTTCATCTGTTCCTTTGTACTTGGCCCAAAGAGTCCACTACACCAGAAGTATAGATATAGTGTATCAAAATATGCTGTTAGCTGAACCAACATAAATCCAGACTAACTGAAGTGGAGTCAACTGAATTACTCTGGTTTTACAGTAGTGTAACTGAAAGCAGAATTTGGTTTTGTGCCTCTAGCTATTACAGTGATTGGCACTCTGTAAATATGATAGGTCAGTCCTCTACATGCACTTCATCCATTATGCAATCTCTCCTGTCTATGTTAGAACTATCTCTTTGTAACCTCTCTTTGCAAACTAGTTCATTGATCAATCTTTCTTTCATCAAGTGCCCATGACTGCTATTTTTGATTCACATATTCCCATGAGAATACAAAATTGTTCAAAATATGTGGACATGTAAATGTTTCCATTTCAAGTCAATATAGCATTGAGTAGTTAAGCCCATTGTCTCTGTAGGAGGACTGCAATAAAACAGAGTTCCATCACCCACTCCCCCAGGAAAACATGTGGGTCAAGAGTGAGGACAGGGGAAATCGCAGCAAGAATCTTCTCAACGAGTGTTAGCCTCCATCGTTCCATCAGGAGGGTGGGGAGATGGGAATTGCTTGCCATAGGGCAATCCCACAAAACTTTGCAGGATCGCCTGCAAGCCACACTATGCAAGCTCACCTGCATAGGTGCTGTGCCATAGCACCATCCCTGTGCCAGTTGCCATGTGGGTTCTCCAGATGGTGACAGGGATCCTTGTTAAAAGGGGAGCCTCACTGTGGAGACGGGACCAGCAGAAAGTTAATTCAGCTCAATGCTGTATTAATTTCCCTCAGGGACTCCAGTGAATGCAAGTGGGGATGATGTGCATCAGACTTGGCCTTGCCCCCAGCTTGATCATTGCTACCGCTCATCACTTGCAGATCTTTGAACTCATGGAGTCAGTGCAATAGAGGGAGATGCTGCTGCAAAGGCAACAGAGCCTCGCTTTCTGAGCAGGAGGAGGTTCACTCTGTGTGCAGATCATGGGGGTATGATTAGGCCCACAGTTCTCTTTCATTATAAATGATGACTGGGAAATAGTGGTAGAAAAGAAGAAACTCAGGGAATGTACAGAATCCTGTATTAACCATTGCTGTGAGGATTACATGCACTCTAGAATTATGTTGATTAGTAATTAGCTGAAAGCAGATGGGGAATCATGTTATCTCCCCAGGAAGTTAATGCAAACTAGTTACAGTATTTATATCTAATTGAGACTCCCCTGCTAAAATATGTTCTAAATAAACCTTCAGGACTGGAATTATTTTGACATTTCAGTTAAAAATAGGCAAGATCAAATATTGGATTTGAAATAATACGATATAACACGCTTTAAATGTTGCTCTAAAGGCGGTTCAAGAGGCCTCCATACTCACCAGATGATCACTGTTGATTTCTTGTCCTTATTTTATTTGTTTCAATTTGTAATACATTGCTGTAATTGCCAGAAATCAAAAATACAGCCCCAGAAAAGTATTGAACCAGTAGCTGCTCCTCACTCCGGAACCTAAAAATATTCAAAGATGAATTCAAGACTTGACCAATACTCACCTTACCACATGCACCACATCAGCCCTTGTCATGTACCTCACACCCCAAAAACTTGGTAAATAGATGGGCCTTGCAGTGTACACTAATTGTCAACAGACTGGAGCTATTTTCAACCAAGTTGAAGGCAGTAGATTGCAAGGTTGAGGTGCTCTCAGAGAGAATACCTACCAGCAGCTCCCTTCTCTTGTAAACTGTGGGCGCTCCAGCACAAACACCTGAGATTGCTATATAAATGAATGGCAGAACCTGCATCAGAAGGAACAGCTCCAATATCTCTACTGTGGTTCTTAATAGAAGAGGCATTAAAGTTATGTTATCCCTAACAGAGAGTGAACTTAGTAATTGATATAACTTCTACTGCTCCTGAGGCCAGTGCCGGTGCTAGCCCATTGGGGCTCTAAGCAGGAATATTTTGGGCCCCTCCACACACAACACATACTAATAATTAATAGGTGGGGCCTTGAGCTGCTTGGGGCCCTAAGCAATTGTTTAGTCTGCTTATGCTTAGCGCCGGCTCGGCCTGAGGTTCAGAATAAATTGGAATAAGATCTCATGCACTGCACATTATTGTATACAATTATTTCTATTTGACAGGCTATGACAAAGAAAACAATCGGAATGATCCTGAAGACTCCATGGATAACACTAGACATTATCAGTGTACCAAGAAACACTTTGAAGAGAAGAAAAGTGAGTCATCATCTTTGGTGTCATCCATTGAAGATCAACAGAAACCTCTCTTCTCTGAAATAATCAATTACCCATCAATGATAGGGAGAACTACAGGGCTGGACTTCGAAGAAGAGGTGCATACAACAGAGAGGATCCATATTGACAAAAGAAGCCATTCTTGCAGAGGTAATCTATTCCATGTTGCTATTTTGTAAAGATGGCCTATTCATTTTTGCTCTGATGATCAGTGGGAGAGAAAAAAACCTCTTCAGAATGCTTCCATTGACAAATAATACATTAAATTTGTCTTTTAAGGGTTTCATGAAACATTGACAAAATAATCTTCTTTCATGTCAAATGTCGAATGTTCAAAGAACTATTACCCTTGAGAGGCACTATGGTTTGGTAGACTGGGAATGAGAGTGAAATCCAGGAGCTCTTAAATTTTAGTCTAGGCTTTGCAAATGACTTCCTGAATCGTCTTGGACAAGTCATTTAAGCCAACATTTTCATTTCATTTCATAATGTTGGATGCCTCTATTTTTTTGGCTGCCTAAAATAAGTGGGCACCTTTGAAAAGTTGGGTCTTACTGTCTCTGGATTAAATTTTCCCTTAGTTAATGATGGCTTTCACTATTGTAAACAAGGCCACATGATTCCCAGTTGTGTTGAGTCCATCAGATGGAGGTTGGAGTGAAAAAAGTTGACTGCCCATCATGCTACCGTGTTGGATGGCAGTACAAAACCTTAGATAGGGATACTAAATATGAGTTTCACAACCCAGTCTAGATAAAGGAGATAAATAAATATTTCATTTAGAAAATTTGAAAAAACATTTAGATTTTTTTTTCCGAGAAATGTTGAGGTTTGTTTTTGACTTAAACAATTTGGTGAAATTGACATTAATTCATGAAATATTTTAATGTCATCAAATTTCATTTTTGTGCCAAAAAAAGTTTTGCTCATAAACTTCTACCAGCTTAACCTATTTTCTTCATATTTTATACTATTGAACATTTAAAATAGTGTTGAAGCAATGCATAACAATGAGATTGAAAGACATGTTATCTAGTTCTGTAATATTACTTAATTAAAAGTGATGAAATATCACACAGGAACACATCTTGACTTCAGTGGGAAATTTGTTTGAGTAAGAAGAGCAGAATTTGGTTCTTAGTACATGGTGTATTGTTTACAGTGATTAAGCAATCTCAGTTAACTTAATATAGAATGATTGTTTTATATCATCTCATCAAACATTTTTTTTGTCTTTCTTTAAAGCCTTAATTTTCTGTGATAGGGTGAACTAATGAAAAGTCTATTTATACAACATTAAAGGTTTTATTGCTGAAGATGCATTTACAGTTGCTTCTGTTTTAAAGGACTACTTCTGTGTTTAGTGCTTATTGCTTTTTTCCTCAACAATTTATTTCCTGGTACAATAAATTTAGCCACACAAATTCAGGATCAACTTTAGGTTTCTAAGATATTATTTTAAATTATTCTAAAAACTAATCCAGCAGAACAACATTTTTTTGATAGTCCAAAGGCCAAGCTGTATGACATCTGGACTTCTCAAGGTAAGGTCAAATGCTGATATAAACGCGTCTTGTACATATTGCTGTTTGAAAGCTTACCTTGCCCCTGCCGGTAGCCAGAAATGTGTCCTTGCAGCTATAGCAACATTTTCCAAGGCAACCTAGTGAAGATTTTACTCTGAGCTAAATTTAGCAAGTCTAAAGGGTGTACATTTTGATTAAGACCACATACAAGCCAACATTTCGAGGGGGTGAATGGGTGTCTTTGTTATCCTGTATTTTTAGTGGTGTATTTGAAAGCTTATCACCTTTCTTATAGCTTCTATAAAAAGTCAGATTGGTTTTGATCGGTTTTAAATTAAATTCTCATTCCTGATATCAATTAGAAATTGATTTTATGTTCTCTAAAGGCAGTTTTAAATTTAATATGAGTCTATAAGTATAAATCTTGTTCATTTATATGTATATTTACTTCTATATAAGCTTCCATAATTTATTACCATTACAAAATATATATTTTTAGTCTAGTCCTTATTTTATTTTTTGTTTTAAATGTTATCAATTAATGTATTGTCTATGAAAGGAAGGGATTATTAACCCTGAATTGGATAGGGCGGGACAGGCAGTCTAAATGTTGCCATTGCAATCCTGACCTGCAGCATTTATTTTATTTCAATCCTGAGCCTCTCTTAACAGCACAAGGGTAGCTTGTATGTAGCTGCTGCTCCCCTCTCCACCCCCTTCCGGCAGAACAATGCAATTTTCCACCCTTTGGGGCCTCCCGTGGCCTTTATTCGGGACATAGGACTTCATTCTTGAACTGTTTAGATTAACCAGGCCTATATTTATTAATTTGGTTCACAACTTGAGAACAATCCTCCATTCTTCCAAGGCCGTGCTGAGTAGTATTGTTTTGACTGTCTCCTGGCCACTCTATGGCTTTTGTGGCAGTTCATACGTGTGGGACTACCTAAGAAGATGCACAGAACAAGGGGAGTGACTTATCCCTTGAAGGATATGTCTAGATTAGAGTTTATTATGGTCCTGTTTTAATTGGCAATTGGATTGTAAACATTAGATATTCCAGAAACATTTGTTCCAGGACACAAACACCTGTCATTCAACCCAGGGCTGAGCCAGAGACACCAAGACAAGGTACAGGAAAATGTGTGATTTTAGTGGATGATTTATATGTAAAATCTAAGGGATTTTACAGAGCAGATAAGAAGTGTAAACAAACAGCATTTATTGTTTGCATTTCATTCCTGAAATTCATTGTCTATAATCAATGAGTTGGTTTTCCAGTATCCTGCAAACAGTCTACAAACAGATATGGATTAAGATTACACTGGGTCTAAATCTGTCAGAATTTTGCTCTCTGCCCCTCTCAAAAAGCTCTCCAGTTTCCTCAGACAACTGGAAATGGTACCATGCATGCTAGCTGAGTCAAAATTACACAATTCTCTCCCATTCCCTTTCCCCTGGGGGCATGTAGTGAGTGGTCAGAGAAGCTGAATGGGCCACCATGAAGCCAAGGTGAAATCTCCTCCTCCTACAGCCCTATTCATACTATCAGGTGCCTATTATACCCTATGACATTCACAGACTCAATATAGCCCTAGGAAACCCTGGAACCCCACAGATCCCCAAAATCCATTAATCCAATGAAGCTCATCTCCCTCTTCTCTGCTAAAAAGAGAGGAAGAACTCCTCCTCCTTTTTGGTTTATGTGGTGGGGGTGCCCCTTCTTGATTCAATCTACTATAACCACTGTATCTAACTTCGGGAGGGACTTCCTTTCTTTATTGTGGAATATGCTCCCATCGGGTAAAAGGATTAGCTGGGGGCATTTGGACAGGTCTCTCTACTGTCCTCCAGAGCCCTTCTTTCTTATAGGTAAGTCTCTAGCTGTTATGGTTGCAAAGAAAACCTTGAAAATGTGAAACGAGTGTCACTGATGAGGATGGAATCATCTGCCTGGGTTTGAAGAGAGTCTGAACTAGTAGCTCTGAGGAGTGACCTGCCTCACTCTTTTCAATGGGTGCTAACGTTAATGCCAGTTATAATTCTTTAAATGTCAACATTGTTGATGATTATATTGCTCATCAAAGTATGTACAAAAGGAGAGGGAGTATATGATGATTCTCTACCCCAGCATTTCCCAAAGACTGTGCATAAAGGGTACACCAAGGACTGCTGGGGCAAGCATGGAAGATGTACAGACTAAGATGTTGGCCTTTAAGCACATAAGAAGGAATTGCAGGACAGAGCAATGATTGGTTTAATTTCCCCAAAGAGGGAGGGCTTAACTTTCAAAGGTTTGTGAAACTCTGGTTTATGGATTCTTGGCTGAACAGACTGCCACCTCCTAAAAATCAAGTGTAGAGACTGTAGCTCTAACTCAGTCATGCCATGCATTCCATAAGTTCAAATACATGTCTGTTCTTAGTGGATCTGTACGTTTATACTTCAAGAGGTTTGTTTTTTGGCAGACATCAGTGATAAAAGAAACTGGGAGTGGGAAAACATCAAGGGGCACCAGGAGGTCTCCAGACAGTCAGCATTGCCTCATGTTACATGGGGCATCTGTGAAACTGAAAGTGAACTGACCTATGGGGAAGTGGAGCACCGGCTAGATTTACTTCAAGAACAACTCAACAGGTAAAAGCAATTATGTGACAGGATCAGATTGTGTTGATAACAACAGCATTGATATCAATGGAGCAACAACAAGGATGAATTTGGTAGGGGATTTTCACAAGCACCTAAATGAATCATGAGTGCAAATCCCATTGCAAGGCAATGGCACTTGTGCTTCTAAGTCACTTATGGCCAGATTTGTTAAAGTATTAAGGCTCCTAAAGATGCTGATAGGTGCATAGCAGAAATCACAAAAGTGGCTAGGCACCCACCTGCATCTTTAAGTGCCAAAATACAAATCTGGCCCTTAAGCCCTTTGAAAATCCCATCCTGGGATGGGTAGGTGCAGGTTTTTGACTCTCTCTGTCATCCCTCTTTCCCCTGAACTTTTCCTCCAAAAGCAGTTCCTGGCTTCCTACACACAGTTCCTGTGCCCAGAAAATGGGAGGTGCCGTGCTTTCCTGGGGATGTACTAAGCAAAACAGCTGTCTTCCTCGCAGAAGCAGCATTTGAATTGTAGGCATCTTCACTTTTTGATGTGTAAACCTCCTTTTTCAGCTGTCTCTATAATAAACAGCCATGGGAGTATCACAAGTGCAAAACACACCTACTACAAAAGAAAACAGTCATTTTCTTTGTCAAAATAATGCATGTGTAAGTTACCTTTGCTAATACAGCTCATCTTCCTTCTCCCCCTCCCTATTGGTGTCTAACATATATAGTTGGTGGCTAAACAGAATAGCTTACGGAATCTTAAAAATGTGGTGAAGGTATTCTGATCAGTCATACACTATAATTTATACTATAATTTACCATGTAAAAGTTGGTCTGTGCTCAGGTCTGTGGCTTTTTATTATTTTCCGCAGAATTCCATTACTCTCAACATTTTTGCCATGACAATTACACAGTTTAACTCCAAATTTACCATGACTCAAATTCAGCCTTAATTATACTTTAGTATGTCTTCATTGGCATACTGCATTGTACATTTTAACAAGCAATTGAAAGCCAGTATAAGGATGTCTTGCCCCCTTTGCATTCTGTGAACCAATCACACTTGAGTATTCTCATTTCTAGTGACATACTATATGTTACAAGATACATGTTTTAACATGTAGGTTGAAATTCCTATAAATCATGAATGAAGTAGAACTATGTATGTCTTTATCTACCTATCTAATCTAACTAGGCACTTACAGCGCTCCCATCACATCATGTGAGGACTTATACATAATAATGTCTTGCTTATTATTCTTTCCTTTTCTTGAAATCCTACATGTATCTAGAGCTATTGCTCAGGGCTGGTATTAGGTTTATTGATGCCATAGACAAAGATTTTGGGGAAGGGAGTTTTCTGATGAACTGCTGAGATTTTAATTTTATTTATTTCTTTTTCTGGATTTTATCCACATCCCACTTAATTTATTAATTCTTTTAGTGCTTTTTAAGGTACCTTTGTCCCTCTTGGATTCTGGGCCTGGCTAGTCCCTGGCACAGGCCAGATCAGCTGCAAGGGGACTACTCTAATTTATGCCATCTTTGAACAACTATTCTGGTGACCCAGAAAAGTCAGAGAGCAATGTGCCCTGGGCGCACCTCCCTGCCTCCTCCTTCCCTCAGCCATGCCCCTGATATAATGCTAAACTGGGGGTACATGGTGGACTGGTATCGGCTTTTATACAAGCTGGGGAAGCCCAGTGACCACCTATCACTCTCTTTCTGCTGCTTTAAGGCCCAGCCATAATATGGCTGTTTTTTAAGGGTTTGTTTGTTTGGCTGTTTTTTGTGGGGTGGTGTTAAATGGCCAAGTGAGAGAGGATGAAGAGTAGAAGAAATTAGAACTCTCTGATTTGGAGTGGTGGGGAACTGAGAGGAGGGCCATTCTAGAGAGAATTTTAAAAAAGGCAGGGAGAGTAGGAGCAGAAAGGTACAAGAGGGCAAAATTATCAACCAAGTTCTCAAATTCTTGCACATCTTCTATTCAAACAGGAATTACGACATACAACGTTGCCAAGAAGGCTAACGGCATTTTGGGCTGTATAAGTAGGGGCATTTCCAGCAGATCGAGGGACGTGATTATTCCCCTCTATTCGGCACTGGTGAGGCCTCATTTGGAGTACTGTGTCCAGTTTTGGGCCCCACGCTACAAGAAGGATGTGGATAAATTGGAAAGAGTCCAACGGAGGGCAACAAAAATGATTAGGGGGCTGGAGCACATGACTTATGAGGAGAGGCTGAGGGAACTGGGATTGTTTAGCCTGCAGAAGAGAAGAATGAGGGGGGATTTGATAGCTGCTTTCAACTACCTGAAAGGGGGTTCCAAAGAGGATGGATCTAGACTGTTCTCAGTGGTAGAAGATGACAGAACAAGGA
This sequence comes from Macrochelys suwanniensis, assembly GCA_033296515.1. Classification (NCBI taxonomy): domain Eukaryota; kingdom Metazoa; phylum Chordata; order Testudines; family Chelydridae; genus Macrochelys; species Macrochelys suwanniensis. The sequence goes on along the minus strand of CM065784.1, from coordinate 32,694,643 downwards.
GTAATGGTCTCAAGTTGCAGAGGGGGAGGTTTAGGTTGGATATTAGGAAAAACTTTTTCACTAGTAGGGTAGTGAAGCACTGGAATGGGTTACCTAGGGAGGTGGTGGAATCTCCTTCCTTAGATGTTTTTAAGGTCAGGCTTGACAAAGCCCTGGCTGGGATGATCTAATTGGGTTTGGTCCTGCTTTGAGCAGGGGGTTGGACTAGATGACCTCCTGAGGTCCCTTCCAACCCTGAGATTCTATGATAGTTTTAGCAGACATGCTCTCTGGATGGTGCTGCTGCTGCATTTTTTCCCTGTGGTATCGGCAGGATGCTTACTCTGAGGTCAATGTTGGCATATGGACAATCAGCACACAACATAAGGGAGCTGAGCAGGGGATAAATAGGACATGAATGGGTATAACCCCAGGGCTTGAGCCGTGTATTAAGTTGCTTTTATAAAAGCTGATGCCACAGAATCAATGGCAACAACAGCTGACCTAGGAGCAATGTTTCCTTTAATATCTATGTGAGGAGCAAAGGCATCGTCAGTGTCCATTAGGGGACAGAGGTCAGGGGCAAGTTTAGGGCTTAGTGCACAGCAAAAATCTGCTAGAGCAGGAGTAAGTTCTGCTGCTGCAGAGCTGTAGTCGGGGTGTTCACAACACTGAGGGCTGTTGACACGAACATTTGTTTACAGTGAAAATGCTTCTGTCAGGAGATGAGTTCCAATACAGGAGGATTTATATCCAGATTACAATCTGTTATAACACATTGTGCGGTCTCCTAGCAGCTGGGGAGGCACAATAGGCATTACCCATTGCTGAGTCTGTTAATTATGTTGGCAAGACAACTTGAAAATCATTTCCGTGCCATGGCAATGGAAGTGTGGAGAAGCAGACTCAAATGTTGTGACTTACACCAAGGTTTATTTAAACTTTAAGGATTCATGCACCAAGGCATGAAGAGTTAGTCAATCAGTCAAACAATCAATAAATATACCACTTTTGAACATCAACTATGTCGAGTTTAGTTCTGAATTTTGAACACAGCTTCAGATCAGTTCCTCTCCCTCCCCCCTCCCCCGAATCCTACTATAAATTCTAATGATTCACTATGCACCTAAAGAGATTACTGTTTTCAAGACTTTTACTTAAAACAACTAGATTTCCCTACAGTTTCCTGCTGTGGGAAAACATAAATTATGCTGCCTTGTTGTGTTGTATCCCCTTAGAAGTAGCTTTGGGACTATCAGAGTTTTCTGTTGCTTTAGAAATCCTGGACCAGATCCTCAGCCTGTATAAATCATCACAGCTCCGGTTAAATCAATGGGGGCTGTGCCAGTTTGTCAGCTGAGAATCTGGCCCCCAATATTCATATCAATTGCAAACAGAAATGATAGTAATGTATTATTCTTAAATTAAACTCTAAGGTCTGGAGCAAACATTAGAATGTATGAGAGCGTGAGCTGCTAGCCATAGTGCTCCCCCTTCTGTTCTTTCCTATTCAAAACATGATAATACTGTTACACATCAGGGCTTGCTTTGTTAATAAGCTGCAGATCCCTCTTGAATGCATTTGTAATCGGTGTGTTAAAACATAATCATCCATGACCATGTGTTAATTGATTTCATATTACTTCCCTAGGCTTGAATCCCAAATGACTGCTGACATTCAAACCATCCTGCAGCTACTGCAGAAGCAGTCAACACTCATTCCACCTGCATATAGTATAGTGACTGCAAGTGCAGAATATCAACAGCCAGCTATCCGGGTGATGCAAAGCCTTCATCCTGTAGTATCTATTAAGACAGATAGAAGCTTCAGTCCTTCATCACAGGTATGGATGTGCCCAGAATCAACTATAGGGATTAATTAAGGTTGTTACCTATTGCTGGAAGACTGAGCATTTGTTCTGTAGTTTTCTGAACAGGAAATTGTAACTTGGCCAAATGTCTCCACAGGATTCATCTAGTTACGTTATTTTGGGAGCGAATCTCCAGAGGTCAAATTTCCTACTGTGTAGAAGCCAAATATAGGTCTCAAAGCTACAAATTTAGTCATCATCATGCATTTAGCAATGGTTGTGGACCCCACAGAAAAATATAGAGGAAGGGGGGAATAAGAGGCAGGCCCAAGTCACAAAAGGGTAGATTGTGGTTAGCCCTGTAGGGGAGCATGTGGAAGGACTCAAGAAATCTCCAGTCCTGCCCCAAGGCTTGCCACTGTCCACGTCCTTAAAGCCTTGAGCCACATCTTGCCTGTATCGGCCATGCAGAAACTCAACTGATGCACCAGGGAGTGTATGCTGCCTAAGTGGGTGGGGAAGGATTACACTCCCTCAGCTCTCCTGGAGGTAATGTGCATGTGCCAGAGAGTTGCCACCAGGGCATCTCTGCACTCTTTTCTATCACAGGCTCTGTCTTAAAAGATACAGAATAACCCAGTGTTTGGATCTGTATCCAGATCCACACTGCCCCAAAGTTAGGAATTTGATACAGTCACAGATTTTGATTCTGAACTGCCCCAGATTTGAGAGGTGTTCAGAGACCCAGGAGCTCAGTGTTGGCCCATCTCAAGACAGTTTGGTCTCTGACTGAAAATTTTTGTAAGATATAGAGCCAGGAACAGCTAGCCTGAGGAAGAAGGGTCGGGATTCCCCGGTTTATCCTCCAAATAAATCCTGGGCAGAACTGCATTCGACTACAAATAATCAAACACAGTATTTAGTGAAAATCGTTGATTTCTCTGCTCATGTTTCAGACGCGGTTTGCAAAGAATGGTTTCGGGTGTGTGTGTGTTTTTTGGTTGTTGTTCATTTTCAGTAGAAACAGGAGTACCCATGAGACTGTTTTAAATATATTGTCACCTTATTTCTTTTCCTGTCTCTCAGTGTCCTGAATTTCTAGACCTTGAAAAATCGAAACTTAAATCCAAAGAATCCCTCTCAAGTGGAGTGCATCTTAACACAGCCTCAGAAGACAATTTGGCTTCTTTTTTAGAACAAGAACATGACCAGTCTTTAGAGTTTCACCCACGGCATTGTAAAACTTATCTTCATTCCATTAGGCATCCTTCCTTGCCAGATTCTTCCCTAAACACTATAGGAATCTTGGGTCTTCATAGGCATGTTTCTGATCCTGGTCTTCCTGGGAAATAATCCTTTTATACTATTACGTCACATAAAATGTAAGTGCTTTTAACGGCTGTTTTCCTTTCCCTTTTTTTTTTTTTTTTTTTTTTGTATTTAAATCCTCTATACTTGACTCAGGGGCTACAAGGATATACCATTATATGCAAAAGTACTGTATATTTTCCTAAATCTGAAGCTTGTAAGGTAAAGTTGAGCAGTTACGATGTAAATATATATATATATATATATATATATATATATATATATATATATATATGTATAAACTGTATGTTCCAAATGTAAAACTGCCAGCATTCTCAAGGCACCTTATCTTTTTTAATTTTTTAAAAACACATGCATGTTCTGAAATTACAATTTATGTTGCATGGAAATTACCATTTACTGCTTTCACTGAAATGGTACTTTATGGTGGATAAGCCTTCAAAGCAAATAAGAGACCAGGTGATGATGATAATCCACACGGTCATAACTCATACTTCATTGAGCTCTTCTAGTTCAAACCAAAACCTTCTTCCAATTCACATTTCAAAAGATACAAGTATCCTTCTTGTACTGAGCATTTTACAGTCAATGGCCATCATTATGTTGCTTAGAGAAAGAATAAGAGAACAATTCTACTGGGTTCTAAAACATTAAGATATAGTACAGAAAGCAGCTTCTTCAAAGCAAATTGAAGTAGGTCACTATTTTAACAGGAAGAACAACAGTACTTCACAATGGGAAAGTATCACTGATTGCATCTACAAGACCACGCTAACTGAATAATTTATGTTTTCAATAGTTTGGGCTTCTTTATTTTATCCTCATCATGACTAAAAGGTTGGCTGTCATAAACACGCAAGTAGTTCTCATCTGTCACCCAAACATAATCAAATGCAATAAATATAATTTCTATGTAATACAGAAGACTGTGTTCCTTTTGTTCAGTGCAAACTACTAACAAGCTGTATAATTAAAATATTTTACAAGTTTTCTTTTTATAATTATCATAATTGTTGTTTGTGATATCTCTTTTTACCTACTGGTCCCTCCATAGAGAGCTAGAGAATATATATGTGCATATGTGTGTGTATACATATATACGTATATGTAATATATATGTATATACATACAAATATGTGTGTATATATCTCCACATGTGAATATAGATATATGTATATATACATATGTACATATGTAAAATCACTTTAAAGTACAGTTGTAAACTTTCTTATTGCAAAACAAGTAATCTTGTGTCCAAAGCTGACTACACTAGAATAAATTGAGTTAAGGTCCATAGGCTTTAAATGCAGTATGTACTGTATATGCATAATGCTTTGTCAATACTTAGATTTAATTTTATTAAAATATTATACTGCTTCAAATATTGTGTTTGTTTTAGAAATAACTGACCTTTTTTATTCTTGTTTTTAAATATCTAAAGGTGGTCATGTGATTTTCTAATCTTAAACTAAGCTTTAAAGTAGAAATCCCCTTGGAGGGGAACTCTGCTGAGTTCTGAAAATGCAGAGACACAGGCAAGTTAATGGGTGGGCATATATAATTTAAACTATAACCAAACTGAAACTTAAGCTCTAGAATTGCTAAGGACTGATGCAACAGCAATTGCCCCTCATATGTACAGGCACTGGTTCTGGCAGGTCAGAGTTTATAGTAGTGCCCTCACAGATTTTATATCTTGATTCATGGCAACTTTAGTCATATCTAGCCAGTAGATAAACACAAGAGACCCCATTCTCCATCCCTTACACAGTTGGGTTAGTCATGATTTTATTTGTGTGTACAGAAATCAAATTTAACTTACTAATTTACACTGTTGCAAGTGAGAAGAGAATCAGGCGCTTGGCACGTGGGATCTGATTCTCCTCTTGCTCACTCTAGTTTTACATCAGTGGTGAAAAAACCCAACCCTGAAAGGTGTGGGGCGTCCTCAACTCCCACGGCAGTCAGGAGATGTGGTGGTTTCACACATCCCGTGACTGGACCCTAAGTGAGCTCAGAATCAGGCCCACTAGCATTCTCTGCTCAGAATCACTGAAATGAAACCAAGATGCTGAACAATGAGTAAATATCGTCTACCTTCACCTTTTTGGGGCTGTAAGAGTTCATTGTTTCTGTTTTATCTTAACGAGACAACCATCTGCTAAATGTTAACACCTATTACCAAGTACAAATCAGCACAATTTCTAGCAAAACCACAAATATTTTTGTAGATTAAAAATAGTCTGATTTAAATTAAGAATTAAAGTAAATGAAAGAGTTAGAGTTTAGCAAATGCATTTCATACTGTAGCTTTCTACAGTCATGCAGTAGGACCCACTGTAACACACAGGCCAGGGACAGCTCAGAGGAGTACAGCTGCTTCTCCTCTACTATACGCAAAGGAAGAGCTCCTCTCCTGGCTTGTGAAAGGAGGTCTCCCCAGGCAGAGGACGCTGAAGTGGGAGCTGCTGAAGGAGATGGTGCTTGGCTAAGGAGTTTCTGGGGCTCCCAGCCTTTTGCCAGTAGATGGAGCAGCAAAATATAATGAGGGAAGTAATAGTATCAGAGCTAGGAGACATCCATCCATCCATCCGTTCTCCAGTAATGGGGGAAAGATCAGTCTACCCTTCAAGTGGAAATGGGAAGGAAGACCCACTGCCTCCAGCTCTTTCTCCCCTCAGGGAGCACATAAAGTAAGATTCTATACAAAACCCTATCTTTGGAATGGTCTTAATCTTCAACATTGCATGAAATGGCATCAGGTATTTCAAACATTTCTGGTCCAGTCCCACCATTGTCCCTCATTCTTGTTTTTGAATCAGTAAGATGGCTCTATCTTGGTGATGTTTACATATATAGAAATGGAGATGGAACACCTACTGTCAAGGCTGAATCCACACTCTGTCACTTTGAGTGCAGAAGGTGGGGGCCTGCAAGGATTCTAAAAATTAATACTTGCAACTCCAGGCTTGTATTACACTTCCTGAGTTCAAAGGGGTTGGTTTTTTTTGCATTTGGGTGGTGGCAGCATTTACCAAGCCAAGGTCAGAGAGAAGCTGTAACCTTAGAAGGAGCACTTGGGAATTCCTCCCTGTGGGGTACCCTCAAGCCTTTTCACCCCCTCTCCGGGGAAGAGCTGAGAAAGAAAACAAAGGAAATTAGCTGTGGCTACCAGCTAATCAAACAACATATGCACAAACCTCTTAGGCCAGCAGAGCACCAACCCTGTTCTTTAAAAAGGTAAATTTTATTAAAAACAAAAAGGAAAAAAATACATCTGGAACTTAGGCTTTTTGCTCTATCTTAAAAGAAATAATTACAAAAATTAAGCACCCAAAATAGCTTTCTTGGGGGATCAGCTTAAAGGTTACAAGCAAACAAAAGCATCTGGGGTTAGCACAGAGGAGATCCACAAGCCAAAATAAAAAAAAAATGAACCTAATCATGTCTATTTAAACATGCCCTGTCCAATAATTTCTACTAGATATGAAAGATGAATTTTATACCTGATTCAAGCCTTACACAGCATTCCTGTTGCCTTCTGTTCCCCTTTCCCAGAAAGAGGCAACACACAAACAATGGGAAGTTTTTCCCCCCATTTTTAAAAGTTCTAGCCCTCCCATTGGCTCTTTTGGTCAGGTGCCCACTCCTTTTCCTTTACCTGGGGAACTTTGTTATCCCTTTACAGGTAAAGCAAGCAGAGAACAGCCACCAAGAGGGACTTTATAGTTAACTGGCTGGCTGGGTGTCCATAAAAGGAAGCTACACGCCCCCCCACCCTTCATTTATCACACCTACCCAGCTCCATCCATTGCTGAAACACACCCACCTACACACACATCCTTCTTCATGCAGCTGGCTATGGCCTGCCTGAGCACAACTCCACTCAAGTACAGTTCTTCTCTTGCTCCTTTGCTGCTTCTATCGCCACCTAGTGAAGTCATGCCACATTACCCTATAACTTCAAAATTTGTGACCAGTATTGCTGTGCGCTTCCACCTATTTTGATTCACTATAGCCACTGAGAGAAGAATTTGAGAGGTAAACTAATAAAGGAGTCTAACATGGCTATTTGCATAAAGACTTTGAATGTGTCAGCTGTTTACAACTATTCTTAAGAAATGTTTGAATTCTCTCATGTATTGGCACAGATTAATTTCTTAGCTGGTCTCTGCACATCCTTAGAGCCCTTTGTACAAACTAGATGAAAATACACTGATGTCTGTAGTTAATATCAACAAGCTGGAGCATCCTTTGCATTATTTTAGCCACATACTAATTGTATGGGTCTGGGAGCCAGTTTATCAAATTCAAATTCTTTCTGAGTTGGAAGGTTGGCAAGGGACCATGGAAATTTTCTCCCCTCCCCAGCTATCTCCCTTGGAGCCTGGTGGTTAGATTCCCTCAGTGTTCAAACCCTGGAAGTGAAAGTGTCTATCATTTGGTCCAGAGACTGAAGCTACTTTGGATAGGTTGTAATGCCAGCTGAACACTAAATGTACAGAGCATCCCATCTGCACATGTATGTAGAGTGGCCTCTCTGCAGATAGCCATGACCATGTCCCTTGCAGACCCATTGGACTGCAGTGTAGGAATTGAAAGGTCATTAGTCTCACCATGGTGCTGTATGAAAGCCATGGTAAGGGTGAAGAAAAGTCAATGCTGCTGCATGAAGGGTCAACTGACTCCACAATCCCTGGGAAGAGCTAGTCCCATCTAAACTCCACAATCCTCTATCTCCTTTCAACTGGGACAATTCCTAGGAAATCCCAGTTTCCCTTGCAGAGATTTCCTGTCACTCTGTCCCCTCCCATGGATTTCTCCATAGAATAGGGCAGTTTTCAGATCTTTTGGTCCCTTTACATTTTTTTTTACATGGTTTTATTTACTGTCAGTCACCTCCTGGATGCTCCTTTATTGCCACTTTCCCCCTTCCATCTTACTTTACATTACACTGTGCTGTAGTGGCCTTCTTGATTCTTCCCATGCTGAAAGCAATGAAAGTTTGCCCCTGACTTTAATGGGATCTACGTGAGGTCGTAAATGTGCTTTTTTAAAAGAAAGATAAAAAGTGGCCAACTCTAACTGTTATTGAAACCCCAATCTGCCTGGCAACTGGAGCTGGGAGAAGACCCAGCACTTGTTGTATTCAAATGACCCCATCCACTGATTGATTTTAGTGGCACTTTTGTGGGGCCACATTTATCTTTCACATTTTTATATAAAAATCTCAATTATATTGTTTTTCTAATTTTTTAGAAAATATCAGGAATTAAAGTGTCTCAGGCAACCTTAATTCTCCCCACTTGTGCCTATGCATTATGATAGTCTTTAATTGCATGATCATATACTATGTTTTCCACGGGATGCCTGCTTCATTCAGTGCACATTTTCTGAGAGTTAAATCCAAACAGCAACGCTTCTTCAGTGAATTATTACATTAAAAATATTTTACAGCTTATATATATAATGATTATTCATTTAACAGGTTTTACTCAAAATGAAGGGATTTTCATAAGTTTATTTTTAAAAAAAGGCAAGAGCAAAACTTGCTGGTGTATGAAACTACCAGTCCCCTTGAGAGGAACCTTAATTTTGCAGCTTTCTTAAGCTTTATAATATGTGTATACTGCAAAATTACATGGAAACTCCATTTTATTTATTTTTTGTTCTTCCTTCAAGGCCCACTCTTTTCATTCCATCGTTTCTTCTCCACTCCTCCTTTTCTTCTGATACCAAGAAAGGAAAAATAATATGTTCATTTTAGTTCGTGAGAGTGAAGATGTTGGCCTGGCTTGTTCTTTTTGACTACTATAGATGTCAGCTGATACCTACTAAAAACACATATTGGTAGAGATGAAATTATGCAGCAAAATTCAAATCTGGATGAGACCTAAATTTGAAGATTTTGGTTTAGGCCCATCTCTGTTTAATGAGCATGGACGGAATATTACTTGGAGTCTGCAACATGGCAGGAGAGGGGCACAGCTTCTATAATGAAAGCTGGATGTAACATTCCATCATAAGCTTTTAATTATTTACAATATTAGTTATGTTGACTATTCCTGCATTTTGAACATGAGTATATACTACTATTTTGAGCCTGATTCACCTTTCTCTAAATCGGGAATAAGTAATTCCAGGGAAGCCAACAGAGTTACAAATACCAAATTTTACACCAGTTTCAGGCTATGTCTACACTGCACTTTTGTCGGTAAAACTTTTGTCAGTCGGGGTGTCAAAAAACACCCTCTGACCAACAAAAGTTTTACTGATGAAAAGTGCCCCACCGACAAAGCTACTGCCGCTCGTTGGAGGTGGTTTTATTTTGCCGGCAGGAGAATTATCTGCTGCTGGCAAAGAGCAGCTACACGGGAGACCTTATAGCTGCTGTAAGGTATGCAGTGTAGACATAGCCTAAGAAGAGAATAAGGTCCATCATGTGTGTAGTATTCACACAAAATCATACTTTGTGTTTACATGTATAATGTTTATTCATGCACATATTCTGTAATCCATAACTCATTAGCAATTTGCCATTTTCAGAAGACATTCAGCTTGTCCATTGTTTGACTTTTTGATGTCATTATTTATTTGACAATGTTTTGACTGGAATTTTGCAGTATCCGTAAGATTGGTTTTATTTCTTTAATCATGAAAAGTCAAGTGGTTTTTACACTAAGAATTTTCCTTATTTAAAAATGTGTATGCTCTACTCATATAAACTCATAGAACTGGAAGGAACCTTGAGAGGTCATCTATCCCAGTCCCCTGCACTTAAGGCAGGACTAAGTATTATCTAGACCATCCCTGACCGGTGTTTGTCCAACCAGCTCTTAAAATCCCCAATGATGGAGATTCCACAACCTCCGAAGGCAATTTATTCCAGTGCTTAATCACTTTGACAGTTAGGAAGTTTTTCCTAACGTTCAACTTAAACTGCCCTTGCTGCAATTTAAGCCTATTGCTTCTTGTCCTATCCTCAGAGGTTTAGAACAATTCTTCTCCCTCCTCCTTGTAACAACCTTTTATGTACTTGAAAACTGTTATCATGTCCCCTCTCAGTCTTCTCTTCTCCACACTAAACAAACCCAATTTTTTCAATCTTCCCTCATAGGTTATGTTTTCTAGACCTTTAATCATTTTTGTTGCTCTTCTCTGGACTTTCTCCAGTTTGTCCACATCTTTCCTGAAATGTGGCGCCCAGAACTGGACACAATACTCCAGCTGAGGCCTAATCAGCGTGGAGTAGAGCGGAAGAATTACTTCTCGTGTCTTGCGTACAATACTCCTGCTAATACATCCCAGAATGTTTTGGGGTTTTTTTGCAACAGCGTTACACTGTTGACTCCTATTTCGCTTGTGATGCACTATGACCCCCCGATCCCTTTCTGCAGTACTCCTTCCTAGGCAGTCATTTCCCATTTTGTATGTGTGCAACTGATTGTTCCTTCCTAAGTGGAGTACTTTGCATTTGTCCTTATTGAATTTTATCCTATTTACTTCAGACCATTTCTCCAGTTTGTACAGATAATTTTGAATTTTAATCCTATCCTCAAAAGCACTTGCAACCTCTCCCATCTTGGTATCATCTGCAAACTTTATAAGTGTACTATCTATGCCATTATCTAAATCAATGATGAAGATATTGAACAGAACCAAACCCAGAACTGATCCCTGCGGGACCCCACTCGTTATGCCCTTCCAGCTTGACTGTGAACCACTGGGAATGATTTTCCAACCAGTTATGCACTCACCTTATAGAAGCACCATTTAGGTTGTATTTCCCTAGTTTGTTTATGAGAAGGTCATGTGAGACAGTATCAAAAGCCTTACTAAAGTCAAGATATACCACATCTTCTGCTTCCCCACATCCACAAGGCTTGTTACCCTGGCAAAGAAAGCTATCAGGTTGGTTGACACGATTTATTCTTGACAAATCCATGCTGACTGTTATTTATCACTTTATTATCTTCTAGGTGTTTGCAAATTGATTAATTATTTGCTCCATTATCTTTCCGGGTACCGAAGTTAAGCTGACTGGTCTGTAATTCCCCGGGTTGTCCTTATTTCCCTTTTTATAGATGGACACTATATTTGCCCTTTCCCAGTCTTCTGAAATGTCTCCCGTCTTCCATGACTTTTCAAAGATAATTGCTAATGGCTCAGATATCTTCTCAGTCAGCTCCTTGAGTATTCTAGGATGCATTTCATCAGGCCCTGGTGATTTGAAGACATCTAACTTGTCTAAGTAATTTTTGACTTGTTCTTTCCCTATTTTAGACTCTGATGCTACCTCCTTTTCACTGGCATTCACTATGTTAGACGTCCAATCGCCACCAACCTTCTTGGTGAAAACCGAAACAAAGAAGTCATTAGCATCTCGGCCATTTCCACATTTTCTGTTATTGTCTTTCCCCCCTCGTTGAGTAATGGGCCTACTCTGTCGTTGGTCTTCCTCTTGCTTCTAATGTATTTGTAGAATGTTTTCTTGTTTCCTTTTATGTCCCTAGCTAGTTTGATCTCGTTTTGTGCCTTGGCTTTTCTAATTTTGTCCCTACATACTTGTGTTATTTATTTTTATTCACCCTTTGTAATTTGACCGAGTTTCCACTTTTTTAGGACTCTTTTGAGTTTTAGATCATTGAATATCTCCTGGTTAAGCCAGGGTGGTCTTTTGCCATACTTCCTATCTTTCCTACTCAGTGGGATAGTTTGCTCTTGTGCCCTTAATAATGTCTCTCTGAAAAACTGCCAACTGTCTTCAATTGTTTTTCCCCTTAAACTTTCTTCCCATGGGATTTTACCTATCAACTCCCTGAGTTTGCTAAAGTCTGCCTTCTTGAAATCCATTGTCTTTATTGTGCTGTTCTCCCTCCTACCATTCCTTAGAATCGTGAACTCTTCCATTTCATGATCACTTTCACCGAAGTTGCCTTCCCCTTTCAAATTCTCAACCAGTTCCTCCCTATTTGTCAAAATCAAATAGAACAGCCTTCCCCCTAGTAGCTTTTTCCACCTTCTGAAATAAAAAATTGCCTCCAATACATTCCAAGAACTTGTTGGATAATCTGTGCCCTGCTGTGTTATTTTGCCCACAGATGTCTGGGTAGTTGAAGTCCCCCATCACCACCAAGTCCTGTGTTTTGGATGATTTTGTTAGTTGTTTAAAAAAAGCCTCATCCACCTCTTCTACCACCTCTGTAGTAGACCCCTACCCTTGTTTTTTTACTCCTTTTATCCTTATCCAGATATTTTCAACAAGTCTGTCTCTTATTTCTATCTCAACCTCAGTCTAAGTGTATACATTTTTAATATATAAGGCAACACCTCCTCCCTTTTTCCCCTGCCTGTCCTTCCTGAGCAAGCTGTATCCTTCTATACCAATATTCCAGTCATGCGTATTATCCCAAGTCTCCATGATGCCAAGTATGTCATAATTGTGTTTATTTACTAGCATTTTGAGTTCTTCCTGCTTATTCCCCATACTTCTTGCATTAGTATAGACATCTAAGATACTGATTTGATTTCCCCACCCCTCCCAGTTCTGTCATCTCTCCCTTATTTCTGCTATAATAGCCCATGCTCCCCCCAGATTCTGACCTTTCTCCCAGGTCTCCATGTTTTTGACTTAGCTGTGGGCTTTGGTCACCTGCCACCATTGAACCTAGTTTAAAGCCCTCCTCACTAGGTTAGCCAGTCTGTAGCCAAATATGCTCATCCCCTTCCTCGATAGGAACAGGCACTACATTATCAAAATAAATGATAATAGGCACTACATTATCAAAATAAATCCAAACCTAGATATATTTGGAGAATAATAGTCTGACTTCAGTTGCTATATAGTAATTAATTTAAAGGGGCATTGTAAACTTAAAATTCTTCTGTCTAAACAATTGTATCTACTGTTGAAATATTACTGAAATTGCTTTAATATTTTAAATTGATAGTATGCCTTTATCAAAATGAAATGTTACCCAAAAACTACATTTCCCAGAACTCATAGTTCCTAGAGGATATTACACACTAAATATTCAAAATCCTGCATAGTGTTTTGCTCAAGTATTTCACATTGGTTTTGAAGAAAGTCACACAGTTAAAACTCGACACTGTTTACAGTTTTGGCAGGGATGGAAGAATAATGAGTGGGAAAGACAATACAGTATTTTGGAAATTCTGAAAAGAAGAAAACCAAACCCATATTTAGAAATAATACTGATGTTTTAATTGCTTATGGGGTCACTCAACTGTTTTACTTGTATCAGGTGTGGAACCTTGCTGCCTTTTGTAATGGAAGTATGAGAGAATTTGCGGTGGTTTTTAACAGTAATGAATGACATAACTGACCAAAGCAGATTGTGAACTCCCTGTGTTTATTCACATAATGTTGCATGCAAGTGATTTTTAAAGTAATTTTCTTTGTATGAACAAGTGTTTTTCCAAGATTGTGTTAAGGACAATGTAATCTGCATACATAAGCAATTTTTGCAATAACCTTCTGCAAATAACTGTAAATGATAAATGTAAACTATAGTGTAAAACTGGTCGCAAAAATGTAATAATTAAAGAATTTCAAATGGTGTATTAAGCACATACAAGAATTTAGGGGGCAAAACTTGATCTCTGCCATTGATGTTTATAATAGAAGAGCATATATGAAAATATGACAATTTCAAATATTTAATCAAGACTTTTTGCCAGTATGGAGCTACCACCTATCTAAGATACAGAAGTTAGAAAAGCTCAGGGGGGGGGTTTCATTAAAAATGTTATGAGCGTCTATACCCTTTTAACATAGAGATTATAGACCCTAGTGTTACAGAATGGTGATGCGCTCTAATATTTTATGAAGGGGCTCCTAGAAAACAGCTTAACATGGCATTGACATGGTATTGTACCAGGGGTGGCTATACTTGCAGAGAGGAAGGTTGAGAGACTGAAATACCTATTCATTTATTTGCCCATATAAAAAAAATATTTTCTGTAACTAAAGGGGCAGAGAACACCACTGTGCAAAAATCAGACCGAGCACTTGCTGGCAATGTGTGCACTAGATTTTGTTCCTGAAAATATATTTATATCACACAATGTTCAGCTGGTATAATAGATGTGAGTAAGAACCTCCAAAGGGAGCTGGGGGTATCTTCTCCTATGAAAGTTTTTGAAAAAAGCTGGCATGTGTTGCAAGCCAAAGGCAAAGAACTGCTCTTCAGAATAAATGTTTGTGTGAGCTTCGGGTATCAGTCATTTCCAGTAGGGATGATGTATCCAACAGGTGGAGAAGAGGTGATTGTCACAAACTGGTAAATTGCCCAATTTGCCCTTTCATATGGAGGCAGAATTTGAAGACTGTTCAGAGGTGACCTCTCCATCCAGTACATTACTAGCATAGAGCATCTCATTGGTAGTACTGCCTCTGGGCTCTAATGAGATGTTAAGTGATCCCTTCTAGACCGCATTAGGGGAAAACAGAAATAATATAAAATGCTTTAGCTAAGTAGGGCAGTCAGTGAATGAAGTCCCAAAGTCTGCCGTGGTGGTGCACCAATTGATACATATTTACATTGCTCTGAATTAGAACAACAGAAACATCAGGCTGCCACCCCAGGCATGGTTTGCCTCTTCTCCACCTGTTGGATACATCATCCCTACTGGAAATGACTGATACCCGAAGCTCACACAAACATTTATTCTGAAGAGCAATTCTTTGCCTTTGGCTTGCAACACATGCCAGCTCTTTTCAAAAACTTTCATAGGAGAAGACACCCCCAGCTCCCTTTAATCCAACTTCACTCTTTGGGTATGTCTACACTGCAGATGGGCGTGTGCCTGCTGGCTCAAATCAACAAATACATGCTACCTCTGCTTGAGCTAACACACTAAAGATAGTAGTATAGCCACTTGAGTACAACCCCCCTGGGTACCTACTCAGGCAGCTACCCCAAGCTACCTGTTATTTTTAGCATATTAGCTTGAGCAGAGCTAGTGCATCTGCCTCCTGCAGCAGAGAAGCATGCTCCCACCTGCAGTGCATGACTGCTAGGAAAGCACTGCTAGGGTTGATTTTTCTCATCTACAAATGCAGAGAGGGATCCTAGCAGATCGGCTCCATCAGTGTAGCATTTACCTCACCTGGCATGAAACCAGGGAGGTTCCAATCATATCCAGAGTCTCTACAAGAGCTGCCTGAGACCTCACAGCGATAGATCAGTGGCACATTATTTATATTAAGAACGTTTTGGTCCCTTATCTTTTGTAGAAGTAATGCCATCGCACGAAGCAGACCTAGTCACAAAGTTTAGACTAGGAATACCAAATAGTGCAAGTGGTTAAACAGCTCGAAGTGCTTTATATTGAAGATTGCTCAGTCCCCACTCAAATCTGGGGTCAGATTTTCAAGTTCAGCCCCCAGCCTCTCCCACTGAACCAGAGATGATCAGATTTTCAAGAGCTCAGCATCCAGCATGCTGAGCTTTTTTCAAAATCTGGCCTCACTAGTGGTATAGCTAAGCCAATATAGTCAGTGGAACTGGAAATTGTTACATAATAAGGAGCTCTTGCTTACAAGAAAAATGCTAAAGCAAAGTCAGACTCAGCTCTGATACACACTATGGTAAATCTAGAGTAATTCTCTAAGTAAATGAAGTTACCAATATGGTGTCTTTACGTTGGTGTAAACACACCAGATACACTGCTATAACAAGGGAAGAATTTGGCCCAGACTCATAACTAGCATTTTGCAAAGCAGAAAACAAGGCTACCCCTTGACTGATTTAAATTTTGTCTCATCAGTGAGAACAGAGTAAAGCGAGTGTGCTGTATACACTGAGCGAAGTGGTAGTCTGCTATGAACAGTGACTTCTGTATACAGAAGATGGCCACTTCATTATCACTGGAAGCAGGTTTGTCTGTCACATCTATGCACGTTACTCCAGTTTTTGTTACTCTTTACACACAGTAGCATTGCAAACAAAACAGCTTTGGGAATGTACCATTTCTCATGCAGCAACACAATTAACTAAATTTCACTGGCAGTGTTAAATTCTTCTCATTTACCTCCAAGCAAACCCCCCTTAAAACAAAAAAAAAAAGTTGTACAGAAGTAAGTAAAGGCAGAATTTGACCTATTTAATCCATACTGAATCTTTGTGACTATGCACAAATAGGAAAGAACCCAGCCTGGCTTTCTGATTCCAGGTGAAAGTTGTGGGGAGTCAGAGAAAATTCCCTTTTTACCTGTAAACTAAACAGCTGTGATCCAGATTTACTGAGATGTAAATAGACATGAAACGCAGACATGCCACACTTAGGGACTTTCCAGAAGTATGAATACTTTAAATGGGTAGTTTCTTGCTGACCTAGAATAAGACTGTGTAGGATGTTCCTGTTCCATGATCACACCAATTTTGCATTTCCTTTATATACACAAATTTAATTAGTAAAGACCAACATTTTCTTTAGATTTGTAAGTATGTGTTGCATTTGACCCTCCAGGATCCGCTAATCAACTATGCCTATGTAGTGTATATTGATTTTTTTGAAAAAATTATGCTTGGAAAAAGGAAGATGTGACAAAAATATTGTCTGTAAATATTTTAGTTTAATAAGGGCAAAGATAACATACAGAAATAAAATCCACTGTGGAATCGTAAGTGATCATGACAATAAATTTTACTTCTACTGTTCAAGAGGAGCACATCCTGGACCCTGTAATTGCATGAAAAACACTATGGAGAAGTTTCTTTCCTCACTAAAGAGCTATGTACAAGTAGTAGATGGAATTGTATTATTCATAAGAAAGCATTTGCTACTTGGCTTTTCAATGCTCATTTGGGATGTTTTTGGATTATTAATGAACACAGAGTGTGGCTATGCTCTTTGGAATGGAAGTTATATGGACTAAATTAAGACTTCCCCTGGGACTGATTTGCCTCCCCTGTCATTTAAAATGTACTATGATTCCACTTTAATATAGAATTGTAAAGCTGGATTTTTTAAAAAATATTTGGCAGACTTTTTAAACCTAGATGAAATGCATCATTTATAAACCGTAGCATCTCCTGTAACATAACAGGTTTTTGTGCAACAAATGTATGGCAAGCTATTTGAATGCTTATTCCCTTAAAAACAAAATCTCAAAGATGACTTGGAAAATTGTTCACTGTTTACAAATAAAAGTACGTGTACACAAATGAGTATATTCAATATTTTTACAACATGAAAACTTATTGGCAATAGGTCTAAACCTGCACAAAAACTGTTTACTTATTTCAGTCTTGAACAGCAGGATATGCAAATATTTAGTTTGTTACAGATCTGAAAATTTACTTCCAATAGTTACTATAATGCAAATACAATTAAGAGGGATCCAAAAAGGTTGAATACATTTCAGTATCAAAAATATTCAGCAAAATCATTCTTAAATTGTTATGTTTAGTAGTATACTTGTGACACTATGGGAATAGGTGTAAGAAGCACGGAATTACATACGACACTGCTCATTGGCAAAATGTATACACGCGCGCACACAACAGAACTACAAGACTAAAAGTGTCTTGTTCGTCATGAGAAAAATATTTCCATCAATTCCTAACCACAGAGCACTCTCAATGCATCACAGTAAGTCTCCACTTCAAGCATGACATGAGCGAAACTTCCAATTTAACCCCTGCTAAGGTTTGTTGTTGAAGGATTCAGAACCTAGAATGGCTGTGGATTACAAAATCTGGGACTGAACAAAACCAACAAAAGTTTGATGAGATGTAGAGTTGATCATGGTTGTGACTCACTCATTACTTTGCTGTTAGATGCATTGCTGAAATATCCTAGCAAAATAAGGACCTGCTTGAGTAATCCCCTAAATCAGACACTTCTGTTCACTGGGTTATTTTCTTAAGGGAATTTTTTTGATCTCAAAATGGAATAGGTTCACCAACTTGAGGGTCTACTGGGAGTTAATTTTTACAGAATAGGTGGGGACTTGAAAGCTTTCAAACTGAAAGGAAAGTGAACTCTATGAAGACTCGCAATAGTCCCTTGAATTTTTTTTATGTTTTTTTGCTTTCTGCACGTTGATTAGAAGAGAGGGTCTCAACTTTTACTCAACAAGCACTGTCCAATCCATAAATAAATCCTTGGAAGAAAAATTTGTAACAGTCTACCTCAGAAAAATCTATTGCAACAAGTCTGGAGAATTTTACCTAACAACTTGTTTTAAGTTGTGTTTCTGGAGGAATACTGAACTAGTGTCACCAAGCAACTAGAATTCCTAAGAGTATGCCATCTGAAACAACATACTACCACTTTGATGGTCACATGAAATATCTATATTAGATTAAAAACCAGGATGTCTGATATTCTGTTCATGTATGCAGTCTAAATACATATAAAAATGAAATGGTCTATGCTTGCAACCGTTACAAGCAAAAAGTTTGTTTAGTCTTCATTAAGCTTGAGTGCATAACAATAGGGTACTTGTCTGGAATTATGCATGTACATATAAAAAGAGTATGCTTCTGAAAAATAACTAAAAATGAAAAAAAAATTTATTGCTCTCAACTGTGCACTAAAATAAAAACATTTATTCAAAGTGGATGTCTTAACGGGCAGAAAGATGGGGGAAGTCTGCTACAGCTTCAATTCACAGCAGGTTCAGTTAATTTATTCTCAGCAGAAGACTTCACAGGTCGGAGTCTATATCCTTCAGCAGCCTTCCACTCAGATTGCCATGGTACACTGCAAAAACTAGAAGGGGGGGGAAAAAATCAAGGTAGCTAACACTCAGCACACCACCACATTGGGAAATGAAAACAATTGGAATACTACAAATGATCAGGTCATCTAAAGAGTTCAGGAATTGTCTGTCTTGGTTTTGTCACAACTTGGGACTTGTCTACTGGATGAACAAATGCTTAGAAGTGTTCACAGAATTAGAAAGGAGTAAAATGTACAGAGATTTGTTTTGTTTTTAATTTTCAGCATTAAAGACTTTCAAATTGCTAAATCTGTACTATTAATAATGCATACAATACTATATAATGTCATGTATGCTTATGATGCTAAGTCAGTGCCACATAGGTAACAGATGAGTTACAATCTAAGTCTGATCCTGCAAACACTTCCTACTGGATGGTAGGCCAATGAAATCAATGGGCATACTTTCAGTAGTAATTACTGACCACAGCCCATGAATACACAACGCAAAACATATTAAGCCCTCAGCTCTGTAAAGACTTTTGCACGTGCTTATCTTTAAACATGTGAGTAGTCCTACTGAGTTCATCTTGTGCTTAAATCTTTGAAGGATTAAGGCCTTAGATTACAGAGTGCCCATTACAGGGTAGATGCTTTACAGGAGGGATGTTTTTAGTCATTCTTTGGAGGTGAAGGTACAGGAAAGTTAATCTCTTTGGTTGCATTCATGTTATTATAAAAAAAATTTCTAAAACAAGACTAAAAGCCTAATGAAAGATAAGATTTTAAAGTCAAATTTAAACATGCAGCTTTAGTCAGTCATTTTCAACAAAAACATTTTCATATAGTCCCGACAAATTGAGTATTTTATCTAGAGACACTTACATCATCATATACAAAATTCACATATCCCTGTTGCATGTTGTCTCGTCTCCTGAAGAAATCTTAGAAAAGAATAAAATAAGTAAATTGGAGCTTTGCAAAACTCCAAAGTATTTAATGTAGACACTAAATGTAAGTTTGGTTGGCAGTATTACTTTATCAAACATTTCTCTTCCCCCCCCAAGGCAAATCTGTCACTTTTGAACTAGTTTAACATCTAAACTTACAGTAGAAAAGCAAAATTACTTTCTAGGTATCCTGAATACTGAACAACTATTACTCAAAACACTGAAGACAATTACGTACAAAATAAACTTTTAAAATGTAATCTTAGAATTGTAAGAGATTTAAGAACTTGAAGAATAATCTTTACACTACAATTACAATTTTTAGATGAGGAAAAATTAGAACATAACACAAACTCTGGACTGCATTTTTATTTTAAAAAATGCAAAACCTCCATACCTGTCAATGCCCGTAATTTCACACAGCAAGCCACATAGTCATCAAAAAAGATTTTGCCATTCTTGCTATAACGTTTTACAATAGCAGTTAGTGTTTGAGGACTTAATCTGTAACCTAAAAGACCAAAAAATAGGAAGTTATAGTCTGTAATGTCACTTTTGCAAGTTTGCTGGATAATCTTTGGAAAGTATGACTACTGAAATAATAATGACTATACATTCTGTATTGCAGTCAATGCAGTTTATAGGGCACAGTGAAGGAGTGTTCATATACAGCAGTGAAAAAGTTCAAATTTTCCAACATTAGAACTTTTCCATTATACATTGTGTCCCCATCCTGAAATTCATCTGAAAAGACAACTTCAGACATTATCAGGAACACTCAAGACATTTAATCTTTCACTTAAAGCAGAGATTAAGTAAATAAACATACTAAATAGAAACAACAAGGAGTCCTTGTGGAACCTTAGAGACTAACAAATTTATTTGGGCATAAGGAAGTGGATTTTAGCCCACGAAAGCTTATGCCCAAATAAATTTGTTAGTCTCTAAGGTGCCACAAGGACTCCTCTCGTTGTTTTTGCTGATACAGACTAACACGGCTACCACTCAAACCCGTCACCATACTAAACAGAGATACTAGTTCAGTGTAATCAGGTCAGCCTTGACTTTTTGCGCATGGTTTTAGCAAAAGTAGCCAGAGGGTGTCTTGCAGACATTTCTAACAAGGCCCAGCAGAAGAAGGATGTTTAGCATCTACTGCCTGTTTGCCAGTTCACCTGCCAATTGCTTTATTTGGAACATACTCTGCACTAGTATTATTAGAGTGGCTTAACTGAACTCAGAGCCTTCTACAAGTAAGAAAGTGCAGCATGCCCAGACAGCATGACTTTCCACTGCACAAAGAGCACTTTCTGTGCTTTAATGCTGCTTGACAGGTTGGAGAGAGAGGGGTGAAGTAGAAAAACACACAAAGGCAAATGAAGAAAAGATGAGGATTACAAAACCAGCCTGCCAGAAACATCGTGAACATGAAGTCCTGCCTCTAGAAAAGGCAGTACCTGTGCCTGACTGTTGCAGAGCAATACAGGATGTTCTAGACCCCCTTTCATACTTTCAGAAAGTGTAAACAGAGATTCAGAGGAAGAAGAGAGGGAAACTAATCTTATTTAGGTATATAATGTTTTCCAAATTGCATACACTTTAAAAGTAGTAGTTCTCAAGCAAAAGACTAGAGACATCTCATGCAGGATTCAAATCTCTAGCAAATTCAGCTTCCCTTGGCATTTATTCTTCTCCTTCTTCCTGGCCTCCTGTCATTCAGAATCAAGTGTGGGTATGTCTATACTGCAATCAGAGCTGTGACAGACCCATGCTAGCACTGCTAAAAACAGCAGCGTAGATCTGCCAACACAGGCTTTGCTATGGGTTAGGTGGCACTGCTGAAGACCATGCCCCTACATCTACACTGCTATCTATGGCAATACTTGTGTGGGTATCATACCCCCTAGTAGTGGAGTCAGTATCTACCTAACATGATTCAAGAGAGTAACTAGAATGCTCCTAACTTCCACCCTCTACCTCTATTCAAAAATTAACTTAGCAGCAGCTGCTAACAGTTGCAGCCCAGAGACTTAAGAATAGATTGT
Organism: Macrochelys suwanniensis; assembly: GCA_033296515.1. Taxonomy (NCBI): domain Eukaryota; kingdom Metazoa; phylum Chordata; order Testudines; family Chelydridae; genus Macrochelys; species Macrochelys suwanniensis. The sequence goes on along the minus strand of CM065784.1, from coordinate 32,672,836 downwards.
GCATGTAATATCCCATGCACAAAATAACTATTGCTCCAAACAACTGGAGCACTTTGATCCACAAGAGCATTAGCCTCTCCCACTCAGAGGGAAATGGAACAGGCTGGCTATACACCAGGGTTCCAGAAAAGCAGTTTAACAGAAAGCCTTTTTATGCCAGTGCAGTGTCTGGCACTGGTTCCTGATTTACTATTGTTGGCTAGCAGCAGCTTTGATAAAGATTTGTATAACTTTTTTACAATGGGGTATTCTAGATGAAGAGCAACTTTTAGTCACTAATCTTTAACAACCTGCCATCAAAGGGGAAGCACACAGGCTTGTGTGCCTCTGCCCTATTAGATGGTCTAGGTTCATCATAGTTTGTGTGTATCTTTATACTCTGCTGAAATGGTGTGTCCCCAGGACATTATTTTGCCTCATTGGGAAGACACATGCCCATGATTCCTCCAGGGGCAGAATATACTGAAAGTCTTCCTTTCCCTCCTGTACCCGAAATGGATGCATTAGCCCTGTGTATGCCAATATTAAGAAGTGCTGCATCTAAAAACTTGTGAAAATGAACACCGTGTTTAGTACTGAATATGGCATTTATTTTAAGAAGGATTTCCTGTCTCCTCCCAATCTTCAAGGATGTGTGTCCAGATGACCAATCTTTCCATCTGAAGATAGCTGTATACGACTCTCTATGAAGCTTATTGACATTATTTCTGGGCTAGCCAGAAAGGAAGGAATACTTAGTTGATAGTGAGGAGTTCCAGAAATGAAGCATGTTGCCTGTTCAACACTTCTGGCAAGCCCTACACTTTGTGTTGCTACCTATGGGGTCAATCCACAGCAACCTTTCATATTCTACATGCTGCATCCTTATAATGAAAGTAGTAATATATATTGCATTAAATAGAACAAACAGGAGGTTGCAGAAGTTTTTTAAATGCTATCTTACCCATAGCTGCAATGACTTGACCCAATTCATGAAGTTCTACGGTTCCACTTCGGTCTTGATCAATCATCATGAAATTTTGCTTCCAAGCATTAAGAGCTGCCCAGAGTTCTTTGAATTCATTAAATCCCATTTTTCCTGTATAATCTCTCTGATGTAGTTTTGTTAACAAAAATAACTTAATACATTAAAACTAGGTAACTTAATAGGACAAACCAAATTACATATACTTTAAAGTCACGTAAGGCAGTTTGACTTCTAACCACCCTGACAACACTAACCCAACCAATTTCTGTGCAACATTAAAAATGAATGGAGCCCAAGGATTGTGTTCTAAAACATATTAGTTTAAAATGTTTTAAAATTCTAGTTTCTTCTCAGGGATTATTAATTGGTTTAAACTGACATTAAGATTACAATATAGTCTAGATTTTTCCAAGGATACATCCATCAGGGAGATCATAATTCTGCAGGTTTCCAAACTGAATGCTGAAAAATACAGTCAAAGATTGAATCAAAACTAGATTGTTGTATTGTTGTAACAAAACTAGTATTGTTGTAATTTTTAGAAACTAGTGCAGTTTCAATGACAATAGCCAACACATGAGTTAATTTACTTTTGCAAGAGATTTTGAAAGCTCACCAGGAAAAACAAAATCAAGTAGGGGATGGCTAAAAGGACATGGAGATATTTGCTTCTACATTACTAGTTATTTAGGCCATGAGTTAGATGTGGATAAAATGCAGAACCTTAGATTGCTTTTTAGCTTCTACTGAGCCAGGAACTGGTGACCTAACTCCTGTTCTCAATGGAGAGTATTAATTCAGTATCAGCAGGGAGAACAAGGATTAAACAGGCATGGAAATCAAGTTACCATCTCAACTTAGTATCTCAAGGTGAAGGCACATTTGGCAGGCCAGTGTAGGAAAGCTTGCTCTACTACTAGGCTATGCATGTCAAATACACAGTAATACTTTAAGAACAGTAAGATTTGGTATTAAAATCATAACCTATAAAGCAAAGACAGTTTATTTTGATTCCAGGAGTTTTATTAAATCCGTATAACAAAATAAGAGACACTATTTTGCCTTCCGAATAAGAGTCTTGGAATATATTGCACTCGAGACCCTACCAGCTCTCTAACCATATGCCATCTCATTCAAAGGGATTGCAAAGCATGGTCCATGTCTTGGGAAGGGATGAGCACCCACCAGAGCCCAAGCCCTGCGGTTGCAACTGTTGTCACATTCTGTTGTGTAAGAGGGAAGGCGTGAGAGAAAGTCAAAATAAAGTGCACTGGAAACACTGTGCAGATGAACTAGCACAAATGCTGATCTTCGGGATTGGCATTAGCAGGGCTGTGCCATTTATTTAAGGTGCATAGAAAGGACACATACCAGCACCAAGTGGAAATCTGTGATAAGAAAGGAAATGAGAAAGGTAGACAATGGGAGAGAGGGAATGCTCCTTGAAGAACAGAAATTCCAAAATATCATCCACAGATTAAAAGTGTACAGTAGAAACATTCAAAGTCTTACGAGAATAGGTCCCACTGATTCCAGACTGTGTTAAGCATCTCTGTAGTTCCTCTGCATCCACTTCACCATCCTGTAGAACAGAGTGCATAGGTTTGTGGTCATGGACACTTATCAATACAAATCCATGCAAAAATGAAGTGTCAGTGAATAATCTAACTGAAGACAAATGAATTAGTTCATTATAACTATGTAAAGACATTTAATACTTAAAAAATTTAAAACAATACTACAGAATGGTGCCTCATCTAAATCAAGAATCTGCAGCATTAAAGTTAAATAGAATTCCTTTGCTTACCACAATTATATGAAATCCTTCTATCTTAGCAACAGTAATTAAATGGAATCCTATCTTAGCAACAAATACCTAATTAAAATGAGCTTTCAGCAGTAGTTAAGTTACAGTGACATCTTCTGATAATCAGTATAGAATTTTCATATAAAGTTGCAGACAATTCTATCAAATAATTGGTTAAGATGTTTTCTGTGCTTATTTCTATTTTGTTCACGATTTTAATGGGAGCCTACTAGAGTATCAGAGCCTCCATTCTTAAACTATTAAAAAGGTCCTTTTCTTTTACCCATCACATGTCCCATTATATGTCAGGGGTCCCCTGTAGTTTTGCTGTTCCTCTGGTTGATGTACACAATAAAACTGACATTCTGACCATTTTGTGGTCAAAGAACCTATGATGCTATGAAGAGCAGAGATGTTATTCCCAGTGCCCTGGCTAAATTCCAATTTGGGTAGTTATATTCTACCTAAATCCTTCTATAGTTCAGTTGGATACATATACCTCACTTACTGTGCTAAGCTATTATACAGTGTTGCTGTGCAGTTTTAAACAGCTTGCAGATGTTTCTCTTTTTAGACAAATACGAACTCTTCTAACTGAAAAGGAAAAAAAGAGAGCTGCCATGTTCCACACCGAAGGCGGTGATAGCTGCATTTCAGTAATGGATCAAGTTATTCCAGAATCAATATAGTCGATTGTGCTGCATAGTGCTTAAGAATCCTTCAGGTTGAAAGGCAATAAAGAGGGATATGATGCTGTCCGATGACTGACTGTTGAACATACATGACATGTGACTATCTAGAGGTGCTTTTTCTGTCAGCCAAGTATCACTTTGTCTGTTCCCTCTTGTGTTCCTCTGCTCCTAGCATCCTGTTCTCTCAGCATCTCCACAGAGCACTTCAAAAGAAGGATATTAAAATAACCCCAAAAACGTGCTTATTTCACTGCCAGCACTGATTATAGCTGAAGTAGAACGATGCAGATAAGAGCAACATAAAAAGGTGAATCTGAAAGCTAAACATTCCATATAGACATGTGCAGATTAGCCCTCTGAACACCCAAGACCAAAAGGTAACACAAGCTCTCAAAACCTTCACATTTGATTCTCTAAAAAGGAGTCGCCAAAAACCAAGATCTCAAGAAGAAAGTGAGTAACAGGAAAATCTTCCTCCTTGGGGGAAAAAAAACCCCACACACATGACAAAGGACTTTAAACAAGATTCTCTAAGCTTCACTGATTAGACCTTTCTACAAAGCTATCAGCTGGGCTTCCGCTCTGTCTTGGAGCTAGAAACTTATGGTAGCAAGCTACATTTTGTGGCTAGTTAGTAAGTATAAATGGCTGACACACTGAGCAGATCTTGTATCAGGTGGAATGACATCTCCATGAAAGGACAAGCAGCACTTTTCCCTGTATTTAGGTATACACACTAAGTAACTTTTGGAAGAGCCATGTTACAGTTCTAGGATATTATGATTGGCCAACATAAACAGTTAAATAAAGAAATCCAGCATGCAAGTCAAATTATTTTACTGCTACTGTATCTTACACTAAAACGCTAAAATTTGGTTTTATAAAACAAATAAAATTAAACATGAGCTGTAAAATAGGAAGAACCAATTTTTGGTGAGCTTGTCCCATGAATAAATAGAAGTTAAATCTGAGAGAAAATATTGTAAGACCCATTTTTCTTGTTCCTTGCCCTGCCATTCTTTATACTGCCTTAAGGGTAAAGACATGAGGATAGCACATTCAGAGAAACTCTCCAGAAGCAAAGCAAAATTAGCCCATCCTGGTAAGATTCATCTTGTTCCTGCTTATATCATTGGATTTCATGCAGGAGCAGAGGTGACACTCTCATCTTGAAGGGAGTGGGGAAAGAAAGAGGTGTTCTATTTGCAGCTCTCCATGGAGGACTGAATTTCACCCATCACTGTGTTACAGCAGGGGCTAGTAACACTGTGTAGACTACACACAATCACATGCTCTTCATCAATCCCCATCTGCCTGACTGAGGAGCAACACTGGCAGGCTCTAAAGTAAAAGTGATCAGCTCTATTAAGCTGCAAGAATCTTCACGATATGGAGCCTTTATCCTCAAATAGGAAAAAGGACATTTTTCAATGGGTAAGCTCACACAAAAAAAGAAGGGTGAAGAAAAAGAAGGGAACTGAATAGCTTAAATTTTAGTGAGGTGAATATTATATTTCTGAATCTCATTTACCGGTCATATCAACAGTACAATGAAAGTCAGAAATACAATTTTCCCCTTTTGCCCTCCCCCCCGCAAAGCAATTCAATCCCCATGTTTCTGTGAATTTCTACCTGCTCAGTTCTTTGAGAGTCAAGGCCAGCGCTTCCATCACCCCACTGGTCTTGCTACATGGTAGATGACAGATAGTGGTTATGTGCCTCGTACTTCAGGAGTGAATGTGTATTCCCCCTACAAAAAACTAAGTTTACTATAGTATTATACTTGAGAATTTTAAAAATAAATAAATAAAAGGAAAAACCCTCTAAGAGTCAGCAAGTGCTTAGTTAAGATTCCAAAAGGAGCTCACAAAAACTAACTCAGCCCCTTACCCACACCTCTTACAATACGGGCTTTTGTTACATAGTTACACAAATATACATGCATGCAAGGAAGAGAGACCAATATATGTTTCAAGGTTTGTCATATCGCAAAGCATACTGCACTTGGAACAGAGATATGGAAAAGAGTGGACAACAGAAGACCTCTTTGTTAACTGTAATCTACTTTTACTTACAGATGTAAAATTCCTGAAGATAAATTTGGAATATAATTGATTTTGACAGCAAAGACAATGCAGGTTTGCAAACTGAAGCCACAAAGTTCTCTCACTATCCCTTGGTAGACAACAGTGAACGAACCAAGCTATTTCTGAGTTATCAGAGACAGACAACAAACAACAGAAACATGCTAAATCTGTTGAGTTCCATAGCTCAAAACCAGCTCATCCAATAGTCATGAAACTTGAGACCACACTTTTAGGCTGATCCTAACCAGGAGACACTTCAGTTTAAACACATTTGAATAAAATTAGAATGTGAAAATATAGGGAATGGAATGGCTCCTGCAAACTTAGCTAGGAGTTATTCACGATTTCATAATAAAGCATCTATCAGGAGGCAAGCAGGTGGCTTGCACGTAGCTCAACCAAGTTCCAACAATGCTTATTTATGGAATACACTCATCCATCAACCTCTCTATTTTGGAGTTTGTCCACTCTGTTTAGGGACTATGTGAAACTGTGTTTTTCACCAAGTGTGATCGTCTCCTCTGAGGCATGCATGATCCAAGCTTGACTGTTATGTCTATAAACCAAAGTCTTGATTTAATCTAGTTCTGAATTCACTAACATGCTGGAGGACACTAAACTAAAGATAATCCTATTGATTAGCTTAGCTGACAAAACAAGAAGTGATCTTTAGCAAAAGTTATTTTTGGAGACAGATTCCTGAAAGGTAGAAAGAAATATTTAAATACTAAAAGTTTGAAACCATTTGAACTTTGGACAAAAATGTCCTTTGCCTAGTTCAATTTCATGAGAGTATCAGGATAAAGGGAAACCCACAATTTTGGGAATGGCGGAGATTTTAATTCTGAGTTTTTCTCAGCTGCCAATCCAATTAATTGCATAACTAAACTGGCAACTGAAAAAACACAATATCCACTCTAAAATTAAGCAGACCTTTTCTCCCCCACTCTTTAGGTTTTGTGCATTTCTTTTGTATAGTAGATACTCATCTTATGGTGATACTATGTAAGAGCCTAAACAGAAGAGTGGAATATTCAGTCCCTCTCTTTCTATTTCTCCACTTTTAGGGCAGAAGACAAGAGCACATTGGCATATCCATTTTTTTTTTTAAACCCTTTTCCTTTCTTCCCTTCACCACTACCACAATTACTCATTGAGGCATCAGATACAGGTGCTTCTCGAATCTGTTTATGCCTCATCACATTCTCCCCACATTTTGGGGCCTCTGTCTTGAATCATGTCTTGTGCCTCTGGAAGAGTGTGAAACTGATATAATCCTAACTCATGTCACTGCTGCTCCTGCTGAAGACATGCTATGGGTTGAATCCTGCTCTCACAGAAGTAAATGGCAAAACTATTCTCTCTCCATAATGGCTATTATAAAGTCCCAAGCTATGCATTTAGGCCCCAGTCCTGCACTTGGATTCTGTGTAGGTATGGATCCCTATGCCTGAGCAAAACTGCAGATAATTCCAGGAGAGCCAAATGGAACAGGCTTTTCTGAGCAATACCCAGAGTGGTTTAAAAGGAAAAATGTTTTTTTTTAATTCAGATTTTGTATTCAGATTTTTTTAAAGTGTATTTAAAATTATGTACTATAAGTTATTAATCATTTCAATTAAATATTATGAAGTTTTAAAAAAAGGGAAACCAACCACCGAACTGGTGAAAGTCACTAGCTTAGCACTTGGAACCAGAGTTTGTTCAAATGCTAAATCAGCTTTTGACACCAGTAGTTTCCACCGAGAATATTTTCTTCATTCCAGCTTATTCAACTAGTTCAGTTCAAGGACTAGTTCATTCAAAATTAAGAAACCAATTGGGAGTTGAAAAAGCAGTCAAGCTTATTTTCCTGTTCCAATCTATGAATAAAAACTAGGTGTGAGGACGAGTTCTACTACAGTAGAACCTCAGAGTTACAAACTCCTCAGAAATGGAGGTTGTTCATAACTCTGAAATGTTTGCAACTCTGAACAAAATATTATGTTTGTTCAAGTTTACAACTGAACATTGACTTAATACAGCTTTGAAAACTTTACTATGCAGAAGAAAAAGGTTGCTTTCCCTCCCTCCCCCCATAGTTTACATTTAACACAGTACTGTACTGTATTTGCTTTTTGGTCTCTGCTGCTGCCTGATTGCATACTTTCAGTTCCAAATGAGGTGTGTTGTTGACTGGTCAGTTTGTAACTCTGGTGTTCATAACTCTGAGGTTCTACTGTAGTTCTAAAATCTTTAAGGACACGGTGACCAGAAACAATCGCTTCAATTCACCAAAGATAATACTTCCTAGGTTTAAATGCAAAATGTTTTGATAACATTTTTCCCTTATGTATCCAGCACATTTAAGGTTTAGTTTTACTGAACTAGTCAAACAATTTTAAATATTTTGGACATTATAACTGAATTCTAATTTCCATCCAAATACCGCTGGACACATCACTAGTAAATAAGAAATACATTCATATTCTTAACTTTTACACTTTTATGTTAAAAATGGTGAATGATGCATGTTAAGATACATAATTGCTTAAATCCTCCTGGTTAGCAAAAGGGTATCAAATTTCACTTAATGGCTATATTTAGTTGCAAATCAACATGTTTTAATGGCTACCAACCAATGAGAATCAAAAATTTCTTTAGGAAGAGAACCATAAAAAGCACAAATGCAAAACAAGATTACCTATGATGTAAATCAAGGTTTCCTGATTGCTGATTTAAATCAATCCACCCTGGTTATACCGGATCATATCAGTCCTAGTACTAAATCCAGTGACCAGACAGAAAGTGAGTTTTAGTTTACTGCTCCTAGCAGCACCAATTTATGTTGCATGCCCCAACCAGTCAAACAGTTCAGACAGGTTTTCAATTCAGAGGTAAACATATGGGTCCTTCTGGCCTGTAATCAATGAGACTGAATGTTTTTCCAAGGGAAGTCATGAGTGTCCTAGTTGAGGCAATTTAATTACAAAGTCTTAATATGCCTTTGCTAATACCTTTTGGATATGTTTTATCCTTCTAGAAAATGTCATGTCTTAAGCATGTTTGAGAAGGAAGAGAACTAACCGTGATCAAGTATTGCTCAGGGATCACATACAGCTACACAGCAGTTTTAATACAATTTGGACCCTTTACTCAGGAATGCATTAAAAATGTCTGTGTTGCTCTAAGCGCTGTAGTTATTTTACAGTGTATCCATCTGCTCCTGCTTCCACAGGTTAGTAGGGACAAAGGCAGCATATGACTCATCACAAAACAGAAAAAGTGGTGTTCTGCACCAAAAAAGAAATAAAGGATAAAAGATGGTTAGGCAAGCAGAGTCAAGATAGCACAATGCATCTTAAAGCAGAAGTCAATAGACAAATTAAGGTTCACAACCTCAATCTGTAATGACTGTGACTTATACCAGAAGAGAAAAAAAAGCAGCTCCTGTAATCTAGAAGAGAAGATTACTCACCTGGAACTGGAGATCTTCAAATACATTGCCTCTGCAGATCCACGTTCTTAGGAATGTGCATGTTGGCAGCACAAATCCCAAACCATCTAGAGAACAGTAACCTGTGGGGCCATGCACATGCCCTCTGTGAATCCTTGTCAGCCCCCTTTCCCCCACCCCCCCACATCACACTGTAGAAACTTCCTTACTCCTTACATCACTTGATCGTATGTTGTGCTGTTGCTGCCATTTCCATTACAGAAACATAATGCAGATTTGGACATGGTATCTATTTTCACCCCCACTCAATACAATAGCCATGTATACATTATTCTCAGTATTTAATACCCTTATTTTATACTATATAGCTCTTCAAAGCCATTCAATAGCATGCTGGCACAATAAGCCAGTTAAAAAAAACATGACTAGATTTGTATTTGTCTACCCTCCATCACCATCTTACTAAAACAAACTATGCAATCCAGTATCAATAAGAGATACTGTTTGGATAGTAATATGTGACTGAGGAACTTAAATATCAGGTTTAGGACATCAGGTTAAAAGAAACACTTGAATACAATTCAGGCAGCATCCATTTTAAAGACCCAAGACCATTGGGATTCTACTTTAAGACACCATGTTCTTGCACTGTCTTTCCCTTTCTGCTTTGTTCTGTACGAAAGCACCAAAATTAATGTAATGAGAATCCTGGTCTGGTCTCAGACACCACTGGAACAGGATTTTAGTGTTTCCCTTTACTACCTGCATACAAAACTGTGGCATAATACTACAAAAGTGGCCTGGAGAGAGATCGAGACCGAGGAAGACCATCACCTTCACTTCAGGAGGCAGTGAAAACATGAATATGGAATACTTATAAAAATTTAGGTAGACCTATATTTATTAATAGAGTAATAAGACTATCAAGTCTGAAAAAGTTTAACAGGCTCTTATTATTATTTTGGGGGATGGGTGACAGCAATTGGTTCTTCCTTTAGGCAATCACTGGTATTTTTGAAGATGTTTATATTTCAAGCATGTAAAGCTGTAAAGTTTGTTCTTCAGATTAAGAAAATATTAATGAAGTAAACAAGCTTTCATCCAGCTCACGACTGACATTAGGCTTTATAGTACTAGTTACGACCACTGTTCAATTAACTGAGGAGGAGGACAAACTCAAATGCCAGTTTTAGTTACCATTATTGTTAAACACAATCCAATTTTACCTGGTGAGACAATTCTTACTACGAGAGCTTTAATAATACTGTACTGAGCAATCTGAGTGTTGTTCTTTCACAGAAAAAGCAGACTGCTAGGTCAACTCACAAGGCTTAATTACATTGCATATTACTACCATACCTGTCCAGCGATAGCAGCGAAGTAAGTCCACATAGGGTCAGCAGCAGCAGAATAAGTACCAGAATATGCAGAATATCCAGAGTATCCTCCATGAGGCATATTTGGTACTGCTCCTGGCATTGGCTGTCCCACTGTCATTTGCATTCCAGGCATCTGACCACTGTAACCTCCATACTTTTGTGAAAAAGAGAAATATTTCAGTGTCTTCACCAGCTCAATCTACAGTAACAGACTTCCATTTAAAAACAAAGTCAGCTTATGCATGATGCACTTTTATTTAAATGCCCATTACACATCTTAATTCAAATAACCATACCACTTCAAATTCATCGGTCATATATCCAAACATTGGCATATTAATTATCTGCCTTAAAAAAAAAAGAAGTTACACATATGCTGTGATCACACAACACTTTCTAATTCAGAGTTTTTAGAATAGTTCTAAAACTAATACTTTGCTACCTGATTGCAAAAGGATAATTGTACTACCAAAGAAATGTTATATGAGAAATTAAATTATTTTCCAAAGAGAAATGGCAGTTGTAAGTGGCTCTCTTTTAAATGAGGTATAAAACAGAGAATATGGTCACTCTTTTGCAGAATTTAGTAACTAATTCCAGTTTGGATAAATTCTAACCATCTAATCCTCCCTGCAGTTTCCATTAAATATTATATTCTTCACTCCTGTGCTAAACTGTTTAGTTATTTAAATCAGTCATACAGACAGTTTCAGCAGTCTTGACAGGTTGAGCAGAGAAACTGTATTGTGATGTTAAAATGGGTGGGGTTTTATTTGATTACTAAAATAACGCTTAGAAGTGATTTTTATTTGTATATATAGCAGAGGACCTCAGCCTCCAATAAGCACTTATTTTTATTACTACCATAAGGACTACCTTCAAAATTTGAGGGTTTTATTTGTTCTGACATGGACTTATTCAAGAGTGGGAGGAAAAATATAATGAACATGCTAATTGCTTTTTGCTCATCAATAGAAACTGAAAGGATTTTCCAAAATAACTCAGCACCAGATCTCAGACAAATGCCAGCGCCAAGGTAACTAGTGGGTGAGAGACAGGAGACAGGGACTTTGGTTTAGCTTCCAGTTCTCTGAGAGGGGAATGAAACCAACTGTGCACATTGATGCTTCAATAGAAAGATCTGGCATTGGATACTTCTTTTAAAGGCAGCTTAGAATGGCCCCAAACAATTCATCCTCTGTATAATATTTCAAAAGTAGTATCAGATCCAAAGAAAGCAGTGAGGGTACCCTACCCTTCAGAATCCCAAGTAGCAGCTCTCATAGCTATGGTACTACCTGCGTTCCACTGCTTGCTCAGGTTTAGTTCTGATGACCCTCTGTTGTGACACAGGGATGGCAGGGCCAAAATTAAGTGAGGGTGCTGAGACTCCTATGCATCATGTCACAATGCTACTCATTCAATGTTGGTCCTACCCCCTTATCATACCAGAGGAGTTGTGGAACCAAACCTGAGGGGACACCTCCTGCACCAGGACTACCCTCAGGGGCCTGCTTTGCCCCACTTCCAGCTGCTCCGGTCCCCTCTCAGGAATGGGGAAGGGCACTGCACCAGGCTGGAAGGTGGGGGCAGAGCATGGTGTGGTCTCTGGGGTCAGCAGAGGGAATGGCGTCACAGGTTTATAGCACATAACATGGGAAAACTATTGAGCACCCTACAAACTCACACAAGTGGCTCCATATTTGTACAGGGCCATTTTGTAACTGGGTGTGCCTAGTGTTGCAACATCACCACTCTCTGGTGGTGGTTTGTGAGGAATAATCATGGAGCCTGAACTGTCCAGCCCAACTAGGACCGTCAGAAAGGCGCTCCCATGCCAGAGCAGTCTGGGGCGATGGCCACGAGAAACGGAAGTCCCAACAACTGCTTGCAGGGATAATTTGGACTGTATTTAAAGAGCAGTGACGCAAAGGTTAGAGGCGCCGCAATCCCAGTTCTCCTTCTCCGGCCGCTACTCGGTGAAACTGGCTCTGCCTGTTAACGCGAGACAGGCTTGTTCTGAAAGAGCCAAAATGGTCCGTGTTTCACAGCCGGCCCCCGACTTCATTCTCTTCACCCCTCCCGCGTGCTCCACGCCACGAGTGGCTGCGGGCGGCCGCTCTGTGCAATCGCCCGGCCTGGCTTCCCAGTGCCACGGCTAGGGGCGTCGCAAGAGGCCCAGGGCCGCGCTTGCCCGGGCCTACCCGCGGCGGCGGCGGCTCAATACCGGGAACGGCACGGCACGAACCGGTGACGAGAGCCCCCGCGGCCGGCCGCCCCCGCAGGCTGCCCCCAGCACCGCCGGGTGCCTGTCCCGCCCGGCCGCCGGGGCGGGGCCTGCCCGTCACGGCTCGTGCGATCGCTCCCGCCCACGCCTGCGGCGCTGCGCCCGCCCAACCGCACGGCAGCCCCGAGAAGCTGCTGGTCCCGCTGGGCTGGGAGGGCCCGGCCCAGGCTCGGGCCTTTGTCCCGTGCGGACGCGCTAGGCCCGCAACCGCAGGGCCTCACTCGGCCCTCTCCCCGCGGCGCCCACAAGGGGCGACGCCGGGGCTTTGTTCGGGCCGCGGGGGGCCGGGCCGGGCCCCTCGGGCGCAGCTACTCACCGCGCCGAACCCCGGGTAGGCCATGGCGGAGACACGGGCCGAGCCGCTGCCGTCACAGTTCACAGCCCGGGAACCTGCTGCCGCTGCTACGCCGCCGAGTCACCCCGCCCGATCGCGGAAGCGCGGAGGAGCCAGGGCCTCTGAGTCCTGCCATTGGCTGGCGGGCTCCCCGCCCCCTCTGTCGTCAGGCCTCGTGAGGGCGGGGCACAACTCCCCCCGGGTGTGTATGGGCCCGGCGGCGGGGAGCGAGCGAAAGGAAACGTGTGGGGCGGGGGAAAGGCGTCGGTAAGGAGGAGAGGGGCGGCGTGTGGGGGAGGGGACGGGGCGGCGTGTGGGGGAGGGGCGGGCAGGCTGACTTTCGGAGAATTTCTCTCCCTGCCCGTGGCTGCATCGCAGACAGTAGCTAAGTCTGGAGCCGGAGCAGAAGGCAGCGGTGGCTGCGCGGGGAAGGCAGGCGGCCGGGCTATTGCTCTAATGTCAGACCCGGCTGAGGGAGAGGCTGCGCTGGGGGGAGTGGAAGGTGGGTCACAACAGCCGCAATGGTTTCTTGGTTGGTGTTGAAACAAGGGCGGGTGATCGCTTCCCCTCTTGTGCGGAGAGGCACTTTGAAGCATCGGGGCCTATAAAACCCTCAATTTCAGAATCAAAGGTTGGGCTGGAAACGTTTCCCTTCCTGTTATTGCAAGTATGATCCTTACTGAAGCCCCGAGAGAAAACAAAATATTATTCTTTTGAATTGGTGTAATTGTTGCATGTGACAACAACACTTTGTACTTAGAGGCCCCTGCTGTTTATGTTGGCCTTTCGACCAGTAATAGGGAAGAGGGAAAATATTTTTTTTTAACATAGAAATTTGTTTCTACAACCATAAAAACTGACTGGGGGATTCAGGGACTTGTTTAGCAAGGGAGACTATTTAACTTTTTTTAACTGACTTGATTTCAGGTGTCCCTTTGATGTTTGTAAATATTTTGAGCCCCTACAATATACCTGCATTATACACCTCAAATACTCTTGGCCTGATTCTCCACAGCTCTGCACATCGCATAGTCACTGTCTGTGCAAAATAGGCATAAGGCCTGGTCTACATAAACCAGTTGTGCCAATGTAATTCCTTACTCCTGCATACTTCCCAGCCTATACGAAAGGACACACTTAATTGTGCAGATCCCCACCACAACTGCCCCTTGCTGTGGATTTCCCTGCACGCAACTGGGGCCCTGCCCCATTGACCTGTAGCAATCTGGGGTGGCAGGCTTTCTAATTGCCATTGCCATCACTTCTCCGCTCTGAAAGCAGGTCTCACTCTAGTGTTATGGCAAGGTAGGCCAGGCAAGCTTGGCACACCACTCAGGAATGTGACCTTTCAGGTTCTGACATTCTGCAGCCACTGCTGATTGTCCCAGGTCTTTATAGTGATTCAGCTCTTCTAGTACTGAGTGCAACTGCTCTGAAAATAGATCTCAAACAAATTCCTAAACAGCTTCAAAACATGAAGTTCTCTTAGGGCAACTCCTTCCACCTCCAAATTCATTTAGTCAGCACTTCTGGATCAGTCAGTGAGAATTCTGTCCAGTATAACAGGATCTGCTTTCTTGTCACAATAATGGACTGCTGCATTCCTCTGTGTTTAGGGTTGTGAACAGTTTGGAAAGGGAATGGGGACCAGTTCTGAAATATGGTGGAAGGAATAATAGGTGATTGGCCTCTATTCCCATAATTCACTCAGATGCCAGCAGATATCCTACAATATACCATGAAAATGAGATCCATTTTTCCCTTACCAAGGAAGAGTGCCTTTAGGCTAAAGGTTTGAAAACTGCTTTGAGATGTTCTGATTTAAGGAGCTATAGAATTGCAAACATCTCTTTGCTGTGAGCCAGATTCTTCCATCCTTATTCAAATAGTCTCATTGGGGAAAAGATACTACTTAACGTAAGGGTGGCAGAATCTGGCCTTTTCTTACAGTAGCTACACTTATACTGCATTCTGGGTGTTTGATTTACTTTTAGTTGGTTTAGATGTCCAGTGTGTGCGCGCCAGTGACCATCTGCACTTACTAAGAGAATAGCATTACTCTCCTATAAACCTTCGAGAATGTATTTGATGACATTTGTGGGCATAATGATTGAGCAGTCTTGCATAATGAAAGTCAGACAGTTTGAACAGAGTGGTCTTTGCTCTTAGATTTTTTTTCTTCATTAATTCTCTTGATTTTTTTCTTGGGAATTAAGCAACTGAATCAATAGATGGAATTACACAATAGAGAGAAAGTTTGCCAGGGAGGGAAATTAAACAATTTATGTCATTTACAAGTTTCTCAAGAGAAAGATGTCATGAAGAAAAATGAAAATATGCAGGAAAGGGATAGTGAAGAGCTTTAGACTCTCGTGAGGAAAAGGGAAAATTGACAAAAAGGAAATGGGCAAAGTGAAATGAAAGCAAAATACTGTGAATAAGGGAAAGAGAAACAGAAAATGGATCATGATCAAAGAAAAGACACAAAACACTAGATGTGTGTACTTTTGAAGATTTTTGCTGTAATACAAACTTTTTTATACCAACAGAAGGTCAAGTCATTAACACAGTTTTCCTGCCCATGTAGGATGCATAGATTGGAACAGAGATCCTGAGGGGCTAAAGGGAGGGGAGACTGGGAGTGTCATAGAGTTTAAGGCCCAAAAAGACCACCAGATCACTAACCTCTTGTCTAACACAGGCCACCGACACCACCCAGCACTAACCCCAACAACTAAAATTAGATGAAAATATTACAGCCCACAGGAGACTAGGTTTATGTGCCACAGGCAGAGAATAGGAGTGACTGAGATGCACCAGTGCCCAAGGCCCCCAGGATGGCAGGAAAATGAGTAAGTGGAATATACCCAGCTAATCTTGGGCAAGTGAAACCCCCTGACACTGCAGTGGAAGGAAAAAAAACCAACGTCACTGCCAATCTGACCTGGGGGGAAAGTCCTTCCTGATCCCACATAACAGCAATCAGTTAGCAAGAAAGAGCCAGCCAAGCAGCATCTGAGAGGGAGAATGCTCTGTACCTCAGAACCCTTACCTTCCCCGCCCAAGGTACTGTCTCCAGTTGTGGCCATCCCTAATGCACCAGAGGAAGGAGATTTTTTTAAAAAGTTACATTGAGGGGGAAAAAATCCCTTCCTGATCCCTGCAGGTGGCTGGCTGAAGTCCTAAAGCATGAGCTTGTAGGAACATCAAAAAACAAAAACCCAGAAGTCGCACACATAAATTTGTCCAATTCTATCTTAAAATTAATTAAGTTGTTTGCCTCCATAACTCCTATTGGGAGGCTGTTCCAGAACATCACCCCTCTGATAGTTAGAAACCTTCTAATTTCCAGGCTGAATTTGTTCATGGTAAGTTTTTATCCATTCGCTCTTTTGCCAACATTATCCTTTAGCTTATATAGCTCTTCACCCTCTCTAGTGTTTAAACCCTCCTCCCCCCCAACACATTTATAAGGAGCAATCATATCCGCTTTCAGACTTCTTTCTACTAGACTAAACAAGCCACGTTTCTCATATGTGATGGGCCCTCCGTTCTCCTGACCATCTTAGTAGGCTTTCTTTGCAACTGTTCCAGTTTGATTTCATCTTTCTTGAACATGGTTGACCAGAATTGTACACGGTATTACAAATGAGGTCTTACCAGTGCCTTGTACGATGGTATTAATACTTATCTGTCGCTACTGGAAATGCATTGCCTGGTATATCCTAGGATCACATTTGCCTTTTTCACAGCTGCATCACATTGGTGGCTCAGCACAGGTGGCAGGTATAAGAGGCTTGGGGAAGCTAAGCCTCCCCAAATGGGGTAAGAGATCCTGGATGCGGTGCACCTCCTTTTGGAGGCCCTCCAGTCCACCACCTTTGGAGCTTCCTGCTAGAAGTTCCTGAGAAGCGGCGGGGGTCACTGGCACCCGGACCATCGCCCTGCCTGCACTCCGCCCTGAGGCTCCGCTTCCACTTGGCCTCTTTCCCTGTGGCCCTGCCCTCACTCTTCCTCTTCCCACTCTTATTCCACCTCTTCCCCTGAGGTCCCCCCACCTGCCGCTTGTGCCCCTCTGCCCCCTCACCCGTGGCCCCCCCACACCCGCCGGAACGGGGAGGGGAGCAGGGCCTTGTGGGGAGCTTCTGGCATTCAGACCCAGCCTCCCCAAATGGAAGAGTCATGCGCTGCCTATGGCTCATAGTTAAGGCTAAGATTTTGTCACAGACAGGTCACAGGCAATAAAGAAAAATTCCCGGAAGTCCATGATAAAGGGGGAAGGGGCTGGGCAGATGCCAGGTGGCTGGAAGATCCAAGCCCCCACCCCATCTGTAGCTGGGAGCTGCTGGGGTACCCCTGCCCATTGCAGCGCGAGGAGCCGCGGAAATCCCCTGGTGACCCTTGACAGTGGGGAGCTGCAGGGATCCCTCTGCCACCACAGTGGCTGGTGAGTTGTGGGGGTCCACCCTGCTGCCCCTGGCAGTGGGGAACTGTTGGGGTCTTCCATGCTGCCTGCAACAGTGGGGAGCTGCGGGGATTCCCGTGGCAGTGGGGAGCTGCAGGGGTCCTCACCTGTTGGCGGCTGTGGGGGTCCAACCCTTGCCGCCTGCAGAGGCCACAGGGAGCTGCTGGGGTCCCCGCAATGGCTGTAGGGAGCTGCTGCCATCCCCCCTGCCGCTGCTGGCAGCTGGGGCTCTGTGGGGATCTCCCCTGTCCACGGCAGCTGGGAATTTGGGGGCAACACTGTCTCAGGCATCCGGGGCTCCTCATGGCTCCCTCCGCTGGGGGCTCCTCATGGCTCCCTCTGCTGGAGGCTCCTCATGGCTCCTTGCCGCTGGGGGCAACTGTGGGACCCTACAGCTCCCAGGCATCAGTGCTGAAGTCACGGAGGTGTTTGGAAGTCATGGATTCTGTGACTTCCGTAACTAAATCGTAGCCTTATTCATAGTTATTCTGTGATTGACTCACACACCCAGGTCTTCTTTGTTGCTTCCAACTGATAAATCCCCAGCTTGTAGCAGAAATTAATATTATTAGACTTTAAGTGCATGACCTTACACTTTGTACTATTGAATTTTATCCCATCTTTCACACCAGTCTTCAAAGTCATCCTAATCTTTCTATATAATATTCTGATCCTCCTCTGTATTGATGATACTTCCCAACTTCCTTATCAACCGCAAATTTCATTACCACATGCCTATATTTTGGTGCCAAAAGGCCTCAATCTCTTAAAATGCTCATCTTGTAGCATCCACTTCCTGCTGGCCCTTAGCTTGCTCTTGCTGAGCCAACACCCTCTCTGGGGAATTCTGCCTGAAACCTTCTCACCAAGTCCAGGGAAGGTCATTTCCAGCAGGGTCAGTTGTTGGATTTTTCATTATTATTATTTTTATTATTTATTATTTATTTCAAGTCTTAACAAACAAGGTAAAAACTTCCCCCCGTTTGTCCTTCACCCTCCATAAGTTCCTCAACCCAAAGTTCCTTGCTCTTATTTCAGAGCCTTTTGATAATAGGGCTTCCTCACAGTTTCCCTTCTGTCCATTTTTGTTTCTGCAAGTGGTCCCTCCCAGCAGTAGCTCCAACCTCCAGCAGGTATTGCAGCTCCTCCTCTCCATTTCCTGCTCCTCCTTTTATGAGGATCACCTAGTAAAGCTGCAGGTCTTTTCCCAGGGGTAAAGCTTGAGGAAAAGAAGCACAGGAGTCTGTTCTCACTAGAGCATGCTCTCCTCCAGAGCCTGGAATGAAACCTAAGACTCCTGACTCCCACCATTCCTCTGCTGTCAGCAAGTACCTAAGAAACCCCTGGCAAAGTGTCTCATTCCCCTGCAGTGCTGGTCCACATAGTGGATAACAACCTACTATTGCTATTGTTTAGTCCAGTAGTTCAAGTGGCAAGGATCTGTGTGGTGGATCGAACGTTGTGGATGACCTAAATGGGTGTTAATATGATGCCACATGATGGAATTTTGGGGGGAGAGAACATTAGTTTGCCTTTTTTTAAACCCAGGAAATTACACCGACAAAATTACACTAAGAGAATATTATTAAGATTGTAAAAGGCTAGTACTCAAAAGTTAGGAAATGCCATAATTAAAGACAGAGCAACCTTAATCAGCCGCCTTGCGTGTATGTTGTTATGATTATGCTGCGAACGATTCAATTTTTATCAGTAAATGTCAATTTCACCATACACACAAAAAACAATGAAAAAATATTTCCATCAATAATTGAAATTTACAGATAGGCAAAGTAAGAAAAATGCTACTTTGAGAATTTATTAGATTCACTTTAATAAACTTTGATTTAAGGATATTTGATTTTATATATATTTTGATGTGATGTTGACAATTTAATGGTTATAAAGCTTTAACTTCTTGAATCTTGACATCTGCTGTCATTAAATAACTATTGCTTGACCCCCCTCCATAATTTCACACAACTGTGAATATTTAAATTGATAAAAATTGAAAAAATGCTTAAAATAAGTATCCTTATTCGTTTACATTATTTTAAAAAATTGAATTTGGTTAAATCTGATTGTGATACAATCTTTTCATGATCCCATATTTTTTTCCACAGAACTGGTGCCTCATTCAGTGATTTGGCAGCGTGTCAAAATAATAATTGAATGTGAATATTCAAAAGAGCTACCCCACCACTGGAGCCAGTGCAGCAGCAGCAAACTATATGCAGAATACGTGGGAGCTGCTGGAGTAGCTGTAGTGGTAGTGAAGAAAGAGCCAGACAGAGCACCAGCCCCTCCCTGACAACACCCCTGGATTCAGCAAGGGGTCCCAGCAATCCATCTCCCCAATGTAGGGGCAATCACCTCTCCCCAGTGTGAAAGAGAAGACAGTTGGGCCATCCCCCAGATCCATCACATACTGTCAGTGGCCCTTCATTGTCTGGGATAAGTATTCTCCTGCCATTAACTAATGTAATTAGTCTATAGATCAAATTGTTATACTCTATGTTGAAGTACTGAAGGTTCAAACTCTGCTGATGATGCATCATGAGGGCTGGATCTGACAGGTGACAGGTGTCAATAATGGAATTAGTTTTTACCACCTTCCTTTAAAACTAGGAAATTACTTACAAAAATACTACATTAAAAGAACTCTATGTTGCAAAGTCAAGAACTCTAAAGTTTATGATTGTCCATACATTCCTCCTTGTGTGAGTGCATTATGATATAGTTTTTAATTACACAATCCCATGCTGTTTTTTTCCTCTGGGTACTTGACTTACTCAGGGTACAAGTTGGATGCACAATAGGGCATAAGTAAGTTTGCCCCAGCAACCATAACTCTGGCATTTCCCAGCTTTTGAGAGCTGAATTTAATTAATCTTTCTTTTTTTTTTACATAATTATAAACTAAATCATGTATGGATTTTATGTAAATATGGATTTGGTGGAGTACCTATGCCGATGGAAGGTAGCATCTTCAAAAAATACGTAGGTGTTTGCTTCCAGGAGTGGGTTCCTGGCTGTGAATCCCAAGCAGAGATAGGTTCCTCCTTCCAGCCTAGATATAGGTACCCAAATTTGTGTGAGGAATGGGGTTTAGGACACACCCCTCTCATCAGTATCTCCCTTTGGCTAGTTTACACGGGTCCCCACTTAGCATGCTGGCTTTGGCAAATCCCATTCTTAGGCACCTCTCTCCCCATTCATTATATAGAGAGCCTAGGTGCTGGACTCAGACTTTGTGGATTCCAGTGGGTTTTTTTCTAGGCACCTAAAAGTTAGGTGTTGAAGTGCTTACTGTCACAATGCCTGAGTCCCTTTGTGAATCTAGCCCCCAGTGTGTAGTATCAGTCTTTCCTGGGTTGGGGAGACAGGCCACCATGCTTACACCTGGTTTTATCCTAATTTACAAATTAAAACAATGGATCTTAACCCAAGAAAAACAGGGTTATAATAAAAATGTTATAGTCATGAACTGTAGCTTTGCTGTCAGGTATGGCTGTAATGATAAAACTCCATATATATGAAATGGATTCCAGCATGTCTTAGTTTAGAAATTTTAACAAACTCCCACTTTTACTCAAAGGAAAACATTTTTAAATGTGCTTTTGAAAATCCCACAAGGTACTAGGTTAGGCACCTATATGAATCTGTAGGTACTTAAATACCTTTAAAAATCTGCCCCCCAGTCCTACCATCTATTTCCCTATAGCCCTGTTCAAGGAATAATGACTTGTGCTTGTGCTAACCAAAGGTGCCATGGCAACAACGATGCTCAGAAAAAGTAAGGGTGGGTGAAGATGTTACTTAGCAACAAGGATCTTTAGCTTGGAGAGCTCTGTTCCTAATTGTGAAGGAAAATGACAGTCAAAATTATAAAATGTAAAAACTCAAGGAGGGAATGTGCAGTGCAGGGCCGGCTCGAGCTTTTTGGCCGCCCCAAGCAAAAAAAAAAAAAAGAAAAAAGGCTGCCGGACTGCTGAAGCAAAAAAAGAACCCTGCCGCCCGAAGAATCCCTGGACTGCCGCCCCTTACAAGGCGCCGCCCCAGGCACGTGCTTTCTTATCTGTTACCTGGAGCCGGCCCTGATGCAGTGACTGGTGATGGTAGTGTGTTGGAAAGAAGTATTAGAGGAAAGACGGAGGGGCATTAATATGAAATCTTAGGGAATATAGGAGCTTCTGAACTGACCTGGAACAAACCAGAAATAAAAAAGAAACAGTAAGAGACAACAATGAAACCAAACAGCACAGAATGAAATGAAACCAAAACCCAGAAGTACAGAAAAGGGAAATAGAAAGCAAACAGTGTTGAAAGAGAAAAACAGAGGACTATAAAACAGAAGAGAGAGTTTCTATGCACATATGTAGTTACAGCTCTACTTAAGAACATAAGAATGACCATACTGGGTCAGACCAATGGTCCATCTAGCTCAGTATCCTATTTTCCAATAGTGGCCAGCACCAAATAATTCAGAGAGAATTAACAGAACAGGTCTATTATCAAGCAATCCATCCCCTGTTGTCTAGTCCCAGCTTCCAGCAGTCAGAGTTTTAGGAACACCCAGATCATGGAGTAATGCCCTGACCATCTTGGCTAGTAGCCAGTTATGGACCTATCCTCCATGAACTTATTTAATTCTTTTCTGAACCAAGTTATACTTTTAGCCCTCACAGCATTCCATGATAGTGAGTGCCACAGGTTAGTTGTGCATTGTGTGAAAAAGTACTTCCTCTTGTTTGCATTAAATCTGCTGCCTATTAATATCATTGGTTTTATATTGTGTGAAAGGGTAAAAAATAACACTTCTCTATTCACTTTCTCCACACCGTTCGTGATTTTATAGACCTCTATCATATCCCTCCTTGGTTGTCTCTTTTCTAAAATGAACAGTCCCAGTCTTTTTAATCTCTCCTCATATGGGAGCTGTTCCATACCCCTAATCATTTTTGTTGCCCTTATCTGTACCTTATCCAATTCTAATATCTCTCCTTTGAGATGAGGTGACCAGAAAGACATGCAGTATTCAAGGTGTGGGCATACCATGGATTTATATAATGGCATCATGATATTTTCTGCCTTATTATCTATTCCTTTCCTAATGGTTCCTAACATTCTGTTGGCTTGTGCCGCTGTACATTGAGCAGATGTTTTCAGAGAACTATCCGTGTTGACTCCAAGCTCTCTTTCTTGAGTGGTAACAGCTAAATTAGAATCCATCATTTTGTGTGTACAGTTGGGATTATATTTTCAAATGTGCATTACTTTGCACGTATCAACAATGAATTTAATCTGCCACTTAGACATGTTTTGAAGTACTTAACATTTTGCCCTCTTTGGGCCAAATGCAAAGCCCACTGAAATCTATGGAAAAGTCTCATTGACATCAGTGGAATCTGTATTAAGTCCATAGAGTCTTTCATCAAAGGTTGGAAGTCACAAAGACTAAATAAAACATTACAGATTTATGTCGGTATAACTACGTCACTTGGGGGGGTGGAAAACGGGCTTCTCATATTGACATAGCTACCTCTCAGAGAGGTGGAGTATCTATGCTGACAGGAGAAGCTCTCCCATCGGCATAGGTAGTGTCTAGGGTGACCAGATGTCCCGATTTTATAGGGACAGTCCCGATATTTGGGGCTTTTTCTTATATAGGCTCCTATTACCCCCCATCCCCTGTCCCGATTTTTCACACTTGCTGTCTGGTCGCCCTAGTAGTGTCTTTACTAAGCACTACGGTGGCGCGGCTGCATCGGTACAACTGCAGCACTGTGAGTGTAGACCAGCCCTAAGACACACAACTTCCTTGCACAGCAGATGAGAACATTATCTGACAACTTTACAGAAGGGGGAAACAGACAGACACAGAAGAGTGAAGTGACTTTACAGAAACGAATGTAATTTAGCAAGTTACTACTTGGATATTTGGAACACTGATTTGAGTGTCTTCCCCCCCCCCCCACACACACACACCATGAATTTGGATTCTGGATGGCTCATACAAAGGAAAAAATGCACCTGGTGGGTCCCCTTAGTAAAAAGTTTGGGAACCACTTCCCTAAGATGAGGTCATCAGGTTGATGTGTGGAGAGATTCTCTCCTGAAATGTCTTATTAAATCTTTTTAAAAGTGCTAAATTTATTCTTTCTTGGATTAAATTCATCATGCCTTTCCTCACCAGCAAAAAGACAGTTTTCTTGAAAGCAGTTATGAATTTTTGTGATTTATTCATTAAAAATAAATGAACATTTTAAAGGACAAATTCTCCATGGAGTCACCTGCACATATATTAAAGCCATCTATAATAGTAAGTTTAGATTAAGCAAAACAATATTTAAGGCCCGCTCCTTTCAAGGGATCTGGGTTCATTCTCTTGTGTTGGCTGATCTTAACAAACTGACTTCCATAGTGAAAGCCCTAGCCATATGTATATGCACAATGCACACATGCAAAAGTGAAAAGAGGTGTTTGTCACAGGGAAGTAATCTACACTTTATGGCAGCAGCTCCCTCTCACTTTCATGTCTCCACTCTGAATTTGATAGAAAAAAATCAAAAGCTTCTTGTCCTTTCTCGAAATCTAATCTAATCAAGCCTCTAGCAGGCAGTTCCTTTCAGTTTTTTCTGACAGAAGAGCTGGACTATCTAGACAAGCTACATTATGATTTTAATACCACAGTCCTGTGTAGGTAAAACAGCAAAAATGTATCCTCCAAGGAGGAGGCTCTCTAGCTGTCTCCCATGGCTTTGCCCCTCTACTCCCATATTTAGTGTTGTCAATTCTTGTGATCTGATTGCAAGTCTGTCTTGTGATAAGTGGATATTTTTACAATCTCCAGCTGCTAGAATCAAGGGATTGTACTATTGCTGCAAACTCAAGAGATTTACGTTTTTAAAAAAATGCAAGATGAGATTTTCATGCAATCTCTCTTGGTTAAAATAAATATACACACAATTGTTCAATGCAGTCTGTAGTTTCGGAATGCTGAATTCCTTGCAGACACCAAACTCACACAGTAACATCAGCGAGCCATGCTTCCTACCATCTGTAGTTAGCTAAGAGACTCCATACTATCCTGATGGATAATGACCTGGCATCTGCAGTACGTGCTTTCGTGACCTGCTGTCTGGAAAAAAAGCAATGCAACATACCTGGTTGTCAAGCCATCAGCCCTTAGGAAACTCCAGCCAATACACAATGTTACAATGTACTTCCTCAGCAACATAGACATACTGGAGGTAGCCAAACGTGTTCTGCTTTCTACACTGGCTTCCCATTGAATGTCAAGTTCAAGATGCTTTATGGCCTGAACCCAGAATATCTAAGAGATTGCCTAGACCTGCAGGATAAAGATGGTAGCTGACAACTCCTTCTACCATAAGGTAAAGCTTGTCTGATAGAACCATCTCTAGGGCTATTCTGATATTGTGATGCAAACTTCCTAAGGAACTAAGGGCCCTCTCACAAACCCCACCTCCTTCCACTTCCCGAGCAAGGCATGCTTCTTCAAGCTGCCTTCTCTAACATAGACACACAGCAGCATGCACCCAAAGACCTTCCAAAACAAAACACTCCACTCCACACACGTGTCTCCCACCGGAGAAAGGATGAAAGAGAGCTAGAGCAAACCAGAGAACAACAACAACTAACAGATGTTAGTCATGTTGCTTATTGCAAGGGGTGGAGGGCACTCAGATACTATTGTGATCACTGATGTGGGTGGTATAGGAACCTATACAGAACGGGCGGCCCTCAGGGTTGTAAAGAAAAGCTTGAAAAGTGAAGAGTGTGGGGCCTAGCAGCTCAGAAAACAGAAGGCAAATCAAATCCCACACTTGAAAACTCCTCATGACTTTTAAACCAATCTCATGATTTTGGGGGAGCTGTTGTTTTGTTTGTACTGCACATATGGCGCCTGTGCTACTATTTTTGCCTTTCCTTGCCCACTATGTATTCTCTTCCTTCTCTCCCCCCCCCCCCCCCCCCCGCCCACCCCCTTCTGCTGGCAAGAGACGGCTTGGGACGGCACCCGGCTCCCCTCCCGTGGGCTTCGGCAGGGACTGGCTGCAGGATTCAGGAAGATGGCTCAGCCCTTTGCGTTTGGAAACCGAGCAGCCGGCAGGAATCGAAACCGAAAGCGGCTGGCTGGGGACGTTTAAAAGCGCCGTGCGCGTCCCCAACTCTGCAGAACTTCGGAGCCACGGAGCGGGGCACCAGCGAGCACCGACCCCGAGAGAAGCGCAAAGGCCGAGGGTTAGCTACACCCTTCCAGCAAGGGCCGGGCGCAGGGGGAGAACCGCAGCCACCCGGGCCCGTCCGAGCGGCTAGGACCTGAGCGCCGGAGACGCGCAGGGAACCTCCCCCTTCCCTGGGCACTAGGGACTCCCGGAGCAGGGGGAAGCGCCGTGACCCGACGGCCCCAGCCCTGCCACGGTGACTCCGGGCGCAGGAGAGATGTCGGCCCTATCGCCCGAGGAGCAGTTCCGCTATCTGATCTCCTGCTTCAGGCACCGGCTCACGCTGTCCATACGGGTGGCACCGGTGCTGGACCGCCTGGCCACGCTGAGTCCGCAGGAGAAGGAGCGGCTCCGGGCGGTCGCCGCGCAGCAGGGCGACCCGCAGGCGGCTGGGGAGCTGCTGGACGCGGTGGCGCGGGGCTGCCAGCAGCAGGGCTGGATCCAGCAGTTTGTCACTGCGCTGCAGCAGGGGGGCTGCGATCTGGCCGCCTGCTACGTGAACCCCAGCCTGAGCGAGCTGCCCTCCCCGGCGGAGGAGGCCGAGCACGACGTGTGCGTGCACCTGCTGCAGCTGCTCTATGGCACCCTGGTGGACAAGCTGAGGAGCCGGCAGGTCGCCAACAAGTGTGTGGAGAAGCGACTCTTCCAGGACGATGACCGGGAGCGGGTAGGTAGCGCGGCGCTGGGCCTGGCCGCGGAGCTGCTGCATTTCCACACACCCCCTTTCACCCACAGAGCCGGAGAGGCAGCTACCGCGGCAGCATTGTTTTCCCGGCAGCAGGGCTGCGGGGCAGGATTCCCGGACAGGGTGGATGAGCCTCATCGTCTCCCTGTCAAAGGAAAGCCTCACCCAGGCCGAGCGCTGCTCGCCTGACTCCCTCCTCGCCCCGCCCCAGCAGCCATTCCCAGGGGAGAAGCGCCGCATCTGGGATTCCCTCCCTCCCTCCCTCCCCGGGCAGCGAGCCCCGGAGAGAAGTACAGGAATTGCCCTTCCCGGCCTCTGGTCCCACCTCCCACAATCTGTCCGGTGACCTGGGTGGCGAAAACGCCTCTGCAGAACGGATCTTCCTCTCCCGTTGCTCAGGCCGCAGGACTCCCCTGTTTGACTCTCATAACTGGCGCTTGTACAACATATAAAATTCAAACATATGTTCTTCTAGGTTCTCCCTCCCTCTGCTCCCGCTCATGTTTGCCCTCATATTTCCTGCTCCTCCCCCACCCCTCATATATTGAATGTTGTGGTTTTTTTCTTTCTTTCTTGCTGTCTTGTGCTTGAAACAGCCCCTCTCTGATAATACACCTGATGACCATCTTTTCATACAATTTCCTCCTCAGAATATATCTTTTAACAGTAATCCACTAAGGAATGAATATCTCTCTTGCTGTCTGTATGATAAAAAAGGTACCATTGTGAGGTTGGAATTTTTGGGGTTCTCTGGTATATATTATGAGTGATTTGTCTTACATAGATTGTAAGCCTTTTGAGGTGAAAACCAGTGCTTGGTCTACATTACAGAGTTAGGCTGAGGTAAGGCAGCTTATGTGGACCTAATTAAGTCTCTGTCTACACTAGAATGCTGCTTCTGTGGAAGTAAGTAGAGACGCAGTGCTTATGTCAGTGTAATTAGGGTGATGCAGGGTCTGTGTAGACACTGCCTTACTTACATTGACTCTTGGCTGCTATTCTTGTCAATTTCACAGCTCCAGCTGAGAACCCCACTTCTGCTTTGAGCCCTGAAACTGACAAGAATGTCAATTTCACTCTGCTATGCTTCATGCTATGAAATTGAGCCCTTCACTGGGCTCCAGCTGTAAGCCCTGTCTGGCTGTCAGTGCCCCATACTTGGCTATTAGTGCCCCTCAATGCCCCACTTAAGTCGGTGCCAGCGCTCCTGGTGAGGACACTTAGTACCGACAGAAGGAGTGTAGTGCGGACACCAATACCTGACTGAATTACTGTGATGGCTGTATGTCACCCTAAATTGCCAACCTAATTTTGTAGTGTAGACAAGCCCCCAGTCTTTACTCTTTGAATTGTACAGTGTGACGGTGTTCCCCATAAAACTTTATGGGGAGATGCTTATAAAGGTATATATGTAACTAGAATATGTTTTATGCTACATGTGCCATGTAACATCTCTCTGTGAAAGTTATGACCTACTGAATTTATTCCTCCTGTTTGTATGCATGAATCATTGTTGTAGTTGAAGTTATGAATATTGGTTGTATTTCTTGAGAAAGGAATGCGCAGGTTAAGTGCCCAATCAAGAAGCACTTAACAGACAATAGAACTTGCAGACACCAATCCACATCTGAACTTTGCCAGGAATGTGGCTGGTCTGAGAAGGAACTGAGTTGTGCAGGGACAGGTGACTTGTCCATGTGACCCCCAACTCCATTTGGTAACTGGATGCTACACAGGGAGAGGGAGGGGTGTCCACCCAGAGGAGAAAATCTATTTAAACCCCGAGGAAACCCCTCCATTTTGTCTTCAGCACCCTGTGTTTGCAGCAGATCAGTGGAATCTGGCTCAAAACAGACAGGATTCGGGAGTCCCAAGCTGGAAAAGGCCTGGAAGCAGGGGCAGAAGTAGCCTTGGCACACCAGGTGGCAGCACCAAGCAGGTCTCTGTGGCCCCAACCCATCACTGATTCCACTGATCTGCTGCAAACACAGACCCAGGTCCGAGCCAAGTCCCCTCATACTGTAAGGCTCCTGGAAGCGCTCTTGCCTTTGACACCCAGGTGTCCAACTCCAAGGAGGTTCAAACCCTTAATAAATCCGTTTTACCCTGTATAAAGCTTATACAGGGTAAACTCATAAATAGTTCGCCTTCTATTTCAAAGATAGAAAGATATGCACAACTGTTTGCCTTCCCCAGGTACCAGCTCGTACTCCAGGAAACTTACTAAGTAAAAAGTGATTTTAATAAGTACAGAAAATAGGATTTAAGTGATTTCAAGTAGTGACAGACAGAACAAAATGAATTACTAAATAAAATAAAATAGAACATGCAGTTCTATGTCTAATCACCCTGTGTACAGATAAAAACCTCACTAGATCCAGTAAACAGGCTATCTTCCTTCTAGCCTGGGTCCAGCAATCACTCACCCCCCTAATGTCTTTGTCCTTTGTTCAGTCTCTTTCAGGTGTCCTTGGGGGGTGGAGAGCTTCTTTCTTTAGCCAGCTGAAGACAAAATGGAGGGGTTTCCTCGGGGTTTAAATAGATTTTCTCCTCTGGGTGGACACCCCTCCCTCTCCCTGTGTAGCATCCAGTTACCAAATGGAGTTGGGGGTCACATGGACAAGTCACCTGTCCCTGCACAACTCAGTTCCTTCTCAGACCAGCCACATTCCTGGCAAAGTTCAGATGTGGATTGGTGTCTGCAAGTTCTATTGTCTGTTAAGTGCTTCTTGATTGGGCACTTAACCTGCGCATTCCTTTCTCAAGAAATACAACCAATATTCATAACTTCAACTACAACAATGATACATGCATACAAACAGGAGGAATAAATTCAGTAGGTCATAACTTTCACAGAGATATGTTACATGGCACATGTAGCATAAAACATATTCTAGTTACATATATACCTTTATAAGCATCTCCCCATTAAGTTTTATGGGGAACACCGTCACATACAATTCTGAGCACACTGTGCTAAATAAATAAATGTGGATTTTATGGCCAGTGGTCTCATAAATATGGCAAATCTTGTGTATGGTTTGGGCAACTCAACAAATGATCTGAAAGTGAAAGCTACAGAGAAATTCAGTTGGGTTCTTTTAATAGGTTTGCTTTTGCCTATTTATCAGTTGACGAATTACGTAAATCACTAGACTGGGCATCAGGAGATGTTTTAGTTCCTAGCTCTGCAACTGACTTCCTGGGAAACCTTGCTAGTCTCAGTTTGTCTACATCTGTAAAATGGGGATAATACCTCTTTTGATTGTCTTGTCTGCTTAAGCAGTAATTTAAGAAAGTATCCTCATTTTTTGGCAACCATCTGCCTTGAAAGAGTGTAAACTCCAAAGCAGAACAGTTACTATGTGTTATGCTGTAGCATCGCAAGTAGCTAAAAAGTCCAATTCTCGAGCTATAGTCCTTGCCACAGATAAAGCACAGGGTCAGAGGATGGCACACTGCTAGGACTTCAGCCTCTTGAACCCCCTAGTGTAGTGCAGCCCTCTAGCGTAGGCTATTGCTAGCTGCATCTTCCCAGCTTGCAGTGTTGATGCTGAAAGTTTTCAAGTCCCTCTTGCAGATGTCCTTGAACCTGAGCCTAGGTTGTCCAAGTGGCCTTGGAGCATCTGCAAGTTCTCTATACAGGAGATCCTTTGGAATGTGTTCATCCAGTGCAGATAACTAAGCCAATGGAGTTGTCTGTGTTGGAGTATAATGATTAGACTTGGCAATTTTGCTTTCTCAGTTATTTTGGTGTGAGGAACTTTGGTTTCCTCCTTGCTACTAAGAACACGACAAAGACAGCAGGTGTAGATTTATTTAGCTTTTTCTCATGACTACTTTAAGCGGTCCAGGTCTCACCACCATACTGCAGCATGCTCAGAATGCACATTTAGTAGACCCATATCTTGGTGTTCAATATTTGTTGGCGTCCGTTAGTCTCGAGAGACGATGGATATGCGCCCATGGGGAATGTTTAGTTGATGGTTGTGCAGCGTCTGTTGTGGCTGTAGAGCCCCACACGCGAGTGGCAGTCTCGATTGCATTTGCTGCATTTGACGGCGGTGTCAGCTGTGGGTTGGAGCCGCTGCTTCCTTTTTCGTTGAACCCGCTTTTCCTCGGCAAGCTGCCGCAGCTTGTCTTCACCGGTTTTCAATCCAGTAGTCAGAGCGTGTCTCCATCTGCATCTGTCCTGGGCGGGCTCTTCCCAGCAGTTGATGTCAATTTGAACAGTCTTCAGGTCCCTCTTACAGACATCCTTGAAGCGAAGGTGGGGCCGTCCTGTAGCTCTATTTCCGGAGGCAAGTTCGGCATACAACAGGTCTTTGGGGATCCGTTCATCTTCTATGCGACTTAGATGGCCAAGCCATCTGAGGCGGCGTTGACGGAGGAGAGTGAACATGCTGGAGATCTTGGCACATTCCAGCACCTCGTTCGTTATTCGATCACTCCAAGTGATCCCAAGTATGCGACGGAGGCAGCGCATGTGGAAGGCATTCAGTCTCTTTTCTTGCGAAGCGTAGGGGGTCCAAGTTTCACTGGCGTAGAAAAGAGTGTTTAGCACACATGCGCGGTACACAACGACCTTTGTGTTGATGGTCAGCATGTTGTTGTTCCACACTCTCTGTGACAAACTGGCCAAAATTGTGAAGGCCTTGCCGATTCTACGGTTGATCTCAGGGTCCAGTGAGAGGTTGTCCGTGATGGTAGATCCGAGGTAGGTGAACTGACTGACCACCTCTAGCACATAGTCATTGATGGGAATGCTTGGATGTTCCGCATCCTGGGCCATAACTTTGGTCTTCTGAAGACTGATTGTCAACCCGAACTCTTCGCAAGCTCTGGAAAAGCGGTCAGTCAGACGCTGGAGATCGATTTCTGTGTGCGTGGCCAGGGCAGCGTCGTCTGTAAACAGCATGTCTCTTATTGTTGCCTCCCGTACCTTGCTTTTGGCCTTTAGTTGAGCCAGATTGAAAAGTCTCCCGTCAGACCGGGTGTGGAGATAGACTCCCTCTGTGGAATTTCCAAAGGCACGTTTCAGCAACGCTGTGAAGAAGATGCCGAAGAGTGTGGGAGCAAGAACGCAGCCTTGTTTTACTCCACTGTGGATGTCGAAGGCATCGGAGGACGATCCATCATACAGTACTGTGCCTTTCATGTTGTCGTGAAAAGACTGGATCACGCTCAGCAGCTTCGGTGGGCAGCCAATCTTTGCCAGGATCTTGAACAGCCCATCTCTGTTCACAAAGTCGAAAGCTTTGGTCAGGTCTATGAAGGCAAGGAGTAGCGGCTTATGCTGTTCTCTGCATTTCTCTTGCAGCTGCCTTAAGGAGAAAACCATGTCGGTTGTGGATCTCCCTGCTCAGAACCCGCACTGTGACTCTGGGTAAACTCTGTCAGCAAGCTTCTGCAGTCTGTTCAGGATCACGCGTGCGAAGACTTTACCCACAACACTCAGGAGCGATATGCCTCTGTAGTTGTTGCAGTCGCTTCTATCACCCTTGTTCTTGTAGAGGGTCATGATGTTGGCGTCTCTCATATCCTGAGGTACTGCACCTTCATCCCAGCACTGACAGAGGAGGTCGTGGAGGTGTTCTAGGAGGACATTGATGCCACACTTGATAACTTCTGGTGGGATGCCATCCTTTCTTGGAGCCTTTCCTGTGGACAAGCTCTCAATGACTTTCTTCAGTTCTTCCATGGTGGGCGTCTCGTCCAGCTCAGTTTCAATGGGAAAACCATCCACGGTATTGAGGGCAGCTTCGGTGACGGTGTTTTGCCTGGAGTACACTTCAGAGTAGTGCTCCACCCATCTATCCATCTGCTTGCTCTTGTCCTGGATGTTTTCGCCTGTTGCAGACTTTAGTGACATTCTCCACTTCTTTGTGGGTCCCATGGCCTTCTTGATGCCATCATACATTCCCCTGATGTTTCCAGTGTCAGCAGATAGTTGAATGCTCCGGCAGAGCTGGAGCCAGTAATCATTTGCACTCTGTCGAGCTAGTCTCTGTACTTTGCTCCTGGCAAATCGATACTCTTGTAGAGTCCTATGACTGGGGGAACGCTTATACTACAGGTGAATGGCGCGGCGGAGTTGGCCTCAAACCAGTCATTGTTCATGTTTCGGTTCTTTCCAAAAACTTTCATGGCTGTGCTGTGTACTGCGTCTCTGATGTGGTCCCATCTCTCTTTGGCGCAACCACCGGGAGGCATGCAGTTCAGAACCTCGGAGAGCTCATGGGTAAATTTCTCTGCCTTGTCTGGGTGTGCGGTCTTGCTCACATCAATGCGGGGTTTGCCCTCTGGCCTAGAGCGATGAATCTTCTTTGGCTGTAGCTTCATCTTGCTGCACACCAGCGAATGATCACTGTCGCAGTCAGCACTGTGGAAGGTGCGAGTAAGCAGGACGCACTTCAAGGCAGACCGCCTGATGATGATCAGGTCGAGTTGGTGCCAGTGCATGGAGCGAGGGTGTCTCCAGGACACTTTGTGTTGAGGCTTTGTCTGGAAGAATGAGTTGGTGATGCTGAGGTCATGGTACGAGCACAGTTCCAGAAGTTGTTGTCCATTCTCATTCATTTCTCCAACGCCAAACTTTCCAAGACAGGTTGGCCAAAAGTCGTGGTCAGCACCCACTCTGGCATTGAAGTCACCCAGTAGTATCAAGTGCTCTTCTTTAGGGATACTCCTGATGATCGTGTCTAACTGGTCGTAGAACTCGTCCTTGGTATCCCTGGTGGCGCCGAGTGTTGGTGCATACACGCTGATCAGGTTGACGGGTCCAGTGGATGTGTCGAGTCGGAGTGATAACAGTCTTTCAGTTCCTTGTTGACCAGGTTCCACCATCCCCAGTAAAGAATTTCTTACGTCAAATCCAACACCACCGTCTCTGATTTCTTCGGCAATCTTCCCTTGCCAGAAGAACGTATAGTTCTTTTCCCTGAGAGTCCCAGCATCTGGCAGCCGTGTCTCCTGCAATGCGACTATGTCGATTTGGAGTCGTGCTAGCTCATCGTTGATGACTGCAGTCTTCCGAACATCGCTGATTGCCTGAAGGTCTTGTGATAGGCCAGTTGTCATGGTCCGTACATTCCAGCATCCTAACTTGAGGGCTGGTTTCTTATGTTGGTTTTCTTTTGTTGTTGCCTGGTGCATGGTTCGCAGTCCACTTACTGGGTACTCACGTACACTAAGCCCCATGCACCCAGTGAAGCAGGTGAACTGTGGCGGGACAACACCTTATTGGTTGGGGGCTGCCCAGCTTGAGGCGGGCGATAGTTGTCCAGTGAAACGTGGTGATCCCTCCCACCTTCGGAAGCAACCCCTGGTGCCAGCTCTACGCCAATTGAGCAGGAGGCTTATAACCGGTAAACTGTTGCTTCCCGTGTTGTATCAACACTGTGAGGCGAAGCTGGAGTGTCCTCTCCAGGGCGCAAGCCAGGGCAGGGTGATATGGAGGACAGCTGTTGCCCATGCAGCAGAACTCCCCTCTCCACGCAACTGATGGATCCAAGGGAAAGACAATGTCGATACAACTTGGCACCAGTGGCGTCGCAGGAGTTGCCGGAATGACGTTGAGGACAATGTCAGACCGCCATCGGGACTCCGACACCGGATTTGGTTTCAGGGTTGACTCCCTTAGCCTTTCCCATGAGTGGGTATTGCCACAAGGCAGCGGAGGTTTTAAATCAGAGTTTTCCTTCTCCTAGGTGGGCTGCCTTCCAAGGCTAACGAGCCCCACCTGCCCAAATGTTCAATATTAATTTCCCATTATCCCATACACACTTGGTCAGCTGGCCAAGTGTGGTGCCTGCCTTCCCGTATGTGAGAATTAAGCTTGTCATCTTCAGATAAGATATCTGATATAGTTGATCTCAGAAAGCAGAACTTGTGTACAACTTCTAGTGTGGTGCTAGCTATTAAAACTTCTGTTAAACTTCTAGCTATTAAAGCTAGTGCAAAGCTACAGTAGAACCTCGGAGTTACGAACACCTCGGGAATGCAGGTTGTTCATAACTGAACAAAACATTATGGTTGTTCTTTCAAAAGTTTACAACTGAACATTCAAAGATGGCTTTGAAATTTTACTATGCAGAAGAAAAATGCTGCTTTTCCTTTATTTTATTTTTAGTAGTTTACGTTTAACACAGTAAACTATAAACACAGTAAAATATACTGGTTTGGGTTTGGTTTTTTTTGGTCTCTGTTGCTGCCTGATTGTCTACTTCCAAGTAAAGTGTGTGGTTGACTGGTCAGTTCGTAACTCTGGTGTTCGTAAATCTGAAGCGCTACTATATTCAAAAGTTGCTGGAGCTCCTCTTCGCCATGTGTGATAAGTACTCCATCATCAGCTAAAAGAAGTTCTCTTGTAAGCAGGTGCTTAATTTTGCTAGATGTGCAATTTTGTAGAGTTTTCCATCTGATCTTGTATGGTGATGTACATCCTCAGTTTGGTAGATGAAAAAGCATGACAAAGCGGCAGAGAGAAGAATATACCAAAGAGTGTTGGTGCCAGAACACATCCCTATTTGACACCACTGCAGATTTCTAAGCTGTCAGAGTGATCACCATCATACTGAACTGTAGTCTTCATGTGATCAGACTGAGGAGGATTGGGGGGCAACCAATTCTTCCTAGCAAATGGAAAAGGCCCTTTCCGCTGGCTAGTACAAAAGCCTTTGTAAGATCTATGAACGCCAGGCCGAGAAGTTTTCCTAGATCTTGAGGCTTTTCTTGCAATTGCCTTAATATGAAGACCATTTCAATAGTTGATCTACCAGGACAGAAATCACACTGTCTCTCTGGATATACACGTTCAACAAGAACTTTCAGTCTTGTAAGTGTGACCTTGTGAATGCCTTTCCAACAACACTAAGGACTTTCTCTGTTATTGTTGTACTCACTCACTCCTATTGTTTTTATACAGCATTGTGATGTTGGCATTCTTCCTGACTTGTGGTATCCTCCTTCCCTCTGGCAGGGAAACAAGACATCATGCAAATATTTAAGCACAGCCTGTCCTACTTGTTTCAGTACTTAGTTGAGTTCCATCTTTTCCTGTAGTCTTTCCTGGTACTATGGAAGTGATTGCCTTTTCAAGCTCATTTATAAATGGTTCTATATTGAGTTCTTTGATAGGCTGGGGATTGCATGTAGTGCTTTTTCAAAAATCGTGGTTTCATGTGAACAGAGTTTGTGATAGTGTTCCACTCTGTTTGCTTCTGTCAATAATGATGTCTCCATTGAGAAATTTGAGTGGAGCAGTCATCTTGGCTGAAGGACCTGTTTCTTTCTTGATTCCATCACACATACCTCTTAGATCTCCATTAAAGGACCTTTGTATTTTCTCACCCAGGTCGAGCCAGTCTGACTGAGTACATTGCCTTGCTGTTCGTTGCAGTGTGCTGTTGGCCACTCTGAGGTTAGAGTCCCTCTCTGGAGAGGGATTCGTGTAATGGTGGAGATATGTTATGTATTTTGCTTCAATAACTTCAGCCTTCACTTACAAGGAGACAGTGACCCTGATGTACTGGCCAGGTAAGATAGCTCTGGGAAGCCCCAAGGTGAGCTGATTAGGTAGTTGGTGCTGCTACACGCCACCCCTTTCTGGATTAGAGAATCAAATAATAGGCAAAAGGGACTCAGGAGTGTGAGCCAAAAACCCCACCCCCATCAACATAGACCCAATTTGTGTCATAGGGACTCCTACTTGGGCAGATGGGGTGCCATAAGAACTTTTCAATACCCATCCAGTAGGAGGTGCCCATCAGCAGCCTGAGAACTGTGACAGGCATGTAAACTCATGGTGATGGCAAAGCCACCAGTGGTAAATATTCGTACTGATCTGATACGGTCTGATGCTGTAATGGATTTGACCTTGCTTGCTAATAAGATTTTGACTACAAAATCCACCCTATGACCATGGCAGTCTTGTTCGCTTTTTCCATGCCAGAAGCTGTCATGCATTTTGCATAGAGAAGATGTCAGCTACTTTGGTTTCAGAGAGAGTGTCAAGCTATGTCAGCTCTCTGGCAGTGATGGTGGACTTTCTAGGGTCATTGAGCACCTCTAGATCATTGTCTTTGCATTCCAACAAGAAAGTTTGAAGAGGGCAACTCTCGTACACAAAACTCTGGAATGCACACCGAGGCAGGAAAAAAATAATTTAGGACAGGACTTAAACATATGCTTGATTTTACATGCATGCTGTAACAGGTCCTCTGCCCACCCTCTTCCGGCAGGCCACTGCAGGGTGGCCCAATAAAGTGCAGGGAGGCTTCCTGTTATGCTGCACCCGTGGCTTTATTTACACACCTTCTCCCACCACCAACATTGAGCTATATATACACAAGGCTTTACAGGGTTTGTTCCCTCTTTCCCAAGCAGCCAGCCCTCAGCCAGGAGGCTCATCTTTCCCCTGGCTGACTCCCTTTATGCTGGCTTGTCAGGCCCACAGGTGGAGCCAATCCCCAGGCCAGGCATCAGGCCTGTTCCACCAGCCCCAATCTATTCCCCTTGATTGGAGCTGGCTGAGCAGGGGCTAATTAGGTGTTTTGCAGCAGCACACCTCCCCCCTTAAGCTGATGCCAGGCCTGGTCTTCCTCGGCCCTGCTTCCCTCGGCCGGGGGTTTTACTCCGCGCATCAGCACCCTGCCCAGCGAGGTGATCCCTGGGCTCTGACTCGTGGGGTTTTGGCATGCCCCATCCACAAAAGGCACATTGGGTGGGGGGTGGGGTACCCCACATGTCTACGCTCGCCCAGAGGTCTTCACACCAGTCGCACGGTTGGGCCAGTCGCCCCAGATGCTCTCCTTCATTCCCCACTGGGGGAGATGGGTCCAAGCCCCCTTCCCCGAGTCTGGCTCCGATCTCAGGACCGGGTCCTCTGCTCCTTGGGGTTTGGTTCTCCCCCGTTTGGGCTTCCACCCTCCGATCTTTCTGTACCCTCTTCTTCATCTCAATCTGCGGGATCCCCTCCCCTGATGGGTCCTGCCGGGGAAGCTCCATCCCCTCCTTGGTCACTCCCACAGGATCCCTACCTTGGCTTTGTTGTCTAGGAGTCTCAATTTCTTCCCCTGGAGGTTGTGGGGACTCCGCCCTCCCAGGGTCCACCTCGGTACGGGCCCTGTCCCCTGTCTCCAGGGCTTTCTCTCTTTCCTGTTTTGGGGTTCTCCCCGGGCCCCCTCCCCTCTTTGGGGAAGGGTTCCAGTCCACCCCCAGGACCACAGGGTAGGCCAACCCCTCTATTACCCCCACCCGCTTCCAGGCAAACCTCCCCTGCACCTCAAGGGGGACCTGGGCCACGGGACAATACTCCCTATCCCCGTGGATGCATTCCACTAGCATCCTATCCCCAGGGATAAGCCAATGTGGCTTCACGAAGCGCCTCTGAACAAGGGAACAAGCGGAGGCCGTGTCCACTAGACCCTTCAGGGGCCGTTTTCCAACCCACACTGGGATAGTGGCCAACCCGTGCCTCTTTTTCTGCCCCCCAATCTTTGTCCAACCACAAAATTCAGCCACCCCACATTCCATCACTGGGCAGTCCCGGCTTCTATGTCCCGGCTGTCCACACCGCCAGCATATGAGCTGCCCTGGGCGGCTAGGGGTTCCCTTGGGCTCCTCCTGCCGCTTGTCTACCGGCTTCACCCCGAGGTGCTCGCGGGGTTTCCTGCCCCCCTCTATGTCCCGCGGGGCCCGATGCTCCCTCGGCGGGAAGTCGGCCTCTGCATATTCTTCCGTTCTTTGCACAGCAGCTTCTAGGGTGGCCGGCTGATGTCGCCGCACCCAAACCCGCACGCTATCAGGTAGACACTGTACAAACTGTTCAAGGACTACTTGATCCATTATCTGTGCCACGGTGTGGGCATCAGGCCTCAATCACCATGTTGCCCAGTCCGTTGACTTTTGGATAAAGGCCCGGGGCCGCACACCCCCTGCCCACCGGGCTGCCCGAAACTTTTGCCGATATTTCTCGGCCGAAAGTCCGAGGCGGTCCAGGATCGCTGCCTTCACTGCATCGTAGTCCCTAGCTCGTACCTCCGTCAGGGCCATGTACACTGCCTGCACCTCCCCAGCCAGATAGGGGGCCAGCCTCAGGGCCCAGGTTGCCCAGTCCCATCCCGCGCCCAGGGCCACCCGCTCGAAGGTGCCCAAAAAGGCGTCGGGGTTGTCCGCCAGGGCCATCTTACAAAGCCTGAGGCCCGGGTGTCCTCTCCCCCTGCAGGACTCAACAACTTCTGCAGGAGCTTCTGCTGCACCCTTGACTGCTCCGTAATAAAGTCCTGTAACGCCCGCTGCTGCTCTGCCTACCACGCGAGTAGAGCTTGCCTCTCCGCCTGGTGGGACCGCTGGAACTCATGTAGGGCTTTCTGCATCGCTCCATGTTGTTCCGTGAGCCACTGCAGGGTGCCTTCCATTGCCGGGTTGCCAAACTGTATCGCTGGCTTCAGATCCCGGACAAGCCCCCACGTGTAATAGGTCCTCTGCCCCCCCCTCTTCCGGCAGGCCACTGCAGGGTGGCCCAATAAAGCACAGGGAGGCTTCCTGTTATGCTGCACCTGTGGCTTTATTTACACACCTTCTCCCACCACCAACATTGAGCTATATATACAAGGCTTTACAGGGTTTGTTC
Organism: Macrochelys suwanniensis; assembly: GCA_033296515.1. Taxonomy (NCBI): domain Eukaryota; kingdom Metazoa; phylum Chordata; order Testudines; family Chelydridae; genus Macrochelys; species Macrochelys suwanniensis. The sequence goes on along the minus strand of CM065784.1, from coordinate 32,633,814 downwards.
TCTCTTTCCCAAGCAGCCAGCCCTCAGCCAGGAGACTCATCTTTCCCCTGGCTGACTCCCTTTATGCTGGCTTGTCAGGCCCGCAGGTGGAGCCAATCCCCAGGCCAGGCATCAGGCCTGTTCCACCAGCCCCAATCTATTCCCCTTGATTGGAGCTGGCTGAGCAGGGGCTAATTAGGTGCTTTGCAGCAGCACCCTGCTACACATGCTAAAGTCCCATCTTTAACTTCAATCATGTGCTTGAGTCCTATTGACTCCAATGAGATTTAAGCATGTTTAATTTTGAGCATGTCCTTACACACTTTCCTGAATCAGGAACTTGGATTGTAAGTGCTTTGGGCTCTCATTCTTACTATGTGTTTGTACTGTGCCAAGCACAAGGGCCCTAGAAGTGCTATGGCATTTCAAATAATTAGTAATAGATAATATATAACTGGTGTGAGCAGGTATTTTTCATATTTTTAAAATGGAGATGGCTGCTAGAATTGATGATGTACCTACCTACAAATAAAATGGTAAAAGAAATCAGCTAACTAACCACCCTGAAAACAAATGACTTCAATAACTTTTTTTTGATATAACTTCAATGCTAAGTGTTTTAGTGGGAGACTAAAAGATCCTGTGTTGTAAAAGTTAATGTTCCTATCTATTTTATCATTACTGTGTAGGTGATGAAAAGTGAAAGACCTTGAAAAATCTGGTTTACCATTATGTAGGCTTTTTTTTGGTGCTATAGCTTGGGCAGTGAATTCACTAATCCAGTGGTTTTCAAACAATGGTCTGTGGAGAACTGGCAGGTTACATGGAGATGGTAGCTCCTCCAAACATCCTGGTTCTTCACTGCAGAAAACTATATACCTGAAAACCAGGAGGAGCCAACCTAGGTAGTGTTGGCACCAGGGGGCTGCTACCCCTGAATGGATCTTTAATGGCTCCCAGTGGAGCAGATTACCAGTGAAAAACGTCCACACAGTAATTATCTTGCATACACAGCAGTTTATTTGAGAAGGAATTATACAAGCGGTAAAGGGTTACATTAAGCACATAACTCCTATGTTAGACATTAAGAACTATACATTCCTCTTAGCGAGCCTCTCTTTCACAAACATACACAAAGAGGCCCTGTGCTAGCCTCACACAGTTCCTGCTTGGCAAACAGAGAAGGTGGTTACCAATTCTACGGACGGCTTCTTCTCTACAGTTCTGGTCTCCTCAGCCCTCTGGTCTGTCTCGGATTCCCTTGAGGCAAGGCGTTGGCTGCCTGGAAACCCCTATGGTCACAGTCCTACTCAAGGCCACGGAGCAGAGTTTTGGCTACTCTGTCTAGCAGCGTTGCTTCCTTAAGTGTTAATTAAGGAATCCCCCCTCTCGCTCCAGTAATTTACTTTGCTTGATTTTTATACTCTTTTTCCTCAAAGGAGCCACATGTCTTAAAAGCATGCCCAGTGAGCATGTGGCTACTAATTTTTACCTAATTAATATTTTAGGATGAGTCTGCAGAGTGGTGCCAACTGAACATCACCCCACATTCACTCCCTTATCAATCATTCACTTCAGCCCCCTGTGTGATGTACTTCAACAGGGTCGAGGTGCCCCGGCCAGCCCATGCTCCACTCAGGATGTTCTACATGTGTTGTTTGCGTTCAAGTGGACGTATTTGTTGACTCAAAGATCAGTATTGATCATACACGCAGGATGGAGTCAGTCAGTTTCACCTCTGGCATCTGCCTGACACTAAAAAAAGGATTCTGCTCCCAGAATCCTCTTTCGCAGTTCAGTCATGTCAAGCCATGTTCTCACACCATTCATTCAGTATGGCCACACCAATTTGGCACCATCCCAACAGTTAGCTGTCTCTTCTGGAGTCCACTGTTAAGTAAGAAGCAGAGAGGAAATAGGAGTTGTCCTCAGGGATCCTAGAAAGAATGTTCAGGAGAAGAAGAGGATCAGGCAACAGGGAAGCATGGATGAAGGGAGAGGAAGAAAAGGGGTCACAGTGGTGGAGGGAAGTGCATGAACGGAAACAGGAGAAGATAGGAATGGAACAGATGGGGCTGGGAAAAGGAAAGGAAAAGAGTAACGTTAGACATTATGATTAACTTTCACCCACCAAGCTAACATGCATATATTGTTCCATGTAAGCAATTGCTTTAGTTGATTTAAAGATAACCTGGCTATATCCTATAGGGAGCAATACCACATGTGCATGAAGATGGACTAGATGACATAATGCAGTAAATCTCTTCTGATTTAAAAAAAAAAATTGGCTCACCTATTTTGTATTTTTATCTATATCTGTGTGTATTCAAACTTCAAGAAAAAAAACAACCACCAGAGTTCGGTACATTTTGTATTTACTATGCTGTTCGAGCCTTTAAAAAAAAAATGTTCTGAGGTTTTAATCTTACCGTGAGGATTTGTTTTCCCCTTCTATTTTAACCAGGTCTTAGCTACAACTGAAAATCGTGGGGATAGGGAAGGTGCACGGGAGTTGTTAAGTAGAATAATAAAGAAGAAAGATTGGTTCTCTCCATTTTTGGCTGTCCTGCGTGAAACTAAGCATGGAAACCTTGCAGATGAACTAAGTGGAAATGTACCAGGTAATTGTTATTTCACTAGTTTAAATTACGACTTTTCAGCATCTTTGCTTTTTGTGCCTTTACTGAATCTTTGGGCCGAATTCCAGAATTGACTTCAGTGGGACTACTTATTTAAGGATTACTCATACAAAGTTGTCAGGATAAGGCTCTTAATTTCTTAATTACTGACTGACTTTTAAACACATAACCAGACAAATGACAAATGTAATAATGGTTAACTACATAAAAATTAGAATGCAGTTGCATATTTTCCAGCCCACCTTTATTAACTTTGTTTTGAATATAGTATTTTTAAAATCCATGTAATTTTCAGCACAAAGGCATTCTGAAAATTGTTTTTGATAAACACAAACTGACAGTTTCAGGTTTCTTGCACAACAGAAAGGTTTATGTCTTCCTAAGAACCCCTAGTTACAAATGCATGTACTCTTGAAGATCTCCTATATGGGTAAGACAATCAGAGGTCTCAGATGTTAAATACAATAGAGTAAACAATTAATTAGTTCATTAATGTAAATGACAGAATTGAGAGGGCTTTAGTGTTTCAGCTGCTATTAGCTATTCATACTACCACAGAATGACTGTCATGTTTCAGGATCATCCTTTCCAGATTGATGACCAGGATTCTGCAACAGCTAAAAAAGAAGCAGCAGCTCAGATATCTGTTCCAGGATTTACATCGTACCCAGCACATGCAGGGATATTTTATAAGTTTTTAGGGATTTTAGAAGTTTAGTACCAGATTTGTTAAGTCTCTTGTTTGGCCAGGAAGGTCCTGTTTTTTCATCAATTTTCTGAACTGTCCCCGCATGGCAGCTTCAGCTTCCCAGTTTGACGAGCATAGCCTTACCTGGTGAAGCCCTGTGATTAGAATCTTCCAGGCCTCTAATGGAACATCTCCCTACTAATAGCAGGAAGCAATGACCTTTCAAGGTCTTTCCAAATTTTTTTTTTTTTTTTTTTTTGTGCGGGGGGAGGGATAACTCAGTGGTTTGAGCATTGGCCTGCTAAACCCAGGGTTGTGAGTTCAATCCTTGAGGGGGCCATTTAGGGATCTGGGGCAAAAATTGGGGATTGGTCCTGCTTTAAGCAGGGGGTTGGACTAGATGACCTCCTAAGGTCCCTTCCAACCCTGATATTCTATGATTCTATGAAGCAGCCAGATCCCTCTCTCAGCCCAGGGCAAGCAGCAGCTAGTATCTGGGACTAGCAACCCAACCACAGTTCTCCACCCAGTGCAGGACAGGTTGCAACCAGGGCAGAGCATCAAGGATTCAACCCAGGGAGGTGCCAGAGCCAGCTAGCAGCATATTTGTTCCTGTGTTCCTAAAGTTCATTCCATGCAGCAGCTTTGTCAGAGTTAACTTCTAGTAATCAGGACACTTGCTTTCATTTATGCAAACAATGTAATGCATATTCCTCAAATATGTAAATTAGAGTATTAAGTTCTTTTTGTACAAACTCCAGATTTCTGAACCTTCAGCTTTAACGTTGCTCTGTGCAGAGACTGTGCAGGGTAAAAAGTTGAATAAGGCTGTTATTCAGTGCACTATAGAGGCCAGGTCTACACTACACACTTTGGTATAACTACATCGCTCAGTGATGTGAAAAATCCACACCCCTAAGCGACACTGTTTTACTGACTAACCCACCATGTAAACAGCACTATGTCAGCAGGAGAGCTTCTCCCACCAACATAGCTACCGCCTCTCACAGAGGGGGCGAGAAGCGGGGGCGGGGGGGGGGGGGAGGAATGGGGGGGGGGGGGGGGCAGGGGCCAGGCCATGCCTGGCTGTTTGCAGAGGCACAGCCTCCCCTAACCAGCCCTCCATACAATTTTGGAAACCCGATGTGGCCCTCTGGCCAAAGTTTGCCTGCCCCTGGCTTAGAGCATCTTCACCAGAAGCACTATAGCTTCATCTGTGCAGCTGCACAGTTGCAAGTTTATGGTGTAGACCTGCCCTGAGTCTTAGCACTTTAATTCAGTGACCTGGGCTAATGCAGTCCTCAACAAGACATTACATAGAATAGCATCCAGCAAGTCCATCATGCTGTTATCACCAAAAAAATAATATTTTCCACTCTCACCGTACGATATGGTGAGAGTGGATGATGGGCCCCCTGAGGGGGTTGACCTACCCACCTATTTGTATATGTCTCCACAATTGTAAGGACAGCCAGCACTCTAAAGAGCCCTCTGTCATTGGTGTGTAGTCAAGAACATTGTAAGAAAAAGAGAGGTGGCAAAATTTTGTGTCTCTGCGCTCCAAATGACTTGTTAATGGAAAATGGCTTCTTGAAACTGAGTAATTCAATAATCCTGCAAAACAAGGCCACTTTTTAAAACAAAAACTGAAATAAATGAAAAAACATTGAAAACCCTGGAGTGCAGTTTTCTCCAGTGTTTCTGTGTAGAGCGCTCATATGTAATTTATCAAACTGCTTTGTTATTACTGATGAATATTCTAACTTTTATGCATCCGGTGTACCCACACTGAAAACTAAAAGTACAGCAAGGGTTGAGTCTAAAAGAGGGATGGTCTTTGCATTGAAAAGAATGCAGAACAATGACAGAACCCTGTTAGGCCAAACCCTCTATTATGTTTTCTGGATTTATGGACCCACATTATAACACAGGATGAATCCTGCTCACCTTTATGTCCATGCAACCCCATTGACTTCAGGAAGAATATACAAGAATAATGGAAAGCAGAATCTGGCCTGTTATTTTATTTTCAGACCTTTAATAGATCAAACATTTTTGTTTTTTTCCCTAGAAATGGTGGCAGTAAGTATTATAAACACAGTGAGTCCAATTTTCTAGTGTAAGTATCTGAAGAGATCATCTAAATCCTATATTTGGACCCTCAGGTTAACACTTAGGACATTTACGCCCCTGTGTGCTGACTCAGACGTGCGAATATGAGATTAGACTTTCTGTTTAGTTGCCTGCATTTGGAGAGTGGGTTGCACATTTCAATGAAAACAGCTTGTTTTGTGATGCAGTTCAAATTCTATTACTTTTCTAGAAACAGAAAATAAAGAAAATGGGATCAAGCAGCCAGCTACTACAGATGAGGACAAGGAAGCTGAAGAGCCATTGGCCTCTGAAGTAGGGGAGGAGCTGAAGCAGAGAGATGAAATGAATGATAGTCTGGCCAGTGAGAGCATTCTATTAGGAACATCTTTTGAAGACACTTCTGTAGTTTCAGGTAATCTAATAATGGGTACTTTGTTTTAGCATGTCACATAACATGACAAAACTTCAGGAATTAGTTGTAGCTGAAACCAAGATCTGTAAAATATCAGAGATTTGTTTCCAGTGAGCTCACTGCAGGCTAGAAATTTCAGTTTACTAAATATATGCTATTAGCAATGCTAAGGGCATACGTGAAAAGGCGAAAGTACGCTCTGGTGGAAGTGGTAAATTCCCACCCCCTCCTCACCACATATTTACAGTAATATAAACAACTGCTTGTCCACTTTGGGCCAAATTCTGCAGCCTTTGTTCTGTCCTTAGGTAAAACTGTCACTTGAATTCAATAAGAGATGCAGCGGGCTAAGGCATGACTAAAAACTGCCACACTTGAACTGATTAAACACAACTAGAGAGAAATCTCCCCGAAGACAGCAGTAGTGGGTCCAGGAGCCATCTTGCTGGCACAAGACAGAGTGGCTCAGGGGGACCTGTGCCAAAGCAACCTGCAGCACTCCTACCTGCTGTTCCCATGGAGCAGGGGTCACTCCCATGAAACCCGTACACGTTTATAGTGAACATATAGGATTTGCTACTTTAGCATGGCCTTCATGAGCATCAGTATTTGTCTTCCTCCTGTTTGTAATAAAATATTTTAAAACTATTTGAAAACCAGCGTTAAGATGTTGTTTGAATAAATGTATAATTCTCATGTGGGTTCAATAATTATCACAGATTTCAGGGTAAATCAGCCCAGGTCTACATTAGAAAAGGTTTGCTTGTATAGTTATACTATACTATAACTATACTGGCAAACCATCCTGGTGTAGAGGCAGCTTATACTGGCAAAAGCATTTTTATGCCAGTATAATTGTGTCTCCACTAGAGCTTTTGCCAGTAATTGTCTAACAACTTTTTAAGGGCAAATGTTTTCTTTACACCAAAAACAACATCATGAAACTTAACTTATTAGATCATGTACACAGAATCAAAAATATCATTTTTAATTACTTATATTCCCATTATATGAATTCACTTTTGAAAAATGTGATTTGAACCATAAATAGCAGCAATACAGGTCCATATGGGATCCGATGATTCAAACGTATGCTTGTGAGCTAGGAAGATTTTCACATCTGTTACAGGTTCACATAGAGCCCTAGTTGATAGTAATGATAATGGTCAAGATAAATCCTGCCTGCCTTGCTCCATATGTGCTGATCCAAACAGGGATTTTAATGGATCTTCTCATATGAGTAAGGCGCAAAGTAGGATTTGGCTGTGAAAAATGTAACCCTTCGACAAGGGTAACAAGACAGCTACTTTTTTGTCCAACATAATATAAACAATATATCACAAAGTGTTTGTTTTAAAGTAACTGGTAGATTGATACCTGCATAAAAAACATTTGTAGGCAGTTTTAGCAGAGATTCCAAGTACTGAATTGATCAGATTGAACCCCCTTTCACGCTTAGAAAGGGTCTTTCCAGAACAGGGCCGGACGCAACAACATTCCTTAAGCATGGTTATGTTTCCATGCAGAGTTAGCTTGGGCTCTTTTTCTGGGTGTTGCCCCTAACCTCCCTTCCATCCACACACAACAACCGCTCACTTTAGTGGTGATTTTAATCTGGGCTATCTGACCCAGAAGAGGGTGTGGGTTAGAGCCTGGGTTTTGCTTTCACTCAGGCTGGTAAACCACCCACTTTGGAGTGAGGACACAGGCTGACTCACTTGAGTGGTGATAGTTTTCCAGTGTCTGCCCTTGGTTCCCTCCCATGTTCCCGGAAAGACAGACAAATTCTCCCATAATTAATTGGGAAAGAATCATAGAGCAGCTCAGTTTAGTGCAGCACAGAGAACATGGGATGTGCCCCCAGAAGTCTTCGTGACTCACACCTGGTGAGTGCAGCACCAGTCAGGACCCAGTAACCTCGGGTAGGGTTTTGCATTGTAGCATCTCTCACCCAGTCTCCTTACAAACAATTTCACTTTTGTTCGACAAGATCTATTTTCCATACAGTTATGTTGATTGACATTAATTATGATATAGAAAGATGATAAATTCTATAAGACACTTCCATAGGGATGGAGAATAGAGAAGTAGCTGCTGTACTCTGTTTTCCACCCTGCCTTCCCCTCCACACACAGATTGAACCTATAGATCCAAGTTTTGCACTATGGGCCAGTGCTTTGCACCCAGATGCTGCGATTGAGACATATGGCCATTGAGTGTTGAGCCCTTTCGAAAATCCAACCTTATATCTGAGTTCACTATAAAGTGATTCCACTGCATTCATTTTAAAAGGAAGGTTTCAAATATGTCTTACAAATGATTCTCCGATTTCCTCATGTTAGAAATGCCTCACATTCTTTTAATATTGCAGTCCAGCTAATTAGGTTTACAAGATTGTTTGCATTTTGATTCCAATACTTTCTCCATTATGTTTGTCCATGTGTTCCACATTTTAGGTCTATTTCCCAGTATAATGCAGCACCAAAATTGGGAGGTTTTTTTCCATTTTATCAAAAGCACAAGGGGCCTTATACTCCACTGTCTTCCACCACATGTGCAGTCATTTCTGTCTATGCAAAATGGGTGTAAAATGCTATGTAAGGTGCAGTGAAGAGTAGGGCACAACGAGCACTCTGAGGGAAGGATAACAAGGCGGATGAAAATGGTCGAAATATCAGCCTCTTTGTTTTGATCATTTGGGGAAGGGTTACTTTTTTTTAAAGTAATTTATGAAAATGACCAAAATTTTAAAATAGAGAATGTTACTCTTCTTTCACCTGAAAAAACCCTCTCTCATTTTGGAAAATGAGTTCTCTTTCATTTCTCTTCTAATGGATTCTCTTGAGGGAGAGTTTTGTAATGAATACTGTAGCTTGTGATTTAAATGTTAGCACAGAGAATATAGTTACATTTTTTTAGGGCCCAATTTTGGTGCTGCCCTTAGGGTTGTGCCAGAAAACCTATACCCTTAGTGGAGCAGCTGATCTCTTCACTGGGAATGTAGAGCCTTTCTTGTCCGGTCCCTAATTAGAAGTTAGACCAGATTATAGTGGCCATTTTGAAGGCCTGCATGGAGTGGTTGGTAGACTCACTCCAGGCCCCAGTGGTGTTCACATCACAAAGCTGCCATCAGTGCTTGTGCACTTGGTGGTGGTCTCATCAGAGAGGACAAATCAAGAGTAGATTTTGATGGTGGCTCTCCAAGACAAAGTTAAAGCTTGCCCTGCCGTTGCCTTTATTTTACTTGTTTTGTGGACTAACGAGAGGGATTAATTTCTGATAATCAACCACCTTTTAAGAGCACTAAAACTTGCTTAAAAGAGAGCAAGACCAAGCTGTCATGTAGTCCCTGGCCTGGGACATGCTGACCATGAAGCAGATTACTACTCCCCCCCCCCCCCCCCCCAATTTCTCAACAGTATGCTTGTATCATATATTTTAAAAGTACCATTCTCAGAAGCAAGTGTAACTTCTCTTTATCCAGGAAGTGTTAGATCTCATTTTATAACAGAAGCTTTTATTATTAATGGCCATTTGTTACGTGGATTATTTGTTGACTACAGCAGGACACGTATATGAGTAATAATGTATTATTAATTGAAAACCTACTAATAGGTAGTATTGGCCAGGTGTTCCTACTGCTTTGCATCTTGTGAAGTCATTTAAACCTGTGCAAAGTGGATGCACACGCTACCCTCCAAACTTGGTAGTTTTCTACACTTCCTTTGCACTCACTTTGCACAGATGGAAATGGCATAAATAAGCTGCAAGACAGTGGGGAATCAGGTCATGTGGGCTAGATGTTTCAGAAAAGTTCTTCATCCATTTAGACACCAAAATAGTTGAGCCTTTTTGAAAATCTGACCATACTGCCAAGCTTATAATTTAATTCTGCCATATCATTGTCCTCCAGCAGAGGGCGCGCTAAACATTGAAATAAGTCTGTCATACCAGAGATTTTCATGTCAGTGTTCAAGTCTTCTAGCAGGTATAACATAATTGACACTTTCTAGTTTTATTTGGAAATTGTTTAGTAGGTTAAATGTTACCTCTTTGCCTATAAACTATATGAAAAGACTTTTTTTAGTTGTGCTACTTCAAAGGCACAACTAAAAGTCACACTTCTGGATGATTTTTTTTTTTTTTTTGCTTGCTTGTTTTTAAATCTGCTATAGATACAAATAATACCTAAGATTACATTGTCTGAAAAAGAGTAGAAGGGAACGTTTTTTTTCCTTTTTTCAGTTTTCATACTTTATTCATTTGGCAGCACTTGGTATATAGTCGTTTTCACTTTTTTTCCTTTTATAGCTATAGTTAAGCTACTCTTCCATGCAGAAATGGGTAGGTATGAAATCTGATTGTTAAAATACAATTTTTAAAAACCAGGGGGATTCAGGGGCACATGTATCAAATTGAGTTAAACACAGTTTCAGAAACTTAGATTTCATGTTGAAGGAGTCTCTTTAACATTTTTTGGAGAAAATGCACTTGCCTTAACAAGTTGTAGTGTGATTAAAACCACAAAGTACATTTAATTGCTAAGGCTCTGGTCCTGCAAACACTTGAGCACATGCCTCTGAGTAGCAACTAAATTATTTTCAGGAGTCATGGAAAATGAGATGAAGTATTAACAATCTTTGGTATAACTTGAACGCTGTAACTGTAAGTCGGTGGTGTTGTGTGCTGTGCTTTAGCCATGTTTCACATCAGTGGTAACCAAAGTGACATAGCCAGATATAAGCGTAGCCAATAGAGTGCTTTCGGACCCTGTGGAACAATACTGTGTAAGTATAAGATTTTCACTTAGTTTTTAGACTGAAATATTTGTCTTAAGCTCTATAGGAGAGGAGCCATGTCTTTATATATGCTTACATAATTGCAAGCACAGTGGGGCACCAGGCTAGATTAGGGCCTCTGGATGGTACTGTAATACAAATAATAGATTTTTTTTTTTATTTTACTAAATTCCAATCAGTTACACCTGTAGAAGTCAATTAAAGGCAGAGAGGTTGTAGGGACTGAACTGACCCATATAACCTTTCTGACTGGTAATAGTGATACCCAAGAAGAAAGCTTATTTTGTCTCTTCATATCTCATTGTTTGCCAAGCTGGCAAGGAAAAGCAAATCCAGGTATTGAGTTTGTTAATAGGAGGCTTACAAGGCAAGTCGTATTGGAAGTTAGATTTGTCACAGTAAACTTCTGTAACTTGTTAGTCCTTGCTGTTTTTATATTTATATATTTCAACAAGATAAACCACAAGAAAAAACATTAAGAAATCTGACAAGATATGTTGTGGAGACTTTGGGAGTGCAGAGTACATATGTAAATGATTTTTATGACTGTCAGTTTTGAAAGTAATAAATTAGACCAGAAAGAGCTGGTGAACTTCCTGTACACTTTAAAGAACTTTGAGGTCCTAGCACGTTCATATTTAACTTAAACTTCCTGTATTCTGTTATTGTCTGTTATTGTCTGTAGTCTAAAGTGTCAAAATAGGTCTCCCAGGGAATAATTTTTACTTCTACAGTTTGCAAAGCACAAAGTCTTTAGATTTATTGGGAGATGGGCATCGCCATAGGCTACCACTGCACTTCCTCCTCCAGTTCACACAAAGCTAAATGCTGGGCCTGGGTCTGGCCACTTTAGACTCTTAAAGCTGGAAAATTGCCCTCTAGGGGTAGGCAAGCATTCCCCCTGACAGTAGGGAATCCTCCTGTGATATAGCTGATTCTATACCATCTGCGCCACGACCTTGGTATAGGGAGCAGGAAGAGCGTGTGCTGGGGCAGGGCTGAATGCTTGGTTCTCCCCTAGATTGTCAGCCACCACAGTCTGTTGCTGCAGCTAACATAACTTTGAGCTCCCCTCAGCTATTCTGATTTTTTGGCATGCCTTTGTTGAAATACAGTGTTAACTACAAGCATGCAGGGAAATATTCGTATGTCATAAAACATTTAGATTTATTTTTAATGTTATCTTTTACAGAGTCTGATGTCAGTTTGCCAGATGCAGGTGTCAGTGGCTTAAATGAAAGTGTGGGACACAGTAGCACCACAAGTGGTGATTCAGGTACGATTTCTTCATATATTCTAGTAAGCATGAAATAAGATGTATGGGAGCATGCACACTGTACCAAGAAAGACAGTTTCATTGTGAGCTCCAGCCTAGTCTGTAAGCTCTTCGGGGCAAGGACTCTATTTTCACGTAACACAGTGGGATCCTGACAGGGGCCTCTGGGTTCCTCCATAATATAAATGTCTAATGATATGTGATGTTGTGCCATAAATTAATTCATCACTTGCCTTTTCTACAACTTCCCTCAAAGTAAAGTGCATCCCGGAAAAGAGAGCCAGTTTGTGCTCAGCCCCTGAGTAAGGCAGTGAGAGGGAACAAGTTTTAGCAGCACTTTGACAGGTTATGTTTTGAGGGATCTAGGGACAAGATTTTTCAGGAGCAGCTGTATGACTTTAGGAAAATAAGTTCCACTGAAAATTAGAGGGGCTTGTGTTCCTAAATCACTTAGAGCCAGTTATACAAAGGTATTTAGGCACCTACATCCAACATTTAGGCACCACTGACATTCACAAAATCACTGCTCAGCTGCCACCTATATCCCCATGGCACCTAAATTTCCACTAGTCAACGTTTGCAAAGCTGACTAATTGCTGACCCCACCCCACAGCTAGCCAGCTCCTCAGAGCCCTAGTCCCAAAGGGCCCAAAGCAAGATTTTCAAACTAAGAGGGGGAATGCCTTGGGCAGGGACTTGAACCAACATCTCCTACATCCCAGCTGAGTGCCCTAACCACCAGACTGTTGAGTATTCTGTGGGGTGGCTCTCTCAATCTCTCCTGTTGGGACTGTCCCATTTAGTATAAATCACTAAATATTGATTGGTCCAGAGAGAGACTGATTCCCAGACAGGTTCAAGTCTCTGCTCAAGATGAGACAGAGCAGGGATTTGAACTTGGGTCTCCTACATCCCAGTGCCATGCGCTCTCTCGCTCTCTCTTTTTTTGTCTCCCCGCCCTGGATTTTTGTGTGAGAAAGGTCTCTGTTTTGAGGGTGGCACCAGCCTCTAGGCCATTAGTAAGGGACTTAAGGCCAATATCAATAGGAATTAGGCACCTAAATAACTTTGAGGCTCTGGGCCCTAAGCCCTGCCCCTTTCCTGTGCATTTCACTCTCGGCTAGTTTAGATGGCTTTCTGCTCAGCTTGCTGGTTTCTGAGGATCGCCTCCTTAGGTACCTCACTCTTTGTACAGTACATGGCCTAAGCACCTAACTCAGGGCTGAGAATTCCACGAGGCAACAGGGTGCCTAGGGGTTAAGCACTGCAACATGAGCAGAGCAACTCCTAAGTATCTTTGTGGTTCAGATCCTTAGCCACTTTTGCAAATCACACCCTAGATCTTGCAAATGGATCTGCCCGTGCAGAGCTCTATTGCCTTCAAAGGGAACCCTTTTGTCTTTAGGGATCTAGCCCTATTAAAGTTTGCCTCTGTCTCCCCTTTGTTCCTAGCCCCTGCACAATCTGGGTCTCCAAATATAACCCACTGACACAATCTGTCTAATAAAACCAACATAAGGGGTTCATGAAACCAATATTAATAATATGAAATCTTCATAATAGGGCCTGATTCAACACCAACTGAAGTCTACGAAAAGATTCCCATTGACTTCAGTGGGCATTGGGTCAGGCCATCGTGGTATATATGGTCAGAATGTACAAACATTAATCATCAGGGTATGGGATAAAAGGTGGGGTTTTAAAAAATTTTATTAATGTGTTAACTTGATGAAGGTGAGCCCTGAGGTTCACCGGGACCAGTTAACACACGTTAAAATACAGTTTGCTCTGTCTACAGTAGGGTTTTAAAAAAGATGTTCATTAAAATATGTCTGCTAACACAATTCTTTAAAAACAAACAAACCATATTTTATCCTCATCTAGCAAATATAGTGAAGGCCAATATTAGAGCTAAGGAGAGAGAGACCTCCTGCTAATGGTAGAGTTTGGTATTTTAAATGAGTATCAAGGGCACTGTAATACTGTCATCAGTGGTTTACTAATAGTTTTTACTGTAGTGAAGTTTGTGTCCTTCACTTAGGTTTGATGGCAGTTTGATATTCAAAGATCATTTTTCTTAAAAAATAAAATAAAAAAACATGGAGGTTAGGAAAAGGATGCAAAGCACGGAATACTGATCATGTGAGTAGACCCAGCACAGCAATTCATATGAGCCTTTCAGGGAAACAGCTAACTGGGTGAAAAGGACATAGCATAAAGGTCGTTCTTTAAATTTTTTTTAAATCTATATGTTTATCAAAAAGGAGGAAAAAAGATACGGAAGAAAGAGAAATATTTTTCTAAAGTGGTTAGATTAGTTTGAGGATTTCAAGACATTGAAAGTTAACCAAACAGGTGATACGGTGCTAGTTTCAATATGATTAATCTATTGGATTTAGTCAAGCAGAAAGCAAACAAATGCACTTCCTCAAAACGGAGCAGTAGTAGTTAGATGACTACTGCCAAGCACTCTCTGGTGTGAATTTTCCTTTGCTCAGATAGTACTGCACTCAGACTAAAAGATAAAACAAGCGAAAAACACTTAGAAATGGAACCCGGATGTTTCCATCAGCAGTCTTTTCTCAAGGTTCATTAAATTCTGTTAGTTTAGTTTTATTTTATGGAATCAGATACAAAAAATGGGACACATTATACATAGTATAAGTAACAGTGATGTTAAAAGCCCTGCAATTCTTCGTCTAGTGATCTCATCAGACAATGAGAGCGGGGTTTGGGGTTTGTTCTTTGTCTAGTGAAATAGTGTCTTTATCTTTGCTGTGGAATGTAAGCACTTTGAGAACATATACAGAGAGTTCTATAAAAGTATGGTTGAAAATAAAATAAATCTTAAATAAATGTATGTACAATAGTGTAGAAATAAGTTCTGCCTTTTAAAATGCAGTAAATTAATACACACCAACTCAGGTCTTGATCTTGTTCCTGCTGTCTTTGTGCTGTGAGATTAGCATTGAGCCCATAATGTCACCAGATTGTATCTACACTGCAAACTGAGGTGTGGTTGCACCATACTCGCGTGGCTAGCCCTTGCTGCTGCATCTACACTACTCTTTGCAGCCATGCTAGCATGGATATGCCTGCCTGTGCTACAGTAACACCCCAGATTGCACTATAGACATACCCTTGGGAGGCAAGTGAAGATGAGATTGTAGCATGGGGAGGCATACCTGTGCTAGCTTTAATCTAGCTAGCATGGGTGGCAGCAGTGAAGGCCTGGCAGTAATGTAATTCATGTGGGATTATACATACCAATGAAAGGTTAGCAGTATTTCTAGAGACGCAGATTTCCAGAATCTTGCCTACTTATTATGGACCAAATCCTTGGTCCTGCAGAAAGCCCAAATAAATGAGATTCGTGAGGGGGGGATTCTGTGGCGGCTGACTGAATACAGAGCAGCAGTAGAGCTGTACAAAGGCTACTGCCGCCCCTGGGCTGCCTCAGTGTCTCCTGTTACTATACTCCCTCCTCACACAGTGATTTTGGTGGTGGATTCTCAATTTGTGGATCATGCACCGAAAAGTTTTGCTTCATGCTTAGACAGACAGAGTCCTCACAGAACCCTATGGTATGCAGAGATTGTTTCCTTTAACATCCGTCAAGTAGAACTGTACTAGCTCACAGCATTCGAGGACTTACTTCCACTGCCCCTACTTGTGTTGGAGGATTTGGCTCTATAGGTATTAAGTAATAAATTAACATATATAACTAGCTTTGCCTATTTCCTGATTATGTTTATTCTGAACAAGCCTCTGACTGGGCTGCTTTTCAACCCAGGAAGTTCCTTAGATGAATTAAAGTAAAACTTTTGGACATGTCCAGTTATCTACACCAGACTTTTCTGTTAATATAAGGGAAATTGTTCAGATTTGCACAAGACAAAAGCAGTTACGCGGAGAGGTCTTCATTTTACTCAGAAAACATATGTCATATTTAAATTTACATTATATTTAAACTTTTCACATGTTATTTGTAGAATTTGCAGGTGATTTCCTCTATTCAACCGTTGTATTTTTCCATCCTCTTAGATGAGGACGATACGGACAAAAGAGCTTCCCCTGAACCAGAGCTGATTCTCAGAGATTACCAGATGGAGGTTGCAAAACCAGCACTGAATGGGGAGAACGTTATAATATGTCTCCCTACAGGCAGTGGTAAAACCAGAGTGGCTGTTTACATTACCAAAGAGCATTTGGATAAGAAGAAAAGAGCATCAGAGCCTGGAAAAGTTATAGTACTTGTGAATAAGGTATCCTGTGCCATTGTAACAACAGGAATAGCAGATCAAAGCTTTTTGCATTATCATAGAAATGTGGGGCTGGAAGGGACCTCGAGAAATCATCTAGTCCAGTCCCTGGGCTGAGGCAGGGCCGTGTATACCATGTTAATATTGATCTTTTAAATTGAGCACAAATCATTATGCCAATAAACTCTTTGAATCGAGCTATGTTTAACAGGACAGTGATCCAGATTCTGATCTCCATTATGCTGGTGTAAATCCAAAGGACTCCCATTTACATCAGTACATCTGAGAAGCTAATCTGCCCTATCAGTTATACAGAGAAAAAAATTACCATTATCTGTGTTACTGAGAACAGTTTAGATTATTAAAATTAAAAAAAGATTTAAAAAAATCAAAATGTATGTTTCATCATTATGATATTTTTATACCTGAGTTTGATAATGA
The DNA here is from genome assembly GCA_033296515.1 of Macrochelys suwanniensis. NCBI lineage: Eukaryota > Metazoa > Chordata > Testudines > Chelydridae > Macrochelys > Macrochelys suwanniensis. The sequence continues at coordinate 32,617,224 of CM065784.1, read as the reverse complement.
AGGCCATCTGCTGGGTTTCGCTTTTCTTTGTAGCAATTTTTAGCCAGTTTTTCTGAGTGGTTCTGTTGAGGAAGAACAAGTTTAAGTTTACAGCACTGCAGTGGAATGTATAAATTAAAACTGTTCTCACTGAAATTTTAAAATACTATACAAATATTTCTATTCCCATTAGAATTGTGTAAATAAACAAAAAAGTACAGGCTGTACCCCAACTTAAAAAATATTTAAATTGTCAGTGTGTCTTTAAGATCTATTTGTTAAAATATTTCTCTAGAGTTTAATACAAATGTCTGTATTAAAATTTTTGGTGGATAGATTTTTTTTACCACATTATTAGGGGCATAAGAGGGGGTGGGAAACATGCTCCTAAATAACTAATTAATGAAACCTTTAGAAGATTTTTCATTCTTGATGTAAAAATCCAGTAAACCCATTCTCCTAAAAATACAGTACAGTCCTTAGTTCAGTACTTTGCTATTGGGCATTTTCCACTGTCTCTGTAGCACAAAATACCCAAGGTCTATAGTATTATAGGCATGAATAATTCTGTCTAGATTGGGGTATATTCTCCTCACCATGCATGTACTCTATATTCTATTAATGCCAATGGGTATTTTGCATGCTTAGAGAAGAAATTTACCCCAAAATATGTAATAAAGGTATGGGTGTATCTAGTGAGACAAGCTCATATAAAAGGCCAGGGGATACTGTTACAGAATAAATACTGGTTTACACCGAATGGAAGTTTTTTAGCTAACAGTCATTTGATGTATGATATGCATTTAATAGAATTAATTCTGCGTGTCCTGTGTAGTTCAAATTCTTCTCTGGAAACTTTTATTCAGGTACCATTAGTGGAGCAGCATTTCAGAAAAGAGTTCAACCCATTCCTGAAGCGTTGGTATCGGGTTACTGGATTAAGTGGTGATTCTCAGCTGAAAATCTCATTTCCTGAAGTTGTAAGAAAGAATGATGTCATTATCAGTACTGCCCAGATCCTTGAGAATTCACTGCTGAATGCAACCACAGAAGATGATGAAGAAGGTGTCCAGTTATCAGGCAAGTTTTTCACTCTAGGTTTTCTTTGGGGGACTTAATGTGTGGCTCCTCTCTGGAAAGTGTTAGTATGAAAAAAAGCATGGTGGGGTTCCATGCTCATTGTTTCTCACTGCTGTTTTTCTAACTGCTAGTCTTGCACACTCAACCTGGGCTGTGAGAGTCAAGATGGATTCTTGCCCTCTTGTGCACCATCACCAGGAATAAACATTTTGGCAGCCAAATTAGACAGAGTGATACCTTTGCATCTCTGTTCTCTTCAATGTGTTTGCCAAAGTGAACTGACTGGAATCTAGTAAACAATTCTGTGGATGATGCAAAAGGGAATAGAATCCAGCTGACACAATCTTAGCTGTGTTGATCCAATAGCAATGATGGACAAAAAACAGTAAGAACTTTATTTTAGTTAATTAGGTATGACTGAATACAGAATAGGAACCACTTTGTTGAGTAGTAAGATACCATTTCTACATAGTCACTTTTCAAAGACAAATTGTACTTGAGTCCTTAGCTGTTATATTCCTTTACATACGCACACAGAAATGGGATTGCTCCACATCACAACTCTGTGAGGTGGGCAACTATAACAATATCCCATTGTCGGAGAAACTAAGGTCCACAGAAGTTAAGCTATTTGCCCAAATTAATAGAGGGATCTGTGTGGGGAATGGGAAGGAATTCTCCTATTTCCCAGCAATAGACCAGCAGTGGAGCTACAGCATGGGCCTGACTCCATTGACTTCAGTGGGGCCACGATTTCACCCAAGCTGTGGATCCTGCCACGTGTAGTCTCCAAATCATGTGCCCCATTTCCATAGCAGAAATGCACCTATTCTGGTAGGCTAGGCCCCTCTGAATAACAACAGTAATGTCCTCCAAAATATACAGGTTCCAAGTAGAAGGGCAAAATAGGTATTATAAGAATCCAACTCAAGAGACTCTGAGAACCTGCTGGTACTATAGCAGGAGTCCTGCAATACTTTGGGACAAAGCAGAATGGGCTGTGCACCAGCCCATTATGACCTACTGGGGCACTGTGTGACATAAACATCTCCACAGTGAATATATAGCACAAGCTAATCTCTTTTCCTAGCTGTCAATATTCAGCCCTAAGGTAAAGTGCCCATTGTTCATTCTCCACATCTCCTCCCTTTCTCCTTATCTTTTCTCATGGCCTTTTTAAACAGGAGTCTTAAATTTCACTCCACTGCCTGCATATGCAAATAGAAGCGGGAGATGTTTCATGTCGGTGATTGCCACCCTGTGATTTAAAATAGTACAGAGCATCCTTGACACAGTCCCTTTTCTAACTGTCGAGAGTACTGCATGCTTCTGTTTTGCATTTTTGTAGCAGAGTTGCCAGTTACAGAGCACCCCTTCTTGGCTAGGGGTGCTTCTGCAGCACCTTCACTCTGTTGCCTCTCTTTTGGGTCCCCTGTGGATCTCCCCATAGCCTTTCTCAGGACTTCCACTAACCCCCTCCTGGGGCTGAGTTAATAGCCAAAAGCAGTTCTAATGGTCTTCATTGTCCATTACAGCAACACAGAAGTTCATACTCCTCTCCAGTTATTCTGCCACAGGTGGAGCTCTTACCCTGCCCCAGACTGTTTTTCTTGGAGCTGCCAATCATGTACTTCCTAGTGGGAGCTCAGCATTCCGGGTCTGGCTTCCTTCTCCATGGCGGTGCATTCTCTGTTCTGAAGGAGAAGGCAGCATGTATACTGCCCTTCTTCGGAGAACTTGCCCCCAATTTCCTGGGCGGGAAAGGAGCCCTGCCCCACCCTACATTACAGGGCTTCTGGTCCCTGCCTTTTTTTATTCCAAAGTCTCTGGAACAGGGTCTTCCAGCCACCTCTGGTCTTGAAAAACAAGCAAACAATATCTAATTATCCTGTTTCCCGAATTACAAGACACTGGTAATGGTACAGTAACTTAACATTTCTGTATTCTTTCCAGTGGCTTTTGTGTATCTCTTCTATATATAGCTTTCTCTCCTCCTCCTCCTCCTCCTCCTCCTCCCCCCCCCCCCCCCCCCGCCAAGGGGAAAAACACCTCTTTCTACTTAGACTGTGAGCTCCTTGGGCAAGGCCATCCATTCCTGAATGTCTGGAAAGTGTTTAACACGTCGTAGGTGCTCCCATAAATAAATAAATAATAAAGCACAGTTTGTTGAACACACAGTTAAAAAAGTATGTTTCTGGTGCATTCTTGCAACAACAAAAGGCAGTTTATATAATTTAAAAAAATACTTTGCACTTTTTAAAAGTGCTGTTTCAAACAGATTTCAAAGCACATTGCAATACATACACATGCATAAACACAACCCTCCACGAATATTGCATGAAATTTACTTTTAAAGCAGATATATTTTAGATACCAAACAGATTGACAGGGTCCCTCTTCATTAGTGGCATGGTGTGTGTAAGAGGATTTATTTACTCTAGTACTGCATTCAAAGGAAATCTTAACCATTTTGTACTGGGTATGTTTTCCAGACTTTTCTCTCATTGTTATTGATGAATGTCATCACACCCAGAAGGAAGGTGTCTATAACAATATAATGCGACGTTATTTAAAAGAAAAGATGAAAAATAATAGATTCAGAAAAGAAAACAAACCCCTGATTCCACAGCCTCAAATCCTGGGACTAACTGCTTCACCAGGCGTGGGAGGGGCAAGAACTCCGCAGAAAGCTGAAGAACATATTCTGAAAGTAAGTAGCCCTTAAAGTTGCAAATCACCAAGAGAATATTATCTTATTCAAGCAAAATTCCTATTGAAGTCAGTATTTTGCTGTTAATTAATACCCTAATTTTTGGTGGGTACGTAGGGTCTGATTCTGTAAACCTCATAAGTAAGTGTCCCTTTGAAGTTAGTGAAATCATTTGCATGAGTAAGGATTTGCAGGATCTGGTAAATAGATAGGATTGGCTTCACTTTATTATTAGAAACCTATGAATCCCATCAGTGCTCTGGAAATTGTAGAGTACTGTCATGTCCTGCAGGAACATGTTTATTAGATGTGTTTTTTAGGGCTGCTGAGGCATACATTTGCGTGGGTTGAAGAAGGTGGGAAAGAATCCAGTAATACTTAAAACAGGCAGAAATTGTTGTATGGATAGAACAATAAGCAATCAAAGGTGTAAATTTCTAACAATTAGAACTTCTAATTAGGAAGGAAGAATGAGTAATTTGCATAAGCTGATTCTGGAGACAGTGGCCAACTTCTGCTCTTATTTACACAGCTGTAAATCCTGTGTAACTCTATTTTAAATGGACTCCATTGGAATTATATTGGTGAAACAAAAAGCAGTATTTAACCCAATCATAGAACATCAGGGTTGGAAAGGACCTTAAGGAGGTCATCTAGTCCAACCCCCTGCTCACAGCAGGACCAATCCTCAATTTTTTGTCCTGGATCCCTAAATGGCCCCCTCAAGGATTGAACTCACAACCCTGGATTTAGCAGGCCAATGCTCAAACCACTGAGCTATCCCTCCCACCATGCCTTAGTGCAATGGCTAGGCAAGCCAATTACTGTTGAATAGGCATGCCCTATAAGAAGCAGTTTTTTTGTCTCAAGCCAGTTAGAGTAGGAAGAATTGTGAGGTACTTTTAAAAATACAGCCACTTGATGTCTTAGAGAAAACCAGAAAAACGATATTCTTCATCTGTACTGAAAATTTAGTAAATAGGATGTTTGTTTTTGGTTTAATTTTTGATGAAGAAATGTTGCAATTCAGATTTCTAGACTCTTGCAAATAGATTGCTACTGCTGATGTCATTTACCCTTTGTTTTCTACATTAATGAAGATATAAATGTTTCCTTTTATCGTCACTGAGATTAATGTAAGAGAGAGAAAATATTTTCTTACTGAAACCATCAAAAGTGAAAAAATCTCTCAATCTGTGCAGTTAACAGGCAAATGTCTACATGTTTCATGTTCCAAAAAGGTCCAGGTCCAGCTCTTACTTTTATAATTATTCTCTCAAGCCCAATTTCCTATATTCCACTGTATTATCCTACGTGTATTCAAAGTCTTTTTGATCTAGATTTTTCATGTCTAAATCTTGATGTACTTTTTTTTTTTTCTCATCTCAAATTCCCATTTTGCAATCTAAGCTGATAGTTACATTTGTTTGCTTTTTGTTTGTTTCTTCTGTACAGGAAGGCTCATCTTCGATTTACGATGTGGTTTGATTAGCTTATCTCAGATGCTTTTCCCACACTTTTTTACATTTTGCAGAACTATATAGGATACATAGTATGTGCACACTGCCTTTTTAAGGAAGAACTTAAATTAGATCAGATAGCATGTTAAAACATGTATATAAATAAAGAAGGCACAGTATGCTCATCCAACTGTTTATGTAGAATAACTCCTAAAATATATGAAAAGTAAAACAAAAACCTTTCTCCTTCCAGATTTGTGCTAATCTTGATGCATATAGACTCATGACTGTTGAAGAACATGTCTCCCAGCTGAAAGATCAGGTGAAGGAACCATATAAGAAGTTTGTGATTGCAGATGACAAAAGAAGGGTATGGTGTTTTGTTTTTGTTTGTTTTTTTGCAAAATCTAAGCAGTAAAGTACATTCATCTTTAAAGAGGTATTGACTGGAGTCAAGGTTTTTTAGGCCAACACTATTGCCCTGCAGGTTGATAGTAATCCACAGTATTTGTACTCGTCCAACAATAAATGAACTCTTTAGAAAAAGAAACAAAATTTATATATGTTGAAATTAATGACACACTGTATTTCTGTAGACAAATGTCAAACTGAATGTAAATTTTTCTTTCCTTTTCAAAAGGGCTTTGGGTTGCTCTTATATTTTTGAGATAACAGAAATAATAGTATTAATTTGGGGTCATAGTTAAGTTTGTGTTGTGAGGAAATTTGCATTACTTATATACTAATTAGAAATGTATTATGTGGACAGTATAATATTTGATGACCGTAGCTATTCATTTCCTTGGCTTTGAGTGTTTAGATAAGCAAGTACCTTCAGCAACCTTAATTGTTTTCTGAAACAAATTTTTGTTTTAGGAATTTCCTGTAGACAATATTAAACTGAAAAGGTCAGTCCATTTTTGTTGCTGGCAGAATAACGATTGTAAGTTTAATTACTTTTTATCCATGTGCTTTTAGGATCCCTTTAGAGAGAAAATTACAGAAATCATGACAGAGATTCAAAATTATTGTCACCTCAACCCAACATTTGAATTTGGAACTCAGCCCTATGAACAGTGGGCAGTTAAAGAGGAGAAAAAAGGTATTAAAAATACTTTAACATAAATGCATCATGACTTTGGACTTTGAGGGGTGTTTTAGCCATGTGTGTGTGCAGCCATACAAACAGACACAGATATAGATGTGTATATATATGTTCTGTTTTTAGCTGCAAAAGAAGAAAACCGTAAAGAACGTGTTTGCGCAGAGCATTTAAAGAAATACAATGATGCCTTGCAAATTAATGACACTATCCGAATGATCGATGCATACAACCACCTCTCTAACTTCTATAAGGAGGAGAAAAACAAGAAAGCAACAATAAATGAAGACGATGATGAACCAGTAGCATCAAAACTAGATGAAACAGATACGTTTCTGATACACTTATTTTACGGTGAGCATGAAATATATGGTGATACTTAGTAAAATCTGAAATCCATGCAGCTGACTAGTATACACTTCTGACATTGTAATATGTGATTTGCATGGGTACTTATTAATTCATAGACACTTCTATGGCATTCAGTGCTATAGAGTTTGTATGTCACAGTATACTGTATAAAATATATTAAACCCCGTGTCAGCATCATATGATATTTTCATGTCTAATGGTATAGTCCGTTATACAAAAGTGTATTCTCATATTCAAGATTTTGCGTATTTCTGATACAAGCTCAAGGGATCATTTACCGCACATTAACCAGAGTCAGTCAGGTACTTGAAGTTTCTGGGGATTGATAATTGTGAGAGACACAGTCTCTCATGTCTAGGTCACTGGCGTGAATCCAGTCTAGGTTGATGACTGAAACTTGTTGCTGTCAGATGGTTGTTTGATGGGCTATGTGAGGTTCTTCATCCATGATCATTAAATCCTCTGCCCTTCTTCTCAGGCTGCCAACAAGAACAACTGTGATTGCTAATTGTAGGGGTGGTTCTGTCATGTGGATAGTTGTTTGGTAGTCTCGGCCTTTTGCAGCTAGACTAACGTTTTTTAGTGAAATAAATAGGCAAGCTATGCTTCTGATTTGTTACGGCTCTTTGAATTCAAACCATTGTGCCAAAAAAACCCCACACACCATATTTTTACTTTTCATTCAGAGGAGAAAGTTCTGATTATTGTTAATATAAATTACCATAGACCTCAATGGGAACAGGATCAGACCGATTGAAAATTTGGACCAAATCCTAGTTGCCTTCTAGAATTTAGAAGTATGTGTTGTGTTGTGTTCTTTATTGCTATAAATACAAACCCTCTGTGCCTCCACCACCACATATGCGCACATCATAGAGAGCCAGGAAAAATAGCTTCTTAATAGAAATGGCTTTTTACTAAAGATAAAGTGTACTGGAAACCTGGAGGATATTCTAAAGAGACAGGGCCCCGTCAAATTAGGTCCCAAAATTTAGGTTTTGTGAAACCACGCTGCAAAGCCAAACTTCTTATAAATATTTATTGTAAAATATTTAATAGCATCTTAAATATGCCTGGTCCTTACAGAATATAGATAACATACGTTATTGTAGATAAGCCTCAAAGAGATAATAGGTACAACAGTCACAGTAGAAATGTCTGATATATATTTTTTTAAACTTCCAATGAAGGAAGGTTTGTATTTAAAGGAAATCCCTTGAAATGTTTGAGGCCTGAACATGTCAACATCGGGTTAATATCTGAGAACTAGAAGGTTGAACGGCTCAGAAAGTAAAACTTAGTAGACTAGCCTGTTTTTCATTGCCAAAAGTGAATGAAATTCAAAGAGCCTAACGAGGGAACAGTAAATTAAAAATCTATTCCATTTTATTTCTGAAGGTGGCATTAGTGACACTGGGAAGGAAATTTATTTTTACATTATTTTTTCTCTGTTGTTTAAGACAGGGGGTTGCCTATGGGAGGTGGTCCTTACTGTAGATTTCACTATGTAATGGTTTTACCTATTAGAGTGACAAAAGAAACTTGTCACACCTCCAATATTTGATTACATTATAAGATAGTATTAATAAGTCTCATTCCCTCAAAAAAGCACATTATGTGTGATGGAATTCGCTATACGCTCCTCCCATGCTGTGGCAAACATATCGTGTAATGAACGTGTCTAAGGCCATTCAGCTGAAACTGTCCCCAACGTACTTTGCATTCCTCTGTAAGGCACTGAACGCATAATGTTTTTTTCAGACAATAAGCCATACCTGGTGCTTCTTACATGCAATGGAAATTGTCAGTGCAGGGCATCCTTCCAAGGGTGCCTCAATGGGCATGGCCTCTGTCCTCTCAAAGCCACCACCCCACAAATACACTCCAGGTGTAAGGTCCAGTGTGTCTTGACATAGGGATTTTTAATATAAAGCCTGCCAACACTTCTCAAGCTGTTTGGTCGATTAGTATAAGAGCTAAAGTATTGTTTATACTTAAGACCCTAAAAATGTTGTAACATGAAGTAGTTTGTAAAGGAAATTGCTGTATCCCAGCCCTTCATACTGTGGTGTGAATTAGCGTGTATGGGAGAAATATAAATTCACTCGACTTCTTGACTTTTCTAAAGCATTTATTTACATGATGGCATCTTGTTGTTTATATTTATTTTTACAGCAAAAAAGAAACAGCTGAAAGAGTTGGCTGGAAAGCCGGAACATGAAAATGAGAAGCTGACGCAGTTGCGAAACACCTTAATGGTGGAGTTCACAAAGACTGATGAAGCTAGGGGAATTATCTTCACAAAGACTCGGCAAAGTGCGTTTGCCCTTTTTCAGTGGATTAAGGACAACACAAAATTTGAAGAAGTGGGAATTAAAGCTCACTACCTTATTGGAGCTGGGCATAACAGTGAATTTAAACCCATGACTCAGGTAACTATAACAAAAAATGTAATTATAAGAGTTGTATTAAAAATGTGTTTACATTTAAGGGAGGCAGCTTGTCTTAATGGTTAGAGCAGAAGACTGGGAGTCAGGAGACCTCAATTCTAGTCCTGCATCTGTGTCTGACTTTGTGTGATCTTGTTCAAATCACCTACCTGCGGTGTAACTCATTTCTCCATCTGAAGAGTGGGGGCACTCATAGCCACCTTTTGTAAAGCACTTTGAGAGGCTTAGTTGAAAAGCATTACATAAGTACAAAGCGCTATTCATATTTTAAAATACATTTGTTGACAACTAGGCCATCCCTCCCCCACTTATCAGCTGAGTCCTAAGATCAGAATTCTGAGCTATGTCTTCACTGACAAAAAAGGGGTATTTTTACCATGTTACAACTAACACTCCATTAGCTATTATGCAGTACACACATAGTGGAGACAAGGCACTGGAGCCAAGGACGGCAGAAGGTATAGTGCTGATCTTGCTACCTCCTGGTGTAAATTCCAAGTGCCTGGTCTCTTAATTATCTCACTCTAAAATTCTATCATGCATTAGTTATCTCACATAAAACACCTTTGTGTCAGTGAAGACAAGGCCTAAGGTTCCCCTAGAAGAGATGATCTTACAAAGGCCAAACGAGCAGGAATTGTTGGGAATTCTCTGCTTTGGGTGTTTGTAATGTCACCTCTTCCATGGAAGAACCCAGAACTCTGTGTTAAGGGTCCCTCCTGCAAACACTACTGAGAGCAGCACTTAATGGTGCTACTCACAGCAATGAGAACTATCCCCAGTTGTTTTCAAAGGATTGGGCTCAGGGTAAGTAAGGTAGATTTTTCAAATAATGGGTGGAATTCCACTTGACTGACACTCAGTACAAGCCCACTGACATCAATGAACTGACTTCTGTCGTTTGTTACATCTGTGCAAATCCTTGAGTTCAGTGGGGCAGCCTGGGCAGGACAGACCTGGGCCCTTTATATATTCTGGCACTAAAGTGGGATATTAAACTAATTTTTGTAAAATACAATTTATCCTTTAAAATAGTATTTTAAGAGACAAAAATAACACCTATTGTCATATTTAGTATTAAATTGAAAAGAAAAGAGTTGTAATGTTATTGACTTCTGTCTGTTCCTTGTATTGCTGTTTACTTAATTTGCATAGGCCCATATGCTTCACACCATGGCTGGATAATTATTGAATGAGAAATTGCCAAAATTCACAATGAATATTATTCACAATGAATCACTCAGTTTGGTTTACTTCGTGCTATTCTGTTTGTTGACTGTGGTTTCTCTGTGACTTTCTGCAGCCAAAAATTATTCAGATTTCAAAAATGAATGTTCTAATTGGCTAAATTTTCCCCTTGTATTCCTGTTCTAGCTCCCAATGAGACTGTCATTTCAGCACTTAAAAAAAAAAGTGTGGTTTACATGCTAGACAGAACCAATTTACATCAGGGTTTCTCAGTTTAAAAATATGTTAGGAATTGTTCCCTCAGAGACATGATTTTGGTTTATATGAAGATTTTTTGCAATATGGTATAATGATAAAAGAGCAAACAGAGCTTTTCTTTGAAAGCCTCTAGATTTTAAAGTTGAACAGAGCACGTAGAAAGATTTCAAAAGATGTCATATGTCCCTGTACACAAGATTGTTTTGTTCTAAAAGCCTGGTCAGTGCTCCAGTTTTTTCACTGCCAAGTCACTATGCTGATTATCTAAAGAGGAAAATGTTACATTAAAATGTTATCATTCTTATAGGGAAATTAAAACACCTTTTGGGCCTGATTATGGAGGTGCTGAGCCCCCTCACTCTAGTTGAAATCAGCGACAGTGGCAGATGTTCACAGCACCTCTGAAAATCAGGACCTTATTTTTTTTCTATCAGTGCCGCTGTTAATGACAGAAAAAGAACCGGTATTGTCCAACCCCTCTGACACCTCCTAGTTCACTAGCATTATAGGGTGAAATTTTCCATATTTGGGCACTTAATATTAATATTAGGTGCTTAAATAAAAGTGACCTGATTTTTTCCCCAAAGGTTTTGTGCATCTACAACAGTACCCATCTAAGTCAGTGGTGTAGCTTCTTATCCCCTTAAAAATGCACAAATATGGTGCCTAATATTAAGTGCCCAAGTTTTCAAACTTTGGCCATAATTCACTGAACTTTTTAAAGAAAGGAAAGGGTGACCAGTTCTAGATGCTGGAAGTTAACACTGAAATTTAATATATTGAATTGAATTCATGGAATTGTTTTTACAGAATGAACAAAGGGAAATCATCAGTAAATTTCGTGCTGGGAAAGTCAACCTACTTATTGCTACAACTGTGGCTGAAGAAGGCCTGGATATCAAAGAATGTAACATAGTTATCCGCTATGGTCTTGTCACCAATGAAATAGCTATGGTGCAGGTAGGTCAGTTTACAACAGGGGTCTTTTTTTTTTAATATGGTTTGTATTTTGGGGTGTGGTTTTGTTGTGGTTTTAAATAAGGTCAGCATTTCTCATTGTCGTGTCTAAAAACCAAAACAACTTTTTTCTGTCAGGAGGAGGATTGGAGGTGATACACGGGAGCTATGCGCCCTCTGACAGTAGTTTTCAAACCACAGTTTAATACTAATTATGATTTTTTAGAATTGTATGCGTCATATTTGGAGCAAATCTTGGGACCTTTGCGGACTAAAGGGGAAGGTGCTCCGAGAGGGGTTCTGTACAGTTTTATACTAAGGCCATTTCCATGTATCATCCTCTGCCTGTGCACAATGGGAAATTCACCCAGGTGCGAAGTGCCTGTTCAAAGCTCTTCACAATATTTAAGATCTATGGTGGCCCTTCCTGCAGATAGGAGGGAGGATGGGCAGAGCAAATGTGAAGGGCTGGCCTTTGCTCCCTTGTATCATGTTGGAGAAGGGGCTCCAGAAGGAGAAGTGTACCCACCCCTTCTGTTGATTTAATGAGCTTTCATTTACTAACTCCTCCCCCACCCCCCAAGATAAATGACAAAGGTTTTTAGTGAAAAAAATTCTAAATCATTCACTGACAATATTATTTGTATTGCATCGGAACCTGAAGGCCCCAGCCCTGGTGTGCTAGACACAGTACAAATAGATAACAAAAGACACCCATGCTCAGAAAAGTTTACAATCCAAGTAATGAACAGAATATAGAATTGTGAAGGCATTTGCTGTGGTAAATAACACATGCAAAGGAACACTTGCGTCCCAAAATGCCACTGTGTCAATGCTAGAATTTTATGTGTGAACTAATATGGGGTTTGTGTGTGCAACACTTTTTTTTTTTTTTCCCCCCTGGGCAAAACTTTGGTTCTGAGTTTCAAAGATTTTGTCTCATGATCCCTTTAGCACCATATCTCCTTATCACCCACGTGCTAGGTGTTTTATCTTTAATGGCACTACAGAAGCAGCCCAGGGTATTGGAATGCTGTTTATCAAAGAGCCAGATGAATAATCTTTAACTGCAAATATACTGCACAGGGATTCTTATTCTCTTTACTTCAAGTAAGAAACACTGAACATCTGTAGTTACATGATTATGGCCAAGCGAAGGGCTGTGCAGAATTTCTAAGCCATGTTTCTTGCAAACTGCAGGCCCGGGGCCGAGCTCGAGCTGATGAGAGCACCTATGTACTGGTGGCATCAGGTGGATCGGGAGCTGTTGAACGTGAAAATGTTAATATATTTCGTGAGCAAATGATGTATAAAGCTATTCGACGTGTCCAAAGGATGCGACAGGAGGAATATTTAAATAAGGTATTGCCTCTGACTCCTACTTCGTCTTATAAAGAGAAACAGGTCTGTTTCTCGAAGACTAAAAGGAACACTGTCAACATGAAATTGTATTTTAAAAAAAAAGTTAAATGTATCTGGTACGACAGTTGCCCCCAATTCCTCATGCCAATATTTATTGTTTTACAACCACATTTACCACATTTTCTCTTTCCTGTTGATGATGTTAGAAAAACCCACATAAACTAGGTGAAACTGACTATGAACAAAGTAAAGCAACTGAAAATTTAGAGAAAAATACTGTTCTCAAATCTCTGTGACAGTCATTTTAGGAGTTACTTGTAACAAGAAGAGCCAGACACAAATTGTTGGGCAAAAGCATGATTTTAATGTTGACTGTGTCCTTTTAACTGTATTCATTTCCAGAATCTGTATTCATTGCAAATGTCTGAAGTTTTGGAAGTAAACTTGGAAATAAATCTTTCAGTTCCATAGATCTGCTGCTGTAGCTTCAGCAGAATATGAATGTTGTTGTTTTTCTGCTTCTAGATTCAGGGCTTTCAGATGCAAAGTATAATGGAAAAAAAAATGAAGGGAAAGAGAGATCAGCTTAAGACTTACAAGGAAAATCCATCACTAATAACTTTCCTTTGCAAAAATTGCCACAAACTGAAATGTTCTGGGGAAGACATACAAGTTATAGAAAATATGCATCATGTCAATGTGAAAAAGGAGTTCCAGTAAGTGTTACCTAACTACTTGCTCTCTTTGTGGAGGAACCTATTTTACTGTCAGTATGTCTGCAAAGAGCCTGTAACATTGCGGCTGCTATAAAATAAAATATCAATGTATTTTGGGGGATATGTCAACCAAATTCTGGCTAGTAAGAAATGGAGGACTCAATCCTCAGCTACACAAGGTTTTGGTGCAGCTGAGGAGGTGGTGGAGCATGGTGGCCCTAAGCTGAATAGAGGATGAAATATCAATAAATGAAAAAGATTAGGTTCCAGTTGCAATATTGACTAGGTCACTTTGTATAGACTGCATGTTATTAACAATCCAACCACTAACCAAAAATGATAAGTACGTGCAATGTTGCAAACTGCAATAAAAGCTTGTTTATATTTCCTTTTGGTTTCTGTTTTAGCAGGGGGTTTTTTATATTAAACTTGCAACTTTAATGTTAAGCTAATTTTTAACGTCTGTGCATCTTCGAGAGATAGAAAAGCAAAAAAATAGAGGAAAAAGACTGTGGCTCTCTGGAGTTATGCAATTATTTTTGCAGTCAGTTTTAAACATCACAGCTTTATAGATTGAAGACAATAAAATAGCTGTGGTACTATGCAGTTATATAACTATAGCTGTAACACTGTAGTTGCTGAGCTCCATGATACCATAAGGTAAAACTAACCCAATACAAAGGGGCCTACACAAGGCCCTATATGCTAGTCAAACGCTGCTTAAACCCTTAATGCTGGGTGAGGAACAGTGATCCTAGGATGTTGAATGGGCATGTGGTGTGTGTTGGGGTAAATTTCACCCACTGATCATAATGTAACTGAAATACTGTTAGAAATGTCTTGTTGCAGCTGCATAAAAGAAATTGTAATTGCTTACAATGGAGTGTGTGTGCATTATATTTCCAATTTGCCAATCAATTATTCTTCACTGTGAACTAGCTATATATTAGAGTCCTCCTGACCCTTGAGCACTCCCTCAAAAGTTACTTTTGGTTGAGACCACTTGCTGAAGGTTTCAGTCTAGGAGAACGTTTGAGAATGTTTATGAGAAAGTGAAAACGGGGAGTTAGAGAAAAGTTGAGCAGCAGCTGTAAACATTTGTTTCTATGGTAGCAAAACGATAAGGAGTCCCCACAAAGAGCTCAGGAAGCAGCATACCAACCTTGTTAGCATAATGTTGGCAGCTGCCTACCCAAGCACTAGATTAGTAATTCTTTTAACACTTTCACATAGCCTAGGAACTCCAAACATCAAACATTCAGTAGAATAACTAGCAGAATGAAGTACATGCACTCTGTAGCTTTGTATTTTCAGAACCAGGCAGAGCTCCACATTGAGACGAAATATAGAAGAAGAACCGCCCACACACTATGTCTCCCAAAACTTCATGGCACATAGTGCGAGCCAGCTGCACCACCACGTCTGAGGGTGCAGCATGCTCTCCTCTCTAAGGAGAGTGAGCTCTGATGGCCAGTGCATAGAGAAGGGAGGGTCAGTTATGGCACCACTTCTCCCGTCTCCTAAGCAGGAGCTACCAGAGAGTAGCTTCTACACTCAAGAGGTGCATACTGAGTGCAGTTGTCATTGTCTTACCCTTGCATTGTCTTGTACACACACAAGGGTCAGACAGAGTTTATGGAAATTTTACACCCACATCTTACTTCAGCAGTTATGGTCTCAGAGTAGTGTATTTGAGGCCATCTCTGCTGTAAAAAGGATAACACAATCTGATTAATCTTTCCTGTCCATTTTCAGGGACCTTTACAGCATAAGAGAAAATAAAACACTGCAAGAAAAACATGCCGATTACCAAACAAATGGTGAAATTATCTGCAAAGACTGTGGGCAAGTAAGTGTGTGTTCCATTTTTCTATTTTGTGCCAACATATTTCTGTCTGATTACACTGAATATTTTAACTGAAATATAACCTTCCTTACATTTTTCAGGCTTGGGGAAATATGATGGTGCACCGAGGTGTAGACCTGCCTTGCTTAAAGATCAGAAATTTTGTAGTTGTATTCAAGGGTAAGAAAACCTCAAACAAAATTTTCAAAAAATGGGGAGAGCTGCCAATCAAGTTCCCTGTCTTTGACTATGCAGAGCATTATGTTTCCAGTGACGAAGATTAAGAATTTGTTCAAGAATGTAAAGAAATGCAAATATTCAGCATTATTTTGACTGCTATGATCAGACTCCTCTTTTGCATACAGAAGGCCAAATTTTGCATCCTACAGACTGTGGAAGGCCTTGAATGCAGTAAAACTACTGTGTGGGAAGAAGAAGAACATGGAGAGGAGAGAGGACTATGCTGTCTGGCAGCTGTTTACGCTCCAGCATGCAGTGGAGGTTTGGGGTGGGTTGGGGAAAAAGAAGACCTTGTGAAGCCAGTTCAGTGTGGGTCCACAGAACAAACCTACTCTACCCACAATCTATTATCCAATCAATTATCAAGGTCTCCCTTATATTTTTTTAATTGCAAATGTCATTTTTTTTATTATTGTAATAAGTGCCTTTCCTGGCTGAGACTTCCTTCAAATATTTTGGGGGTTTTATCTCAAGAGACACTTTTTAAAAAAATAACTTAATTGTAGTTCAGATGTGCTGAAAGCAGGGATTGGGAATCAGTTTTTGGTGACACAGCAGTGGAAGTGGAGTACAGGGTATGCAAGCATTATCCCAGTGCAAGAGTTGGTGAGGACCTAGCAGTGGTCTAAGCTGGTCATTTTCCTCACCTCCTTCCCCATGCTCACATTGCTACTACTCAAAAACACAGATGACTTTCCTGTCTCCACTTCTGCACTATGTCCTGAAAGAGGAGGCCGGTGAGGGGAGTAGATTTACCTAGTGTTGTCTCCCAGAATACTCTACTTCTCTCCCTTTATGTCATCAGCTGGCGATTCCCAAATGTGTTACGTGGTCAGACTAAAACTAAACTACTATTAAAATATGGTTTGAAAAATCACTGAATTTAAACCCATTTAAATATCCAGCCTCTCAAATTCCAGAACTTCGGTGACAAATATAACTTCATCTGTGCAGTAATGTGAGAAGCCTGTGTAATATGTTGGAGATAAAATAATGTAGCCTGTTAATAAATAATCTCTGTAAACTGTGATACAGCTTATCTCCTGTCACCATTAGTGCATAGACATTCATATACAATAATTGTTGAAGCTTCTCTTTGTGACATTTTTTAAACATTTGGTGTGAAATCCTGGTCCTATTTGAAGTTGATGGCAAAACTATTGACTTCAATAGGGCCAGGATTCCACCCTTGTAATTTAAAGTGCAGCTCTGCTCTAAAAAGTGACTTCAGAAATGGCATCATGTGGTTCCATATTTGTCTCATTGACCAATTACATATTTTCTCACCTTACAAGTAAAATAATTGGGGCTTTTGTCTTGTCTTCCTAAATGTCAGCCTTGTAAACTCAACCTGGGATCTCTGAAAGAAAAAACGGTGTTCTTTCTGGCTTGAGTGTCGTTGCTGGTAACCCTGACTTGAATGAGATCTGCAAAAGTGCAGTTGAGGTGCAACTGCATTGTTCTGCAACTCCAGTTGAAGATCCTGCAGTTGAAACATAGCTAAAAATTCCTTTTGATTATGCACAAGACACAAAGTAATCCAGCTCACTCTCTCATATGTATACCAGCTTTATGTTGCTAACAGGAGTAAAAGGTAGTTTGAACTTGTTTTTGTTATTAAAGAATCCGTGTCCACAAGGAGCAGATCTGTTGAGTTAGGACTTCTGACCACACCTTTTAGGCTTGTTAAATTAAATTGTTACTTAAAAAAAAGCAACATAAATTATGACTGGCAGAAAACAGTAGCTTAACACAGATATGAACAAACTGTGGTATGGAACAATGTTCAATTTTAATTTACACATGTCAATGTCTATTCTGATAGGCTCATCTGAGGTCTATATTGTTTTATTTAAATTCTTGCCTCAGTCATTCAGATAACTCATGGGAATCTCTGCTGATTGACTCAGGAGTCAATTTTAGTATTTGCCCCTTTAATTTCATTGTGCATTAAAATGTTAATATTTAAAAATACTACTAAACTACATTTCATGATAGATATGGAGAAATATCCTGGTATTTCTTACGAAAACATTTAGATAGCATGTAATAATACCTGCCTACAGTGGTACTGTGTTTCACTGAGCATCAAGTTTTTTATTGACACTCAAGATAAATGCTGAATTTGACTTCACCTCAATCAGTCTCTACCATATTTTAATTAAACTGGATGTTCTGCTCATCTGAAGTGATAGCTGCTCATTTTTAAATGAATAAAAGAGTTATAAAAATAAATTTGTATTCTGATTATAAGTTTTCCATTACAGGAAGACTAGATTACAATGTGCATAAATTGTATAAATTGGGGCATGGATAACTGAATAATTTAGACCTATAAATAACCCAATAAACTACTATCTCATGGATGGAAATAACTTTCTGACGTCAAAAGTGTGAAGGCCAACAGATTTATATCCACTCAAATGTTCTGAGACAGTACTTTACAGGTCCTTTATTGATACTGTTAACAAAAAAGGTAGTGGATTACTGGAGGATAAATAAAGCATGGCACATGAGGGTTGAATTTTACATATATATATCTAATCTATAATATTCCTTCCCTTACATATTGTGTAAAGTATGATACAATTTATAAATGAAAGCTTTATTCATTTCAGTACACGGCCTTATATCCTTATTATTCTCTTTTGTCCTTCTTAGATGTTGTGTAGTTTTACTGTGATATTGTTAGCAGTTAGGGTGAAGTTGATCCCGTCCAGCACTTTGTACTACTGGGAGCTGTTGGTTATTCTGCACTGGCTGAGATCACATTTTACAAGCCCAAATACACATGTATGCATGGCAATGAATGGAGGCTATGTCATACACATATCTTTGTTCTTCTGGTGAGTAAGTCATCTATGCTGTGCCATCATACTTGTGATTTATAGTATGGCCCTTGCTAGTTGTTCTATCATGGCCAACTAAGCATGTGTGCCATCCTCACATCATGCATAACCTATGACACCAAATACTGAAGCTCCAGTTCACATATTGGATAAGCAATTTCCACTCCAGTGCATTTGTTCACATATGGTGTTGTAAAACTCATATTGTTCATCCAGGAAGTGCGAAGTTGTAAAGATGGGACTAAATTGTCATATCTGTATCTGCTTGTTTTATCTCCATTTATTGCCTTATGGTCCCAAAGTCCTCCAGGAGAGTGACACATCCACACAAGGTTCCTGATTGTATTTTGCACTTAAAGCTCTGATTTTACTGACAGATGTGGAGAGGAAAAAACCATGTCTAATTACTAGGAATTTGTCGAGCTACGTTTGTGGATTCTTAAGAGTGCACAATATTTCAGCTAAGGGTTAACTGTAAGTTAGGCTTCCATTGATTTCCTTCTGCTCTAGATTTTAGTTGTATTTTGTATTTTCCCATCCATTTTTGGTCAGGTGTCCTGCACACAACACACCTCTATGCCTCCATTTCTTCATCTGTAAAATGGGGATAATACTTTACCCACCTAACTGGCACAGGTGTTGTGAAGAGTAATTAGATAATGTCAGTAATATACTTTTGAATGTGAAGAGAGAGAGACAGGTGTACGGTAAAAATTTTGAAACGTCAGTACCTAAAGTTAGGCATCTAAATACACAGATTTGGGTACGTGATTCAAGGGGGCCTATGTTTACAGAGCTGATGAGCCTCTGCACTTCCAGACTATATTTGGCTCCCTAAGTTTCATATGAACCTCGCACTATACAGAGTAGTGATACCACCTTCCTTGATTTCACTGCTGCTACATTTCCCAGTGGTACTGACTGTCTACTCCTACCTGTTCACGCTATTTCCTAACTTCACCCACTAGGACCTGACTGGCTTGGGTGGATGGTGACTCTACTGTCAGTTAAGTACCTTTCATATCAGCATGTCTTAAAGGGACAGTGTCAATAGGTTCTTTTTATTTTAGCCAGATGTTACAGTAACTATAGAAGCTTTGGAAGCTGTTTGACCTCCTAGGCTCAGCATGTGAAATTGCCCTGGGGTGGAGCAAACAGGCCTAAGTGACTAGAAACTACGTTGAAGTTGTTGCTCATACAGTGTGAGGTTCCCCTTTGCTCATGCCATAGTACAGCAAGGAAGAGCCAGGCCTAGATTCTCTCAGCAAAGGAGGGCTGCTTACATAACATTTTGTTTATATAACATTTCTCCAAAGCTGTACATATGGCATGTCAAAAATGTGATTCTAAGGACACAATTCTCCCTTTGTATCTACATTGATTCAACATACATAATCCCATCGATTCAACTCAAATTTGTTCTCCCTAAATATGCAGGGAGAGCTGAATGGTAGAGTACAGATCTGTTGCTCTGAGAGAGTTTTTCCTTGTGTACTGAGATCATCAAAGCTGCTCTTTTGTGTATTACTCAGCAGTCGGAACATGCAAAACATTATTTTCTGTTTTTACTAACTTTTGATGCAAGAGCCCATGGGCCTAGACCCAGAATTTGCAAGATTCGAGGCAGACACTATTGCTTTGTTGCCTTCAGGGGTCCAGGCAGGGTTGCCACCAAGAAGTATTGAGGGAGTAAGTCCTGCAGGAAGTCCTGCCCTAAGGCACATGAGCGACAGCCATCTGTGATTCCCTGATTGGCTGGCATGCCACATATAAACCAGGAAGCCATTTCTGGGTGCTTCTGCCTTAGATCCCACTCGCTGTGATTTGCTTTGATCCAAGACTTGCAGCTCTCAGACTATGCTCACCTCCTGACTCTGATCCTGGATTTACTGTCTAAGAACTTAAGACCATTGCTGATCAAGGCCCTGGCCTGTCCCAACCCTGATTCTCAGCTCACGCTCTCAATTTGGTAACGAACTCTGACTTTGTGACCAGGCCTGGCCCTGGGTTGATCTCTGTTTCCCAACCCCATACTGAGCAGATCAGTCCATGCCCACAGGCTGCCCATGACCCAGCTCTGACAGTCACACTCTCCTACTTCCATGCTCCTGCTTCTATCTCCTTATTGTAAACCTAAAGATGACTGTTTTCCATGCTTCTGTCAAGTTTTTAATCTGATAGTATTTTCATTCACTTTCAGAACTGTTTTTGTTTCTAATTTTTGTCTTTTTTTTTTTCCTTTTGCTCATTTGCTTCTTCCTTCTCTGACCCATCTTTCCTACGCTGCTCTTTCTTACTGGTACTGTATGGCTAACACATGTGGAAAGTAGAGACAGCGCTGCGACGGTTACTCAGTGTATCCGCTTTCACATGCCTGGACACTGACAATAACATTTTGAAGCACGGAATGTTGAGACTAATGTCCTGGAAGAAACAGCAGAGAGACATTGGAAGGGTCAGTAGATCTTCATGGCTTGTGATGTTACTCTTAATATTGCAACAGTTGCTGCTTGACTTCTCTGCTTATTACAACACATGCGTAAAATGATTAGACCTCCAAATTAGAAAAATACACATTTATGTGGGATCGTGGTCTTTTTGTTAACTTGTTGTCTTGGTATGTGTCATATGAGTTTGAATCATTTCCTCTGTGGAGTTCTGTAAATGCCCATCCAATAGAAGCAGCTGAATATTTGGAAACTGGCTGTTCTGATCAAACACTGAGGTTTTGGGGTTTTTCCCCCCTTCTGTTTATTAGTATTTCCTCCTCTTGTGGTTTTGGGATATTTTTGATTGTGTCAGATATGCCCAAACATGGTGGGGAAAAAACTGACTTCTGCAAATCCTGATTGCCCTTGAACAGTGAGTATGTGATTTGTTCTTCAAAACACAATGGAAGGAATTGATAGTTTAACTGCAGTTTCCTCAGTGACCATATCCACTTGATGTTACTCAATATGAAGAGGTCTACGTTATAAATACTGTATATAAAAATAATACATTTTCTGATGCTCAATTCATTTTTCCTAAAGACTCCCTCAAGGTTTAGGACCTTGGAAGTAGAGAACAACTATTAATTACAAATGTTGATCTAAATGAAAGATGGTTTTTCTACCACAAATGGTCTATCAGATGCCATCTTTCTTCTAGAACTGGTCAAAAAATAAAGATGAAAGTGATCTTTATGGGGAAAATATGAAGTTTCTTTCTTTTTGATACATTCAATGAGGATGAACTATTATTTTTCATTTTTTCCAAAACAAATTGTATTGAAAATATCAAAATAGCAATTGGTTATTTGGGGGGGGGGGGGGGTTGTTACCTGGGTTTTGAAAAACTAAAAATGTTGAGAATCATATCAGTGAATGTTTTGGATGAATTGTGTTTCTTTTTATTTATTTTTTGAATAATTTTTACTTTTTTTGTGGCGGAAAACATTTCTAAGAAAAAATGTATTCTGAAACTTTCAGCTGGCTCTACTTTTATCACCTTATTAAGGATCACAACTCCTGTGCAGTGCAGTTCTATCCTTTAGGCATCAAAAGGCCTCCTGATGATCTATCATTTCTGCCTTTTTTGTCGGTCTTTGTTTCCTTTTCCAAGGAATTAGTCACTCTGAGGAGCAACACTCATCACTGTTCATTCTGCTTCTCCTTTATTATCTAGATAAGAAAAAGGAGGGGAGAGGGAAACAATCAATAACGAGAAAAAGGAGCCCAGGCTTCAAATTGCAGTTGTTCCAGAGAATTTTGTCTGATTTTGCCTTTTTACGCTGTCAGGGCCAGCTCAGACAATTCTGCCAAACCTGCAGCTCAAGGGCCCCTGGGTGGTGGCAGCCCCCACAATGGTAGTTTGAAGATTACTGTTCATACTTCAGGCTTGTGTTGAGTAAAAGTTGCTTCGTGCTGGCTGTGAGTTCCAAGGGGATAAAAACTCGAGCGCCCATGTATGGAGGAGTGTCTCTTCTCCATTTATTACTGCCTTAAGGCACAGCACAGTCCTGGTTCCACCAGTCACCTACTTTGACAGGAAACCTGTATTCACTCTGTCTGGGATCTTCAAAGGAGTGAGGTGTCTAGCTTGACTTCCTTTGACTACTTAGAAAATCCCAACCGTTAGGAATATACTAATTCTTACCACAAACACACATGGCTATTCTGGACTCATTACTTATTCTCCCCCCTTCCCGTTCTACTACATGAACTCAACCTGTGCAGTTTGTATAGTGTAGGAGTTTGGGACAAGTGAAGGGAGCAGGACACTCACTGAATATTAGGCCTTTTCACTACTACCCATAAAGCAACAGCCAAGTCTGAGTCCACAACATTCAGTTAGATGGCGCAGTTATTTATCTTCCGTTCAATTCCCTTGAGAAAGGCACAGGCCATGACAATATTCTAACACTTAGGTAAAGAAGCTAAAGTCCATTTCCAGGGTACCAAAGGTTCTTTCAGACAATGCCTGTGGAATAAGCTCCCAGTGGAAGTGGTGGACGTGACACCTTTAAAACTAAATTGGAAAAAAATTATAGGGTATTAGAAGAGAGCTAGCTGGCTGAGGCTCAGTGCACATTAGACACGGGTTATGTGCAAGGCCGGAGGCAGTGTTAGTGGTAATTGTATCAGCATCCCTGGCTGAAGGAATGCAGCTGCCATGTGTAAGGCAGGTTCACAGTTTGTGGGGTTAATTCACCAAGAGGGTGGCTGGATGGAAGTAGCATCAGTAGCCAAAAATCCTGTTTTTTGTCGTTTCACAGACAAAACTTGTTTATACTGCTCTATATGCAGCTGCTTCTATTGGATGGGCATTTACAGAACTCCACAGAGGAAATGATTCAAACTCATGTGACACATACCAAGACAACAAGTTAACAAAAAGACCACGATCCCACATAAATGTGTATTTTTCTAATTTGGAGGTCTAATCATTTTAAGCATGTGTTGTAATAAGCAGAGAAGTCAAGCAGCAACTGTTGCAATACTAAGAGTAACATCACAGCACTACTGATTTCACTAGTGCTTTTGATGTAGCCTGTTGTAAAACTAGGCAAATATCTTGATGAGTTGATGTACCCCCTCTGCGTAAGCATAACCTTACACAGAAAGAAAGACCTCTATGTACCCCAAGGGGTACGCATACCCCTGGTTGAGAACAACTGCTCTAGGCTGCCACATTCTGCATCAGGTTAACTTGTTGAGCGCTCTGCAGTATAGCTCTATTAGAGCTCATTGCACTATTCTATTCTTGAGGTGACAGAGGCATGGACATGTTTGGCAAAGTCTGTATCTGGTGTAAATGAGTCCACTCACTTTACCAACGTGCATCGACTACGAGAAAGGGACCAAGAGACTTTTTCTATTGGACCATATGAACTGGAACCATAAACTCACTGAGCGTTAAATCTCACCAAATGAGGATTAATCCGTCCTCATCATCGTATCCACTCATTATACTCCACACCTGAACATAGCCATTATATGAACAACATACCCTCATAGTTCAATGTCTGTACTTTGACCCATTAACCTTTTACCCACAATCGGGGATATTGCAGATTATGTATTCCTTACACCATCCGATCTTAAACCGAACTTCACACCCCTTGATAATCTGTACGTTATTCCCTGATAACCAGAAACTTCTATGCTTAAACTCTGTACCGTTCACTTTTTTTTAAACATCATCTTAATAAAATTTTTATTGGTTGTCCGTTATCTGGGTGACTTGTTAATTTCAGTTATGTGAGGGTACCCAGCACATACAAAGAAAGGGCACTTACTGGTGTGGTATTAAAATAAAATATTGTCTTCATTTTTAAATATATTAGTAAACAATCAGGCAGTACTGGACTAACTGGTCCAAGAGATCGCTAACCACTCTAGATCCTGTAACAGCATGAGAGAAATTTTGTGTATAATCTACTATAGGTGTGATAGATGTGGGGTCAATTCCTGGGTGTTAAATGTACAGTTTCTCCAACAGTCTTTGGCACTAGTTCAGATCTGTGAGGTAAGCTTCCTTGCCAAAAGGGGGAGACAGAGACAAAGTTGAGAATGTGGGTTGCTTGTTTGGCTGAGTATGGAGACAAAGCAGAGGAAAACTCACAGCCCCTCTCAAGTAAGGCCTTCATTTGAAGGGCAGATACCAACTAAAATAATTGATCAACTGAAGGAGGTAAGGAAGAAAGAGACTTTCTTAGGTGACTCATGTGAACACAGTATGGGGAAGAGGTGGCAGCTAATAGGTTTAGACCCTATTTAGGGTGACCACGTGTCCCAGTGTTCTGGGGATCTTCTGGTTTGGGGCGGGCTGTCCAGGGCTTTCAGATGGGTTTGCTAAAACTGAGTCAAGTTCTAGTTCTCATGTGGTCATAGAGCTTCTGCTGTTGCTGCACTGGGCGGAGCCATAGGTAATGCTGCCCTGAAACAGCCCGGCTGTGCTTCACTAGCCCCTCTGCAGAGCATAGATTCTGACCGCACTCCCTGCCTCCTCTGGACTGGCTCCTCCATAGGCCACTCTCCAAGAGGGCCCAGGAGTCTTGCAGACATATTTGAACAGCCTGGTCCAGTCCCATGCTGAAGTAATTAGGTGAAAATGTCATTACTGATTCTTTGCAGAAATGTCCAAAGAAGTCAGCTCAGCTTTTCAGTTCTGAACTTTCCTTATGAAGTATTTCTGTGCAGTGAGGGGAAAATGGAAACCTGCATCTGAAAAACAAAGGAAGATCAATGTTACCAAACCCCCCCCCCCCCCCCCCCCCCAACACCCTGTATGTTTGCTAAATCCACTGGCTGGCTGGTAGAAAAATCTGTCCGTACAGGCACTGTGTTGCACTACTGTAAGATACCCAATAGGGCCCCTTGCAAGCACCAGAATATGGCATATGTTGCGGCTGGGGCAGGAGATAAGAGGGGCTGTGCTGAGGTGGGGCCATAGTGCAGCACTCTATGGGAGACACTGGGCAGCTCTGGGTTGTGGAGCTGTCCAAAGGTAGCGCCGGGAGGGCTGCCATTACTTGAAGCAGCTGTCTGGGCTGCCTAGATTAAATGGAGGGTTGTTTCAGTGGTGTTCAGTGATCAGTGCTTAAGGTGCTTGTAAGACATCTTTATTCTGTGTCCAGTTCCAACTAACTGTTCATAACAATAGCTAGAACTTTACTGCACTCACCTAGACTCTCTTGTCTGACAGACTTAAAGGCACAGTCCGCAATATCACAGTTTCAGTATGACATTATCTCTAAGGGCTGTGTCTACATGTAGGACTTTCTCTAATCTCCCACCAATGTTAGTGACTGGTGCAGCTCTGAGCATAGTTAAATGACACAAAGGTAAAAATACCTACGGCCAGTCTACGCAAGTGCTATCACCTTTTCCTATCACCAGTGGAGCTGTACTGAAGCTAAAGCAATAATCAGAAAATGTGAGCAATGTCTGTCTAACTATATTTATAGTATGCTCTGATTACAACAGCATGATTTTACTTCTCTTCATTAACTTCAGCGAGCTTTGGATCAGCCCCTGTATGCCTATGGGGATAGAGGGACGTGCACTTCCGTGGTTAGAGCACTCATAGAGCCAGTTGTCTGTGTATTGTTTGGCTCACTAAAATGAGGTGAATTGGGGGGAGGGGGGAGTGTTGTTTTTCCTTGACACCGAAATATCAAGTTTTTTTTTTAAAAAATCCTTAGCAGCTACGGGGCCAAACAGAAGAAAAATCCAAAGCCCATGGAAGTCAGTGAAAAGACTTCCATTGACTTCAATGGACTTTGGATCTGTCCAATAGATATTTCCTATTCAAATCTATACTATAAAGTCTACTACACAAGTTATCAGAGGGGTAGCCGTGTTAGTCTGGATCTGTAGAAGCGACAAAGGGTCCTGTGGCACCTTATAGAGTAACAGAGGTATTGGAGCATAAGCTTTCGTGGGTGAATACCCACTTCATCGGATGCAAGCAGTGGAAATGTCCAGGGGCAGATATAAATATGCAGGGAAGAGTCAGGCTAGAGATAACGAGGTTAGTTCAATCAGGGAGGGTGAGGCCCTCTTCTAGCAGCTGAGGTGTGAACACCAAGGGAGGAGAAACTGCTTTTGTAGTTGGCTAGCCATTCATAATCTTTGTTTAATCCTGAGCTGATGGTGTCAAATTTGCAAATGAACTGAAGCTCTATTGTTTCTCTTTGGAGTCTGGTCCTGAAGTTTTTTTGCTGCAGGATGGCTACCTTTAAATCCGCTATTGTGTGTCCAGGGACACACCGCACCATAATAACTCTAACTCAGGAACCAATCCATGCAACAAACCTCGATGCCAACTTTGCCCAAATATCTTCACCAGGGACACCATCACAGGACCTAACCAGATCAGCCACACCATCACCAGTTCATTCACCTGCACGTCCACCAATGTAATATACGCCATAATGTGCCAGCAATGCCCCTCTGCTATGTATATTGGCCAAACTGGACAGTCTTATGCAAAAGGATAAATGGACACAAATCAGATATAAGGAATGGCAATATACAAAAGCCTGTAGGAGAACACTTCAATCTCCCTGGACACACAATAGCAGATTTAAAGGTAGCCATCCTGCAGCAAAAAAAACTTCAGGACCAGACTCCAAAGAGAAACAACAGAGCTTCAGTTCATTTGCAAATCTGACACCATCAGCTCAGGATTAAACAAAGATTATGAATGGCTAGCCAACTACAAAAGCAGTTTCTCCTCCCTTGGTGTTCACACCTCAGCTGCTAGAAGAGGGCCTCACCCTCCCTGATTGAGCTAACCTCGTTATCTCTAGCCTGACTCTTCCCTGCATATTTATATCTGTCCCTGGACATTTCCACTGCTTGCTGTTGTCAGACGGCTACCAGTGTGGTGCTCTGCTCTGTTCAATGTTGATATCAGTCGGCTGCGTGCGTGTTCCCTCTGTGTGCTGCCCCAGCTCTGCGCAGATAGCTAACACAGCAGGCTCGAGAGAACCCCCAAAGACCACAGACTCTAGTAAGGTACGAAGGCACGTCGGCCAGGTTTATTGTCAAACGAAGCACAGTAATAGTTTCCCGTAGACTCTACAAGACATACTATGAAATATGTGCCCCCTGGCAATGGACCGGCTCAGTCAGTGGTGGGACTTTCCACTGCCCCCTAGGCCAGACAAAGACAACTCCTCGGGGGTGAATTCTTATACACAGGTACAAACAAGTTACACATCACTCCTGACGTACTGAGGTGCAACCCCTCTACGTAACCAGGTACAAACCCTTCTACGTAGTAAGGTGCCACCTCCCACCTTGTACATGTTGGTTCGAACAAAACAACTCTATCCATCATATTACCCTTTTGCCCCTGTCTTTAGGATGGGCCATCCTGTTCCTTGTTATCTGTGTGGAATGTACAAGTGTTCTGGTACCTTTTAGGTTTGTGTACTTTTCCAACATCAGCCCTTTCCTTGCCAACTTCTGTGAGCAGGGCCTGCCTCTGGCTCACAGCTTAACTTTGCTTTATGTTAGCAAAGTCTTGCCCATTACTCTAGCTCAGGCCTTAGGCCTCATACTGGGCCTCTGATTATGTTTCAGGGCCTCATCTTACTACACTTGCATCCGATGAAGTTGGTATTCACCCACGAAAGCTTATGCTCCAATACCTCTGTTAGTCTATAAGGTGCCACAGGACCCTTTGTCGCTTCTACACAAGTTATAATTTTCTCAGAAGTACGTGTAATAATTTTCTTAACATGCTAAAGAGCTATTGATTTAAAAACAAATAAAAAATGTATGTATTTCTGTTCCTCGCTCTGCATTTCTTATACAGTCTTCATTTCTTTTTTCTCCCAAAAACTAAACATATAAGCATAATATATACAAATAAAAAGAAGTGCTTTACTTTTCCTTAATTTGTTACTTCGTTGAGACTAGAAATAAGGTCATCGTCAATAGGTTCTAAAACCCTGAGGCTTGCCAAAATACACTACACTTTTTAGAGGCAAACAGCATACATCAACCTTACTGTTGAGTCATAAAACCCATAAGTTTCCGTAAGCAGATGTTGGTTACAGTTTACATGGGGAAGGAGAATATAATTACCACTCCCACAGCAACCCATGGGTCACTTCCGGGCCAAGAACACTCCCAAAAATCTGTTTCTAATTTTCCAGAAAACCTTTGAAATTTGGCACGGTTTTCAAAAGTACGTGGAAAAAAAAGTTTTCCTGGGGTTTGGCCTCTGACTGTGAAAGCAGAGCCTGCTGTTTCAGACTCCTCTCACAGATCCACTGACCAACACCCAGCAAAAAGCATTTTCATTCTTTTAGAATACATCTGGAAAAATGAAGGTCAGTACGTGAACCAAATTCAACCTTTTAAAACTGCTGGCTCTGTTGTAAACTTTCTATTGTTGCACAAGGCCAGGTTCTAATCTGTAAGTATTTGCTTCACCGGAGAGAGGAAGAAAAACAGTTCTAAATGTAGTACAGGAAGATTTATGTTCGTTGACTTGGATGGATGTCAGCAATAAACTAGAATACTCTTTCTTTTTGTGGTAGGGGTATTTAGTTACAAACAAAGCCATAATATATCTACTGCAGAGGATACTGTAAACATAATTATTTGTTTTTATCCTACAGACCCGGCTAAAAATCATATTTGGAGTGATTGTATGCCTTTTGCTTACCTCATTAATTATGTGCATTATACTACTTCCAGCAAAAGGTAAGACAATTTATAGTGTAATGCATTGAAAAACACGTCTTGGAGGTTGTTTTAAAATAAGTTTATAAAAATTATTTAATTTTTTTTTAGTATTGTCCTGCCAGTGTTGCTATGGCTTTCTCATCTTATAGGAATGTTTTACTGACAGTTTAAAGTTCCTGAAGAAATGAAGATGCCAGCATATGTTGATACAAGGAGCTCTTTCAAGTGAAAGGCACCTGCATTAACTTTACCATGCCTGACAAATAATGTGCTTTGACAGGGCTGCAAACATAGTTTTCATCATATTCCTATCATCTGTTAGCATTTGTTTTTGGGGCAGTGACACTCTCATGATCTGTTGTTATTTGCTTTTGATTTGTGGAACTTGCATTAGGTTACAGATGGTTGAATAATAACTGTAGATGATATTTTTATAATAAATCATTAGCTCAATGCATTGCTTTTATGAGGGGGGAGGAGGCTTGATTAGTTTGTGACTATTTACAAATGACAACATGTTTTGAATGAAATATTAGCCAGCAATGTGTTTCACTATTTGGCTAGCTCTAGAGAAGGGCTTGTCACGCTGTAAGGTTTGCAGATGTCTTATGAACCTGTTCCTCCCTGAGCTAATTACTATAGCTCCATATTAAAATAATGGTTTTTGGTTTGACGATTCAGACACATGTGGTCTTAAATTCAGGACCTGAGTGGCAGTGGCCTATTAGCATAGGCAGGTTTTCCAGGTGAGGTGTCTTATATGAGCTATCTAATTTATCTAAGTACTCGCATAGCCCTCATGGTATCTTAGGGCATGGCTACACTTGCAGATGTAGAGCACTGTGAGTTAAACCAGCCCTTGGAGAGCTCAGTAGGGAAAGCGCTGCCGTGTGTTCACACTGCAAGTATACTGGCATGGCCACATTTGAGGCACTTGCAGCGGAATTGGGAGCGGTGCATTATGGGCAGCTATCCCACAGAGCACCTCTTCCCATTCTGGAGCTGTGGCCTTTGGGAAGAGTGCAGGGGGATGCGGGGCATTCTGGGTCCTGTCCCAATGCCCCATGATGCATTGCTTCACATCCCAGCAATCCCTGTGCTTCCATCCACAAGTGGCGCCATCTTTCAACATTTTTTGTACTGCGTGCTCTGTCTTCCCTTTCGGTCTGCGGGAATGGAGCCCAAACTGCTGAGGAATCTCATGGGTCTTGCCAGCACGTCATGAATTACAGTTGAGTTACGCCTTAAGCTACAAACTGACAGTGAGGGGTCCGACGATGATGTCGACTCACATAACGCATACAACACGAGGTTGCTTGTGGCATTCACGGGACATGCTCACCACAGTGGAACACCGCAAAGTAGAAATAATAATAAAAATAGCAGGCTTTTTTCTTTCATCTCAGCCTGAGGGGAAAATAGCTTGGTTAGTTTATAGGGATTTTTTGCTGTTTTGTTGTGTGGGAGGGCCTGGCGTGTTTTGAATAACTTACCATAGATGAGCGAAGTCAAAAGAAGGAGTTTTGAATTTAGTCCTAAAATTGGTGAGGTCTATGACCATAAACTTACGTTTTGTGGGAGTGAGTTCCATAGTGTAGATCCGTAGTGAGGGCTGCAGAGGGGGCGGGCATGGAAGTGCTCCACCTGCATGGCTACGAGCACCTGTATCGAGTCCGCTTGGCACGCCGTGATGCTTGGCAGCCACTCCGTGCTTTGGTGCCAGCGATCCGCATTCTGCTGGCGAACGCTCCTTTCACTCTCCCACCACTCCTGCACTGATTTCCATTAAGGAACTCTTTGCTTCTTCGCGGCCGCTTCCTGATTCTTTGGAGTCTTTCAGCCATTGATAATAAGGAGAGCTGGAATCTCAAGTTTGCATCTGTAAAGCCAAAATGCAACACTTAACAGAGGCAGCATTGTTCACACCAGACAGAGCAATGATTCAGCCCTATTTAAAGACAAGCACAGTCTACACAATAGCAGAAATTGCCCGTCCCAAAGCAAGCGCACATAACCCACAGGAGCCCCAAAATGGTGAGTAAGCACAGAGGCAAGGGGGACTGATTGTTTCACAGCTCTACTGTCCTCTGGGGTTCTGTGCCTTGGGGAGAGCCAACAGCTGCAGGGGGCCCCTATACTGAACACTGTCCCCACACTTTCCACAGGATGAGTTTGTCCTGGAAGATATCTGACTGCTGAGGGTGACCTGGAAAGCAAGGGAGGGTCTTCTACTACAATGTGGCTTCCGCCCTGGCCCATATGCCGCTTGCCTGTGTGCAGCAATGGTCCCCCCGCCCCTCATGTCACAGTGGCGCAGACATGTTAGCCTCACCGGGACAAGGAGCACAGTAGCTCTGCCAAGGAACCTGCGCAAGCAGATTGCCCAGCTTCTGCATGAGACCTTTGAAGAGATCACTGAGGCCGATTACCGTGATGTGAGAGAGCACATCAATGCCCTATTCCGCATCTAGGCATGCATGCAGCCCTACCCCTCCTTGCCCCAAGAGCCCACACTGAACAACTTCCTTCCCAAAATATAAGCCACTTAAGCACCTCCTCTGGTGTTTCTCCTTCCCCAAGCACCGTCCGCTGCGACTGGTTACCTTCCTCCTGGCTTGAGAACTGCTCCTGGCTGCATGCATCTAGGGACGCCAGGCTGTCTCCCTCCTCCTCAGCACCCTCGCTCCCACTTTCCTCCTCCTCCTGCCTTGTGGAACTGAGCTCTGAAGTGTCCATGGTGGTCTTCGGAGTGGAGGTGGGGTTGCCCCCAAGTATCGTGTCCAGCTCTTTATAGAAACGGCAGGTCATGGGGGCAGCACCGGAGTGGCGGTTTGCCTCGTGCGCTTTGCAATACTCATTCCTCAGCTCCTTCACTTTAACCCTGCACTGCGTCCCGGTCATGGCCCCTTTCCATCATGTCCCTTGATATCTGCCCGAAGGTATCGTAATTCCTATGGCTGGAGTGCAGCTGGGACTGGACAGCTTCCTCCCCCCAAACACTGATGAGGTCCAGCACCTCTCCATTGCTCCATACTGGGGATTGCCTGGCGTGTGGAGGCATGGTCACCTGGAAAGATGTGCTGAGAGCACTCCACACCTTGCTGAGAAAACAGGAAGGGGATTTTCAAAATTCCTAGAGAATTTAAAGGGTGGGTCTGATGGTTGGTCACCTGAGGGCAGGGCAGTAGAGTTCAAAGGGATGACCAGAGTGGCTAGAACAGGCACTGTGGGACACTTCTGGAGGCCGATCAGAGCGCATCAATAGACCAGGGCGTCCACACTGGCGCCGCGGTGCTCCAGCCGGGGCTCAGCAAGCATTATGCTTCTCGTGGAGGTGGATTACCAGGAGCGCTCCAGCCGCGGAGTCCTGGCGCTCTACATGCCTTGCCAGTGTGGATGCGTCATGAGTTAGGGCAGCCGGGGCTGCTTTAATGTGCTCTAACTTGCAAGTGTAGCCAAGCCCTTAGTCTCTCCCAAGCATTTAAAAGAAGAAATAATAATAAAAATAGCAGGATTTTTCTTTCGTCTCAGCCTAAGGGGAAAATAGCTTGGTTAGTTTATAGGAATTTTTTGCTGTTTTGTTGGGGGGTGGGGGGAGGCGTGTTTTGAATAACTTACCGTAGATGAGCGAAGTCAAAGGAAGGAGTTTTGAATTTAGTCCTAGAATTGGTGAGGTCTATGACCACAAACTTATGTTTTGTGGGAGTGAGTTCCATAGTATAGAGGTGAGGGCTGCAGCTGGGGGTGCGGGTTCTGGGGTGGGGGCTGGGGATGAGGGGTTGGGGGTGCAGGAGGATGCTCCAGGCTGGGACCAAGGGGTTCAGCGGGCGGGAGGGGGATCAGGGCTGGGGCAGGGGGTTGGGGCGCAGGAGGGTGTCAGGGGTGCAGGCTCTGGGTGGCGCTTACCTCAAGCAGCTCCTGGAAGCAGCAGCATGTCCTCCCTCCGACTCCTATGCAGAGGCATGGCCAGGTGGCTCTGCACACTGCCCCATCCGCAGGCGCTGCCCCTGCAGCTCCCATTGGCCATGGTTGCTCCTACGCATAGGAGGTGGAGGGGGGATGTGCCGCTGCTTCTGGGAGCCATGCAGAGCCCCGGCTTGTGCAGAGCAGGGCAAGCCCCAGACCCCGCTCCGTAGCTGGATCACAAGGGCCAGATTAAAATGTCTGAAGGGCTGTAGTTTGCCCACCCCGATCTAGACTGTGTCCAATGGGGAAACAGTGCCAAAAGCATAGTACTGAGGTGATGCGTTCATGGTGACCCATGGTGTTAAGCAGATGAACTGCTGTGCTTTTTGCTAATTTGTGAGGTATGGTGGACTTTGCCTTTAAGGGCTGAGATTCCCAGACTGTGCCTGGCTGGAGCACTGTGAAGCTCTTCTTGTTATGCACAACCAATTGGAAGCAGACACAGAATACAGCAGATCTCTTGCAAGCACTGTAAGCACCGAGGGATCACTGAACACCACCGTTTGAGCATTTTCAGTATGTGAATTTTAATTCCTAAATAAATTAGTTATGAAAATCAATCTAGCAGTGACAAGTATGTGGTTTATTGTGACCGGGTCTGTGGGGGCAAAATCTTCTGATCTGTTGCAGATGGAAATGTGTGTATTTTGTTGCCCTGGCTATTTGGGGATCCAGCAGCGCTCAATGAGCAGTAGAGCTTTTTCACCAAGAAATGCAGTTGGGGTTGACCGAAACGATTAACTTGTTTGAGACAAATTCACTGAATAGTTTCAGACCAAAAAAAAAAAGTTAGGAAGATTTACAAAAGGACGTTGGCTTCAATCACTGGGCCAAAGAGAGCATGAGAATGATTCTATAACCTGTTGGGTCTCCCACATCCCAGGTGAGCGCACTATCCAAGTGCAAGTCACTGCTCCACTGTTTATAAATAATTAAATAATCAGTGGAACAGTTTCTACAGGAGTGACTGAGAAAGACTTACGCCAGAATAGCCAATAGCCTGGTGGTTAGGGCACTCCCCTGGGAGGGGGAAGACCAGGCTTCAAGTCCCTGTTCTAGAATGGGGATTCAAACCAGGTGGGTGCACGAACCACTGGGCTAAAAGTTGTACATTTTGTCAATTTAGCCCTTCATTTACTTTGCTTTTATTAAAATGATCAGAACTGAAACAAAACCTTTCATTTTGGGCAGGGCAAAGTGGTTCACTCACCACAGATGCACCTCCCTGTGGCTGGGTCTGGGACTTAGCTGGTGCCCCATCTGGTGCCCCTTCTGTCAATTGCTCACATTGTGGCCTCTTTCTCTCCCTCTCTCTGTGATTCGGGGTGTTCACTCTTGGTGACTCGGCCCGTGATTGAGCTCGCTAGATTGTTACTCCGGGGGGCTAGGGAGACTAAGTCCCACTGGACAAGCAGGGAGGGCGCCAACTTTTTTGCCGCCCTAGGCAGCAGCGGCGGGAGAGGCTGCCGCCGAAATGCCGCTGAGATTCCCGGTGGCCGACGAAGTCCTGCGGGGGTCCTCGGCGGCATTTCAGTGGCAGCCTCTCCCACCGGCGGCCGCCGAGGGACCTGAAACACTGCCCCCACAAATCCTGGCACCCTAGGCTCGCCTAATGGTAGCACTGGCCCTGTGGACAAGGTGTCCAGATACCATCTCAGACAGTCTTCTGTTCCATGTCTCCAGGTCCTGTGCTATTTTCACAGTGGCTGGTAGGGGAACTCAGGCCTGTCCATTTCTCCAGGTTCCAGACCAGGGACCCTATGAGTAGCAATTCAGGTCTGCTTAGTATCAAATCCTGTTGCTATTTCCCTGGGCTCCTTCCTACCACACTTCTCTATCTCCTTGCCTATCTTTGGATTTACCACAGGAGATTCCTCTTCTCCCCATGGCTACTTCACCCTTCTCAGCCTCTTGCTGGACTCCCCAATCCGGGGTGGGACACGAGGGCTTACTATTCCCCTGGATCTCCTCCTTGTCCCTAGCCAACTCCTCCCTGGCAGCCTCTTCCTGTTCCCATTTCCTGGTTTATACTCCTAGCCCAGATTACCCCCGACCTGGGCTTCATCTGCAGTTGGGCCTTCTTAATCACTAACTACCGTCTGGGTGCAGCATGTAAAGTTAATTGGCCCACCTTAACCCACTCAGGGCTTGTATGGGGGGACATCCCATTACAAATAGAATGAAACATTTCTTTTGACCCAAACTAAAATTTTGATCAACTTCTGCAATTCACTGAAAATTCTGAAAAATTTCAATTTTGGTTTGGGTTGAACCAATTTTTTTCCTCCAATTTTTTTAACAATTTTTTTAGAACTTCCAGCAAACCAAAATCACCCAGCTCTAGGGAGGAGTCCAAAAGGACCCAAAGACTGAGGACTGGTTTAACTCACAGAAAGTAACTGCTGCAGATAGTGGGGGATGCTACAGAGAAGTCAAACACTTCAGAGCACTTTCCCTTATCTACTAGCATCACCTCAGTCTTGCTTAACTAAGTTCACCTTTAGCTATCTCTTCATTCAGAGTTTGATCTCCAGCTAAGCACTGAGAAATCTGGGAGATAATATTCTTTATGTTGGATGTCAAGGCAATGCAGAGCTGCATGTCATTTGTGTACTGCTGGCACTGCAGCCCATATTGTCTCACCAGTTCTTCCAAAGGCAACCGGCAGCCCAGGACCCGCATCTAGCTCACCAGATTGCTTTATTTGGCCCGCCACAGACCCAGCTCAGTGCAGGCTATCCAGTGGCACCAGGGCCGGGAAGAGGACTGGGCATCATGCAGGGAGGGCCCCACTTCCATGCAGATGTGTACGTCATGTGACCTTGTGGTGAGAGTCAACAGGTGGGAACAGGGATCCCGGCCCCACAGGATGGGAACCGCCATTGCCTGGTGATAAACCCAGGAGGAAGACCTGACCTCCTCTCCCTCCCCATGTCACACTCCCCAGGGGCAGAACCCAAACCTTCCCCTACTATGTCACATCCCCTTGCCCGCCAAAGGGTTTTAGTGGATTTTATGGCCCTCTACTACAATAAAGTTGCCCATCCATGATATAGAGGTTGAATAATGATGATGATAAAGTCTCTCAGCGAGTTCGACAGATGAGCTACAGTTAGTTATTTTGGGTCTTGAGATGACACCAAAGACCAGTTTTGGACCTGCAGCCCCATCTACAAGTGCCACAGGTGAAGACTATTGTAGATGAATGTGCACTGCTTTTAGCTTTACGCCTTGCATGTCTCTCCTTGACTTCAACAATCTGCTGTGGCTTGAAATCTTTCAGTCCAAGGTGGCAAGTTGCTGCTATTGGATCTTGTCACAGGCTTTTGGGTTCTCACAACAAATGTTTTGGTGGCCTCAGAGTGTAGCAACCAACTCTTGCTGGTGGTCATTCCGACAGTTTTTCCTAAAATACTTAATTAACTTTAGGAAAAACAAATAAATATGCACGTATACATGTCCAAATCATTGTAATTTATTTATGTAGGTGCTTTATTGAAGACTCAATAAAAAAAATAATTTACAGTTGTCTATTCAGTGGAAACACAAATAAGGTGCTTTGCATGTTCTTGACTTTTTTGTTATTGTTTCTTCTGCTCTTTTGGTTCCTTTTTTTATTTTTTGTTAGACTTGCTGGCTAGTAAGTCTACTGCTGTGAAAAATGACACTTGTATGTTAATATCACTTTTCACAGCCTCCCAGCTAGCTACTAAGTCTGCTGCGAAAGGTGATATTAACAAAGATACAAATATCACTTTTCACAGCAGACTTACTGAGCCCCGGCAAACCAGGGAACAAATTAAACCCTAGATGGGGAGGTGGGTCGGGAGGCAACGGGACCACGGGTGATAGGGGAATGGATGGGAGGTGGGGGGAGGCAGCAAGGGCCAAGGGTGACGGAGGGGTGATAAGCTTGGGGCTAGAGCCCTCTGCTGCATGGCCCGGGGCCGGAGCCTGCCGCTGCGCAGTCTGGGGACAGAGCCCAAAGCCCTGCACCCAGGGGCCTGGGACAGGGCCCAGGGAAGCACCCCAGAGGCCAGAGATGAGGCCTGAAGCCCTGTGGCTGGAGCCTGTTGCCCACCACCCCAGGGCTGAAGCCCAACCCCAGGAAGGTAGGGAACTCACTGGCTGTCTGCTTCTCTAATTTTTGTCTCTCCAGAGGGGGCAAGGCCCAACCCCTGCTGGTGGTCCCAGGAGAGGGGCTGGTGCTTTGCCCCCTCTCCTAATCACTACCCAGAAGGATGTGGCTGTGAGAAAAGGCTCTGGTGGCCGCATTTGAGAATACTTGTGGGTGTTGAGGTCAACATTGCAAGATTGGAGGTTGACCTTGACAGTGTCTTTGAATGTTTTCTTGGTCTGCTCCCAAATGAGTTCCAGTCTGCAATTCTCTGTAAAAGTCAGCCTTCGGTATTCTACTGTCAGACTTACTCACCACATGACAGAATCATCTCAGCTGCACTCTCACTATAAAAGCTTCAATGCCTGTGATGTTACAGCACTGAAGGACCTCGGTGTTTGGAATCAAATCTTGCCATTTAATTCCTTTTATCCATTGTAGATGTCGTAGGTGGAATTGATCCAAGCATTTTATGTGGTGTATCTAAGTAGTCCACGTATTGCAGCCACAAAGGAGTGTGGTGATGACCATGGCACAATAAACATCAGTTTTTGTTTGCAGTCTCATCCAGCGTTCATTTCAGAGATGATGCTGAAGTCTACTGAAGGCATTGGTGGCTGCACCAATTCACTTTGTAATGTCGTCATCAATCTCATGAAACGACACTGCCTATGTTGCAAAATTTGTCAACGAGCTTGTGTGGAACATCATGGATGGACACAACTGACCCAGTTGCAGTTGAGGCTGGCCCATGACTTTTGGCTTCTTTAGACTGCTTCTTAAGCCAAAAGGTTTTGCTGCACGGACAAAGCAGTTGAATAATAATAGGATTGAACCTTGTGAGACTTTACAGGTGAGGGCTTTGGAGATGGAGGAAACGTTGTCATAGCAATCTACTGGGTTCAGTCAAATTGGAAGGATGTGAGTAATTTCACAAAGTTTCTCTTCATCTCATCAGCTTCTTGGAGGTGAGGAATATTTGGTAAGGAGTATGAGATATCACAAGAGGTCCATCTTAACGGATCTGGATGTATTTACCTTGTCCATGGACAAGTGCAGGCTTGGCATCAGGCTCTGTCCAAAGCCTCACTGAGAGGAAACGGGAATTGCTAATACCAGGTCAAACTAGTGA
This sequence comes from Macrochelys suwanniensis, assembly GCA_033296515.1. Classification (NCBI taxonomy): domain Eukaryota; kingdom Metazoa; phylum Chordata; order Testudines; family Chelydridae; genus Macrochelys; species Macrochelys suwanniensis. The sequence goes on along the minus strand of CM065784.1, from coordinate 32,578,752 downwards.
TTAGTTCCGATATCCATCAACTACAGTGTCCTATTCCCATCAGCCTCCAGTACCAGATGCTTTAGAGGAAGATTCAAGAAATTCTGTTTAAGAACAATTATGGGTTAACTCGTCCATATGTAAGTATTTCCTTAACCCCAAGCAGTTAGTTGGCCCATCAACATAAGTGTTTATACTCCTTATGCTTTTTTTACTCTAGCTAATGGAACTGTGTATGTTATCTCTATCTATATAAAGATCCAATTTGTCTTTGAATCCTACTGAATTGTAGCTCAGTTTCCAGAGACAGATGTATGAGTTTTTTGTGGCTGCAAATCTTGCAAGTCAGACAAGAACAGGAAATAGATGGTGAGTCAGAATTTTATGTTTTGCAACACTACTTAACTATGAGAATCTGAAGTTCTTGAAAGAGGATTAACTCCACTGGAGGCTTCTCTTGGTGCCGGTGGGTGCTCGACCTGCTCCAGCCCAGCTGTGGCTGATAGGTCAGACCGCCTATGCCCCAGTCCCGTACATTATGTCTGCACACCCACCCCCCAAAGTCCAAGTGAATATGTAAACCAGAAAGCCAGTGAATATGTAAAGCCAGAATATGTAAACCAAGAAAATATGTAAACTACTGTTCAATCATTATGCAGGCCTGATTGCCAATAGAGGGAAGTTCGCAAACAGCAACTTAGGATACACTAGTAGGGTGCATGATCCCCTGGTATTCTGGAGATCTGGTGTTTCAAATTTGGACAATCTGAGACTTTATTCCCTACCAATGATATGGATATCAAAGGGGTGTCTAGTGATCACCATTATTTTGGGAGATCCAGTCGATCTATAATGTACTGCCCTGGCTCATGAAACCCTCCCCTGGTATGGGAGCACCTGGCAGAAGAAGGTTAAATTACACACACAGCAGTTGATGGATGGTGGTAGAATGTACATTTGTTCAACTGAAGGCAAGATGGTGCTGCTGTCATAACCATACAGCTAAGGGTAGCCTAGAATTCCTCCTTACCTGTAAGGGGATAAGGAGCTCAAATAACCTGGTTGGTACCTAACCAAAAGGACCAATGGGGAAAGAAGATACTTTCAAATATGGGGGGAGGGGGAGGTTTTTGTTTGTGCTCTTTGTTTGTGTGGGTGTTTACTCTTTGAACTGTGAGGGACCAGATAAAATAATCTATCTCCTCCTGTGACGGGGCAGGCTGGCCCCGCACTGGTATTGAGAGGGTTAACCCTTCCCTGCTGGTAGAGGAAGTCCCGCCCCTGAGGCTCTGCTGGGCATGCTCCAACCGGGAGCCAAGTATAAAAGCCTGCAGAGCTGCTCAGTCAGGGCTGGCGGCTGAGGGAGGAGGAAGCCCAGCGGAAGCTCCAGCCCAGGAGCAGCAGTACCTCGTTCAGGAGGGAACTGAGAGACCGGGAAGTAGGACCAGAGACTGGCAGCTGTCAGAACCCCAGGGAGCATTGGGGGGCTGAAGAATCTGAAGACCCTGAGGACCCAGGGACTGCTACATCCGGAGAAGGGGTAGGAAGTGACCCAGGGAAGGGAAGGGAGTGGTATCTCCCACCACTCTAAGGGCAGCGTGTTGCGGTAGGATTCCCCGCTGACCCGGGGAGGACCACGCTGTTAAAGACAGGGCCCTGGGTCGGAGCCCGGTGGAGGCGGGTGGGCCCTGGGCTCCCCTACCGGGGGTCTCTGAACCCCAGTCTCCATCAGTGTGGAGACGTACTTCACCCACCCCCTTCGTAACTCGAAGGAGCTAGATGGACTCCGGCCGCTAGGCCCCGTGATCCCCCGGGGAGGGGATTTAGAAGGACTTTGACCATTGGGCCAGACGGCCCTGACTACCGGGGAGGTAGTCGAACTGCCATAAGCGCAGGGAGGCGGGGTTAACCTCGTCCCCCCCCCGGAAACAAAGGGGTGACGAAGTGCAAAGCCCGCCACAAGTGGTGGAGAACGCGGGCATTGATCAGGGCCTGCTAGAAGGACCCGCATGTACAAGATGGAGACTGACAAGCTCCTAAAATGGCTACTGGAGAATCAGCAACAACAGGCTGCACAACAGCAACAACAGCAGACGCAGCTGTTGCAGCAACTGGCGGCACAGCAGCAACTGCAGGCTGCACAGCAACAAGAAGCCCAGCAACAGCTAGTGCGGGAGTTAGCTGCCCAGCAGCAAGTAAGCCAAGATCGGCTCTTCCAACAGGTAGCGACCCTGTTGAAGACAGCCGTCACTCCTTCCCCCAACCCCACCGGAGGAGGGCCCGGGGAGGGCTGCGGGGGACTACCGATATGGCTGACAAAGATGGGGCCCGGGGATGACCCCGAAGCCTTCCTAGTAACTTTTGAACGAGTAGCTACGGCCACTCAGTGGCCCCTCAAGCATTGGGCCACTATCCTCGCTCCGTATCGAACGGGACCCGCGCAGGCCGCTTACCGCAATCTTGACCCCCAGGAGGCACTGCAATATGAGAAGGTTAAGGCCGCCATCCTAGATCAGACAGGCATCAGTCCGGAGACATTCCGACAGAGGCTGCGTCGGGAGAAATATTCGCCAGGAGCCAGGCCACGGGCAGTGGCCCAGAAGGTCCGCGACCTCTGCTGGAGGTGGCTAGAGCCAGAGCGCCGTACTAGTTGCCAGGTGGCCGAGGCAGTGGCGCTGGAACAGTTCCTCCGGATCCTGCCTACCGGGGGGAAGGAGTGGGTGCAACGACATCGGCCGAAAACTCTCGCAGCGGCCACGTCCCTCGTCGAGGACTTCATGGCGGGGGAACCGGAAGAGCGACTGGGTCTTAAGACAAGGACTTCAGGAAGGGGGGACCGACCCCCAGAAGGAGTGGTGCATAAAACCAGCGGGGGAGGTCCCCATTTGCCCTCCCGACAGGCGGGGTCTCCGTCAAACCCCAAGACCCGGGGCCCCCTGGGGGCGCACCTGCCCCGGGACCGAGAGGGACCGGCTGGGGACCCAAGCCCACTGCAAGGCACCTTATCTACGGAGGGGAATCACGATAGATGCTACCAATGTGGACAAAGGGGGCACTTCAGGAGAGAGTGCCCCTACATGGACTGTAATTATGGAGAGGTCCTGACGGCGGACCGACGAGCCCGGAAGGACGGGCCATCAAAGATGGTAATCCCGGTGCGAGTGGAGGGGACCCCAACCCTAGCATTGGTGGACTCAGGGTGCAGCCAGACCGTCATTTGCTCGGGACTGGTAGAGGACACCCTCCCCACCGGGGCCCCGATACACTTACAATGTATACACGGGGACGTGAAGTCTTACCCCACCGTCTGGGTGCAACTGGAGGTCGCCCAACAGGCTGCACGCTGCTTAGTGGGAGTGGCTCCTAGATTAGCGTACCCCGTGGTGTTGGGCCGTGACTGGTCGGGTTTTGCCGGTCTTATGCAGGGGTGGAGCCGACAGCCCGAGAAGAGGAAGAGAGCCCCCTATCGGAGGCAGGGCTTGTTGGGCCAATCCGGGCCACAAGACCCTTTGGAGGGGACATCAAGAGGGCCCGAGGCAGCCAGAGGGAGCCAAGCCCCAACCGACGGTTCGACAGAAGAAGAAACGAGGTGGCTGGAGATCGATGGAGATTTCCTGGAGGAACAGAGAGGGGACTCCAGCCTTAGCCGGGCCTGGGAACAAGCAGTTAGCCAAGATGGAGAGGCCCATCCCCGGCACTATTGGCCCCAAGGCCCCCATTTTGAGATCCACAAGGACTTACTTTATCGGGTGGCCCAGGAGCCAGAGACACGAGTCGAGGTACGGCAATTATTGGTCCCCCGAAGGTTCCGAAGAGGACTGCTCCGCTTGGCCCACGCGGTCCCCTGGGCAGGACATTTGGGGCGAGAAAAGACCTTCCTCAGAATAGCCCAACGGTTTTTCTGGCCGGGCATACACCAAGAGGTCCGCGATTACTGTGCCTCTTGCCCGGAGTGCCAGAAGGCCGGCCCGAAGGGGGTACCCAGGGCTCCCCTGGTGCCTCTACCCGTAATCGGCACTCCTTTTGAACGGATAGGCCTCGATCTGGTAGGGCCCCTGGAGAAAAGTAGCTCGGGACATAAATACATCTTGGTCGTAGTAGACTATGCGACTAGGTATCCAGAGGCAGTACCCTTACGAACACCTACGGCCCCAGTTATCGCCAATGAGCTATTACAGATTTTTTCCCGGGTGGGGTTGCCACGGGAGATATTGACGGACCAGGGGACTAATGTAACCTCCAAACTGATGGCAGAACTCTGCAGACTACTGAACATCCGGGCCCTTAAGACCTCCGTCTACCACCCTCAGACGGATGGATTGGTGGAACGCTTTAATGGAACCCTGAAGTCCATGCTGCGGAAGTTCGTGGGGGATGATCCCCGCCAGTGGGACAAGTACCTGCCAGCACTCCTTTTCGCCATACGCGAGGTGCCCCAAGCTTCTACCGGGTTCTCCCCATTCGAGCTCCTCTACGGGAGACAACCCCGGGGGATTTTGGACCTCTTGAAAGAAACCTGGGAGGAGCAAGAAACCCGGGTCAAAAGTTCAGTCCAGTATATCCTCCATTTGAGGGAACGGCTTCGTGCACTGGGCACCCGAGCCAGGGAGAACCTGTTACAAGCACAACACAATCAGGAGACCCAGTATAATCGAGGGACGAAGATGAGGAACTTCGAACCAGGAGACCGTGTTCTGCTGTTACTGCCCTCCTCGGAGTCTAAATTATTAGCCAAGTGGCAGGGGCCATTTGAGGTGGTTCGACAGGTGGGGCCCGTTGATTACGAAATCCGGCTGTCTGGGCGACGAAGGGACACCCAAATATACCATGTTAACCTGCTGAAGGCATGGAAGGACCGCGAGGGTTTTATGATTGCCCCGTACCCCCCAGAACCGGAACTCGGGCCCCTAGCCGGCGAGTTCGAGGAGCCGGGCCCGGTAGCCATTGGCCGAGAGCTCGACCCTACGCAGCAAGAAGAGGTACGGCAGGTAGTAGCCGCGTTCCCCATGGTACTGTCCGCTCGACCGGGGAAAACAACGGTGACCAGCCACCACATCGCCACTATCCCTGGCCAAAAGGTGAGAGAGAACCACCGTCCGCTCCCCAAGAAAATGTGGGAGACTGTGCGGAAGGAGTTGGAACTGATGTTAACCCTGGGAGTAGTGGAAGAATCAAGGAGTGAGTGGAGAAGTCCCATAGTACTGGTCCCCAAGCCCGACGGTTCAGTGAGGTTTTGTATCGATTTTCGCAAAGTGAATGCCATCTCTCGCTTTGACGCCTACCCCATGCCACGAGTGGACGAGTTACTGGAGAGACTGGGACAGGCAGAATTTATCTCCACCTTGGACCTAACAAAGGGGTACTGGCAGATCCCTCTGACGCCTACCTCACGAGCAAAGACAGCCTTTCCCACACCTTTTGGCCTTTTCCAATTTACGGTGATGCCCTTCGGGTTACATGGAGCAGCGGCTACCTTCCAGCGGCTTGTAAACCAGGTACTGAGCCCCCACAGTTCGTACGCCGTGGCATACATTGATCACATTGTCATTTATAGCTCCAGCTGGGGAGACCATATTCAGCACCTAACCAAGGTACTGCAAGCCTTGGGCGACGCAGGCCTCACGGCAAATCCGGCCAAGTGTCATTTAGGACAGCGGGAAGTGACTTATTTAGGCTATACGGTAGGGCGAGGAAAATTACGCCCCATGGTAGATAAGGTACGGGCTTTAAGGGACTACCCCACCCCAAAATCCAAAAAGCAGGTACGACAGTTCTTAGGGTTGGCAGGGTATTATCGGCGGTTTGTCCCCAATTTCTCGACGCTGGCCGCCCCCTTAACGGACCTAACAAAGAAGACACAGCCCCAGAAGGTCCAATGGACGGAGGAATGTGAGAATGCTTTTCACGCACTCCGAGAACACCTGACCCGGAAGCCTGTGTTAACCCAACCCGACTTTACGAAGCCCTTCCTTCTCCAGACAGACGCCTCTGGAGTAGGTATAGGAGCTGTACTATCACAAGAGGTAGAGGGGGAAGATCACCCCATTTTGTACCTCAGCCGAAAACTCTTTCCACGCGAGACGCACTACTCTACCATAGAGCGGGAGGCCCTCGCAGTTAAGTGGTCCGTCGACACACTGCGATACTACTTGCTGGGGAACCACTTCTTTTTAGTGACTGATCACGCCCCCCTCCGCTGGATCAACAGCATGAAAGAAACGAATGACCGAATTATGAGGTGGTATTTGTGCCTCCAGCCCTATTCCTTTCAAGTGCTTCACAGGCCAGGTAAGGCCCACGGAAATGCGGACTTTTTTTCCCGGATGGGAGAAGAGAAGGACGAAGAAGAGGACAGGGCAGTGGAAACCCCTACCACCATTCTAAGGGGGAGGGTGTGTGACGGGGCAGGCTGGCCCCGCACTGGTATTGAGAGGGTTAACCCTTCCCTGCTGGTAGAGGAAGTCCCGCCCCTGAGGCTCTGCTGGGCATGCTCCAACCAGGAGCCAAGTATAAAAGCCTGCAGAGCTGCTCAGTCAGGGCTGGTGGCTGAGGGAGGAGGAAGCCCAGCGGAAGCTCCAGCCCAGGAGCAGCAGTACCTCGTTCAGGAGGGAACTGAGAGACCGGGAAGTAGGACCAGAGACTGGCAGCTGTCAGAACCCCAGGGAGCATTGGGGGGCTGAAGAATCTGAAGACCCTGAGGACCCAGGGACTGCTACATCCGGAGAAGGGGTAGGAAGTGACCCAGGGAAGGGAAGGGAGTGGTATCTCCCACCACTCTAAGGGCAGCGTGTTGCGGTAGGATTCCCCGCTGACCCGGGGAGGACCACGCTGTTAAAGACAGGGCCCTGGGTCGGAGCCCGGTGGAGGCGGGTGGGCCCTGGGCTCCCCTACCGGGGGTCTCTGAACCCCAGTCTCCATCAGTGTGGAGACGTACTTCACCCACCCCCTTCGTAACTCGAAGGAGCTAGATGGACTCCGGCCGCTAGGCCCCGTGATCCCCCGGGGAGGGGATTTAGAAGGACTTTGACCATTGGGCCAGACGGCCCTGACTACCGGGGAGGTAGTCGAACTGCCATAAGCGCAGGGAGGCGGGGTTAACCTCGTCCCCCCCCTGGAAACAAAGGGGTGACGAAGTGCAAAGCCCGCCACACCTCCACACAATCCTAAACAAGTGTCTCATATTACAAAAATTTTAAGTAAAAGCCAGGCAAGGCATGTTAGATTATCTTTTGTTTTTAGCTTGTGAATTTTCCCTTTGCTAGAGGGAGGTTTATTCCTGTTTTTTGTAACTTTAAAACTAAGCCTAGAGGGGGTTCTTCTGTGTTTGTGAATCTTTTGTTACCCTGTAAGATTATCTTCCATTCTGATTTTACAGAGGTGATTCTTTTACCTTTTCTTTAAATAAAATTCTTCTTTTAAGAACCTGATTGATTTTTATTATCCTAAGATCCAGGGGTTTGGGTCTGTGCTCACCTGGACCAATTGGTGAGGATATTATTCTCAAGCCTTCCCAGGAAAGGGGTGTAGGGCTTGGGGGGATATTTTGGAGGAGATAGGGCTCCAAGTGGCCCTCCCTAAATATTTGTTTAAATCACTTGGTGGTGGCAGCGACCGTTCAAGGACAAAGGAAGGAATTTGTGCCTTGGGAAGATTTTAACCTAAGATGGTGGAATATAAGCTTAGGGGGTCTTTCATGCGGGTCCCCACATCTGTACCCCAGAGTTCAGAGTGGGGAGGGAACCCTGACAGCTGCCTACAAAGCTGTTTGGATGCCAGCGTATATAATGCCATTAATGTTATCCTGTAAAACATATGTGAGGATTGGGGGAGAGCTTTTGCCAGGAGTGGGTTGATGTCTGGGCTGGTGTATAGGTCTGTATATGCAGCCAGAAAGTGCACCTCTGAAAACTGATGCTGGAGCCAGGAGGGCAAAGGAACTAAGGATTGGTTTGTGCCCACGTCCTTGACTGGGAGTGGGAAATGTGATTATGATAATAGAACATGTGCGCACAATACTAGTGCACTGTGTCAATTTACCTGTGAGAGAATCAAATTTATGTGTTGTTAATCTGAACCTTTATTAAAAGCTTGGCTTTGAAGTTCCTGTCTCTGTAGCACTCATACGTCAAGGGATTGGACAGCAAAATAGAAGTAAAACACACAAATCACAGTTTGGGATGCAAAAGACATATGCAATATAATGGTCATATATTGTCACAGTTAGATGTGTGCATAGAGCAATGATTAAATGCGGTAATATTCAGTTATTATGAAGATGGAAAATGTAGGGCAGGTGTCAAGATTATGTTGTAAGACAGAAGGGCCAGCACAGCATACTATGTAGTACACCATTCTGCATAACCTGACATCACTGGGAGTGTTGTGTGTGCAAGGAATGCACGATGACCCCTTCTTTAGAAAGGCAAAGGAACTATAGAGAACTAAAATCAAGATAGTGTGTTTTAGAAGAGAAAGAGCATTTGAGGGTCAAGAAATTGTCCAAGGACAATTGATTTCTACTGCCAGCTCTGCTACTGATTTCCTGTTTGTCCTTGGACAATTTGCCTTATCTCTTTACCCTATTTCTTTGTCTGTACAATCAGAATAAAAATAGCTACTTACCTAATTTGGAGGGGCATTGTAAGGGTTAATCAGTGTTTGTACAGTACTTTGAACATGTAAAGCACTCTAAATGCTAGTGTATATTTTGCATGCCTATGAAACTAAAATAGTGATTAGATCAAACTGAATTTATTTTAGGAAATTATGGGCCTGATCAGAGCTGTCCCAGCAACAGAATCCAAAATGAAGATTCATAGGTGCTGGAACTAGGCGTGCAGGGGGTGCTGTTGCACCCTCTGTCTTGAAATGGTTTCCATCATATCCAGGGTTCACAGTTTGGTTCAATGGCTCTCAGAACTCCCACGGTACAAATTGTTCCTGCACCCCAGCGAGGATTAAAAACTCACACAAAAGTTATGGAAGGCTTTGAAAGATGAGGAAGAAATGAAGACACATTATTTCTTTGTGGAACATGATTTCAAGGACTAATTATTGAAATAATCTTTAGTTATACAAAAGGAGTCAGAAAACCGCAAATAATTAAAGCTGCTGCCTTAATTAGAGCATTTGAATGTCTCTTCAGTTGCTTATGAACAAGCATTCAAAATAAGTAGTCAGCAAACTAGAAGTAAGAAAAACTAGCATTCAATTTTCTTAAAGTGGGATGCTGGAAATTTAAGAAGAAATGGATACGTTTAGCAGTTGTGCTAAGTTAGCAGTTGTACCAAGTTATGGGAGAATATACTGTGGTGTGAGAGTGATGAGGTTAAAAGAGTATTTAAAGAGTCTAGTCAATTGATGTGAAAATTAAGACAAATGGAGGTCACCAGCTTGATCAGTGATGCTGCTTGTATCCTTTGTAAGAATTCTATTCTAGATTCTGTAAGGACCTTTAAATAAATACTAAGACTGAGAATTTTGCCTAAAAAAGGTATCAAATAGGACTGCAGGTTTTGGCCCTTAGCGTGCACAGTTATAGAAATAAATCTTATTAATGGGTTTGTAATAGCTTTAAAACCATAATTCACGTAGAGAATTTAATCTGGAAAGTATATGGTATGTCAAGACATTTTAAGTATCTATTCATTTGGTGTTGAGAGGTGGTGGTGAAGAAGCTGATTCTTGGCAATTATTTAACATCATTTTAGTAAGAATTTTTAATCTTTCCTTCTTTTTAATATATTAAGGCTCTCAGTAAAATATTATTCTGCTACTCACAAGGAGAATTAACTTCTTCATGAACGTATATGGATATTTTCTGAGCTTACTCCTAGCTCAGTGGGTTTTTGTTTTGGTTTGTTTTGGTTTTTGTACTTATATGTTTCTGCCTGTGGATTGTCATTTACTTTTATTTAGCTTCACAGCTTCCTTCTGCATTAGTGCAGGCAAAACCAGTGTCAACAATAAATCTGACATATGTGTTCTACAGTAAGTAAGTTACTTAGCAGAAGAGCCACGCATTGTCATTATAAATTATACCATAAAAGTCAATGCAAAGCAACGTTTCACAGGGAGTCAAAATGTGGCCTTAACAAAGAGAGGAAATAGAGGCAAAGTTGAAACTGCAGTACAGTAAATCATCAGGATTGAATGGCATTCACCTCAGAGTTCAGAAAGAAACAACAGGATGAAGCAGCAGAGATAGCCCAATGCTGATCCCACTGAAGACAATGGCAAAAATCCCATCGACTTCAGTAGGAGTAGGATTAAGTCCAAGGAACACCCAAAGCCCCGGTCTACACTATGGGGGTGGGGATTGATCTAAGATACGCAACTTCAGCTACGAGAATAGCGTAGCTGAAGTCAACTTACTTAGATTGACTTACCACAGCGTCTTCACGGTGATGAGTCGACTACTGCCACTTCCCCGTCGACTCCGCTTGCGCCTCTTGTGGCGGTGGAGTACTGGAGTCGACGGGAGAGCACTCGGGGATCGATTTATCGCATCTAGACTAGATGCGATAAATCCACCCCAGATAGATAGATCGCTACCCGCCGATCCAGCGGGTAGTATAGACATACCCAAAGAGTGGAAAGCTGCTTATACAGTGGTAACCTTCAAAAACAGAGTGGAAGGAGTACCTAGGATTTACACAGAGATAAGCCTGACCAGAAGATGACTGCCTTTATCAGACAGTGTTTCACGTGTCCTGCATATTACAAGTGTTTTGTGTAATGTTTCTGGAAGGAAACCCATAGATTTTATTTTGCTTCTCATGAATGAACCTAAATTTCTCATATACCTTAACTTTGCACTTACATGACCCAGGGCTTTCAGTATTGCTCTCTGCTGATTCACACTGATATGTTTTTTGTTTTACCCAAAAAGCCCCAAACGGTGGTTTAATGCATATTAGCTTTTTCAAAAAAAAATTTTTTTTTAAACCAACCACATCTTTTGTGCATGGTTTTTATACAATTGTTTAAATAGTCAGTTCGTACATCAATAACTAGTTTGCGAATTAAACTGGGTGGCCCTAGCAGAAGCAGCCAAGTTTGCAATTGCAACAGGCTGTAATGAAGTATTAGAGAGGCCGATTCCCTTCCAAAACCATTACAAATTGTGTTTTTCAGCAGCAAATACACAAATTGTTGTTCATTTTACTACATCTGCTCTGGCTTGGCTGGCAATTCAAACTCAAATCTCTTGCCTTTCTTGTGAAAATATCTGTTATAGAACTACCGGATTAGATGAAAAGCCCACAGCAGTCTTCTCCCCTCAGCACTGATGACCTCCTCTGCACTCCCCACTCAATACAGACACATGTTCCAGCTCTTCTCCCATGAAATTATGCAGAGGATGTTAACTAGGCCCATTCCCCTACCATCTGCTTGGCAGCTTGTTTATATTGCTCTTTCAGCCTCATCTTCTCCCCTGTCTCTGAGTATCAGAGAGGTAGCTGTGTTAGTCTGGATCTGTAGAAGCTACAAAGAGTCCTGTGGCACCTTGTAGACTAACAGACGTATTGGAGCGTAAGCTTTCGTGGGTGAATACCCACTTCGTCGGATGCATACGTCTGTTAGTCTATAAGGTGCCACAGGACTCTTTGTAGCTTCTGTCTCTGAGGTGACTTGGTTCTGTTTGCTCCACTCCCATTATGCCTCTGAAGCTATCCTTCTCTCTGACTCGGAGCTCAATGGTTCTGTAACTAACGTCACTCAGCCTATCCCTGTTCTCCCCAGTCACCCTTGTCTGGCAGACAAGAAAGTTGACAGATAACCCAGGGCTTCTGGTCAGTAGGATTTTCCCAGGCAGCTGTCTGGGCACTGTGAAGGGTAGGGTGGAGACTACACAGTTGAGCACTATTCAGAAGCCCATTTATGTAGTGTCATATGCATGGAGAAGGGTGGTGTAGTGATAGTCACTGCTCTAGAGGGAGATCAGACTAGGGGAGAAGGACCGATCTTTGAACATTCACTTGATTTCTAAAATTCAGTTTACTAGATTTATGAAATCATTCTCCAGTTTTATTTCTAGCTCTGTATATGTGTGTGTTGCATTCTTCTGGCTACACGAAGAAATAAGCATAGGTGATGATAATCTTTCAAGTCTTATATCCATCTTCTAACACTTGGTAAGAACACTGAAAAGCTTGTAAAGAGTTCAAGCTGGTTCAGGGGACTGGTCTTGGGATATGGAGCCTTTCTCCTCTCAGTTGTTGGTTGAAATCTAGCTGTGGTGAGCAATGATTTAAAGTGGCTATTTGACTCTTGGTGGCCTAGGTACAGGGCTTATTTTAAATCATATGGGGGTTCCTGTAACCATTAAAACAGGCATCTTCACACCCTACACAAGTTCAGGAAACCCATGCCCTCTTTAAAAACTGTTGAGTACCCCTGGAAATGGTGTGGGGAGGGGTTCTTCTGCCTTCATAGTGTCTGCAGCTACATAGGTCCATCTCTGTTTATGTGAAATGAATTGTCCTCAGCCTAGTTCCTAATTTCTTATCCCTTGAGGCAGTGCCTCCAGAAGAAGGTTGAAGGATGTCAGGGCAATGATGGAAAGCTTTCCCTGGTGCTGCCTCTACTTTGCCTGATCTGGGAATTACTGGAACACTACATTCTTCAGGGCTTCTCACTACACTAAGTTTCTGGAATAGAGGAAAAGCTCAGCTAGCAACAATTTCTATTTTGCTTCTCAATCCACACAGGTGTTATTAATAACTCTCTCCTCTCTTTACCTTATTTCTAAAGTTCCAAACTCAGATGTCAATCCTAGGGCTCTTACGTTGGAGGATTATTTGAATGGAAAGTTTCAGTACAAAACATTTTTTCCATACTGGATTTCAAGTAAGTGAAGATATCTTTTGTGGCCACATATGATTTTTAATATGTACTTTCTGGCTGGTTTACACAGACTGAGGCCTGGTCTACACTAGAAAATTAGGTTGGTTTAATTACATCAGTGAAGGGTGTGAAAAATCCATACCCCTGCGTGGTGTAGTTAAGATGACCTAAGTGCCAGTGTAGGCAACTCTAGGTTGATGTAACAATTCTTCTGTCGGCCTAGCTACCACCTCTCAGGGAGGTGGATTACCTATGCCAACAGGAGACGTGCTACAGCACTGAAGCAGTGCCGTTATAGAATTTTACATACAGACAAGCCTTCAGAAACATATATTCTCTGTGATGACTGTTGCTGTAGGTGAATGCTTGCTGCTAAGTTAAAGGCACAAAATCACAGCAAAGCTCACCCTTCTATGGCAGCAATTCTAGAAACCTCAAGTATTTAACCCAATGGCAGAAAGAGGATTCTTATAATAGTTTCTGTTTTCTTAATCTTTTATCAATTTACAGGGTATTGTTTTATTGTACTTGCTTTTATTAGATGCACTGAACATTCGTAACGCCAACAGCCCCCAGTTGTCAGCGGCCGGGATTGAGCCTGGGACCTCTGAAGCTTAGTGCATGAGCTTCTACCACATGAGCTAAAAGCCAACCGACTGTTAGCTAAGGCTGTAGAGCAGACTCATTTTATCTCTCTCTCTAAGTGGTCTTGGTGCCATTAGATGGGACAGAACACCACACCCACAAGGTGTGTGGGTTACACATGCACTGAACATTCATCTCTTAAAGAGTCTGTTTTCTTTGGTTTCACTGAGCTTTTATACTTTCAGTAGATAATGACTGATAATCTTTTATTTGCGGGCCCAACATTGCTACCCTTAGTCACGTTGAGCACTCTTGTGTGCACTCTTATGGTAGAAAATCCTGTGTCTTTGACAAGACCCTTTGAATGAGGCCTGTTTGTTCAGGTTTTGCATAGCAGTTAAGGATTTGGCTCTAAGTGAGTTCTTTAATATAGAAATAAATATATGAAGTTCAGTAGCACATGTGCAATTAAGCCGGAATTTGGCCCATATGATCCTTCTTTACACCATATTGTGCAGTGCTAGTGTTATCTACAAAATCTGTATACAATGGAGAATGGTCAGGTGAAATTCAAAGTCAGGGTTTTGAATCTTCTTCCATTAGTGAGTTGAAATAAGATATCCTGTGTTACAGACCCTAAAATGGGTCAAATCCTGGCAAGTTTGGCAGTCATAATTCAGAGCAGAAATTGGCTTCATAGCTATAAAGTAACTGCCATATCACTGTGATTTCAGCACATATCTGAGTGTCCAAAGGCCAGATCGTTGCGTAATTCTATGCTGTTTTGGAATTACAAAATGAGGCAAAACTTATTTTTATACTGATTTCAAAAGACATTTGTTCTTGAACTGCTCAACTGCCAAAAAGGGACTATACTCTGATGAACACTTTTATTTCACAATATCTTCTGTGTACAGATATTGTGAAATAAATATCCCCTTCCCCCCGACAGGTCATGAATATCTTCATCAGTCAGCAGAAGATAACGTTATTCTCTATGATGTTGAAACTGAAGACTCAACTATCATCTTAACTAATGACACACTTGTATGTATCATTTCCATTTAAAAATAAATCAAAAGCTGTTGTTTTAAAAACTTCCATGTAAATTCAAATAGATTTAAATATTCAGATATTTAGTGTATGTGTGCTGGAATCTAATCAACTTCTCAATCTTTCAGAGATCAGTTAACGCCTCAAACTATGCATTATCAGCTGATAAACAATTTATAGTTCTGGAAAGCGATTACACAAAGGTAATTCTTTTTTTTTTTATTACTTGGCTGAAAATTCTGCCTTTTAACATCTGATATTTTATAGGTTGTGGTAATATATTACTCAACATGAGATCAAGAAGCATTAATAGTAGGTTAGAGAGGTGAATTAAATTAAACTACCATATAGCATGGGGTGGTGTGTAGGCCCAAGGGGAGCACTGAGAGGCATTATACCACAGAGACGATAATATTTTTTTTCTGGCTTACTCATTTTTTGCAGCTTTGGAGATACTCTTATACCGCATCATACCACATTTATGATCTTCAATACAGGTAAAGCCTGAGACCTGTTTCTCACATAACTATAGCCAAATACTCGAGATATGTGCTTGCTAGCGTTTCCATTAGAAAGCTCTCTTCTGAGATTAGTATTGCACTGTTCTGTTGTTGCTTCAGTCTCTCAAGTTGCCTGCTGTTTGCTTGATTAGCTGGTGCAAAATTCAGAAATTACCCTGAACAAAATGTACTGTGGGAAAATCCCCCTATCTTTTCACCACTAGGCATCTTGGGTCTATCTGATCTGTGATTACCTGAATCTCTGACTACTCAGAATTTTCTAGTCCCTCCTTCTGTCCTTTATTTGGTTTTTCCTTCCATTCTGACTGCTCTCTGACATCCCTGGGAAGGTGCTGGCAGGGGGTTGAAGGGAAGAGGCTGCTGCAGCTTGGGTGCTGAGGAAAGTCATTGCACATGGCACTGCAGCTGCTCTCCTGAAGTACACAGGCGCTGCTGATGCTGCCTGCTGATGCTTTGCTGGCTCCTCATAGGCGATGCCGCATGATAAGTCCATGGAACTTCCATGTGATCACATGATTCACACGTCACTAGAGCTGATTCTAATAGTAATGCACACTGTACAGTATAGCAGGTGACTTGGACACAGGTTAAGTCTGGCATTTCAGGCTGTCGGACCAAGGGCTGCCTGACTTGCGCACACACCAAGTTTGCTAGCATATGCAAGCTCTCGTGCGTGAGTCACATTATTTTATGCCTAACTGCTTGGTTTGCACAGCAAATGCAAGCTTTCGGACACCAATTTTGCATTGTTCACAAAACAAAAGCTGTTAAAATATTGTACTTTTGTGCTTTTTCTTTAATCTGCCTTTTATATGTATGTACAATATTATGATCTGTTTGCAGTGCAGGCAATAGCCATTTCAACTTCTTTCCTTTTTTTTAGTGATTTTGTAACAAGAAATCCGCTTCCACATAAAATTCAGTATATATCCTGGTCACCCGTTGGACACAAATTGGTCAGTAAAAATAATAAAGTGCTAGAATAATGTTACTTTTTGATGGAATAAAATAGATTTATTTGGTTAAGTGGGTTTGCTTAAGCCCTATTTTCACAGACCTTTAAATTGTATTTATCAACCATACTTAATAAAGATAACAGTTTAGCTAGTCAATGTGGAAGGGGGAACACCATTATAGAACAACCTTTTCTAGACTAAAGCTTATGTTTTAACTGCTCGTAAACAGTAAATAATACTTAACTTGCTATTGTCCCATTATTTCTTTTACCAAGAACTTTGAGCACAGTTCATAGTTAAGACATTTTCTTAGTAAAGCACTGAAGAGCAGTTGCACTCTCACTGACCTCCAAATCTGACAATGGAAGAAGAGAGATCAAACAGGCTACATGCTCCACCTGAGAATTTTGAGGGCTGTTTTGCTATTTATTTAAAATGCAGTGCAATTGACATTTTACTTTTATGTTATTAAATCTAATATTTGTAGTATCAAGAGACACAATTTTCTAAGAAATTCTTCATATTTTGGTTTGATGCTGCTGTCCTGGCACACCCTAAACTCCCATTCATTTCACTAACAGTTTGAGAAGAGCAAGGGCTGTAGGATCAGGCTCCTTTTTTGTAACAGAAACGGACAAATGGGTTCAGGTAAAATAAGAACCTTCGTTCAAATCTCAAACTGAATCTGAACTGAGCCTTTTCTGAATTTCCAGTAAAGTTTGATCACCTTTTAAAATTTATATTATAGACTCATCTTTTATGCTACACTTGCTGGTCCCAACTAGGACCAGAAATAGAAATGCCTGAAATCTCACAAGAAAACCTGTTCACCTGAAATTTCTAGCTCGGTTGAAAAGATACAAGAGTTTCAGAAAGTTTGAATGAGTTTCAAAGAGGATTGCAAGCTTTTAGGTGCTTATCTAAACCAAACTGAATCTTGGAATCCTTTGAGGCTCATTTATGACTAATATTTCAGGATACTTTTCATTCAATGTACTTTCCAATACAGCTAATAGGAGTTAGATACCTGCATCAACAGTTTAAATATAGCACTTTTTTCATATTGACAACAATTCAATAGAGTTACTGTGGATTTTCACTAGTGTAACTGAGAGCAGAATTTGGCCTTCAAATTGTAATTTACTTCCATTAGATCAAATCCAGACCTAGTCCCAGGGGAGGTACTAGGTTCTTGGGAAAATTTGCAAAGGCTTCAATTGTAATTTTACTTGACTAAGGATATCAGGATATGGCCTATTATACTTTATTATCATTTCTAATGTATACACAATAGCATTTACTGTACAACATTTAGACAGACCTTTTTCTATAATTGTACATATTCCTAACAAATAAATTCTCATCTTTAGGCATATGTGTATCAAAATAATATATATTTGAAACAATATCCTGAAGATCCACCTATTAAAATAACTAGTAATGGAAAAGAGAATGTAATATTTAATGGAATTCCTGACTGGGTCTATGAAGGTAAGTTAATATTGAAAACTGCATTAAACAAGGCAGGGTTTGGTCTGAACTTAGATGGGAGAACACCAAGCAACATCTAAGTGCAGCAAGAAATGGTGTTGGTGATTTAATATTTTGCAATCTTCTAAGTAAGTAGTGAGCCTTTTTACACACATGATGTGCCTATCACCTTGGTATCTAAGCACTGTCCATGAGCCACCCAGTGAGGGTCCCAGTTTTAAATGAGATGTGAAATCAAGGGCCTGTGATCATCCAAGATACCATATCACATTTCATAAGAGTAGAGATGTTAGCCACAGTGTCCTGGCAAAATTTCAACTCAGGAAACTACATTCTCTGCAGTTAAATTTTGCCTGTAGCTTCAGTTAGATACATTACTTCTCGCTTTCCTCTCTAAAATCTCTGGTGTTGTGCAAGTTGGTGCTGCATTTAGAGCCCAGAGTTTGCTACATTTCTGTTGTGAGTTTCTGCCAGGCTAGGACATCTGTAATTTTCACTGGGGATCCACAGTGGACTTTCTTCCTTAGGTGCCCTCCAGCAGGAGCCACCCTAGACCATGGGCTGAATTTAGCCCTTTGTAAATATTCCTTTCATCCACTGTTGTCTGACGTCATCCTGTAGTGCCCTTTTGGGGTGGCAGTGTCTAGTTGGGTGCAACTATCCAGTCCTTCTCAATGCAAGGAAGCTGGGGCCTTATTTTTGTGGCTCCATGCCAAGCCTTTTATTCCTCATTTTCACAATTCTTCCTCCTCCTCGCACAAAAAATTATCCCTTCTAGATAGGCTCATCTTCCCTTCCTTAGAGCCATCCTACTGTGGAGGACAAGAACCCGATGCCCTTTGGAGCACTGGTTCCACTTTGAACCGACCAGGAGGCTAGTACAGCGGAGTATGTGCAAAAGTTTTCCATTGAAAAACACCACCTCCACTTCATGTCTTGTGGTGACTTAAAACCAAGATCAAGATTCAGACTCAATCCAGCAGGAAGTAGCTTGATTTGCTACCACAAAGCAATTGGGTTGGCCTATTAATAAATATATTTGCCTGCGCTAATCTTTTGTAAAACCTCTCTTGAGTCTGGAGCAATTACATGGACCCAAAGATCAGTGGACTTGTTTTGAGACTTATCTTTCAGATTCTTGTTTTGCGACATGCCAACGATGTTCTGACGTCTAACCATATCAGCACACCCTGCCCTGTGTTGTTTCTTATATGCAAACAAGTACAGGCAAAAGATGGGTTTCACTGCTTGTAACTAGAGAAGTGCAAAAGTAAGGTTGAACAGAAGAGCATACTGTTATTGCAAAATCCTATCAATATATAGGAGGGAGTTTTAGAGGTGCCTTGTTTTATGGGTCCCAGCAGTTTGTAAGAGATCCTACATTTTGGGAAATAACTAATAATTGCCTCCTTTTTATTTTGTTGCAGTAGAGCAAGGGGGCACCTAAAATTAAAGAGTAGTACATTTAGAATCAGTGAAAGGACATGTATTTTTACACATCATATAATCAATCTATGGATTTCACTGCTATAGTAGGTCATGGAAATGCATACTGTAGCTTTATTTTGAAAAGGAGTGGGGAAAACGTTATGACATTTAATATCTGTAGTTGTACAAGTGGTGATAATGATACTAGTAACCAGACTTATTGCTTCAGGGCATACATCATTTACCTATCCAGATCAAGAAGCAATATCCTATCTTCCTCCCCTCTCAACCCCATGCATAGCATTGCAGAAAAGGCCAGGTTCATTATTAGTTTCTGCTTTCTTCTGGCTAATCCCAGTACCTGACTAGATAAGCCAGTGGTCTGGTGCAGAATGAAAATCCTTTTTGGTGTTTAGGAACAGAATGAATCCCCTTTTAAAAATCAACAATGCACCAATTTGTTAAGGTATTTTTCTGATGGGAAACATGAGCTTTTAATGTATGGTGCATAATTTATTTTTCCTCAGAGCAGTGCTTTGAATAAAGGGAGGATATTTTCCAATCAGTTTCCACCTGATTCCCATGCTCACTACCCCTTCCTTCTCTCCTGATCACACCCATAATTCTTTGCCTCCTTCAGACACGGTGACTGCCTTTATGCTGCTCCCAGTGGTTGGGACAGCCTCACAATTGCTACTGACTAGGTCCCATCCTTCATTTTCTTCAAAGTCCACTTCTAAAAGAAATCCATGAAGCATTCCAGCTATAATGAGCATTATTGTGCAGAGGATGATGTTAACCCTTCTCTTGTAGATACAGATCTGAACCATAGCACTGGATCTGAATACCCTGACTATTGGGAGTTTAAACATTGTGGCTTGGGCACATTTTTATAATGTATAAACAAAATTCTGGATCGAAACTCACTTAAATTTGGGGAAAAATTGGATCTGGATCTGAACTTTGCAGATGAGACTTATGTCTCTTTTATACTTATTTAATGGCAATGAAACTCAGTGGGAGTTTTGACTTCAATGCGAGCAGGATTTGGCTTTTAGGTTTCATCCAGCAAGACACTTAACCATATACATAACTTTAAGCATAGGAATAGCTGACTTAAATGGGCCTCTTGCATTGTAACCTTTTGTAACTTTTAAGTTGAAATGTTCCCAATGAATATTAAGTTGTTAAAGATAAGGGTGCAATAAAACATAATTTAGTTTTCAGGTTCGAGCCTCTAGGTTGGTTACAAAAAATATATTTAGTAGATGACCACTAAGCAACAGTTTAAATGATAAAACTATATGTTATTCAAAAGAAAACGATTAGTTACACAAACAGGAATGCAATTATCACTTGCACAATACTACAATTATACTTACACTCAATAGTGTATTAATAAATGATCATCAGTCCACTGAAAACAGAGTGGAGTACCGCCTTATAATCCTGGAACCTAATGGTACCTGTTTGATGTTAATTGGAGCTCTCCCCAGTGATAAAAAACCTACTCTTATAATACTAATTAACATTAAACCTACCCATTACCACCTTCACATTTCTGCCAGCTCCTTATTGGTTCTTTACATTACACATGATTTAAATTAACATCTGCACCAATGTCTTTCCCCTACTATCAATATAGAAAGCATTTTAATAAAACATTCACAATTCTTAAAAACACCCAGTAAAGTCCATGCTAAAATCAATGTTATAACTGAAACATAGCCACATTATAGCCTTAGATCATGTCCTCACTAACTGCAATTTTCCCATTTTACTATCTCCAACTTACCTGTAACTTTTCTCACACTAGTCATCTCAATTTTCTCTACTCCTCTATCCTTAGGCTAACTTAAACCAAAATCAAATTTCTACTTAACATAGAGCATGAATAAAGTTATTAATGTTCTTAAGTGCTTTGCAGAGTCAAGATCTTTCTTATATGGCACAGTTCTCTTGTTGAGGAGTGATGAGTACACTAATGGCAAGATATAATTTTAGGTTATATTGCTTTGTTAGGTCATGTTGCTTTGTTAGGTCATAAATGATGAGCTGTAACTAACATGTACATTTTTTTTAGAGGAAATGCTTGCTGTGAAATATGCTTTGTGGTGGTCTCCAAATGGAAAGTTTATAGCATATGTAGAATTTAATGATACTGACATACCAGTTATTGAATATTCATATTATGGTGAGGACCAATATCCTAGAAAAATAACTATTCCATATCCAAAGGTATGTTGCTTATTTCAAACGGGTGCCATTTCATTTCCCTTAGTTTGTAAATGAGTTGTGTTGGCTTTTAAATAGAGACACCCAAAATGTGCATGAAAAATGTTTGTACTGCTGTGGAGCAGTGTTTAATCCTGCTCTATCTTAGAATAAATTTAAGAAAGTAAACTTGAGCCCCAACCCTGCAAAGACATAAACATGTGTATAACTTTACACACATGGGAGCAGTCCCAATGAAATAAATGGAATTACTCATGAAAGTGCAGTTAAGTATGTGTGTAAAGGTTAGGAGGATCTGGGCCTTACTTTGCTTTCCTACCTGATATACCTATTGTGTTGCTTAACAATGTCTTTATCATAACATACTGTATTTTTAAAAAAAGCCTACATTACACTAAGAAATAGATCTGAGATCTCACATCCTCTTATTTAAATCCTTTATTAGGGACCTGATCCAAAGCCCATTGACTTCAGGTCAGTCAGGTCCTCACTGATTTAAATGGGCTATGGATCAGGCCTTATATCTGTAGTTCCAAATATAAGGCCAAGTTGTTTGTTCTATATTGGAGATCTCCTATGACCCTAATTGGAGTCTTCTGCCCCAAACTGGGGCAGTATACATTCCAGAGATCTACATTGTACACAAGAAAGAAGAACTTCCACCTAATTTCATGTTTTCTACCCCCAAGCTGTCTGGATGGACATTAAATTAGATAATTTGTTTTCTTCTTGATGCATGAACGAATGCTAATCAAAGCAATAACAAACTGCCACAGTGAGTTACTCCAGATTTACACTAGTTTAAGTAAGATCAAAATCTGCCCCATTATGTTCAATAATATCAATATTTCAAAATACTTTAAATTCTTTAAATAACTGATTGTTTTCTTGAAAGAAAAAATGTTAATTTTTTTAAATGGTAGCTAATCCTCCAGAGCTTGATTTGAATAACCTGGTAATACATTTCCTTTGAAGGCTGGGGCTAAAAATCCTACCGTTAGAGTGTTTATTGTAGACACTACTAACCCTGAAGGTTTAGGTCCTAAGGAAGTACCTGTTCCTGCAGTGATAGCATCAAGGTAGTGTGTTCTCAAATTCATCTTCTTTTCCTTTTCTTTCTGTTTAGTGTTAAATGATGGGACCTCTTATTTTCTTTTCTGGAGGTTCTGTTCTGTATGCTGCAGCTTCATATTTATGGATCTGGAGCTAATCTGAAGTTTTAGATACTGCCTTTACTGGTTCATACATTATGCAGTTCACAATCCTTGTTCACATAGGGCTGAATCCAGCACCATTGAAGTCAATGGTAGTTTTTCCATTGTCTTCAATAGAGCAAGATTGGGGCCATAATGGATGCAATAGCAATAGCCCATTTGTATACTGTAATAACCAGCTTTGATTCTTTGTTTTTAGTGATCACTATTTCACTTGGCTCACTTGGGTAACAGATAATCGAATCGGCGTGCAATGGCTAAAGCGAATCCAGAATTTTTCTATCTTAGCTGTATGTGACTTCCAAGAAAACTCCAATTCCTGGTACTGTCCAGAGGTACTGCACATTGAAATATATGCTTAACATTGCTGTGAAAACAAATTTACAGTTGAAGTTACAGAACTTTGAATTCATAGATTTCTGAGGCCATAAGGATTAATTAGATCATCTAGCCCAGTGGCTCTCAACCTTTCCAGACTATTGTACCCCTTTCAGGAGTCTGATTTGTCTTGCGTACCCCTAAGTTTCACCTCACTTAAAAACTACTTGCTTACTAAATCAGACATAAAGATACAAAAGTGTGTCAGCACACTATTCCTGAAAAAATTGCTTACTTTCTCATTTTTACCATATAATTATAAAATAAATTGATTGGAATATCAATATTATACTTACATTTCAGTGTATAGTGTATATAGAGCAGTATAAACAAGTCGCTGTCTGTATGAAATTTTAGTTTATACTGACTTTGCTAGTGCTTTTTACATAGCCTGTTGTAAGGCAAATATCTAGATGAGTTGATGTACCCCCTGGAAGATCTCTGCATACCCCCAGCGGTATATGTACCCCTAGTTGAGAACCACTGATCTAGCCTGACCTCCTGTATAACACAGGCCATAGAGGTTCCCCCCAGTTATCCCTGTATTGAGCCCTATAATATGTGTTTGACTAAAGCATATCTTCCGGAAAGGTATTCATCATTATCTGAAAACATCAAGAGATGAAGAATCCTCCACTTTCCTTGGTTGTTTGTTCCATTAATTCAGTGGTTTTCAGCCTGTGATCCACAGATCCCCGGGGGTCCACAGACTGTGTCTAAGATTTCCAAAGGGGTCCTGTAGCCGTGCGGGACTCACCCAGCAGCGCCTCCTGCTGGTTCTCCAGGAATTAGCTTTTTCCAGCCCGGAGCACCCTCTGCAGGTCGCTGTCCCGGTCACCATTGGCCCCCGTGTCCCTCTTGGACCCCAGTGCCCTTTTGTCTGGGGTGCTGCCCCCTGGCAGTAACCTGTCAGTCTGGGTCTCCCCTCCCAGGGGAACCCCCAACCCCTATCCTCCGCCTTGCCTCAGCCTATGGGCTACTGCCAGTCATTATCAAGCCCCCGTTCCCTGGGGCAGACTGCAGTCTGTAATAGCCAGTCATCATAGGCAAGGGAGGTTTGGACCTGCTGTCTTTACCCAGCCCCAGGCTGCTCCTTTGCAGCCCCAGAATTTGTTCAGGCCCTGCACAAGGCCCTGCAGCCTGGGGGGTTTCCAGGCGGGAGCTCCCCAGCTCCCCTTGCCTTCCCCTGTCGCTGCCCAACCTGAGGTCCCTTTTTAGCTCCCCAGGAGCCAGGTCCTTCTCTGACCACAGCCAGAGAGAGACTGTCTGCTCCTGGCCCACTGCCCTCTTATAAGGGCCAGCTGGGCCCTGACTGGGGCGTGGACACAGCTGTGGCTGTTTCCCCAATCAGCCAGGGCTTTCTGCTTTCCCTAGGAGCCACCCTCTCACAGCCTCAGCCCTCTCCCGGGGCTGATTTTAAGCCCTTGAGGGCAGGAGCGGGTGTCCACCCCATTACAGGACCATACCTCCATTTGAAATTTTTTAGGGTTTCACAAATGAAAAAAGGTTGAAAACAACTGCATTAGTTAATCACCCTCACTGTGCCACAGGTATTTTTCTTGTTTTCTTTTTGCTGACACAGACTAACACGGCTACTACACTGAAACTAAATACAGTAACTCCTCATTTAATGTCGTCCCGGTTAACGTTTCGTTGTTATGTTGCTGATCAGTTAGAGAACATGCTCATTTAAAGTTGCGCAATGCTCCCTTATAACGTTGTTTGACAGCTGCCTGCTTTGTCCACTGCTTGCAGGAAGAGCAGCCCGTTGGAGCTATCTGGTGGGGGCTTGGAACCAGGGTGATCCGGAAGATATGCTTTAGTCAAAGAGGGTGGGTTATTTCCCAGGGGATGCCTTACTGCTAAATGATGAACTAGCACTCGGCTGAGCCCTCAAGGGTTAACACATTGTTGTTAATGTAGCCTCACACACTACAAGGCAGCACAAATGGAGGGAGGGGAGACAGTATGGCAGAGAGCGACAGAGACACACACCGTGTGTGTGTGTGTGTGTGTGTGTGTGTGTGTGTGAGAGAGAGAGAGAGAGAGAGAGAGAGAAAGACACACACACTATGTGTGTGAGAGAGAGACTCGCATTGTCCCTTTAAGTATGCTGATCCCACTCTAAGGCCTGGTCCACACTGGGGGGGGTGTCGATCTAAGATATGCAACTTCAGCTACGTGAATAACGTAGCTGAAGTCGAATATCTTAGATCGATTTTTAAATTACTTACCCCCGGTCCACACGGCAGCAGGCAGGCTCCCCCGTCGACAGCGCCCTGGTTCCAAGCCCCCTGGTTCCAAGCCCCCACCAGCAGCACCTCTATCAGCTTCCCTAAGTTCCCTGTGTGGCAGCTGCCCAGCAGGCTATCAATTGCCTGGCAGTTCAGCTGTCCCTCCCCCACACTGCCGTATGCTGCTCCTGCCTTCTGCCTTGGAGCTGCTCCCAAGAGTCTCCTGCTTGCTGTGCAGGGGGGGAGGGAGGAAGAGGAGTGCTAATGTCAGGGTGTCCCCTTCCTGCCACTGCTACCCCCCCCACACTCCTTGGGGGGGACACAACAGGGCTTAGGACGGAGGGAGCTTGCTGCCAACAGCTGCTGTCTCAACTTGCTGATCTACTTTAAAAAGCAATGTACTTAGGGGCTAGTCTACACTACCCGCCTGATTCGGCGGGTAGTGATCAATGTTCTGGGATCGATTTATCGCGTCTCGTCTAGATGCGATAAATCGATCCCAGAAGCGCTCCCCGTCAACACTGGAACTCCAGCTCCGCGAGCGGAGGAAGCGCTGTCGACGGGGGAGCCTGCCTGCTGCCGTGTGGACCGGAGGTAAGTAATTTAAAAATCGATCTAAGATATTCGACTTCAGCTACGTTATTCACGTAGCTGAAGTTGCATATCTTAGATCGACCCCCCCCCTAGTGTGGACCAGGCCTTAGAGTGGGATCAGCATACTTAAAGGGACAATGCGAGTCTCTCTCTCACACACATAGTGTGTGTGTGTGTGTCTCTCTCTCTCTCTCTCTCTCTCTCTCTCTCTCTCACACACACACACGGTGTGTGTCTCTGTCGCTCTCTGCCATACTGTCTCTCCTCCCTCCATTCGTGCTGCCTTGTAGTGTGTGAGGCTACATTAACAACAATGTGTTAACCCTTGAGGGCTCAGCCGAGTGCTAGTTCATCATTTAGCAGTAAGGCATCCCCTGGGAAATATCCCACCCTCTTTGACTAAAGCATATTTTCCGGATCACCCTCTGACTCCACCACCTCAACCAAGCTTCACAATCATCATTGCTGAGTACAGTATTAAATTGTTTGTTTAAAATTTATACTACAGATAGGTTCCAGGGAAATTTTTTTCACCAGACAAAAGACTATCTAACCCCTCCATTTACATTAATTCTTATGGGGAAATTGGATTTGTTTAACATCATTTCGCTTAAAGTAGCATTTTTCAGGAACATAACTACAACGTTAAGCGAGGAGTTACTGTAAGTAATAACCTAGAACTAATGGTGAATTATTTCATGATACTGTGACTCCTTTGCAGAGTAAATAAATAAATAAAATCTAATTACAAAAGCAAAAAACCGAATTGTCAGTACTGTGTTTTCAAAGAGTTTAAATAAAAACACAAAACAGATATCCACTGACTTCAAAACTATTGGGTTAATTCTCCTCTTTATTTCTGAGCCAGGAGATCTCCTCACAGGGAGGAGCCCAATTGTGAAAAAATGCTTCCAATTTATGTGCTTTGGAAGTTTACGTTAAGGGTGTATTTGAATCAGGTCCTAAATTACTTCAGTTGGAATAGTTCAAAACTATGTACATTAAGAGTGAGGGGAAGACGTACAGAGATGAGAGAGCTGTGGTCAACATTTCACTGATAACCATTTTTTGGGGCATCTGTATGAAATTTAACACTGAAGTGCAGTAATATCAGTATGGAAGTCTCATTCGTGCTCCTGTAGTCAAAAGACTCTCATAATGGGCATAAATCTTGCTTCTAGAGGTTATGTTAAACCATCCATAAATATTCACTTCAGGTTTAAGCTTACGGTGCATAGAATCAAGCAACCAATTTTATAAAAAAAGAAGTTTGCCTGTTTTATAGAATTATATTTGTTATTTTATATACTGCAAATATAAAGGACCTGACATTTCAATTTACTCAAATGAGCTTAAAAATTGTATGTACAGTAGATATTGTTGAGACTTTAAAAGGAAGTTAAGTTTCAATCCTGCAAAAGCTTATGCATGCAAGTAACTTTTCACACATGAACAGTTACATTGGGACAATTTAGACACAGTAATGTAAAGTTACTCATACAATTTTCAGATCAGGGTCCTATAAGTCAGTGGTTCTGAACCAGGGGCACATGTACCCCTGGGGGTATGCAGAGGTCTTCCGGGGGGTACATCAACTCATCTAGGGCTGGTCCACACTAGGGGCGGGGTCGAACTAAGATACGCAACTTCAGCTACGTGAATAACGAAGCTGAAGTCAAAGTATCTTAGTTCAAACTAAAAAGCACTTACCACAGGTCCAGATGCAGCAGGCAGGCTCCCCCGTTGACTCCGCTTACTCCTCGCGCAGAGCAGGAGTACCGGTGTCGACGGCGAGCACTTCCGGGATCGATTTATCGCGTCTAGACGAGACGCGATAAATCGATCCCAGAAGATCGATTGCTACCCGCCGAATCAGGCGGGTAGTATAGACGTACCCCTAGATATTTGCCTACCTTTACAACAGCCTACATAAAAAGAACTAGTGAAGTCAGTATAAACTAAAATTTCATACACAATGACTTGTTTATACTGTTCTATATACTGTACACTAAAATGTAAGTACAATATTTATATTCCAATTGATTTATTTTATAATTCTATGGTAAAAATGAGATAGTAAGCAATTTTTCAGTAATAGTGTGCTGTGACACTTTTGTATTTTTATGTCTCATAAAATTTTAAGTGAGGCGAAACTTGGGGGTACGCAAGACAAATCAGACTCTTGAAAGTGGTACCGTAGTCTGGAAAGGTTGAGAGCCACTGCTATAAGCAATTTTACATTTTAAAAAAAGGCCATTTTCATTATATAATAGATACAATTCAGATTTTCCTTAAAATTGAATCTGTGTCCCATCAGTAAGAGATATGTGTTTTGACGAGTAAAGTTTATATAGAAAACCTAAAGGATTTAGAAACATCAAGGGATTAAGGGGTCTACCAGCAAGATGCTGATCATTCTGGTCTTGATCCAGCAAAGCACATACACACACATGCTTAACTTTAAGCATGTAAATGACTTCAATAGGATTAATTCCATGTTAAAGTTAAGCATGTGCTTAAGTGCTTTGCTGGATCGGGGCCAAAGTGATCGGCATCTTGAGGGATTGTGTTCATAATCCTTGTTTAATTGCATTGATGCTTCCATAATACTTTGTTTATACAGTGACACAGTGCTTTTATCATATTAAAGTTTGCACAAATGGCCAATTGAAGGCGTGTGAACAGATGGGAGTGCTGCATTAGCTCTATTTGTCCTGAAGAAGTGCATCTCTGTGCATTTCCACTGGCAAAAACAGTTCCATCTCTGCTTTGTTTTCAGATTAAACCAAGGGCATAAAGTACAATAAATGTGCTGTGCTTTATACATTTGAAATTAATATATTTTACAAGTAATTTTTAAAGCCCTGATCCAGCAAACACTCAAGCACGTTTATCTTTTATTTATGTGAATAGTCCCATAGAAGCCAATTTGATTTCAATGGAACTACTTGCGTGAGCGAAAGTTGTGTGTGTAAGTGTTTGCAGGATTGAGGCCTATGAAAACATGTTGACGTGAGCCGGAGGCGTGCAAATACTCAAGCATTTGAGTAATTTTACACATAAGAGTGGTCCAATAGAAGTCCATTGGATTACTTGTGTGAGAAAAGTCACACACATGCTTAAGTATCAGAGGGGTAGCCATGTTAGTCTGGATCTGTAGAAGCGACAAAGGGTCCTGTGGCACCTTATAGACTAACAGAGGTATCGGAGCATAAGCTTTTGTGGGTGAATACCCACTTCGTCGGATGCAAGCAGTGGAAAAACATTTCCACTGCTTGCATCCGAAGAAGTGGGTATTCACCCACGAAAGCTTATGCTCCGATACGTCTGTTAGTCTATAAGGTGCCACAGGACCCTTTGTCGCTTCTACACATGCTTAAGTATTTGTGGGATCAAGGCCTTAATTAAAACAGAGGCAAATAAATCAGGAATGGAGAGGTAGAGCTTTACTTACATCCTTAAGTCTTTGGAGGTTTGTTCCTTACAAAATGTTGCTTATTTCATAAACGAAATTGTTTTGAACATTTTCTATTTGGCATTGATTTAAAGTTTTTCTTCAAAATGCATAGATGTAAATATGCCTGAAATTTTAAGCACAAGCACTTAAGTAACTTTACTCACATGAGTAGTCCCATGGAAATTGCTCATATGTTTAATCACTTGCTGATCAGGCCCTAAGTTGTGAGCTGACTGTAAGATGCCAGTGGGCAGAATTGCACAAAGTTAAAATTGAATGTTATTTTACTTGTAGATTTATTTACCTGAAAAATCTTACCCTTTCTGTTTGCATTTTTTCTATTAATAGGAAACAAAGCCAAGCAGCTGAGTTAATTATTCAACAGAGTGCTGCACAAGGATTCCATCTTGCAAGGTGTTGAGTGCTCCTGAGGTGCTGAATGCCCTCAACTTCCACTAAAGTCAGTGGGAGTTAAGGGTGCATAGCACCTTGCAGGATTGACAGGAGGAGGAAAAGGCACAATTCTGAATGTTAATGAGACACTACATTAAGGATAAGAAATGCAAAATGTTTTCTTCTGAGAGCTAATTTTGGTGTGCGCATTTCACAGGGCTCCAGACTGTGAAGAAATGTTCCATTAAATGAACAGTTTAAAAAAAACCCTAATTTATAAAATTAAAAAACTTATAAATCTATTGCATGCAGAATTGTTAGCATTAACCAGTAAATAATTTAATTCCATCTAACAATCAGGACATTACAGTCTACAATGAAAAAGTCATTAGAAACTATTGGAAATGCATTAGAAACTTTCTAAGTCAAACACAAATTAAAGCCTAAAAATGTAAAAGGATCATTAGAGCTAGTAAAAGAACTGATTTGAATACATTCTAAATCTGTACAAGTCATTTTTTAAAGGTCAACACTAAAAATATTATAAGGGCCTAAATCCTGAAAATCCTTAGCAATATGAAGAGTTCCAGATGCCCAAATTTTCAAAAGTAACTAGTGATTTTCAGTGTCTAAATTCTACATATTAATCCTTAATTCTACTTCTTGTGTACCCAATTGAAACACCTGAGAGAGCTATGATTTTCAGACAGGTTGAGCACCTGTTCTGTCAAAATCCAGTGACATTATGGTATCTCAAGTTGGGCACTCAAACATTGAGGTGCCGAAAATCACTAGTCACTTTTGAAAAATTCAGCCATTGATTCTATAAATATGAATTATGTTAAAAGAGGAATATATTTTAATTGACTGTAGTGGGACTATTCACACGAGTTAGAGTCCCCAGAATCTCTCTGCAGAGTAGTGAAGAGTTTTCTCTCCAGACTGCTGAGAGTTCGAATGCCATGGAGAATGCGGATCAGATTCTGATCTCAGTTATATTGCTGCGAAGCTAGAGTCACTCCACTGAATTCAATGGAATAACTCTGGATTTACAAAGGTGTAAATAAATGATCCAGAATATGATCCTATTCGTTTAGCCTCTGCCAGAGGAGAAAAAGAGAGAGAATTCCCCATTGCTCATCAGTGCCCCATTGTGCTTGGGTATAAAAGGCTCCTACAACTGTGTGATCTGATGTATCACACAGATGGGGGGAGGGATAGCTCAGTGGTTTGAGCATTGGCCTGCTAAAACCCAGGGTTGTGAGTTCAATCCTTGAGGGGGCCATTTAGGGATCTGGGGCAAAAATTGGGGATTGGTCCTGCTTTGAGCAGGGGGTTGGACTAGATGACCTCCTAAGGTCCCTTCCAGCCTTGATATTCTATGATTCTATATAGCTTATGTGCTACGGTATATAACGTCTATGGGACAAGTTCAGGTGTAAATTTGAAAATGAACATAAAATACAGGCTCCATTTCTCAGCTGATGTAAATCAGCATCACTCCATTGAAGTCCGTGGAACTTTGCCAAATTACCACAGTTGGGATATAACCCACATTTTTAACATTAATAGTCCTGAAAGGATTGATTTTTTAATGAAAAATTAACTGAGATAAAATAGCCATTCATTTTAGTTTTTATTGATATGTTATGAAAGATTGTTAATATAGTCCTGATACCTTTGTCAGATATCCTTCTAGGTTTCCTGGAACTTGCTATTTCAGGAGTGATTTGAATTTAGCCCTAAAATCCTTCTACAGTGTCAGTTTGAAGTTCTGTATTTATTTGAAGAACTTTCCTTTCTGTGAATAAATTGTGCTCTTCTCTTTCCTATACATCCTAAAGGTTTTGCCTTTCATTTTGTTTTTCAGAATCGGCAGTATATAGAAGAGAGTCAGACAGGATGGGCTGGTGGAGTAGGTTTTTTGTTGTCTTTTACTATGATTTAATGAAAAGCTACAGTCATTTACTTCACAATAATGTTGGAAATATGAATAAGCTGACATCATACTGTGTCATGGAACATATATATAACACTACACCTGATGCATTTTAAGGCTGGGTTTTTCAGTGTGCCTAAGGGAGGTAGGTGCCCACCTCCCATTGACTTTGCAAATCTCAGTCTTAATGACTATGGACTATACTGAAGTTATAGAAATCATATCCACATAAGTGAGAAGGAACTAAGTGCACAGTGTCAGGAGTGGCTGCAAGAAGCATTCTGCTGGCAGAGGACGTAGATAAAGAAAGTTCCTCTGGCATCACTGGGCAGCTCCTATTCCTCCAGACATGTCTATAATAAATACATTTCTCAAATGTAAACAGTGTTTTCAGAGCACAATTTTAGTGCAAAGTGCTGCTCTTCTTCACCGAGGGAGAAGCCTTTGAAGCCAGAGACCAGTAACCTGTGGGTAACTGATACTTACTTTCAACTGCCAATACATCAATATAAATATCTATGTCCAATAGCACTCACAGCATTTGGATATCTATCCCTCTATCTATCTATCCTCCACTCCTCAAGCATGACAAGGTCAATTACCAAGATTCAATCAAGCAGTGTCTGGGTCTTCTTACCTTGGTCTTAATTGAAAACTTCAATTTGCAGTACACACAGTCCTATTATTTGAGATAAATACTATGCATCGACAGGGATAAGACACTTTATTTGATCCCCTTTTCCTTACCTTCACTTTTGGATTAATGATGACGGGTTGCTATAAGAATTAATAGAAACTGCACAAAATAATTTTGCTTTATTCTCTATGGGGGATTTCATGGTTTGGATGATTAATAATGAAATACAGAACAATTTAGCTCTGGGTCACAGGTTCAAATACAGCTCAGGTCAGCAGTGTTGGAAAGCCATAGGACCTAATGAGTGTCTGATGGCATATATGAAATGGGTTGGTGGCTTCAGACCATTTTCTGTGGGAACATTTTCTCTTATTTAAAAAATAAAAATCACAGTTGGCACTAACTGGCTCCCTTGTTGACTGTCTCAGCAGAGACCAAGGTTTGAGCAGGAATAGAGATTGAACTATCTTGGTACCCCAACAGGACTGAAGCATATTGGTGGAGTGGAGTGGAGAAGCGTGGACAGCCTCTGCCCCGTGCTGTACCTGCTTTGTGTATAAACAGAAAACTTTAGTCGCCAGGACTTTTAGTCCGGCACCTTTTACAAATACCAATGTTATTCAAAAATTTTTATTTTTAAAAATCGCAAACTCTGACTATAATTAAAAAATGAATAAATTAAAAAATGGATCAAACCAAACATACACACACACAAAATAATCCCACCCGCATGAAGCGGAAAGCATGTGTCCATGTTGGCAGGTATTGTGACCAGTTACCAGTTAAGAAGTTTGACAAAATGTCCACTGTGACAAAAGGGAAGGCCAGTTAAAGCACTCTCTGTTTGCTTTAATGTAGGTATTACAAACTGTGTATATTATAAACTGCTCAAAAAGCCTGATTATTTTTGTATTCTGTTCCTTTGTTTCAGTTCTTCGTTTCAACACCATATTTTACTTCAGACACCACTTCATACTACAAAATTTTTAGTGACAAGGCTGGTTATAAACACATTCATTACATCAATGGCTCAGTGGTACGTCAAACAAAGAATTACCCTCCGTAAATTCCTATATTGTAGGTTCCTGAAATAACCTTGCTATATGTCTTGTTTTATAGGAAAATGCAATGCCAATTACAAATGGACAATGGGAGGCAATATATATTTTCAAAGTAATGGATGATGCAATGTAAGTATTCTACAGAGCAGAGCCTGTTGTTTATGTACTATTTGCTGTCAGTAAGAATGTACTACAATTATACTGATTTTTGTAGGGTTCCATTAGTCTCATTGGACCCTGATATTCAAAGGGGAAGGTGCCTGGAACCTGTGTGCAATTTTACTAGAATTACCACAGCTGTGTACACAAATCAGGTATTTGGGCATGCACATGGCTATAGTTAGCTATGGTGGAAATACCCAGTCTGTGGACACAGTTATAGTACATTTTGTGTACAAATATGCACATTTTTGCACACAGGGGTTTCTGAAAGACCTTTTGAAAATCAAGGTCCACCATCTTTTTTTAATAATTTTTAGGCCTCTATTCAGCAAAGAACTAAAGCACCTTCTTAACTTTAATCATGTGAGTAAACCCATCACCATTCATCAGGACTTCAGTGCTTATGGCTGAGCAAATGCTCTGCTGAATCTGACTCATACTCAACAGTTATGCTTAGTCCTCTGTTGTACAGATGGATCTATACATTACAGCTAGTTGATCAACTAACACCTGGGAAGTAGGATGAAGCAATTAAATGTCATGGTTCACTTGCCATCTTCTCAGGATTTGAACAAAGGTTTTGAGGGATGAGACGCTAGGGTGCTTAACCAACTGTTCCATCTTGATACCTCACACACACAAAAAGTCAAAATCCAAATTCTAGTTTAGTTAATATAACTTTTCAAGCAGGCTTCTGACTTAGGATGCCCAATACTAATTCACAGCTTATGATTTCATGGACTACTTAATAACAAGCAAATTAATTTATAGATTTTATTCGAGCAATGAATTTGAAGGCTATCCAGGGAGAAGGAATATATACAAGTAAGTTCGTATCAAACTTTTATTAATATTGATTAAATCAATATCGGCTGGATCTGGGTTTTTATATAAGAGAATTCTACACAGTCAGAAACAGTTTCAAAATTTTAAGAGTAAATATCAAGAAGTTCTTACCTAAAATTTGAATTGGGCTGTTGCACTGCATATGCAGGTATCTTGCAATGAATAGATATGTATTACTATATTTAAAGTGACGATGCATTTTAGAGGGGCACACAACATTGGGATACATTTTCAAAATGTGGCTCCCATTTGTGTATATATCACTTCCAGGTACATTTTGATACTATCATGTATATGTGATAGACTGGTATGTGTAAATCACCTGAACACACATGTGATAGTGCTAAAAATGCATATGCAAGTGTTTTTAAATGCAATTTGTACACACAAACAAATGAAGGAGGAAGCAGGGTCTGGTAGATAGGTCACTGGACTTGGACTCAGGAGACTGGCTTCAATTCCCAGCTTAGCCACAGACTTCCTGTCTGACCTTGGGAAAGTCACTTAACCTATCCCAGTGGTGGGATACGGCCCATCAGGGTAATCCACTGGTGGGCTGCGAGACAGTTTGTTTACATTGACTGTCCGCAGGCACAGCCGCCCGTAGCTTCCAGTGGTTGCAGTTCATCGTTCCTGGCCAATGGGAGCTGCTACCACTGACCTATCCTGTGTTTCCTATCTGTAAAAGGAAGATAGTACTTCCCTACCTCTGAGATGCTGTGAGAGTAAAATCCAGTAATAATAAACGTGAGGCACTCAGATTCTATGGTGATGAGGGCCGTACCCTGAATATCTAAATAGACAGGCCACATTGAAGACTTTGAAAATACGATCCCAGAAATACAAAGCATATATCTGAAAGTTGGCATTGGGGAGGAGGGAGAGGAATATTGTCTGAATCATCCAACTATTGTTTGAAAATATTGAAAAACTATAATCCATTGATTAGAAAGTGAAATTTAAATGTGACTTGACTTTAAAATATAGATGTTTTGGAGCAGGTGGGGCAGCATTATGTGGAAAATGTACTTCAAAGCAATATTATATTCTGTTGTTTTGTTTTCATTTCCTCCTAGAATTAGCATTGGAAGCAATCCTCTAAGAAAACAATGCATTACTTGTGATCTAAGGAAAGAAAGGTGCCAGTATTATACAGCGAGATTCAGTGAAAATGCTAAGTATTATGCCCTAGTCTGTTATGGTATGTATAGTATGTGACCAAACAAATTCTAAGTTATATTTTCAAGGGAATATGAGATAGATGATTATATTTATTCCAGGCAATATTCATTCAATTGACAGAAGAAGTTTTAAACTGAAAAATTTTGGTTGCCAAAAACTGGGGAAAAAATGTTTTCAGTTGCTGAAAACCAAAATATTTTTGATTTTGGGGATTTCAGTGTTTTGACAAAAACCTAAAAAAAAATGACTAAAACAAATTTGTTAAAATATTTCACAGGAAAAAAAATAATTTCCTGACCAACTTCAGCCAAAATCACACTCTACCCAGTGACTAGTAAGGCAGGATCTGGGAATCCTTTTCTGTTTCATTATTTGGGTTACAGCTAATCTGTCAGGGCCGGCTCTAACTTTTTTGCCACCCCAAGCAAAAAAAAACCAAAAACCCCAAGCGCCGCCCCCCCCACTGAAACAAAAAAAACAACCCCCCAAGCGCCCATGGAAACACCCCCACCCCCAGTGTTGCACCGCAACACCACCACCCCCCAGCGCCTCTCCCTGCTGGAGTGCCGGCCGGCCGGAGCTCCACGGGGCAGGGTGGCCAGCCCACCCGCGGACTCGCTCGCCCTGCCGGTGGGCCGGAGCGCTGGCTGGCCGGAGTGCCAGCCCGCCCACGGACTCGCTCTCCCTGCTGGTGGGCCAGAGCGCCAGCCGGCCGGAGCGCCACGGGGCAGGGCGGCCAGCCCGCCCCCAGCCCCGCTCTCCCGGCCAGCCGGAGCACCATGGGGTAGGGCGGCCAGCCCGTCCCTGGACCCGCTCTCCCGGCCGGCCGGCCAGAGTGCCGCGGGGCAGGGCAGCCAGCCCTGCCGCGGCCCCGCTTGGCCGGCCGGAGCGCAGCGGGGCGGGCAGGGGGCCGCTCTCCTGCCTGCAGCCCGCCACCCCGCCACAATATGTTAATAAAAAAACCCCCCACACTTGAGCGCCGCCCTCCCTAAGGTGCCGCCCCAAGCATGTGCTTGGTAGGCTGGTGCCTGGAGCCGGCCCTGTAATCTGTACCTTGATTCTAACACAGAAAGCCAAATCCAGCTGTAGCATAAGCAGATGCAACTCCCACTGAAATCAGTAAGGGCTTGTCTACACTACCGCGCGGGGTCTGTGACGGGTTGGGATCACAGAAACCAGCTTGGTGCTGCCACCTGGTGTGCCAAGGCTACTTCTGCCCCTGCTTTCCTGCCTTTTCCAGCTTGGGACTCCGGAATCCTGTCTGTTTTGAGCCAGATCCACTGATCTGCTGCAAACACAGACCCAGGTCCGAACCATGTCCCCTTACAACTGTAAGGCTCCTGGAAGCAGCTCAGGAAGTGCGCTTGCCTTTGACACCCAGGTGCCCAACTCCCAATGAGGTTCAAACCCTTAATAAATCCGTTTTACCCTGTTTAAAGCTTATACAGGGTAAACTCATAAATAGTTCGCCTTCTATTTCAAAGACAGAAAGATATGCACAGCTGTTTGCGCCTCCCCACCGCCCCGGTACCAACTCGTACTCCAGGTAATTTAATAAGTAAAAAGTGATTTTAATAAGTACAGAAAGTAGGATTTAATTGATTCCAAGTAGTGACAGACAGAACAAAGTGAATTACCAAGTAAAATAAAATAAAACACGCACGTCTATGTCTAATCAAACTTAACACAGATATAAAAACCTCACCCAGCTCCAGTTTTCTTCCTTTCACAGGCTGTAAAACTTCTAGCCTGGATCCAGCAGTCGCTCACACCCCCTATTGTCTTTGTTCTTTGTTCAGTCTCTCTCAGGTATGTCCTTGGGGGGTGGAGAGCCGCTTTCTTTAGCCAGCTGAAGACAACATGGAGGGGTCTTCCAAGGGCTTTTATAGCCTTTCCCCCACTCCCTGTGTAGCATCATCTTACCCTGGAGTTTTGGGATCACATGGGCAAGTCACCTGTGCATGCACCCTAACCAGTCCAGCCAGTTACATTCCTGACCAGGCCCAGACGTGGATTGGAGTCTGCACCTCCTATTGTCTATGTAAGGGTTCCTTGATTGGTCTCTTTACATGCACATACCTTTCTCAAGACATGATTCCAGGCTCTTACAAAGGCTATGTACAAAACCAGAAAATATAAAACCAATATTCATAACTCCAGCTACAACAATGATACATGCATACAAACAGGAGGAATAGATTCAGTAGGTCATAACTTTCACAGAGATATGTTACATGGCACATGTAGCATAAAACATATTCCAGTTACATCATGTATACATTTATAAGCCTCTCCCCATAAAGCTTTATGGGGTACACCGTCACAGAGTCGATCTAAGATACGCAACTTCAGCTACGGGAATAGCGTAGCTGAAGTCTACGTACTTAGATCTACTTACCGCGGTGTCTTCATTGCAGTAAGTCCACAGCTGACGCTCTCCCATCGACTCTGCTTGTGCTCCTCGTTCTGATGGAGTACCAGAGTCGACGGGAGAACGCTCAGTGGTCGATTTATTGCGTCTTGTATACAAGACGCGATAAATCGATCCCCTCTGGATCAATCACTGCCCGCCAATCTGGCGGGTAGTTTAGACAAGCCCTTAGACTTGAGCCTGCTTACACTAGGGCTGAATTTGACCCAGAAAGTGCTGACAGTTTTCTAAGTGATGTAGTTTTTTTACAACAAATATAAAATTTCTGAAAATAAATGCAGCAAGACTCAGGGATAAATATGAAACCTTTGAAATTACTCTCAAGTCAGAAGTGGGAGAAATATTGGTCCTATTGAAATCAATAAAGATTTTGCCTAGACCTCAGTGGGCCAGGTTTTCACCCATTATCAGGGCATTGTAAATAATGGACAATATTTAATATAAAAATTCAAAGGCAAAAAACTATACATTTCATCCTTCACAATCCTGTATGTAGTGTAGCATCTTTTGTTACCATCTTTCAGAATTTGAACTGAATGTTTAACTGTACAAATAATAAAAC
The DNA here is from genome assembly GCA_033296515.1 of Macrochelys suwanniensis. Lineage (NCBI taxonomy): Eukaryota > Metazoa > Chordata > Testudines > Chelydridae > Macrochelys > Macrochelys suwanniensis. The sequence goes on along the minus strand of CM065784.1, from coordinate 32,540,565 downwards.
CCCCAGCTACCGGAGCAAATGTAATAGAATGATAACACCTCTCAATCATCCTTACCAAGAATATTTGATATTGTCATCACCACATGAAATCCACTCACCTTAGCAAATGTGATGTGACATGTTCTCAGAAGCCCATTTCACACGGTTAATTTTGAGTTCACCTTATGTAATGGCACCTTAGCTATTAGCTGGATGTCACTTTATCTATAGGAAAGAAATGCTCTTTGAGGGGTTTAAAAGTTACCTTCCTCCCTAGAGCTTTGTTGTTTGGTAATGGCCAAGAACCCATTTCCTAAGCAGTGCTTTTGACATAATGTGTGTGGCAGTGACTCCTGTGTTATACAGTAGGAACTCCAGAATTATGCAACATTGCCTTCCCACTCATGCCTGTATCGCTCCTAGCTCCCAGCCCAGTACAGTACAATTAATACAGAAACCTTTGTAGTTTTATATTTTGCTAATAAATTGAATTTAAATTTCCCACAATTTTTCATTGTGCCACAGATTTTTCTATTAAAAATACCTCACGGCATTGTAGATGATATCAAGATATGCTGGAGTTTTAGACAGATTGGTAGGGAACATCAGGGCTTTTGGTACCAAGACTGGGCGGGAAGCTAGTCTGGTTAGCAATCAGTCAGTTATTCATTATGTTGCTCATGGAGCATAGAGTGCACACTTCAGATCACCCATTTCCACAAAATCCAGTCTCCTGTCAGTGTTGCGGCCTGTTATATAGTAAGACTGAGGCAGGTGAGGCTGAAAGCCATGACATCCATCCACCATGTATGAGGCTGCCCATGAGGTCTTCTCCATCCAACTTTTGTTGGATCAAATGCATAAAACTGGTGGGCTGTTATGGACTGTGGCATACAGAGCAGATGGCCAAGCCACTTGAGCTAGCATTTAGTCACTTGGGAAGACACTGGAGGCTGGTTGGTACGATGCTTGACATCCTCGTTTGTATCATGAGTATCTTGGCTCCATTGTTAGGGAAGGAAGCTGCCTTGGTGACATGAAACCTTGAATCCACAAGGCTACGAGTCTTATGCTCTTTGAAAGCTTCAGTCAGTGCCACTTATCAACTTGGACTACGATGCGTATCTATCAAACCGTAGTGGCTTCTGTCTTTTTGTATGGATCTGAAACCTGGGTCACTACTGAGACACAAATGCACCAGCTGGACACTTTTGACTTGAAACAGCAACAACATATTGGGCATATGGTGATTTCATTACATTTGGTTTACAATTATGACATTTAAATTCACATCCTTAGGCTTCTGAGTTGACACATTATTGAGATGGCTTGAGATAGTTCACACCTTTTCTTAGAACATTGTTTCAGACTGTCTGAATACTCAGGCAGAGAGCACTGTATGGAAGTTCAGTTCACATTTTGAAAATATTCTGTGCAATCGTAAGATTTATTTATTTTTAAATGAAAGCTTGGATTCTGAAGCATAATTATGCAGCAATTTTCAAAAGGAGGGCAATTATAGTCATTTGATGTGACTGTATAATTACACTATGGCTGGGCCTTGGTAACAGCTATTATTACACTTGTTAATAAGACATTTTCAAAGAGAGTGTTTACTGTTTTGTGGTGTAGGTGCAGGGGGATGGACTAGAAGACCTCTTGAGGTCCCTTCCAGCACTACATTTCTATGAGTCTATAAAAAGGAAGTTATATGCAAACATCCAGTAAAGAAAATTCAAGTAATCTGATAGATCTTATCATTGATATTTTAATAGTAACTCTGAAACACAACTTGGTTTGAAGAGTAAAGGATATACAACCTTCCTTTCTCTTTTAATTCTCATTACAGGTCCGGGCATTCCTATTTCCACTCTTTTTGTCAGCAGCAACGACAGAGGTACTGCAAATATTCTGCATATTTCTGTGCGTGATTTTTATCCTGAATATTTACTAAATAAATCCCATAAGTCACTATTTAGACTTGCACTAAAGATGCTTTTAACCCTCTCTGAGGGTCAGATTCAATACCCAGATTCTTTCTTATTACATTGTGAAATTTGGATGTACTGTATTTTTGTTGTTGAATCCAGCCAGACAGTGGGTATACTGAGCATTGGTAACTCCCAGTGAGCCAGATCCTGAGCTCAATACACCATTTCTACTCAACCCCTACTCATGCATTTTGCCTGAGCAAACATTGACTAGAAATTTTGTGAGGAATCCAAAAGAAACGTTCGGAGCTGGAAAAGGTTGTTCAATTCCCATCATGTGTGTTTTTGTTCTCTAGCTATGTTCTTCCAACTCCTCCTTCTACAAAATCTTTGCATGAATTGCCACTTTTATCTGCACATTAAGGGTCCCTTCTAATTTCCCCAGGACAATGAGCACAATCTGTATGAAAAGGTAGACAAAGTGTTGAATTATCTGTATGGCACTCCGGTATCTCCTTGTGCCTAGGAAACAAATGTTTAATTTGATGGACTTTTACCTTTTGCCTTCACTGTGCCTTGCTCAGCCATGCTGCTTCACTGCAGAAAGAACCTGTTCAAGCTGCCTTCTTTTGTCTTTGTAAGGATAATTATGTAGCCTCTTGTTTTAGTCATCTTTGTGCCACTTGGGCTAATTGCTTTATTCTTAGGTGACCGTGACAGTGTTTGTCTTGGACTAAGCTGCAATTGCATAAGAGGGGCAGCGAGTCCATTTTCATTGTGGTTGGCAGGTATTTGACCACACGCCACCCATTAATTCAAATGGAAATTGTGCAGCTAAATTCACGTACACGAGACTGGAAGGTTACCTTGGACTGTCTATAGCAATGGGCAAACTTCAAAAGATTTGGAGCTCCAGTTAGGTTTGGTTCCAACATCAGGATGGTTTTTCAGCCTTTATCCAAGCTATCCAAAATTCCTCAATCTGCAAAACTGGCCTGGACATTTCACAATAATTGACTTTCTTGAAAGAAGTCTGGTATTTCCTGTTCCTGGTCAGCCTGTATTCTTCTGGTATTACTGCAGTCACAGAGTCAGGACGTGTTTTTCAAAAATGTAAAATGATGACAAAAAGTTTAACGGAAGTTGTTTAAAAATCACATAAGGTTCTTTTTCAGTTTGAGGGTGAAGATTCAGGTCACAGACCCTCATTAGGTACAACATTATATGCCCATCCCTAGTCATAGGAAATAATTTTGATACACAAAGTAGCTTTCAATGGACTCCTAATGTGCCAGTACTACAATCTGTACTGGATATTAATTATACATAAAATATAACTTTTTAAATGTACGTGTCAAAGTTTGATGCTTGATCATCTAGTAAAGTTTTTCAGTAAATAAACGTGGTTATATTGAGATTTGATTAAAAATTACAATTTCAAGTTACAATTCAATGAAGTTACAGCAGAGGACAAGATTAAAGAATTAATTCAGATGCAAAGAAGCACATTGTATCTTGCTAATATGAGGCAGGTTAGAGAGGAGTGTGCAGTAGGCCATTATTCAGGAGAATGGATGTAACTAGAGTCAACATTTGGAGAAGCATGTTGCAGACAGGAGAGTATTCTACATAATTAACTAAATAAAAGGTAGGAAGTGTGAGGTGTGAATGGACAAGGAGAGAAGAAATAATAGTCACACAAGATCAATTACTTTGTATCCCATACAGAATATGTCAATGTTCCAGTTTATATGTAAATACAACTTCAAGTGTATGATTTTCCAATGTATGACCGTATTTTGTAAGAGTTTTCCATAGATTTTTTTTCCAATCTAGCCACAAACAAAACAAGAGAGTCTCAATTAACAGAGAGGAGTTGAAAAGCAAATTGATTGCTAATATGAAAACTTCTTTTACCTAGAGATTAAAGTCCTGGAAGACAATTTGGAATTAGAATCTGCGATGGAAAACATCAAAATGCCTAAGATAGACATTAATAAACTTGAAGTGGATGGAATTAGTAAGAATTATACAACTTCTATTACACTATTTACTTTTTCTATAATTTTTACACTTATTCTATTGTAGGAAGCATGCTCCAGCAGTTATTAGAACAAGGGATTTGGAATAAGGCTTCCTGGTTTGCATTTCTGGTTCTGCCGTGGATTCACTATTTGACTTTGAGAAACTCAATATCACTATGCCTCAGTTTGCCTGTCAGTGAAACAGATACAATATAGCCCTACCACACAGAGGTGACGCTGTTAAGAGACTTCATTCATTAATATTTGTAAATTAATTAATTTACAAATATTTAATTGTAAATTAATTTATTTTTCTATCACATGAGGGAGAAAAATAAAAAGTATTGTGGTATTATTCATAAAAAGGTAATATGTAAACTGGTATGCATGCATTACCCATTATAATGCCTTAAGGACAGTGTCTGAATTGTGAAGTTGTTATCATTAGTGATTTTATAACATTATTTTATAGTATAGTAATAAATTAGTATAGAATGTTTTTCCTATACTCGTATAGCTCACCATTGAGAGAGTATTTGTTATCCTGATTTCATTTTTTTCTAGATACCTGCAGAAATTAGACCCTCATATTATTGTATGCAGCTTAATTTAAAAAAAAACAACCCAACAACCCCAACACTTTATTTCTTCAAGATTGTTTTTAAACAGTTAAATAGGAAAAATGACTTAAATCAATTTGTGACTCACAATTCATGAATCCTGTGTCTCATTTCTTACTCATTTTCATATGCTACTCCAATAAATAATGGCTCATACATAGAAGAATCATCTTAAACATTGATATATTTGTAATATATCTTTTTTTTAGCTTTGTGGTACAAGATGCTTCTACCTCCACATTTTGATAGATCCAAGAAGTATCCTCTGCTTATTCAGGTGTATGTAAGATTTTCTTTTCTTTTTTCCACATAGTCTGCTTTATCAGAAAGGGTATTAGTTCTGACATGTCACGTGTAGAGCAGGATTAGTGTATATAACAAGCAAAGCAAACCAGTTCTTTGGTTTTAGGCTATATTTCTGAAATAGAATCCTGATCGTATTGAAATTAATGAGAGTTTTGTTGTTGATTTCAGTGAGACTTAAGATGAGTCGTTCAGAAGGAGAATAGGAATTTGTAGAATATTGTTCGGAGTCAATTCCATTGCTACTTCCATGTACCATGAGACTGCCTAAGATAGCACATTATGAGTTTCACTGTTGTTAACTTTGGAAAGTATGATATAATTTGGAAAGTATGATATGAGTCTATCGGAAGTGGCTAAGAAAAAAAAATGTAAACATTGTGGGCTAGATTACCCCCAACTTTCATTCAGGTGTATAAGGACTAAAGCCCTTTCTGTTGTCTTGCTCAGCTGAGTATGCCAGATATCAGGAGAAATCAGGGGCTGCTCACTTGATAGTCCCCTTAGTAAGTGATCGGCGGGTAGTGATCGATCTATCGGGGATTGATTTATCATGTCTAGTGTAGATGCGATAAATTGATCCCCAGTCGTTCTGCTGTCGACTCCTGTACTCCACCGCAGTGAGAGGCGGAAGCAGAGTCGACGGTGGAGTGGCGGCAGTTGACCGCGCGCCGTGAGGACGCGAGGTAAGTCGACCTAAGTTACGTCAACTTCAGCTACGCTATTCTTGTAGCTGAAGTTGCGTATCTTAGGTCTTCTCCCCCTCTCTCCCCCCCCCAGTGCAGACCAGGGCCAAGTTGTCATAAAGGGGAAAGGAGGCCTTCCCTTTTCCCCACTCACTGCTGGTCAGATTATCAGTCCAGATGCAGAGGGGTATGGGATCAACTGTATCCCAACAAGGGGTGAGGGAATTCACTCTGCCAAAACAAGGCAGAGGGGTTAGAAATTGTGATTTTGAGGCATAATATCTTCTCAAAGTTCCTCTTGGGACAGTGCAGCCATTGGCCACTCTGGGCCAAATCGAATGGATCAACATAGTCCTACAAGAACTGAAATGGATTACAGCTGGCAAAGTCCTACACCTATATCAGTAAAGGTCTGACTGTTTCTGTCTACTGAATACCAGGAGCCTGTTCTGCCTTATAGGAGAAGATATGCAGGGAAAATATGAGACACATGTATAACTACAGTCACTTCCAGAAACTTCCCGTCTCCAGAATTAAGATTCTGTTAGGCTGCCCACCAGGGCTTATGCACTCAAGAAGTTTCTTTTATATTAAATAAGATCTGAGGTTTGAGCTATAGTTATTCCATTGTTCATGTCCTGTATTTAATAAATGCTTTGTTTAAGATCATCCACCAAACCTAAATCTGAGATTCTGCGAATATTTCCTTTAGGTATGGAGGACCTTGCAGTCAGGCTGTAAAGGACACATTTGGGATTAGCTGGATAACCTATCTTGCAAGCAGAGAGGAAATTATTGTTGCTCTTGTGGATGGCAGAGGGACAGCTTTTCAAGGTGACAAGATGCTACATGCAGTATATAGAAAACTCGGAGTCTATGAAATTGAGGACCAAATCTCAGCAGCGAAGTGAGTATTGCAGTAGGATTCAATAGAATCCCTTCCACATATTAAGCAACACTGAAGCAATGGTCCATGAGACAGATTAGTAGATGCATTTCAAGTTCTTTTGAGCACCACTTGGCTGGTAACTGCTAACAATGAAAATCTATATTGGGGCCCCTCACTGCCTCCAGTAGGCAAGACAAGAGATGGGATTCACAGAGAGCAAAATTTAGAGGTACATGGTACCCATGTGGTATCCCCTGATCCCATCACTTGATATACATGATCACTGTAAAGGGTGCACTTAATCCTGCTACTTCAGTTCTTTAAGAGCAATAATGTGCATGTCCATAATGCCTTCAATCCTAGGATCTGAAAGCACTTGCCCATGGTCAGATGTGAAGTCTGTGGTACAGCTTTACCCACATTTCTAGACTATCAGAGAGCATGTTCAGTCACAAGACCCATATTCCTTGCCATTCCAAGGTAGCAAGAAATGACAAGAGTGCCTGGGGCCAACAGGTGCTGACAGCAACCTCTTGCAATTCCTTCTACCCATGCTACTCTGCATCAAAGTTATCCAGACTGCAAGTGCTCCAAACAGATATATCCCTCCTGAATGAAGCCTCTGGACAGAAAGAAGGACTGAGGTTCTCATGAAAGAAGTCTCAACTTGGGATTTCAGAGTCACAAGATGCAACAGCACTACCAAAGCAAGTGTTTTGAATGGGAGGGGGGTTAGTGTGCAGCCCCAGGGGAGCTGTGTTGTAGGGGAGAGGGATTAATTTTGTCTTGGGGAAAGTGCCCCAAAGGGGCTGATTGGTATATAAGTAGACTTTTTTGGTGCCGTGGAGGCTGGGCAGGGGAATGGGTGCCCCGCCCAAATGATAGACCTGGCCGTGAATTGCAGAGTCAGGAATAGAATCCAGGAGCCCTGACACCCATGCCCCTGCTCTATGTGCTTGAGAGCACTGCCTCTCTCTAAGTACCCTTATCTCTTCCTTCCTGTTTCTGCTTAGTGATCTCTACATTTCCTCCTTAGCTATTATTGCATTAAGTATCATGTTGTTATTATCCTTTTCATTGAAGACTGAAGCAGACTACCTGTTTTATCATTTCAGGCTTCTAAGTGTCATCTGTTATTTGCTTTTCTTTCCTGAAACATTGCAGCGACATAATCACTCACTTTATGAGATCATCAAAGTTAAAAATTACTTGTTATTGCTCTAAAGTGACACTCTGACATGAAAGGGGTTGAAATCGACCTGTCAGAGACACAGTGAGGCTAAGGTGCTTCTGCAGCTGCAGTCTGGTCTGACAGCCTGTAAAGGAATGGCTGAAATTACCACAGACTTTCCATGCAAACTTTCCCTAATTCGCTGCCAGCCTCTACACCCATTTGACATTGTGTGTGTAGGATGGCTTCTGCTTCATTTTGCTAGTCTGTCCCAAGACTGGGGCAGATTTACCAGCAAGGGCCATGTACCCTGGTGGGGGGCTGCCCCCAGGGAGAGAGGTGCTTTAAGCATAGGAGCCCAGCTGGCGAAGGCTGCAGCAGAACTGTGCTGAATTAGTGCACCCTCTGGAAGCCCACATCCCATGTCCCTCCCAGTCAATACCTCCTAATTTGGTTCTGGCCACTTGTGTGGGCTTCCTGGCAAAGGAAAGTTTGCAGCTGCTGGTAGAGACCCTGGGGTGAATCTGGCCCTATTTGGTGCATTTGTCACTATGCTTCCTTTAAATTTGGATGTGAAGATGGCTGAGAGAAAGAAAAGTGAGATTATATTGCTGAAAGGGATAGGGGAGTTGCCCTTGGCCTACTAATTTTTAATCTTTCTTGTGTCTTTTCCCTCCTCTCACCTTCTTCCCTGTTTTACCCTATTGTGTGCTGGGCGCTGCACTGATAATTCAGCCACATTTACACAACTTTTTTTCTAAGTGGCTTCTTTGGGAAGATGTCCCTGTGCACAAACCCTCCTTCCCTCTCTAGTATGTTTCCTTCAGCAGACTCAGGGCCAGCTCCAGGCACCAGCTTTCCAAGCTGGTGCTTGGGGCGGCATCAAGAATGGGGCGGCAGTCCGAGTCCTGCGGCGGCAATTCAGCTGCAGGTCCGTCGCTCTTCCCGCCGCTGAATTGCCGCCGCGGGACTCGGACTGCCGCCCCATTCTCGCCCGCTGCCGCAGCAATTCAGCGGCAACTGCTTGGGGCGGCAAAATTGTTAGAGCCGCTACTGAGCAGACTGCATCATAGCAATGGGATGCAGAGACAGGAAACCCAATGCCAGTGATCTGGTTTTCCCTTCAAGCTTCTTGATGATCAAACTCAGGAGTAAGGCATAGCCCTTCCCTCCTCTCTGAGCTTTTTAACGGGCATCTGCAGGGAGCCTTGGGAGAAGTTTTCCTTGTTATTTTTTATTACAGTGCCATGAGCATGCCTGACACTTTTCAGACAAATAAAAGGGCAGGGTGTTTTAAAATCTCAGGGCCTGATCCTGTAAGGCACCTCTGGAGAGGTACAGAGCACCGTCCACCCCGCTGGAAGTTGAGTATGTTGAACACCTTGCCAGATCAGGCCCTGATGACAACACAGCAAAGGCTGGCATTAAGAAAAGAATGACTGGAATAATAGGAGAAGGGGCGTAAGAATAATGAAAGATCAGGAGATATATTTACTGGTGTGTATGCATCGTATTAGCTCCTTTTAAATATATATATAGAGAGAGATTTAATTTAGGGACACAGTCAGGAATGAAGGCCAAAGTGGGTATCAACGATTTCTGAGTGTATCTTCTTTTGTTACTCTTCCATGCTGTGATCAGTACTCCCAGTGGGCTCCTTAAGCATTGCGTTCAGCTATACTGTGGTCTCTCTACATAGATGAAAATAAATGTGTGTTTAAATATTAAGAGTAAAAAGTAAACTAAAGGGTGTTTCATTGATTCAGGAGGTCAGACAGATAACCATAATGGTCCCGTTGGGCCTTAAAATCCATGAAGCTGTTACTTGGTCCTTTGTAGAAATCAGATATGCTTTCTGTTCTGAGTGGTACCCTAACGTGTCTGGGAAGTGTGAAAGAAGCTTGACCTCTTTTTTATGTAATGTAAATAATCCTATTGGGTGATAAGAATGACTTGATAATTGTGATTTTTCTTTTAAACAGAAAATTTATAGAAATGGGTTTTGTTGATGAAAAAAGAATAGCAATATGGGGCTGGGTAAGTAGTTGCTGTTGGTTTTGGTATTTCCATATTTACCTTTCTTAATCTTACTGTAGTCAGTGTTTTCTAAAATTCCTTGTTTTCCACAGTCTCTCTAAAGCTACTTCTCTAAACTTTTGTCATAGTAAAAAAAAATTTAAAATCAGATTCAATTAGGATTTTCAAATCCTTTGAGAAGCCTATACTGATTTTCAGGAAGGCATGGGCTGAATTTTGAGTAGATCTCAGCTGCAAATATAGTTTTAGGTTTAAACCAGGCAAAGCTCAGAAGTTTCAGTTGGCGTCACTGTTAATAATGGCATTCGTTTGAACATGATACTCGCATCAAAATTCAAGAAGTGAATTAAAAAAACCCAACAGAATCCCATTAATCCCTTTGATCTGAAACCACTGACTTTGGCATCACTCTGACTTCCCATACTTCCTGATTTTTGTCTGGCTTTGAAATAGTGCATGGAGTTGAACTTCAGAGAAAATAAAGTGCACCAAATCTCTTTCCCAAACTTGAATTTTTTCTTTTACCGAAGAAGTGAAAGGCTGAGGGCTGCACACTTGGAGGGCTGGGGGACTCCAAGTAGGGATGGGCAAACCACATTGGATGAGATAAGAATCAGGCCAAACCATCAGCCAGTTCTTTGCCTTCTTTTGACTTTTCCTATGCCTTTGCTCTTCCTGATTGGGTTTGGGACCAGTGAAATGCACAAGGAAAGTCATTCTCAATGCATTTCTAGGCTAGTCAACCAGGAGGTACTGGGGATCTTCCATAGCTTGTTATTGTTATATTATGCTTCATTGTTAAAGGGACATAATTGTAAACTAACCGCCTATTGGCCAGATTCTGCCATCCCTACATACACTGAGTAGTATCTTAGGGTGCCTGAGGGTCAGATTTCTAGAGCAGAATCTGGCTTTAATAGAAGAGAAAGAAACAATTATAATTATTGTCTTTCCCTTTGTTACCATTCAATCTTCAAGATAAGATCCTGGTATTGAAAGTAGTGTTTAAGAGTAAAGGATGAACAGTGGCCCAACAGTAACAGACCGCAGTAGCTAGAACAGCTTACAGACTAAACTGGGATGTTAGCCACCAATTAATTGATTCTTTCCAACGTTTTTCTATTTATAAATGTTCATTTTTCTCTGATTATCTTTCAGAAAGAGTTACAGTTTCATTCTCTTTAAACAGACTGTCTTTTCATCAGAATTCTTCTAGTCGGTCATTGTTTAATTTTTTGTTTGTTTTTCCTTGGCCCAGTTGCCCAATGAGTAGCTTACCTAGGACCATGTTAGAAGGACAGAACTTGAAGATTCAGTTGAACAGTAGCAAACAAAAGTGGCTTATATGAGATGACATGTGAACAGAGTTGCTAACAGCTTTGTATGAAGTTTATATTAACTAATATTTTAGATACTGTGATCATACACCAATAAAAAATACTTAGATACAATTCAACTCAATAAAATGTAATTAAATGATACCTCTATTTATGAGTAGGTAATTCTGATATAACACTTAATAATTTTGGGGCAAATCGTTATGTTCCTGAACTGAAAAAAATTGGGTTTTTTTAATCAAGATGCATTTTATTTAAATAAATAAAATGACAAGTTTCCCATACAAATGATGGAGACAAGGTGAGGGAGGTAATGCCTTTTATTGGGCCAGCTTCTGTTGGTGAAAAGAGACAAGCTTTTGAGTTTACACAGAGCTCTTATTCAGGTGTGTAAATTCAAAAGCTTGTCTCTTTCATCAACAGAATTTGGTTCAATAAAAGGTATTACCTCCTCCACCTTGTTTCTCTAATATTCTAGGACCAACACAGCTACAACACTGCAACCGTACAAATGATGACATTTGACAGGTCTGAAGTATCATGGTCCAACGTTAGATGCATTCTTAAAATAATGGCACTATTGCACAAGCTGTCAATCTTTATATTTTAAGGGGGAAACTGTCATGTTCCCACTCAGTCCACCCAAAAGCCTCTAGAGATCCAATATATTTCAATAGAGTTGGAAATACATTCCTCTTTTGTACCTAAATGTCCCTACTCATAGTCTGTATGTGCTGGCAGGTATGCATTATGTTTTTCATTTTTTCAGACTCACCAATCTCTCCTGGACAGCAAAAGCTTGTAAAAGACGGTTAAAGCAATTCAGGCTTCAAACTCCACCTCTTATCCTGCTATAGCACAATAATCTTTCTACTGCTGGTTCCTTATTTTCTGGCCCTGCTATGCTGATTTCTGATCTGGATAAATTCTCCTCAAGTTAGCTGAAAAATAATTGCATAAGTTCTCTGCTATATCCTTATTTGTTGCTTCTAGTTATTCCTCACTCTCATTTCAAGTTGGATACTCTTTAGAAGGGGGTGGGGAGTTGCTTTATTTTTGACACGCAATATGATTAAATCCAATACATTCATTAATTTCTAAACTTCCCTTTATATTTTGAACACAGGATGAGAATGCTCATCTGCAGGATTCTGAACAAGCCGCTTTGGCTCCTACTCCCCTCTCCTGGCTTCTCTCACTCCCCCTCCTCCAGAAAGAATGGAAATCCTTTATCCTCTCTAGCTGTTCGTCCAAGCGCTCATGCTCCCCCAGTCACACATTCTGCTCCTCCCACCCCATCAAGCAGACCAAATGCCTACACACCCAGTATCAACTGTTCTCAGCTGCCAGCCCCACCTCTTTGCACAGAACCTTTCTGAACTCCAGGCTGATTCTTCCCCTTGCCTCCTCTCCAAATATGAACTAATTCTCCCTTGCTGGTTCCCAGCCTGAGGCTCAGGCCGGGAACCAGCAGCAGGAGGGAGGTGGAGGAATTGCTTGCCCCACAGAGTTTTGACAGCTGAAGGGCAGGTGGGTTTCAGGAACAGGAGATTATGCGACTATGTGGACTGGCCATCCTATGTTCAGTTATGTGTTTGAGTTCAATAAGCAAAGGTAGTCAATACTAAGGCATCAGGCTCTAAGCTTCTTTATTTGGATAGGATGCCTAGCAGAACTCAGCTTCCCCACTTTTTTGGTCTTTAACATCCAGAGACTGAATCATTCTGTTTTCTAGAGGCCTTAGAAATGAAACTTGATGCTGAATGAAATAGAGTCCGAATGACATGGGGCCAGATCCTGGCCTAAATGAAGGTCCTTTCGCTCCAATCTTGAGTGGAGTAATAAATAATGCTTAAAGGTTACTTAATACTTCCCATCCCCAACATTTCTATAATAGCATCAGAATCTGAGAGATGCTTAGTACCTGTAACTCATTATCAGACTCTCAGTGTGTTAGAAACAATACAAACAAAAAAGTCACATAGTAACAACTTGTAAATAAAAGCTTCCTATCTCTCTTCCTCTGACTGTTAAATTATTTTGTTTATCTCAGCAGTTAGCTTATTAAGACAGAGGGGAAACTTCAGTCAGCTTTTTATTTTTTAATGAGTTGCAAGAATATTTTCTTCACCCTTGCAGAAAAGAATCCAAAAATCTTGAAGAAAACATAGCAGAATCATATATAGGGATAGAGAAAGGTAGAGTATTTTCCCTTTCCTGCTGAGAAAACACAAATTTCAGTCCAGTGAGGCTTTCTAGTGAGTATAATTAGTTGAAATTTTTCTGTCTAAACTGTTTTTCGGTGGAAAATTGGTTTTTTGACTGAGACATTTTTTGTGAAAAGTTTTTTTTCCATGAAAAAGTTCCACTTTTTGTTGGAAACACAAACACTTGAAACCAGGGGGGGAAAATCTATTTTCAAAAATGTTGCTGAAATGCTTCATGGGAATGATAGTTTGGGTGCCTCATTACCCCAGTTCTCCCTCTGGGTCAGGTTCCTTAGTTGGACTACATCTGCTATAATGCGCCTCTATCAGGGATTTCCAGAATGCACCATAGTGACTCAGCAAGAAGCGAGACTGTGGTACATTAGGGAGATGTAGTCTGCCCAGGGATCCTGGCCCATAGAGGATCATAGGGACAAGAGATACATGGTTCCCATGAGGCACTGCAGCAGCATTTCCAAATGAAAATGTTTGGCTTTCAGCTCAAATTTTTTGCTTTTCAGATGGAAATTTTTGGCTTAGAATTTTTTGCTGAGAAGTCTAACTTTACCATGGAAAATTTTGACTAAAATGATATTTTTTTTCCATTTCTATCAAAATTTTCTGCTAGGAAAAAAAAGTTCCAACCAGCTTTACTGGGCAGCTCTGCAGCACATGGACATTATTAAGGCATTTAACAAAAGCCTGACCTTTCCTTGAGGTATTGTAGTTTGCTTTAAAGCCAACATCCATAGCCTTCCACAACTTGTTTTCCACGGTTCCAGATATAGGGCTGATTCAATGTAACAATTTTTGGCAGAAAATTCCATTTTTGGCTAGGTAATTCAGTAGGTGAGGAATACCGGGATTTGTCCTGAACTAAGGTCCCCGAAGAAGCAGTAACATAGATGGTAGGAAGAGATGAAGTGATTAGATAGAAAGAATTGTCTTTTCCTTTTGTTCCTCACAAGGAGTCAGCCAGACTCAGTTCATGCTGGTGAAGGTAAAACCTCTAGTTGCTTTGGCCCCATGCTATTAAAGCAAATGTTTCCTTTGAATGTAATGTTTTGTTACTCGGATTCTCAGAGAGAGATAGCTAACTGCATAGTATTAACCTGCCTGTGATTTCTCTCCAGTCCTATGGTGGATATGCAACTTCTCTGGCACTTGGATCTGGCAGTGGAGTATTTAAATGTGGAATGGCAGTGGCTCCTGTCTCCAGCTGGGAATATTACGGTATAGAAACATTTCATAAACACTGACTCAGAATGCATGACGTTATTGCAAGAGCTCGACAACTTGAAACATAAAAAAAAGCAATTGTCATCACCAAAATAAAATTCCTCAAAGCTTGTATTTAATCCTTTCTCTGATGGCAATAGCTGCACCCAGCCTTTTGGAACAAATACTGTGATCTGGCACAGGGTTTGCTAATCTCATTTGTGCATCTGTAAATCCCCCTTAGCAACCCATATGCATTCAGTGATGTGCTGGATGGGGCTTCCTGGAGCTACTTGTTAAGTCTGCCACCAAATTGAGGGGACAGCTTTGAGGTGATTTCTCTGCCTTTGAGGGAGTCACCCCTCTCTGGTAACATTATCCCTTTCAGAAATCACTTATCCTTGCAGCTCATAAAAATATTTCTGAAGGACAATTTTTTGCCTTTGAGATGGAATCGTTTGTACCAGATCTCCAGTATGGTTAAACATTTTTCCTAGCAGGATTTCCCATGAAGATTCTCAACCCCGTCCCCATTTCCTGCCACACAAGTTAAACACCGTGTTGCATTAGATATACACTCTGTCCATTGGGTTCTCATTTACTCGAAGCATCCTTGACATCACGCTGACCGTGTACGGGGTCTTGCAGTGGGTGTAAATTACATGTAACTACACTCACTGTGAATGTAATGTCTCTTGTTGGGAGGGTAAGGTGTCAGCCACCATTATGCAAGCAGTGAGAACACTTTTGATCAAAAAATTGCCCGTGACACCACAGCTTGATCCGTTATTGCCCAGTATGCTCCATCTCCCCTTTCTGGGGAAAGTTATTGAAAAAGTGGTGTTGCAGCAACTGCAGTTGTATTATGATTCCACAGATTTCCACGACCCCCCCAAGATAAACTACAAACGTGCATGTGGCACACAGATGGCACTGCCCCAGGACATTGACTATTTATTTCTCCCTGGACACAGTTAGATGTTTGTACTGATTCTTTTAGATCTGTCAGTAGTCTGTGATAACACTGACCATAAACTATCATTGACTATCCTGTGGGTCTTTGCAGAGATGATGGAATGGCTGCATAATAATTTCTAGCCTTTCTTCCCAAAAGGGTAGTCATTGAGTAATTGCTCTTCCCTCTGGATTGAGCTTCAGCAACTTTTATTTAATGATGGTTCTGTCACTGGGAAACATGGGACCCTGCCACAGTGAGAGAATGAGGCCGTAAAATGTATCCTTTTTCCAAATCCATGTGCCATTCACAGCTAGTCAGTTAATGACATAATCCTACCATCTTCCAGCTCTCAGATCCCCACTCTCCTGAACGGTGAGGTGCACATTACAGTAGGAATTCCATAACAAAAGAACCACCCACATTTCACTAAACAGCCTGTCAGCCACAGAAGATCACTTATAAAAGTGTTCTGAGTGGGCCCTTAAACAGTAAGGTGCCCCAGCTGAAAGTCTTAGATGCAGAGAGGTTTGCTCTCACCTATGTCCCTACCTCAGTCAAAGACTAAGAAAGCAAAGAAACCACAGCATCTGGTGTCAGTGAAAAATGGACAAAGACCTGAATATCCTGTGCATAGGGTTTCATACCGCAGCCTACGTCTCCCATTCTCCCACAGTGTCTGTGCATACCCATTGAATAGGAAGGGTCACCAAGATGAAATCCTAAGGGACTCTTCTTTGTTTCTGAGTATACAGTAATGTGTTGGTTACAATAAAACTCTTGATAGTCTCTCTTGTGTGTCCCCTTGTGGCAGTAGATACATGCTGGGTTACTCTAGCTATTGGTTCCTGGAATGTATCCTACTAGCTAACGCGATCTCAGCCTTTGTCTATGGGACTCGGTGTTCCAGGTAGACTGCCAAAGCTTACATTTGATAGCTCTCAGGTCATGGTACATGACTTACCTGTTTACTCAGCCCTTTTGTTAGGTCACTCCGGGTTGGATATTTCTGCAGGGGCAAATAAAGTGGCAGTATGTTTATCAATTCATCTTCATAAATGATTTTTGTATGTAGCTGGTTTTAGTGTAGTGTGAGGCAGCCAGGAGCTACAGTGATGGATGCCACAGAACTAGTCTAAAATAAGTAATACATTTAGGATGTATTAATGGAACTGTGTGTAGTTTAAACGCATACTCTTAGCATTCCACCATTAGATGTGAATATATTTTGTCTACAGCTCTTTTTTTTTTATATGATAGCATCTATCTACACAGAGCGATTTATGGGTCTTCCGACTGAGTCAGATAATCTTGAACACTACAAAGTAAGAATTCTCTTCATTGCATTTGTTTTCCTCAAACTTAGAATCACATTAGCAGGGAGAAAGAGAGTAGTGGGGAAGAGAAATAATCTTCTAGCCCCTAGTAGTATCAGCCCTATAGCAGTGAGAGCTACTAGCATGGAATTCACCTGCCTATAGTTTACTCTTTTTCCCTATATTTAATAGTCTTAAATATTCTATGTTTAAGGATCCTTGTTGCCCCATTGGAACAGACCGGGTCAGTTCAGATAATGCTGCTTACCTTCAGTGTTGGGGGGGGACACCCCCCCAGTGATGGGTTTAAATGATGATTACTGGTCATTGTTGGGACCACTTGGTGTGGAATCCAAACTGCTTTGTTCAGACTGAACTCTGTGGTGAAATGACACGAGCTCCCTAGGTAATTAGATTATCGCCCCTAAATGGGGGCACATTGCTGGTTCCTAATGGTTTAACAGGAAATTTCCATCCTCTATTCATTCCCCTGATTCCCTCCACAAACATACATACCAGTTCTGAATACATTTAGGGCCTGGTCCAAATTCCACTGAAGTCAGTGGAAAGGCTCTTAGTGACTTCATTAGGCTTTGGGTTAGGCCCTTAATACTCATTTCCAAACCCCATCCAAATGGCAGAGATGCCTCATCCCAAACTCCTCTGGCAGAGCATTTTGGCGTAAGAGGAATGGCATTGCGGCCAGTAGGAGGGCTAGGGTGGGGGCCTGAAATTTGTGTCAACTAGCCCTGGGAAAAGCCTTGAGAATATATCTGGCTTCCATTCCAAGCCCAGAGAGTAATAAATAATCACTGTTGTCGTTATAGTGCCAGTTTATATGATGATTCAGTTAGATTTATACTATGCAATGAAAGCCTTTTATCTACGTGACTAAGTGGTCTAAATTGCAGCTGCTGAAGTGTTCATTTTCCCCCTGAACAGAATTCAACTGTGATGGCAAGAGCAGAGAATTTCCGAAACGTGGAATATCTTCTCATCCACGGAACAGCAGATGGTGAGGTTTACGAAAGGCAGTTCAAATACTGAGCCACAACCTCTTTGTTTGAGAAACGTTAAGCATCTTTCTTTGACTGTGATTACGTTCAGTACTTAGATGTTTGGTCCATTTCCATGGGGTACATAAAGTGTTGCTTACTCATTGTTAGTAATGTCAACTGTATCACTCGATAAATGATGGACTGAACTTAATGCACTATAGCTTTAAGCTATCTGGTATTTACCAGATTTTAATAACCCACTCTTCCCTTCTTTGTTCTGTTCCTTTTTCCAGATAATGTACATTTCCAGAACTCAGCACAGATCTCTAAAGCTTTGGTTAACGCAGAGGTGGATTTCCAGGCAATGGTAGATAACAACAGACTATTTTTCTTTTTAAGCATTGGCTTATAATTCCTCTTACATCTGGGGACATTTTTAAGAAGCTCACTTTAGCCCAGTGAGTCCCATAGTCTAGCTTGTGGGTTGGGAAACACTTGCTGGTAGCCCCAGAAAACTGGCTACCCAAATGAGACTGGCTCTGCTCCTTGTTTCCAGCTGCTTCAACAGATGGTCAGGTTCTTCCTTGCAAATAATAGCTTGGAGGCCTGTAAAAGCACCTGGAAACAAGAACGAGCAGTCAGCCTAGATGGCTCTTCTTGAGGCTGTTGCTACCTAATAAAAGAGGAGGAGGAATTAGGATCTGCCTTTAGGGACCTGCCAGCCACAAACAAAGATGAATGCTCGCAGAGAAGGGAACAAGGCATCTGGATTGTAGGTCCAGAGGGAGAAGAGAACAAGTTGTCAGGGAAGCCTATGCAGGGCAGCAGGGGCAGAGAAAACAGAACAGACAGGAGGGTGGAAGGGATGAATGAAGAGCAAAAGGAGGCCAAATGGACAAAACATTTATTGCATCCATGCCAAACTTTGCTTCTTCTATACCCTTCACTCCTGGGCTAATGACAGATACACCAGCCTTGTCCCTGTCCTACCTCGGTTTGTGTCACTTCATAAATGTGTGGACCATTGTGTGGGCTTCAGATATCCTGCATTCCCCATCAATACAGCAAAAAATGCTGGTTCTGCTGCATTTGCAGAGAAGAGAAAGACCTGGCCTAAAAAAATAATCATTTGGATTTTGGAGTGTCTTTATGACATCTGGATGGAAATAACTTAAGGCAAGTTGTCCAATTAAAAAATAAGTGAAAATAATTGCTGCTGTTCCAAGGTATAACATAATCCATCTAAGTCACTGTTCTCAGGATGCTGTATATAATGCCTATGGTACTGATATAATGCTGAATGATTTGGACAGAACTCCACAATTTTTAGGCGAGGGCTGTTTGGTGTGAGTAAAACATTGCTAGCCAAGTCTGTCTTCTTAATAATCCTACTGCTAAGGACGTGCAGCACATGCCAGGGACTTTTGTCCCTGAGGGCATCTTGGAGTGATTTTGCTCTGGCTTGATGCAACTAACTCACTAGGCAGCCATTCTGACTCCCAAATCACAGATTATTTAGAAAGTTTGTTCAATGAGACTATGAATATAATGAAAACTGATCAAAATAATTAACACAAAAAGAACAAAGATCTACCAACTCACTGCCCATTTGGCTTTGTGAGGCACCTTGCAACCTTTATGGGGCTGTAATAATAATTAATAAAGATCACGCTTCTGGATTGTTTACTTACTGTAGGATAGAGAAATCAAGTGTGCTTTGTTGGTTTTTTTTCTTCTTTTTCAGTGGTACACTGATCAGGACCATGGAATTCCAGGCCTTTCAAGTAAACATCTTTACACCCATATGACCCACTTCCTCAAACAATGTTTTTCCCTGTCAGAGTAACAAAGGTATTCTCAGCACGATGAAGCATTTTATACATCACTGAAAGCTAGACGTGCCTTGATGTAATGCAGTTTTAACTGTGCACAGATTAAGTATATTCTGCAGGTGGATTAATAGTTAAAGATTAAGATACTTTTAATTTGGAGTTTACATCTGTTATTGATGTTGTATATTAGCAGATAATATACCACTACAGGTTTTGGCACATTTAACACCAGCTTGTTAGAAAAAAATAAAACCAGAATTTAAAATGCTATGTATGGTTATTGTTATCTTGCATAAAACTCGTGTTCTGGGTTCTGGTTCATGTTCCAGAGATAGATGCTCATTTGGGAAGAAGACATAAAGCCAAATGAATATGCACGGGAGGCTCCGGGCACCGGCACAGCAAGCGCGTGCCTGGGGCGGCAAGCCGGTCGCTGTGAGGGCGGCAGTCAGGCGGCCTTCGGCGGCATACCTGTGGGAGGTCCACCAGTCCCGCAGCATCGACGGCAATTCGGCGGCGGGCACGCCAAAGGCGCGGGACCGGCGGATTACCCGCGGAAATGCCGCCGAATCCGCGTGACCAGCGGACCGCCCGCAGGCATGCCGCCAAAAGCCGTCTGACGGCCGTGCTTGGGGTGGGAAAAGTCATAGAGCCGCCCCTGTGAATATGCTTGCTTAGTTATATTAATAACAGTTGAGAGAGCAATGTGATTTGCTAATTAATGTCCCAACCACAGTAACCAGGGGCAAAACCTAGTGCTAGGTGAACCACACGAGGTTTGGAATTGCAGTTTGTATAATCATCCTGAAGCTTAGATGCTTGTCCAGAGTCTAGTCAGTGCTGGTGGGTTTGAAATCCTGAGTTCCAAAGAAGAGTCTTTTCCTGAGATTTCCACTGCTTCGTAGCATGAGCGAGGTCAGTAGCTTGGTGTTTCGGGTCTTCGTCTGGGGTAATGTGAAAACATTCAGAGGCTTGACATTTTTTTTTAATTTACCAAACCTTTTGAAACTCAAACCAAGTTTCAGTTTGGGTTCATTTTCAGGGCTAGAAGAAGTAGGCTCAGCACAGTTATTTTATCCCAACAGTTGTTTCCATTCTTATCCAGAACTTGCCAGCCACATTGTGTGTATCCAGTGGCCAAATCCATGGCAGAGGCATCATTTTCATGAAGTTTCAATGGGCAGTTTTATCCTGGTGCTGCCCATCTCCTCGCTGGGACCCCCATTTTACAGATGGGGAACTGAGGCACAGAGTGCCCAAGGTCACACAGGAAGTCCATGGTGGAGTAAGGAATTGAATCTGGGTGTCCTATATCCCAGGCTAGTGCCCCAACCACTGGGCCATTCTTCCTCTCTGCTAGCCAGCTAGCCTTCCTCAAATTGCTGACTGTAATAGCAACACTGAACTGAATCTCAAATACCATCCAGTCAAAAATGAGAGGAATCACTCAGTCTTCTCTTGCTTTGTTTTCAATTAATGTTAATCCACAGATTTTTTTAAAAGATAGCCCAATGATACTTGGGCCCTGATTCACAACTGCGTGACTCCAGCTTAACACTGGTGTAACTCCACTGAAATCAATGTAACTGAAGTTGCACTGTGGTGACCCTAAAAGTTTTGGGTCCTGATTCACTCTCTATGTTTGGAGGGATGCTGCTTGGGAAGAGTCCTTTTACAGGGTGCAGACGTGGGAAGTGTCACCTCACCCTTTCAAAATAGACCTAGTCAAGTTCTAGAGGATGTTCAGAAATCAACTAAATAAAGATATGAAAAATGGAATCCGTGAGGAAAAGTGAAGTGAACTTGGCAAAGAGAAGCTAGAAGGATAACATAACTATCTACAGATACACAAACTGATGTTATAAAGATGATAGTCATTGCTAGTCCATGAGAACAGAATCTGGAATAATGGACAGAAGACAGAGAAGGGGAACTTTATGGTAAATATTGCATCCATGCCAAGATTATTATCTATCTTTGGGGTCCCTCAGCACTTCCACAATGCAAATAAACAAACAACAACAGCAACAATAAAAGGGAACTGGAAAAGAGATAGCAAGAGTGGCTTTGAAATCACTACCAGTGGGGACATTTGAGCCCTAGACTAAGCATTCATCGATTAGGGATGATTTGAGTATTAAATCAATTCTGCCATGATGCAGGAAAATGGACAAGATGTTCTACTAGAGTAGAACCAGTGCAAAGCAAATGATTCTATGATCATACTTGTATAGGAGTTACCATACTGTATCAGACCCAGGGTCCATCTTATTCAGCTTCTTGTCTTTGACAGTAGCCAGTGCACCATGCTTTAGAGGAAGGTGCAAGAAACCCTGAGGTGGGCAATTATGGAATAACCTGCCCATAGGGAAAGCTTTTTTCTAACCCTGTCCGCTATTACCTTAGATTTCTTTGTGGGAAAGCAAAGGCCTTAATTTGACCAAAATGACAAAAATACAGGATTTGTCCAATGAAGTTAAAAGGTGGAAGCAACCTGCTGTATAACAACTCCCTTTGTTTTGTGGATGGCGATAACAAATTTGATTTTCCTCATATAAAAACATTCTTCAGAGACATAAATCTTTATGTAAATGTTGTTGCCAAGCTGTTTGTAATGGTTAAATTATACTTTGATGAGAACTCTTCAGAAAATATTCAGTTCAGTTAAGGTTTTTTTGGAAACACTCCAATTAAGTGACGTTAATGAGCTTTTTGTTGGTAATGTAATTAAAATTCAGCTGTTCTAATTGTAAAAAGGAAAAAATTATAGCTCTGAGAAAGTTAACAGTAAAATAAGCAAATATAAGATGAAGCAGGGCTAATTAAATGGTGATTATATGGGCCTCTGTGAGTGTTCTACTGACAACAGGACTTTCAATAATGGGTGATTTCACAAATGAGGAATATGAGTCTGTTGAATTTATTAGGGCCTAATTCTCAACTCTCTTAGAGTGGTGTAACTCCAGAGAAGCCACTGTAAAATGGGCATCACTGAGTGGAGAATCAATATTTAGGTGCCTAAGGATACAGATAGGCACCTACTGCGATTTTCAAAAGCATCTAACTCCCATTGATTGAAATGGGAGTTAGACACCTAATTAAATCAATTCTGCCATGATGCAGGAAAATGGACAAGATGTTCTACTAGAGTAGAACCAGTGCAAAGCAAATGATTCTATGAGGCACTTTAAGATTTCACATGCCGCGTATCTGCATCTTTAGGCATCTAAATACCATTAAAAATCGGCCCCTACTATCTAATATTGGAAGTATAACCAATGAAATGATTCTGACCTAATGAGTCATTCATAAGCTATGTAAGGTATGAAGCCAGAAGTGCTTGGAGAGTTTAAAAGGTGTGTGTGTGTCTATGTGTGTAGATAGATGAAATAATGTTTAGAAATTGATTAAGTTGCCTGGACATCATTGTTAATCAGCTCTAGTGCCTAGTTATTATCTGGGAAAACAGAGCAGGCATTGTTAAACTTGGCTTCTGGGGATGGGGGAGAAAGTAGTAGGGGAGGAGGGGCACACCATTCTGTTAATTCTGCTTAATGTTTTTCTATATCAGCCACTATGCACTCTGTTCACAGTTTGTAAGGAAAAGCAGGACTACGTCTCCAGTACAGTGTGACAACTACACAGCACTGCTGGAATAACTTCTACCCTGCTATCAGTAAGACAGGGCCGGTGAGTTAAGTAGTTAAGGATAGGAGGCGATATCTTTAGCTGATGCCAGTATTGAAATCTCCTTTTAATCACATATGCTCCGTCCACATAGGCAGCCTGTGCTAACAGCAGGCAATAGGGCTGATGTTCAATGCAGAAACTCCCCTATGTTCAACTGACACAGTGCCCATCAGAATCCCAGCAGCACTCTCCATTCTGTATTGCCATCCACCAAGTCTGGCACAATCTCAGCATATCTACTGTCTGGGACAGTTAGAAAGAGCTAGCACATGCCTCCTCTCATACAGGGGTTCAGGCAGGCTACAGCTCCGGTCAGGCTTTCAGCTCACCCCTGAAGTGGATAGCCTGCCTGCTCTGCTTCTCAGCCATCTTTCAGGCTGCTTCCAAGAGATGGAACAATCTACCTCCTCTCCTCTAGGTCTCCTCCCAAGCTGGGCTCACCTAGCTCGATGGAAACAAACTATGCTCTCCCCCAGCTGAGCTTTATTTCTGATTGGGCCTGGCCCATTCTCCAGGTGCAAGCAGGCAGGTTAACTGATCTCTCTGGCCTGTATTACCCCTTTCCCAGCATGTGTGAGGTAAACACCCTATTCATACCTGGGATTTAGTCTCAGACATGACATTTTAACTCTCTCTGACACAATTAACCATAGTGGACAGCTAAACGTTGGCTTTAAATTGTTCTAAGGGTATGTCTACACTTGGAGTTGGGAGTGTGAGTCCCAGTCATGGAGACATGCCTGTGCTAGCTCCAATCAAGCTATCACGCTAAAAACAGTGTAGCTGTGGCAGCGGGAGTGACTAGCCACCCTGAATATGGTCCCATTGAAAATGCTAGGTACCTAGTCAGAGTGGCTAGCCCCCCCCTGCTGGTTGTAACACCTCAGCTTCACTCTGTAGCCTGGTGGTTCAGTCAGAGCTAGCCTGGGTAAGTCTCTTTGAGCTAGAAATTCCACCCCCAGCTCGAAGTGTAGTTATTTAAACAAGTCTGCTAAGTCACTGGAGATGGAGCTTTACAGAGCTTTATAGCATTTTACAGACACTACTATTTTATTTGTATTGAGCAGAGAAGTCCTTGTACTGGGAAATAATCAAACACCAATTAGATTGTTTACAGTTCCAGTTCCCCTATGGATGCTTTGCTAGCACAAAATAAACCAAATGTGGCAAAGCAGGGGCTGCTTCAGTTCAGTGGCTTAAATAGTTCATGTACAGCATCTACACATGCACAGGAGTAGATCCTCTGGCCGCACTCCAACCCCATGCTCTCTCCTGCTCCCTGCCTCCCCCCCCATTCCATGCTGTACAGGGTGCACATGCCCCATGAGCATCTCTCCCACATCCAGCTCCTCTTTCCCATCCAAACTGGAACCACACCAGTTCTGCTGCACTGGACCTTCTGTGGCTGCAGTATAGGCATGGAGAAAAACATGAGTGAAAAGGCTGGGTGCACCTCCAGCTGGGCCTCCAGTCCCTGGTTCAAGCTCATAACAAATTGGATCAGAGATAAAGCCAAATTCACATCACATTTAGTATTTTCCAGTTTATCAGTCAGCTCCCAATTACAGGGCACAGCTGTTTAATACATTTTATAGAGCCATTTAAATGCTTTGTATTTAATCTGAATAATTTATCATATTTGCTAATGGTATTGGTATTACTTTCAATTATATTCATTGTCTTCACAAAACGTAGCATAATTGGTACACAGTGGGCCAACTCCTCTGCCTATGTAAATTGCTGCAGCTCCATTGATTTCACATGGAGCTGTGCCGTTTTGTAGCATCAGACACTGTGGCCCATTGCATAGGCATGATACCTCTACTCACTGAGGGCCAAACCCCCAGCCTTGGTGCATCCATGGATGGAGCTTAGCTGGAGCTGCACAGTTTAGCCAGGTTCTGGGGCACTAGAGTCTTTTATGTAGCCTGAGCGGAGAAAATCCTCCTTCACTGAATGCCATCACTGCTCTCTGAGGTGTAGTCAAGACTGGAGAATGATGTCAGGCAGGTTATGAGCATGTGCTGTGCTTCTCTGAAACCCACAGTGGGCATTCAGATCCCCTCTGACTGACAGGGGACGTAGCCCAAACGTACCCCTCTGACGTAGCCCAAACAGTATAGTCCTGGCTGAAAAGTCATTGGACAGATGAACACCTCCAGGGTAATTGTCATGAAGAGAGGGGGACATGTTTCCAATCCATTCCCCCAAGACACAACCACCACCAATATGCATGTGTTGTGTATTTAATAACAAAAATGGTAGAAAACAGAAACAAAAAAAGGTCACTGGAATGTGCTGACTTGGTTGAAAAACAAAATTTAGAAAAAAAAAGTTTGTTTTTCATAAAAAATCAAATTGTGATGAGGAACTTCCTTGAAAGTACAAAATTCAAAACATTTCAACCACCTCTAATAAATACACTGGACACATAAGTGATACATTTCTGTAATTTTCTTTGGCATACAGCTCACCCATTGCATACAGTTGCACTCACACAAATATACAGCGATAACTAAAAGCACAGATCTTGCTGCATGGGTTTTGCTTCTTTCCTGTAAAGTTTTTATATTGTGTATCATTCAAGACATATTTGTAATTTGGATATCACAGCTAGATTGTGCTGAACTAAATAATCTATGTACCAAGTTGCCTACCCAGGTGCATTCAGCTGCTCTGTTTCATACTTCATACTCATTTGAAATGATTATACTGTAAATAGAAAACTTTATTTTTACACTAGAGAATAAATAGGACTAAACAAACAAGAAGAAAAGAACTGGCAGGATTCTGGGGAAGGTGATATCGTATTATCTTCTGCAGAGCTGATTTAGGAAGGCTGTGTATCTTTCAACTAATAATAAATAAAACTCAACATGCAGTAAAGTAATGTTAGTAGCAATCCGTTGCAACATGTATGTAATGTAATGTATGTAATATGTAATATATGTAATATAATGTATAATGTATGTAATGTAATGTTTTGTATACCATACTGGGCAAGAAATTGATAAAAGGCCAACTGAACACCATCTGCTGTCCTGCCTGGGAACTGCAGAACTGCTGTCTGGTGTGTTCTCATAGAAGGGTAGGAAAGTTCACCAACATGATGGAGACACACAGCACCTTGCAATATTTAAGGATTTGACCCACTTTCCTATTTAAAGTCTGATTTTGACCCCCATACCTAACAATCTTAAAATCTTAGTCCAGAGTAATTTTTTTTAAAATTTGGGGCAAGGTAGGCAAGCCACTTTAGTGGTATTGGGGTTCCCTAAAATGAATCGATTTGGGTTTTGCAAGTTGTGTGAATGCTTAATTTGGCTCCCAAACATCTTGGCGTAGAGGCTGCAGACCTGTTTCATTCTGTCAGTGCTGGGGAGGATTGGTGCCTTGGTGCCTTGGATTAGTTCGGGGTATGAGTGTGTGTAGTGAGGTTGTGTTCGATGAAGAATTATACAGATATTAACACACCTTTCAGACAAAAGTTTGAAAAGCCAAAGTATGTGTGATATACATGCACTATTTGGATCAATGTGTTAGTATATGTAAGCACATAATCTCAATCCATACATTGAATCAGGGCTTGAAAACATTTTGGATTGATGGGAGCAAGAATAGAAAGATAAGGGGGAGAGAAATGAGAAAGAGATCCATGTAAAAAGGAGATTGATGATGAGGGAAAGTGATGGGAGAAGAAATAAATGAGGAGAGAGACTAAACTGATGTAGGAAAGAGAAAGAGTGAATGAAAAGTGGAGGAATGTAGGGAATGGCAGTGGGAGAAGCTGTGCACTTAAGTTTTAAACTTCAGCACAGGCAGTCATTTGTCCTTCACATAGAGAAAACTTACAGGGAGCATTGGTTTCAGTACATGGACCCAGTGAGTGGAGCAATGCAATAACTTCACAATGTTAGAAATTAAAATATACCATGTGGCCAGTGTAAGGTGGCATGATATGGTGAGATTTGCTATTCTCTAGGTTTATACAGTAATACATTACTAGTGACATAGGTATCTATGGGGGAGTTGATGAGCATACGTTACAATTTGTATTTGCTGTTATATTACATATATGCTCTAGACTTATAAGGCTAGATTCTGGTTTATTTTCTGACTCCTTTTGTGCTGCTCAGGCAGTATGTGTGGCTGGAATCTGGCCACAGTCAGCCAGCAAAGAATTCTTCTAACCAAGGAGAACTCTGCTGGTGTGAGGTGGGGAGAGAGAGGATGTATCTTTAGGGTCCATACTCCAGTATCATGTTAGCCCTGATGATGCTCTAGTTCATGCTGGGGCCACTGCTTGTGCACAGGTTCAGTGAGCTGTAAGTGGCTTCCTAGTGGTCCCACACCCTTCCCTCTACCAAGCAGAACTTTAGGCTCAGGGGAGTGTTTAGCCCTTAATTTCTAACATCTTATTTGGACCATCTGATAGCTTACAAAGGTAATAAGCACTTTCAGTTGTACATACATTATTACAATTTGTACTTACAGGTTTAGCAGGTATTGTCCCCACCCATGAAAAAACCCACAGGAGGAAGTGTCCATTGGGATCCCCTCTTGAAGACCCCAGACTGTTGTTTCATAAAAGAAGATGAAGGACCCACCCTCCAACCCTGGCAGATCCTCAGGAATCTGTTCAGATCCCAGGGCCACGTGCACAGAAGCTTTGTGCCTCTCTGCCAGCTATGGCTATTGGTGCCCTTCCCTCCTGCCTCCTTGGCAATGCTGCTTCATGAGAGCTGGGCTACTGACCCTGTCACTGATGCCCCAAGGACTCACTCTGAAGGGCAACTCTACATGATATAATACAGCCTGGGCCTGTATTATCCTTTCAAACCCATTTCCAGGGCACCAGGCTATATGAGCAGATCAAGGGGGCATGATGCAGATTTCAGTTATGTAACAAGTATTTGGCATACAGATCTCACATGTACCATATATTCTCATATGTAGGAATTTACAAAATTGATAAATTGCACGTGGAGATAATTTGACTTGAAACCGAATGTTTTTATTACATTCAATCTGTCTGGTTTAGGGTTTTGTACTGGTGCCCATCGCAGTAGTATCTCAGATTTTCTTGGGTTAATTATATCCGCACAGCAAGGTCTCGGGTGGACTTTATGGAGTCTTCCTTTTCTCTGGTTGTGAGAGACTTTGTGTGAGGTTCACACTTATTATTATTATTACTATTTTATTATGTTAAACTTATGAAATTGATGCGAGGGTGAAGTCCTCACCCCACTGAAATCAATGGGAGCTTTGCCATTGACTTCAGTGGAGCCAGGACTTCACCCATCAATTTTAAATTAAATGTCAGATAGGCAAACATGAATTTGAAGGACATGTTGCATTGATTCCTAGCACCTTTATTTAATTGTGTATAGCCCTAATGTCCTCCTGGTTGATATTTACTTCTTTTGACATTGACACCTCATTCCTTTTGCGTCTTCATTAAGGACCCATATCAGCACTGATGTCATACAGTAAGCAGAATCAATATGTGAAATTGCTTGTGAAAATTGTCAAATGTAAAGTAAAGAATGGCAAATATGATTTTTTTAAGTTGAATAAGGAAACTGTCAGCAATGATGCACTCTCATAATGCTTACTAGAGCTGAACAGTATATATAAGGCTGAGCCCCAGAGGCAGCTAGGCAGATCTCAGGATCCTGAAGGCTTCCCAAAGTTCCAGAAGAGTAGCTACTCTTTCCCCAATCGCTGTGCATCACTTCAAAGTATCAGAAGGTAAGATTCATGCTAGCTATCTATAAGATTTTTTCAATGGGTTGAGTGCAATTGTTCTGTCCAAGATTTGTAAAGCAAATACAGGATCTTTCAACATGGTGCTTTTTACTTTTTTATTTTATTAATATTATTTATTATTATATATTATCTTTTTATATTTGGAATGAATAAGTAGTGTATATAGTTAAATTTTAATCAGTTTTAGTTTATTCAATGGACGGCAACTAATTTAAGAGAGAATGATCCAAAGATGCAAAATCAACTTCTAAGACTGACAGAAATGATAGAAAGGAGGACAATTAAATATGGAATCATGGAAGAAATGCATTATAGTAAGAATTTAAATGTTAGACATATATACATAAATATTGATTTTTGTTGTTTGTCTTCCACTCCCATTTTCAAATACCAAATACCATTTACTAGACATGTGTCCCTCACAGATACTGAACCATTTTGACTTTAAACATCATCATCCTTTGTAGAAACATCCTAAAAATCCTATAGAAATTAATAGGAACGAAACTAATGGGGGCTAGAGAAATTAAATAGGTTTCTATAAACATTACTTGAAAATATCTCAAGGCAGATTTGCCACTCCATTGCAACAGTTTTACACTGGTCTAACTCCATTGAAAGTATGTGGTTTTCATTCGTTTTATATATATTACACCATAAAATGCCCAGTGGGAAAGTTATATATAGAAAATAACTAGATTAATAGATAAATAATAGAAAATTATAACCTTACTGTTGGTTATTTTGAACCAGCCTACATAATTTAATACAGAATTATATCCCAGTTGTGGAATACTCTAGGATGGTGCAAAAAACTTCTAGAAAGGTATCGATTACATTCTATATAACTTTTCCATAAATGCATTTTACAGTGTAGTGTATATAAATTACTAGTAAATTACATGTGCATTAAAGAGATAGTAGATTCATAATTACTATCTGCAACAGTCTCATATCTCCATAAATCTATTCTTATTCACATTTTAATTTTCAAATAAAAATATTTCTCATTATTCAGCCATGATGTAACTCGACTGATTGTTGGAAAGAATTGGGCTTTTAGCAGGATTCTTTGTGCAAACTTTGTTGCAATATATACAAGTACAGCTTCCACACAGTACACTAAAGAAATCTGTAGTAAAATATGTTCAGAAGACTAGTGAAAGTCCAGGTTATCAAGAAAAAATATTCCTCTGTAATTCCAAATGCAAAGTAAATGCTATATGAGTCAATAACTTTTTGCAGCCTTAAACATTTTGATCAAGATTTGATAAATACATATTATTGACAGTCTCTCTGGTGGCTAGAATCCTGGTTAAGAACATCCAGTCAGCTGATTTGTTAATTGTTATGTGTCTCACTGTAACAACCTAAGTTTGGCTAATACATTTTGAAATTGCAGGAAAGGAAGGATTTGAACTGTACTTTCTAATTTCTAATTGGAGAAGAATTAGAAATGAATTCATTAGCCAACTAAAAAAAAACAGATAATTTTCTATTTAAAATTTATTTCAGTTTGACTGGAACTTTGACACTTGAGACCGCAAGCTTTTGTAGCTGTTTCTACAAAAATCTAAACTTCTCAACCAGATTCAAGAGCCAGGTTCCACTTGCTATGGAAATAGTCTTATCTGGCTTTCAATAAATAATTATAGGTAATAAATCTGTACAAATATTCTTTTGTTAATAATTCCTCTTTCTCTATAGGGCACACTTTTGTGTTTTCTAGAATGAAGTAGTAATAGTATAAGAACACATTTTAGTTACTACTTTTGTCTTTGACTTATAGAAAATAAATAACTATTACTGACTGTGATTACCAGTGCTAAATATTGAAGAATAAATGTACAAAAATGCATCTTAAATTTTAAGATAAAACGTTTGACAAATATTTAATGAAAGTGCAGCAGTTTTCAAAATATCTGGCTAGCTAAAAGGCAAGTTCCTCTAACTTAAAGATTTTCAAATCTTGCAAATACTTTGTAGATGTAATGTTTTCTTTTTTTCTAATCTCACCAAATGCTACTTGCTGATATGATCTAAGGTCTTGATTCTGGAAAACAGACTTATTTAGAAAGAACTCAAGCACTTACTTAAATTTAAACATATGCCAAAATCATATCAAAGTAAATGGGAGTGCTCTCATATATAACGTTAAGCACTTTGCGTAAATCTTGCAGGATTGGAGCTTAAGGATCTGTCCCCAAAACCCACTGAAATCAATGGGAATCTTTCCATAGATTTCAGTAGACTTTGAATCACGCTCTTTATATTTCTAAATTATTTACTGAAGATCAAATTTTTCTTATTGATGATATTCAACATAAACAGTATTTAATAACCAAACTATTTCATGCCAAATCCTGCCAGTTCTAGAAACTTTTGACTGAGAAATAAGTGTGAATAGATATCAGGATTTCTCCTGTAGTCTTTAAACACATGAAATATGAAACTGATGTATTCTTTAGGATCAACATTGGATGTCAGTGTTGTACCACTGAAATACAACTCCAAGTGGACAGAGAGTTAAATATTGTAGCTGGTTTTTAATAGTTTTAGGACCAATATGACACTTCTAGGTACAATATGTATGGTATGTTGAAATGGAGTAATCAAACTTATGCTTTGGGGCATAAACTAATCACTAGAGAGGTCAGAAAGAAATTCCTCTCTGTGTATACCATTGCATGATCAGCAAGCTGCAATTGTGAAGGCACTTACTTGCCTTTGGCGTATTTGGCATTGACCACTGCTAGAGATAGGATAATGGATTTCATGGCTCAAAAGTCTGATCCAATATGGAAAATCTTATATTCTTCCATTCATTTTTCTAGCTCTGGCTAAAATGCCAGTTAACTGTATTGCCTTATGTTGCAACACAACAGTATTGTATTGCTATTGGCCAGTAACATTCCATTGAAAATAGGGCCTTACCTAGTAACTGCAGCATTAAAGGTGTACTCTGCCTGAGCAGAGCTGGAATGTCTGGCAGCAGTCAAATAGTTAATACCAGGGGGCAAATCCTCAGATGGTGTAAATTGTCATAGTTCCCTGAAAGTCAATTGAGTTGTGACAATGTGCACCAGCCGCGGATCTGTCCCTAGATATTTAGAAATCCAGTTTCATGATTGTTTGGTTTCTCCTGCACTGAGTGTTCAGTACATACTTCTGTATGCAGATCTTCTATGTACTTCCTCTCTGGCATCATTGGTCTGCATCTAAGTTATATGTATTTAGCTCTGGGGAAGAAAACCTCAATATGATGGTCTGAATACTTATTTACAATAAACAATGAACCTTAGTCAGTGCTTACTGGTAAGTGCTTGCTATCCATCAATTGCCTAGTACTTGGCTTATTATATTTTCCACTCATAGATTTTAGCCAGATTATTGAGCATTTGGAGTCCATTGAGTCTTCTACTCTGTTATGTTTCATGTCCAGTTGTGTGTTATCTTATAATTCATGGAAGATACAAGTTGTCATGCTCAATTATGTCTGAAAACCTGCTCTGAAATGTGTCATAGCATAAACCTGAAACAACAAAGCTTCTGATCTGTTCTTACCTCAGCCCACAGTGCAAAAGTAATGCAGTATAGACTGGGTCCATCTCTGCTCTGACTGACACTCTGTCTGGCTCACTGAATTAAAATAAACAATATCACTGGGATTTTATGGGGGTATAAATCAGTGCAGAATTTAGCTTTAGATGTGTACATTCTGAAAACTGGACCAATGGGGAGGATTACAAATGATGTGGAAGGTTAAATTTAGTTTTTTTATTGGCCTCCAGGTATTTAGTTAGCCACTTAACCCTTTATTTCAACTGGCTCAATTTTCCTATCTCCCTTTGTTTTTCAGACTGTAGTATAAACTTCTCTGGAACATTTTCATGGATGGGAGAGTGGCTCTTTCAGGCACACAACAGCGTATCAGTTCAAATGCATGATGAAACACTTCCAGTGACATTCAATTTCTGTGAACTTATTACAATTTCAGTTGCTTTATAGTGAATTAACATTGTCGTCCATGCTGATTTTAAAGCATGAATTGATGAATATTAGCTACTTTTTGAGCTAAATATCTTGGCTTGTTTAATTTATTTTTAATAGCCAAAAGCATGAGTCCAACATTTATATTAATTAATTTTATTAATCAATAATTTCATAAAGTTAATAACTGACCCAAAGCAAGTACTTTAAAATCTACTTGCTGCTTTATAATATTTTTGCTTCAATTTCATAGATACTTTCATTACAAATCACTTTAGTCTATGAGCCAGACCAGGCAAATATCTACTGCTGCTCACTGATGTGCTAACTTGTGTGAGTGATGTGATTGAAGTCAACAGGGCTATTTGCAGTAATAGGGGCTATGCTCAGCAGTAAATATTTGCAGTATTGGGTAGTAAATTATTTTGGTCAAATATTTTATTCTGTTAAAAATGCAGTTTCAAGGCAGTCGAAACTGTGAATTCGAATTGCATTTGGAGAATAGTTTCAGACAAATAAAATATGAAAAAGAAATTTAGAAAAAGTCAAAATGTTTGTCAATTTCAACATAAAATATTTTGACTTTTCATTCCAAAATGACATTTCATTCTAAATTTAGCTAGGTTTGTTTACAATAATTAAGGTTAAAAAGCACCCAAAAATGTAACAAAATGAAATGAAAAACTGAACAAAATGGTTCATTCAACCTTAATCATTTTTTTTCCAGTTCTGCCAGCAGACCAAAAAAATCAAGTATTTGTTCATCTCTAATATTGGGTCCGTAGGCTAAATCAAACTACTAATAGTACATTGAATAATGATAATGTTTAGCATTTATATACTAAGGAACAGATGGTAAACACCTTACTCATATTGGTGATTGCTCACTGAAATATATAATTGAAGACAATGAGACTACGTGTGTGAGAAAGTGTTCATCAGTCTGAATAAGGGATTCACAATATAGCTCTGAACCACCAAAACATATATATATATACTGTGGGCCACACTGTGATACTCTTACTCACAATGAATAATCTTACTCATGAGACCACATAGGGAGTAGGATAGAGATCCCAATCTAGTCCTTTATTATTAATTTTATATAGTCAATGGAACTACCCACAGGAATATGCACTATACCTAGCAGCGTATCAGGATCAGCCCTTTATGGTTGAAGCAAGGTATAAACCTAATGATGGACTAAAATGGACAAGCTAAGACTGTACTACTAGATGTAGCATTGTATCAAAAGCACCATAAACACAACAGAATTTGACATACCTTCTGTATCACAAATTTCTAAACATAAATATATTTATTTTTTGTAAAAGTCACACACTCTGGATTGAAATTTGCCTATTTTACCCAAGGAGCCCAATCCTACAGGTGTTCATTGCTTTAAATGATGAAAACAAAAGCATACAATACACAAGAATTTAGAAGTGAGGGGATGAAGAAAAAATGCTCAGTTAGAGCAAGAAGAGTGGCTGGATATGACACTGAACTCTGTGATGGGATTCTGCTTTTATTTCTTTAGTCAATAAATTCAGAAAATTAAAAACCACCTGGTAATACAGTATGAAAATTGCAACACATTGAAACTATGTAGGATTATCATTCTACTCTCATAGACATGAAGTTTCATTCCATTCTATATTAGTGGGTTTCCCTGTCTATATATTGACTCCAAAGTATGTAAAGAGGACTATATTTATTTTTCCCCTCATCTGTGTTCTGACAGGCAATGAAAATGAAAAGCATTTATTTTGTGGCTGGATTGCTTTTAATGATCATTCAAGGCAGCTGGCAAAATCCTCTTCAAGACACAGAAGAGAAATCCAGGTAAACACTACAAATCAAACATCTCAAAATAATCCAAACATACTCCCCTGTACTTTTCCCACAACTCAATGCAAAATCTTTGAGTTGAGGAAAAGTTTCTTGCAATATTACAGTGTATTGAATTCATCTATGGATCAGAGAAGGATATCTATTTGCAAAGTGCAGCACAGCAGTTGTTTGGTGTTTCTAACAGTACCCTTTTATTGTTGTCCTAATAGACTCTTAGTTATGCAGTTGCCAGGCTGCTATACTGATTGACTCTGTCAGCCAGCTAACAATCATAGCAGTAGCCAGTAATTTTTGTTTCTTTTTTTTTGTTGTTGTTCTTATTCTGTTGGAATATAGAATTTTTTCAAAAAGAAGTCAGTGCAGGTATAGCACCTGTAGAAAGTGCTATCATCAATGCTGATTAATGTATTACAAACTATTCATAGATCATTCAAAGCTTCCCAGACTGAACCATTAGATGAATCTAGACAGCTGAATGAAGTAAAACGTCATTCACAAGGCACATTCACCAGTGATTACAGCAAGTACTTGGACACTAGACGAGCTCAGGATTTTGTGCAATGGTTAATGAGCACTAAAAGAAGCGGGTAAGCATATTGGGAAAATCATTATAAATCTCCATGCACAGCTATATCCATAGTCTAGTGCATGTCAGGAATAATCAGTTCATTATTCAGCTTCCCCTCACAGAACATGATCTATTTTCCTTTTAAATGCATAGCATACAAATCAGATAAGAAGACCTTAAGGATAATTGAAACATAGCATTGATATATTATTAGCAAAAAAATGAGCCAACCGTGGAAGATCATTGTTATATACTAGTTCAATCTTTTTTGAAATAGCAGAAGTGATTGGTTGAAAATATTTATGAGTCTTTCGGCTGGTATCTGTGTCGTATCTGATTTATCATCTGTAAGGAAACTCTAGCAGGAAGATGGACGCAGTGACCTAATAGATCTTTTCCATATTTAGCTACTCTGATCCTGTGGTCTCCTTATAGAACACGTATCAAGGTTTAAGCATTGTCGGCCACTAGATACCTCAATTGTGCCACAGAAATACAGGCAGTGCATGCCTTTTTGGAAGATCTGTTTTGGTCAAATACAAGTTTCTGGGCTCAGCATAGAAGTAACTGGATGAAATTCTATGGCCTATGATATACAAGGGGGATCAAATGGTTCCTTCTGGCTTTTTAACTTCCTGTGCTAAGGTGGTCCTTAAAAACAGAAGTATGGAACTAACAGTTTCAAGAGCCTGTATTCAATTACATTCACAGCCCCTGAAAGCACTCACCTGGGTAGTTTAGCAGATTTTAACAGTGATATTTAAATAATGTTCAATAGCATTTTATGAGCTAATGCATATTATGCATACAATGCAATGTACTAATATGATATCAGTGATTTAATTACTCTGGGCCTTTGCTACAGAAAACCAGCACTGGAGGAGAGAGAGAATGAAAAATTCCTGGACCAGCTCTCAAGGTACTTTAAAATGCTGGATATGTTACTCAGAAGGAATTGAAACAACTGAGATTTCTGTTGGGTAGGAAACACAGCCAACCATATAGAGAACTCCTTACACCTTCATGATTATAATGCAGGAATTAGATACTCCAACCATAGAAGAAGGCATTCTGGGTCTAATTTTTACAATTAGGGAGGAAATTATTGAGACTTTCATTATGATAGGGAAGCTTGGAACCAGTTGCTGTGAGCTAACTGAATTCAGGAATGGCTTCGAGAATGCAGCAGTATGAGAGTATTAGATTTCAGGAAAGGAAATTTTAGGGAATAAAGAAATCTAATGAGTAAGATACAAAGGAAGAAGTACTAAAGAAAGTCCCACAAGGGTGAGCGAAGGCAGGGGAATCCTAAGAAATATGGAGTTGGGGGATCAATACTGGACACAAGACCATTGAAAGAGGAATGATATATGATGAGGCAGCAAGAGATTTTAATGGAGTAGCACAGGGATCAGCGTTAGGTCCATTTTTATGTAACTTGTTCATTGTAGAAGGGGGAATAGATGGCATGTAATTGAAAAGTGCAGATGGTACTAATTGGGAGGAATGTCAAACTCCCAAGCAGATGGAAAAATAATGCAACGGGCCCTAGAGAAATTTGAAACATAGGCAAAAAATAACAAATGCTAAAAATAAATGCAAACTAATACATCTGGAGAAAAATGCTCCAAAACTTGTCTACTCTGCCAGAAGGCAGGAAATGGATGATCCAAGCAGTTATAGTGAGCAGCAAATTAGACGTAATTTTGCAGTGCAATTTGGCTTCAGAAAAGACCAATATGATCAATTTTGGTCTGAATATGCAAAGGCAATGTGTCAAGGAAGAGGGAGGAAACAGTCCATTTCTACACTCCGTAGATGTGAGCACACCTGAAATAGTTCTGGAAACCATATGACGAAATGGATGTTGAAAAACTGGAGGTTCTTCAGAGAAAAGTAGCCAAAAATGCTTAGTGGCTGGAGGAAATGAAGGCAAAGGGAGTTAAATCTGTACAGTTTGGCTAAGAGACAACAGGGGGATATGATGGACTTATTTAGGGTGGTGCCAGGGGGTGTAACTAAGATCTCGGGTGAAAATATGAAGCCTAATTTGGGGGAAAACTTCCTGCTTATGAGAAATGCTGGTCTGGCAGGAAATAGAAGCCAACAGAAGCAAGCAAAGGACACAAATAGATAAAGTGATAACATGGTCCTGATCATAAGAGAACTGCTTTTCTTTTAGCAATGGACTCTCGAGGCGTCATGCTGAATTTGAGAGGCACGCCGAGGGCACCTACACCAGTGACATCACCTCTTATTTGGAAGGTCAAGCTGCCAAAGAGTTCATTGCTTGGTTAGTGAACGGACGAGGAAGAAGAGAGTAAGAATCCCTCCGTTCCTATCATTAAATATTGTTTGGCTTTTCTGGTTAGAAATCAAGCCTAATGGAACCATGATGTATTTTTGTTTTATTCTTGCAATGTAATTCATATTTTTCTTTGTATCTTAAGATACATTGTGGGTGTGAGATGATCATTTTAAATGATTCAGTCCTACTACAGATTAAAATGAAGATGTTGACGAGTTTAATGTGTTGTTACACTGTAAAAGGTCAAGTTAGATTCAAGGTCAACGTGTCTCTATCTGAACCAGTCTTTCCTCCAATACCCCTCCCCCACCCCCATTTTCCTTTGCTAAGATCTCTTTACTGCAGTAAGTTCAAGATTCACCTCCCTGTCCTCAAAGTGCCCTTCCATACCTCTGCCCCACCTACATTTCTGACCTCTTTGCTCCTACATCCTCCCTTGCTCCATACACCTATCCCAAGCTTCACTCTTTCCTGCTGATGCACTCCTCTCATTCCTGACTTTATACCTTCTTTCATTATAACCTTACACGTAGAACAGCCTCCCATTTAATCATTTCCAAGCATCCTCTGGCTCTTCCTATTTCAAATCCCCACCTGCTCTTCATGGCTTAGCAGCTACAATGTTCTCATCTGTTATCCGTCCTGTACTTATTTGGGCCTTTAGACTGTAAGCTCTTCAGGGCAGGGATTTCATTTCACCCTCGGTTCTTTGAAAAAATACATTTTACCAGCTGTAAAGCACCGTGTATGTCTCTGGCACTATATACAAAATAATAATAATATTAATAATAATAAAATATCTCTAAGACAAGATTGTGTGTTGGAGTCTAGGAAGAGCCAACAGATAAAGTAATTCTGAAAGGACTGACTATCCCTGAAAGGATAGAGTTAAAGAGTGAGATCAGCTATTGAAAAGAGAATGGTGGCAAGTTATGATACTGATATTCTGATTTCCAGTAGTCTTGTTGTCCCAGGTAATGAATAGCATTCAGGGGCAGCAAAAAGGTATCCGTGTGCCTGTAGATAATGGAGGTAAAAATTAGGGGCCAAGTTTCCAGGTCTGGTCGAGCTGTGTTCACCCCAGAATCCTGGGTGGGAAAGTGGGGTAAGTGTAAATCACCTTTCTGAAAACTTGATCCTTGGCCTTATTCCAGATCTTACTAGCCTCTGAGGTCCCATAGAACAACCTAATGGCCATTCTAAATTATGCAAGTTAGGGGGCTCCCCTAGGGGACTATTCTGCCTGCCAGAGGTCACCAGAGCACAGTGTGCTCCAGCTCCAACCCACTTGACCCCTGTCAATTAAAGAACCCCCTTTGCCTGGTGGGAGGGAGCAAATGGGGTAAAGGTGTCTGTCCTGGGAATCTCTGGCTGTCCCATTAGAATAGATCTCCAGGGGCACAAAGAAGAGTCAGGATCCGGCCTCATACATAGGTGCTGGAATTACGGGTGCCGCGTTACCCCCCGGCTTGAAGTAGTTTCCATTATGTACAGGGTTTAAAGAGCAGTTAAATGGCTCTCAGCATCCCACTATAAAAATTGTTCCAGCACCGCTGGCCCCATATGTCTGTATACAGCACACAAACACACAGAATTTAGGAAAATACTATAATTGGCAGCTGTTAATTCACAAAGCTATCCCTCCCAATTGATTTTGCTAAAAGGGTAAATATTCATGCACTAAACACCTTAGGAATTATAAATCTAGGGCTTCATAAATCCAACAAAACTAGTCATCAGCTGCCTGAAACAGTTGGCTACAATGTAATAATACTTCATTCTTAAACAGTGAAGCTTATTATATTTACAGTGGATTTGATTATGTTTTAATCTCAGCTGTGAGTAACATTGGTTTAGGAAACTGCAGTTTGATGGATTAGGTCTGGTGTTTCTGGCTTTTTGGTTTTTTTAATTATAATTGAGGAATTAAGGCTCACTTAAAAAGTCTTTGAGAAAAGTGCCCTAAATGGGAAAGGAAGACATCCAAACTGTCTTCTCTCACTGAGAAGTGCTCCAAATGGTCTTTTAACATAGAATGTTCTAATACTGAGCTAGCCTTGTGTCCCTTGAAATCAGTGGGAGCTCGGAGTGTGTAAAGACTGCAGGATGAGGCCTTTGAAGAGGTTTGTTTATTCTGGTGTGCACAACTATTATTTGACAATTTCTCCCCTTTAAAGTTTCTCAGAAGAAGCGAATGCAGTTGAAGAACTGGGCAGAAGACATGCAGATGGCACTTTTACCAGTGATATCAACAAAATCCTCGATGACATGGCTGCCAAAGAGTTCTTAAAATGGCTGATTAACACAAAAGTTACCCAGAGGTGACTGAATTTTGATCATCTTAAACCTTAGTATATTTAGATTTTTAATATGCTTGCAGCACACTGAGGAAAGACAGTTCATTTTTCACTTAACTGTCACTATTTATTTATACCCGTACATGTATTAAAAATGTTGGACTACAGACCATGCCATATACTATAAGCAAAACCATTCCAAGAATAGTCTATGTTTTATATCAAGAGCCAAATCCTGTTCCTATTTAAGTTAATGGGAGTTTTGTCATTGATTTGACTTTGACAAGCATTTGGCCCAA
The DNA here is from genome assembly GCA_033296515.1 of Macrochelys suwanniensis. Lineage (NCBI taxonomy): Eukaryota > Metazoa > Chordata > Testudines > Chelydridae > Macrochelys > Macrochelys suwanniensis. Next base: position 32,500,287 of record CM065784.1, on the reverse strand, counting down.
AATAAATTATTGATAAAAGAAACAGACATGTACATAGCAATTATAACCACCAAAATACTATTAAAATGTATCAGAGAGTTTTTTTAAAAAGAATACAGTCTTAAAGAGTGGTCTGAGCACAGGGTGTGGGAGCCAGGAACTCCTGAGCTCTAATCCCTCCTATGACAAGAAAAACCTCTGTGGTTAAGGCAGGTAATTTAAGCCCCCTGCCTCAGTTTTCCTGTTTGTAAAATGGGAAAATAAAATGTTCTAACCCAGTTCTTGGGGCGTTTTAGGAATTATGTGTTGATGTTTGTAAAGCACTTTAAAGACAATACTCCTCAAATTGAGACATATGTAAGGTGTTTGATTTCCAAAGATGCTGAGTGTCTTCCCTATGAAAATTAGGCCTCTTTCATGCATCTCACACAAAAATGGAAACATCCAAAATCACTAGTCACTTTTGAGAAGGCTAACAAATACTAATTCTTATTATTAAAGCTTGAAAATAATTATTAAAATATAAATTTTATTGGCATTTTCTTTTCTTATTTTGCATCTAGCAAATTTAGCATCTAATACAACATGCAAAAAGTTGTTTAACAACATCCGCTAAAAATCTTTTAAAGAGCTTTACCTTTAGAAATAATTGTGATTTCAATCTATAATTAGAGGGAGTCATTAAAGGGTTTGTGGAGCTAATATCAGTTAAATCTAAACCAGGAAAAATGTCTTCCACATACGTTTGATCTTCTGAATACTGTAACTAGTCCTAATTATGTCCTTTTGTTTTTCCAGGGACCTTTCGGGGGAATACCAGTAAAAGTACAAAGTAAATATGAGACAAGTCAAGATCTTCTTCACTGCATCAGCTGCTGGTCACCAGGGAATTCTGAAATTCGTGTTCTATAAATTATATTTATAAGTCATATTGCTTTGCATGCCAAGAAATGAATTTTACTATAGTGTAGTGTTGCCAAAGGATTATATATGAAAAAGATGTTGTCAAAAGGACACACAAAGTAACAGCTTTAAGAATACAAAAATGCCTCATCTTCATATTTTCCATTTATTTAGGGCCAAAATATCTCTACTTACAGTTAGCAATGAAATTATTTTTCTATGAAGTCGACTTATACATAGGATTGATTCCAAACACCAAATATCTGCATTATTAGAAAGGGGCTGGCAGTCACAAATGTCTGAGAAGTGAACTTCCCTCTTGAAACCTTTGTTATAAAAAGGCTAAGCTTTCAGGATATTAAATGATAGCCTTAAATAAAAAATTTTCAAGCTTCTTTTTTGTTGTATTTATTTATTTATTATTATTTTTTTGCGCGTGTGTCCCTTGTGTCTTTGAAGAAATACAAGCTTGTTTATATGGAATTAAAGTGTCACAGAGCTTCAAAGTGATTCATTTGTAATGCTGTGCATAAATTTAGCATTTGTTTCCTGACATTTTCATGGTACAGTATTTCCTCTTGTGAATAGCTTTCATGAAATGGTTTTGATGATTTCTAAAACTGGGGATGTGTGAATTTCGAGTAGACTTTTGTTGGAAAAAAATTGTGAAAGCAAAAGCTGAGTTTAAAGGGGATGGGGTGAGGTTGTTTTAAAATGTTCTTCACTATCACAAATTGTTGTATTTTAACAAAATGTGCAAGAGCAGCCCTCTTCGCAAATTTTTGAGTGCTATGTGCTTATACCATGAACAGTTGTGTAATACCATGAACACAAAGGGCTGGGTCAGCTAGTTCGAATATGGTCAGCCAGTCTTCTATGCCCACCACCATCTTGCTCAAAGAACATTTTGTGGCACTCTGAATTCTTGAAGCAAATGTGCAACTGACAAGCAGAGTTGGGCATACCTAGAGTGAAAATGCCTGAGTCTTGTGGCAGTACTGAGAAAAACATAAACAGGAAAATAAAAGGGGAAAAAACACAGTAGTTGCATCTATGTACTCATATACATGTCATCAGTGGTTTGCGCACTGGTCCTCATACCCATAGTGATTTAAACTGTCTTACACTCAGTCAAGATAAGTTGTTAGGCAGTCTTCCTTGATGTAACTCTGGAATAGCCTTTGTGGTGATGTATCCACAAAAACAACAAGGAGTCTGGCGGCACCTTAAAGATTAACAGATTTATTTGGCATAAGCTTTTGTGGGTAAAAAACCCACTTCTTCAGATGCATTTGTGGTGATGTTGTCCTGGAACTGCCACTGCCATCAGCTCCCAAAACCTCTCTCCCTCCACTTATTACAACTGCAATAATTCAAGTGTTTGCATTTTAGCTTCTGTGGCTTACGAGAAAGTACTTGGGGGTGAGGGATGGGCTGGGGGGGGTGGGAGAGGGATTGTCTAATGGTACTTACTGACTCGTATAAAATCCAGTGTTGACTGGGTCAAGAATTTGACTACACTCTGGGCCCTTTGCTTCGGGCAATTGAAATGATTCTGCTCTTCTTATTTGTTTGTTTTACAGTCACACCCAGGGACCCCCATCAGGAACAAGGCTCCATTGTGCTAACTGTTGAACACAAACAGAGTGAGACAGGCCCTGCCCCAAGGATCTTAAAGTCTAATTTTAAAGAAAAGAAGCAATAAGTGGTGTAACAAAACAACCTAATGGGATAGGGGAGGGAGAATGAGAGGAACAGTTATAGGAATATATCTTACATAGGCAAGCTATGTGCACAATTAGCAAGTTTCAAGTCAATTTTAAAGACATAAATGAACAATGAATATTAATGTTATCCATAATTTGTGCTGTCCACTTGCCTAGCCATAACCAACAAGCAATTTATCATAGGCATCATAGCAGATGTGGGTCTTCAGTAAGGATTTGAAAGAGGACAGAGTGGTGGCTTTGTGGATTACCTCAGGGAGGGCATTCTATGAGTAAGGGTCAATATGGACGAAGGAGTAAAGGCAGAGGTGGACAAATGAGCAATGGAAGCTGTCATAGTTGGAGGAAATATTAGAGAGACAAGATGGGTGAGGTAATATCTTTTATAGGACCAACTGCTGTTGGTGAGAGAGAAAAGCTTTTAAGCCACACAGAGCTCTTATAAAAGAGATTACCTTACCCACCTTGTCTCTTTAATGGCAAGACTTGGCTACAAATACACTGCATACAACAATAAAAGAGATACTGTAAGACAAAAGAGCAGATAAGTAGGGAGTGACTAATTTGTGAAGGGCTTTAATAATAAGGACAAGGGGAGGGGTTGACGATATGGGGCTTAGGGGAGGTCAGATGGCTCAGCTACAAGCTGCAAAAAGGGCTGGGGGGAGATAAGTGGCAAGCACATTCCTCACACATTTGATCGAATCTTTGTCATAATCTCAACACTTTCCAAACAAAACTATTTGGGGGATTCTTGGTTGTGCCATATTTTGCACAAAATCAATGGTAATCATAAAGGTAGGCAACATGGGACGTCTTTATTTGGAATTCCTGAAATTCTGAAGCATTAGCACTTCTACAGTACTCATAACTCTTCCTTTGCGCTGACTACTTCCTCACCCCAAGTTCTGCAGAAACCAATAAATTGCAAATTCAGATAAGGATTGGCCATTTCTCACTTGACACCTGGAACAGCTTTTGACAGAAACACAGCTTTTCTCATATTCTAACTTTTTTTAAAAGCAGGAACACTCAATATAGATTTTCTTCTTAAAAACGTGTTCATGTCTTCTATGATGCCATTGTTAGAGACAATGAATACATGTTATTTGCTTAACCTCACATTTGCAGAATGTCTTGTTTCCAAGAGATTCTAGAACTGAAAAAGTTATTTTTCAGCCATCCAAGACTGACACCGTGTGGTAATTATTGAATAAGTGTTGTTCTAACTGTTAACTCTTTATAGCACTAGGTGGTCTTGCTTTTTTATTACCTTACATTTTTTTATTTAAGCTCAAAAGAAAAATATATGGTACACATACAAGTTGTTTGCCAGGTGGACTATACAAGACCCTTTAAACATACTATAAGTCTCAGTTGTACAGGATGGAGTAAAGTAGATCCATTTTGGTTTAGGCCAGGATGAAGTAAGGCAAATAATCAATACTTCTTTTTGCATGGATTGGTAGGGCAATAGTGGGAGCCAGCTGGCTTCACAGGTGTTTGTACTTTGTAGTTTCCAGAATGTTAACAGTTCCACAGCCAATATTCCTTAATGTGCATCACCTGTATTTATTAAAACACTTTTCTAGGGTGCTCATCAGGTAAACATTTTCACTCCCATTTTACAGATGATGTGCACTGAGGAACAGCATGATGTGTAAGTGGCTTGCTCAGAATCACACAGCTAGTCTACGCAGGAGCTGAAAACTCAGACCAGATTTCCTGAGTCCCAGTCTGGAGCTTTAACTACCAGACCATCTTGCTTCTTCGATGAAGGAGCGGGTGGAAGTGGGAGTCAGTGTCTAGAAGTTCTGTATTTTTTGCCCAATATTAATAGGAAGAATATACATTTTATAATCCCAACTCTTCCCTATAGTTAAGCCGAGAAGATATAACTTGGGGATAAGTTAGAGCAAGGAGGAGGGAAATGAATATTTCTTCTATCATTTCACATGCTTCTTGCCAAATTTTTGAAATCACAGGACTAGTCATATGGGGTGAAAGAAGCTGTTGAGTGTTTCTTGTACATGGCAAGTGTAATTTTATGAATGATATCCTATGTTTGAGGAAAAATAATGCTTCCTAACTGTCAGGATGGTTAAGCACTGGGATAAATTGCTTAGGGAGGTTGTGGAATCTCCATCATTGGAGATGTTTAAGAGCATTTTAGACAAACACCTGTCAGGGATGGTTTAGATAGTACTTAGTCCTGCCATGAGTGCAGGGGACTGAACTAGATGATTTCTCGAGGTCTCTTCCAGTTCTATGACTCTCTGGTTGTGACCCAACTCACTACTGCAATAACATTTGTACAAAATATGCCTTGTGAGGCATCATATAAAAGCTAATAACATTCTGGTTATTATTATCATTGTAAAATGCATGTGTTAACATCATATGTGACGTTATGAATTCCCTCTGTATGATGTTACTAGAACATGTTTAAGTCCAGACAGCCTAGCCTAGGTAAAGGTGATAAACAGGTCTGTCCTAGACAAAGGAATATGGGTTTACCTCAATTTACATGTTAGCAGTAAGCAAAGCTGTCAGTTTTGAAGGGAAGGGTTAGTCACTCCAGTTAAATTAATAAACTGTGATGTACTGACTCTTAAACAGAGCAGCAAACTTATCTTCTGTGAATGCACAGTGGTAATGACTGTGCATTGCAGAGAAACTTCTGGGTGTCCCCAGCAGTGTGTTACAAATACTATTCCTTATAAACCAGTGTAACAGGTTATGGCTAATTGTATGTGTGGGCTGAGCAGTTCTGAGGGAGGATTTATAACAGCTTGGGGAGACAGTGTGAAATGATCTTTTTTCTCTCATGGTTTGTTTGTTAATAGAGCTTGGTCTTTACGTGCTGTGAGGGCTGTATTTGTAGAGAAGGTTGGAATCTAAGCCTGCTTTCATACCCCTTTTAAATAATAGGTTTTCTCTGCCAAGCATATGGGGAGGGGACTCTCAGCAGCTGTCAGTTATTTACTTAGATGGGGCTTTCTGCAGTTCAGGTGCTCATTTGGGGGTGAAGTGAAAGGGGGTTCTGCTTGAGCTTTGTGAGCACAAAGAAGGGGGAAGTGTTAGTGCCCAAAGAGAGCATAGGTTGGTAGAACAGGGGCTGGTCCCACACCTCTCACTACCTGGCAGATGGGGTAGTGCTGGGATGCGTGCATGCTACTTTTTGTAGCAATTACCACTCCCTCACACTCTCAGAGACATTCTACATGCCCCCGTCTTCTGCAGACAGAATTCCTATGGGAACTCTTACTGAGTGGTGTCCCACTGCTGCAGGTTTTACAGCCACAGTAGAGTCACTCCATATGTTTGTCTTGTATGGAATAAAACGGAAACCTATCCTCTAGCTGTGCTGTTTGGGGGCATTGACAAATAGTAATGCCATTCATAATTAAATTGGATTTATTCCTTTTTGTGTCCCAACACCATACAGTGGGTTATTAATTCCTACCAGAAAACTGAGGTTTTCCCCATCTTTAAGTCTCATAAAGAAGTGTGTTCTATACTGCATCCCTTCATAATTGTATTTGAGATACAGAGCCTCCCCACTATGTGTGCTGAGCCTTTTGGCTTTTTGTTTATTCAGAGTAGATATGAGATTAGCCTGGCTGCTTTTTTAGTGCAAGACTTGTTTGGTTTCCTTCATTTTACTGTCATTAAAAAAAACTGTTTGTAATTCATCTCTCATTTCACATCTCATTTTATTATAACATTGAACTTCCTGTAAATAGGCCTGACTCTTTTTCCTCTGCCCATAATAATAAACAAATACATCTGAGTGTAGATTCCAGATCTTCCTAGATACCACCCAGGCAGGAACATCAGCATGTTGTTCACTATTGCCCATTTGGGTATACCACTATCCCATTTTATAAGGAAGGAAACCAGAGAAGCTGTAACAGTTGGGCACCATGGGTGTGTTGTGAGGACTGAGATAAAATGCCTTCTGACACATGTAGGAAATAAAATTTCCAAAATGAGATGGGCACATTGAAAGAACTAACTGGCAGTCGCTACTACCCATATTACAACTGTTAACCCAGTAAGAAGAACCAGTTGTAAGTTAAAAAGGACTGGAAATCTTCTTAGGAGAGATATTTTTCATGTCTGACTTCTTAATTATGTTTGTTTTACTTAATTAAAAGTGCATACTATCTATTTGGAAGGACATCCAGGATATTGGGGAGAGGATAGATATGTGCAACAGGGGAGCTGGCCCCTTTAAGGGGGTCAGAGCCAAGTCTCCCTGCAACAGCCTTCTTTAAGGAGAACAAGCCCATCTGTAAGTAGTTTTAATTGCCTATGTGGCTGGTTGGCAGCTTATTGGCTAAAAAGCACTTGGACCTGGTAAAAGGCTAGCAGAGGTCAATGAGGGAAGTTTCTAGAAAGGAGCCCAGCCTGCAAGGAGTTGTGTACTAACCAGATGAATTACATTTGGGAGGAAAGCCCTAAATCCACCCTAGCTCCAGGAATCAAGGTCAAGTGTGTGCTGGGGGTAAAAGGCCTGGACATGGGACTGATAGACTTCAGGGAGTCTGCCTCCATGTAAGAAGTCTGGGTGAAGTTCTTTCTTGTGTTTCTATTGAACTTTCTGTTAATAAATCAGATCTGTGAAGGTGGCCACTTTAAGATGTAAAGGCACTGGTGAACTTATTGACAACCCAACTGCGGAAATTAAGGCAGTTTGTACCTGCAGTGTTTTGCCTGACTGCACCAGGTTGCATGGGGTTGGCACACACCTTTTACAATAGGACAGGAGGATGAGACTAAGGATAGCTTAAGAGATTGTCTGCCTTGTCAATATGACTTAGCTTTGGCCTAGAGGGAGTCACATCTAGGGGAAGGGGAAAGCTTGATTCTCTCCTTGGTCTGCTGAGTGCCAAGAAGGGTGAACACATGTTCATTAGGAACTGGAAATAAGACCACCAGCGCACTTCCCAGGGGTCATCACAACAGCTAACAAGTTAATTGCTTTAATTCATGGCCAGCTTGAGTAACAGTGGAACCAGTGACCAGATGTGAAAGGTTCAGAAGCCCAATCCCTGTACTCACTGCCACATAGCCCCACTTCTATCATGTTTTAATAACTCTGGCTTGGATAGGTGTTTTAGAGAGCTAACTACTCTGTTCTTAACCCCAGGTTTCCTAAACACGCTGAGCTAGGAAGGAGGAAGATATCAAATGATTGGTTTAAATGCCTCACTTAATAGAACATAATCAAGTATGAGCCTTTTCTTCTACATGTAAGGGATGCCAGGTCAGGGTTAGGATGTGAAGCTTCACAGAAAAATGACTGAAAAATGGGATATGAATTCTCTCATTTTTCTTCCTAACTTGCAGTTAACACTTTCTTCTGCCCAAAACATTCCCAAACAGGCATTGGTGTAACTAAGCATATAATCTGGCCCTAGGCCTTTTTAGCCTCAAAATTAAAAACAAGCTATGCAGGAAAAAAATTCCAAAGTAATTATGTTTTTTCCTGACTCCCTAATCTACCCTCCTCAGCCTTACAGACACTTCCTACAGAGACATTAACACTTCCATTCCCAGTAATATAAATGATCAAATTTGCAAAGGATGATACTATTAAAAACAATTTAAAGACCTACCTCTGTTTTTCCTTTATCTTAAACCCTACTCAAGAATAACAAAACATGAGCTATTTTCATGTAACAGGTTTTTTAAGTAAAATTAGGTAAAGAGGTAAATTAACTCTCATTGGCTTTCTCATAGTTATATTAAAAATACAACAACAATACATGCTGGGATATCAATGACAGATTAAACTCTGAGAATCAGACTGAGACTAAATGATCCCATGCCATAATAGCTAATGCCAGAAAATGAGCTTGCTCCCACTCCTCTATAATAATGCAGAAAGCTGGCCAGTGAGCCATAATGAAACAGGACCAATGCCTATTTTCTCATAAATTCTTCTGTATTTCTCACATTTGACTACTATATTTTTTGTCCCTTGTTTGCTATTACTTGGGGTCTTTGTTCCTTTGTCTCATACCTAAGCATGGCATTTTGGGATATGTTTTTCTGTGGTGGCACAACTCATGTACTATAAGCACTTTGTCTTCAGTTTTGCAATACATTGGAGGCATGCCATTATACCAGTATAATGCATGCTTTGTCACAGTGTTTCTCACATAGATATACACTCTTTAACATGTATGTATAATGTAGATCATATATATATTCTCAGATAATAGTCTCTAGTTCTGCATATCAATACCTCCATAATGTGGCTTTTTTCCGATTTGATTTATCCATGTATTTCTAGCAGAACTAACCAATTAAATATTCAGTAATGTGTTCTCTAGCTTTGCTGAGACTAGAAAAGTATAAAGGCGACAACACATTTGGTAGTTGCATTAAGTATTCCCCAAAGAGCAATTTGAGAATTTGGTTTCACTTCCTGCTTGCAAATAACCTCTCTTTCTGTGCATACATCTATCCAAATGAAGCAACACATCTACACAATACACGAAAGAAAGGGGATAGAAAAGTCCCTTATGGATGTAACTTTTGGACACAAGACATAGGAATACAATTTAAAGAATGTATTGAGCACAGAAAATTACAATCTATGGGCTCCTGATTGGGGCCCCAGAGAAAGGCCCAGCCTTTCGATAGTTTCAGTGTCTCTCTTTCCCCTGCCAAAGTCATTTCCCCAGTTGGGAACCTTACTCTAGCCTTTCTGGATTTTCATGCATGGGGGTCTTTCTCTTAAGGAAAAGTCCAATCTGAGTTTCCTGTAAAGCTCCAGTTTGTCTACGGCAATTTCATCTGGACCCTGGGTTGGGGTCAGTAGTGTAGCCAGGTCTTGAGCACAGGGGGAGCGGCGCTATAAAAAGGCGCCTCCCCGCTCCCCCTGTACTCACCCTGCAGTGGGGCTCCAGCGGCGCTTTAAAAGGCCCGCGGCTCCCCGCAGCGGCAGGAGTCGCTGGCAGGGCCGGCGTGCCCACTAGGCGACCTTAGGCGGTCACCTAGGGTGCCAAGATTTGGGGGGCGGCGGGCAGCTGCCCGCTGCCTCCCCGCTCAGCGGCTGAGCTGCTGAGCGGAGAGACAAGGGGCGGCTTGCTGTGGCTGCTCCTTGTCTCCCCGCTGAGCTGGGAGACAAGGGGCGGCTTGCTGCGGCTGCCCGCTGCCTCCCCACTGAGCTGGGAGACAAGGGGCGGCTCGCCAGGGTTGCCCCTTGTCTCCCCGCTGAGCGGCTGAGCGGGGAGACAAGGGGTGGCTCGCTGCGGCTGCCCCTTGTCTCCCTGCTGAGTGGCTGAGCGGGGAGACAAGGGCTGGCTCGCTGCGGCTGCCCCTTGTCTCCTCGCTGAGCGGCTGAGCGGGGAGACAAGGGGCGGCTTGCTGCGGCTGGAGCTGCGGGCCTTTTAAAGCGCCCCCCCCCCCCCCCCGGCAGCGGGGCTGGGGGGGGCGCTTTAAAAGGCCCGTGGCTCCCCACAGCCACAGGCCTTTTAAAGCGCTGCCCTAGCGAGGCTCTGGCGGCGCCTTAGTGCCGCTTTTCCTCATAGGGGGAGCAACCGCTCCCCCTGCTCCCGCCCTGGCTATGCTACTGGTTGGGGTTTATCTTCAACACCCTCCCTGCAGTGATCAACTTGTCCTATTAAGTTCATATGGGCAGCACAGACATATCAGCTCAGGGGAAGGGCACAAGAGTCACCTACTTCTGAGGCGACACAGATTACCACTCCTGTCTGTGTCAAGCTTTCCTTTCTAAGCTTGCTTCCTTCAGGTGGTGCAGGCTCTGCAGGTGTGCCTATTTAGTACTGGTTGAGCCCAGAGGAGATCAGTAGTCATCTCCTGATTGGAATGGGGGTGTGCCTCATCACAGGGCTGTTAAAAAAAATAAAACAATTTATACTTGAGATTCATTGCAGGAAATCTGGTTCTGCCTTAGTATATAGGAGACCCAATTTGTCTTCTCAAGTCTAGATTTCTGACTAAAAGAAAATTTTATGGTTTTAAAGAAAAAATGGATGTTAAAGTTCCTAGTCAACTACTGCCAAAAGTCCTTACAGTCTAAGAGGGCAAGTCCATATTGTATGAAAGAAAAATGAGTCAGCTGCTAGAAGTGATGGGTCAAGGTTCTCAAACTTTGGTATGACTTTATTTACACGGCAATCTCTGTCAAAATCTTGCGTGACACCACTTCATTTCTGCATAAACAGAATGGAGAAGTGATGGGGTGGAGAGACGAATGGCGTAAGATGGAAATTTTCAAAGATGACAATGGATGGAGGAGATGGGGGTCAAAGATGAAACTAGGCCTAGATACTGTAGCAATTGACACCCTAGAAATGCATAGATGCGTAGATTTAAGGGAAGGGTATTTGAAGGGGGGAGTGAGGTGTGGAAGTAGTCAAAGTAGCAGCCAAAGCTGGACATGGCATGGGAAGATAGGGAAATGGCCCTAACTACTTGGTCCTTCACGTCTGTATTTTTTTTCCCTTCCAGATTTACCCTATGTACTAATTCAGGGGTTCACACAACAACATTTTTGGTGGCCTCAGAGTGCAGCCACCAACTCTCACTGGTGGCTGCACTGATACTTTTTCCTAAAATACTTAATTAACATCAGGAAAAACAATTAAATATGCATAGATACACATCCAAATAATTGTAATTTATATTTGTAGGGTTTTTTGGCAGACTCAATAATAAAAATAATGCTGCCTCCCCCTTTGCCCTTCCACCCCTCATCTGGGGCTTAATGGGTCCTGGGGCTTGCTGTGAAAAGTGACAGTTATATATTTGTTAATATCACCGCATACTTAGTAGCTACCTGGGAGGATATGAAAAATGATATTAAACATACAAGTACCCAGTAAGTCTGCTGTGAAAAGTGATACTTGCCTGTTTGTTAATATCACTTTTCTCAGCAAGCCCCAGGATCCATTAAGGCCTGGATGTGGGGGCCAAAGGGGGAGGCAGCAGGGGCTAGAGGTGATGGTGGGATGGATGTGGGGCTGGGGGAGGCAATGGGGACCCGGGGCAATGGGGGAATGGATGCAAGGCCAGGAAAGCACCAGGGTCCAGGGGCGATGGATACAGGGCCGTGGGAGGCAGCGGGGGCCAGGGGCGATGGGGGTAGGGTGACCAGACGTCAACAACTTCGGGCGGGAAGTCCCGATTTTCGGGTCTTCTCATCTGGTCACCCTAGATGGGGGTGGGTGATGAGCCCCATTGTCATGTGGCCAGAGCCAGGGCCTGGTGTCTGCTGCCATGCGGCCAGGGCCGGGGCTCAGTGCCCTCAGCCAGAGCCAGGAGCTGGGGACAGGAACTGTGTGGCTGGAGCCAGGGATCAGAGCCTGCTGCTGTGCAGCTGAAGCTGTGGGTCAGCGCCTGGGGCCACTGCCGGAGCTGGGTGCTGGAGCCCAGGGCTATGTGGCTGGAGTCAGGAGTCAGTACCTGCCGCTGCGTGGCTGGACTCAGCGCTTGCTGTTGCACGTCCCAGGCCAAGGGTCAGCACCCAGGGCCTGCTCCTGACACTGCATGGCCAGAGTCTGGGAATAGTACTGTGAGTCGGCACCTGCTGCCATGCAGCTGAGGCAGGGGATCAGGACCAGGGGCTGGGGCCGCACGGCTGGAGCCCAGGGCCAGCACCCGCCACCGCACGGCCGGAACTGGGGGCCAGAGGCCAACTGAAGCTCCAGAGCTGAGGGTCAGCACCTGCTGCCCCATGGCCAGAGCCAGGAGTTGGCACCCAAAGCCCTATGGTTGGAGCCTGCTGCTATGCGGGTGGGGCTGGGTTGTCTCCTTGTGCCAGCGCCTGCCATTCCATGTCTGGAGCCCAGGACTGGATCCAGAGGCCAGTGCCTGCTGCCACACAGCTGGAACCAGGGGCCGGAGACTGAAGCCCTGAAGCTGGAGGTAAGGGCCTGCTGCCCTGTGGTTGGAGCCTGGGGCTACACAGCCACGTTCCTGACGTTCAGCTGCTGAAGTCTGCCACCCAAACCCTCATCCCCCCCAACATGGGTCAAGAACTCACCTTGCTCCTTCAGCATTGTCCCCCACCTTGCTCCAGAGACGGTGCAGGGCAGCACATCCAGGAGCAACAAGGAGGTGGGGGAGGGCAATGTTTTGACAACCCCCCATCACTTCCCAGGAGGTTGTCGTGGCCACATGAAAAGCCCCTGGTGGCCGCATGGGCCAGTGGCCACATTTAAGAAAGTTGTACTAATGTGTACCTAATGCCTATTGCACTTCAGTTTGTATCTCTTCACTATGTTCCAGTATGACCCAGTATGTATTGCAATATCTAGTGAAAGACGAATAAGCTTATTCCCTCAGTTCAAAACATGGACAAGTTATAGGTCACGGTCATGGGTCATAAACCTGCTGAGAAGAAGTAAATTGCTGCTGAAGGAACTTCACTTAAAAGTTAGCATTGTGCCATAAATATCTCTGATATAGGGTAAGCAAAACAAAAATAATGGGGTAAAGGAGATTAAAAACAATTAGACCTGGCTGGAGCAACTTTGCAAGCTTCATACTATGATGAGAGACAAATTCAAAATGTATAAAATTACCAGAAATTACCAATGAACACTAGATCTGGGTATTGGTCAGGCATGCAGAATTTCAAGTATTTCTGAGCTATACACAATGGTTGTTTTGTTATCATGAAGAGTAACTGTAGGTCATGTGCCTTTCTCTTGAATTCTGTGGATTATTTTGGTGTAATTGAGATCAGAATCTGGACCCATAAGCCTGACTGGATAAGAGTCTGATCCACTGTACGGTTTGAGGGAGCATGTGCCATGTTAGACACTTACTTCCCTCATGCGAATTAATCACTGATTGGCACTGGAAAATCACTCTATCACTAAAATATGAATGGGTTATAAGCTTAGTAACATTCATGTGGGTGGTAGCTCGAACTCCAGTCAGTCTTGTGACATCTGTTGCCATTGTGGTTCATGTTCACCGCAGGCAGGAAAATGCTCCTCATAGGCTTCTTTTAGTGTAGCTACCAAGATGAGTCAAGACCAAAGGCCATACTAGCACAGTATGTTAGAGATGTTTTTAGCGTGCAAGTAGATGAGAATGGCAGAAGCTGCTGATATGTAATAACTCATCTGCTGCTTGAGGCAGTGTTGCCTAATGATTTGAAGAGTGGGTTGGGAGTCAGCTGATTCACTGTAACTTTGAGGCAAACACTTGCCTTTGTGTTGCCCATCTGCGAAGTGTGTATAAACACCACCTTCCTTTTCTGGGCATTGTGAGACATAATGTCTGTAAAACTCTTTGGGGTGATGTATCAAGGATGCATTTCCATCCCCAGATACAGTAGCTGGCATTTTGTGTTGGTGTGGAGGCAGAAGTAGGTAGGAACATCCACTACAAGCCACATAACTGTAAGTAAAGTTCTGTCTAGTGTTTTGAAAACAGGACTAAATACCAGGAACTCCTGCTCTCTCCCAAGGCTCTGGCAATGACTCCTCCATTACTTTAGCAAGTAAAGTGTTCTGTGTTCCTAGCTCTATAATAGGGATACAAAGGTTTGCTTCTATCCCTGGGTTGCTGTGATGATTCATTAGTATTTATTAATGTTTTGAGCAAGGAAAACTAAGCAGACATAGGCCTAACTAGAAACAGAAATTCACACCCTCTAATTTGGCGGAAATTTGGATTTGGATCTAATCTGGATTCAAACTTTATGGCTAGTATCTACCACTAGTACAAAGTACTGTTATGAAAAAACCCTAGTTTTCTAACAAGTTGCTGATACTCATCTTTTAGACTACATGATACTATATTTAATTTTGATTTACAGGTTATTCATTTTATCTTTCATTAATCCCTGGTATATTAATTTTATCAGTCACCGGTAGCAAGGAATGTTTTTCTTCAAGTTTGTCTACATGAGAAAGTGAGCCAAATTAAATAAAGGTGTGAAATTAAAGTGCATTGAAGCCTTGTATGAATGCTCTTTGAGAAACAGAGTGCAGTAGAAACTAGTTCAATTTAGCTTAATGGCAGTTTTGCCATCAACTTTAATGGGAGCAGCAAGTCACCCCTGTTTGGGCATAACATGCAGTCTATATTATCTGGACAAATAACATAATACATATGTCATTTATTTAAATTATGTCTCACTATTCTAAATTTTGGACTTGACTCAGACAAAATCTGATTTGTTTTCCCTGGGAATCCAGCTACTTAATGAAAATAGTAAATACGACCAAAAGGACTAGCGCAGCAGTTCTCAAACTGTAGGTCCGGACCCCCAAAGTGGGTTGTGAAGCTGTTTTAATGGGGTTGCCAGGGTTGGCATTATACTTGCTTAGGATGACGCCAAAGCTTGAGCCTGAGGGTTTCAGCCCTGGGTGATGGTGCTCCTCAGGTTACAGGCCCCACACCTGGGGCTGAAGCCCTTGGGCTTTGGTCCCCCCACCTGGGGTCATGTATTAATGTTTGTTGTCAGAAGGGGATTGCCATGCAATGAAGTTTGAGAACCCTGGGCAGACTAAAGAAAACCCTTGATCCTGCAGAAAGGATGCCCTGGCGGATTTCATCTCGCCAGCAGCAGCACCTGCCGGTCCCCCCTGTGCAGATGTTCGCGGGGCCTGGACTCCGCTCTAGAAAGTTGCTGCAATTGCGTCTCTTCCGCAGTGTCTGGTTAGTGATGGTTTCGTACAAGTGAAGGGAACTTTAGCAGCCTACGTACCATCCCCGCCCCCTTTGACCTCCCACGGGGAGCAATCGCAACCCCGCCTCTTCCAGCGCCCGCCCCACGGCACCGCCCCACTGAGCACCAACCTCCCCCCCCCCCAACTTTACCCCAAACGCAGCTTCCACCAGGTCCCCCCGCTGGGTGCACTCAGCTTGCACCCTGCTTTCCTCAGCCCACTAGCACCGCTGGGGACCGCGCCGGGGCACACTCCCCGCCCCGGGTTGTCCCTACGCGCCAGTGCCCCCCCTCCCGAACCCGCGCCCTACCCCCAGGCAGCTGCTCGGCTTCTGCCCGCCACATCCAGCCCTGCCCCCTGGGCCAGCCCGACCTCGCCCACCCCGCGGCGGCTCCCCTTGCATTGCCCAAGTAGCTCGCGGGGCGGCCCCGGGACAGAGCCCCCGCCGCCCTAGCGCCGCGCTAATGTTTAACTAGGTGCTGGGGAGGCGGGAGTCCGCCGCGTGTGCCGGAGAGGAAGGCGCTTCGCTCCTTCTGCCGCTCGCAGCCGCTCGGGGAGGGTCCGCTTTCCGCAGCGATGAAGGTCCGTAAGTAACTGTCGCTGCCCGCGGGCGGCTGCTTCACCCCCCCGCCCCCCGGATAGAGCCAGGGGCAACTGGAGGGGCCCTTGCCTGGGGCTGGGGGCAGGAGGGTAGTTCCAGGGAACGACTGTGCCGCGCTTAATGGGAATGCAACAGTCTTTCCACGTGAGCAAATTCTCCCGGGGCTTGGGCTGCGCGTTTCTGTTCCAGACACCGGGGATGCGAAGGAGTATTTGCTATGCTAGGAAGAGTTTGTGGTGCTCAACCACAAAGATACGGCGGTCTCCCCCCCTCCCCCAGCACACACCGGCACGGGAACACACGACCAAACTCACACGGTGCAATAAACTGCCTTGGAACCAGTCGAAGTGCACAACCATACACGCTGGTACGCACACCGCCCCAGCCCTGAAACAGTCACTTGACTTATACACGCTGGCACATTAACACATATCGTGCATGTCTAACTTTGTGTTCTCTTTTCGTGTTTTCCAGACAGTAGTGAAGTATCTGTTGGGGTTGCTGGCGGTTGCAGTGATTGTTATTGCCATAGCTGTTCCTGTAGTTTTACTAACAAAAAGTAAGTTTAAAATAGTTCTCTTTGAAGAGACCCTGATAATGTGAGTGAGAAAACTAGACTGGTCTCTGAAGAAAACTCAAGTATTCCAATGAGTTATTTGTCCAGAGCTGCTAGACTTTATTTTCCGCAGGGTATAATGAATCCACAGCTAGAAAGTAGGCTGTAATATTACCCACTGAGTTCTGGAAAGTGTTCCCAGCAAAAGTCTTGCTGAATTGTTAGGTTGGAGACAGCCAGACTAATGTGCATTCAGGCAGGAATTGGAGGTCAACTCATTTTTGAAGTTGTCTCTGGATTCCAGGGGTGAGAAGCCCCTCTGAAAATTAAAATAATGAACCATCTCAATTCCCAAGTAAACACCAAAAAGTATAATCAAAATGTGTCACTTTGCAACATCTTGTTTTCCTGTCACTATGCAACATCTTGTTTTCCTGTCACTAGAGAGTGAAAATTGTAGCCCTAACAGTAACATTCGAGTCTGTTGATCTTGTGTGGCAGGTTGAACGAGATAAGAAAATATATTCCCATTAAAAGAGCGTTACTGAAACCAAACCAACTTTACATAAATGTTACGCTGTCATATATATAGCACGGTCACAGAGATCAAGGAACAGAGGGATATCAAAGACAGACTTTTGGACTCTGGTCAGTTTGTGTTTTCCAGTGTGATGCTAGTCCTGGACGTTAATCTAAAACAATATTAAATCAGTGTTTAGTCAGTGAAGAGCTGCCAGTTGATAGGATGGAATTACACGTCAACTTCTTTTTTTTATTCTTTTTTACTTTCCCATGACTACTCGTTATAACAGTATAGAATTCAACATTATAGACTTGTAACAAACCAGAGAGAAATAGTGTTCCCACTGTAAAGTAGACACTGTGCAAGTCTCTTTTGTAATGTAAATATCAAGAAAGGGTTACAAATATACTGGCTTGACAGAAAATAGTTTCAGTGTATTCTTAAAGTAACTAGCCTGTCCAGCACTTAGATATACTAAGAAGGTTTGGGTTTTCCACAGTTTAAACTAAAGATACAGCAGTGAATTGAAGCAAAAATTGAGATTAACATAGTGTAATTTATATATAGTGTTACAATTCATATCAATCATTCTTAAAGTAATACTAGATATTAATCGTATCAGAGGGGTAGCCGTGTTAGTCTGGATCCGTAGAAGCGACAAAGGGTCCTGTGGCACCTTATAGACTAACAGAGGTATTGAAGCATAAGCTTTCGTGGGTGAATACCACGAAAGCTTATGCTTATGATCCGAAGCTTATGATCCGAAGAAGTGGGTATTCACCCACGAAAGCTTATGCTTCAATACCTCTGTTAGTCTATAAGGTGCCACAGGACCCTTTGTCGCTTCTATAGATATTAATAGAAATTAGGGGTCTTTTATTGTACAACTCTTGAAGGTATTCTGTTCCTCGGATTTTCTCCAGTAGGATGCTTGTTTTTTGTTGGTGGTTGGTTATCTGTTTTTTTTTCCTGATTATCTATCCAAAATAAGCAGATTTTCAAAGTGAAAATTGGGACAACTCTATCAGGCAGTTATGGGGGGAGGGGAAAGCAGCACAGGAAATGATTTTGTGGGTTGGCAGGAAAGTGTACACGGGAAGATTTTGGCAGATGGGTTGATGTGGTACTTATGTTTAGGTAAGCAGTAGGAAGCATTGTGAGGAGATAGAAGGGAAAGTGACAATATGTGACAAACCTGGTTTGGGATAGTCCCTGAGGTGCATGTGCATTTTGCCAGCATGTTGTCAGAGTACCTGGCACAGCTTGCCAGCAGTTCCTTCGGGGTCCAGTATTTGGAGAGGCTAATAAAAAAGTGGGACAAAGTATTTTCTTTTTCAGACTGACAGGGATGCTGAAATGTTGTCAATGAGAACTGGGATTAATCAATAATAACAACATTCTATCACAGCCAGTTCTTTTCATAGGTTAAAAAATGGTGTCAAAAATGTGCATTAAAATAAGGCAGTAAAACAAAATATTTAGGCTTCACTTAATTTAAATTGTAATCAGATGTGTACAAATGTTTATATGCACTCAAATCCAATTTTTAATTGAAAACACCATTGACTTATGTAAAATAGCTTCCGTGTGTAATCCTTCCTATTTAGACAGTGTAGATTTTTTTCCATTTTATATAAGGAGTGAAATCTATTGTCCTGGCCACATACTAACTCTTTAATTCAATTCTATGTACCTAAAATTTCCCCATAAATTCAACGAGATACAGTATTCTCCTTTTCGAATCTAAATTGTTGTGTAGAGTTGCTATGTGGTGTTAAACTGCTGTCACTTTTTAACTGAGAAGTGGCTATAGTTTAATAGTGTGTGAAATAATACGTATCTGCAGAACTTAATTTGTGCCAGGGCTTGCCACGCCTGAGCCCTGACACGTCTAGGCTTGGCAGTCCAAAAAAGTAAGTAAGTAAGTTCAAAGCTTCGGCACCTCCGGGCTTGCCACATCAGTTATCAAAGTAAAAAAATTGCTTAAGCCTGGCACTTCTTTCATTACAAATTAAGCACTGACTATTTCCAATAATAATATGGCTGTATCATGGCTTTTGAAGGCCAGACCCATGTTACAGTAGATGCAGAGCACCATAATACTGTTAGCCTTGGCTGGAGCCATTTTACCTGTGGCGGAAGAATAGGGGAGTGTAGCATTCCCTTCACCGCTGACTCAAAATCAGGCTGGTATGGAAGGGAACAATGCCTCAGCCAATTTGGGGGCCGTAGGAGTGCCGGAACCTGTGTAGAAGGGGGGATGGCCACCAGCGCTGGAACTGTGGCCCACTGTTCCTCCTCTTTCCCCTGAGGCCCCACCCTCTGCTCCTTCTCTTCTCCCTATGCTAGACCCCCGCTCCTCTTCTCTGTGAGGCAGGGGCTAATGTGTGTGGGGTGTCCCCCTCCTCCTGCCTCAGGATTGGTTGGTTCCAGCTGCTGTCTGAACTTAGACAGCATGCCGACACACTCACTCTCCCCCAACATACACACTCCCCCCACACACTCTCACACACTCTCCCAACACACACTTTGTCTCTCCCTCCCCTACACTCCCTGTCACACACTCTCCCCCCTCCGCCGCTTTACACCTCAGTTGAAAAGCGGCTGGCAGTCTAGTGCAACGATGGGATTGAGAAAACCGCATCATGTGCCACTGTACCTGCCCCATGAGGCATTGCAGACCCTTCCCAAAGCATCCTGGGGCCAGTTGCACAGTAAGATAACTACCTATAGTGCTCTTCACTGCTCTCTATGTCGATGCAAGAACTGCTAGTATGGATGCACTCTGCCGACACAAGGAGCATAGTGTGTACATGCAACAGCTGTTTAATTAAAGCAGTTGCTCTATGCGGGCATAACGTCTGTTGACAAAACTCTGTAGCGTAGACAAGGCCTTAGGCCATGTCTACACTAGCACTTATGTTGGCAAAACTTTTGTCCTTCATGGGTGTGAAAAATTACCCCCCTGAGCGACATACGTTTTGCCAGCCTAAGCGCTCATTTGCACAATGCTATGTCGGCAAGAGGTGCTCTCCCGCTGACATAGCTACTGCTGCTCATTAAGCTGGTTTTATTATGTTGATGGGAGAGCTCTCTCCTGTGAGCATAACACAGCTACATGAGCGCTCTTCCAGCAGTACAGCTGTATCGGTACAGCTGTGCCGCTGTAAGTTTGTAAGTATAGACGTGGCCTTAGACAAGCTGGATGACTTGAATCGGCAGGACCTGATAAAATGACATCCTAGAATACTTAAGAAACTGGCTGAAGAGATCTCTGAGCCAGTAGTGATTATGTTTGAGAACTTGTGGAGAACAGGAGAGATCACAGAAGACTGGAAAAAGGGACTATATTTGCCCATCTATGAAAGGGGGAATAAGGACAACCCAGGAAATTATAGACCAGTCATCTTAACGTTAGTACCTGGAAAGACAACAGAGCAAATAATCAATGTGTAAGTATCTAGAACATAAGGTGAGAAATAACAGTCAATGTGGATTTGTCAAGAACAAATCATGTCAAACCAAACTAATATCCTTCTTTGACAGGGCAACATGTCTTGGGGATGGGGGAAGCAGTAGATGTTGTATATTTCAATGTTAGTAAGACTTTTGGTACGGTCTCATATGACCTCCTCATAAGCAAACCAGTGAAATATAGCCTAGATCAGGAGTTCTCACAACTATTTTTTTGGAGGCCACTCTGACAATTTTTCCTAAAATAATTAATTTTAGGAAAAACAAATAAATACAGTGACTCCTCACTTAAAGTCATCCCGGTTAACGTTGTTACGTTGCTGATCAGTTAGGGAACATGCTTGTTTTAAGTTGTGAAATGGTCCCTTCTAACATCGTTTGCAAGCTATTAATTGCTGGCAGTTCAGCTGTCCCTTCCCCCACTGCCATGTGCTGCCCCCCCCCCCCCCCCGGAGACTCCTGCCTGCTTGCTGTGGAGTGGGGGAGGGGATGAAGAGGGGGGCTAATGTCCCCCTGCTCCTGCACCTTGCTTACCCCATCTTCCATAGAGCAGTGGGGACACATGAGGGAGGGAGCTGCTGCCTTAGGCAGAAGCTGCAGCTGCTGGGCTTGCTGATCTAATTAACAAGGCAGTGTACTTCTGACCCCCACTCTTGATACTTAAAGGAGAAATGCGCATCTCTAGCTCTGAAACAAACACAGGTGTGTGTCTCTGTCTGCCTTCCCTCCTTTTCTGCTGCCTTGAAGAGTGTGAGAGTTAACCCTTGAGGGCTCAGCCAACTGCTAGTTCTTTTAGCAGTAAGGCATTCCCTGGGAAATTCCCACCCTCTGACTCCTCCACCTCAACCAAGCTTCACAATCATCATCACTGTGTACCAGTATTCAATTGTTTGTTTAAAATTTATAGAGAGAGAGAGTGTGTGTGTTTGTGTGTGTGTGTATAAAAAATATAGTCTTTTGTCTGATGAAAAACATTTCCCTGGAACTTAACCTCCTCATTTACATTAATTCTTATGGAGAGATTGGATTAGTTTAACATCGTTTCGCTTAAAGTTGCATTTTTCAGGAACATAACTACAACGTTAAGTGAGGAGTTACTGTATACACATATACATGTTCACATCATTGTAATTTATTTTTAGAGGGGTTTTTGTAGACTCAATAATGTACAGTTGGGTTTGTTTAGTCTGAAGGAGAAAAGATGGAGGACATGATAAGTCTTCAAGTAAGTAAAAAGGTTGTTATAAAGAAGAGTGATAATTTGTTCTCCTTATCCACTGAAGACAGGACAAGAAGTAACTAGATAATACTTAGTCTTGCTTCAGTGCAGGGGACTGGACTAGATGACCTATTACGGTTCCTACCATTCTAAATTGTTATGATTCTGTTCCTGTAGTTTGAATTGTAAGCAAGTTTTCATCATCTGTACAGTGCTTTAGGATCTTTGAAAGCAAAGCATCATGTCAGTGTTATCAGTATTTAATTGAGAATATACAAGTGGTACGGATGTCACTGTACAACTCTTAGGATGAGAACACTTAATTACTGACGGTTTGATCCTCCATGTTTACTCAAGCTCGGTACGACTGAGTTCAGGGAGCATACTACAGAACTGAGTAAAGGTGGCAGAATTGGGCCCTGAGAAAAAAACATGACTGTGACTTAAGTGAACTAAAGTTCATTCTGAAACACTTTTTTGAAGATGCAATTATCTTAACCTTTAGTCAAAATGGTTAGATCAATGTTCAAGGTATGAAAAGACAAACAACAAAAGGTTGAGAATTATGTCAGAATTACATGTGGGACATCAAAAATGTGTACCTAGATACTAGTGGTTAATGGATAAATGTATCAATAGTAACGTGTGGAATATTTTAGTTTGTGGTATGCTTTACCCTTGTTTGTGAGAGAACTCATACACAGCTTCCTTTTTTCTTCACTTTTCACCCCCTACACAAACTATCTCAATTTTCTGCTGGGAGAAGGTGACATGTATTGAAAAAATAAACTAGTTATCAGCATCATGTGAAGACTGTTTACATAAAGCTTTAAGAGCATTCACTCCCAGAAGAGTTGTCTGAATTAAGGATTGGTGTAATAAAAGAGGCTGGTTTTATGATACTGTAAATATCTCTGGAATGATGATGATGAAAAAAGGGAGAGAATATATGAGCTGCATTTAGGGAGGGATGGGGTGGAAGTGAACAGGCAATGATCTAGAATTTAGAGGAAGACAATTGCCCATTTCTGGATTAATCTAGAGAGAAAAAGAGAGAGAAAATCACTGAATTATGTTTCGCAGTGTCTCAGAGGAGCTGGTACACATGTCGTGGTGGGTGAAATTGTAAGGCTGAAATTAGAACAGACTTAAACCTTCCCCAACACTTGGATCAAATTATTTTTGAGGTTCAAAATGACTTTGCTTTGTTTTAGTTTGTTTGCTCTTATTTTTCATGTCTCTATGCATTCCAGTTTAAACTGGGCCTGAAACAAAAGAACCAAAATAACATGGAAAAGGTTGTGATTTTGAAATTTCCAGACCAATTTCTAGAGGTTCAGAATTGAACCAAATCCCAATGTTTTGCAGTCTATCCATCATTATACGAGGCTTCTTGGAGTGTTGTTTTTTTGTCATACATTCAGATGCTCAAGTCCCATAGGTCAGTGGAATGGCTGAGTTTCTATAGATGATTAAACATATCTTGCCAGTGGGTTATTTTAAAAAGAAAATAAATACTTTTGCTAGAACAATAATGAAGTTGAGTTTATGGTCTATATTTCCTTCTTATTAAATATAAAATACTTCCAGGTTATGTCAAAGATACTGTTGGATTAATAAACCAAATATCTCTCTTTCTATATTTTTTTTAATTTAAAAATGAATTGACATTGGCCATGTTTGCTCCATTTTTGCATTCACTTTCCAGAAGCATTTTAGTGAAATGGAAATTTGTGAAAAGAGGATTTTAAGTGTGCTCGCTTGACTACTCATATATGGAAAATATGCCAGGTTTTGAAGATAGAGCTGTGATGGTATTAATGTTAAGACTTCCCTCTTAGGATTGTCTGGAACCTAAATGTATCTGACACAGTTAGTTTACATACCAGCAAAAAATGGAATAATGATCAGTAAAGATAGCTAGTATGTTTTTCATGGGACACTGTTTGACAGAGAAGGGAGACAGTTTTCTAAAACCACTTGCCAGAGGCTTAGAACAGAAGCCGTCAAATCAGCTAGAAAAAGATCTGACTACACACTTTACAGCTTGGAGTGCACATGCAGTTACTATGTTAAATGGGTAGAGAGAAAAATTAAATATAAATTATCCATCTAACCAACAAATCTTAAAGTAAGCCATTGTTATTTTTATTATTTTTAGCAATAATGCCTCAGCGATGACCTGTGTCACAGAATGGAAAATGTAACATTTTTAAAAAATCTTTCAACCTGATTATCTGTTACCTGTCCTTAAATTGCTTCCCCTTTCCAAGATAATATGAACTACTTGCTACCTCAAGCCTCACTGCTTTTAAGAATTATGCTCCTGAAGTCAGGGGAGGAAAAGAATAACATGTGACTATTTACAGGTAACCAACAGCGCTTGAATATCACATCCAGATAGATTGGTTGTGAACAGCTGTAAAGTAAAATAATTTTCAAAGATTTTATTCTGTTAATTGGGAATCATTTCATGTGAGGAAATCATGATCTGCTTACAGACTGTCCATAAACAGAGAGGGACTAGGACTGGAATTTTCCCAAAGAACTGAACTTCAGTGAAGGTTGAACACTTAATTAATAAATTCCAAGGGCAAAGGGTCTGTTGTGATCATCTAGTCTTCCCTCCTGTATAACACGGTTCTCGTTGGTGTCATTGAAAATCCCCATCTAAATTCATTGAGTAAATTATTTGTTGCAATCTATTCATTTGGGTTTGCTTATAATGATACATATGCTTATTGTCTGAAGTAGATTAAACTTGAAATGATTACAGAATCATTAAATCTCTTACACTCATCTTCAATATTCTACCTCCTTGCATGTATTAAAAACTACCAACATAGTTTTTTTTATTTAAAGGGATTTTGCTCTTTTTTTGCTGCTTTATTTTGTATGAAGAAGTGCCAAAGAGTTCTTGTCCCCCTAAAAATATTTGAAATGGCAAATCTAGGCTTCTTTCTTTGCCTTTGCTGGAGGACGAGGAGGTCTCAGAGTTAATGGTAGGGTTTCTTTTTTAGCCCTTAGTTAAAAGGGTTTTGAGTCTTTTATCAAAGACTTTTTCTCCCAAGTGTTTTAAGGTTTTTGATTTAAACTGATATTAACAATAAGTTTTAAACAAATAGAATGAAAAATCACTTCCCTTTCACAGTTGATGAGGTTTCAACCCTTCTAGGTCTCCAGTCATCCATTGAGCCTTTCAGGAAAAACAGGAGAGAGAGATCTGCTTTCCAACGTTGTAGCCCTCCTTTATAAAGCATAAAGAAGCAAGGAAAGGCACAAACCAATTATTGTTTTTCCTTTGTAAGTCACCTTTAAGAGTTTGCAAAAATTAGTTAGTAGTTGGTGCTGTGAAACCTATAGAAAATATTGGTTTTGAAAGAAAGAAAGAAAAAGAAAGATGCTTTACACAAAGGGTGATATCCTTGACCAACTGAAGTCAATGACAAACTTGCTGTTTTCTACGAATTTACTCTGCTATTCAGTTTTAATATTGCAGCCTATTTCTGCAATGATTGCCACTGTTAGGGGACTTGGATACTGTGGTGTGAGCACTGAATAAGCTATATAAATCTAGCCTTTATTGAAGAGGGTAAATATTAATCAGATTTTCCATTACAAACTAATCAGTAAGAGTTTTATGACTTAATTACTTTTGAAGAAAAAGTAGAAATTTTGCACTGGATGTTTTATTGCTCCTATATGTTTCATTTGAGCCATTTATGAGAGTTGGGTCTGTTAACCATTTAACAGAAAGTAAATGATACACTCTACAAGGATATATGAACTTTAATAGCATTTGCTATTACAGTAACTCCTCACTTAAAGTCCTGGTTAATGTTAAGTTGCTGATCAATTAGGGAATATGCTCGTTTACAGTTGTGCAATGCTCCCTTCTAACATCATTTGCAGGCTATCAATTGCCGGCAGTTCAGCTGTCCCTTCCCCCATTGCCATGTGCTGCTCCCTGAGACTCCTGCCTGCTTGCTGTATGGGGGGGAGGGGAAGAAGAGGGAGGCTAATGTCAGGGTGTCCTCCTGCTCCTGCACCTTGCTTTACCCCATCTTCCATAGAACGGGGCACACACGATGGAGGGAACTGCTGCCTTAGGCAGAAGCTGCAGCTGCAGCTGCTGATCTAATTAACAAGGCAGTGTACTTCTGACCCCACTCTTGATACTTAAAGGGGAAATGCGCATCTCTATCTCTGAAACACATCTGTCTCTGTCTGCCCTCCCTCCTTTCCTGCTGCCTTGAAGAGTGTGAGAGTTAACCCTTGAGGGCTCAGCCAACTGCTAGTTCTTTTAGCAGTAAGGCATTCCCTGGGAAATTCCCACCCTCTGACCCCTCCACCTCAACCAAGCTTCACAATCATCATCACTGTGTACCAGTATTAAAGTGTTTGTTTAAAACTTATAGTGTGTGTCTGTGTGTATAGTCTTTTTAAATTTCCCTGGAACCTAACCCCCTCTTACATTAATTCTTATGGGGAAATTGGATTCACTTAACATCGTTTCGCTTAAAGTCGTATTTTTCAGGAACATAACTACAACGTTAAGTGAGGAGTTTGTGTGGTTTCATATTGAATACAGAAACAACTTTACATTAAAATAATTGTCCAGGTTGGACAACTCTGCATCCACCCATGAAGGCTGAGTGGTGAGGTGGTGGTCTATTTCCCATGATCCTAGTTCCACTAAAGCTAATGGAAAAACTCCCATTTACTTCACTGGTGGATGACTAGCCTCTAAAAGGAGACCAGGACAGAGTGGTTGGCTTTATCTGTTGTGGTATATACTATATTTCCGATGCTAAGCTATCCAGGAGCTGAAGTACCTACGGCACTAGCTCAGTGACTCTGAGTCAGAGTTGTTCACTACTAAGCAAGAGGACTGGGTTTGAATTCCAAATTCAGGGCTTGTCTACATCGCCCCCCGCCTTCAGTTTGGACTATGGGGGTGTGAATGCAGCGTGCACTAGCGTGCTGCACTGTAACTCCCCTATGTGGACTCTGCAGGTGTGAATTAAAAGGTACCTTGTTCATGTAACCTTTTAATTCATGCTTGCAGCATCCACACAGGGAAGTTACAATGCAGTATGCTAGTGCGTGCTACAGTTCACACCCACATAGTCTGAACTGCAGGGCCATGTAGACATAGCCTCAGTTCTTCCTGAAGCAGTGGAGACAGGAAGTGCTGAAGACAGTAGGGATGAATGAAAAGGCTGATGTTCAGATTCAGTGGTCCTCTTGTTCATATCATATTTGGGAATATTTTGACTTGTAAAAATGCATACGCTGGGAAATCCTTGCATGATGTGAAGTAGGAAATGCAAGGTAAGTGAATGCTGCACAAAGATACAAATAAGGTTAAGCACTAGTTGTAGTCCTCTGCACTGAGGGTATGTCTACACTGGTGCTGGAAGTATAATTTCATCCAGCTAGTATGCTAAAAATAGCAGGGTAACTAAAAATAGTGATGTGAGAAGTGGGAGGGTCTAACATCTCCAAACATGATCTTGTCTTAAACCCTAGGTACGTATTTGGTATGTATATCCTATCACTGTGGCTACACTTCTATTTTTCATGTGCTAACTCTATCGGAGCTACTGTGGGTACGTCTGTCTGAGCCAGAAGTTATACCCCTAGCTCCAATATAGACATACCCTAAGTGGTAACAGGCCTCAAGACTTGTGTGCCTGCTCCCTTATCCTCAGGAATATAGGGAATAAAAATAGAGGGCTGAGTGTGGGTGTGTCTCAAGAGACATGGATTTACGTGTGATCCTCAGTATACAAATGGGGTGCTGAGTTAAGTGCTACTATTTTGGTCCTTACTCTTGCTACTCAGCAGGAATACAATGGTAGCTGTATGAACCACACTCATATTGATGCAGAATCCCATTAATCTTGCTTCCTGATCTGCCCATCGCTTTTTACTTTGTGCTTGTGTACCTGTGCTGTACAAGATCAAGCCCATAATAGGTGTCTAAAACAAACAGGTAATGGTCAAGGTAAAGAAGACAGCAATGAATCCCAAGAGAAGGCACAGAGGGGAGGAAAACTAAGGTTGGCTCTTTCTCTTTTTAATAAGTATCTTCACCTTTTATAAGATAGGCAGGGCAGAGAAATTAAGGCTATATCTTCTCTGCCACAGAGGTGGGTGTTTTTACAGGGAGATAACTATTGTGCATTGTTATCTCATTGTAAAATCCTTGTGGAGACAAGGCACCTGGGGCTTTTACCACAAGGTGGCTTGGCAAGGGCAGCACTATAGCCCCTGTTGTTGGTTTACTTCACAGTAAAACTACAGTGCCTTCTCTCCATTAGGATTTTACACAAGAATAGTTAATGTGTTAGTAAACCTGTAGCAAAGACA
The DNA here is from genome assembly GCA_033296515.1 of Macrochelys suwanniensis. Classification (NCBI taxonomy): domain Eukaryota; kingdom Metazoa; phylum Chordata; order Testudines; family Chelydridae; genus Macrochelys; species Macrochelys suwanniensis. The sequence continues at coordinate 32,472,262 of CM065784.1, read as the reverse complement.
CACCTATTTTTAGCTTTGGCTGGATAGGTCACAGCAGTATCCACATCTTCCTTTTTTTTCTTCCAGATGCAGGTACCACGTCTGACCCGCGTAGAACGTTTACCTTACAGGATTATTTAAATGGTGACATTAGATACAAAACATATAATTTACAATGGATTTCAGGTAACTGGTCTGTGTTGATTGAATGTTATCTCTGCCTACCTCTGATATTTGACATTCATGTTAATGGCAGGCTGTACTTACCTAACTGCTCAGAGGTATCTGCTATGTAGAGAAAAAAAAATCTGAATGTTTTTTAGGTTGCTGTTGTAGGATGATGCCAATAATACTAAAAGCAGAATGAAAATCATTGAAAACATTGATCGCACACTTCAGGCATGTCCCTGTGTTGCTAAGGATGTGGAGGCACATCTCCCCCTGGATGCCAGAAGAGCACATCTGCTGCTTCACCCTTCTATAGGGAATAACACCCTGCTCCCTGTGCATCCATCCTACTCCTTGGGTCAGTGTGGGGAACTGGAGGAGATAGAGCAAGGCTCCTTTCGCTTTTGGTGTGCTGAGTTCCCCGGGCAGTAAGGTGGAAGCAGACACTGTGCTCCTCTGAACATAGGGACTGCACTTCTTACGGGGTCCTGTGGCTTGTGCCCCTTCCTACTACATAAAGGTCCAGAGTTTTGAATTTGTTTTATATAGTCAGCTTTATAATATTAGATGGAAAATAATAAATGTTAAGAAACATTTTCCTTTATTGTTGCCCAATGACATTTCTCTTGTTCCTTTAGGAGATCAGTACCTGTACAAAACCGCTGACAACGACATCGTGCTTGTAAATGCTGAGAATCAAACACTCGTAGAAGTTCTGAAAAATAGCACATTAGTATGTTTGCTCACATACTGTACATCTCAGACTTTGGGGAAAGTATTGCTGCATGTTTTTCTATGTAATCAATGTGTGATTTTTTTTCTCTTCCCTTTTGTTGATAGGCCACATATGGAGCAACCACAGCTATATTATCTCCTGACCAAAATTTTGCTCTTCTTCAATACAACTATGTGAAGGTACTAGCATGCTTTTTTTTTTTTCATACCTATTGTATTTTATAGAAGCACTAGGAGAAGGAGAAAGGAAGAGGTGAACTCTCACTTCCCAAAATTTGAATTCATTTTAATCTTTTGGTTCCTGCAGACAGATACGATAGGCAGGGCTGGTAGCACCACCTATTAAAGTTGTCCAACACTTCTCACTGTAAGAACCAGTTTTCAGTTGCTTATAACTTTGCCAAAATTTACAGTTTTAGCTGAAGATTTCCATGCCAAGTATCTGCTTCAGGCTCAGTTCTGAAAAATTTCAGCCAAAATGGTCCACCCATTTCTGAGAATGTTGTTTTTGTCCATGTTAAAATAATATTTCTGGTGACCTTTTCTTTGAGAAATTCTAGTGCCCCTGTCCTTTGGAGCAAGGATTTGAAATTTGGCATGGGGGTGGCCTTTGTGTCAGGGATGTGCCTTTTTCTGTTGCTGTGAAATTACACCCAAATTTGGTCAAGTTATAAGCCTTTGAAAAATTGCAGGCTGCACATGCTTAAGAGACTGCTTAGGTTTTAGCAGCTAAAATCTCTGAAGATTCCATTCTTTCACTGAGAATGCTCGAGCCTCTCAGACCTCTTTGTGCTGATCAGACTGCACATGTGCCATCCCCCACAGAGTGACTGAACATGCCACCTCCAGTCCAAGACAGCAGGGATGAAGCTCGACTTTTTCTGTAATGGCTGCTTTAGGTTGGGCTGGGGCCAGGCAGTAGAAATCAGATCAAAGAGCCTGTCTCACCATGCTTTCAGTGAACCCCCTTGCTGATATCTAGGCAGCATGGAGAAGGGCTGCCTGACTTGAATGCAGTGGGGAGAGAAGCTGGACCAGGGAGGAGGGAAAGGAGAGCAGATTGGAACAAGGAGCCTTATCACACTGGGACTGGTTGGGCAAGGAGGTGGGGAAGTGGGGGATAGGCTGGGTAAGGAACTGTGACTTGGTGTGGGAGAGGGGGAAGAGACTGATTCAAACAGTGAGCCCAGATTGGGAGGCTAAAACTGGCTGGGTGAGGAGACTGGGATCAAAATGTGTAGCCTGAGGAAAGGAGACTGGGACTGGGTAGATAAGGAGCCACAGGTGAGGAAGAGCCAGAGCAGGGGCAGGTTGGACAGGAGGAGATGGAAAGGAGTCAAGTTTGGGGGAAATGGGCAGAAGAGTCTGTGCCCACTAGAAAGCACACGTCTCCAGAGCCTGGAATGGAACCCAGAATTCCTGAGTATCACCATTCCTCTGCTGTGAGAAAATATCTGTGAAATCCACTGGAAAAGCGTCTCATCACCCTCTAGTGCTCAGCCACACTGAGGATGACAACGTACTACTATTATCAGATACTCTGTTAGCTAAAGATTACCGCTCTGCTGATGGCTCTTGTGGGTGTCAATATGATGCCACGTCATGGAATTTCTATTACTTCAGTTTGCTTTTAAAAAAAAATTAGGATATTACACACAATTAAGCTGTTAAAAGAACATTATTAAGGTTTCAGAATCAAGCTCTCAGAAGTTAGAAAATGCCAGCCCCTTGTGTATATGCATTATGATAAGGTCTTTAATTATATGATCACATACTATTTTTTCCACATTCCTCCCTCATTCAGTGCATCAGATGGACCTGTTCTGAGATTGAGTTAGCGTTTTGTAGTATAGAAGGCTGTTGTCTGCATGACCCCATATTTGTTGCAGAAGTTGGAAGCTGTGTAATGAATGAGGCAGGGGATTGTAGGACTAGAAAGTGGGGTTGGGGGTTGTTGTCTCATGATTAAGGCAGTTGAATGCTGCCCTGGAGAACTGGATTCTAGCCCTGCCTCTGCCACATAATTCCTATTTGATGCTAAGCAAGTTACTTAAACCAAACGTTTCCCAGCTGGTCACTAATTGTGTGTTCTTCTTTTTCTGGGTGCTGCCCCTTGAGACCCTGTGGTCTGATTTGTAGAAATGCTGAGCACTCAGCTGAATCTGAAATCAATGGGAGATGTGCTTTAAACATAAAAGGTGCTATATAATGCTGAGTACTCTGAAAAATCAGGTCTGAGGTTTCTCAGATTGGGCACCCGAAATTAGTGGATACTTTTGACCTCAATCTCTCTTTGCCTTAGTTCCCCCATCTATAAAATGGGGATATTAATACCCCCTCGTATCACAGAGATGCTATGTAGATAAATTAACTAATGTTTGTGAAGTAGGGCTGTCAAGCGATTAAAAAAAATTAATTGCGACTAAAGAATAAGAGAATACCATTTATTTAAATATTTTTGGATATTTTCTACATTTTCAAATATATTGATGTCAATTACAACACAGAATATAAAGTGTACAATGCTCACTTTATATTTTTGATTATAAGTATTTGCACTGTATAAAACAAAATAAATTGTACTTTTCAGTTCACCTCATACAAGTACTGTAGTGCAGTCTCTTTATCATGGAAGTTGAACTTACAAATGTAGAATTATGTACAAAAAACTGCATTCAGAATTAAAACAATGTAAAACTTTAGAGCCTGCAAGCCCACTCAGTCCTTCTTCTTCTTCAGCCTCTCTCTCATGTAAACAAACTTGTTTGTATTTGCAGGAGATAATGCTGCCTGCTTCTTGCTTACAGTGTCACCTGAAAGTGACAACAGGTGTTCTCATAGCACTGCTGTAGCTGGCGTCACAAGATATTTACGTGCCAGATGTGTCAATGATTTATATGTGCCTTCATGCTTCAATCACCATTCCAGGGGACATGTGGCAATGCTGACGATGAGTTCTGCTCGATAACAATCCAAAGCAGTACAGACTGATGCATGTTCATTTTCATTATCTGAGTCAGATGCCACCAGGAGAAGGCTGATTTTATTTTTTTGGTGGTTCGGGTTCTGTAGTTTCCGCATCGGAGTGTTGCTCATTTAAGACTTCTGAAAACATGCCCCACACCTTGTCCCTCACAGATTTTGGAAGGCACTTCAGATTCTTAAATCTTGGGTCAAGTGCTGTAGCTATCTTTAGAAATCTCTCATAGGTATCCTCTTTGTGTTTTGTCAAATCTGCCATGAAAGTGTTCTTAAAATGAACAACATGTTCTGGGTCATCATCCGAGACTGCTATAACAAGAAATATATGGCAGAATGCGGGTAAAACAGAGCTGGGGACATACAATTCTCCCCCAAAGAGTTCAGTCACAAATTTAATTAATGCATTATTTTTTTAATGAGCATCATCAGCATGAAAGCATGTCCTCTGGAATGCATGAAGGGGTTTACGGTTTTTTAACATATCTGGCACGTAAATACCTTGCAATGCTGGCTACAAAAGTGCCATGCAAATGCCTGTTCTCACTTTCTGGTGACATTGTAAATAAGATGCGGGCAGCATTATCTCCTGTAAATGTAAACACACTTGTTTGTTTTAGCGATTTCCTAAACAAGAAGTAGGACTGAGTGGACATGTAGGCTCTGAAGTTTTACATTGTTTTGTTTTTGAGGGCAGTTATGCAAAAAAACAATCTACATTTGTAAGTTGCACTTTCACGACAAAGAGATTGCACTGCAGTACTTGTATGAGGTGAATGAGTCACACATTGAACAATGAAGAGAAAACAAAATATTGAATAACTGCTCATTAAGTGAGCACTGTCCTTACTGTGAACAGAATGTGGAAAAAATGTGTGTGAATGTGCAATTGAAGACTGTATTGTAATGCACACACAAGGGGGCTAAATTAAAGTTCTTCTTCGAGAGATGTCCCTGTGGGTGCTCCGCTCCAGGTGATGGTGCATCTCTGTGCCTTTGCTCAGAGAGTTTTGCAGCAATGCCCTTGGGGGTCGAGATGCGTGGTACCTGCCATGCACACTGTTGGAGCTTCATCGAGTGCACGCACAACCCGGACTCTTCAGTTCCTTGTCAACTGTCGCCAGCCTGAGATGGAGCTCAGCAGTCCTGTTGAAAACCTTCTTTTCTACTAGATAAGTTTAGATAAATTAGTGAGTTAGGATAGTTTAGATACGTTAAGTTTCAGTTATTTAAGTTACGCCCCTTACTGGAAAAAAAAATTATTTCCCCATCCCTTAGTACAGTCAGTATAAGGTTAGAAAAATGTCTGGTTCACCAAGATTTAAAAGATGCCCAACATGCAGAGAGGGGATGCCTGTGTCAGATGGACGCATTGTAACGAACTGAAAGCCAGGGCACACAGGGATAGAGATCTGAGACTGAAACTCATCTTGATGGAGAACTTAAGTCATTAAGACCAGCCTCCGACCCTGGAATGTATCTCTTCCCGGCATAGGTCACCAGTCTCTTCACTGCCAAGGTCCCCAAAGACCAAAAAATCCGCAAAAAACCCAGCCATCCTCTTTGCCTCATAGCGAGCAGACTGACACAAAATGGTCACCGACCAAATTGCTCTCATTGGTGCCGGCTGCACCACGGCTCAGCACCTGTCATATTCTGGGCACCGTCAGCACCGTCTGTATGGCGGCCGCTGCTGCAACCCAGATTTTGCACTGCAGCGCTAAGGGCTCTAAGCTACTTGTGTCCACCATGACACCGTTAACTGCGCTAAAGGAGATGACACCAACAACCACTCCTATTTGTGTGCCGCAGCCCAATGCTGCTAGCGCAATGACGCCGACACAGACTGCACTGGCACTGGTTCAGCACACTGCACTCCTGACGCAATTGGACCTCACTCTTTGGCACCAAGGCTTTTGGCGCTATGCCACTTTCTTCACCAGAAGGATCTGTTGGTCTCCTCGACCCCAGAGTCCCCTTTCTTAGCACTAATGTCTCACTGGGGTCAGTGGTACCACAGCAACAGTTATCTTCGATAGCATCACAGTTCTTGAGTGATGACGATGAGGAGGTTGAAGGGATATTCTCCCCTCACCATTCCGCCCCGATCTGGACACCTATGGCTACTGGATCACTATGATCACAGTCCACATATGCGCACGACATGCCACCATGGTATGGTCACCCATGGATGGGACTACCCGTGCCCTCCCCTGGTCACTGGCCATACTGGAATCCCTTGGGCGTCTTACAGAAAGCACTACAGCAGGCGCCCCAGCCCACATAGGGAAGATACCAGATTCCCCACCTCCACCCTCGGAGACCGTAGTGACCAGGACAAGAAATGAACTATGGAAGAGCAGGAAGAGGACACTGCTCCTGACATCTCGCGCCAACCAACAACAATTCATCCTGGAATGGGCTGCCATTACCATGGACAAATGGGCCCTGGAAGACATATATAGGGGCTACACCATTCCTTTCCTGTCTATACCCCCCAGCCATTGCCACTCCCTGCCCCTCTTCAGGGACCACACTCTGAAACATTTGCTATGCCTAGAGTTAGATCATCTTCTCCAGTTAGGGGCAGTGGAAATGGTTTCCTTGCAACACGGGGAAGGGGCTTTATTCCCACTACTTTTTAACACAAAAGAAAAATGTGGGATGGCGACCTATCCTCAACCTCAGGCAACTGAACAAGTTCATGAGAAAGCAATGGTTCAAGATGGTCACCTTAACAACAATAATACCAGTGCTGGAGGAGGAGGACTGGTTTTCAGCCCTAGACCTCCAGGATTTTTATTTTCATGTTTATTATACACCCCACCCACAGGTGTTTTCTGAGATTTACTTTGTACACAGACCACTATCAATACAAGGTTTTACCTTTCGGCCTCTCAACAGCGCCTTGGGTTTTCCCAAAGATCCTCGTGGTAGTGGCAGCGCCCCTGAGAAAACAAGATATAATAATATTCCCTTACCTGGACAATTCTCTCTTGAAGTCACATACTTGATCAGACGCCATTCGCTCTACCTAAACGCCGATAGATTGCTTCCAGAGTCTCAGTTTACAAATAAACGATAATAAACCGACAATAGAACCAGCTCAACAGTTAGAATTCATCGGTGCTTACCTCTACTTGTGGCAGCGAAAGTGTCACTTCCACAAGACAGATTCGACACGATAAAGACACTCATATCCACAGTGCGGAACAGCCCACTGGTCACAGCCCACGTACGCCTACAACTTTTGGGTCATATGGCACCATGCACGTTTGTGGTCAAACACGCTCGCCTGCACATGCGTTGCCTGCAAGGATGGCTAGCAACTGTCTACAGACCAAACAAGCACAGGTTAAACATACGATTAACAATGTCCCCCCAAGGTCAAGGACTCAATGACCTGGTGGACTCAACCACACAACCTGTGCTTGGGGATCCCATTTACACAATATTCTCCGTATCAGATGGTCATAATGGATACCTCCCTCATAGGGTGGGGAGCACACATGCAACATCGCACAATTCAGGGATTATGGTCCACAGCTGAGACAAGGCTACACATAAACCTGCTAGAACTTCGTGCAGTCTGCAATGCCTGCCTCCACTTCCTACCATTCATAAGGAACCAGAACATCAGAGTAATGACCAACAACGTTACTTGCATGTTCTGTATAAACAAGCCTATGTACCAAGGCTATGGGACTCTGGAATTGGTGAATCCAACACAATAGCCACATCTCAGCTTCCTACCTACCTGGATGCCAGAACATCACAGCAGACTAACTCAGCAGACATTTTCCTCACGACCATGAATGGGAATTAAACAATGTGATACTGGAATGTATACTCTGAAAATGGGGCCACCCGGAAAGAGATCTATTTGTGAATGCCTGCAACACCAAGTGTCCAAGATTCTGCTCCAGAGCAGGTCTGGGAAAGCGATCAGTGGGCATCCCTGGCCACATGGAAAACAGACCTCTTCTGTGCATTCCCACCAATACCATTACTACTACCCAGAGTAATACAGAAAATAAGGACCGACAAAGCTAGAGTCATCCTAATAGCCCCAACATGGCCAAGACAAGTGTAGTATCCATATATAACATGTCAGCATGTGCCCCAATCCAGGGCTGTCCCTAGCTATTCTGGGGCCCTACGCAGGCCCCCCGTGGGGGGGGGCAGGCCTCCATGGGGGGGAGGGGGCTGGCTGGGGGGGAGGAGGGAACCACCCCCCAGCACTCACCGGTGGCACGGCTGGGGCCGGGCTGCTGCACTTCCCGCCGCTGGTGAGTGCAGGCCCAGCCCTGCTGCACTCCTCAGGGGAGTGGAGGTGGGGCTGGGGCAGAGCAGGGGTGGGACGAGGCGGGGCTGGGGCAGGAAAGGGGCAGGAAGAAGCAGGGTGGAGCAGGGGTGGGGGCTTTGGGGAAGGGGTGGAGTGGGGGTGGGGTTGGGGTGGGGACCTTGGGGAAGGGGTGGGGTGGGGGCTGGAGCAGCACGCAGCTGTGCAGGGCCCCAGGAAATGTGGTACCCCAAATTTCCTGGTGCCCTGCGCAGCAATGTACTTTGCATATGGGTAAGGACAGCCCTGACCCAATCACTCTCCCACTCCAGATGGACATGTTAACACAATGAGAGGATCAAATGCAACATCCGAACATAGTGATGCTTCAGCTGAAAGCATGGCTCCTATATGGTTCTCTAATGGCAAGCTAAGCTGTTCTGAACTGGTCCAGTGGGTGCTACTCCACACTAGAAAACATACTACACGTAACACCTACCTACGAAAGTGGAAGAGATTTATAGCCGGTGCACCTCCAGACAAACCACTGCAACATCTGCACTCTTCCATTGATATTAGACTACCTCCTGGAATTAAAACAATCCGGCTTCTCCATTAGATCAATAAAGGTACACCTCACGGCTATCACTGCCTTTCACCAAAAAATTGGTGACACTACAATATTTGTTCACTCAATCACCAAGCGATTCCTCAGGGGCATTCAGACCATCTATCTGGATGTGAGACCACCCACACAACTCTGGGACTTTAAACTTGGTCTTAATGGCCCTCACTTGGAAACCGTTCTTTATATCCATTTATATCCATGGCAAAATGGTCTAAGGGTATCGCCGTATCCACGCAGAGGCTCTCTAAATGGACCTCTGGATGCATTTACCTCTGCTATCAATTAAAAGGCACTCAGCCTCCAGTGGGAACCAAGATGCATGCTACTAGATCCATATCCGCGTCAGTAGTATTTCTAAACAACGTTCCCCTTAGACATATGCAAAGCCGCCACCTGGCGCTCCGAACACACCTTGGCCAAACATTATGCAATCACGCAAGGCAGATACTTGGCTGGGCCGAGCTGTATTATCATCACTTATCCTACCAACTCCAAAGCCCTTACCATGCTAGGAGGGCACTGTAATACAATCACCTGGAGTGGTGCACCCACAGGGACATCTCTCAAACAAGAAGAGCAGCTTACTCACCTTGTGCAGTTACTGAAGTTCTTCGAGATGTATCCCCCTGTGGGTGCTCCACTACCCACTCTCCTCCCCTCTACTTTGAGTTTAAAGCAGACTCTGTGGTAGAGAAGGAACTGAGGCGTCTGGGTCGCGTGCTTTCTAGATTAAGCACCAATGGCGCATGAGGTGGGCACTGCTGCAAAACTCTCCGAGCAAAGGTGCAAGGATGCACCATCACCTGGAGTGGAGCACCCATAGGGACACACATCTCGAAGAATCTTAGTTACTGCATAAGGTAACTTTCTCTTGCACAGGCAGCCCGAGTTCTGACATTTCCTAAGTTTTGCGTGCTCAGTTTTGCAGCATTAATGATATTTCTTTAATGTAGGGTGCGTGTGTATGTGTGTGTGTGTAATAATGTGTAGAGACAGATTTTCAGCTTTGCCAGCAGAAGTTGGACACAGAAAGTGAGGAAGCCATTCTTTGTCCCTACCCTGGCATGGATTAGAACATCCATTTTGCACCCTCTGATTATGGTCCCTGAAGGAATGTCAGTTTGTGATAGATGGAATGCATTTCTCTCCAGTCAGTCCCCCTGCCAGCCCCTTCTCCATCACCTAACATGTCCCTACACTAACTCTATGCCTCTGAGGATGTCCCCCACACTGTGGGCTTCCTCTGCAGGAAGCTTATGGGAAGGTGTTGCCTGAGCAGCACTAAGGGAACATATCGGGACAGAGAATGTGTCGCATAATGTGTGTGCTGACAAAAAAAATTTTAAAGACATGCCTGTATTCTGAAGGACTCAGTGAGTGGTAACTTACACAGCATGCAAATAGTAGATGATTTTCTCACAGAGCTCTCCACATGGTCTGAATTTTTGAACAATGAATGCCTTTTATAGAGTGCAAACCGCAAATCTCTGCAAACAATCATCTGTTCTTACACTTTTATGACTATGACTCAATACTTTTCATGTGGGGAAAAATACATTAACCAGACATATGAACTATCTTGCTAGGGATTTTATTTCTCTAGTATTCTTAAACACATGAAAATCCAGCCAGTTATTCAGTGCAGTTTTGTTTTTACCAGAATCATGTATTTCTATGCTTCCTTTTCGATTGTACATTAAAATTTAACTTTTCACTATTTTTTTCTGCAGTATTAGCTGTCATAACATGCCTCATTGATTACTAATCACATTAGACATATCATATATTCTTGATTTATTGGTGTGTGCTGTTTTGTTTTCTGTTGTCATAAAAGTTAACTTCTGTATTCCAGAAGCGAGTCTTTAAATTCTTGTTCAATAGGGCCATTGAAAAGTATACATCATATTAACCCTTACAATGCTGGCATTTCCCAGAGTGGCAATGAAATTAACATTTAGTTCATATTAGAGATAGGTCTGAAGTACGAAAACAGGATGCAGTTTTCAAACCACCTTTTTCCCCTCAAATTTCAGTGGTCTTTGGATACAGGGTTTTGTTCAGGACCCATCTCTACTTAGTATATGTTTTAATAATATCTGCTCAGCATTCATTTGATTATAGCTCTGTTATTTTAGTCTGTTAATCTGATCATTTACCCATTGATCTAATCAGCATTTTATGGTACCTATCACTGTAGAATTTAATCACTTCAAATGGATCACAGCGATATAGTGAAATCAGTCCTGAAGAGATTAGAAAATGCCAGCATTGTAAGGGTTGACATGATGCAAAACTCTCAGCGGCCAGGTTGTTAAAGGATTAAAAGATGAGCTTCTGGAATAGAGAAATTAACTTTTATAACAACAAAAAAACCTAACACAAATCAAAAAATCATGAGGACATGAATATTTATTATATAATAGCCATGTGGCCAGTAAGCACCAAGACATGCAAGTAGAGTTAGAAAAAACCTTTTGACTGAATGAGAACTTATAAGGAGTAAATTATTTAATAGTCTGCTGCTATAGAACAATTATTAAACATCATAGAGTGTATTGTAGCATATTGGCTTTGTAAATAGCTACTGTTTTCTTTTGTTTTACTGGAAAAATAACATAGCAGTAAATACATTATTTAATAGCAGCGATGGATGGAGCATAAGAACTGTCATGCTGGATCAGATCTATTGGCCACCTACTTTGATATCCTGTCAGAAAGGATCCCTGTGTAGGGTGAGGGAATAGGATGGTACATGGGGATCCTAGATAGGATCCTTTGAGCCCCATATACCATCCTATTCCATCACCCTACTCAGACACCCCCATTGGAACTCGATAAAGCTAGATCTCTGCAGACTACAACAGGCAGAAGTGTGGGTTGGGATGGATTTCTATGCCAAAATCTAGGTGGGACATATAACAACTTGGAACTGTTACCTCTTCCTTGTTGAGCTGCTACACAAGTCATTCCTGGGAGGCAGAGGGACCATGAAACAGCTGAATGCTTAGTGAAGCAGCATGGCATTGAAGGATGAGTGTCAGAGAAACAGCAGAGGTACCAGTCAGACAGTGGGAGGGGACTCAGAAGCTGCAGGGCTGCTCCAGTCTCTGCGTTGAAGACTTGCTTCAGTTTTGCTACAGACCTCTAGTGATGGAAGGGATCATGCCTTGCCTAAATTGCAGTCCCCCAGTTCCCTAGATCTCTCTATCTCTGATCTTAATCAATAGTCATCACTTTGGTATCTGGGCAGCTCCCACCAGAGAGGATGGTTTAAGGAAAGCTCAAGATGAACCTTGGGGTATGTCTTCACTACCCGCCGCATCGGCAGGTAGTGATTGATCTATCAGGGATCAATTTATCGCGTCTCGTCTAGACGCGATAAATCGATCCCCGAACGCGCTCCCCATTGTCTCCGGAACTCCACCGCCGTGAGAGGCGGAAGCGGAGTCGACGGGGGAGCGGCAGCGGTCGACTCGCTGCCGTCCTCACGGCCAGGTAAGTCGACCTACGATACACCGACTTCAGCTATGCTATTCCTGTAGCTGAAGTTGCATATCGTAGGTCGACCTCCCCCCTAGTGTAGACCAAGCCTTGCAGAGCTTTCTTTCCACAGCCTCTCCTGCCTTTTCCATGGGTGAGGACAGTCTGGGCCATTGGTAGTCGCCAATGCCTGTTGGTTGTGTTCACCCCTCCCAAATGGTAGTCTGAGGAGGTGTCAGATATTATTGCCAGTAACTCATAACACATTCACAGGACTCCTAAAGTCAGTCATGATGAAATAGTTTCTCAATATAAAAATGATTCTCTTGCAGCTCTGGAGGCATTCATACACGGCTTCATACCACATCTATGATTTAAAAACAAGGTCAGTAGCTATTACAGAAAATTCATATAATATGAAGCCACTTTGTAATGAAATGACATTCCACTGATTTGTCTTTCTTATATGCTTTTTGTTTTGTTTTTTCCTAGTTCCTTAGTAACTGAGAATCTACTGCCTAATGATACCCAGTACATATCTTGGTCACCTGTTGGTCACAAACTGGTTAGTAAATATAAGTGTAATGAAATTTCTGCAGTGCATTTCCAGTATCACTGTCACACTGTCTGGAGTGGCTCATGACCATGAGTACCTATCTCAGGGCAGACTGTCAAAAGCAGGGCAGATACCCCAAACTTGTGGTATGTTCTATAATCAGATTTCACCAAGCCAGCAACAAATGTGAACTCCTGAAGTATTACAGTAGTCTGATAATGGAGTCACAGACAGTCCCTGTAGACACGCCAGTCTGTTTTGTCACTCAGGCAAGCTGGACTATGTGATAGATTGTCACTTACACCAAAAATGACAACACATTCAGGTTACACTCAGTCCTCATAAACTAGTCACTCATCCAGGTCAATTTGCATCCTAGATCTCACACCAAAGACAACACTGGTAGCCAATTCTGTTGTACACTAGCTAAAAGTTTATTAGCTAGGAAAAATAAATGAGTGATAGAGAGGATAAGCAGGTAAAAAATATATACAAGTGAGTTGCAGTCTATAATTCGAAATGGCAGGAGAGAGATAGTAATCTACCAGTTTCCCAAAAGTCTCTCAGGGCTATCCATAGTAACTATGGGGATCTCTGTCTTCTTGTTCAGTTATTCTGCCCTGTTAGAATCCAAACAGTTCAGAGGTGAATACTTTTTCTCTGTGTCCATACTTATAGCTTCTTCTCACAGAAAACTAGCTGACAGGATCACTACCCATGTGGGTTTTTTCTTTGATGATGGACAGTGAGGAATTCATTTAGTCTTTGATCTCCAGCACCACACTCAAAGACCATTTGCTTTAAAGTTAGTGCTTTTCTGTTAAAGTTCTTCATTTGCATTCCACAAGGCTTCTTTCTCATTTGATGGGTTATTTAGTTACAGGGGTATACACAATGTAAATGTTTGCTATTACATTATAAGAAGATACAGATAAGAGAAAACAAAGCATGTAGCATCCCATTAGTTTTTGTTAAGTTTAAACACTAAATACATTCTAATACATTTAACAATCACTTTGATCTACATAAATACACAAATGAATTGGCCTGGCTTCCAGTTCTGCTTTTGTAAGTGTTCAGGGAGGCCTGGGGCTTTGGCATGATTTGGCATTTAGTCTGCCAGCATCACAACCACAATATGGATATCATCATAGAGGGGTGATGCCCACATTTAGCACAGATTTGTGATGATAGTGTTTTTCCACTGCTGGCGAGAAAGGTCAAATAGTTCCTTTAAGCTACTGTTGCTGTTGGAAGCATTGCAATGCCCTAGTGATTTTTCAGAGCAATATTTCTGTAAATAGTGGAGGCTTTGGGCCCATTTATACAGTCACGTAGGAGACCTTGCTACAAAACAGCAGAAAGTAATACCCCACTCCAGCAATATTGCTTTGCCAATGAACTGTGTGCTTTCTCAGGGTCAAATTCTCATCCTCTGAGTAAAGCCTGAGTAAATGATCTTTAATCGGGGGTGGTGACTATACAAGTGTTACCGAAATATCGGGTGCACCTAGCTGAGAGCCAATAACAGCCAGACAGGGATAAGGAAAGAGGTTACTTTATTCTGCAGAAGAAAGGAGAGTCTTGCACCTTGGTACAAAAGACTCTAATTTACACAAAAGCCAGCAGTCTTTTATACACACTTAGACGAAGCCCTGGTTGTGTTAACATTTGATTGGTGGTTGCCAGACCTCGGATGTCTGCTATCTGGTCAGTGTAAACCAGTTTGGGACAGCGATTTCTGCTTCAGCGAAGGGCAACTGTAAAAGTTCAGGGTCCTGTGTAGGCGAGGCATTTACTTCCCCCTAGTGGCCTCTGGTTGCCATAGCTGCTGGCTGTTAAGGGGGGGTTCATTGTACCTTATGACTTTCACAGTCCCCCCTCGGGCCTGACAAAACCCAAATTGTCAGGCCCATTCCACAGTTTACGATCAAGCTGAAGGGACAGATACTGGGTTTTCCCTCGGGTAGCAGTGCTTTTGGTGACAGCAGTACACAGACATATTGCACATTGTAAAATTACCCAAATTATACATAGAAAGAAAAGAAGGAAAATAATATACTTAACAATTGTTCGGAAAAGTCCTGTAAACCATGACCCAAGGTCTGGGAGGAGATTTTTAAAACTAAAGGTATGATCAAGGGATACAGCATGAAAAACAACAGCAGCATTCTTAATAGCTTTAATAGCTTAATAGCTTTCACACAAGTGTTAGGGAGACAGAATCCTCCCTGACCCCTAATCAAAACACAGGATGTAAAGCCATTGTCCAAAGATTGCAGCTACTGTCCGCAGCCTCTAAGCTGTCATAGCAGCTGTGGTCTATAATGAATTCCTTTGAGTGTTGGTCTGTGGATTCACTACCCTGTAACAGAGCTACTTGCTCCCATGACAAGCTAACCAGCTAAGTAGCCTTTGTGCATTCTTGTTGGCTGTGTCATGGGCCTGGAGATGCTGAATAGGGTTTTACACATATTTATACAGAGCCCCTGAAAAACTACAGGGTCCTGCATGCTGTAAAAAGTTGTCAAAGGAGTGCACCATCCTTACAAACCTTACATGATAACTAAGACCCTTGCCAATGTTTTATCAAAGAGCTTACAGCTTCCATTCACAGACAGGAGAAATAAAACACAATTACTAAAGAAAGAAAATAAATCCGCATTTAGAGACAATATTAATAATAGGGCTTTAAAAACTTAATACAGACCAATACAAGGGAGACAGTGTAGCTGAGTGAATAGAATACTGTACTACAACTCGGGAGAGCTGCATTCTACTCCTGGCTTGGTCTGCTGGGTGACATTCAGCAATTCACTTTACCTCATTTGTAAAATGGGGGATGATACTGACCTCTTTTTAAAGTGCTTTGAGATCAACAGATGGAAAGTGCTATAGATGCACTTGTCTCTTGATTATTAGGAACACTTGATGATTTTTCCCCCAGGTCTCTGTTCATGACCACAGGCCAGATCATTCACTAGTCCAATGTCTTCTGTTACTAATTAATTTAATGCTAATAAATAATGTTTTTATTTGTTAAGTGCCTGCATTGTATTTGGTTAAACGTAGCTGTCGAAGACAGTCCCTGCCATCTGAAAGAGCGACAAATATGACAGTAGGAAGGGAATCGGAAGGAACTCTGTGACTTGTTCTACCATTGCATTCTAATAGTAACTATTGTAATAACTATGGTTTTTTAATTTTTTTACAGGCATATGTTTGGAATAATAACATTTACATAAAAGAATCACCAGGTGTGTCAAGTGTGCAGATCACCACAAATGGAGAAGAAAATAAAATTTTTAATGGAATAGCTGACTGGGTATATGAAGGTAATTACCTATGTATTTTACCTTACAAGAAAATGTAGAAACGTATTTATTAGTCTGTTTAAAATATGTAAAAATAAATACATTGAGGAAAGAGAGCATCTTAAATGGTATCACCACCTAGCTTATACTGTATAGAACTTGTCAGCCACAGAAATCAAAATGCTTTAAAATGGAAAAGTGGATATTATGATACCCATTTTACAAATGGAGAATCAGAGGCACAGAGATGTGAAATGACTTGATTAATGTGACGTGGCAGGTCAGTGGTACATCTAGGCATAGAACCCTGGTCTCGTGCTTTCTAGGCCAGTGCATTATCCTTTGGACAAGGCTAAACACGGAGGCAGTGTTGCCTAGTGGATAGAGCACTGGACTGGGAATAGGACCTTATGAGTTCTAGTCCCAGCTCTGCCACCGTCCTGCTGGGTGACCTTGGTCAAGTCACTTCTTCTTCAAGTGATTGCTCATGTGTATTCCACAATAGGTGTGCGTGTTCGCCACGTGCACTGGTGTCGGAAGTTTTTCCCCTAGCAGTACCCGTAGGGCAGCGCCCCTAGTAACCCCTGGAGTGGTGCCTCCATGGCACGGTATAAGGGGTGCTGCACGCTCCCCCCACCCTCAGTTCCTTCTTGCCACGAGTGAAGGTGCTTCAGAACTGCTTTGCTCCAGCTTGGCTGCAGCTTGTCCCCAGAACTCTTGTTCGTTCAGTGTGTGGTACCTGTAGTTAGTAGTTGATTAGTTTTAGTTTAGTTTAGCTAGTGCGCCTGGGCCAGGGCATGCCCCGCACCCCGGGTTTTAAGTCGTGCAACACTTGTAGGTGACCGATGCCAGTGAGTGATCTGCACGGGGACTGTTTACACTGTTTGGGTGAAACCCATCTCAGTGATCGCTGCAAGATTTGCATGTCATTTAAGCCTCGGACCAAGAGAGAAAGAGACATTAGACTCCGGGCCATCCTGATGGAGTCGGCATTGACCCCGACTCCGGTGCGCTGCTCCAAGTCGGCACCAGGTACCGCGGTGTCGGTATGCGGCAACCCACCGGTGTCACCCACCAGTCGGCATGCCAAGAAGGCTAGGAAGAGGCCGCCTTTGCCGCGGCACCGTAGCAAGGCTGAGGGAGAGGCTAGACCCATGTTGGGCAGTCCTCGGTCCCCATTGGCCTCTAGGCCTCCAACTCAGGTCGAGCAGAGTAGCCCGTTGTGTCCATGCTGGTACCAGGAGCACTGCCAATGTTGGCCCCGCGGTCCAGAGGCAAGCTGCCGCTGGGATCTCCGCAGTCGCCCCCGGCTCAGTCTCAGTCGAGAGAATGTTCCCGACGCCGTTCGCCGCTCAGCAACCGTCCCATGCATAGTCCACGCAGGTCAACATCGACCCCCACCAGGTTGTCTGGCTGGATTCCGTCTGACAGAGGCTCTAGGCACCGCTCCACCTTGAGGAGCAGATGCCGACGGGACCGAGGCAGATGTCACCGAAAGTCCTCATCTTGGCAGAGCTACCATAACCAGTTGTGACACGAACGTTGACGCTGTTCTCGTTCATCATCTCACTCCAGGACCCCACCATGGCACCCCTCCAGCAGCCCTGGGTGTCGATCGCTGGCGCCTCGCCGTCGCAGATCTGCCCACCGGAGCTGATCGTGGAGCAGCTGCTACCGGCGGTACCGTTCCTCCACGTTGGGGTTGCGGTCTCATGGTCGGCACCGCTCCTGGCGCCGCCGCTCCTTCCGGTCTAGGGACAGCGGCAGTTCATATGTCAGCCCGGCCTCCCTTCGTAGTCGTCCATCGATGAGTCAGGCCAGCCAGGCCGAACAGCCTGCTCCACTGGTGCCACAGCAGGTGCAGTGGCACCGGGCCCTGTGACCGGCACAGTGGTACCAGTGGGCACCGTGTCCCCTGACACAGCCCACGGTGGGGGCTTGCTCGGTGTCCGGAACTTCTGAACGGCCATTGGCCTCTCTCTCCCGGCCTCCGAGGAAGGAGTCAGTAAGACGCGCATCTTCAGCACCGTGCCCAGAGAGCGACCAGTGGGTGGATCCTCCGGTGCTGGTGGACACGCAAAGTACCATGCCTATCTCCTCGCCCTCCCCTGATGAGGTGATTACAGCCCCTCCTTCCTCCGTCCCTCAGGAGGACTCTAAAGCTCACCAGGAACTATTGAAAAGGGTGGCATCAAACCTCAACCTTCAAGCAGAGGAGGTGGAGGAGCCTTCAGACTCCCTCTTCAATGTCCTATCCACCTCAGTACCGGGAAGGGTGGCCTTGCCACGCCATGAAGGGGTGGTGAAAATTTCGAATGGCTTGTGGCAAACCCCGGCCTCGCTGGCCCCCATCTCTAAGAGAGCGGAACGCAAGTATTTTGTCCCCGCCAAAGGTCATGAATACCTTTACACCCACCTTGCTCCTAACTCCCTGGTGGTTGAGTTGGTCAACCACAAGGAATGGCAGGACCAACCAGCCCCTTTCCGAAAAGTAAAGACTCAAGGAGGCTGGATTTCTTTGGGAGGAATATTTATTCGTCCTTGAGCTTCCAGTTACGGGTGGCGAACCACCAGGCTCTCCTGGGCCGGTACGAGTTCAATCTATGGGGCTCTCTGCCCAAGTTCAGGACTCCCTCCAAGAGCATGACAGGAAGGAGTTCAAAGCTCTGGTAGAGGAGGGTACAGTGGCTGCCAGGGCAACCCTGCAGGCGGAATTGGATGCGGTGGACATGGCTGCGCGGTTCATGGCCTACGCGGTGTCCATGAGAAGGGTGTCGTGGCTCCTGCTGTCTCGGCTGTCCAGTGAGGTTAAGAACTCCCTGCAGGACCTCCCGTTTGATGGCAAGGCTCTGTTTCCGGAACAGACGGACATAAAACTGCATGGCCTGAAGGATTCCCACACTACAGTTAAGACTCTTTGTCTCTATGTTCCAGCTCCGGCTAAACCTAAGTTTAAGCCGCAGCAGGCTCCCATCCAGGCCACCCACTCTAAATATGAGCCCCATTATAAAAAGTCGCGGGACTATAAGAAACGGCTGCAGAGACAGTCTCAGTCTTCTCCCAAGCCTGGGTCCTCCAAAGGCAAACCGGCAGGGAAACGGCAGTTTTGACGGGACACCCGGGGGCGACCTACCAGTTCTGTTCAGGGATCCACCCTCAATAAAACTTCCCTTCTCCAACTGGTTGTGTGCTTTTCTCCCGGAGTGGTCGCGGCTGACTTTGGACTGATGGGTCCTCAGCACTGTCTCGCGGGGCTACACTCTCTAGTTTACCTCTACCCTGCCCAACCACCCTCCCCTCCCGGTCCCTCTTGGGGGACCCCCTCTCACGAGGCTCTGCTCAAGCAGGAGGTGGGGCGGCTCCTTGGCCTAGGAGTGGTGGAGGTGGTGCCAGCAGAGTTCAAATGCAAGGGGTTCTACTCCCGCTATTTCCTTGTCCCGAAGGCGAAAGGGGCCTGAACCAGTACATGGTGAAGCTCAAGTTCTTCATGGTCTCCCTGGCCTCCATCATCCTTGTGACGGGTTGGTATCACAGAAACCCCCTTGGAGTTGCCACCTGGTGTGCCAAGACTACTACTGCCCCTGCTTTCCTGCCTTTTCCAGCTTGGGACTCCAGAACCCTGTCTGTTTTCTTTCAGACCCTCTAGCCTACTGCAAACCCTGAGCCAGGTCTGAACGACATCCCCTAACAGCTGTAGGCCTGCCTGGAAGCAGCTTAGGAAGTGTTCTTGCCTTTGACACCCAGGTGCCCAACTCCCAATGGGGTTCAAACTCTGAATAAATCTGTTTTACCCTGTATAAAGCTTATACAGGGTAAACTCATAAATAGTTCACCCTCTATTTCACGCATAGAGAGGTATGCACAGCTGTTTGCCCCCCTCCAGGTACTAACACGTACTCCAGGTAACTTAATAAGTAAAAAGTGATTTTAATAAGTACAGAAAGTAGTATTTAAGTGATTCCAAGTAGTAACAGACAGAACAAAATGAATTACCAAATAAAATAAAATAAAACACGCAAGTCTATGTCTAATCACACTGAATACAGATAAAAACCTCACCAAGGTTTGTGAACTCCTACCCACCTCCAACAGATATAGCTTAGAATCGCCTATTGTGGAATAGTTTCAATAAACCAGTTTCAGTAAACTTCCTTTTACAGGCTATGGTCCTCCTAGCCTGAGTCCAGCAATCTCTCACACCCCCCTATTGTCCTTGTCTTTGTTCCAGTCTCTTTCAGGTGTGTCGGTGGGTGGTGGAGAGTCTCTCTCTTTAGCCAGCTGAAGACAAAATGGAGGGGTCTCCCACCTCCAACAGATATAGCTTAGAATCACCTATTGTGGAATACACATGAGCAATCACTCGAAGAAGAAAAGACAGTTACCTTTTCCATAACTGTGTTCTTCGAGATGTGTTGCATGTCTATTCCACATCCCGCCCTCCTTCCCCTCCGTCAGAGTTGTCTGGCAAGAGGGAACTGAGGGTGGGGGAAGTGCACAGCGCCCCTTATACCGCGCTATGGAGGCGCCACTCCAGGGGTCACTAGGGGCACTCCCTTACGGGTACTGATAGGGGAAAAACTTCCGACACCGGTGCACGTGGCAAGCACGCACACCTATTGTGGAATAGACATGAGCAACACATCTCGAAGAACACCAGTTACAGAAAAGGTAACTGTCTTTTTCCTGCTCTGTGCTTCAGTTTCTCCAGCTGCAAAATTGAGGCAAAGCACTTTGACAACTATGGATGAAAAGATCTATAAAAGAGCTTGGTATTGCAAATGAAAAACCTACTTGTTAAAATATAGTAATTTAATTAATGCAGTGTTTTCCAAAATATTTAGCTTGCTCTGCCTCTACCCCATGTTTAGAGATAGAGCTAGACCTCTGAATTGTTCCCAGAATCTCAGCTTTCATTTAAAAAAAAATCTGTATCCATTATCCTTATGAAGTGAATCTTCAAAACGTGAATGTAATCAATGCAGAGACAACTGCCTGAATTTGTAGAAAGCCTGAAATAATAGCTGTGAAGTGTGAACTTCCCCTTCACTTCAGTGAGTACTGGCTTATATGCATGCCAAGGATACTTAAAATGTCAACATTGCTAACTATTTTGCTGTTAATCAAAGAGTGTTGGAAAAGAGAGGAAGTCTGTTATAAAGATTTACTCCAGTGATTTGCAAGACGTAGGTGGAGTAGATGCAAAGGATAAGCTGGGAGATCATGGAAGATTTATAAATTAAGGTGTGTAGGTCTTTCACACCACATGAGATTACAAGGGGGCACAGCTGGTTTCATTTTCCTTAAGTGGAGCTGAGCTTTCAGAAGTTTGGGAAATACTGCATTAATAGTTTAACATTTAGTGGGCCACATGTGCTTGGTTTTAGTTATAGCCATTCCATTCACTGGCTGTCTGGACATACTGGGCCAAATTCTACCCTGTGCAATTCCATTAAAGTCAAACCAGTGAGGTCAGTGAGGTTTCATGATCGTAAATCGCTGCAGAATTCATATTTGTTTTCTGTGTGCATAGGTTAAAACAGGAACATATACCAAATTTTTAAATGTCTGGCTTTACCTTCCACTGTTGGATTTGGCAATAGATCTGCTTTACTTCCAGGTAACTTGGTTATAAGATTGGAAGCTCATCTGGGGATTTTATACAACATAAAGTGATAAAGGTTGTATGTTGTTTTAAAATGCATTTATTTTGTAAGGGGAGTGTGTGAAAGATGACTGGACGAGCACCCAGTACAGATTTGTCTTCATTATTGCAGCCAGATTCAGGAAGTATAACTATAAAAGGCATTTATTGTAAGCATTCATCTACTATGTCATTCTAGAACCTAGGCAAATAGTCTGTACTTGAGTAGCTGAACTTCCACATAAATCTGTGGAAAGCAAATTAGAACAATAATTCAGATGCAGAAGCCAATTTAGCAGCTATTACTTCAAAAGAACGCCTTTGCATCTCTTTCAGAGGAAATGTTTGGCACCCATTCTGCTCTGTGGTGGTCTCCAAATGCCAATTTTCTAGCATATGCAGAGTTTAATGATACAGAAGTTCCTGTTATGGAGTATTCCTTTTATGCAGAAGACACGCTGCAGTATCCAAAGACCATTAGACTCCCATATCCCAAGGTCTGTGTTATTTATTAAACATGGTTGTTCAACAGTTTGGGACTATTCTCTTAATCATTTAATCAGTTCCTGCTAATGAAAATATTGTCTGTCTCTCCTCAACAGCTTTCTGTGATTACTCTTACTGAAGTCAACAGCATCTGGCAATGTTAACGTATTTTTATTATCTTCAGGGGGGGAAAAGTCTGATTTCAGGTTTTGTTATTTCTGCAGAACCACTGAAGGGATGACAAGCAGTGATGGAGATAGTGAGGCATGCCGTTATATGGCACTGTGCATAAGGGTGTTGCATGGGCTTTAATTAATAGAATTCTCTCCTGCAGGCCACAGAACCTCTCCAGAGCTACAGCCGCAGCCCCTGGGTTGACGTGTGCCTTCCATAGAGGAAGGAGGGGTAATAGTGGCCAGTGTGTTTCATAGTCACAGATTCACTGTCCACACCTATTCTCTTCTATCCTTGATACCATGGGTGGAGCCCTCAGAGCGCACCGCTTCCTTCCACCAGTTCTACTGCCAGATGGCCACTATATGCCCACAACATAAGGAGATTTTGTCCCTTAGGTAGCAGAGTGAATGAAGGGAACTGAATGAAGGATAGCAAGGCATAATGAATCAGAGAGGCACATCAACCAGCTTTTCTTCTGTGTAACTTCATTTGGTGATATTGACACTAGTCCAGCTGGTAACAGCAGGATAGTTGACTAATAGCATCAAGGATCCCAACTTGAGTATGGCCGTTAATAAGCTAAACTCAGGAGGTGTGGAATAAGGTTTGCATTTACATAGCACTTTCTGTCCACAAATCTCAAAGCAGATGTTTCTGACTGGGAAGCCAGGGAGAGGAAGAGAGGTGTGTGAGAATCAGGAACATTTCAGTGGCACCATAAAAAGCACCATCCCCAGTGAAATCATTGTGGCATGTTTTGGGATGTTTCAGTCAATGGCTCCCAGGAGATTGTTTTAATTTCTCATTTGTTGTGGGCTCTGTGACCAAGTAAGGAAGGAGATACTGGTGATGTTTTTGCTGGATAAGGGTCTCATGAAAGGACACAAGGTAGTGGGTTTGTTTGCTTCTTCACTGAACTCCTCAGAAGTATGTGTCCCTTTTGGCATGGGATATTGCTGGTCCTAGGAGGGATCAGCTCTGAGTTTTTTAACTCCAATCACTGACATTTCTGGGTGATTGTCATTTGTAGAGGAATCAATGACCTGAAAGGGATGATGCTGACTTCTTTTAGAGGAGAGGGCCACCTGCTCAGGAAATATATTACGTCAGAGCTTCCTGAATCCGTGGCAAAGGATGGTTTGCCCCCCCCCCCCCCCAATCTGGTAGTGGGGTTGAATGTAACCCATTGCTGGAAAGCAATAAGCAATAAGCCCTACAATCTGGCAGAAGTTATGGTATATTAGCAAATATAGTAAATGAAGACAAAATATATCAAACACCATTATGGATGTTTATTTTTATAAATGAAGAGGTATGTTTTTATTAGAACTATGTGGCTAATCTCTTAATAAAAAAGATAAGTGTAAGTGCCCATCTGAACAGAATTGTGTTTCTTCACACAGTCTAACCTACATGGTACTGCTGTCTCACTGCTGCTGCACTTTACAGTTTCTTTGCTGTCTTCCCTAATTTCAAGAGTTGTTTTCACTTAGAAAGTATTTACTGTCTTCAAAAATACTGTGAAACATTTTATTCTTTTTTAGGCAGGAGCTGCAAATCCTACTGTAAAATTATTTGTTGTGAATACCCAATCTCCTCCCACTGTGAATTCCAGTGAAATTATTGCACCAGCTAGCATAATATCAGGGTAAGTAGTTTGAATAGTACGTATGTTTTCTCTGTGAATGCCCTGGATTACTACTATATATCACTGAGTTACATTATCACGCTGCTCAGAGAGAACAGGATTTACTGTGTAAAGCCCATGCAGAGATTATTCTTTCTAAAAATTATTTAAAGGTGATGGCATATTCCAGATTTTTTGTGCTCAGAATATGACATGTTATTGGCTCATCATATATAGTGGATCCTTCTTATAGTGAAGTCATTTCACAGAACAGCTTTACTATCAGCAGAAATTGACTATACGTGGAAATGCAATTTGCACATTACAATGCACTGAGAAAAAATTTAGAATTGTCACTCTTTTTCATGATAAATGAAGATTCACTGTATCTGGTTTCACTGAGAGAAGATTCCACTGTGTTTTCATTGGCTTATTTTAAAGCAATACTGCTTATATTGTGAGGTAACATAGCAAAGTTTCTCTTATTAAACTTAGAATGTGTAAACCAGCAATTCTGACAGTAAATGAAAAGGCTTATTTCTCAAAATGCCACTGACAGTGTACAAATTGACATAAATTTGAGTATTCTGAAAAGAGCAACCAAAAGGATTTAACACATACACACACAATTCTGTATCCAAAGTCTCCTGTTTCCACAATACTGTAGACTTACTGAGTGTCGGTGTCTAATGTTTACAGTAAGGATTTAGAGACAGTGAGATAGTGTGTACTGTATCACACAGAAAGATGTGATAATCTTTAGAGAAAGCAAAGCAGGCCTATTAGTCAGGAAATAAAACAGCATCCTCTGCTGTATTATCAAATAACTACAGCCAGAATACAGAGAATATTCCATTCCAGTCCTCACCACAGTAAAATCAACATCCGTTGTATTAACCAAATCAGTGATTGAAGCATATATCCAACTTCATGTATTTGTTTGCATTAATATATTGTTCATATATTCTTTTATAGCCCTACAATAATTCCACAAAATATTGATGATTCTAGCTAGCTCTTGAAGTTTTCTAGATAGAAGTGTAGAATAAATATCTGTTTTCAGTTTAGTTTTTAATTGATTTCTTTGCCCTAGATTACTAGAAAAATCTTTAGAAAAATCTCCTTATATTTCACTAGCACCCAGTGAAAGCAGAACAATACCATTCTTAGTTCAGAACAATAACATGCACACACCCTCCCAGCCTAAAACAGGGTCTGATTTTCTACTGGAATTACTCTAGTTTTATATCAGTGTAACACTGTATAAATCTGGGCTATCACAATGGTGAATCAGGCCCAGAATTTTCAAGAATACAGATGTCTAAGTCTGCTTAGGATCAAATATGTTACATGTAACACTTAAATTAAACCTTGATCTTGTAAGGAAGGATGTAGGAAGCATTTGATGCTGTTACAAACATCCCTCCCCATGCACAACTCCCACCTCTCTTAAGGAATTACATGATAGTGAAGTTTAATAAATAAAAGATGGTTTGCGGTTGATGTGGTGTAATGTAAGGCAATGTAAGTATTCATGGTGGGGACTGCATAGAGAACATTCTCACTGCTGAGGGAAAAGTATCCCCAAAATAGTGTGGGTTTGTCTGAAGTTTTCCCTGTTTTGAAAAGATAGATTTGTTCCCACTGTAAATAGACTGCCAGCTGGGGATACAGAAGGGGATACAGGCAGGATTTTTGGCATTTGCATTGAGAGAGGTAACCTTTAACCCTCGTATGGCTAAATTCTGGCATTAAGTACAGCCCTTCATGGAGGGCTGGCAGGAGTGGGGAGTGTGCATGGCCTTAGTATACCGGTCGGAGCTCCAAGAGACATTATGCCTGCACACGTTTTTTGCCTATGCAGAGCAGCTGAGCACTCCCAAGTAGCGTAGCCACTGCACCAAGCTTAAAGCTGGTGCTACATGCACCTCTGTACCAGGGCCGTCTCTAGCTTTTTTGCTGCCCCAAGCAGCTAAAAAAAAAAGAAGCCGTGGCCGAAGCTGCCGCCGAAGGGGGGTGGTGGGGGAAGCCGGAGCCGGAGCTGCCACCGAAGCAAAAAAAACCAAAAACGGCCCTTGAAATGTGCTGCCCCAGGAATGGATGGAATGCCGCCCCTTCAGATGTGCTGTCCCAAGCACCTGCTTCCTTTGCTGGTGCCTGGAGCCGGCCCTGCTATGTCCACTGATATCTAGTTCTGGCTGGGCCCAGAGCAGTGACAGGACATCTGTGTCCTTCTGCACAAGCTAGTGCATTAGCCCTGATATTATGTGGTCCTTGCCCTCTCTGAGCATGAGGTGTCTGTTTTCTTTAGGCACAATAATGTGGAGAGAGGCTCCTTTCACCATCTGTGTTTCTTGAGTGGGTCTGGCCCTCAGGATTTAGGAATTTCTCATAAATTGTAGCATTTATCCAGAGGGGCACTCTGACCGTTTCTCTGAGACTGCTGCCAAAATGCTTGAAATGGCAACTTTTTGCCATTTAACATTCTGGTGAAATTTGTGAATTTGCAGAAGGCCAGCGCAAAACACGTATATCATTCAAATCCCACTTAGAGCCCTGTGGTGCTGAGTGTTCTTGTGGGATGGTGAGACATAAGTAATGCCCAGCCTGTGCACAGGGATGGATTTCACCCTGCGAGACTCAGTTTGTACCAGTGTTGGAAATGAGAAGTTTGCAGAGTGGGAGAACACACTGTGTGGTAGAAGATTTCAGGAGTACACTTTCCAGGGAGAAAACAAGGAAGTGAAATGCAATACTTTGGCACTACCTTACATCCCTGTAATTTGAATTAATCACATCACAATTTACTCCTCAAATATAAAAATCCCTGAAAACCAAAGGTACACTCCAGCCTACCTATTGGTTGTAAAATATGGTCATTTTAAAAAAAAAGGCAAAAAGTCTTTTAACAAAATGATAGTTGTCTTTCTTTCTTTTTTTTTTTTTAATTGTCTTGTCTTGTTTGACATTTAACTCTTCCTGCAGAGTTGTCGGCTTTCTCAATTTAAAGAAACAAAACCAACTTTTTTAACGCTTTTCATTACTAAATTTGGATTTTTTTTCTAACTACCTCAGGAAACAACTGTTGGAGGCATGGGTGGGAGGAGGGGATAAGAAAAGCATCAAAGGCTCCTTCTTCTGCCATTTCCTTGTTGCAATTTCCCTTTTTTCTGTGGCTTGCACTGTATTGCTCCAAAACAGTGAAAACAGCAACGTTAAAATGAAACATTAAATTTGAAACTGTTCACGAAACATAAAATCTGAAGTACAAGTGTCCTATCGGAGCATTACAATCCATAGCCAAGTGCTATGGGCTGCGCAGCACAGAAATAGAGATTTATACACGTTAGATACATATGAAAAGAACCCCTGCATTGTAGTCAGAAATTCTCCCAAAATAATCAGACCAGGAAGCCAGGTGGCATGTCTGACAAAGTACAGCTGTTGTGGTTGAAGTAAATCATAAGTGCAGGGTTTTTTGCAGAGGGGGCATGTTTATGGTCTTACAAACAGTTAACTTATTTCACCACAAAACCTCCCACCCACTCTTTGTCAGCTGATTGTTAAGGGAAGGAGAGAGAAGAAACATGAACTTTGACAAACATGTCAGCTGTAGAGCTAAGAGCAAAGTCCTGTGAAGACATTTGCAATAAATCAGTTCACAAAGCCTGCTGTAATTACCCCTGTCATAATGAGAGGGCATAATCTTATCTTCTCTTTTTACACACAAGAGTAAGGGATCATAGTTGGGAATGAGAACCACTGCATTCTACGGGTGCTGCCCTTTGTTAAAATAGAGTGAGGAGCTCATGCAAATAGAGTGCAAAATTACAAAAGTGAAAGCTTTTCTCTATGATTCTAAGTCCTTCCTGTAAAGCAAAGTTCTCAGCTGGATGATGTTCTGGAGATGGAACTAAGATACTTGAGTAGCAAAATGTGGTGTTCGTATGCTCAAATCCTTCATAATAAGCACAGGACTCCCAGTGATATCAAGTTGAGTCAGTGGGATAATAGGTCCCACTTAGGAAGTGCATAAGACCAGCTACAAAAATCTCCATTTTATCTGGACTCCCTGGTTAACCAAGGATTCCAGGTTGTCACTTCACTACATTCCATGACCACTTAGAACTTCATTGAGACTGTGGGATAAAACTCCAAAATCTCAGACCCATACCTTTGGGATAAAGTAGAATCCCCTCTAACTGTCCATAGTATAGGCTTTTGACATGCTGTTGAGCAGTTCTGAGTGCATCCATCAATGTCTCTGTGTCAACATTTAACTATAATTCTTGTGAGACACTGACACACAAAAACTCTAACTAGTGCCTTACTATATGAATGAAAATAAGCTGAGGCATTACCTGATGGCTAAACAATAGACATCAAGCATTGCAATGGGTTACTGAGATCTGTAGCACTGAATGCAACTGAAAAGTCCACTGCAACTAAAAGTGTAAGACCTGAATATGTCAAGTTCAATGAACTAGTGGACACCACTATATAGAAAAGTAGTGTATGGAAGATGCTAAAGCATCTAATAGTGTTTATTATTTCCAGGGATCACTATTTGAGTGTTGTAACATGGGTAACAGATGAAAGGATCTGTCTGCAGTGGCTCAGAAGGATTCAGAATTTTT
Organism: Macrochelys suwanniensis; assembly: GCA_033296515.1. Lineage (NCBI taxonomy): Eukaryota > Metazoa > Chordata > Testudines > Chelydridae > Macrochelys > Macrochelys suwanniensis. The sequence goes on along the minus strand of CM065784.1, from coordinate 32,443,573 downwards.
CGGTCCTTGCGGTCTGTGATTTTACAAGAGAGAATGGAATGTGGCAATGTCCAGAGGTATGAAAAATTGATCTAAATAGTTAAATGACTTACTAAATAAGAGTCAAGCGTGGGGTTGAGGGAAGAAAAATATATTCAGACATATTTGTGTGATACAAAGACTATGTGAAATATACACCATAATGCCGGTGGGGGGGGGTGTTGGTTTTTTTCCCCTCAGGGCAAACAACATACAGAAGAAAGTAAAACTGGCTGGATTGGCACGGTGAGTATTCAGTTTCTAGATTACAACATGTTACATAACACATTGATAATTAAATGTAATGAAGACTTATTATGGATTACTTACTTTTCCAATGGTGTGTTACCTAGATCTGATCCATAACTTACCTTGGACAACTGCTGACTGCCCACGTGTGGCAAAAGGAATAGATCTCAACTGGAGCTGTGCAAAACCCACTCATTTAAATTTCATGGGTTTTGTAACTCTAAACTTTCTGAGTCTGGCTCATAACCCTGGCTCCACATAGATTAGATCGACCTAGGAGCTGCCAGTTGGCAATAGTCCTCTGGGACTGCACACTAGCTAGAGATAGCTGGCTTTGCCTCTGAGTCACTGCCTACCCTGGTGGTAGGGTGAGGTTGTGCAGGAGCCAGGTATTCTCTGTGCCAGCTGCGAAGTCCTCGACACCAGTGGAATTCTCAGTTAGCGAGACCTGGCCACTCTCCAGCCCCATTGCACCATCAGTGTGACATGAAGGAGCCAGAATGTACTAAAAGAATCTGGCCCATAGCCTCTCCACTGATCTGGAAAGTGGGTCTTCGGCATAGCAAAATACAATATGACTTCATTCAAATGTCTCCCTTTTTTCTCTTAAAACAAAACAAAATTTCCCAAACAACAACAACAAAATCTTGCTTGCTTTTTTGCATACATTTTAACCAACCAGCTGAAATTTTTCACACAGCTCTGCTGAGTAGAACCCCATCTAAATGCCATTTTCCACATTGCATAGGGACAGAATGCCATGTGGTAGAGAGTAGGCACCTGTTGAACTACTTAGACGATCTGGAGGAAGTGAAGGATAGACCCAAAAGATCAGACTAGAGGGAGAAATATGTTTCAGAATTTCTGATGAGAACACAGAATATGCTCTCTACGCCCGCACTCTCCACACATTGACTCTGTTTTAGTCACAAATTCACTTTTAAGTCAAAAAGCAAAAATTTAAAGAAACGCAGTGAGGGAGGAAACAGCAGGGATGAAATCATCCCCAGTACCATGATGAGAGATCATCCCACCTGCTGTCAAATTTGATATGGAAAGGAAGGCTTTAATGCTGACACATTTTGCTTCTATACAGCAAAGGCTCCATAATTAGGCAATTGGTGTAAACTGTTGGGCAAAATGGGGAGTCTTTGTGCCATTAAACTAGCAGGATAAAAAAAAATCTTCACCATATAAAAAGGATCAAAGCCAAGATGAGGATTATTAACACAGAGATAGCAAACGTGTGTGAGACAGCAGGGTTTTTTGATTCCACGGAAAACCAGGTGGGTGACAGTCTACAGCACACTAGCTTGCTGTGCACTAACTGGCCAAGTGGGCCCTACTACAGTGCACTAAAATTTCCATTTCAAACAGCAGTAGGTCAAAGCACACTATGGAACTTTTAGTGTGCGGTAGCTGGGTCCACACAGCCAGTTAATGACAGGCTAGTGCACTGTAGATTCACATCCTGGCTTGCCATGCACAAAATGTCCATATAGACAAGCCCTTACATAGTCTCATCCAACCCAGGATAACATGACACTGGTTGATCAGTGACCTCTTTTTACTGACTTCTTTTTGTAAAGTGCTTTGAGATCTACCGATGAAAAGCACTATGTAAGAGCTGGGCAGTATTATTATTTTTACCAACTAGAGAAAAAAATTGTAGTGAATTCAAGATCACTCAGGGCTTCATGGTCTCTATATTGCTCATGGCCTAGGAACCAACAGTGTGTTACCTCAGAATTTAGGCCCTTGCCAATTAAGTTAAAGGAGAATCACATTTAGCTGAAGTAAGATTGCGGTTTTAAATAGGGCTTTGAGAAGCCAGTGAAATACATTCCACAAAATTTTGAACAAAAATATTACCAAGGAGGCAATGTTGTCCAGATAAATGAACACAGATATTGGAAAGGCTTGATTTCTAATCCCAGTTTATGCTGCTGACTCATTGAATAGGCAAGTCATTTTATCTGTCTGTTTCCCCATATGTAAAACAGGAATAAACAATAACATGTCCTGGGGGATTGTGAGGTTTGGTTAATGTTTTGAGCATGTAACACACTATAGAAATACTATCTGTTGTTATTTCACTTGGAGCAATTTCATGCCTTTCCATTTTTTCTTTTTTTACATGAGTCTGACCCAAAGCCCTCTGGAGTCAATGGAAAGACTCCCATCGATTTAAATGTGCTTTGGATCAGGTTTGTTTCATTGAATGGTTATTTCTTCAATGAAAACATAAAAATACAAGTGCCAGCTTTAAGCTGTTTTGAATTGTGACGCCATTGTCCACTCAAAATTGGGCTATTTGCCCTTGGAAAGTAGCTTGTTTTATTGGAAAATGAAGCCATTTTTCAATTGAAAAGTTTGCAGAACATAGACGACATGTCAATGAACTGTGCCCAAATTCATAAACATCATTCAGGCCCCCTCAAATTTCACATTTAGTGATTTGCAGTAACACGTACACCATGATATTATACAGTGACAGGGAAATAGTAAACCTGAAAGTCTTTAATTTGAAGGGGAGGTGGGAGCTCGTGGGTGGCAGGTTGCTAATGCACCGGAAATTCTGCTGCTGAAGAAACAAAGACAACATGTTGGCTGTTTACTTCTAAAGATGGTTGCTATAGGTTCCATGCACCTAATCAAAATAGATTTCCAGCCGTGAACTGAAACAGTATTCTGTGGTATGTTTACCGAGATGCACAACATGAATGTTAAGAGCCTATGAATTCAGATGCTGAGGGATTCCCAAAAACTGAAGGTCAGCATTTTGTTCTTGAGTTTCTGTTATCTGCTCTTAATAATTTTATGTTTTTCCAGTTTCAGCCTTCTGAACCTTACTTTGCATCTGATAATGTTAGCTACTACAAAATTTTAAGCAATACAGAAGGCTTTAAGCACATCCACTATATCAACAGCACAGAGGTGAGTAATAACTCTTAGGATAGTCACTGCTGATTTACATTTCTTCTGGCCAGCTTGGACTTTACCTTTCTACTTTTTGCCTCCCCTTGTTTTTAGAGCAAAATACCTATTACACATGGAAAATGGGAAGTAATCAGCATAGAAGCTGTAACCAGTGACTCTATGTGAGTATTTTAAGAAAAGCAATTTAATTGCAAGTCTTTACAACATAATACAGGTTAGTCACCATTGGAGATCCGCTAGGCGTGTATCTGTATCTTTATTTGCCTAAGTACCTTTGAAAATCTACCCCTTGAGAATAGGCTGGAAGAAAAACCCACCCCACTTGTCTTTGTGGGGGTGGGGGTCCATAAAGGTTTAGTGGAACATAAAGGATTCACTCGTGCACACACTCACATGGGGTTCCCAACCCAAAACTCTACATGCAAATATCTCTAAATTTTGGGAGATATTTTCACTCTAGATACAGTTCTGCACTTTGCAATGTGGTCCTATCTTTGAGATACAAGTACATACATGCACACTGCTATATGTATTTGATTGTATGATTTCCCTACAACATACTATTAAAAGACACTACAGTCTCTGTGAAACACTATGCCCTTTCTTCACATACAGACCAGAAACTGTAAGGGGGGGAAGGAATGCAGAGGTTACACTATTTTTTCTGCTTGATTTCACTGTCTAGGGAATATTTAAGGCTTAAGCCTACTGGTTCTAAGAGAAGCTGTGATAGGTGCACTTTCCTTGTTTTGTTTTAGAAAAATTCTTATTTTGTTTCAATCTGTTGCTCACATAAAACCAGAAATGCCTCTTTTTAGAGGGCCCAGCTCATTTTGAATGTGTCCTTCTGTTAAAAAAAAAAATGTTTAGCCTTTAGTTCAGAGGGCAAAAGTCACCTTAAGTAATTATTAAAATTCTAGTGAAAAATGATGCGTTCTTTACTACTTACTGCATAACCAGTCTCTGTGAAAGCAGCCCACGTGAACAAAAAGAAACTGAGTTCAAATTATTCAGTTCCAGTTCATGACTAGCAAGAACTCCGAATTCCTATAGGAATAGTAGATGCAATGTGTACCATGTATAAAATATGAGCCTGGTCCTCTTCTCACACTAGTATAAATCAAATGCAATTCCATCTTAGTCAATGGAGATAAACGGATGTGGTGAAAGGAGAATTGGACCTATACTGTATTAAGTGTGTGCATGTGTTTGTCAATCACAATAAATAAGGCATCTGTTACAACAAATATATTTAGTTAACAATATATAACAGAGTAACATTTACATCATCTAAAGTCCTGTTCAATCATTTACTCTGTGTAATGTTCACGCAAAGACCAAGAACTTTAAAGCTTCTCCGGTAGATCTTACTTGTAATGAGCCCAACTAACAAACCTCCAGAGGATGTACAGGGCCATCTAACCCACAGATTCCTGGATATGTTTTGACACGAGCCCAATTAAGTTTTTTAAAAAGCAGTGTAGGACAGGTGATGGCATTGTGCTTGCAATACAAGGTGAAGTCCAGCTCATGCTATGGCTGGCAGCATATGAGCTAGCTTAACTGTGGGTTATTGTTTATCATAGCGTCTAGCTCACTGCTGTGCATCATGGCTGGTGCCATCTGGCTTCTCTCATAGAATTTAACATTTCTTGCATATTGATTTCTTGCAGTTAATACCTGTTTTTAAGTTCAGGTGCAATTACAACTCCTCTAATATGTGCATCTGGGTGGGGTTACTTACTGGTGATGAGTAAGTAGGAAAGAAACCAGCCCAAATTGTGGCTCCCATAGAGAGAACTTGGAGGTCTGGCAGTTTGGGGCAGGTAGAAACTCTTGTAAACTGAACTGTATTGATCTGGAGCCATTAATCAATAACTATGGAACACCATGTGATCTTTTTTATTGAGTCACTTCTAGGTTCTAGCTACCATCAAGAATTGCACTGCTAAGGCTCTAATGACCAATACCATGAAATTCCTATATAGGACAAAATTCTATCCCAGGACAGGCATGCACAGTTCCCCCTAACTTCACAATTCCCCTAAAAATCAGTGGGATCCAGAATGCTTTCCAGGGTGCTCTTTACCTACCTGGAGTTACAGGAATGTTGGAATAAAAGACTGTTACTAATAGGGCTGTCGAGCAATTAAAAAATTTAATTGTGATAAACCGCACTGTTAAACAATAAGAGAATACCATTTATTTGAATATTTTTGAATGTTTTCTACGTTTTCAAATATATTGATTTCAATTACAACACAGAATACAGTGTACAATGCTCACTTTATATTTATGTTTGATTAAGTATTTACACTGTATAAAACAAAAGAAATTGTACTTTTCAGTTCACCTAATACAAGTACTGTAGTGCAATCTCTTTATCATGGAAGTTGAACTTACAAATATAGAATTATATACAAGAAACTGCATTCAAAAATAAAACAATGTAAAATTTTAGAGCCTGCAAGTCTACTCAGTCCTACTTCTTGTTCAGCCAGTCGCTCAGGTAAACAAACTTGTTTGTATTTGCAGGAGATAATGCTGCCCGCTTCTTGTTTACAATGTTACCTGAAAGTGAGAAGAGGTGTTTTCATGGCACTGCCGTAGCCGGTGTCGCAAGTTATTTACATGCCAATGTGCTAAAGATTCATATGTCCCTTCATCTTCAACCACCATTCCAGGGGACATTTGTCCATGCTGATGACGAGTTCTGCTCGATAACAATCCAAAGCAGTGCAGACTGACGCATGTTCATTTTCATACCTGAGTCAGATGCCACCAGTAGAAGGTTGATTTTCTTTTTTGGTGATTTTCTGTAGTTTCCGCATCGGAGTGTTGCTCTTTTAAGACTTCTGAAAACATGCTCCACACCTTGTCCTTCTCAGATTTTGGAATGCACTTCAGATTCTTAAACCTTGGGTCGAGTGCTGTAGCTATCTTTAGAAATCTCACATTGGTACCTTCTTTGCATTTTGTCAAATCTACAGTAAAAGTGTTGTTAAATTGGAGAACATGTGCTGGGTCATCATCCAAGACTGCCATAACAGGAAATATATGGCAGCATGCAGGTAAAACAGAGCAAGGGACATACAATTCTCCCCCAAGGAGTTCAGTCACAAATTTAATTAAAGCATTTTTTTTAATAAGCGTTGTCAGCATGAAAGCATATCGTCTGGAATGGTGTCTGAAGCATGAAGGGGCATACAAATGTTTAGCATATCTGGTACATAAATACCTTGCAATGCCGGCTATGGAAGTGCCATGCAAATGCCTGTTCTCACTTTCTGGTGACACTGTAAATATGATGCGGGCAGCATTATCTCCTGTAAATGTAAACAAACTTGTTTGTCTGAGTGATTGCCTGAACAAGAAGTAGGACTGAGTGGACATTTAGGCTCTGAAGTTTTACATTGTTTTGTTTTTGAGGGCAGTTATGTAACAAAAAAAATTTACATTTGTAAATTGCATTTTCACGACAAAGAGATTGCATTACTGCACTTGTATAAGGTCAACTGAAAAATACTATTTCTTTTATCATTTTTACAGTGCAAATATTTGTAATAAAAAATAATATACACTTTGATTTCAATTACAACACAGACTACAATATATTTGAAAATGTAGAAAAACATCCAAAATATTTAACACATTTCAATTGGTATTCCATTGTTTAACAGTACAATCAAACCTGCAATTAATCGCGATTAATTTTTTTGAGTCAATCGCATGAGTTAACTGCGATTAGCCTTAGTTACTAAACATTTTTTTCTATGAAGAAAGAGTCACAAAACAGTAACTGTTGTTTTCAAAATTACTCTTTTCAAATCTTTGTGGAGAGAGAACCCTTCATGCTAACTATTTTTTATTTTAGTAACTTGGCCAAAGTGCTAAACGCATTGGGCCAGATCCTTGGCCTGGCTTGATGCCCTTTTTGCTACTTCAGGGATTCAAAGGTGACTTAAAACTGCCTTAAATGGGCAGCTGAGGATTCCCCCAGCAAGAGAGAGTTCCTGCATAATCCATGTCCTGCCACTTCCTCAGCATAAGGGATGTGTTGGAGGAGACATGGCCAGAGCAGTTACAACAGCTCCTAATGGCAATAGAGACTGGTACAGCTAATGCTGAGGCTGCTTTAAGTTGCAGCAGAGGCCAAATTGTCCCCCAGCTGCCTCAAGGATGGGTGGAAAGCCCCACCTTATCATGTGTACCAAACCCTGTGCCAGCACACCCAGATTCTGTTCCATAATTTAAAATATAGGCCAAAATGAAACCATATCCATTTTTTTCTGCTCCTACGTAGACTTTTCTGAGCTGACTTTGACTCTATATCACCCAGTGTGGTCACCATGTTTTCAGTGGTTCCCTTTGCTCCTTGTTTTGTTGCTGATCTAATCGTCTATGCTGGTGTTTCCTACATAGTCAGGTTCTCCATGTGCTTTGGAATCTCTGATCCAGGCCTGTAATTTCACAACACTTGGCCTCCAGGGTTATGCTTGTTCCTTTGATAGGCAATCCCAATTATAAAGAAACAGTTTAGGTACTTCTGAGTAGTATTTCTGTCTGCTCTCAGATACTCAGTGGCAGCATTCAGTATGACCTTGTCTGTGTCAAACAGACAGTAGCATGACAAACGCAAGCCAGGACTTAATGAAATCTGTGAAGGACTTTCTTTTGTCCCTCCTCAACAATCCTGGAACTCAATAAAATCAGTGAGGGGGGATAGCCTCACCTGTTGTCATGGCACTGACTATGAAGGGAGCATAATAGTCTAGCTATACCAAAAGGACAGGAGACATTTGATATGGTTTTAATTAGGCCACAACTTTATTATTAGATATCTGGGACTATCCAGCAGATAAAAGTGTACAGTACAGGTAACACCATGTTTATTCTGTAATTACCTCGGGGGAAGGGGGTTCTGCCAGCTCCCCCTATTTTTCCATCCAGGACCCCCAGCCAATCCTTTGCTGGGATCTTACCATCCACTCCCGTCATAGGAGGGTTAAGGTGGGCTATAAAAAAGAGGGGTTGGCTCCTTGCTGTACCAATCATAGGAGTGTCCCTACTCCCTCCCCGCCTCATTCTATTCCTTTAATGAACACCTCCAAGCCATGTATCTGGTCACTGTATCCCTTCCCTATGGAGTACCTGCACTGGACATCCGCCCCACACTTACATCATGAGTTGTAACATACAGCCTACCACCCTTAATGCCATGCATAGAATCATAGAAGAGTAGGGTTGGAAAAGACCTCAGGAGGTCATCTAGTCAAACCCCCTGCTCAAAGCAGGAGCAGCCCCAACTAAATCATCCCAGCCAGGGCTTTGTCAAACGAGGCCTTAAAAACCCCTAAGGCTGGAGATTCCACCACCTTCCTAGGTAACCCATTCCAGTGCTTCACCACCCTTCTAGTGAAATAGTTTTTCCTAATATCCAACCTAGACCTCCCCCACTGCAACTTGAGACCATTGCTTCTTGTTCTTTCATCTGCACTGAGAACAGCCTAGTTCCATCCTCTTTGGAACCCCCTTTAGGTAGTTGAAGGCTGGTATCAAATCCCCCCCTCACTCTTCTCTTCTGCAGACTACATAAGCCCAGTTCCCTCAGCCTCTCCTCATTAGTCATGTGCCCCAGCCCTCTAATCATTTTAGTTGCACTTCGCTGGACTCTCTCCAATTTGTCTACATCCTTTCTTTAGGGGGGGGGGCCCAAAACTGGACGTAAACTCCAGCAGTGGCCTCACCAGTGCTGAATAGAGGGGAATAATCACTTCCCTCGATCTGCTGGCAACGCTCCTACTAATGCAGCCCAATATGCCGTTAGCCTTCTTGGCAACAGGGGCACACTGTTGATTCATATCCAGCTTCTCATCCACTGTAATCCCTAGGTTCTTTTCTGCAGAACTGCCACTTAGCCAATCGGTCCCCAGCCTATAGCAGTGCATGGGATTCTTCCATCCTAAGTGCAGGACTCTGCACTTGTCCTTGTTGAACCTCATCAGAATTCTTTTGGCCTAATCCTCCAATTTGTCTAGGTCACTCTGGACCTTATCCCTATCTTCTACCTCTCCCCGCAGCTTAGTGTCATCCGCAAACTTGCTGAGGGTGCAATCCATCCCATTATCCAGATCATTAATGAAGATGTTGAACAAAACTGGCCCCAGGACCAACCCCTGGGGCACTCCGCTTGATACCGGCTACCAACTAGAGCCATTGATCACTACCCGTTGAGCGGACAATATAGCCAGCTTTCTATCCACCTTATAGTCCATTCATCCAATCCATACTCCTTTAACTTGCTGCCAAGACTACTGTGGGAGACCATCTCAAAAGCTTTGCTAAAGTCAAGGTATATCACATCCACCGCTTTCCCCATATCCACAGAGCTAGTTATCTCATCATAGAAGGCAATGAGGTTGGTCAGGCATGACTTGCCCTTGGTGAATCCATGTTGACTGTTCCTGATCACCTTCATTGCTTCCAAGTGCTTCAAAATGGTTTCCGTGAGGACCTGCTTCATGGTTTTTCTCAGGACTGAGGTGAGGCTGTAGTTCCCCAGATTCTCCTTCTTCCCTTTTTTAAAGATGGGCACTATATTTTGCCTTTTCCCAATCATCCGGGACCTCCCCCAATTGCCATGAGTTTTCAAAGATAATGGCCAATGGCTCTGCAATGACATCAGCCAACTCCCTCAGCACCCTTGGATGCATTGCATCCGGCCCCTTGGACTTGTGCATATCCAGCTTTTCGAAATAGTCCTCAACATGTTCTTTCACCACTGAGGGCTGCTCACCTCCTCCCCATACTGTGCTGCCCAGTGCAGCAGTCTGGGAGTTGACCTTGTCTGTGAAGACCAAGGCAAAAAAAGCATTGAGTACTTCCGCTTTTTCCACATCATCTGTCACTAGGTTGCATTCCCCATTCGGTGGGGGTCCCACACTTTCCCTGACCTTCTTCTTGTTGCTAACATAACTGTAGAAACCCTTCTTGTTACCCTTCACATCCCTTGCTAGCTCCTATTCCAGTTGTGCTTTTTGGCCTTCCTGATTGCACCCCTGCATGCTCGAGTGATATTTTTATACTCCTCCTTAGTCATCTGTCCAAGTTTTCACTTCTTGTAAGCTTTCTTTTTGTGTTTAAGCTCACCGAAGATTTCTCTGTTAAGCCAAGCTGGTCGCCTGCCATATTTTTGCTATTCTTTCTGCACATTGGGATGGTTTGTTCCTGCGGCCTCAATAAGGTTTCTTTAGAATACAGCCAGCTCTCTTGGACTCCTTCCGTCCTCATATTAGCCTCCCAGGGGCTCCTGCGCATCAGTTCCCTGAAGGAGTCAAAGTCTGAATGAGCAAAGCCCTCCCTGAACCCACCGTGGGGAAGGCAAAAAAAACCCCAACTCCACCTTCGCCAATCTGGTGCTAAGGGACAAATTCCTTCCCAGCCCCTCTAATAAAGGGTTTTACCCAAACCTGGTATTTCACCACCTAAAGGAGAGGGAGGGTGGGTCCTGCCTCAGGCTCCTCCATGTAAAAGGGGGCTTCACACACAGGGCTGTCCCTTTTAAATCCTTTTGCTCATCTCGTTCCCAGTGGATGAGTCAGTGTCACCAGACTGGCCCCTTGTCCCCTTTTTCAGCAGTTGGCCTTGCTCCCCCACCCCAGCCATAAAGCACTGTTCCCTTCGTGGCCAGACGGACAAATTCCCATTTAAAGGTGCGGTGTAGTCATTCAGGGTGTATAGTATTCCTTGCAACTACTGTGTCCAAACACAAGGTGGTCTCTCTAGTTGAGGGTCTGCCTTCTCGCTGCTTCCCCTGAATTTGCATTAATCTCTGCGAATGGTATGGCAGGCAGAAATACCACAATATGTGAAGCAAATTACTTGAGTCTGGCAACTTTGAATATATACAAATAATACAGTGACAGTTTGGATAGATATAAATATGAGCATCACAAGATATCTCATATACTTACCTACATTAGACAGAGTTACATTAACTTCTCAAAATAAAAATTTGATGCATAAAAATGTAATTAAGCAATATCTAAATTATAATTTTATGTCTTGTGTAAATACACCATAAATAACTAACTTCAACCAGTGTGTTTGTTTTATAGATACTACATCAGTAATGAATTTGGTGGAAAGCCGGGAGGAAGAAACCTTTATAAGTATGATGCTTATTATATTTCCAAATTTAGAAATGAAAAGAATGTAATGACAATTATAGACAAGTTTAGTGATTAAGATATTCAAAATCCATCGATCCTGAATAAAATGTACAGTTCTGTGTGGGAATTTTAATTAAAATATTTTAGGAAAACAAGCTGTTAAATAAGATGTGTTACAGAGAATAAAACAATTGATTTAGAAGATGAAAAATGCTCATTATAATATTAGTATTTTAGAGTTTTGATTATGATGTAAATTGCAGATTTGCCTGAACTCTGGAGTGCTAGTTTCTGGTTTTGCTGCCATTAAAATCAACTGGAGTTTTCCTGTTGAATTTAATGGGAACAGGACTGGACCTTAATACTGTATATAATGGCATGTTTGTAAGAAAAGCACATTATAATGGAAAATGCATTGTTACTAGGGAGCTCTGTTCTACATAAATGCTTATGCATGGTTTGTACGGAGATATGTCTCTGATGTAAAATAGACAAATTCCATCTGGCATTGTTTAGTCACCTGACAACTGTGGTGACTAAATGGACATTTTCAGAAATGTCTTTACCTTTGAAATGAAACTTTCCATCACTTTGCAGAGTGTCAATTGGAAATGCTCCAACCACACCTAAGTGCGTGAGCTGTGATCTGGACAAAGACAGATGTCAGTATTATTCTGCATCCTTCAGCAATGATGCACAATATTATCTGCTGAATTGTTATGGTGAGTATGACCCAAACTAATAGATGTGAACGTGACTCAATATTTAATTAGGAGGGGTTCAACCAACGATGTCTGTACTACATGCTAAAGAACAATGCTATGTGTTCATTGTTGTTTCTTTAGATTTATGCAATAATTAACAGCTGCCTGTCCTAGGCTCTAAGCACCTGTCACTCAAATTATAAGAATAAAAATAAAATGGAATGATAACTTACCCCAACAGTCAGCAGAACTCAACCCCCCAACAAAACATACAATTCCCCTCCCCCATGCAGATCTAACCCCCAGCAAGCCCCATCTCTGAAGCCACCTGTGCAAACAGATGCATCTTGCAGCATGCTCAGAAGGACAACAGATTAGGGTCAGTGGCATGTGCCAGTGCTGATGGCTCATCTCGAAGAATGAGCTACTACCAGCCCCCTCTCTTCAATTCTGAACACTTTAATGCCCTCAGGTATCATAGAGGTGACACTCTCACTCCAGAAGTGGAGTGTGGAAAATAGATTTTTGCCTTCTTTGATGACTGGTGGTTCAAGGGGAATCAGTGGCAGAATTCCATAGGAAAATTTGTTTATTTCTCTGGAAGGGAAGATGCTGCTGTAGAGAGGTGTATATTGTGGAAGGACTTGAATGTTCCTTTGGGAGCAAGGCCAGCGATTTACATTTTAGGGAAGAGAAATCCTCAGTGACTGCGATTAATATCAGGGGAGAGATGGTGAGCCTGTTAAAAAGAGTCCAAGAAATATTTAGAGTCCAAGAAATATCTGAGCTTCCCTCCTGAGTCACTGACCTACTGGCACACAAGCTGGAAAGTGATAGGGATGAATTAGCTAGTGCAGGGAAAAAAGCATCTGAATCACCCCTGAGTTCTGAACTGCACATTGTTTTAAGGTGCTGAAATCATAAGCCAGTGCTTTCGCACTTTGGGTCTCTCTCAAACATGGGAGGGGGGGACCTGGGACTTCTGTGAAAAGTAGGTTCTTTGGAGAGACTCTTGGGGTCTCAGTGATGGTCCTTAAAAGATTCAGATACTCATCCAGAAGTTCAGATACTTTCCCAAGCTGAACATTTTGGGATTCACATTCTCCTAGTTAGTGTTACATGATCACACAGACGTTCTTTTGTTGTGTCAACAGGTCCCGGCCTGCCCACTTCTATGCTGTCCAGAAGTAGTAGTGATCACGGTATTTGATCTTCTCTATTTTCAATTGCAGTGTGTGTCTGCATGTGTAGTAGATATGGGGTATCCTGTAGTCTTAGGGTATTTTAATTTTTGACAGTCAGTCATATCCTGGCTAACACTGAGTTTTTCCCAGTAGAATGAGATAAAATTCAGGAATCAGACTTGCCATTTATTTCTGTTGTTATTTTAACAAGGTGTATTGATTTTCAGCATTGATTTAAATCCGCGAGCAGGAAAACTTGATTTAAATAATAAATTTTACTCTTGCGTTTTACTTTTTAGTTATTTTCCTAAATTTTTTTAGTTCATTCTCATTGGTTGGTATAACCATTAAATGATATTGATTTGCAACTAACTTTAGCCATCACAATAAATTTGATAATTACTTTTTGCTAACCAGGAGGATATACTATATCTATATATATATAAGCAATTATATAGCTCAACATTTTGTTCAGATTCTTAATTTTCACATTTTTATTATGTTAGAAAATAGTGAATGATCCATTTCTTGTTTACTAGGTAAAGTTTTACTCATGATTTCTGCCAAGGTGCATTTGGATGGAACCTGGAATTTAGTTAAAAGTGTACAAAACCAGCCCTAATAAATTGTTTTTATATAAATAAAGCTACCTTAAATGTGTTGGATACATAAGGAAGAAAAGCAGGCTTATACCATGTTTTGCATTTCAAACTGATTTATTAAACAAAGGACATATTAACTGCAGTTAGTGAATTTATGGATTGTTTCTGGTCACCATAAGCCAGATTTTCAAAAGCAGTTAGGTGCCTAAAGGTGCAGATAGGTATGGACTGGGATTTTCAAAAGCACCTGAACAGATTCACACCCAGCTTCCATTGATTTCAATGGGGGTTGTGTGTTGTGCTTAGGTGCTTTTGAAAATCCCACTAGGGGTTAGATTCATAAAGGAGATTTAGGCTGAACATTGCAGTGCCTAACATTTAGGGGCCCTGCCACCAGGTGGAATTCATAGCCCTGAGTTAGGTGGCCAGACTCGCTGTACAATGCATGGGGAGAGTTAGAGGCCTAAGCATGAGATTCACAGAAGCCAGCAAGCCGAGTGGAGAACTGCCCAAGGTAACCAATAGGAAATGCCAAGGAGAGGGGTGAGGCCTAATCCCTGCCCTCGGAGGGAACTAGATGGCTAAATCTCAGTCAGATGGATGTCCTTCTCTTTGCTTGGGATTCAAAGCTGAGAGCCCTCTCATGGAGTTAGGTATCTAAGTCAGGCCAGTCTTTTCTCAAGGACAAACAGAGAAGTCATGGGGCCAGGGAGAGAGCAAGAGTGGGTAACTGACTCTGGAGCCCAGTGGTCCTGAGATGTGGGAGACCCAGGGTCCAGTTGTGGAACAGCTTCAACCATAGGTGCCAACTCCATGGGTGCTCCATAGCTGGAGCACCCACAGAAAAAAATTAGTGGGTGCTTAGCACTCACTGGCAGCCAGTTCCCCCTCCTTCCCAGCACCTCCTGTCTGCTAATGGCCCTACCGCTCAACTCCTCCCAGTGCCTCCCGCCCACTGCAATCAGCTGTTTCATGGCATGCAGGAAGTGCTAGGAGGGAGGGGGAGAAGCGGGGATGGGCCATGCTCAGGGAGGGGCCGGAACTGGGCAGGAAGAGGCAGAGGCTTGGGAGAAGGGCTGAGGTGGGGGCAGGGCCTGGGGTGGAGAGGGGTTGGGGGGAAGGGGGCGGGGCCTGGGGCAGAGCTGGGGTTTGAGCACTCCTGGGGCCTGGAGGAAGCTGGCACCTGTGCCTTCAACAGGAGAGTTTGAGATCCACCCCAGAATACTGCATCAGGCAGAATGGAGATTCAAACTCAGATCTCCCATATCCTGAGTGAGTGCTCTGACCATTGGGCTAGTGTTTGGTGTGTGGCTCTATCATGTACACGGCCCAGGTCAGTAGATATGCTTTAAGGTGGGTTCTGAGCACATCTATCAGATCCGCGCCTTCAGGTGAGATAGGTGGGGGAGTGCCTAGCTTGTGACTTCAACCAAGGCTTATGTGTGAGTTAGGCACCAAACTGTTCAGTGGTTTCAGGACTGATGCAGCTAAGCCCATGCCCAGTGGCAGAAATTTAGGTGCATAGGGGACTTAACCAGTGGAAATTTAGGTGCCTCCACAGTTAGGTGGCAGCTAAGCAGGGGCTTTGTGGATCTAAATTTTGGATTTAGATGTCTAAAGTGACACGCATCTAAGTCCTGCTTGTGAATCTAGCCCTATACACCCATCAGCATCTTTAGGTGCCTAATGGCCTTTCAAAATCTGGCCCCTTGTGCTTCAAGGTTTTATAGCATTAGTACATCTCATCTTCTCTCACCTGCTTTTTATTAATGGATTGGAAAAGGAAAACAAACTTTCCTGCTTCTTTTCCCAACACCCAATCAGTTTCTTAACTCTGAATGAACTAGTCTAAATGGAGATCATATTCTGTGCACCTGCTAGTTAAACTGACATAAAAAGTAATTAAAGCAAAAGTTCTTCTGAACAACAGAAACTGAAAGTGCTTAAATGTATAAAAATATAAATACGAGCATTTGCTCTATTAAAAAGACTGAAAATAATATAAATATTAAATACACTACATGACACTGAGTTGCTCTCAAAAGTTGAAGTTTTTCCCCCTGATTGTGTATATAATTTTAAAAAAGCAACAACCTGTAACTCATTAAAATTTGAAGAGGGCTCAATGATGCAGCATATTTTTATTTATTTAAATGAATTTTATAGATTACAGTAAATTTTGGACTTTATGTAGGTTGTCAATTTCAAATTGCATTTTAAACAGGTTTATTTTTAAAAGGAAAAATTTATTTAATTTAAATTAAAAAATCATTCATTTTTATCCACCTTGTTATTTAGTCATCAGAATTCTGGAAAACAACACAGATTTGGACAGTATGCTGAAGGATATTCAAATGCCTTCCAAAAGAGTTGACACCATTAGTCTGAATGGATACAGTAAGTTAAAAATATGTCTTAATTCTTTACCATTTTTAGGAAAGATGTAATACATTTTAAAAATCCTGGGCTAGAAACTTTCTTAAATATATTCTAACTGAAGACCAAGGCTGGATTTATTTTGGTTCTTAAAACTTTTAGTTGAGAGAGAGAGAGAGAGAGAGAGAGAGAGAGAGTGTGTGTGTGTGTGTGTGTGTAAAAATAGTGAAATGACAGCATCGTTGAAATTACACATAATAAAATCAGCTGCTACCCTTGACAAATTTCTTTTGTAGAGTGTGTATCATTGTGCTTTCTTCATGATGATGTTGTGGATGACTGCTGTTTTAGTTGATAAATTATGTGGTGGGGTGAAGAGTCAAAATTAAAGGATAAAAGTGCTGCTATGCCAGAAAGCTCATAGTAGAATTTTAATTGGTTTAATGAGATTACTAGTTTATGTTAATTTAAAGACACATTCAATGTGCGTGGCTGTGTTTGAAGACAGAGATCACAGAATCATAGAATATCAGGGTTGGAAGGGACCTTAGGAGGTCATCTAGTCCAACCCCATGCTCAAAGCAGGACCAACCCCCAATTTTTGCCCCAGATCCCTAAATGGCCCCCTCAAGGATTGAACTCACAACCCTGGGTTTAACAGGCCAATGCTCAAACCACTGAGCTACTATGATTCTTCAAAAATAGATGCAGGATCTAAATTTCTGGAAAATATTTTTGGATTATTAAGGCCCCCAATTCAGCAAAGCGCGTAAGCTTGTGTGTAACTTCGAATATGTGATTAGTCCCATTGAAGTCAGTGGAATGACTCACATGCTTAAAAGTATGTGTATGCTTGAATACTCTGACTCCAGGCTTTCTGAATAACAATATAACAATGTGTTAGTGCTTAAAGAATTTGTTTTAAGTGGTTATTATAGCTGTTAGATATGGGGCTAAATTGACCACTAGGTGAATTCGCCACTAATACTTTATGAATCTTGCTGGTTTGGATTTGCATGGTGTCAAGGAACTCAAACCAGCTGTTTTGGTTCATGGCCCCTTAACTCCAAAACTCTTTGGAGTTTTGCCTTGAATTGATACTGGGTTGAGGAGCATTGATAGGCTGTGAGAAGTATGCACAGTGACTTCCTGGACTATTCTTGATTCCAACCGCTAGTGTCAGCCTCTCTGTTTTATGTGACACACATTCACTCTGTTCAACAAAATGAACATTCTTACAGGAATCAAGTTTTACAAACTTCTTTGTTGCACTTTTTTGATACCTCCCTCCTCCCACTGTTATCTCATTAATATTATAGCTCTCCTTTATCTTTGTTTTTCTGTCTTTTATTTCTAGTGACACTTTTAGTAGGGTTAAAGATGGAAACTACCAGGGAAGATGGAGGTTTAAAGATGATCTTCATGCTGTCACTTGTGTGTTCATCTTTTTATTCCTTCTTCCTCTTACTACTTCATCTCTTCTGGGTAGCAGCTGTTGGGTAAGGGGAATTTCCTCTTCTTTCTTTCTGTAGGACTGGGCAGTAAAAACAATCCCATTAATTTAAACTTCAGATCCAAATATCCTCTTAAATCCATGTGTCTTGTACGTATCAAAGAAGATGTCTATATCTACATCTACAGAGCACAAAGATGAAAAACACACTTTCAGCAGCATATGACCCAGGGTCTTAATTTTTAAATGTCACTTAGCACCTTTGTATTTTAACATCATGTGTAGTCTGCACTCTACAAAATCCAGAAACACTTGGACTCTAACCATTAGAACACAACACATTCCTACAACGCTCATTATACTCTGTATGCAACATTCATTCCTGTAAAATCCTTCAGTGAACAAGCAAACCACTAAGTCTGCAGCACTCCCTATATCATTCACAGTCTGTACTTAATGTGTTTGGTTAACTCATCTCAGCCCAGCTCTTCCATCACCGTTCCGAGAGGAAAAGCATGGAATTGCATTGCTATTCCCTATGATGTCAATATAATAAAACGTATTTCTAAGATTTTTTTCATAGGCCATTGAACAGAGTTCTTGCATCTGAAGAAGTGGGTATTCACCCACAAAAGCTTATGCTCCAATATATCCGTTAGTCTATAAGGTGCCACAGGACTCTTTGTCGCTTGAACAGAGTTCATTGTTCCACACATACCTGGGAACATCATTTCCACTGAATATCCTCTCTCATTTGGGACATGGCGGCTAGAAAGTTGACTAGAAAAGCATTTTCTGAGCTGATATCAGATTGGCAGCACACCACTTTGTCAAGATTTCTACATTAAATGTAGACTCTCTAACCACAGAAAATATACTGAGAATTTTCGTAAAAAAATTGTAACTACCAGCTTCAGAATTTCTAGTGACTTACTTTTAAACCACAAAGACATTATGAGTTAAGGTTTCTAATTAACCTAGTAAATCTAAATCTAGACTTATTTGTTTTAGGGCATTTTTGAATAAAAAAAAGTTTTTTGTACAATTTTTAAAAAATTAATGGATGACTCAAATGTACTTTACTGATTATATGAACAGTGCAGCTATATATTAGTTATTCCATAGCACAACTAATACAAATCAAACTTCTTTTTTTACTTTTAGCATTGTGGTATCAGATGATCTTACCTCCACATTTTGATTCATCGAAGAAGTACCCTCTGCTCCTTGATGTGTAAGTCTTCAAGTATATTAGCAATGTAATCACTTTCATTTCCTTCAAAGACTTCTAATAACTTCAGAAAACACACAACTGGCCTTTAAAAGTGAGTTTAAGAGACAGCGAAACCATTGTGAATCCCAGTTTTCTATAGATTGTCATGTGGTTTGTTCTACAGTGGACCGCCTAAGCATGTGCACTGTCAGATGCTGCAAGCTTTAACAAGGGTATCTGTTGCTTATGACACTAGATACTCTTCAGGCATGATCCTGTAAGATTCTGTGCCCTTTCCATGAGGTGCTGAGTACTATCAGCTCTCACTAAAGTCAATAGGAGTTCAGGACACACAAGAGTTGCTCATTATCTTGGAGGACCATAGTCCTTTTGCAGCCTGACCCAAAACCCATTGAAGTCAATGGATAGACTCCGATTGGACCAATAATAATACATATTAGAGGCAACTGACTAGAAAACTATGGCTAAGTGACAAATTTATCTAACTTTTGCTGGTTCCAAAACCCAGAAAATAAATTTGCTCTTCAGGTAGGTTAGATGTATGTAAGAGAACTGTATTGTACAGGTAGGTGAGATTATTCATATTAACCGAGAAATCAGGCCAAGGAGTTCATAAGCAGACAAAAGAAGACACATTCACTGGACCTTGAATATATTATCTTTGTTCCTTTCCTTCCTCACCTCTTCTGCTCATACTAATGTATTTTCATTAATTATTGTTTCTTTAATGACAATTACTGAAATTGGCTATTCATAAAAATGGCTAACAAATTTCCATATTTACTGAAACGGGCTCCACAAGGAGAATAGCATACTCCAGGAGTTATATTGGTTTCCTCTCAACATAGAAATAAGTTACCTCTTTTTCTTTATTTAATAACATTGGCTAGAATTATTCATTATTTGCCTACTTATAGTTGTAATGAACAGTAAAACCCCCATCACTTGTTAAAATTCAAAACAAAACCCCTGTGCTCTCTTTGATTGTCATCTGGTCCTCTGGTCCTTGGTGAGTATCAACCTTGTTTCATACAGTAGGTTATTAATCATATCATTGTGAAGAATGAAGTGTGTATGCTCCAGAAAGATTATGGAGAGCTCCATTTTTGGAATAGTAAAATAATGTCACATCAATAACCAGATCCGTACACATGGAAGCAATGCTGGATGCAGAGAAATCCTACCCTTGAAGAGACCTTCAAGGACCTTCAAGTTGGATAGTTTTAGTGCCCAGTCTTGCAGGTCTTACTCATGTGAGGTCTCCCATTAAGAATAAACAAGACAGCACACAATGAATTATTCAGAAACAGAATGCTAGATCAGTAAAGATGATACTTGCTAATCTATCTAATCTAACCGTATCTGTCTGAGTACTTATGCAGCCCCATGCCCGTAGTACCTGAGTGCCTCCAAAGTAGTTAAAAAACAGAAAGCACAATAACAATCACTTCTCATTTCTTCCTTCCAAGCCTGCATGAAAAATAGTTTGATTAGTCAATAGGGTGGGTTTTTTTTGTTTTTAAATTTGACTGATGAGTCACTGAAAGTGTGGTGAAATAACATGGGGTTTTTGTTTTCTATTTTCACAAGTGAAGGCTGTTTACTCTTGATTTAACATTTTAACAAGACAAATAATGAATAATAATTAAACGGAGCACCAGAAATAGATTCGTTCAGTTAAACAATAGCATCAGTTTGAAACAAAGTGACAAAACAAAGAGGGAATTTGTTTAGGATTCTTGATCCCCTATTGAAATTATCTCATGGTTGTTACTATAGTGCAAATCAATTGAATTCCTAAAGAAGGGCCAGGTCCTGCAGTGCTCACTCGTGTGAATAATTCCACTAAGACTGTTGCTCTTACCCAGTAAAAGCAGGGATTTGGGGTAAACAGTGGATGGGTTTCACACATTTCTGATGCTCAGTTTAGCTATTAAGTTTGCCTGTTTATGATTTTCAGCAATAACTGTATCACATATTCTTTGAGAGAATAAATGAACAGCAGATGTTTGACTCCTTTGGGATTCTTTCACAGCTATGCAGGGCCCTGCAGTCAGAAAGCAGATTATGCCTTCCGTATCAATTGGGCTACATACCTTGCAAGCACAGAACAGATCATTGTGGCTAGCTTTGATGGCAGAGGAAGTGGCTACCAAGGAGACGAAATTATGCATGCAGTAAATCGAAGACTGGGAACATATGAAGTAGAGGATCAAATCTCAGCAGCTAGGTGAGCACACAGTGGACTGTTTCATTAACTATTATAATGCTTGATGTCCCAACTGTTGAAGTTTTAAGAGTGATAAACCAAGGCATTCTGCTTTCTGTTCAATAAACAACTCATAAAAATGGGGGGGAATAGATTTTTCAAATGGTTACACTGAAATTTGTACTAATAAACTATAGCTAAATACTATTTAATTCTATATGATGAGCAGTAGTCATTCTACATGTTCAATTAATATATAAATAAAACAAGGAACATCATGACATACAGTGAGGGGAGGCGCTGCTTCATCAGCAAAAAGCTTTATTATAGTGGTAATGTTATAGAAGAGAGAGGATAATCTTGTCATTGTAGCATACGACTCAGAGTCAAGAGTCCCAAGTCCTACTCTGGGCTTGTCCACAAACTTCTTTTTGTGACTCTCTGCTAGTAGTCACTGACGGTGAAATTTTCAAAATGTGTATGTTTATTATATACCATCTCCTAATCATTACCTTACTAATATTTAACTGTTGACTGATGACCAATGACTTTTTGATAGGGAGCACAAAAAGCAGACTATTAAAACAAATTATCGTGTTCAGTTCATCAAGACTGACTTCTGTTTGTATCTGCTGAGCTAGTCAGCATTTTCATCTATAGTCATATTCACCATTCAGCTTATACTGGTGGACCTAGTTGAAGTAAATGAAGTCAATGAGATTGCTCCAGTATTACTGAGAGGTGAACTTCAGTGTTGAAAAGGAATTTACGTAAATTGAGTTTCAGGGATTGTTTTTCAGCCCTTAGCTCTCCTGTTGTAATCTCTGCCCCTTACCATTCCATATCTCTGGGGCTGCCAATATCATACCAAAAAATCATCTGGACTAAATCTGAGCTGAGCAGTTTTTCTTGTTTGTTTGTTTGTTTTTTACAAAGCTGCCAGGTTTTGTTTTCTGTCAGTTACACATAAAAAAACCCTTCAAACTCAGCAGATTTTATGAAGTTCAGAAAAGGGTGAAGCATTACTTTTGTCTCAAGCAATCACTGGACTAAATGGTCCAGCCCTAGCTGTATAAGTTAAAATGTCAGCATATCAGAAAACAGAGAATTGCATGTGATTACTATTACGCTAAAATCTCTGCAATCTAGTGAATGTTTGATTTTTGTTTGCATTTAGAAAATTTTCTGAAATGAGCTTTGTCGATGAGAGCAGAATAGCTATTTGGGGCTGGGTGAGTATTCAGATTACTTTGGCTGATGAATTTCTACTAGGTAATTATAAAGTCTTAGCTGCACACTAACTACATAATATGAGGAAGTCCACACTGATACTGCTTCTTCTGAACATATCCTATGGACAAAAGGAAGAACTCAATTTACAGAGCTATCAAATTGGCAGCTCTTCACTAAGGCCTTGCTTCAGCAGATTTTTAAAGCACATGCCTAAATTGTAATTCTTTGAGTGATGGTCTTTATTGTAGTCCACTGTGGGTTATGCATGTGCCCAGAGCCGGAGAATTTGAAAGAAGTGTCCATTGGTCTGTGTGCCCTGGCTCACCGCCTGCTTCTGTCTGAGGGGATAAAGGGCAAAGTGAACTGACCAACTCTCCAGTTCCTTCTCGCTGTCGCATGGTCTGGGTTGGAACCTCCAGTGTCTGTAGCTTTGGCTTTTTTCCTATGAAATAACAATTGAATTTAGCCTTGTAAATAGTTTCTACAGTTTAGGGTTTTATTGATCTCTTAGGCTTTAGAATTAGTCTCTTTGGTTGAAACCGCTCCCCCTTCCCCCCGTATCCTGTTCAGGTACCTGACTATGCCTACAACTTCAGGCTTCAAACTCCGTGCTTCCTGCCTGTGATCCATCTCAGTCAGCAATGACCACCAGCGCTGCCTGTACTGCCTTGGGGAAGCTCACGTCACAGTGAGGTGCAATATCGGCTGATCATTCCCCCACGGTACCCAAGAAAGTTGGGAACTTTGTCTTCACAAATACCTCATGGAGAAGGCCAGGAGGATCCAGTTGGACCTAGGCCAGGGGGCCACCCCTGTACATTGGCCTGATTCAGCAAGAAGTGTGCCTCCTGGTGCGAAGCCTGATGCAGGAGAATCTACCCCCCCAGACCACCCCACCCCCCCAGAAGGATCTTGTTAGGAATCCAGGAAGCACTCTCATCATAAGCATGAGACTAAGCTTTCCTCTAAATCCACTTCAAAGAAGTTGGATTCAAGTCAGAGCAAGCCCATCACCTCAGCCCATAGGATCTTAGTACATCCTAAGTCTCAAAGGCATGACAAGAAAGCTCATAAGCACTGGGCTACATAGATACCAAACCACAATCCATCAGTACCGTCATATTCAGCATCTCCCAAACCTTGGGATCCGCCAGCACTGATAAAGACCAGTCATCATTAACTTTGCCTATCCATAGCACCATCTTCTTCAGCAGCTACACAGTTTTCTGTGGCTTCAGTTGCTTGGACAAGTAGAACCCCTCTGACCCGGGGGAGATCTGAATCCATTGCCACTCCACAGGACATTTTCAGTGTCCCAGATCTGGAATCCCCTCTTCCTTCGGGCGCCTCCATCTCCAGAGATATAACACCACCACCAAGGGAATTGACCACATGAAGGAGCTTGTCACCTGTCCCATGTGCTGAATGCAGCTCTCCTCCAGCAGCACTGATGGTACGTACCACTACTGGAACTGGAACTGGCCTTCTCTTCATCGGAAGATTGCAAACCACTCGAACCTTTTTTTCCCCATCCTACATATCCTCTGGTGCCCAAAAGACCTGCACCAGTTTGGGAACAACCTCTGCCTCATCTAACTCAGAGTCATTGGTACCCCATGCCATAGGGGCCTCCACAACCACCTATGGATCCTTCTACTGGCCAAACTGGGGGCCTTGGGACCAGTACCCTCCTACAGAGTCAATCTGATCTGCCCTTGCCTCCCCTCTAAGGTCAGGCTCGAATCTGCCCCTGGATCCTACAGAGGAGAAGGAGCATTATGCACCAGATCTAGCAGTTCTGCTGGAACTAGTAAGACAGCCATCTTCATCTGTGGATGAAGCAGTGACCCCTACATCTCCTCCTTCCTTTGATGACTTCAGACAGTTCCAGAATCTCTAGAGTTCTCAGGGTTTCTGGAAAACTCTAGATTCCTCTTGAAGAGGTCCTGGACTCCCAGCACAAACTCTTAGGCATCTTCCACTCATCTGGATTCAACAGAATGGCTTTCCCTGTTAATGAAGCCATACTGGAGCCAGCTGGAACAGTTTGGTATACCCCCTCCACCTCTGCTCCCACCCCACAAGGGTGGAGAAGATTACTAGGTGCTGGCCAAAGGGGCAGAATTTTTGTTTTCTTACCTTCCTTCCAACTCACTGGTGGTCTAAGCTGCTTCTGAAAGGGCTAGACAGCAACATCCACAGTCTACTCCTATGGATAAAGAGGAAAAATGCCTGGATCTGTTGGGGAGAAAGGTCTCATCATCTAGCCGCCAGTTCAGGATAGGCAGTTACCAGGTACTAATGGCTAAATACAACTTCTTGAACTATGCCTAGTTTGCAGAGTTTATTTGATAGCCATCTGCAACAGGACAGAGCTCGTTTCCCAACTCTGATATATGAAAACAAACTGATAGCTAGGACTGATCTCCAATCGATGCTACTGATATGTATTCTAGAGCTATAACTACTGTCATCATCATGCACAGGGAGTCATGGCTCCATGCATCAGGGTTTCCAAGGGAGGTCCAGAATACCAGAGAGTTATTCCCCTTCAATGAATCGCAGCTCTTCAACCAAAAGACAGTCCCTCCATACCCTGAAGGGCTCTAGGGCTACTCTCTGTTCACTGGGGATATATACACCTGCCCCAAGAGGGAGTTTCACAGGGGTGAAAATAACTTACAGGACTTACTGGTACGCCAGAGTCCTGGGTGGGGGCGTGGCCTCAACCGGAAGAGGCTATTTAAAGGCCCCAGGGCTCTGGCTGGGAGCCCCGGGGCCTTTAAATCACCCCGGAGCTACCAGCTGCAGAGGCGGCTAGGAGCCCCGGGGCGAATTAAAGGGCCCGGGGCTCCGGCCGCCGCAGAGCTCTGGGCATTTTAAATCCCTGCTGGAGCTGGGCTCTACTGGGGATTTAAAAGACCCTGTGCTCCTGCCACTGCGAGGAGCCCCGGGTCTTTTAAAGTGCCGCCCAAGCCCTGCTGCCAGAGCTCCAGCGGTGCTTTAAAGGGCCCAGGGCTCCCCGCAGTGGCTGGAGCCCTGGGCCCTTTAAATCACCGCCGGGGAAGCCGGTATGGTCCAGCACGGCGTACTGGCTCTTGCCGGTACGCCGTACCGTACCGGCTTACTTTCACCTCTGCAGTTTCACCACCCATTGTTTAGACCTAGACATGTGTCTCAGCATTTTTTCCACGAGAGGCCTTATGAACCACCACGCAAGAGGCAGAGGGTTCAAAAGATTCGCTTCCACACATCCTTTGCAGCAAGCACTGTATTTGAGGCCTGGTCTACACTAGGCAGTGGGGAGGGGGGAATCGTGAATAATGTAGCTGAAGTCGATGAACTTAGATCTACTCACCACGGCGTCTTCACTGTGGCGAGTCGAATGCCGCCGCTCCCCGGCGATTCTGCCTGCGCCTCTCGCAGCGGTGGAGTACAGGAGTCGACGGGAGAGCGCTCAGGGGGCAATTTATCGCGTCTAGACTAGAGGCGATAAATCGACCCTCGCTGGATCGATCGCTGCCTGCCGATCAGGCGGGTAGCATAGACATACCCTCAGTCTCAGCCACCGGCTTGATGTTATTTTTAACTGGCGAATGAGAGCCGCAAAGCAGTAAGCCCGACATCTCCCGACACTCCCTCCCCCCCACACACACACCATTTGGGGATCGTCTAGCACTCTCTTTCAACACCTAGAATGCAATAACAACAGTCAAGTGGGTGCTGAACGTAATCCAATCTGGCTATACAATAGAGTTTGCATCCCTACCTCCTCCAAAATCCCCCTCCCCACACCTCCTTCAGGGCCACTCATAAGGGTATTCCTGAGCAAGAGGCGAACCCCCTATTGCAGTGAGGCACAATAGAACACATCCTTCCTCAATACCAAGGGAACGGGTTTTACTCAGCTTACCTCCTGGTACCCAAAAAGAAGGGCAGCCATTCAGCTACGTCATTCGTAAACTCAAATTTTGCATGGTCATGTTGGCATCTATAATTCCATCTTTAGAAAAGGGCATTTGGTTTATGACTCTCAACATGAAAGATGCCTGCTTTTTCACTTAAACATTCATCCCATTTACAGACGGTTCCACATATTCATGGTGGAATCTGACTATTTTCAGTACAGAATGCTCCCTTTTGGAATAGCGACTGCCCCCAGAGTCTTTACCAAGATATTCTTGGTAGTAGCAGTTCATGTCAGACGTGGTGGTCTCATTGTCTTCCTGTAATGGGGTTGCACTCACCTCTCGCGAGCGCCCCCTGGCCGAGTGCATGTGCCTGCACACTCTCTCTCTGTGGTGGGTCTTCAGTGGCTCAGCCCTCCGGCCAAGTCATACACAGTCAGTCTGTGACATAAAAGCCACTTCTCTATGGCTCCCGCACATTCTTCACCCTTATCTCAGGGCCTTGTTCTCGTGGAGTCACAGTAGCCAGTCTGAAACACCATCCACTCTCTTCCAGCTCTAGCAAAGAACTGAACTCGCTCTGGCCCTGCAGCTCTTCTTATACTAGCCAGCTGGGCCCTGATTGGCTGCCTCCTACACAGCCACTTTAGGCAGGTTGGCCGCTCTACTGCCCTTTTCTAGGGCGGGGTGTGGCAGGGCCACAAGGCCTCCAGCAGGGGTCCTCAGGGCCTAGTCCACCCCGTCGCACTTCCTCTATCTTGACTTGTCATCAAGTCCCTCCAGGAAACCTATGACTCAACTTTTGTGATGCTGCCTCTCCTCTCCTCACTGGGAGTCAGTGTAAATGCTGAAAAATCTATTCCCATCCCCACACAACCTCTGGACTTCTTCAGGGCCACCTTGAATTCTATCACCATAAAAGCATTTTTGCCCAAGGACAGTGACTGTGAACAATATCATAGTGCAGATCGAAGGCAACCCTAGAGTACTGGTCAAGACATGTCTCTCTCTCCTAGGTCACATGGCTTCATTCACCTATGTCACCCCTTTCACAAAACTCCACTTTCATTGCTTTCAAATGTGGCTGCAGTTGATGTATTCTCCAAACTGCTATCCCATAAACCTTATGGCAGTTTCCTGCCAGGGTAGTGTCTTACCTCTTACAGTGGACAAATCCTCATCGGGTATGCGTGGGTGTCCCACTTCTCCCTTCCTCTCTGACAGGATCATTATTACAGATGCATCTCTATTCAGTTGGGGAGCCCACTTGAACAGTCGCATAGAACAAGGTACCCAAACATCTCAAGATTCCAGGATGCACATCAGTGTCCTGGAGTTGCAAGCAGTCCAGAAGGTATGTGAGTCCTTACTTCCATTCATCCACACTCACCATGTTCTTATAATGCCAGACAATGTTACAACTGTCTTCTACATCAACACGTAGGGAGGAGCGAGATCCATCTCCCTGTGTGCAGAAGCAGTCAGACTGTGGAGTTGTTGTGTCAGCAGTTGAATCCACCCTATCGGCAGCTTACCTATGGGGAAGCAGAATGTGCTTGTAGACTCTCTCTCAGCAAACATTTCACAGTCGACCATGAGTGGGAGCACAACGATTTGATATTATGCAATATTTTCACTCTGTGGGGAGCCCCAACCAGGGTTCTGTTCACCTCTCAAAGGAACAAGAGATGCATCTCTTATTGCTACACAGGAGCCCTAGGTCACCACTCGCAGGGCAATGTTCTGCTTCCTTGGTCAGACTGGTTCAGCTATGCCTTCCCTCCACTACCCCTCCTGTCAGGAGTTCTATGCAAAATCCAGCTGAATGGGGCATGAGTCATCTGGATTGCCCCTTATTGGCACAGACAATTTTGGCTTCCCAACTCCTATGCATGTCATTCTGACTACTGATTATACTCCCAATGTTTACTGAGCTCCTGACTCAGTGGAACGGCAAGATCAAGCTCCCCAGTCTGCACCCGCTCCACCTCCAGGTTTGATATTTAGATGAGCATCATCCTTAGAACGCTCATGCTCCACGACCATGCGAGACATCCTCTGCTGGAAGATGTTATCTAGCTAAATGGAGACGCTTTGCTTTTTGAGTACATCAAAGGAGCATTCTCCCAGAAACTGTAGATAGTCCTCTCATCTTGGACTACATCCTCTCTCTGAAGACATCAGGCCTGTCCATCAGTGCCTTGTGAGTCCACCTGGGGCCAATCAGTGCATACCATTCACCTTCTAGGCCTACTCAGTCTTCTCACATCCATTGACCACTAGATTCTGGAAAGGCCTAATCAGAATCTTCCTACCTATTCAGAAGCCTCCTCCCCAGAGGGACATGAACCTTGTACTCAGTAATCCCATGGCCCCCCTCCGAACCTTTAGCTTTTTGCTCCATGTCTCTCCTTTCCTCATAGCCATCACCTCAGCTAGAAGGGTTGGCAAGCTTGCAGCAATGATGGCAGGATAGGGTTGCTTTGTGTCTACACCCCAAATTCACCCCCAGTGTAGTTTCAGAATGTCACCTTAACCAATCAATTCACTTACCTTTGTTCCTCCCAAAACCACGTGATTCCTTAGGGGAACAAAGACTCCACTCCTTCTGTGTTTGGCAGGCCTTGGCCTTTTACCTACAAAGAACAAAACCAATCAGGAAATCCTTGAGACTATTCATCGCTATCACAGAAGGAGTCAGTGGGCACGCCATTTCTACCCAGATAATCTCCAAATGGATCTCTGGTTGCATTCTACTTTATCAGCTATCGCACCTCCCACTCCTCCCTCCATGGAGTGAGAGTTTATTCTACTGGAGCACAAGCAATGACGATGGCATCGCTTCAGGAGATGCCCCTCGGTGGACATGTGGGGTTCCATTCACACATTCGCAAGAGATTATGTCCTGGTGCAGGACTTCTCTGCTGATGCCTCCTTTGGGATGGTGGTCCCCCACTCATCATACTTAGGTACTGCTTGTCAGCTACCCTCAGTGTACTACAATAGGGACCATCTCTTGAAGAAGAAAGGGAAGTTACTGACCTGTAACTGTGGTCCCTATCTGTATTCCACTACCTGTCCTCCTTCCTCTCTGCTTTGGATCTTCTCTGATTTCTAGTAGAGAAGGAACTGGAGAGATGGTCAATCTGCCCCGCCCTGTATCCTCTCGGACAGAGGTACGAGGTGAACCAGGGTGCATGCGCGGACCAATGGACACTACTTTCAACTCTCCAGCTCTGGGCACATGGGGGAATACAGTGGAATACAGATAGGGACCACACTTCTCGCAGACCTTCCAGTTACTGGTCAGTCACTATCCCACACATTGATAGCCCCATTGATTTCAGTGGGACTGTTTTGTGTTTGAACTTAAACATGTATAAGTGCTTTGCCGTACTGAGACTGAAGGGCCCAATCCTGCAGTTCGTTCCAATCGTTCCATGAGTGCTGATCCCTATACCTATGAATGTCATTGAAGTCATTGGACTCTGCAGCTGCTTGAGGGTTAGTCCATCATTATCCCATTGCAAGGTAGGGATAAGTTCCTAAAATTACTTTAAATGTTAAGAGGAAAGTTTCAAAACTGGCCTCTAAACTGTTGAGTGCAATCGCTTGTGGCAGCAAGTAACACCTTTTAGATATCGTGCTGCCTGCTTGCTTCTGCATCTCAGGTGTAAACATCGGTGTAGTGGGCTAGTTTGTGAGAGTCTCATCTGCCCATAGTAAAGGGCAGTGCGTTGTTGCCCTGCTGCTGGAGCAGACTGAAATGGAGAGATTGTCACTCCTCAAGTTATAAACTTGATCTTGCTGCTCCAGAGGGAGTGTCAAAATCTTGATTGAGGTTTTAATATAAAAAACAGATGTCAAAAGTAGTGTACCAGATGGGCCCAATCCCTTCCTTCCCCTTAAAATAACTGTATTGTTTTCTTCTCAGTCTTATGGGGGGTATGTGACCTCCATGGTGCTTGGATCTAAAAGTGGAGTGTTCAAGTGTGGAATAGCTGTAGCCCCGGTGTCACGCTGGCAATATTATGGTATGTAATGTCTTCCCAGTTACAAATATTCCCATATGACTTGCAGCATACATGCTGCAGAGAATTGATTCATAGACTAATACTTTGATTGTATATTAACTGGATGATCTCATAAATGCCATTTGGTCTGTTTTGGTGAGCTGTTGTTCAGTATTGCACAATCTCTCCAAATTCTGTCTTTCATTTAAAAAGTCAGATCCTAAATTTAAGATAATCTGTTTAACCTTTATAAAGCACAGAATTACTATAATATTTGCAATATTACTGTAATGTAAATGTCTGCATTTGCATTCATAAACTACCATGTGTTCTAAAGTATTGAGAGATCATTATTGAATGTTATAAAATTCATTATTATTGGTACTTGTTTCTTTAAATTCCTACTTTTCTTACAAGATTGAACTATAGGAATAATAATAACAATTGTGTTGTAAATTCATCTCTTAAAGGGACATTGAGTATTTTTAAGCCACAGATGTGAACTGCCTCAAAATTATTTCCTTTAGGGGTTTAAAATTCAGATTTTACAATTCTAGTTAATTCTCTGAAGAAAATCTAGGAAGAGACTGGATGTCTGGAAAATAAAACCTATATACACATATAACTCATTGTAGGTCCAAACAAAAAACAGTGCTGGGTTCACATGGTAGTAAAAGGAATACTCCCATCTTAGACTCAGTACAGTGATTTGTTCATGGTTGGTCCTTTAATGCTGTCACATTATATATATACTTATATATATATATAAAATGTAAAACAAAAGATTATAATTGCCTGTAGGAGCTTGTTTGTTAGGCGGAGCAATGTCAAGATTGTAGCCTTGAGCTAAAATGGGAGTCTTACAACTGAGTTGGATCCAGTCCTATAAGTTTCCTAGCTAATACACAAGGGAGCCATTTAAATATCTTTGTGTGTAACTTGGGATAGGATGGGGTGGGTTATTCATTTTATATGAAACAAGACTAGACCAGCACAGTAGTCACTTAAAATGCTTTACTTTAATAATTAGAACGTTCAGCTTGTGGTTACTACTGTATGAAAGCTTCATTATTGAGAACCTTTGACACTAAACTTTTAAAGCTACCGCATGTTTGTCAAACAACGTAAGAGGAAAGTTGCATAAACTGAGATTGGTCAAATAGCCAAGAAATATTAGGCTCTGTACTGTTGAATTCTTTGGGATTAAATACCCCTTTTGGTGACGTTGGTTTAGAAAAATGTTGGCTTTCAGTACCTCCAGAAAAGATGTTTAATGTTGGTGATTTGCAAAAGCCCATATAGGAGTCCATTATATGTAAATAATGAACTTGTGTGGTGAGTAATTGCAGAGTAATTGTAGCCATTAGAATGTGCAGCATAATGAGACACACATCAGAATGTGCAGCATAATGAGACACACATCCGATTATTCCCCTCATTTGTTATGTAATGGTTATTTAAAAATGCAGCCTCTAGCCCAGAAAGTTTTATTTATTTATTTTTATTTTATTTTACAGCTTTCAGTTGCCTGTAGTTACTGTACCCAAATGTTCATGACCTTTTAGGGCAGATAGTTCAATGTAGCAGGAAGCCTATGCAAAGATTTTATTTTCGGTGACAATCAGAGAAACACTAAAATTCCAGACTGTAATTTACTAGATCAGTGAAAAAGACACAGTGGAATTAAAAAAGCAAATCAAATGTAGGTGGTTCTCGCAGTACCCAGTAGTTAAACAGAGATTGAAATGTGTTTATTGTACCTCAGTTTGTGGATTTTAGTATAGAAAAGAGCAGCAAATCTGGCAATTAAAAAAACCCAGACAACATGCTGAAAAATCTCTGAAAAACCTGAGATATTGAATATAAATGTAAAGATAAAGCAAATAAGGCCCAATTCAGTCATCAGGGAATAATCCAGTTTTGGCAGTTTCCTTTCTTAATATCAAGTTCTAAGACCATTTATCTGGATGATTTTCAGAAACCTGTCAGTAAATGCTAGTCTCAGCAATTTCTTTAAGATTACTGAAAGTGTAACAATATGTAACATTGACACAAGGTGACTTATTAATATTCAGCATTCAGGTGTCCATGGAAACAGCAACATTAAATATTCCTAATGATTATGGATACCCTGTGAAGCTCATTAGAGAAAATGGTGTCTCTTTCCAAAATGGTAATGCATCCCTTATGTCTGTGAGTAACACAACATGTGGAATCTCAGGTAGACAAAAGCACTTATGAAAGTAGAAGCCTTCTACTATATTGTATTCACACTTTTAATATTACAGATTCAATATATACAGAGCGTTACATGGGTCTTCCTGAAGCAAGTGATAATCTGAAAAACTATGAGGTAAGATAGTACTTAATTCCTTTTTTACATAGTTTAAATATATTTTTTCTCTGGAGCACATGAGATAGGCAGTTATTAATACATTCCATTTTTTTTCCAGAATAACTTCAATTACTTGTTAACAATTCAAGTTGTGTTACATTGTGCTTCTAGAAGTCCTAGTGTTACTACTTTCTGGATTTAGAATTAAGTTGTTACACTATTTTCCTGGGGTTGGATTTATGTTAAATAAATGAGTTTGATTTGGATATTTTACAAACAGTCATTACAAGCTGTAAATCATGGTTTTATTTCAGATATCAAGGAACTGATTCAGTTAAAAATGTGATATGCTATTGGGCAAACTATGTTGTGTCTTAAACAAACAAACTCAACCAAAATGAAGTCACTGTGGTTCCTCTATGGTTTTGAAATGAGCATTTTCTAGATTATTTGGGTACATGTTAAATTTAGAGAGATCCATCTTTGTTTCATGCCACAAAAAATGTCACGGGTCTGCAGGAAATTAAAAATTCTGGGCCCCCTCTACCCAATTCAGTCAGATTAACTCAAATACTGTGTGTTTCTTTATAAAATGACAAACAAAATGCAACGCATAAAAAATTAAGAGAAACGCTCTTGCAGTATTGCAGACCTCTAGCTTTCAAAAATAATGACTTGGCTACCCAAAAAACATGAGATTATCTTTAAAATAATTAGATTAAGAATATATATATATATTTAATCTAATTATTTTTATGCCTTCTGGTTTCGGAGCCTGTAGGTTGCATTTCACATTTTCCTCCATACTCACGAGAGTTAGAAACAGTTCCGTGGTTTTGTTTGGTTTGGGTTTTGATTTTTTTGATACATTTGCAAGAGAGCAGCACTGCTCCTGTTCAGACTCTGAGGATTCAATCCAACCTGAAGTTGGGAAACGAAATTAAGGGGACTTGGATCCTACTCTGTCAACAAAGTTGTTATACTTCTGGTCTAATCAGATAACTGGGGATTCCCGTAGCATAATGGAATACTCATTGAGCCAGCCTAGAAGCTGTAGGCCACCTCCCCCAACCCATGGTGTAGTGGATTTCTTGAAGGAAAAGAAGCAGGACCATGTTGACTTGTAGACCAACTGTCTCCAGCTGCCTGAATAACCCCTTGGGGCTGTAAGCAGCTAAGGGTAAGGCAGAGCAGCTCTGAGACATCACTAAATTACATAAGGGATGGGACTAGCCATTAACAAGAATTAGGGGATCATAAAACAGCCATTATAAATGTTTCCAGGGACTTCCACCAATGTAGGGGGATTCTCTGGTAGGAGCAGGGCCGGCTCCAGGCACCAGCAAAGGAAGCAGGTGCTTGGGGCGGCACATCTGAAGGGGCGGCATTCCGGTCATTCCTGGGGCGGCACATTTCAAGATCCGTTTTTCTTGCTTCGGCAGCTCTGGACGCGGCTTTTTTTGTTTTGTTTTTGTTTTGCCGCTTGTGGCGGCAAAAAAGCTAGAGCCGGCCCTGGGTAGGAATAGAGTCAGCGTGGCTTGTGGGAATGGAGGCATGGCTGGAGTGTTCCTATTCCCTGGCTGCCAAAATGGCTTATATGAGCATTTGGCAGCCAGGCACAAATTACGGCTGCCTGTAGGCACCAGGGACCAAACCAATGCCTAACGCCTCAGATTAGGAGAGATGCACCTATTCAGCCCTCATAACCGCAGCTGAAGTTCAGCCATTAATTTGGTTCCAAGAGTCTGTTTGCTGGGAGGAGCTGAGAAAGGCATGTTGAAGAATCCATTGGGAGAAGGGGAAAGACAAGGGGAAGAGTGTGTGTCTGGAGGAGACAGGGAATGGAGGGTTGGTAATTTTGGTGAGTTCAGAACACAATTAGTCTTAAACCACCCCTGGGTTACAAGCAAAGAATGGTAAATTGTGCTCATTGGGAGATGCAGTGAATGTTCTATGAAATATTTAGATAGACTGAAATATCTGCTTTGAGGACCTGTCACATTTACATAGACAATACAAGCTATCCTGTGGCAATGACTTGGCTCACTTGAAAGCTGCTGAAAGTGATGATGATTGCTGGAAGAGTCCTTGAACAATATCGGACTTTTCATGGTTTCATTATTACAGTGGACAGATCAGAATCCATCATGGCCTCCTTGCCACACCAGATTTGCTTTTTCCCAGCTGTTAGCTCTATCAATCTTCCTTTTGGCCTGTCCCTCCCCCGCCCCCCAAGTATGCTCCTTTTAAGGCAGTGAGAACAGTAGCAGATCAGCTAGGTAGTAATGTAAATATAAGTCACATTCTTGCTACAAAATGGAACATTAACACACTGGGTGCACAAAGTCATTCTCCAGCTTCACAGCACAGATGGCACCAGAGGACTGTTTGATCCTTTCATGCCAGGAGTCGAATTTTCTTGGCACAGCATCCATTGCTGGCAATGGCCACGTTGAAACTGCCAGTACCAAGAGCTAAAGGTTTAAAATGTGTTACTCAGAGGACTAATTGGGGAGGATGGTGGCTAGATGGAGAAGGGGGTGATGATATAGATCATGTTGTCACACTATACACCTTCCTCTAGAGGTAGAAAAATCTGACTACAGGCTTTGCTCATTGTGTGCTGCAAGAGTAAAAAAAAACTCTATTCCTTTGCCTGTTCAGTACCCCAGTGATTCATTTTGGGGAATTTGTTTGCTCCCAAGAACCTTGTTTCTTGGAACCTTGCTGACCCCACTCAGAAATTAGCCCCTTTCTTCAAGGCTCTGTAACAATGACCTTCCTTCTCATCAAGGAGAGCTGTCTTCTATCAAAACCGCCCTTACCTCAGCCAGAAAGGTATCAGCAAAGCAATGTTCCTTCCCCCTCTAAATACTGAAGGCTCTGCCACTTTAGTGCTGACAGCCACTGCTCACGTCTGGGACAGTGACTAGACCCAGAAGCCGAGCCCTGGTCTTCTGTGTGACACTGTGATGCGCTAATCAGAGCGCTAGGGTCAGCCCTCATGTTGTTGCCCTTTACGCACGTTGTCACAACATTAATTCCAAATGTGTGGATGGAACTGAATTTTTTGAGGTTCAAGTTCCCTTTTAATATTGGGAAGAAAGTTTGAGGGAAGATTTAAATTTACATCCTGCTAGCAAGCTAATTAGGTGGGATGGCTATTTTTAGGCTGGCCTTGAAGTATTAAAATAAGAGAGTTGGCAAAGGAAGGGGCAAGCATTGCTAGAACTGGTTGTAGTGTGTGGCAACAGTAGCAGGGCTGAGGTACGGCGCAGAGAAAGAAAGACCAGTTTTGCTCCATTCCCCTCAGTGGAGGTTGTAGAATGGAGTTGCGCCCATGTAAATGAGAATAAAATCTGGCCCAATTTGTCCTGTAGGCTAATTAGAGTGTCTGATGGAGGTTTGTAAAGGTGGCAGATCCCTGGAGTTAATGGACGTTATAACACCAGAGGTAGGGGCCAACACAAAGAGCGCAAGCCCTAGGCTGATGTGTAGGGGGGTGGGTCACCAGCCTAGGGAGAGGCCTGGGGCTTAGTTGGAGAGATCATGACAGGAGCCTAGAGCTTAAAAAAGGGACTGTTCAGCTTGTGAAGGAGATTATTTTGCAGTTCACTCTGCATTTGATATGCTTTTGGCAAGTGTCTGAAACAGTCATAGATTTGGCAATCTTTCGCTAGCAGATTTGAAATGTTCAGTCCTTAAGAACTGCTGCATCATTAGGTTATGCAAAACAGGGTACAATTTTGTAAATATGCCATCTTGTACTGATTTGACATTTGTTCTATTAGCTGAGACTATGCCAAAGGGAGAGAGACCTTCAGATTTCAGCCAAGCCTTAACTTGTTTGTTGAGCGCTGATAAAATGGTGACTGCTGTGTGATCTTTAGCGAAGCCAGTTATACTCAGTGTGGCCCAGAACTTAACACTTGCACTCAATGGGCTTGGAGAGCTGTGGTTTGTACAGTGTAAGTCATGGAAGCAAGTAATCACGCTGATGTATTGGATTTACCGTATTTACCCTTAAATGTGTCCTGGGGCCTGATTAAAGCATCAGTTCTCTCTCTGAGGTGTAACTGTGGCCATCTAACCTGAGCCTGCTCCTGACTTTGAAACCTCCAGTGTTAGAAGTAAGCAGGTCATATTCTGCTCCCTGGGTTTGGTTGAGTGCATGTAAAAGCAGCATATGACCACGACCAGCCATAAATACCCAGGTGTAAGTGATAATCTGTTGGGAAAACAGTTGCCTTTGTGTATTTTGTGTTCTCCGAATTCTTGGGAAGTATTTACAAAGGAACTTGTCTAATGCTAACACTCAGAGGAAAGAGGCAAAGAAAAATGGTATTTGAAAGCTGGTCTCAGACTGTTGGTCAAGTATAAGGCCTGAAAGACACAGAGTAGAGGCGGAAGGAAATGACTGACCAAGTCATGCATCTCCTCTCCTTCACCACAATGTTCTCTCTTCTCACCCCTTCATAAATAATAAAGGTTGATTTGCTGGCATGATTAAACAATCAGTTGTAGGTGCTGTTTCTCTGTGCATGTGGACAATGTTCCACCCAGTGAATGCTGCTTAATTGGTTTTGCCACTGGACCATTACTTCCTATTTCTCATGCTCTCTGAATGCTGCTGTACTCATGTTTCTCCAGGCGGTTACCTCGCCATGGCTTTAGACTTTCCAACTTTGATATTTTCTAGGGGTCTTTTTCATCACACCTCCCCCATACCAACTCTTGTTTCAATCACCACTGCATTCAGCTTTTAGTATGTCACTGGTTTTCAGACAGTTAATCTGTCATTACTGAACCATCCTCTTCAGTTACTCTGATTTTGATAGTGAAAGTAGAAGTGACGTGTGGGGTTTTTCTTTTTTCCATTTAGCTTGCATCTTTTGTATGTTTGCAATTTACAGCAGGCCTAATTCTCATTGAAGTGTATTACATTAAGTCCACTTTTTGCCATTAAAGTGTAAGTAATATTTACAAGCACTTTAAGGGCACTTTATTAGAACAGTGTGAACAGGCATAAGTGTAAATGAGGAGCACTATGTATTGTTTCTTGGTAGCATGCTACATTTGATTTTTAGATCTAAAGCCATGAGGATTCTATATCTAGACCTAATTTTCATAGATAATAAATCAAATGTAATATTACTAAAAGAGACAAACACAGATTCCCATTTACACTTGTGCTCTTTATATGAGATCTTATATATATGTAACACAAATGAGTTTATATAAGGGTTCAAGCAAGACTAGCAAAAGAGCAGTGTAACATGGTTAATGGATGAAAAATTGCATTTCACATATTTTTTTAAAAAAGTTTTCCCAGTGTATATGTCGTAGTTCTCACCTAGCCTACTTTATTGTGTTCTCAATGTGCATAGTCTTATACCCTTCCTTGTTCAAATAAATGATCTCTTCAGCCTGCATTTCCTCTTTTTCTTTCAGCAATTCTCAGGGTATAATTGCAAGTCCCGGCAGTTATATTGCTGGTTAAGATTAATCATGACAAATTTAAAACACTGACAACAGTGTGTTAGTCACTGCTTTTCTCATGTCAATATTTTTCTACTTCCCAAAGTGTGACCTAGCTTCAGGGTAAGCCTTTCGTTCAGTGTTATTTTCTTCTTGTATTTCATATTTTCTCAATTTTGTTAAACATCTATTACTCCCTCAGTAAGTTTAAATATCTAATTTTTTTGCTTAGAAATAAAAGCTTCTGGTTATACTGATACACTACAATATATGTATGAATATGTTTTGTTGAGGAAAGTGCTTGTACAGTCTCTCAGCAATAGCCAGTATATGCTACAGTAGGATGCAATGTTGTCATGGTAATACATTTTTTAATTATTTGTTTGCTGAATCGCACTAGAAACCCATGGCAAGTACAGGGCTGCAGGCCAATAACAGCATGTCAGCAATGCATTGCATGGGGGCCTCTCTGATAACTCTGTCCCTCTGGAGTTGTAACGCAAATTACTTTGTAGACACACTGCACACACACATCCCAAACAGTGAAGCACATTGTGAATGTTCCCATATAAAGTACAACACTCTTGTGCACATGTGAACGTTATTTTATTTATTTTAATTCAGAGGACCCCTGGTTACGTTAACTGAAATGAAAGTCATTTGGTGGCAAACCATTTCTTGAACAATAGCACCTTTTTTTTTTTTTTTTTTTAATTTTCAGAGTTCAACAGTCATGGCCAAAGCTGAAAATTTCAAAGAAGTTGAGTATCTCCTTATTCACGGAACAGCAGATGGTGAGTTGCAACTAATTAGACATTTTAGTGTTACAGACAGGTTTGCAGTTTTACTACTGACAAAACAAAATCATGAAGGGGCAAGGCTGTTACATTTACGTCAATAAAATAATCTAGCTTTCCACAACTAATTTGTCTTGTAGTAACTGCAGTGCAGGAGAGGCTTGTATCTTAATCCTGTTTGGGTGTTCTGTTCATTGTTTTGTTTTTCCCCAGAGTGGCGCAAAAGCCATTTCTGTTTTACCTTTTTCTTTTCTTATTCCCAGATAATGTTCACTTTCAGCAAGCAGCACAGATCTCCAAAGCTCTCGTTGATGCCCAGGTGGATTTCCAAGCAATGGTATGACTCAATGCTTATAACGAGTGTTGTCAGGGCTACAGTCTCCCTTCATATCTACCTGGCAGATCTGAGAAGAGAATGTAGCTCTTACTTTTATTATCTCAAAAAATATGCACGTATTATGGGGAGGCATATATAGCAACTGCCTTATTGATGTTGTGTTGAGATTTGTACTTAAACCAGGATGAAAATCTCTGTTTCAGCTTCAGTGTCTGAATTTAGGCACCAGATTTGGCAAAATAACTCAAGGACAAAGTAATTTCC
The DNA here is from genome assembly GCA_033296515.1 of Macrochelys suwanniensis. NCBI lineage: Eukaryota > Metazoa > Chordata > Testudines > Chelydridae > Macrochelys > Macrochelys suwanniensis. The sequence continues at coordinate 32,404,068 of CM065784.1, read as the reverse complement.
TGTATAATTTTGTAGTCAATTATTTGTTAACTTTCGCACAGAGAACAGGGGAAAATTTGCCTTTTTGAAATTTTATCCTATTATTCTCACATTTCGTAGGGTTCCTTTAGCAACATAAGCACAGTCCATCAAACTCCACGTTCACACACTGATAACATTTGTGTATGCGCCACACCTGAAATGTGCAGAATTAAATATCAAAGTCCTTTCCCTTGCCCAAGATAATCTTGGTGTATTTCAGCTAGGTTAACCGACAAAACTGTTCACAGCCATCAGCTACTTGCCTTTTCTGATGGCAGCTGCCTCTAATGGAGCTGTAAGCTATCAGCCTTAAAACTTGTGCTGCACCTTTTCCTTTCCCCCTCTGACCTCACCCCTAGCAGGGGACCAGAAGGAGGGAGAACTGAAGCCTAAGCTGTCACAGACCTGCAGCTGTGCTACAGAAGCAGTTGCTCCTTCAGACAAACAAGAGTGGTGGCATAGCAGGGTGAACAGAGCTTTGATGGAAGAGTACAGCTCTGAAGGTTACCAGGAAAGGAAAAGGGGTATTCTATGGGGCTGAGCTCTGTAGGGGGTTATACAAAGGATAATGCATATCAGCATTGATAGCAAGCCCTGTGATTAACTGTCAACAATGACACATGTTTACTAAAAAGCCCACATAAATTCCCACATAAAACCGTTAGAGCAAAGTTCAGAGTGATAGACAGCATGTCCCACTGACACAAGCCCCATAAAGCAAGGAAATAAGCAGCTAGGTCACTCAGCACCTCGTCTACATTCCACTCATCAGTTCTCCTTCTCAGTGGCCCTCAACTACCTCTGCCCTCATTCCAAACAACCACCAGGCACTCTAGAACTCTGATAATTTGATTGGTTACGTGTCCGGTTTAATATGTATACTGAGATTTCTATAGCATGTATTACGTTGTACATAGTTCTGTATGTAGCCAGATATAATATTGTTTGTTTTCTTTTTCCTAGTGGTATACGGACAAAGACCATGGCATTGGAGGACAGGCACACAGCCATATTTACACCCATATGAGCCATTTCATAAAGCAATGTTTCTCATTGCCCTAGCACCAAAATGGCATTTCATACCATGCTGGGATTTCTTTATCAAGTTTTAATAATGGCACTTTTCCAGTAGATTCTCTCATCTAAACTTGCACTGAGCCAATATAACTATTTTTGAGAACATCTGAAAACAGTTTTTTAAATCCTTAATGACCGTGTACACATCATGTCAATTTTTATGACAACCTCTGTTGCCAAGCAACTATCGCATTTTTATTTAAATTTGTTTTAAATCAGGTTTTATCAGCACAAGAATGTTTACATGTCATTTGCCAAATTTCCTTTTTGAAAGTGTGGTGTTTCAATCAATACCTTTTCGTACGTACTACTTTCACTCTAAAATGGAAACGTACATATATGATCTACTTCTTGATTGATAAATTACTCATATGTTCACAAACAGAGTCGCTAGCTAAAGGGAGGCAGAAGATTGGGGGTCTGAAATAGAAAGCAAGTGTGCCCTAGAACTTTATAACTAGGTTTGGCAGAATTTGATTTTTATCAATTTAAATTTTCATTTGTGCAAAATTATGGATTTTAAGCATACTTTTTGATATCTATGTAATTCACAGCTGCAGGAAATTATTGGGTAGTATCAGACAAGTATTTAATAACAGATGTTGAGATAAAGCTTTATAACCATTAAAACACAAATTGACATCACATCTCAAAATATACAAAGTAAATATCCTTAAACTAAGTTCTCAACCGGCATTTTTTGTACTTTATTTCAATGGAATAATATTTTTGTCAGTTTGTACGCATACAGTGAAATTGATGTTTACCAAGAAAAATCAAATTCTTCCAAGTCTAATTATAACCTCTTAAAGAAAGCTCAGATGATTAATAGAGATCTTTTGAAATTTACTGAAATCTGAATATTTTTAGTGACAATCACAATGAAGTTTTCAACAAAAACTTCTGCAAAATTATGCCCATCTTTTTACCAGCTCTACTAAAAACAGCAATAAAAGAGACTTGTGTTAGTATTCCCTTTCTTGCAGAAAATTCTTTTTTCAGTACAATCCATTTCATGAGATAACATGACAAGTCTGATTTGTAGCACTCTCTAAAAAAACCAAACTGATTATAGAAAAGCTTTCTGCAAAGCTGTTGAGTAATACCTATCAAAACAGTGGAGTTGAATTCCACATGTGCCTAAAGGGCAACAGCATTGTGGCGCTTACTCACTCCTTAATCAAACAGGCAGGTATGGACTTTTATGGGAATTTACTTGAGTACAACCTGAGCAAGGATTTTTGGCCCATTGTTACTTAGTGCAATCTTTGTGCGGCAGGGATTGTATTATCTCCAGTGTCATATACAACACTGGGCATGTTGCCAGTGCTTAAAATATAGATAATCAGTGAAAAATTAAAATGCAACCTGAATATCTAATGATCATTGGGAGCAAGGACTGGATGATGTCTTTGTATAGAAATGTGCTACAGTGTTTGTGTTTTCCACAACCTACCTGTAAATTTCTCTCAGATTTATCATCAGGGTCCACTTAACAATCTCCACACTAGGAAAATCAGGAATAATATGAGCCTTTTAGAATTAAAAATAAAGTGACCATATAGCCCTCTGGCTTTTAGCAGAGTGCTCTGTACCTATGTATGGAAAGAGCTAACCCATTTATCTGAAAAGCAGAACAGCAAAATTTGTAATGGAATAAAGGCATAGTTGTGATACCAAAGACTTTGTTCTGAACAATATCTGTAGTCCTTTATCTACTAGAAAACTTAATTAAGAACTCCAACAACAAATACATTTTTGTAATGAAGGAAACTTAGGCCTTGTCTTCACTACTGGGGTAAGTCAACCAAAGTTACGCTACTCCCATCTTAGGTCAACTTACCCTGGTGTCTTCATTCCGCTGCGTCAATGGGAGACAGTCGACTTTCCTTACTCTTCTCGGAGAGCTGGAGTACTGGGGTCGCCCAGAGAGCTCTCTGCCATTGATTTAGTAGGTCTTCACTAGACCCACTAAATAGACCCCTGCTGCATCAATTGCAGCAGCATCTATCTCCCTGTAGTGAAGATCAGCCCTGAGTCCAGTGCAGTATTTCCATCTTTTTTATAATTGTGTTTAGGCGTTGGTAGTATCATGTAACAAGCATGATATGACTACATTACATTTAGCACATTGGTTTCTAACATATACCTGTCACATAGGTATTACATGTGCATAACAGGTTAGTAGTCTTAGGTGTGAATCTAGAAGTAGACAGATAAAATCCGGGGAGGGAAAAGGAACAAAGTCAAAGCAGCTTTAGCATTCCATCTCCATGAGGAGACAGGCAGGATTCTAGTGGAAACAAGGCTGCAGTTTTCACTAACATGTATTTTGAAAATTGTACACACAGCTCAACCTTGCCTCCTTTATTCAAACAAAACCCAACATGTGCTCTGAACGAGATGACCACCTGCATTACAGTGGTGGTTTTAGGTGCAATTTATTAATATTTCTAACATACTTTATCTCTATAGCACCTTCTACCTAAAAAAGTTCTCAAAGTATATTTCCTCTAAGCGGTAATAACAGTCAGCTCCCTGATGCCAGAATATGAGAAATGAACAGAAGATCCTATTCGCTCAAGGGAGAAGAAACATGACCCAGAATAGGATCACAACAAGCTCCTCCCTGATGGATGCCATGGGTGCACATAATAGCTACATTCTTAGACGTGATAAGAAATGTGAAAAAATGTCAACCACGATAAGATAATCTCTCATGTGAAACCAATTTTTTTTATGGGCCACAGGCCTACACACAGAACAAGTATGAGCGCTTCATAAAGGATAGCACAGAATTCCTTCATTAGTGCTCACAGGGAAAGCTGCTACAGGAAACTTTTGTCCATGGTGGTTTACATAAGCAATACGTGCTGTCCTCCAGCTAACAATGATGCTAGAATCTGACAGGCAAAGTCCTCTGGATTCTAGACATGTCATTCTGTTTTATTTGTTTTATCTATGAGACAAAACAATGTATCTCAAAGTATTATGCTGAGTAATTTAAGACAATTAGATGATAAGTAACTAATAGGACATAGTTGAAAACTGATTTGAAGCATGAAGCTGTAATATTACTAGGGTATGAATGATACCACATTTATAGCAGTGCTGCATTGGTGGATGCCAGGCTAACATTCAAGAGGAATACAATGGCCTGTTTCTGATCTCTCATACACCCACATTCCCCTCTGCCCCCGCAACTCCATCTAATTTCACCCGGGTAAGGCAGAGCAGAATCAGACGTCTCAGGCTAGAATCATAAGGTGGATTTAAGCACCACAGTCCAACAGTTAGGCATAAGTGATATGTCCCACCTAAGCCTGAGGTGCTGGAGAAACCTCCTTGATTCCAAGTACCAGTGAAGTTGTCACCACATAATTCAGGCGGCATGAAACGCCATGTGGTACAAACAGAAAATGACCCATTGCATTTCACCTCTCCCTGCTGCAATGGGGTAGGATTCCAACACGTCACAGACTCACTGCAGCTGTAGACATGACACTACTGCCTAAGACAGCTCTGGTGATGTCATATAAGGGATTAATTTAACCCAGTGAACATAGGAAAAAACACAGATCCGCAATCCAATTATGAGTCAAATTTTATCTGCACTCTCTGTACAACGGGCCAGTGCCAGCTGAGACTGGAGCACTACAGAAACCGTGTTGATTATAACTATGGCCAGTGACCATAATCCAAATATGCGGGGGGAGAGTACATAACTGCAATCCATATAGACTGAGTTCTACATCCTCAAGCGCCAGTTTATTATTACAAACTTCATGAAAGGCTGAGCGAGCAGCCTTCCTGGGCCTGCAACTCCCCCTCCTGTGCCTGTAGGCAGGGCAGGGGTGGGGAACCCGCCAGCACAGGTGAGTCAGTGCACCGGGGGAAGTAACTTGTGTAAGGTATATGGCCGGTGTACATGAGCTCCGCCAGAGCAAGGAGAGGAACCAGAAGCCATTTTGGGTCTAAATCATAATCTGGTTCCTGGTCTGCGCCTGGGGCAATGCAACTATGTGCCACCCCTGTTCAGTGCTTGTGGCAAAGCCACACTTTAACATTTAGTTAAACTCATCCAATCTCAGAACAGAAGCCATGTGACTTGTGATCAATCACAGTCAGCTAATACAGATTGTATATTGAATACCTTCATAGAGCACTGCCTAGACACAGATCCACCTGCACAGAGCAGCTTGCAAGAGTGGGACATACATCTGTCAATTAAATTACTTACTCCAAATTGTTCACCGAGCTGCGAGCTCCACACATATAATTTCCTTAGTGTAGAAGTGAAACATTTCAAAATGTCTACCTGATGTAGCATTTCAGATGTTTAAAACAAGAAACATGTCACGCTGCATAAATGCCCTGCAGACTAGATCATTGTGTCTTGCAATATAAAAATGAAAATCAGTTAGGATAAATATTTATTTCCACATAACATTTCTTAGTCGTGAAAAACACAATATTCTATTCACATGTACACATTACTTAAACTTTTGTAATAAATTACATCAAAGAAATTCAGTAATTTTGACCAGGAATATGAAATTAGAAGTAAATACATAACACTACATTTGCATTATATTTGATGTGATTTCAAAATGTTAAGATTAACATTGGAATAGCATTAAAATTCACAAGAATAGAGTGACTGTAAAAAAATACTCAAATACTGAACGAAAATACAGAATGCCACTGAATACACTGATTTCTTAGTATTCTAAGAGTTGGTTATGTGAAACTTCCTATTCACTTTGATCATCGGTAACAGAAAGTCAGCAACATATCAAAACACCAGCAGGCTGCTTCCAGGGATGAACCAGTATTGTATTTCTATACTAAGCTTAAAACAATTGGAATGTTACAATGTATCATCAGGTACACGAAAACAAAGCATTTTAACCTTAATGTGTCTGTATTTTCCCTAAATTTATAAATACAAACCATTTTTTCTTAAATGTAAATCCTTCCTTGCATCCATTAAATATAATTTCCTTAAAAATTACTTTAAAGGGCTTTGATAAAACTAAAAGTTTAGAACAGTGATCCTACTTATTTGCAACAGAATGCACTGGCTAGATTAGTTAAAACAGCTTTAGAAGCATGTCAAACAAGCAACACATTTTTATGTGTTGGACACTGGGTGTGAAAAGTTACTCCTTTGAGCTCTGTAGAGTGATTATTAGCGTATTGGAAGAGCTAAGAAGCCTTAAAGCCCTATAAATTGATCATTGTAATGATTACAAGACTGAAGCCACTAACACAATGATATGAGTTAGCCTTCTTTAGTTTTTTAATTTGTTAAAAAATAACAAATCGTGACATTTCCACATAATGCTCTAAAACTTTTGAAGCGACAAAGGGTCCTGTGGCACCTTATAGACTAACAGAGGTATTGAAGCATAAGCTTTCGTGGGTGATCGCATCCGAAGAAGTGGGTATTCACCCACGAAAGCTTATGCTTCAATACCTCTGTTAGTCTATAAGGTGCCACAGGACCCGTTGTTGCTTCTACAGATCCAGACTAACACGGCTACCCCTCTGATACTCTAAAACTTTTGTTATTGTTCCAGTGCTTTAATGCCTGATCTTACAGTCCTCACTTCTGCAAAATTTAGCTTGGTTAATGATTGAAGAATCATGCCGTAGTAAAAAGTCTGTATGTACTAGAACAACTTATTTGTAATGGTTTTAAGTAGGGCTGTCAAACAGTTTTAAAAAATCACAGTTAATCATGAGATAAAAAAGTCACGATTAATCGCAGTTTTAATCGCACTGTTAAACAATAATAGAATGCCAATTAAAAATTTGTATAAACTTTTTGGGATTTTATTTTTATATTTTCAAATATATTGATTTCAGTTACAACACAGAATACAAAGTGCACAGCGCTTACTTTATATTCTTATTTTATTACAAATATTTGCCCTGTAAAGAAGAAACAGAAGAAACAGTATATTTCAATTCAACTCATACAAGTACCATAGTGCAATCTCTTTATCATGAAAGTTCAACTTACAAACGTGGAATTTTTTTTGGCCTGGAAATCGAAGCACAAAGGAGTATTATGAATGTATAGTATACCTGGCATGTAAATACCTTGCAACAGCAGCTACAACAGTGCCATGTGAACACCTGTTCTCACTTTCAGGTGACATTGTAAATAAGAAGTGGGCAGCGTTATCTCACGCAAATGTAAACTTGTGTGTTGTTGTACAAATGTAAATTGGTTTGTCTTAGTGATTGGCTGAACAATAAGTAGGACTGAGTGGACTTGTATGAGGTGAATTGAAAAATATGATTTATCTTTTTTACAGTGCAAATATTTGTAATAAAAATAATATAAAGTGAGCACTGTGCACTTTGTATTCTGTGTTGCAACTGAAATCAATTTATTTGAAACTGTAGAAAAACATCCAAACATATTTATAATCAATAATATATCAATTTACATTTTTTAATAGTGCGATTAAAACTGCAATTAATCGTGCCTATTTTTTTAACTAGTTAATTTGTTTTGTGTTGATCGCATACATTAACTGTGATTGATAGTCCTAGTTTTAAGCCATGTCTTAATTTGCAATTTTGAGTTTTGTTTTTAATCAACATGCATTTATTGGAATAATGAAAAGAGGGTGTAACAAAAACAACAGTTGACCACCTCTAAGTTTCTTGTGCATGATTCATATCTGGATGACAGCAGGGCATGATTGTAAGCAGAGGGGTAACAATATAGGTGTGCGACATAATGTATGATTTTATTGGTGGCGTTTAAAGGTTTTAGGCAATTAAACAGAAAACAGATCATCACTAGGAGGGCAACATAACTGCATATGTCTGGTAAAGATTTATATCTACAAAATTCCCACTAGTATTATAAAATACCGGGTTCATTAACAACATAATGCAGCTGTTTGACCTACCACCGCAACATTCAGTACAGTACAAGACTCTGTAATCACAGCTTGCATTTTTGGCAAATACCATATGAATATTTCACATCAATGGATATTTCTTTTTGTAACAAGGTCAGAGAATGTTTTATATATTAGATATGTGATTTTATGTTCCAGTTACATAAATATATTTAATATTCAAATTTGTAAGTATTAATTCAAGGAAAACTGCATAAATATTAGGTCTCTTAGTGCAAGAGTAACCCTCAAGTTCAGTGGGAAAGTTCACATGGGTAAGGATTATTCTAGTGAGATAGGGCTTGCAGGATCAGGTCAGCCATTATTAAAAAAAAAATCTTTAAAACTAACTTTTACTTGTTAATTTGGGTCTCTTGAAATAATTGACTAGAGCTAAAAAAGAAATGGGTCTATGTTTCAAGTTTGTCTTGAATAAAGTTATTAGGGATTCTCACACAGGTGAAGTAGAAAAATACAGTACAAAGCTACTAAGTTAAATTTGAAAGAAACTATGCTTACTAAATCAATGAGATGAATTCAGTATTAACAAATGGCTAACACACAGCAAGGAAAGTGAAGATTCTTGCATTGGGTACAGTAGAGTTTTGCACAGATATCTGACGGTGTAGACATTTAGAAGAAAATGAAATAAATATTGCACTACTTACATTACCTGTGCTAGTCTGGGATGAAAGACAAAGTTTACAATATATGATCAAATCAGTTATATTAATGATTGTGGCACTCCTTTTTTTGTTTGTAAAAATAAATTGAAGAACAAGTCATAGACAAGTCTCGCGGTCAACACCTTTCCCTGAGTCAGCTTTCTTTTCTCTTCTGCTTTCAGCACTGGGGGGAGGAGAGGAAATAAAAAAGAATATATATTACAGCAGGGCTTATCATAATTGCTAGAGCATTTCACCTGGGTAAAAACACACAAGATTGCATTAACTTTTCATGCTGCATGCCACAAACTGGGAAGCAAGAGTGAAAAACTGCAGTGTTCCATGGTACAGACGACACTGGCCAGCATTTTAGTAAAGAGATAAGTAAACAATAAACCGAAAGTTTACACATGTGCAAATCTGCAAGCATGCAAGAAAAAACAGTTGCTTTTTTTTTTTTTTTTTTTTTTTGCAAATAATGTACAACTGTTAACGATTTTTTAAAACAATGATAATGGTACAATTCTGAGACAAAACCAGCATTTTTTAAAATGGCACAAACAAGAGGTCCTAGTATTTCTTTGCTATAAATGTGTGTATTCTCATCACTCATGTGTGAGAAATATTTTGGACCAATTTATCTGAAGAGACAGGGAGCAGTGCTAGCAAATTTACATGGAAGCCTCAGGGTCTTCCTTTCTTCAGAAAAAAAAAGCAAACTATTTTAATTTTAAATCTTAGATTCAGTACACATTTATGCTGTGTGATACCAGGCACAATTTTTTTAAAAAGCGGAATCCCAGCCATGCACAAAGCAGTTGTCAGCAGAATATTAACAAAAAGAATATTTTCTAGTCTTGATTCAAATTCGAACATAATTTTAATGGAAAAATGCTGATGATTTGCCTACAAAAAGCAATATACAATATGTGCAAGGGTGATTATTTTCTCTGTCCTTAATCCTATTTTACGACAACTTGCACAACAAATAGGTCGCGTTGTTATGTGAAAGGAGAGTCACTGCGAGCTCCTTAGAGCAAGATTCATCCAGTCACATTAATAAAATGTAAAGACACTTCCAAAGTGGAGGTAAATCAACCCTTTGACAAAAGAATGGCAATATGTATTTCTGAAATACAAACCTGGAGCATACATATAACCTCCTGGTAGGAATGATTCTCTAGCAAGAGTGAATGAGAACCAGGCCAAATCCAAACATGATTTAAATATGGTGGGACAAATTTTCAAAGAAGTCTCCAAAATTGCTCCTGTAAAATTTCCTCTCACAAATAGTTTTTAAGGGTACAGATATTATTTTCATTTAGTTAAATCAAGTCCAAACTTATCTCCCTGGCTGTGGAGGTGTCCACCTATTTCAAGGGGTGCTTCTGGGAACAACAGAGAAATACTGATTTCAGCTGGATGCAACTGCCCAGTCCTGTCAACTTCTCTGAAAATGAGCGTCTCCCCTGCCAGGCTGTCTCCTGGGGATGATGTAGGGGATGCATGTCCCCTGATAGTCTGACATCGGGAGTGGATTTTTCCTTCTCACTGAATCAGCCAGAGAAATCTAAATGGGCTGTGCTGGCTGAAGAGGATGTCTCCCTTGCTGAGCTTCTCTGTGTAGATCCTTTGGACTAAGGGGCTATGGAGCACCAGTGAGCCAGGGGCAGGGACAGAACAGTCCATGATAGGGTAACTGTACTGGAGTGGCTGAGAAGTCATTTACCTAACCTCCCCTAAAGCAGCTCTGCAACTCCTTCAGCACTGAACTTTTAGTTTGTTTGTTTATTATGTTAGCACCAAAGAGCGTTCCAAGATTCATGCACTCAGAAGGCTTTGTATATTTTTGATTGGACAGAGCCTCTACTGGTGATAAATGCTTATATGAAATCTTATTACAGGATATTCATTTGTTTCTATTAGCCTCATTTAGTCATATTATTTTGGTGTTTGGCAGATAACATATAAACGAGGACAGGACTATAGACAAATGCTATATTAAATGCTTGTTTAGTGGTTTAGTCCTAAAAAACCACAAGCGCAATTGCCTTCAACACAAGACAATGCACGTTTTTCTCTCTATGGCAGAACACACATTCCTGCAGGAAGCAGAATACTGTCATCCCATTCCCTTAATTACCTGCAAAGCCCCTTGAACTTTTCAGTGTGCTCACCCTTATAACTATTACCACTGCATCAATTTATTTTCAATACTTTTCTATCCATTTGAGATCAAACTCTATCCTCAAATGTCAGCATAAAATTTCCACTGAACTCAATGGAAGCCACACACATGCACCTGAGGACAGAATTTGGCCCTTATTTAGTTTTGTTTCTGCTATGTCATAATTAAGCATGAGATGAACTTGCTTTTGTTTACAAAGAACAAAAAATGAAAAGATGGTGTCCCTTGTTTATTGGAATCCAGCTCTCTCCCTGTGTTCTACCCAGGCAGCTGAGACAAGCTGGGGATGTCTATAGCTATGGGTTGCGCAGTTACAGTAAGGAAGATTTTATGGTTAAAAGCCTGAAAATGAAAAATGAAGGGCCTGATCCTCCAGCTCTAACTCACATGAGTATGAACTTCGTGTCCAGACCCTACATCTTAGGTTGAGTAAAAGAAGTGCAAATAATCACCAGGAAACAATGAATAGTCATAAAGGTCAAATTATCTCCCGAGACCCACCCCATACAACCTTACTAATATCATCTGAGCCAAATTCTCTGCCAACAGAGAATTGGTGCAGTTCTGTTAAAGTCACTGGAGGTGCACCAGTATATTCCAGCAGAAAATTTGGCTCATATAACTAATCTCTCTCTCTCTCTCTCTGTATACATACAAACACACACATTAATTATTATTGCTTTTTTTTTTAAAGACAGCACCATAGATATGCATGGCACTTGGAAGATAAATGAGATACTGCCCCTGCTCTGAGGAGCTTACAATCTCCATTTAAATGAAGAAGAATATAGATCTGTAATACTTGTCACTCATGGGTGAGGCCCTGTATGTTTTAGGTTCCAGATCAACTTCTAGTGGAAACTCCTGTAGGCCCCCTTAGCCACTGAGGGGTTGCACTGGTGCTTCTCCCCTTGAAAATAGGATCCTTTACCTTAGTTTCCACAGAGATACTCTGAGCAAGGCTGATGCACTCAAGTTAAATGAAGGGATTCAGAATTGGGTTCATAATGAAATAATCTAGCTCAGAGGCTTATTTAAATGAGTAGCAGCTTGCTTAGAACTTTATTACTGAGGAGACTATTTCTGTGTTTGTGTTTTTAGCTGTCACTGAAATTGTAGTCACTGCATTTCTGATATAGGATTTTTGACCAGTAGATCCACATAGCTGTTAAGAGACAGCCCTAAATGCAGAGGGTTAGAGAGTTCCCCTGCACAGCCTCACTATACACTTCCCCCAGGCACAGATCTACTGTGATTATGGCCTTTGGAACTCATGTAGAGGGGTGAGGGACAACATCAGAGCCATATTTTTATTTTGATTGATAGTAAAAATTGGTGCTAAAATGGAGCACATGAGTAAGCTGGTCTACAGAGATTTGAAATGAAGATTCTTGGTCATCAACTGTTAATCTTGTTTATGCTGTTTATGGAAAGGAACAACACTGAAAAAGCAGCATGCCATTTTGGGGTGACAAAATTCAGGACCACAGCTTTTATATTTAATTTCACTCAGTTTAGTGACGCTAACTGAAATTTTTTCTACTACTTCATCTCTTCCCAAAGCAATGAAAAAGTCAACTTTCCAGGGATATATTTTGGATTTATAAATCTAGGGTACAAAATCTGGATTAAAATAATACAAATTACTACTGGACAAATAAAAATGTATATATTGTGAGTAAACTCAACTTCTCATTTAAATAGACAATGTATATTGATTCTTTAAAAACATGAAAAACATTTCTAGACTTTATAGAACAGTACCTATTTTAAATATCACAAAATAACACTGAGGATGCTGACAGAAGTATTTTAACATGGATCATCAGTTTTCCATTCATTTTGTCTCCCCAAAAATTACATATAGTAAGTCATCTGGGTTTCCAGAAGACACTATTTAAAATGGGAAAATGCAATCAAGAAGGAGGTTGAGGGACAGGGTCTTACCTTTGGGGAATCAGCTTCTAGAGTGATTAGGAAGGGGAGCTTATGACAGAAATGTGATATGAAACAATTAAGTAGAAAATCATGTTAATTTAAAAGTTATGGAAATAGCGGAAGATACTTGTTATAATAAATGCTGTACATTTAACATATCTACTCATTCATATTTGTACTCTATGGCATGGACAAAAATGCTCTCTTCATTTTACAATATACCTGGATTATACTTTAAACTTTATGACAACAGGAAATTACATTTGTTTGGCTGTTCTAAATAGGAGTGCAAATATTCAGAAATATATATAATGAGAGAGACTTTTATTGCAATTTCAAGCATTCTACTCTGCCCTAAATGTATATGTGTAACGCTCATTAACACTAATGGGTGCTGCATGTGGACACTTCAGTTACAGTGATGACCATGTTGGCTTTATTCAAAGAATAGAATAAAAATAAATGCTGTATGATTTCCAGGTGTTATGAGCCTGTGACTTGTTACACAGGCATCAGGCATACTGAACTATATCGTTTTCCACTCTAGCATGCAAGTATTTGTGATTCTATAAGGTGATAGTGTGTATGTGTCTCAGAATATTTTAATTAGACAAACTTTAAAAAATAAATAACTCTTCAAGAAATAAATTTAGTGGTAGCTAAAGATCTTTTATAGTCCCTCATTTTTCAATTTAAAAAATCAGCTGTTTTGCTTGGCCCCAATACATGAGGTTTAATATATTAATAATTTAAAAGGTAAAACCTTTTAGAAGGAAAGCTTGACTCCTTATCCTTTGCATTCTCTGAGGATATCAGCAGTGTCTTCCATACGGCAGTTTTTGCCATTTCATCGGAAATATTTATCACAGATGGATCATCTCTAGACAAAAATGAACACACAATATCACAAGTGATCAATCTTTGGTCTCTATATTACTATACAGCAGGACTTGGTCATTGATTATTATGATAATAAATATATGAATATGTTAAACAATTATATTAGAACTTAGTAAATATTATTAGCAACTTCACACATACTCCATTAATGTCACTTATTTAGTGCTTTACTCTTGCAAAATGTTGTACAAACATGAATTAATTGATCCTAACAACATCTGTAAAGTAAGTAGGTATCACCACCAATTTATAGATGGGGAAAATGAGATACAGAGAGGTTATGTGAGTTTCCTAAGGCCACTGAACAAATCAATGGACTAAAACAGAAGAACTCCTGGTTCCTAGCACCTTGTTCAATTCACCAAACCAGTGTTTCTCAATGACCGGTCTGTGGACTGGTGACGGTCCCTGAGATCTCCCTGACACAGTTGAGGAAGGCAGCCAGCCAGTCTCCAGTATCTAAAAGATTGAGCAACACTGTTCTAGACTACACTAACCAACTCCAAGTGCAAGCTGCAGTGTTTTAAAACCATTGCAAAGCTGGAGTAATTTAAAGATTTTTTTAATGATTTCAAAATGAGTATCCTTTCTATTAAAATAAAAGAGGTATTAAAAAAATCAGTAACAGGAGACTCATGAACCCTTTACTTATGTCCTTAACTTTACTAGGACTGCTTCCGAGTAAGAACTGTAGGACTGTGGACTTGACCTTTCATATATTAATTTTTTTTAAGCATTAAGGGCCTCAGTCTGTGATAGCACAACACTAAATATTGTACATCATTTATGACTTTATTTGTATGCAGATCAAGGCTCGGTATACAAAAAAAAAAGTGGCTTCAAAGTTTTTGATGAACGGCACCAGTTTACAAGACTGGTGCCTTGATTGTGTTTGTGGCCTCTTAGGGTAGGTCTACAGTGCAATTAGACACCTGCAGCTAGCCCATGCCAGCTGACACAGGCTCACGGGGTTTGTCTGCAGGGCTGCAGCCTGAGCTCTGGGGCCCTCCCACCCTAGTCTTCCCACCCCGCTCCCCACCCTAGTCTTTCAGTGGGTGTACCAAGAGTTAGCCCAGATATTCACCATTAGTGGCCTGATCCTGCAGTCTTTTCTCAGGCAAAACTTCCACTGATGTGCTTTTTCCACACTGAATAAAGACTGCAGGATCAGGTCCCAAAGCTAGGAGGTGGAACCTAGGTCACAGACGTCTGAAGCACGAGGTTTGGGATGCATATTTGTGCTCTGCTACCACACATGAATATTTCCTCTTGATGGGACAGATTTCACTCTGTGCCAAGATTAAGAATTGTCACAGTATTGTGGCATGACAGGGTTTTATACAATTGTTTAGTCCTTTTCTCGTGTTTGCTTACATCAGCCCCAAGTTAATCAAAAGTATATTTTACCTGTAATGACCTTCGAGTGGTAACTGAACAGTGCCCTCCTCTTCCATTGCTAACATACTTTGTTCTTCCTAGGAGGAAGAAATTTAGGTGCAAGAGACAACATGATGTTATGAGCATAGATCTTTTTATATCTGTTATAACCTTTCTTTTCTCTAATATTAAATATTTACTAAAGTTCTTTAAAACAGAGGATACAGTTCCAATTGCTTTTTATGTTTGAAACATCTGATGCTAAGAATAATATATTTAAAGGACAATTTTCCACTTAATGGTATTTTTCAATACTAAACAGAAAAGCTTTCTTTGTAACAAAAAGAGTGCGAAGTTACTAATAAATATTCAGCAAAGAATGTACATATCAGATTTCAAATATTATGTAAGAGCACACATTTAGGCTGCACTGTTGAGCAAGCAAGAATCAGGTAATCCCAGGTTTATGATTGCATGCACAGCTTTACTGTACAGTGAAAGAGCCAGGGCTCCAAAATTAATTTTCAGTGGAACACAAAAAGGCACCTGGGAATACCAGGGGCTAAGGAAAATGGGGATGTGCATTCA
The DNA here is from genome assembly GCA_033296515.1 of Macrochelys suwanniensis. Lineage (NCBI taxonomy): Eukaryota > Metazoa > Chordata > Testudines > Chelydridae > Macrochelys > Macrochelys suwanniensis. Next base: position 32,388,391 of record CM065784.1, on the reverse strand, counting down.
AATCCATTGGTCAAATATTTAATATTGCAAGTTCATGAAACCTTTAACTCCAGAAAAACATAACTCCTAAAAACAACATGTCCTGTCGACAATGAGAGGGCTAGAGCCACTTCAAGCAGCTACAGGCCTTATTCCATTCTGAGTTCAAATCCAGAGCATCCCTCAAATATACCCCAGGCTTAATATATACCCTCAAGTATACCCCACTTAAACTCAATGGTCTACAGAGCCCACATTATTCCAAGGCCTCAGGCAGGCCAGCACACATCCCTATGCAACCTATTACATGAGGAAACTTCAACATCTTCTGCAAGAGTGCCAGGTTCTCTGCAAATCCAAAACTCTTTGCACGAAAGGTGGGTAGATACCTAATTTACAGAAAAATGTGGGTGCAAGAGAGTCTATATGCCCCCCATTAATTCTATCCCCAGTGAGGGGAACCTAACCCATCCTCCCATGGCCAACCCTCTAACATCGCAATCCACCAAACAAACAACTCAAGTGAACCATGGAAATAATAGTGTCTGCACAACATGAACCCAGGCAAATGCTTCAAAGTTAGGTGTGCCGACCAATGAATGCAATCATAACAGCCTGCACTAACCTAGCACAGCACACACAACCCCATAAAGACTGAATTACAAGAAATTAAAGCCCTCTGTAACCAATAACCCAAAGGAAAGGGGTGGGAGTGTTATTTCCATACTGGGGAGTAGGAAGCAGCAAAGTAGGAAGAGGCTTGCCCCATTTGCCTTGTATGGGTGGCACGCTACTAGCTAATCCCCGCATTTATTAGGAGGATTGAGATTGACAAATAGCAACAAAGTGAGAGCTACCACCTGGTGGCAGGCATTGTGACAGCATCCCCGTTACCTGGCCCATATACCAAGCCCACACTCTTAATTTGGCACTAGCTATAATAGCCAGGATCATTTCCTTCAGTGAGGACATTTAAGCCTTGCCAAAATTGAGTTTGTCTCCCTACCCATATTACTACTAGACCAGTTAAAAAAGTCACCATTTTAATTTTTATAATGAGAAAAGTGTATTTTGTCCATTCGGGTCTTACTCAAAATGGCTTAAGTGGTTAACTCTGAAGTGTGTATTGGAAGAAATGAATAATATACAAAAGAAAACTGCAAAGCAATGGGGAAAAAAAATTGCCCTAGAAATGTAAAACAATGTAAATTATGAAATTTTGATCCAGTCAAACAAGTTTTTAGATCTTGTCAACTTTATTTATACTCTTGTGGGTAGAATATTTCTATTTTTAAAATCTGTGTGATAGCAACTCTCCAATTAATTCTTTAGACTACATGTCAGAAGTTTTATTACTAGTTAATTTTGTCATTTCCAGGCTTCACAGCTTCATAAGTTTTTGACAGTTAAACAGTTTTAATGATAGCTCCAAATATTTAGAAATGCCAAAACATGTAAAAATAACCTCTTGAAATAGACAGTGACTGAAATAAAGCAGCAGCAGCAGCAGCAGCAGCAAAAAAAAAAATTCCCAGTTTTGTTGTCTGATACCATGCTATCTGGAATGGGAGAGAAAGCGACACACATGCAAAACATAGGGATGATATGGAAAGGGTTCCTTTCCAACAACCCAAAATGTGAAAAAAGGTACCTTGATTATATTAATTAGTTTGAATCAAAAAGACAACAGATGTGGACTCAAATCACTTGTTTGCATTGGTATATCAGTTACAGTGTGACATGGAATGAACAGTGTATTTTCAATTTCATTCTGATAGCTTTGGATATATATTGCAAATAGTAAATATTAATAATTAATACATTTATCACATATATAGCATCTTTGGTTTTCAAATTATTTCATAAACATTTTCACTATGTACCAATGAGACAGGACAGTACATTTTATCCCCATGCTACAGATGGTTAAACTGAGGTAGAGAGGCTAAGGCCCAGATTTTTAAAATATTTAGGATTTGCAGCATTCAGCGTTGCAATGCCAACTGAGTTAGGAGTCTACATACCACTGTAAAAGGGATTTAGGCACTCATCCAAAATCCAATTCGGAGCCAAAGGAGTTAGGCCCCCTGAGTTCCTAAGTCACTTTTGAAAATTAGATTTAGCCTTCTAAATCAGTCAGTGTTGCCATAGGAGCCGACTTCCGTCGGCTCCGCTGGGTGCGTCGGGGGTGGGGCCCCGCAACGTCGGCCGGTGTCGGGGGCCCCACAACGTCACCCGGCGTCCGGGGCAAAGGTAAGTGCTCCGGTAACGGGTGTGGGGCTGGCAGGGAGCTGCCGGTGGGTGCTGAGCACCCACCAATTTTTCCCCATGGGTGCTCCAGCCCCGGAGCCTATGAGTGTTGCAACGCTGAGTACAGCAATGTCTAAATAACCTTTACAAATCCAGGCCTAAGTGAATTGTCCAACACCACAGAAGAAAACTTATTTCCAGGATTAGAACTCTGGGGTTTCTGACTCCTAGGCCTGTGTTAAAATCACTAGACCATACCCCTCACTAGGGGCCGCACTTCATAATTAGATGTACCACTGGTATTCCCACCACCCACACAGAATCTCTTTGACCTCAGTATGACATTATGCTAGCATACAGGTCTGCAGGAGGTCTATTTGCAGGACTGGGGGTTAGATTTGTAACTTTAAAATGTGATATAACCAAGGTCAAAGGACTGACACAGTTAAGTCTACATGTCACATGGAAGATGACTCAGCTCTAAGATTTGGGGTAAATAATTCAATGGAAATATTGATAAAGAAGAATTAGGAAGTGAACAATGAAACTACCTCTTTTTCTGCATCTTCCAGTTTCTTTTTCTTGCTCTCGGGCATCAAATCATCCAACCAGCTTAGCTCCCGTTTGGTAAAAAATAAATCCATGAGTTTTCTGACAAACACCAAAGCTAAAACCTGGTCAAGACATTTATTTCAATGGTCAGGGTATTGTAGGCAAATACAAATGGTAAATATGCTTTTAAAGGGACACTTTCAAAACTGATTGTGTTTAAATTTGTGGTCGAGAGGCATGCATGGCACAAGTATACATATGAATGTTATACTGTCTACTCTGCTTTGCTTGCATACATTTGGTTGGTGGATCATCCAAGAGGGAAGATGGAATTTATTCTTTATTTTGGAAGGGCTAATACAGGGGTCTCAAACACGCGGCCCGTGGGCCACATGCAGCCCGCGGAGTTATTTCCTGCGGCCTGCCATAGGTGCCGACTCCACTGGCAGCCAAGCTCCAAGCATTACTGAGTGTTTATATTTTATTAAAACCCCTCTTTGCATTACAGTTTTTAAAAAGTTAATACCTTGACTTTTAATAGAATACTATATTACTCTTCATTTTTTACTATACTTTTGTATCATTGTATGGAAAGTTTTCAGTGATGCGGCCCTCGGGCCAATTTACTAGTTCTCATGTGGCCCTCGTGGTGATTTGAGTTTGAGATCCCTGGGCTAATACATTTTTCAGGGCTTGGGAAAATTTTTTTTTTAAGGTGCAGTATATTCTGGGCCAGTTAATCTTTACTGTCATCCTCTAAAGCAGTATGAAATACTAATCTTTTTTTAAGTCAATGATATAACTAAGGAGAATTGATTTCAGTAACAGAATCAGTTGAGTTATTTATTTCAACAAGACATAAAACTATAAACAACAAAGTCTCTCCAGGCACTAAACACCCTTATTGAATAGATGTTCTTTATGTAAAACAATCAAGTAGATTTTTTTTTTAAAGTGTCAAAGAGTATCATAAAGGACCAAATCCTACTCACCTTTCTCATGAGAATAGACAGTAGGGCTATTCACATGTATAAAGTGAATGAGATTTCATCCAAACTGCAAAGTTTATATAGAATTTCACTTAGATCACGCAATGTGAAACTATCCTTACCTATATTTTGAATTGTTTTCTAGCCATTATTATAAGTTAAGAAAAATAACTTATCTTTTTGAGAAAATAAAAGAACAATTTTCATACCATCATTGGAAAGACAATGGCAGCTCTTGAAACCTTTATAACCCACAGGAGTACAAGACAGCTCAGCTGAATTATGGTGAAGAGATGGACTTTTCGAAGAGGAACATGCCTCAGATAAATAAAATCTGGTTGATGCTTTGCAGGCATCCAAAATAACTTTATTCTATCAAAAAGCTAGAAGAAATATAAAGAATAGATTTTAGCTGTTAAATTCTAAGAAATTTATAAGCAACTGAAAAGAGGTTCTTATAATGTGAACTATCAGGCAACCTTAATAAAAGATGACATAACCAGCCCCACTAATAATAAACAAAATTTAAAATAAATGGGACACTGTCAACTTGTAATCATATTTCCACATTTTGTGATAAGTAAGCCCTAAAATATCTAGAATTGAAGATTAAAGAAAAATGTTTGCTTCTTCTCTTTCAGTTTGTTTTCTCTGTGCACTTGACAGCACTTCATGCATAGCCTACTTCACTGTTTTGTTGATAGCACGTGCCCCTCCCCCAGGCTCTGCAAGGGTGCATCCATCTCAGCACTTTTCACACACTGGCGCAGCTCTATCGGCACTAGCCAATTTGGGGGAGTTCATGTAGGCTGGGCATACGTGTTTTTACTACGTCATTTCACTTTGCATCAGTACATGAGAAATAGTCCTAGTGCCAGATCCTGAGCTGCAGCTGTGGAGTGCTTGGGCACAGCTCAGAAGAGTGGGATATTAAGGAGCTGTTGGTACTCCCACAATCCTTGGCCAGCTCTGTGCTGGCCTAGGCCAGCTCTGTGCTGGCCTAGGCCCAATGTGTAGATTGTTGCCAATGGTGTTCCAGCTGCCAACTGCCTCCAGGGCCATTCCAGCAGTGGGGAATCACTAGAGCATTCTCTTTCCCCTAAGTCATGTCCACTATAGGAGTTGCTACAGTTGCTCTTCCCTATCTGAGGTATCCCTTACATGTGGGCAGGGCTGGCTTTAGGCCGATTCCACCGATTCCCCCGAATCGGGTCCCGCGCCTAAGAGGGCCCCGCGCCCTAAAGAAGAGTGCTTGGGGCAGCAGTTACAAAGGGGCAGTAGTGTTTCCGCAGTTGCGGCAATTCGGCGGCAGCTTCTTTGTTCCGCTGGCTGCGGCGGCAAATCAGCGGGAGCTTGTCCCTTTTGCCTTCCGCGGCGGCAATTCGGTGGCAGCTTCTTAGTTCCGCTGGCCGCGGCGGCAAATCGGCGGCAGCTTGTCCCTTTTCCCTGCTGGGGCCCCGTCGAAACTGTTCGAATCGGGCCCCGCACTTCCTAAAGCCGGCCCTACATGTCGGAGGGGAATCCTCAAGAGTCTGGCTAATCCAGCTTTAGAGCAGCTAAACAAAGGATTGGTCTATTTGTGTAGACAAAACTCAAGCGGATGTTACCATTAATAGTAGCAGCAATGTTGAAACAGAAAAGGCAGTAGGCAGGCGTGTGCACAGAGGGAAGAGGAAGGAGCCTGTGAAACAGTGTGTTGCTCTTACGCCCACCCAAAAGTCCCTTTAAATAATCAACAGAGGAGCAGAAGAATCATTATCGGTTTTTAATTTTTTTTTTAATTTCCATGTATACTATTTAAAGAGAAAAATCCAATTTATTTTTCACATTTTTCACTTCCAGGAAATGAAACTTGACAGTGTCCCTTTAAGTTTCTATATGAAAGTAAACAGAGATTTTAAAAAATGACTATCCATTTTAAAAGTAAACACAATCCCTAACAGAGAAACATATGTGTGCTTTTCTTATACTCCATTTTACCTGAATTCCCTTTAGAGATGAAGCACCCATGTAAAGAAATACCCCATAGAGTACTGGCATAGGAATAAACTGCACAGGTGAGGAGAAAATAAAAGGAAGAAAAGAAGAACATAATGAATATGAGTTCATGTATAAAGATATTTTAATTCATAGAGCCATATTCCTGAATTAATCAAACCAGAATAAATTCAGAATAACTCCCTTAAAATTAGTAGAGTTACTCTGGGTTTACAACTGTGTAAATAAAGAGCAGAATCTGGCTCCAAAGATACATTTTGCTTTAACAGTTACCACAATGTACTTTACTCACTGTTCTCAAACATTAATACAAATGCCCGGATAATAAAAAAGTGTAAGAGTACATACATAAAATAATCAGATGGCTTTCATGTAAAATATTGTTCAGAATGTGACCTGAACATTGCAACCAACATTCTCAGAAAAAGCATCTAAGATTACACTTTTTTCATACTGTAAATAAAACAAAATAAATATGATCTCTAAAGGAAATTTTCTGTGTTGTTTGCATAGTGTTGTAAGTACAGTGCATGACTGTTTCGCAATGATTTTGTGAGTCTGAATATCTAGCTAAAATGTACAGACTCTTTCTGGTACAAAGTATGTGGGCAGGGAAATCTTTCCATATTTAAGCACCTATTTTAAATGCAATGCACACAACACACTTTTTTGTGAAACAGGCTTAACATTATATTTAAATCAGAATTATCCAAAAATATGAGCATTAAACAATCTATTCCCTTCATGATGACCATACATAAGGCTAAACCCTGATCTCTATGAAACCTATGGCAAAATTCCCATCAATTTTATTAGGACAAGGATTTTGCCTGCAAGGCTTACTGATATTATTAAGAATTACGTACACATATGGTGAGAATAGACCCTTAGTTATTTGCTTTGACTTGGAACCTGCAGAGAATGTGAGAAAGCTTAGCTGGTTATTTCAAAGACATTAACTGCACAATGCTTATTGGAAACCCCCTTTTTTTAACCCACAGATCGATCACACAATGTTCTTAAGTTATCCAAATACTGAACAAATTCGGTTGCTGGTGTAATTTAACCAGACTTTGGTTTTTAGATGAAAATTTGCCATTAATACAAGGCTAGACTAACAGTGAAACCCTGGGCCCACTGAAGTCAGTAACAGAACTCCCACTGACTTCAGTGAGGCCAGGGTTTCATCCTAAGTCTTTTTGGTTAAAAATATGAAATGTCCCTACCTATTTTATTATGTGAGTGTTAGAATACATTGATTGTTGGAATACCTAGAGCTATTATTGCAATATAGGATACTGGTTGGCAGTGTATCTAATAGATAAAAAGCATACTTAGAATTGAAATTCTATGTAAAGTACAGTACTATTCACTTTTTCTTTATTTTTCAAAATGTATTACCTTAAGAACACTTGTCAAAAAGACAGATGAGCCCATTAGGACAAAGATCATGAGCCCTGTAACTCTTTGTTCCCGTATTCCAAGAAATTTGGGCTGCTCTCCTGGAGCAGAGCACTCCGATTCCAGTTTCAAGCTATTCACATGGGAAATAGAAAGGACAGTGGCAGCAACAAACCACGGTAATCCCATAATCGAGCATACTCCAAGCATGAGTGCCACCATCAACAAGTCGAGATGGTATCCACACCCTTTCTGTTAAAAGAAACAGCACCAATAAGATGATGTAAAATGACATCTGAATTAAGGAAAGCTCTAGCAGCAGGCATACCTAATTAACTATTAGAAACAATTTCAAAAACTCAAATGCCTAACAGAAAATAGCAGTTTTCCATGTTTTATCCAGCTGAGGTCAGCAGTGAGAGAAAGGTGGTCATTATGGTGATAGTTTAGTAATTTATGTGAAATGTGTGGGTGGTCTTAGTCTAGTTCCTAGCAGGCAAGTGTCCATATCACAAATCTACTACCAAAACTGGTATCATTTGGCTTCTTTGCTGGTGGTGTCATGAGAGGACACCAAGAGAAGACATCCCTAGAGGTGGTCCTTCCATAGCCAGTTTCAGATATGTTGGTGAGCAAATATGGGGAAAGATGTGTCGCTGCTGCTTTACCTGGACCTGATCTGTTGAAAACAGTGGATGCCAATTACCAGGGCTGCCAATATGGTATCATTCACATGCATTGAATTCACTTTAAAAAAAAAAAAAAACTTAATAGCGAAGACCAAACAGACATGGTCATACATAAGGTTGAAACACAAAACTTGATTCTTTCCTCCACAATATATCACAGATACTGTTAAATTAGCAACTACAAAACTAATTTAAATCATCAGTGTCTATAAAAGTACATGCACATTTTTGTATGTTGTAAAATCCTTTATATTAATGCTACATCAAGTTAATAAGTTGTCAGTAGTATCATTATCATGCTGAACTCAGGTTTGCTTATGGTTTTTTTCTGGAGATTTCAATCTGTTTTTCTACTTTTTTCCATTGTAAAAATAGTCTTCTATAAAATAACGTTGGTTACAAAAATAAATCAGGTACTGTGCTTTTTCAGTTTTCCCCCATTACATTCTTAAGAAATACCATCCCATTGGTAGGAACATTCAGTATGAAAGAAATGCCATCTTTAAAGGTTGACTGTGTTAGACAATCAGATAAGTCAAACTATAACATTTCTGTGCTACCAAGCAGAGGTATGTAAAACACTTGATTCAAACCTCAGATGCATTCAAAATCAACCTTGGTTTGTGTCCAACTTGTATGTGAGAATGAACATTGCTTTGCATAAGGTTTTTCCATATAAATGAACTTTTTGTCAAAGCTGGACTTTTTTCCTCTCTCTTTCTGGAAACCCAGGAGCACTGTGGGTACATTCACACTACAGCTGGAGGCATAATTCCCAACTGGCGTAGATGTATACATACTAGATATGATCTAGTGTTATAAGACATAGTGTTATAAGAATAGCAGTGTAGCCAAAGCGGCATGGGTTAGCTGTCTAGGATCTCAGACAGGACTGTATTTGGCCCGCACCATCACAGCTACACTGCTATGTTTAGTGTGCTATCTCAATCAAAAGAAAACATCTACCATGATGGAAATTACACCTCTAGCTGCTGTGTAGACATGCTCTCTGATGCTGTGGTTCATCACCAGTGCACTTAAAGTTCAAACTGTTACTGAGAAAAGTCACACGGGGTAAATCACATATTTTCCAATATGGCAACAAATCCAACTTCCTGTTCTGATGAAGCAGTAAAGCTTATGCAAATAACATGAATGTATTGAACAAGAATCTCACCTGTAAACTCATGCAGATGACTTATGACATAAAAAAAGTAACTAAACCATTTTCAAACAAACTTTGAAGGGTCTGCTACAGAGACTAAAAAAAGAAACTCTAAGGCACTCTCTATTCAGAATTTGCTATGGGAAATATAAAAAAGAGAAAAAATTGATTTGGAAGCAGACAATTTCTTTCTGAAGATGAGTTTTAGTTCTAAAATAAGAAGTGTTTGGGTTTCTGAAATGTAAGTCACATACCAAACATGAAAATGCCATTTTAATTCATTTATTTTGTTTACCACGGGAGACATCTTCATATAAAGTAAATCAAAGAAAAAACTCCCTTCACTATGAGTGGGTAGCCGTGTTACTCTGTATCCACAAAAACAAGGAGTCGGTGCACCTTAAAGACTAACAGATTTATTTGGGCATAAGCTTTCATGGTAAAAAACCCACTTCTTCAGATGCATGGAGTGAAAATTACAGATGCAGGCATTGTTATACTGACCCCTCACTATCTCACTAGTCTTACATCTAAGACACAGAGAGATGTGTTAACAAAGATTAGTTATATGCACACATGCACTCAAAGAAGGAGTTTAAATCAAAATCCTAACAGACACCCCTTTTTTACCTTCTTACACATTTTGGAGGAATGTATGCACTAATACATACAGAACCAGGGAGTTTTTCCCTGGATCCAAGGAAACTGACATATGGGAGGACAAGAAAGCATAGCAACAGGTGATGCTATACCAGACCCCAGCAAAGCTAATATGCAGTAAGGCAAGAGGGCAGCCAGGAGAGCCATCTGACTCCCAGATGCCAGTGCTGAAAAAACACATTCCGAAGCTTGGCAGCAATTTCCTGCATCTGTCAAGTTAACCACATGCAATGCTATGGATTGACATGAAGAGTCAGGCTGACAAAAAGGGCAAAAAAAGAACATATCAAATGTCATAATCATCGAAGAAGAGGCAGTGCAAAGTGAAGGACGCCAATACATTTGCTAAAGTGATCTGGGATTGGATTGCTGTTTACTAAAAGTATGTCAAAAGAGGCCTACATTTGCTGCATATACAAGTACAGAAGCCTGCTGTTGGATTTTGCCCAGCAGCTTTTCAGAGAGGTGATGCCCCCTTCTCCCCTCTCCATCTGTAGACATCCAGCAGGAAGTTGTTCTATGTTGTTTTAAGATCCCATTTTGCCTCTAAAGTTCAGTTTTTACACATCTCCCTCCTCCAAGAAGGAAAGGAAGGGATGAAAGTACTAATGGGGAAATTCAAAAGATATAGAGAGGCAGAGAGGGAACAAAATGATAAGAAAATGCCATGTCCCCTTAATAGATTCTCAAAATTAAGACCACCAGCAGATGATGTCTGGATTTCAAGAGATATGAGACATGACTGTTTAGATTAAGTAAAGCACTTCGGCAAGAGCTTAACTTAAAGCGTGTGTTTAAGTTCTTTGAAGTCCATGGGTCTTCAGCAGATGCTTAAAGTTAAATGACACCTGTTTAAGTGCTTTGTTGACTTGAGGGGAATGCTCTAAGAACACTTTTAAAGATGTGTGTAAAAAAAGAATAGCTGACAAATAATACAAATTACATCCACAAAATTAACATACTTGCTCAATTTTTTTAAATTTATTGAAAAAGACTGCTAAATAATGCACAGTAAGTTAATTGTTATTGAGCAGTGTTGAAAGTACATTACATAAAGTAAAGCAGGAAGGTAAACATATGACCTTTTGACTGAATACCTTTAGTTTGTGCTCTTTTCTGTTGATAATCACAGCTGTAATCTGCTGATCCATAAAGATAAGGATAGTACAAAGCAGAGCTGGAATTATGGCAGCTAAAATGGTCCACCAAGGATTAGGCCCCAGAGGAGAGACAAACCAGCCACGATCATCTCTGGTGGGCTACAAAAACATAAGGTCATGTATGGCCAGGTCACAATTCATATGATTATTAAATGCTCTGCAGCTACACAGACAAGCACTACTTAGGAAATGATATGTTTCATCTAGAGATGCTTCTATGAAGAATTAATATCTCTCTGTATAATATCACAGAATATACTAAACATAATACTGTAAAATAGTACCAGAAAGAGAAGATAAATATAAACACAGCATTTCTTTACATCTTTAACAGTTATATGTTAACTGGGATATTACAGACTTTATTGCATTCAGTAAAACGATAATGCTCCAAGGTCTCAAGGGGACTCCGAAAACCATATAATAATCTAGGATTTGGATGATCTGAGGAACATGTGACTGCAAACGTTACAGTCTGCTGGCCGGGTCCCCCCAATATAAAGGAGCACGGGGGAGCCTGATGAGAGACAAGGGCAGGGGTGAGAAGGAAAAAAGGGTGAGGTGAATTGGCTAAAACTCTTTAGTTAGACCAACCTACCTACAGCACTTCAGCAAAATAATTCGCCTTTGCTCCTAAGGATCAAATAGCCAAACTTCACTTTTGTGAAACAGGGCATTCCCCAGATAACAGGGAATTTCAGATCAATGATATTTGGATAATAAAGGTTGCACTGTAAAGAGTTTATTATTATTTATATGTATTATGGTAAAGCCAAGGGCCACAAGTTGCATCAAGGTCCTGTTGTTTTAGGAACCACCCACCCACAGTTCAGCGAAGAATTACTATTCACTTGTTATCAAATATCTACTTAACCTACTATGCGGCAAACTATTTTAGTGATGCAATACAACAGTACAGTTTATTAATAAATTACCTTGAATGCATTTGGAACCTGAAGCTTTGGAGACGGAATCCCAAGGCCGTAGTCAATTAAAACCATGGACATAATAGTGAGAAAGACAGCGAAGTCACTGACTATAGATCGCACCTAAAAATATTGAGCCAAATGTCATTTCCAGCAGGGAAATACCAAAAATATCCATGTGGGATATGAGAAAGCAAATACAAGAGCTGCAACTTAATTCCTTTTATGGCTTAAGATAGTGGCTCTCAACCTTTCCAGGCTACTGTACCCCTTCCAGGAGTCTGATTTATCTTGCATACCCCCAAGTTTCACCTCACTTAAAAACCACTTGCTTACAAAAATCAGACATAAAAATATAGAAGTGTCACAGCACACTCTTACTGAAAAATTGCTTACTTTCTCATTTTTACCATAGAATTATAAAATAAATCAATTGGAATATAACTATTGTACTTACATTTCAGTGTATAGTATTTAGAGCAGTATAAACAAGTCATGGTCTGCATGAAATTTTAGTTTGTACTGACTTTGCTAGTGCTTGTTTTGTAGCCTGTTGTAAAACTAGGCAAATATCTAGATGAGTTGATGTACCCCCCTGGAAGACATCTGTGTACCCCCAGGGGTACACGTACCCCTGGTTGAGAACCACTGGATTAAGGGAACCCTTTCCTTATGGGAGAGATTGTGCTCACCCCTGTGCTGTTTCAATTTCACAACATGGAGAAAAAGCACAAAGAGCACAAGGACCCAAGTTGTGGTCAGGCACACTTGCAGTCCTTACACTCCCATGAGTACGCATGAGGCCAATGCAACCGCTGGTGCGGGGGATGGTAATAGCTCCAGCCTTCTTCCTCACCAACCAGAGAAGCTGGTTCAAAGTGGAGCATGCACTGCACTTTTGCAAGGAGTATTGCAGCAGCCTCAGGAGACAATGCAACTCTTCCTAGGAATCTAGATTGGTGGGAGATAACTAGCTTTGGTACAGAGTATAACATGCACAGGGTGGGAAATATTAAAGGAATATGAACAGGATTGCAGAAGGACACATCACTTGTAAACAGAGCACCATGCTTAAGGAAGAACAATATGCAGTGGGAGTAGTGTTGTCTTTAGAACATCAAGCTATTTTTTATCATTATTCCTTTTTCTGAAGAGAGCTGAGTTTTTAACCTTTAGGACCCCCTACTGAGTCACTCTTCAGTGTTAAAGGCTGATTTAAGCTGTTTCTGTTTGTCAGATTTTGCTGTGAAGTATTTTCTGTTTTAAACATCAAGATGGAAACAGAGGAAAAAATAACAAAAAACAGATAATTCAATAATTTCTCTAAAAAACCCCAACAACTTACAGTACTTCACCAGCAAGAAATTATAGAGGGCAGCAAGAAACTGGGTCTGAAACAGTGGCTATGTATACTTCCACAAGATTTACACAAACTTTTGTGTTAAAAAGGTATATGCCAGGTACCTTTGTTGGAAAATATCGGCTAGTCTTGAACTGCTTCAGTGTGGATGATAGTGTTACTGTAGAAAAGAACAGGATGACTGACCAGAAGAGAACATCTGGAACGTAAGGGCCATGATGTCCACAGGCTCGTCCAACGTACTCCCCATGAAACGTCCCACATTCCTAAAAGGAAGAACAAAGCAGGATTGTTTTGAAAAATGCCCTTGTAAATCCTGTTATATATTTTTTTTTCCTGTGATTAGTTACTCCCTTAAATAAATGAGAGATTAGATCATATAATATATTGTTAATAATAAACTAATTTTTAAGATATTTAACCTTCTTTCATTTAAATCCCCAAATCTTTGTATCTGGATTGTATGGACAAACTGTACTTTTCAGCTGTAATGCTATGAAGAAAAATGGAAAGCTAGAAAATGAGAATTGTCCATCTCAGAATGAGGAACATCTCATACACTCAGACATTGTGCCATAGAGCACTAAAGAAACTTTAGTTGGTCTTGGGGTTGGTCCTGCCTTGAGCAGGGGGTTGGACTAGATGACCTCCTGAGGTCCCTTCCAACCCTGAGATTCTATGATTCTATGAACTTAGCAATGATTGACAGTTTTTCGTAGAGATATTTAATGACATAATCACTATGTGATATCAATTAAGGATGGGCAAATTGGTTTGGATAAATACATCTTCACCCATGCTTTGAAACAAACCTGTATTTGTTTTTAAACAGTTTGGTTGTGTTTTCTTTTAATGTTTAATTTTCAGATGGCTGCTGAGAAAGGAAACAAAATACTATGATAAAGGCTACTCTTGTTGCATTTCCAAGCTCTAGTTGTTTGTTTTAACTTCATAATTTGAAGGAAAACTATTCAGACCTACATATTATCCCAGAATGGAACAAACAAATGTATTTACCATAAGGGGGCAGCACACTCCACAAAATTTTCTTTGCTTAGGAAAAGCTGAGATTGTTTCTAAAAAAGATCTCATAAAATTCAGGGAATACACCAAACAAAACATTAATATTTATTTGAGGCAACTGCTTTACTTCAAGTCTGGTGTGTCACAATTTGTCAAATTTTATCCAATTTATTTTAAAAAGATAGCATACAGGTCTGCTGCAACCTAAATCTCACACGTGAACCTTACATTTCAGATACACCTCTAGTAGAAATCTAAACAAATGATTGACAGACAGCCATAAAGACAGATGTGTTCAGCTTCCTAAACAATGAGTACAGAAATGTGGGAAATCTATGAAGATGTGAACTACAGAACATAGAATCCCGTTGCTCATTCACTAAGGCTATGTCTACACTACCCGCCCGATTCGGCGGGTAGCTATCAATGTTCTGGGATCGATTTATCGCGTCTCGTCTAGACGTGATAAATCGATCCCAGAGCTGCTCCCTGTCGACACCGGAACTCCAGCTCCGCGAGCGGAGGACGCGCTGTTGACGGGGGAGCCTGCCTGCTGCCGTGTGGACCGGGGTAAGTACTTTTAAAAATCGATCTAAGATATTCGACTTCAGCTATGTTATTCAGGTAGCTGAAGTTGCATATCTTAGATCGATTCCCCCCCCCCCCCCCCAGTGTAGACCAGCCCTAAGAAACAGAATAACCAGAATTGAGGGGTCTACTCTCCAATACCCCGACTATGGGGAAAAAGTTATGTGGTGAATAAGTAAATTGACCATATTGTCAAAATAACAAACTAGGGCACTTTTGTGGCAACATTTATTAGAGTCATAGAATACTCAGGTGCTCTACATTTTGGCACTCTTCTTTGACCTGCTCTATTTATGTCAGAAAAGCTCCCCCTGGAGCAGATCAAAGAAAGGCAAAGCTCTTCCCCATCCCCCATCAACTATCTGTCCCACACTTTCCTCCTCTTTATGGTTCTGGTCACCACAGAGAAGGAGAAGTGAGGCTATAACAACAACCAGGTACCTCTGCCTTCCCATTATACGCTGCCAGAGCAGAATTTTTTCATCAATTACACTGAGTCACTGACTCATCAAATTCATATTGCAGTACCATGGCTGGACGATTTATGACAAGCTTTGGTTTTGAAGAATGTTTGGCATGAAACACACCCTAGTATGTGATGAGAGTGAGACAAGGGAGTGAAAAACATATATATCAGTATAGCAATACATCTGGGACAAATA
Organism: Macrochelys suwanniensis; assembly: GCA_033296515.1. Taxonomy (NCBI): domain Eukaryota; kingdom Metazoa; phylum Chordata; order Testudines; family Chelydridae; genus Macrochelys; species Macrochelys suwanniensis. The sequence continues at coordinate 32,372,989 of CM065784.1, read as the reverse complement.
GTAGGTATTAAAACCCAGAAAACTTTGATTGATTAAATGAAAAAAAGGACATTTCACGCATCCCAAAAGAAGTTCTCAGGACTTTGGGACACCAGATGAAAAAGTACAACTGCCTTGGTTAAATCAAGGCATACAGTCTCTTTATGATGGCCTAAGAATACATATCAATTTACTAACTGACTATATTAATGCCTGTATCAAGACTCTAAGCGGGCCCAGTGAAAACTAGAGATTTGCAGAAATCTGAGCAGACTCAGACTCAGCCAAGTGTTTGCTGTTAATAAAATGTACTTTATTTGCTCTTCTGATAAACTTGACTCCTGTGTCCTTGCTAAGCATTACACTTATGAGGCCTACCACCAGGAACACTAACAAGAGTTAATATGTGGAAAATACAGTGCTGTCTGTGTGTAACCAGAACAAATCACTGTAGGCTATCACTGGCATATTTTGACCCGAGGGAGGGGTTGCGAATGACATCAAGAAATTTCAAATGATGAATAAATATATAATTGTCAGGAAATCAGGATATTTATTTTACAAGCATGGGGGATATTGGAAAATCTGTTCAATCATACTGCTCCCAATTTAAACTAGATTATTGGCCATAAATCTTTGAGGGGAAGTTGAGTTATATATTCCTGAATCCTTCATTGTGTGCAGTTTTTCAGCTGCTTAATATAACACGTTAGGGCTTAGTAACATTTATTGTTAAAATGAAATTAGTTATTTTATATCTAAGCTACAAATATACTCTGAGAAACACTGTGATAGTAGACACCTTCTCTTGTTATTCTGAGAGCTCAGGCTACTAGGTCTTTGCTGAAATCTTTAGAATGTTCCCTCTAAAATGCTGGGATCCCTTAGAACTGTGGTTCTTAACATTTTCCATACTGTGACCCCATGTTACAACACAAAAAAGTTTCAGAGACAACCCCTACACACACTCCCATCAATCCATAAAGAAAGAGAAGGTGGTTATGACCCTCTTTAGATCTTTGTGTCACTCCCTTGGATTGGGGGGGGTAACTTCCGGGTTGAAAATCTATGCTGTAGAAAGAATACAATATCAACTGAATTAACATTTATAGACTTTAGTTGACTAAACCAAGGCAAATCTGAGTTTTGCTTTTGAAACGTTTCCCCCAGCCTTTCTGAAAAGAAATTCATGAAGATGAAAGACTACGTGTCTATGATGACAACTCTGCCTATTGAAGAAATCAAAGAAGCCTGGTCTTGTGAGTCTCATGAGCCTTCCCCAGCTTTCTCTCTTTCTAGACTGAATTGTCATTGGCTTTGTAATGAAATGACCATTTACAAAGAAGAAAATATTGCAAGGGGGAAAAAAGAGCCTGTTTTCAAATATGCCATTTACAATCAAGCTTCAAAAGCAGCTGAGGGAAAGGAAAATAATAAGTGTAAGGTTCCCTGGCTCCAACCCTATCCAGAAAAATATATAGTTCAGGAACAAATATTTTGTGCATGAAACAAGCCTTTTCAAGAATAATACATTTTGTATTAGGTGCTGTAGAATGGTGGCTTGATTCCTTTTATGTCAAGGAAATGTTTATACAACTCCAATAGAAACACAGTACATAGCTGACATTAAAGGAATGGGTAAAATCGACCTTTAGCAACTAACTGGGATGTTAACAAACGTTCTCTTTCCCCCGTCAGTATAGCCTGAACAGCTGGAAGAGTATTTTAGGGAAAATAGAAGCTTATAGATTCTTTTCAGACAAGGCAGCTTTGGTTTTGCCATCTGGTAGAACTGAGGTCAAATCCATTGTTGTCATTTGATGTGTTTAGACTTAATCTCAGTCATACTTCTCTGTTAGTATGTAAACACACTTTTTAAAGCAGTGCACAGTGATGCACATTCTTGCTTTAATATGTGGCAAACGGCAGACACTATTGTGGTGGGTCCCATGCTTTTCCTTGGTGTGATGGGTCAGGGCACTGCCTCTTGCCCCTATTCTTGGGCGTTGACAGCTCTGCTATTGCCCTGGTGTGGGAGAAAAGGGGAGCGGGAAAGGGACCCAGGTCCACCCCCTACTCTGGGTCCCAGCCCCTTCAGCTTCATGGGTTTCTGACCCTCTTTCCCCTTGGGCAGGGTTTCTCTCAGTCCTCTGTGCCTGGGGAGTCCCGTTGCTCTGCTTGGGCAGGGTTTTGCTTCCCCTTGTACTCTGATCCTCTGGTCAATAACAGTATTCTTGCAAACTACAGTCAGCTCTCCTTCCCTCCTCCTCGGGGAGAAGAGGCTGGCCCAGCCCTGCAGGCGGCCCCCACCACACTGGAGCAGCCCCTCTCCCTGCTGGAGGGGGGGGAGGCAGCAGGGTCGTGGTGGGGCTCAGGCGAGACCCCACCTCCAAGGCGCAGCAGCGCCTCCCCAGGCGACCTCTCCAGCCAGTTCCCTCCCAGGGCCTTAATTGGCTCCAGATGCTCTAATTACCCTGTAGTAACCTCTCCTCAGGCCACAGGGAATAAGGCTTTAATCATTCTGGGGCTTACACACCTCCTATCTATCACTCTCCCGCTGCCCTCTGGCCCGGCTGTATCACAGTACTAATAAAGGTTATATAATAATCTAGCAAAAGGTTTCTAAAAATATTAATGATACAAAATCTACATTAACCTTTGTTCAGCAAAGTACTGTATGTGCCTTATTTAAACAATACAATCATAGCTGGAGCAATGTAATTTATTAATATGACTATAGCAGAAAAGATAACATTCATGTTCATGGATTTATTAGGTTTCAATACTTCACTTACTGACACCGTTAGGTTTCCCCAAGGTATGTCCGATGCAGAGATATTGTGGTCATTCCAATATTGCAAGGTCTTATTGCTAGGATTATCTGGCTCCACACAACTACATCTGAAAAGATAAAGAAGTATTTTTTCGTATTTACTTATGAAATCCAAACTCTTTATTATGCTTATGGCATTAGTATATTAAAACAGTGCTCTGCTTTTTAATATGATTTTAGTTCAATTTAATTCAGTGAATTCTTGTTATGGAGCTGAACATAGATCAATAGTTATCAGTACTGCAGGGGCATATTTCACAGTGAAGTACATGTGCACATATAGTACATAACATTGTGGTGACACATGTAACTGATTATACACAATAACACAATTTTCTTTTTATTGTATTGATGTACTCCAGATTTCATTAAGAGCACTGACTTGGTATTGAGTATGTGTCAGTGCTATTAAGCCCATATCTCTGAAGTTTCCTGCATGAAGATGACCTATTATTCATGGCTCTAGGCTCTAGAGTCATACATTCCTCATACTCTGTGCTGTGTTTCCCCTCTCTCTTTTATAATGTCTCTACATTTAAGTCCTGACAAACCCGCAGGACAAATGTCAGGGTTTTGCATTATCCCCGGGACATGCCGCACTGCACCTGCCATTTTCCCCCTCCTCCACAGCTGCTCTTAAAGTTTCATTTTCATTTTGAAGTTTGTATTTGAACACAGGAAATGTGGCAGAGGCAGTGTGGGAGGACAATGCTCCAAACAGGCAATTTAAAATCAAAATGAAGTCTTAAGCATCTGAAGCAGCTGTGGGAGGCTTGTTCCTCAGCAGAGTCTTACAGAGTATGTACGGTACTTTGCAGATTCTGAAAGGAAAAAAGTCTTGCCTTGCAGCATTCTTCAGTACAAAACTAGCAATAACAGCTGCGAAAAATGCTGTGCCCCACTTAGTGTTAAACATTTCATGGGCAGCTGTGGCCTGGTAGACTAAGCATAGGGTGGGAGTCACTAGATCTCTATTCAAATCTTGACTCCGCCACTGAACCACAGTATGCACTTAGACAAGTCACTAACCTTCTCTGTGCCTGTTTCCCTATTCATAAAATAGGGATACAAATTCTGACCCAGGTTTATAAAGTACTTTATGTTCTGCAGATGAAAACTGCAGCTCTCTATACTGCAAAGCACAAAGTAGTACTATTACATTTCCACTGAAGTACTATACATGTGACCCCACACCTGCATTTAACATATAGAGACATATTTTCTTTGTAGACCTCCTTGCTTTCACTTTAAATGAAATCATATTATTAAAAATGAAACAAACAACCCATGAACAAGGAACATAAAATAAAGCAACAGCATACAAAGAAACTTCGAAATGGATGCCCTGATTCAAAGTCACTTGAATTTTTCAACAGGCTTCAACGAGCTTTGGATCACGCGCTGAGTGCAGAGTAAATGTGTCCAAAACTTAGTTCAAAATATTATTGAATGAAATAAATAGAACACATACATTAATACTGGATTAAAGTAGCATAATAAAGCTGATGCATGACAATGTATCAGCTACATTATTGCAAGGAAATACATGGTGTTTGTGTAACAATGCACATGTGGCTATTTCCAGTTACTATTTCCTGTGAACACAGCGGGCCAGAAGCTTCCTGCCCCCTGAAGTCCAGTGCTGATCACAGACTGGCCAGACAGCGTGATACAGCCCATTGGCTTTTTGATTACAGTAGCCAGGGTGACATAGGGTGTCTCTTTCTGAATAGAAGGGAATAGAATAGTATTAGCACATGTCACCAATACTAAACTGTATATCTGAATGAGTTATAAATTATAAAGTTACATTTAAAAGTTAGATACACTATGCAAAAGGTTTTTAACTCCTTATAATCAGAAGTGTGATAACTGGTGAGAGGATTTAATAAATATTCTGAGTAATTTATCTTTTGGAATTTCATAATTCTGACAATAAAAATCAGACAAACACCTGAAAATATTGGGTGTATTTTGTGGTTGGGTCAGTCACATTGTATAACGCCATATAAATAGCTCTCTTCTTACCAGCACTATCACCGAGTCCTTCCCAGGGAGACATGAATCTCTAGTCTAGCATTTACTAAATTCCATAGACATTCGCTAGTGTTAGACCATTTATCTGCAGGATATTTGTGTAAGCACAGCCCACACAGACCAAATCTTGAGCCTGCACCATTAAAGTCAATGTGAGTGTTGCCATTGATTTAAGTGGGAGCAGAATTAGATCCTTGGTGAGTGGATCAAACACTTTTGTTTTCTACCAGATACATGGAATTAAAACCAAAATAGATGTTCACTCTGCTAAAGACATCAGTTTGTTGTGACTATCACTGTACAAGTGCTGCTACAGGGGATACAGTAATTATAGCTTAAGAGAATGCCTCGGAAAATTCTGCCTTAATATTGAAGTGGCCCTAGGTGAGATTTCCACTATGCCTCTTCAAATAATCTTACGGCTCTGGAGAAAATATACCCTCTTGGGAGCTATGCAGCCAGCAGATGGATGTTTGTAGTGACAGAGGACAGCCTTTTCCAAACTATTATTCTACAGGAATTTATTAGTCAAATGTATTAGTCAGCAGGAATACTGTGTTCAGGGACATTTTACTAACAGTGTGAGGTTTTATATTTTAAAATCTTAAGTTAAAATAAGTAAAGGGGAATACAGCAGCAATAACATGAAATGAAAGTCCCTTTCATTACTACTTTTTTTCCTGTAATAGTAAGCTAAGCCCTCAGGACTAAAGTAAAATACATTGCAGTGTGCGCCAGTTGTGTTTTTTCTCTTTCTCAGAATATTGTCTGTGGTGTGATAAAATGGTGCACACAAAGCTGGACTAAGTAATAACTCACTGTCTCTATTGCAAGTTCAAAAATTCCTAGTAGAATGCTATAAAGATAAAGGTTTATGGTTGGCAACTACTCAGCATCTAAGACACACTGTCTGACCTGCTGAAGGGTTCATGCCTTGTTCAAATCAAACAGCAATGTCACTTCTACAAATATGTTTTTAAAGTAATGTAGTATAGTTTTAAACACCATATTCACCAAATAATACTCTTTGCTGCCCTTTGTGGAAAGAGTAACAAGTCAGCACCTCAGCAGTCATTTTGGTTATGCTAATAGATACATAATGATTTGCTAGGAAGAAATTGCTATTTTCACAGACAAAAATACAAAAGGGAAGGCCCGCCGGTATTAATGGTAGTGAACCCTTAGGTATCATTATGGACAAAAATAACATGGTGAAACTATAGCACCTCTGTTGGCAGAACCAATCTAAGGACAAAATGCTGCTTTTTGCATCCTTGGCCTTTGGTCAATGCTTTACTTAAATGCAAAGGGTTCTCACATTTCTCTTTTATTGGACAAACTTCAGATATTACCTTGTCTCACCGTCCTTGTCTCTCTAATGACATGGCTACAGCTACACTACATATATGATAAGACACATTTAAAATATCAGAGTAAGGAAACAGCAAGGGATCTGGTTTCTTGGGATTGTGGAAGGAAGGATAAATGCTGAGCTACCAAGAAGTCAGGAAAACAGAAATCTACAAATACAAAAATAATTCCTCATTTTGTTATCATGTCCTATCATTCAAAGAGATAACCCTTTGTTAACTAAGACTCTGGCTTTTCTAGAATGGAGTCCGTGTACTGTCAGCAGCTCCATGGTCTGCAATCATGGCCAATAAAGGGTTAATGTTCATAAAAGAAGTTCTACTATGTGGGAGGCATTTTTCACACTGACACTTCATCTAAAAGCTTTCACGAAGAAATGGTTCTGAGATGTGAGCTCAACCCCCTTCCAAGATGAGAAACATCTCTCTGTAAAAACAGATTTGATCTAATGGGAGTTTAGAAGTATGGTACTACATGTTCTGTATGGAGGATGTTCATTGTCACGTAGATTCTGATTGTTAGAATGTACTGTATCCATTGCTTAAGAGGAAAATCAATATACATAGCAAAACTAGCCAAGGTCTTTGTAAAGTTTTCATAATCCTCAGAAATTATGTGGTTTAGACTGCATAACACCTGAAAACTGGGTGATTGAGGGGTAAGAGTGGGCCACGTGGGAGCCTCTCTAGGGTTTCCAGAGTAGAGGAGGTGATAGTGAAGAGGGTGTCAGCAATCGGAAAGTGAGAAGGGCACATGCCATACAGGCAAGAGACAGAAGAAGCAGCAGCTAGGGGGAAGAGGAGGGTAGCACCTGGGAGATTAGTTGGATGGTAGGTAGGGTAGAGTTCTGGCTGATGGGAGGCATAGGTGGAGGGAAAAGGGAAACAGTCGTTGTGTTGAAGCTGGAGGAACTGAATGCTGAGGTTAGTATAATTTTTGGAAAAAGAGGGAAATCACTGGAGGATTAGGCAACTAGGAGCGGTTCAGTCACTCTATAGTAGGAAGGATAAGCAGGTGTTGCAAGGGACAGCAAATGAACATTTAAATTAAAAATAATTAAAAATAATTCATTAATTTAATTCAAACTCAGTTTTATATCCATGGTGCTAATGAGAAACTCTCTAAGTCAGGGGCCAAATTCTGTTCTGATTTACATTCCCTGAAGTTCTACTGATTTCAATTGCCACAGGACTTTGCAAGATAAAAATTAGGAGAATTTGCCTCTAAGTAAACTGTGTCTTTAATTTACAGACCGTGAAACATCTAAAGCTGGCATGCATGCAGCACTGTATTTGCAAAACTAGTCTTCATGATACGCTGCACAGGCACTGATTTCTATATTCCTTCTAAGACATGCCAGATTGACATGAACTTGGCTTCTTAAATAAATCAAAGAGTGGGATTTTCTACTCCTAATTCTTAAATACATGTCAATACCAAGACAGATTGTAATATGCATACTACTATGCCAAGAAATCACTTTGAAATTATTCAATGTAATCTGTTAATAACTGAGTAACTTCTGGTGAAGAATTATTTGGTTAAGAAACAACATGAACTCATTACTTTTTGGGGGGAAAAACCCCTAACCAATAAAGAAAGACAAAGTGTCTACAGTTATGTCTACAAAGCACAAAAGCCTGGGCTCTGACTCAGATTTAGGCACAAGCCCTCCTTCCATCCACACACAAATCAGTCTGATTCAGGCCAGGAACCGCACTGGATTCTGGCCCACAGAGCCTGCTGGGGTGGGGGGGGGGGGTCAGAGCCTGAGTCCTGCTGTGATGTGGGTCAAAGCGTTGGCATTTTGGATGCAACTCAAATCCAGGTCACCAGCCTTTGGTCTGGAGAGTCTGCCAACGCTATCCCTGTTCTTTTCTGCCTGTCCATCCCATAATTTCCCACACTCACTTCTCAGGAAACAGAAGCAACCTTGTGGTTCAAATACAGCTGCTCAGCATTTAACCCTTCATTTCCATGCTCAACCCTCACACATATTAATACGGCCAGCACAAAGAAGTCCTGCACCAAGCATGCTGCTAGCTGGCCTGAGGAACAGCTGGATTCTGGTTAACATTGGGCATAAGTTGAGCAAGACATTCAACTTTAGCAAGAACACAAAAAACAATTACGTATACTTAGCTATATCTGAGTGGCTGTTACCACTGGCGATTGACGGGAGAGCAGAACAATACACAGAGCAGACTGAGCGTCTGAAGACAGAGTACAACTAAGTCAAAGATTCTAACAGCATGTGGTGGGGCAAGTGCCCCAACCACTTGCATGAGTGGGTTAAGACTTGCCAGAGGCTGCGCAAGGCTGCAGCCAATCAGGGAGGGCCTGTTAGGGAGCCAATCAGGGCCCAGACTGGAGACAGCCAATCAGGGCCAGGCTCAGTCCTATAAAAAGGCTGCTCAGGCGAGACACAGGAAGTCTCTCCCAGGCCTTCAGAGGGGAAGGACTGTCTCCTGCTTAGGAGAGCAGCACCTGGGACAGCGCAGTGCTGGGCAGACTCAGGGGAGCATAAGAGGGCTCCAGCCCATAGCCTGCCAGGCTGCAGGCCCTTAATGGAAGGGCCTAGCTGGGTGCAAGAGGGGGCCGAAGGGGAAGCGGCCCAGGAAAGAGAGACGGACAAGGGGAGAGAAGGAGGGGAGGAAGGCTGCCGTCTGAGGGTCCCTGGGTTGGGACCCAGAGTAGAGGGCGGGCCTGGGTCCCCCCACCTTTCCCCTTGGTACAAGCGCCCAGCCAGGGGATGTGGCGCTAACAGACTGCACCAGACCCTTGACAGAGGGGGTTAGACTTTGGGGTGTGGTGAGTCGCTGGGGCACTGAAAGGAACTGCTGATAACGCCACCCCCTCCCCGGAAGGGGGGGAGCGTGGACTAGGGGGCACTGCCGGAGGGCAGTGTCCTGAAGAGGACGCCGGGAGCCGGGAGCAACGCGGGATCAGACGCTAACCTAGGGCGAGACAACGGGCGGGACACTACCAGGAATAATACTATGAGGAGAGGGCGCTCCACTGGACTGAGCTAATTCCTGGAGACAGCCAGCAGAAGGCACTGGGTGGTGAGTTCCAACCCTGTCACACAGCACCTCTGGGAATTCCCCATTTTTCTGCCCCTTTTATGAGGAATTTGACTGGGAAGTGTAGTGAGCACCGAGCCCACAGTGTTGCATCGCAATCAGTTGAGCAGGGTTGGCACCCTTATAACTCCCCAGTCACAAGCACCGCTGGAGGAGAGCCTGCTGTTGGATATGGGGCAAGAGGTGACCCTGGTGCTGAGGCTGGTAACTGAAGAGGTTATGCTGCCACTGCCTCTGCAGCACATCCCAGATCCATACTCCGAGGAGCTGTATGGGGATGGCCCTGCGGAGCAGCTGACTGCAGAACTGGTATCAGAGCAAGTGCTGGAGCCAGAGCCTGGTAAGTTTCTGCTGCCATGTTTGTTGTTGTTAATATATGAATGGAAGGGATTTTTGATTAGTGGCCCTATTAAGTTATTAAAACAAGCTGGGGTTTTGGTGTGTTTCTGTTCAGAGCAGAACCCATGCCATTCCCCTAATTCCCCCCATCCCCACCCCCTCCTGACACCCCATGGAATTTAAAAAAACGAAAAAACATTAAACAAGCAGTTACGACATTTGTACTGGTTACTCATGGATTGTTATATGTATGGCTGGGGCTCCACAATTAACAGCCTCATGTACCCCTCCCGTGTAATATAGAGCATCTTATAAATCAGCCATGCCCACACTGTCCTGGACCACCTGTAAACTGAGTCCCCAAAAAACTGGCTGTTACGAGTCCAAACAAAACCAAGTGTGTATTTAGTCCATTGCTGGCATTAATATATAAATTCAAATTACAGCAGAGGGTGGCTATCTGTGTTAGGGGTCCCCATGGCAGACAGGCAGTCAGGTCTGTGCGTGGAGGCAGGGTGCTTGTAAGGAGGATGTATTACATGTCCATGCTAACTCACCATCTTATTCATTTTACTAAGAATTTTTCCCCATCATTGGCTGGTGATGAAAGTGAACTTCTCACAAAGTAGGAACTCTGGATGATCTGCTATGTTCCAGAGCAGGGCACACTTATTAGTGCCACCTCTGTGATTCAATAGCCCCCTCCACAGCAACACACACTGGTCATTCTTTAGATGCCTAAATATCTCCTTAGCACAGAGGACAATGGCTGTCCTGCACTGGTCTGGAATAGACGTTAACGCTTCCACATGGGGACCTACAGAATATCAATGTTCTCCAGCACTTGCCCTGTCTGAAAGGTTTGAAAAACCATAGCCAGTGTTTAGATCACTCAAACTCCCTTACTCTTCCCCACCCTGGAAAATAATCAAGGAAATATAGAAATCATTTCAATTGAATTTTTATGTGCATCTTGCCATGATATGTGATGCCTTTCCGTGCTGCTCCAAAGGATGTTGGAAGTGGTGGGTATTTTGTGTGTGAATAAAATAAAGCCCACTGATTTAAAACTGTCATCTTTTGGCCTTTAATTAAAGCAGCCTCTTTGATTGAGGCACCAGGAGCCTGAAGAAGCAGACCTACCCTACTGCAGGCAAGGAGAAAGTCCAAGATGAGCTGATGGAAGAGATTCTACTAGATAAAACAAATGGGCAGACAGAGTCCCAGAAGGACCAAATGGAGTATCAGAAGGCGAAGGATGCAAGGTGGGTGGAAAAAGAGACAGAGGCTGCACGGTGCAAGAAGAGAGTGGTGGCCAGACTGCAGGTTGAGGGATGAAGACGGCACAGCAGAAGGAGTTGTTTGAGCAGTTACTTGTGCTCATAGCTACCAGTCTGCAGGCTCCACTGCCACCTTCATCTCCTGCATGCCTTGAGTCCCCCCCCCCCCCCCCCATGTTATTGTATCCTGCAGGCTAGCCAGTCTTTGGACAATTCAGAGAGTGGCTGGACCACATCACAGGCAATGAACAATAGCACCCAGAACAGACAAATGTACCCTCTGCATTCATCCACTCCAGTCCATGTGCAGCCCGCACATGCAAAATGCACCAGAAAGGCCAAAAACAGAAGGACAGGGGACACCAGGAATAGCTGAACATGTCATTCAGGAAATTGCACCTTTCATTGTTTTGGCACTGAGTTTGTTTACTGTGTTGTAAGTTTTGATGGCAGCTGGTCTGCTTTTCTAGTTTTAACTTTGGTATATAAATACTGTACCTGCATAAAATTAAGTATTGAATTTGCACACAAGGTTACAATAGCAAGTTTTACTGCATGTAATATTAAAAGTGACACTAATTTTAAAAAAATGTCACCAGATGCCCATTCGCAATAAATTTCATAATAAAAATTTACAAAAAATGTCATCACCGTAATCCACAAACTGAGAGTTGAAGCACATGGCCGGTACTGATAACATGCATAACACATCTCCATACATTTTATGAAAGTGTTTCCAAAATTCATAATACAGAATACCAACACATTTAAAACAAATACCCACACCTATACACAGCCTCAAATTCCATTTCATACATGGGACCAGGCAAACCCATTATGTTGGTGCACAAAGCATCCCTGATTGCACATGTGGGTCCAGCACAACTCAGGACAGGTACACTGTCTGGATGTGTGCCTGTTCAGAAACCCAGTGGTGTCTTGAATCCACTCATTGCAAAAAGGTTCTTACTTGTCCTTGCAGACATTGAGCAGAACACAATAATGCAGACTGCATTGATGACACTGGAATCCAATGGTTCCGAAGGCAGTGCCAATAGGATTCCACCACCATCTTACAGCTACTGAGTGTGTAGTTGAACCTTCTTTTGCCAGGTCCTCTGAAATCAGGGTACGGTTTCATAAGCCATGGCAACAGGGTTTAAGCGGGATACCTTAGAATAACAATAGGGACAGTGACTCCATTTATAACAATGTCCCAGTTTCTCCATGAAGGTAAACTCCCACTCTCTGGAACACCCTAGCATCATGTATTCCACGTTAGTATCCATGTATCTTCCCTTGTGGTTGATCAGGGCCTGCATCAAGATGGAGTAATACCCTTTGCGGTTTATGTACTGGTGTGCTCCTTGCAGAAGGCAAACTATACATACATGAGTCCCATAGACAGCTCCAGTGCAGTCTGGGAAATTCATTCTCTCAAAGCCATCAATCATTTGAGGAATATTTAGAATCATACCCACCTTTGGGTACATCACAGTCCTGATCGCTTCACAAACCTCTGCCACACCACCACCAACAGTTGATTTGCCAACTCAAAACTGGTTAGCCACAGCCCTGTAGTAGTGTGGGGTAGTCAGCTTCCAGGTAGCTTACAGTGACCCAACTCTAGACCCTCATGTGGTGGTTGTGGCACTGGAGGGTTGAGGCATGCTGATCACAAACCTCCAGGAATGTTTGCTTCTTCGTGCAAAAATTCTGGGCCTAATGGTCAACCCAGATCCGCTTTATGAAGTGATCCCACCAATCTATGCTTGCAACCCTACTCTGGAAATGGTGGTCTACACAGGGGGAAGCTGCAGGTAAGGCAACAGGCATGAGCAGCATCAGCTGGATTGCAGCTGGCATTATCTGCCTCTGAGAGGTAATTTCAGCAGGTCAAAAGCTGCCACCAAAACGTCCACCAGAGTCCCGCACATGCACCACCTGATTCCCAAAATAGATCTGACAGCAGGAGGTGGAGAAGTTCTTCCACTGCATTGGGATCCACGTTGATGGTTCCGGCTGCTGGGATCATTCAGCACAAAATAGCTTGGTTGGATGTGCTGGTGAACTATAGCCAGCCACTTCCAGTGGGATGGACAGACAAGTTCGCTGACAACCCACTATGAATGAAGCCATAAAGCAGCTAGACTGGCGAGGGCACTAGGAGCCCTGGGATAGGATGGTATAAACCAGGGGTCGGCAACCTTTCAGAAGTGGTGTGCCAAGTTCACTGTAATTTAAGGTTTCGCGTGGCAGCAATACATTTTAATGTTTTTAGAAGGTCTCTCTCTATAAGTCTATATTATATAAATAAACAATTGCTATATTTCAAGTAAATAAGGTTTTTAAAATATTTAAGAAGCTTCATTTAAAATAAAATTAAAATGCAGATCTTATCAGTTTAGTGTGATCCTTGCCCTTGCTTTTCCTTGCTGAGTTTTCCAATGTGGGCCACAGCAGGGGGCAGCTGAAGAGCGCTGGGCTGAGGCCAGGAGCAGAGCCATGGGCTGGCTGCTGGTACCCCAGGCCGGCAGTGGGCTGAGTGGGGCCGGAGGGCCGGACCCCGGCTGGCAGGGGGCCAGCAGCCAGAACCCCCAACCGGCAATGGGCTGAGTGGGACTGGCGGCTGGTATCCCAGACTGGCAGCGGGCTAAGCCACTCAGCCCACTGCCTGTCTGGGGAACGGAACCCTGCTCAGTCTGCTGCCGGTCTGGGGTCCTGGCTGCCGGCCCCTTGCCAGCCGGGGTCCCGGCCGCCGGCCCCGCTCAGCCCGCTGCCGGTCTGGGGTTCCGTTCACCCAGCCAGTAGCGGGCTAAGCGGGGCCAGCAGCGGACTGAACAGGGCCGGCGGCTGGTATCCCAGACTGGCAGCCAGCTGAGCGGCTCAGCCTCCTGCTGGTCTGGGGTTCCGGCCGCCGGCTCCTGCCAGCTGAGGTCCCGGCCGCTGGCCCCGCTCAGCCCACTGGCAGCCTGGGGTTCCAGTCACCCAAGCCGGCAGCTGGCTGAGCAGGGCCGGTGGCCGGGACCTCAGCTGGCAGCAGTGTACCATTAAAAATCGGCTCGTGTGTCACCTTTGGCACGCATGCCGCAGATTGCCGACCCCTGGTATAAACCCATAGTAGCTGAAATTGTGAGTCAAGTCTGTGTGGTGCGGTATGGACGCACCAGGATGGTTGTGAGGCCTGGGTTTCTAATGCAGTGTGGACATTCAAGCACAGGCTTGGAGACATCAAGTCTGCAGGTGTGGCTCACACAGGCTTACTATTCTGTGCAGACATACCCTAAAGTCCCAAGAACCCAGAAATATCAACCAAAGAAGTGATTTGTGTCCTATATTTGAAGATAAGATAAGCAGCATTTTAAGATACTTAAGAATACTGGATCATTGTTTTTAAAGCAGTACTCCTTTCATCTAAGATGCCTATTTTGTTCTGCTCTTCAGCTCCTATTAGCATTTTTAACTCACACAATTGGGGGAGAGGTAGGACAAGCACTACCTTTTTAACAAAGAAACCTATCCTGACATTGTGTCCACATTTAAAACCTTGTTTTCCCATATACCAGTGCTCCAGATAGGAGTTACGAGAAGAAACATTTGATAAACGCAAGGAAAATAGGAGAAAGCAGGAGGAGGAGGAGTGGGGAGAAATGAGAAGGGATTGCCATGCCAACTTACAAACACCAAGGACAATACAAGTATGAAAAGGTCACAGTAATAAGAAACAGGCCAAAAAGTATGTGCACACCACAAACAGAATACATGTTTATGTGAACTCAAGAGTTGCCATTTTAATTTCTTCAAGGCAATACTCCTGAAAAAAATATTCACACTGCAGCACAGTAGCATTCTGAAGAACATTTTAAAGGTAGAATTTACATTTCTCCTTCAAGTGAACTGTTGTGACTATTAATATTTTTCATTATTTCTGAATTCCTGCTCTAAAGATGTTACAATCTAAGGCCCCAGTCCGGTGTCCACATATGTCCCCACTGAAGTCACTGGGGTGGCTGTGAGTGTGTTGATCCTCCTGCACGTAGCTCATTGCAGGATCAGGATCAAGATCTAGGCATGATGCAACAAGTGAGGATAGTAAACAAAAAGTGTGGGGAGAGAAACAGGACAAGAGGTACATTAATTAGACCATGTGGTTACTCAGTAAAAGATGGTTCAGTCCTTTGAGGTGTTTGTCTTTTGTTAAATTTTTAATTAACTTCTTGAAGGTAAATTGGCAGAAGTGAAATTTTAGGAACGATTTTAGAATGACTTACGATATTGTTACATCCAAATACTTGTGTCTATTTGTTAGAAACTGATTTTCCTAATTACTCCTATTACTGACCTCTGCAGTTTATTACAGGAGAGGCTGGTAGCAACTCCTATATTTAGGTTGCCTAACACTTCCCATTAAAAAGGATTCTTGCAAAGTTTTCTTTGAGATTCTGCCAAATCTCCATTGTTTGCAGCAGAACGTTGATACTTGGAATCCCCTCTGGCTACGGAAATGCATTTTCTTTGTCCCGGGAAATTCCATTCAGATTTGGCTGAGATAAAGTGTTAAAATCATCATTTCCTTTCTCTCACTTGTGCGCCTCAGAAATTTTTTGGCAACTTGCCAAAAATCAGTGACCATTCTGAGGCCATGTTCATGCCACCATCAAAAAGCAGCAACAGAAACATGCACACAGTACACTAGAAACACCTGGGAGAGCCTTGAAGCAATTGTGAGAGGGAAGGAAGGAGAGGAAAAAAAACTAAGCCAGGCTCCCCCATCCCCCAACCAGAAGCTTCCAGACTCAGCACATGGGCACAGCGCCCACCCTTCTCATAGACTCTGAATTTAAAGCCAGAAGGGACCATCATGATCATCTAGTCTGACCTCCTGCATGTTTCAGGCCACAGAACCTCGCCCACCCACTCCTGTAATAGACCCATAACCTCCGGCTGAGTTACGGAAGTCCTCAAATCATGATTTAAAGGCTTCAAGTTACAGAGAATCCATCATTTACACTAGTTTAAACTTGCAAGTGACCCTTGTCCCATGCTGCAGAAGGCAGCAAAAAAAACCCCCAGGATCTCTGCCAATCTGACCCAATGGAAAACTCCTTCCCGACTCCAAATATGCTGATCAGTTGGACCCTGAGCTTTTAGGCAAGACCAAACAGCCAGACACCTGGAAAAGAATTCTCTGTAGTAACTCAGAGCCTTCTCCATCTAGTGTCCCATCGCTGGCCATTGGGGATATTTGCTACTAGCAGTCGCAGATCAGCTACATGCCATTGTAAGCAGTTTCAACATACCATCCCCTGCATAACTTATAAAACTCCATCTTGAAGCCAGCTAGGTTTTTTTTTGCTCCCACTGCTCTCCTTGGAAGGCTGTTCCAGAATTTCTCCACCCCCAGAGGCAAGGAATGCTGGAAATTTAACAATAAAACTTGAGTTTTCCAGCTTAGCTTTGCAGATTCAGCTAGAGTCTTCACTGGAGCTGGAGGTATAATTTCCATCTTGGGTAGACATACCTGCACTAGCTATGATGGAGCTAGCACACTAAAAATAGCAGTGTAGCTGCAGCTGCATAGATGCCAGGATGGGTCAGCTGCCCTGAGTGTATATTTATGATTTCAGACAGGATTGTACTTGGGGAAACTAGCCCATCCCACTGCCCATGCAGTTGAAACTACACTGATGTTTTTAGTGCACTAGCTCAATCAGAGCTAGCATGGGGATATCTACCCAAGACGGAAATTATACTTCCAGCTCCAGAGTTGACATGCCCTAGATAAGCTTTGGATAAGCTTCCAAATAGAAATGAATCTCTCAACCTTTTGAAGTTCGGCCACTGCTAATTACAGAAGAACTGCCAAGACTTTGCTAACAATTAAAAACATATTTGGAAAATCCCCCAAGAGGAAAAAGTAAACAGAATATAGAGCTAATTAAAGCAGCTAACAAAATTGGAGACAATAATTAGTTTTTGTAACGGGGTCTGTATAGGACAGACCCAGCTCCTGGTATTGATTTTAGCCAAGAATGGAGGAACACGGTCAGATGCTGGTGAAAAGCTCCCTTTTCCTTCTAAAAGCATTTTTTTGGGTGGGGTACTACCGGCAATTTATTCCCCATTTCGCCACCAGAGCAAGTCCCTTGACAGACCTGAAAAAAGCCCTGGGTCCGGACATGGTGAAGAGGACAGATGCTGCAGAGAAAGCATACATGGATCTACAGAAAACCCTCTGCAGTAACCCCATGCTTATAGCCCCGGACTTCAACTGAGAATTCATTTTACAGACAGATGCATCTGAAGCAGGATTGGGAGCTGTCCTATCACAGATGGTCAGAGGCGAAGAACACCTGATCTTTTACCTTGACAGGGGAGGAGTTTTTTTGTTTGTTCATTTAGCTGGAGAGTGAGGATTTTTTTAGCTGGGAGGCTTCCCCAGGAAAAGGGTAATAGGTAGTGCTGCCCCTGACTCAAGAGAAGCAAGTTTCAAACACACCTCTCCTCAAATCCTGTGATGTTTGTGTGGCTCACTTCCTCGTTTCTCAGCCAGAGTGAGTGACAAAGTGCAAAGAGACATTCTTGTCTATCTCCCATTTTCATTGCCTCATTTATCAAAAAATTCCTTCTCAGCTAATATTTCTTTTGCTTATAGTTTCAGTCCAAATAAGTTGAATGTTTAAGAAAACCATTTAACCCTCTCTGAAGTTATACAAGCATAAAAAGTTGTACATGCTATTTCACTTAAAAAGACCCCTTTTCTTGTGCACTTAAGTAACTTAATTACAAGTTTTTAAACCGTATCTGCTATAGATGTACCAGTAAACCTCACCATGTGTCTCTTAATGTTTGAAGAAATTTGGTTCACCACCTGATTGAAAATGACATACCTGACATGCAGAGCTGTCATTTTCAGGTGATTACAACTTTTTCCACTTGCAAACCAAATTTTTGCATAATGTTTTAAACGCAGAGAAACAAATTCTTCACGGCTATGTAGTTGGCTAGCCATTCATTAAGACTATGAATGGCTAGCCAACTACAAAAGCAGTTTTTCCTCCCTTGGTGTTCACACCTCAGCTGCTAAAAGAGGGCCTCATCCTCCCTGACTGAACTAAGCTCGTTGTCTCTAGCCTGACTCTTCCCTGCTTATTTATACCTGCCTCTGGACATTTCCACTGCATGCATCTGAAGAAGTGGGTATTCACCCACAAAAGCTTATGCTCCAATACGTCTGTTAGTCTATAAGGTGCCACAGAACTCTTTGTCGCTTCTACAGATCCAGACTAATATGGCTACGCCTCTGATACTTGAAATTCTTCACGGTGTCTGGTGGAGTAAGAGTAGTGCAGTCGGAGTTATGCAGAGTCAATAGTCAAAAGAAAGTGTTGTGTGTCACAGAGAGGGTTAATTAAAATCACTGTGTCTTTCCACTCCCAATTAAAGGAATGGTAGGTGTGATGAAATATGATCATAAGTAGGGCTCCAGGTCTGTCACGGAGGTCACGGATTCTGTGACTTTCCGTGACCTCTGTGACTTCTGCAGCAGCCAGTGTGGCTGACCCCCAAGGCCACCCAAGCAGCTGGCCCCAGGGACAGCCACACTAGTCACTGCTGGAGCAGCTCCGCAGCCAGCCGCTTGGGCAGCCCTGCAACCAGCCGCACTGGGGACCCCACCCCCCCGGAACTGCAGCCCCGGAGACAGCAGGAGCTGCCACAGTTTGGCAGCACCTGGCAGCAGTCCTGGGGCCGGCTGGAGCAGCGGCGGGGGGGCCGCCAGAGGAGCTGCTCCCCCAGAGCAGTGGGCCCCCTGGATGCCCCCAGAACAGCAGCTCCCTCAGGGCCCCCTAGAGCAGCATACCCCCAGCTAAGATTTAGTCAGGGGTATTTATAGTGCAAGTCATGGACAGGTCACAGGCCATTAATTTTTGTTTATTGCCCATGATCTGCCCATGACTTTTATTAAAAATACCCATGACTAAATCATAGCCTTAATCATAAGTATCTGTATTAATTGCATATTTGATCTATATCCCAAAATGTGATTTATGTACTTGACTTCTAAAATGGGTGTTAAACTAAGGGTATGTCTTCACTGCAGAGTTAATCTGGATGACTGGCACCTGGGTCTGAGCACCCAGGTTAGCCAAGCCTGGGTGAGAGCAACCAAAGTGCAAAGCCCTACCAAATTTACTGTGTCCTTACTGGTGCTGCAGTCACCTGTGTGTGTCACTAGGACATCTGGGGGTACATCCCATGATTCTTTGTGTTGCAGTAAACTATGTCACTTTGCAATTCTTTGTAAACTTGTCTGACCTCCTGGGCACACAGGGGGAATAGTGGTCAGGCATTGGAGAACTATCAGCATCAAGTGATTTAGCCTGTGTCCCCACTACAAAGTGGGTGGGTTACCAGCCTGAGTAAAAGCAGCACTTGATACCCAGGTTGAAAGCATCATTAAACTTGGGTGAGAGGTTTTTGTATGTGGACAGGAGGGGGATTAGGGGCAACACTCGGGTAAGATCCCAGGCTAATTGTGCAGTAAAGACATACCCTTTAAAGGGGAATCAGACGATTCCAACACACCCTCACCTAAAAGGGAGGCAGAGCTAGAGCTACTGGACCAGTGATTATAACTCATTGACACTAAATGGATCTGCCCCAAAATGGAGCAGCCATCAAGGGGCATTCTCCTAGATAAGTCCAGGTGGATGTTCTGGCTGACTGGGAAAAACATTCAGGCTTGGTCTACACTTCAAAGTTATGCTGGCACAGCTATGTGGGACAATAGATAAACCGGATTTTCGTAGTGCTCTGGTAAATAGTGTGCTTTAAAGCGTGCTCTTGCCCCACCAGCCCTGTGAGAATGTCAGTTTACAGAAGTGATTTGTGTACGAGAATAAGTGAACTGTGTATGAGATCGGCGGAATGAAACTGCATCAAAAGTCAGAAGGATTTAGCTGCAGGTATTAGTATGTGGATCAGGAAGTAGTAGGAACATCCGATGAAGACTTGAAACAGAAAAGTAATGAATGTAGCTGTTTTAGAGACCAATAAATAAATGAGGGATTAGGAAAAGCAAAGTCGTAGTCGGTGAAGTAGTGATACAGTTATAGACAAAAAAGAAGGCCTGGTCTACACGAAGAGTTTATATCGAATTTAGCAGCGTTAAAATGAATTAACCCTGCACCCGTCCACACAACAAAGCCATTTATTTCGATATAAAGGGCTCTTAAAACCGATTTCTGTACTCCTCCCTGACGAGGGGATTAGCGTTAAAATCGATATGGCCATTTCGAATTAGGGTTAGTGTGAACGGAATTCGATGCTAATAGCTCCGGGAGCTATCCCACAGTGCACCACTGTGACCTCTCTGGACAGCAGTCCCAGCTCGGATGCTCTGGCCAGGTAAAGCTCCAGGTAAAGCCCCAGGAACATTTGAATTTCATTTCCTATTTGGCCAGTGTGGCGAGCTCAGCAGCACAGGTAACGATGCAGAGCTCTTCAGCAGAGGTGACCATGCAATCCCAGAATAGAAAGAGGGCTCCAGCATGGACAGAACGGGAGGTGTTAGACCTGATAGCAGTCTGGGGTGATGAATCCGTGCTAGCAGAGCTACAATCTAAAAGACGTAATGCAAAAAACTATGAAAAAATCACCAAGGCCATGATGGAAAGAGGATACAGCAGGGATGCAACGCAGTGCCGCGTTAAAATTAAGGAGCTGAGACAAGCGTACCAGAAGACCAAAGAGTCAAACGGACGCTCCGGGTCAGATCCCCAGACATGCCGCTTCTACGCTGCGCTGCATGCCATCCTAGGGGGGGACGCCACCACTACCCCACCCATGTCCGTGGACTCCGAGGATGGGGTATTCTCATCACTTGCTTCCTCTGAGGTTTTTGCGGACGGGGAAGATGATGACGGGGATGATGAGGACGAGGTAGTCGACAGCGCTCTGCAGGGCGATTTCCCCGAAAGCCAGGAACTTTTCTTCACCCTGACAGAGATCCCCTCCCAACCCTCCCAAGGCGGTATCCAAGACCGTGAAGCCGGATAAGGCACATCAGGTGAGTGTATCTTTTCAATCGAAAATACATGGTTGTAAAGCAATTGGTTTTTAATGGTTACTTTGCCCTGAGGACTTGGGAAGAATTCGTGGCCAGTAGAGCTACTGGAAAAGTCTGTTAACATGTCTGGGGATGGAGCGGAAATCCTCCAGGGACATCTCCATGAAGCTCTCCTGGAGGTACTCTAAAAGCCTTTGCTGAAGGTTTCTGGGGAGAGCAGCCTTATTGCGTCCTCCATGGTAGGAAATTTTACCACGCCAGGCCAGTAGCAAGTACTCTGGTATCATTGCACGGCAGAGACTGGCAGCATACGGTCCCGGAGTTTGCTGGCATTCAAGCAACATCCGTTCTTTCTCTGTCTGTGTTATCCTCATCAGAGTGATATTATTCATGGTGACCTGTTTGAAATACGGGAATTTAATTACGGGGACCGTCAGAGGTGGCCGTTTCTACTGGGCTGTTTGCCTGTTCCTGAAAAGAAATCCTCCCCGCAGTTTCCAGCCACGCGGTGGGGGAGGGGAGGGTGATCGTTCATGCTGGGCAGTTGGCGTTCAGCTAGCAGGGAGCTTCCCTGATACCAGCCACGCAGTGGGGGAGGGGAGGGTGATCGTTCATGCTGGGCAGTTGGCGTTCGGCTAGCAGGGAGCTTCCCTGATACCAGCCACAAGGTGGGAGCGGGGAGGGGGGCCGTTCAGGCTGGGCTGTTGGCGTTCAGCTAGCAGGGATCTTCCCTGATACCAGCCACTCTTTTGGGTGATGGCGAAACTAGCATCCCAGAGAATGGGATGGCTAGAATTACTTTGTTTTGAGTTACTTGGCTTTGAGCGTGAAAGGAGGGCGCTGCTGTTAATTAAGGTTTCCGAAGCTGAAAGTCTATGGCTTACCATGGCCGCCTGCTAGCCGAATTCTGTTGCCCAGCCCTGCGTGTGTGATCTGTACACCAAAGCCCCAGGCACTCAATATAAAGATGCAAAATGCGACCTTGTACTGAAAGTATATTTGGTAGGTACTGTGAATGGTGCTGTTCACCGCGAAAGAGTATATGCATTGTTCTGTAAAATGTATCTATTTAAAAAATTCACTCCCTTTTTTTCATCCCACAGTTGCAACTGTCCCTAGGCTTCCCCCGGCATCTCCCTCCCAAAGGCTGTCGCAGATAAGGCGGAGAAAGAAACGCACACGCGATGAGATGTTCTCTGAGCTAATGCAGTGCTCCCGCACTGAAGTAGGTCGGCAGAATCTGTGGAGGGAGACAATTTCCCAATACAAGCAAGAGGGCAGCGCTCGAACTGAGAGGTGGCGTCAGGAAGACCAGAGGGTGAGAGGCGATGCTTGGGCTACTGCGGGAGCAAACCGACACGTTCCGGCGTCTGGTGGATGTTCTGCAGGAACGCAGGCAGGACGACAGACCGCCGCTGCAGCACATCTGTAACCGCCCTCACCCCTCCCCAAGTCCCATAGCCTCCTCACCCAGAGTCCCCAAAACTCAGGGGGGAAGGCAACGTGCGAACAACCACTCCACCCCTGCAGATTGCTCAAGCAGCAGAAGGCTGTCATTCAACAAGTTTTGAAACGGCCTTTCCTTCCCTCCTTCCTCCACCCCTCCGCCCGCACCCCACCCTGGCCACCATCCCAGTTCTCTCCCTGTATTCCCAAATCTTGAATAAAAAATTGTTGTTTGTGAAACAATGGTGCCTTTATTTCCTTTCAAAGCAAGGTGTGCTTGAAGGGGGGAAGGGGGTTGGTAATTGGAGAGGATAGGCAATATAAACAGAGTAAACAAACGGGGGCAGGTTCTCCTCAAGGAGAAACAAACGTAAGAGTCACTGGTTACCCTGGTCAGTCTGGAAGCTAGTTTTCAAAGCTTCCCTGATGCGCACTGCATCCTGCTGTGCTCTTCTGATCGCCCTGGTGTCTGGCTGCGCGTAAGCTGATGCCAGGCGATTTGCTTCAACCTCCCACCCCGCCATAAACGGCTCCCCCTTACTCTCACAGAGATTGTGGAGCACACAGCAAGCAGCAATAACAATGGGTATATTGGTTTTGCTGAGATCAGAGCGAGTCAGTAAGCTTCTCCAGCGCCCTTTCAAACGTCCAAATGCACACTCCACCACCATTCTGCACTTGCTCAGCCTGTAGTTGAATAGCTCCTTACTACTGTCCAGGGCGCCCGTGTACGGCTTCATGAGCCAGGGCATTAAGGGGTAGGCCGGGTCCCCAAGAATCACTATAGGCATCTCCACATCCCCATTTTCTGGTCTGGGAAGTAAATACCTTCCTGCAGCCATCTAAACAGACCAGAGTTCCTGAAGACGCGCGCGTCATGAACCTTTCCCGGCCATCCAACGTTGATGTTGGTGAAACGTCCCTTGTGATCCACCAGTGCTTGCAGCACCATTGAAAAGTAGCCCTTTCAGTTAATGTACTGGCTGCCCTGGTGGTCTGGTCCCAAGATAGGGATGTGAGTCCCGTCTATAGCCCCACCACAGTTAGAGAATCCCATCACAGCGAAGCCATCTACTATCGCCTGCACATTTCCCAGGGTCACTACCTTTGACAGCAGCAGCTCAACGATTGCATTGGCTACTTGCATCACAGCAACCCCCACCATAGATTTGCCCACTCCAAATTGATTCGCAACTGACCGGTAGCTGTCAGGCATAGCAAGCTTCCAGAGGGCTATGGCCACTCGCTTCTGGACTGTCAGGGCTGCTCTCATCCTGGTGTCCTGGCGCTTCAGGGCAGGGGACAGCAAGTCACAAAGTTCCAGGAAAGTGCCCTTACGCATGCAAAAGTTTCTCAGCCACTGGGATTCATCCCAGACCTGCAGCACTATGCGGTACCACCAGTCTGTGCTCGTTTCCCGGGCCCAGAATCGGCGTCCCATGGCATGAGCCTGCCCCACTGCCACCAGGATGTCTAATTTGCGGGGTCTCGTTCTCTGACAGAGGTCTGTGTCCATGTCCTCATCACTCCCCTCACCGCGCTGACTACTCTCCTGATTTCTCAAGTTCCGGTTGTGGATAAAGCGCACAATAATGCGCAAGGTGTTGACAACGGCCATAACTGCTGCGATGATCTCCCCGGGCTCCATGCTCGCCGCGCTATGTCATCCGCGCTTTCAATCCAGGGAAAAGGGCACAAAACCATTGTCTGCCATTGCTTTCCCGGAGGGAGGGGGGGAGCGACCGTTGAATGACGACATGTACCCATAACCACCCACTACAAATTTCTTGGCCCATCAGGCATCGGGAGCTCAACCCATAATTCCAATGGGCAGCGGGGACTGCGGGAACTGTGGGATAGCTACCCACAGTGCACTGCTTGGAATGTCGATGCTTGCCACGATACTGTGGACTCACATCACCGATTTAAGGTACTTAGTATGGACACACACGTTCGACTTCATAATATCGGTTCACAAAAATTGATTTTGGTAAAATCGAACTACAGTCCAAGTGTAGACATACCCGAAGAGTGAAATTATTTGTTCAAGGGTATAATCCTTGGCACAGGCAAGCGCACTCCTCGATGTCTGAGCATGTCCCGAAGCAGTGGCAGTATGATGCAAATTGTCGATATGGATATTGACATCACCAGTAACAGTGAGGATTCAGGAAAAAGGACAGATGTGGAGCCAACTCCTGAAAATAGTATTGTTCAGCCTAAGTAAGCTATAAACTTCCAACTATTTTAGACTGGAGGGTAGGAGGTCGGGAAAAGGTCTGTTTTCAAGAGAAGATCTGAGGATCTGAAGGGCAGAGAATTTGAATGAAATTTGGAGAGTACAGCAGTTAAACTGTGAAGTGTCACTGAGAGCTCTCCCATTGCCTGGTAGAGAGCAATATTCAGTGGTCCTACTAATATGGTATCTGCATTAAGTCAGCCAGTGGGTTTGGCATTAATGGGGCTAGCTGGCATAAATAATCCTAGGGCATGCATACAGGTGGAGGATATGGTTATAAATACCAGTTAGGCCTACACAAAGTGAGACCCAATGTAAAAGTGCAAATAAATGTACATTTTCATAACTGAAAGAAATTTGTGATTAACCAAGAAAAGAATCCCAGAAAGATGAAAATGAGAATAAGTATAGAACATATGACATAAAACATTTGATCTAGATAGTGTGATACAGCATGGCCAGAAGGCAGCAGGAGAGTGATCTAGGATGAGGAGAAGCCTTATTCCCTGTAGATTAATTAAAAGCACCTGAAACCAATTAGAGCACCTGAAGCCAGTCACCTGATAAAATCCCCCTGCTTCAATCAGCCAGGGGAGGAGTTGGAGCAGAGTGAGGAGAAGTTGGAGCAGAGTGAGGAGGAGTTAAAGGAGAGTGATTTGGTGGTGGAGCAGAGAGCAGTTTGGAGGAGTTGAATCAGAGTGGATTGGTGGTGGAACAAAGAGCAGTTTGGAGGAAAGCGAGGAGAGTTTTGAGAAGTGCTGCGGCGGGCTAAGAAGACCAAGATCCTAGGTAAAGGGACACCTGGCTTGTGCAGAGGGAAGGCAGGAAGCCCCACAAGCTGAAGGTCAGGAGAGGGAAGTAGCCCAGGGGAAAGAATCACTGGTACAAGTGGTTCACCTGCTATCATAGGGCCCCTGGGCTGGGACCCGGAGTAGAGGGCCCGGGTCCCTCCCTCTCCACTCCCCTTCCCTGGGATACTAGTAGGATAGCTGTTACCCCAGTTCAGGGGCAAGAAATGGGACCCTGAAACCCCCCCACAAGAAGAGGAAGTGTGGGACCCATCATAGTAGTGACGGCAATTTGCCACAATAGTTATGTAATGTCAGTACAGTATCATCTGAAAGAATGAAGTGATGTTCAGCTATTTGGAAAACATCTGAAAGGCACATGCCTTCTGGGGAATTGTGCTTAGAAATTCTAACACTGTTGGCTGATGTTATAGGACAGGAAGTCCCAAAGCTAGAGTTTGAGGGAATGATGACAATTTGGTTGGGACTCTTATTCCCGTTATCAGTGCCCTGCAAATTGTATATGCATTGGAAAGCAGCAAAAAGAAAATATATGGTAGATATTCATCAAGGGTGCATAGGGAGTAAACAGTTCCCCCTCACAAATACATCATGTGTTCTAAAGACTGTATGTAATTATAATGTAACAACAATTTTTATTTTTAAATGCCACCATTATCAATTGAGTTTTGTTGATGTTATACCTTAAAATATGGCGATATATACTACTGCAGCTCTACTGTACATAGGAAGGCTGTTAATTGTACTTCCACAATAACTTGAATAATATTGTGTGATTAAGGTAAACCCATGAGATATTTTTAATGTCTGCTTGCTATCTGGGGCCTTCATGTAATATTTCAACTTTTCATGAGCAGAAATATTATGAGAACACCAAAGTTCATTTCCTTTTAACCCCCTAAATGCCCAGAGGCATTGAGGCTTGTGAAAACACCCCCCACCCCCGACACACATATACTCAAAAAACACAAATTACACCCTATACAGATCCTTAAGGTGAAATCCTGACCTCATTGAAGTCAGTGGCAAAACTCCTATGGACTTCAGGGGGACCAGGATTTCATCCCTGGTGCATATACACAGTCTGCTTTGCCTGAATGTGAATTTGGAGAAAAGCCAATAAACACATCTATTCTTTAGGTTAAAATACCAGAGAGGAAGAGTACTTGCACAATATGATGAAAGAGTATATATACATCAAACCATAACTTATTAGTAAGGCTATGAGTCGGTCACGGAGATCACAGATTCTGTGATTTTAACATGACCTCCATGACTTCAGCCCCGGGCAGTGGAGCTCCAGCTGTCAGCCCCAGGTGGGGGGGATCACACTTCAGCCCCGGGCCACAGGGCTGTGTGTATGTATATGTGTGCTCAGCTCCAGACTCTCTATCTATATTTTCAGAGAAAACAACATATAACCCACAATGTGTTCCAATGCTTCTTGGTCTTATTTTGTTTTTCAGCTCAAAATGCAAATGACAGGTTTGGCTGAGTCACTGTTATTCTCTCTTGGAACAGAAGGTGGTGGCCTTGCCCTAGTGTTGCTGTTTCTCTCCCTACGCAGAGAGTTCATCTGAGTTCAACAAAATCATTAAAAAACATACTTCTGGAGAGGCTCTCCTGCCTGAGAATGCTTTTTGACATGTTTCACTTGCTGAGGAGACTGGCCATCATCAGCCCCAGGGTGCAACTAGATTCGGTCCTTTTTCATTAGACTATTTTTGTTCTCATATAACATAAGTGAATCCATCAGCTCTTACTTCTTAATAACTGTCCTTGTTAGATTACTTCACTTCTTTATTCTCTGAATCTCTTCGTCCACATGCACCTTTCAGAATGCAACAATAAAGTAAAGATTCTTAAGCTGAGAGTGACATCTCAAAAAACTCGTTATTAAATGTCACAAGGAAGAATCAGTAACCAAGACCCAATATTGAGAGGTCCTGAACACCTGCACTCTCATTGATTTCACTTTTCAGGTTCAGGCCCTTAATGCCATAGTCCAGAGATCATATTCTGCCCTCCCTTAAATAGGATCTATACCCCTGTAAGGAAAGGCAAAATTAGATATGTAAAAATGACAACAGAGAAATATTATATAAGTGTTGTTTTACATTTTATTTTAATAAACTATAAAGTAAAGTGCTTGCAAAGAAAAGTATAGAGCACTAATACTACACTACTGTAATGAACCATTCAGCAATATATTAAGTAAAAATCTTAAAGGTAAAGCTGTGCAAAACTAGGGCATAGTGCCTTTCATCTCAAAGCACTTTGTATAATTACACATAGGAATCATTTCATTCACTACTGAAATGCAACCATTTTTGCTGTGGAATGCATCAGCACAACAGTTCAGGACTGGGATGTGAAGAAGATGACTGTGTCCAAAATAACAAGGAGTATGTAGGTTGTAGGGCAGGGAGACCTGTCTATGTTAGGAGAGAACTGTACTACATTCATGTTAAGACTAATATTTTGTAGTTCTATAGCATTTCACATCCAAATATCTCAAATTACTTTACCAAAAGAGTTGTGATACAGCATGGCCAGAAGGCAGCAGGAGAGTGATCTAGGATGAGGAGAAGCCTTATTCCCTGTAGATTAATTAAAAGCACCTGAAACCAATTAGAGCACCTGAAGCCAGTCACCTGATAAAATCCCCCTGCTTCAATCAGCCAGAGGAGGAGTTGGAGCAGAGTGAGGAGGAGTTGGAGCAGTTTGGAGGAGTGAAGCAGAGTGGATTGGTGGTGGAACAAAGAGCAGTTTGGAGGAAAGCGGAGGAGAGTTTTGAGAAGTGCTGTGGCGGGCTAAGAAGACCAAGATCCTAGGTAAAGGGACACCTGGCTTGTGCAGAGGGAAGGCAGGAAGCCCCACAAGCTGAAGGTCAGGAAGTAGCCCAGGGGAAAGAATCACTGGTACAAGTGGTTCACCTGCTATCATAGGGCCCCTGGGCTGGGACCCGGAGTAGAGGGCAGGCCCGGGTCCCTCCCTCTCCACTCCCCTTCCCTGGGATACTAGTAGGATAGCTGTTACCCCAGTTCAGGGGCAAGAAATGGAACCCTGAAACCTCCCCCCAAGAAGAGAAAGTGCGGGACCCATCATAGTAGTGCCGGCAATTTGCCACAAGTAATTAATTTATTAACACTAATTAAGCCTCACAATATCTGTTTTAAAGCTTTATAGATAAATAAACTGAGGCACACAAGAGGTTAAATGATTTGCTTAAGGAAACAAAAGTCTGTGACAGAACTAAGAATAGAATGCAGGAGTCCTGGCTCCCATTCCTTTACTTTAACCACACTGCACTAGACAACTCCAGTCCTTCCAATCCATACTGTTATTAAGTCCATGAGAAGGTACATGGAGCTACTCTGTCAAGAAACTTAAATATATTTAAAATGAAAACAAACTTCACTGAATGAAAGTCAAGGGGACCATTGGGGAACAACTTCTGTTGGTGAAAGAGACAAGCAACAAAAGTTGGTCCAGTAAAATATATTACCTCACGCACCTTGTCTCTCTAGTATCCTGGGACCAACATGGCTACAACATTGAAAACAGCTTCACTGAATGTAATTTTCCAGAAAAAAATCACACAGTTTAAATTACAATAACATTTTATTTGAAATATTTTTATACACTAAATTATGTCCTATAAAATATTGCACTTCATATTTGACAGTAACTAATAATAGTCTCATTATTAATGCTAGAGCTGGTTGGAAATTTTCTGATGGAACATTTTTCTGTTAGATAACATTGATTTGCCAAAATCAAATCATTCCGCTGAACCGTGTCAATTTCAATGAAATTCTGACAGAAACCAGGCAGGTTTCTGATGGAACCTTGACTGCCAGTTTAGGATTTCCCTACTTCCACACACCCCCAACATCAGCCAGGGAGTTTTCCTCTCCTGTTACAACTGGGCCTACAAATTTGCCCTAACTGTGAGCTCAGCTATGAGAAGTGAGTGAAAGTTCATGGAATATTGCAATAGCCTAGAACAATAAATGTTGATAGAAAAAGGTGCAAAAGTGAGACAAAGACTGAACTGGTCCAAAAAAAAAAAAAAAAGGCCAGGGAGAGGGGAAGGACTTTATTGATATAACTCAAGGACTGTGTAAAGGTCATGCTTGGTAAGCAAGAAAAGTGTGGAACCAGAAATCAGTGAACCAAAATTGGTGTCTCAGAAATTAGGCTCATTTGGTGGACAAAATAATGAGGGGATGGGCTATTTTGCCTGTCACTCCCTTTTAGGGTTCTTGAAAAAGAGACTTTTTGGGAAAAACACAGGTAAACTGATGGTTACCAGCGACACTGGCTGGCTGAAAGACGGGAAAGGAGCGAGCTTCACTATCATGGCTGCCACACCCACCATATCCTGGGACCCTGGAGCTTCTTCGTCTTAATCCTGAGAGATGTGCTGACCAGACTGTGCCAGAGAGAGGGACCAAGATGATTGCCACCTCCAATTCTACCATCTCCAGCTGAATCCGATATACCACCTGGGATGTGACGCTTTGTCACTCACCCCCAGTGTGTCCTTTTCCTTCCACCTTATTTCTTCTCACTCTTATCCCTCTCCTTTCTCCTTCTGTCTAATAAGAGTTTGTCTTAGCCGGCCAAGACACTATATTTTGTAACACTGCTGTAAGCCTGTGACCAGAAAGGCAGCTAAATGCAATGACCTAAACAGCTCAATGTTGGTACAAGTTTGCCCGGTCTTGAGGTGGCTGATCAGACCACATGCTGTGCCTGTGTTTCTCCAGCAGCAAGGCTGAGAATGAGAGTCAACACCAGAAACAGAAGCTACATTTTCTATCTTTGCTGTTCTTTCTCTCCCAATCTATGTTTGTTAGGGCTAGTCTACACTTACCAGCTCTGTCGGACGCGTCGGATCGATCTTCTGGGTTCGATTTATCGCGTCTTGTCTAGACATGGTAAATCGAACCAGGAAGCGCTCCCCCGTCGACGCTGGTAATCCTGCTCCACGAACGGAGCAGGCAGAGTCGACAGGGGAGACTGCGCGCCGCCGTGTGGACCAGGGGTGAGTACTTTGAAGTTCGAAATAAGATACTTCGACTTCAGCTACGTTATTTACGTAGCTGAAGTCGCGTATCTTACTTCGAACTTCAGGGCTAGTGTAGACCAGCCCTTAGTCTTGTTTTGTCTTCCTAGGAAATGGGACCAGTATACCTTGGTGTACCAAAGGCAGAATCCTACCCCAGTTAAATCAATATCCCTTTTTTAAAAAAGATCCTTACAATGATGAGAGGAAGAAGAAACTAGAATTCAAGAAAACAATCGTTATAAGCTAAAATGTACTGTAAAAGAAGGGTCCCACCTCATCCAGTTCTGATGAAGGCAAAAATCTCACTGAAATCAACTGTAGTTCTGCCTGTATCATAGTAGTAGTGCAGTCAAGGGTAAACTGAGTTTACTCACTTCTCATTTAGGGAATGGGAGTTTAGTTTAGGTAAGTTTATCCACGTTGTTGGTTTTTTTTAATCACTACACCACTGCAGCCTCCGCACAGCAGAATCAGGTACTAACTGGCTTTATTTCCCCCCACCCAGTACATGCACATAGCTCCCTTTATGATCATATGGACCAAAGGAGGAATGATCCCTACAGGACATACAGGAATTATAGTTTTGAAAAACATTGGATTGACTCGATCACATCTATAGGTTGCTGTATGTCAAGCAATGTGTCCCAAGCATGAAAGTGGTTTTCCTGCTGTGCACCATTCGTATTATTCACAGGGAAAGTATAACTTATGAAAAGGATGCCATGCTTAACAAAAGAAATCGTACTTACGAGTACTGAGTCAGCAGTTCCAAATCATTATGCATGTTGATTGGATACGTCTCACCAAGATGAAATAGCTTCTCTAAGGCCTCATAAATGAAAATGATGCAGATAAGAGAAGCAAATGCTTCTTCAGTAAACCGGGTAATGTAACAGACTAGGGAGCTTGCATCAGTTGCAACAAGGATGATGCATAGAGTTGCAGTCCATAGTCCAATGCTAGCTCTCAAAGAAAGGTATGATAACCCATATTCTCTAATAAAAAAAAGAAAAATTAACACAGTCAAAACATTAATTCATAGGCACAGAACAGGAAATACTACAAAAATCCACTCTGTGTAGTATGTGCATTTTTTATATCCTCTCTTGACCTGCCAAATGCTAAAGTCATCTCTAGAAAGAGTGAATCCAAGGAGGCTGTCCCTCTGCAAGAAGCAAAGAATACAGCTAGCTCTAATGCCCAATACAACACTAAAGTACACTGTAGCACTCTATTTGGGAACAGAGATGTGAGCAGAACTTGCTACTTTGTGAATGCTATGGTGTATTAATGTCCATCTTGAAGCCATCATTGGCCCTGGACATAATACTGTCCTGACAGTCAAGTACTATGTTGGTTAGCTCACCAAGGAGGAAACCTGCATAGTAGCTCATGTAATGCAGTTTTCACCTTTATAAAAAAAGAACTAGAAAAACTCCATATAGATATAGTCATATTATTCATTTACCCCCTTTTTAATAGTACTGAACACCACAAGTTTTAAAATAGGCCATGGATTTCAATTGTAATTTGCAGTGGCCTGATCCCTTTTTACTGACAAACTCTATCAAAATGTAATTAATGCTCCCAGTTAATTCAGGAATTCTTTTTTGCTGTCTCACTGTTTAACTGAAAAACAAACTAGGTGCATTAAAGATTTCCCAATGACATTTTTTCAATAAAAAAAGAGAAAGTTGTGAAGAAATGTGAAGGCCCTTTTAATTCAGAATTTCTTTCCTTTCATGAAATGAAGTCAGGTGTCTTCAAGCCAGATTCTCATCTGGTCTGAGCGTGCTACTAAAGGGGACAATGAGAGGCAGTTGTGTATGAGAGTACACCCTCAAAGGCATGGATTACACTTTGGATGCACTCTAATCCTGAGTGGGCAGCAAAAGTGGTAGATCCCTACATCTGCCTGTTTTCTTCAACTTCAAAAGTGCAAGACAATAAGTGGTTGTGATCAGCAAGATAGTGGTTACAATAGTCTCAAAGTCTTGCCTCATTCACATAGACCCTCATCCTCCATCCACAACCAGAGCAAAACCCTCTGTGCTGGATGTACATAATCATACACGGGGCATGCTAGGGCCACATATATTTTGGTCCCCGCTAACCTGCACGAAGAGCTGGGAGGTCTTTTCCCATCATGGAGATGAAAGAGAATGACCTTCGGGAACTGACAGGGCCTCCCACTCTGCACTATTCATCAGGAGGATCAGGAGGTTTTGCTCTGCCATCAAGCCTTCCTGCCTCAGAAGTCCCAGTTGTAAAAATGAGGCAGACCGAGTAGATGGGACCCATGGCAAGAAGTGTGTAGGATGGGTAGCCATCCGCCCACATCAGGCCCTGGGTCTCAGGAACCCACCACGACTGGCTGACAATGTAGGCCCAATTTTAATCATATTGTGGCAGAGGGATCTTACTTACAGTGTATTAGCATATAAGTGCAGGTTTTGGTTACATTTTATTTAGCTCTTTTTCAAGAGACAGGGAGCAGGGAGAAACCTTATATCACATTTATTCCATGGATTAGGAGATGCTGCTCAACTCCAGTACCTGTCAGCTTCACACCGCTATGTTGTTATGAATGATAAAATGCCGAAAAGCTATGAAGTGTGTCTTATTTTATAGGGTGGTTTCCATTCGTGAGATTTAAATGTAATCATTTTGGAATGGGAAACAATCTAATACCAATCTGAGTTTGGATTCCTTTCATAACAGTTTTAAAGTAAAAAATTAAAAACACCTTATATCACCTTTGGTCACCTTTGCGGTGACCAAAACAAAACCTTTGTTTTGGTCACCGCATACCTTCCAGTGTTCCTCTAAAAGTCTGAGCAATGTTTCTCAAAATCCTGACTTCTCATTTTATGCTAGGAGGTATTGATACCTCTCATGGACTAACATGGGATTGTGCCCTTTGTTATATTTCTTATTTTATATAGATTGTCATCAGTTAAAATGTAGTTCATGAAGTCACACAGGAAAAGGGTAACCAAATCTAAATTACACATAGGCAAATTTTCAGCATGCTGCCAGGGGATTTATAATGATGATTTAGCCACATACACACCCATATATCAAAAATATCCTCTGAAAGTTTATTTAAATAAAATTACTTCACTTACTTGCAAAATTTGAATAATATCTTTTCAAACACCAGCACTGGCCCTGTGCTGCCTAGTATAGTAAGAGGCTGTCCACCAAAGAGAGAGTAGGCTATTCCAGTCATTGATGCTCCAAACAAAGATTCTATTGCACTCTGCATGTGAAAAAAAAGATTGAAATTTCAGAAATTTTCTATCAGAGTCCAAAAACTTTTTACAGACTGCAACATTTTAAAGGTGACACATGCAATATTAAGAAAATTCTAACCACAAACCTAAAAGGGTAAATGTGTTTTAAAAGTTCAGATTAAAGTAAAGCACATACTATACGACCTTCAGTTGCTTCTCCCAGCAGACCGCCAAACGTGATGACAGGAGACATACAAGCACAGTAGAGAAATAAAAATGATGCTAGACACTGCAGACTGAAAGCATCCCTGAAGTCACTCCAGAAGAAGGGAACTTTTCTTTTGATATCTAAAATCAATCCCCCAAAAAACCTAAGAAAAGGGGAAAAAATAAAGACAGAAAGAAAGAGTTCTGTTTCCTTTCACCACTGGGATGAATTCTCAGACCTGTAGCTGTGAAATCTAAGGTAATTGTGTCTCTCGCCCCCAATCTCAGTGCCTCACAATCTTTACACTGTTTATCC
The DNA here is from genome assembly GCA_033296515.1 of Macrochelys suwanniensis. Classification (NCBI taxonomy): domain Eukaryota; kingdom Metazoa; phylum Chordata; order Testudines; family Chelydridae; genus Macrochelys; species Macrochelys suwanniensis. Next base: position 32,338,668 of record CM065784.1, on the reverse strand, counting down.
TCCTAAAACTGATGTGAAGTGGGGCAGCGCTATTATCCTCATTCCTCAGAGAGGGACAAGAGACACCAAGTGACTTGCCCAGAGTCACACAGGAAGCAGGAACTTGAGTCCAGGTCTCCCAAGTCCCAGAGCTAATGCCTTAAACCAATGACTTATCCTTCTTTTTCATCTGACACCTGCTACTGCCATAGAATACTTCTCTAGAATCTTTACTCATCTTGAGTACTACTTTGATCCATAAGTAGTCCACTGAGATTGACTGATGGAACTACTCACAGAAATATGTAGTACTTAGCATACACTGGCTATTTACAATTTAAAATCTGTTCTCAAAAGAAGCTTTCTAGTGAGTTCTTTTCCTCTGTAAGGAGTTTTGTACAGTACTAGAAAGTAACAGGCTACATTTTCATAAATGGCGTAAGGTTCACAAAGTCCCTGGGGCAAATAGTGTCTAGTCACGTTTCATTCAGTACCCTGCTTGAGTTTCTTTGTTGGTGAAGAGGCATCTGCACACATACTCTTCAAGACAATCCAAAAAGTAGCCCTGAGGAAGACGGGACACAGAGCAAACAACAAAAGAAAGTTCTCAAATGGCATTGGCTCATATGTAAACCCAGTTCCTGATCTCATGTCATTGTGTTCTTTAAATCAAATGAGAGTTCCTCACATGGGGAAAACCTGCATAATTCCATTAACTTTATTACCGCTATACTGATTTACACCAGCTGACACTCTGGTCTAAAGTCTTTTCCTTTACAGAAAGGGACTTTTTATATAAATAATGCTAGTAAAAATGTTCTATGGCAGGTCCTGTTTCACACAGAACAGACTGAGCTAATTGTAGCACTTCAAGTATCACCCATTCTGCAAGAGTTGTCTATTCCGTCATAGCACCTCCACATATCTCTCTCCTTGATTACACCTATGAAGCTATCAAACTTTTAGAATTTCTTTGGATGAGTGCAGCTTGCAGTCTTCTCTTTTCCTACTCTTTACTGTTGGTCCTGCAGGATTTTGTTCTCAGTCCCCTCTGCTTCTTCCTCTACTCTCTCTCCCCCTGGGCTAATTCAAATGGTCCCCTGGCTTTAATTATTATCTCTTGGTCAATGTCTTCTAAATCACCTTCCAACCCTTCCACTCCTATTCAAGTCTTGCATCTTCAAACGCCTTAGACATTTGTGTCTGTCTGTGCTACTGCCATCTCAGACTCAACATGGCAAACACTCTCCTTTTTCCTTCCAAACCTTCATATCCCCTCTGTTCTCCAACACAGATGAGAACAGCACTGTCATTCCACATGATCCAGTTTCCACTCTCTCTACATTTCCAAAATATAGTCTCCTCCATTCCTACTGCAAAAGCATTTTTCCATGCCTTGATCATCTCTCACTTTGATCACTGCAACCTCATCCTTTTTTGCGCCTGAATTTTTATGTGAGATGTATGCACATTAACCTGCTAGGAACAGATGTGTGTGTTTAAAACAAACTAATCTCCACACTTTTTTTACAGTCATCAGTGTCACAAAGGCCCTGATTTTTTTAAAGTTGCTACAGTGTTATGCACAAAATACTTTATTATTTGTGTAAGAACATAAGAACGGCCATACTGGGTCAGACCAAAGATCGATCTAGCCCAGTATCCTGTCTTCCGACACTGGCCAATGCTAGGCACCCCAGAGGAAATGAACAGAACAGGTAATCATCAAGTGATCCATCCCGTCGCCCATTCCCAGCTTCTGGCAAACAGAGGCTAGGGACACAATCACTACCATGCCTACATTGCACTTGTGCATAGAATTACCATAAGAGCATACACAAATGGATATCATAATGGACATTTGCTTGCACAAATGCCCTGTTTCCCGGCACAAAATATATATGATCTTGATCCTTGTTATTTAAAAATCTAGCCTCAAGTGTATTATTTGTTGGAATTGAATGTAGGATATAATTTTCTCAGGATAAGGACTGTTTTCCTTTGTGGTTTGTACTGCACCAAGTACATTCAGTAAATAAATATATTAAACTTATGAGCTAGATCCTTCCGTACAATCCATCTGCTTTGCTCCATTCTGGCAGTACAAAAATGCTAAAGCTGGTTTAACAATAAACCTGTGGATTTCCCTTTCATAGAAGGAATTCCTGAGTGGTATCGTTGGCATGGTGGTGCCTCTATGATGACCCTTTTCCCTTGGCTCCTGATGTACTGGGTGTAGCTGTGTTAAAGGGACATAGCAGATGTGTCACTACACTCTGACAATCCCTACCTATCATAATGGACCCTTGAGGCTGTAAGCAGCCAGGTATAATTTAGAGCAGTCCTGAGGCTGTTCTAAGTTTGATTGGAGGGTATGGACCATCTTCTGGCCAATCCTAAGTTTGGGATGGTGGAACAAGTTTGTCTTAAAAGAATGCAGAGAAAAGGATATATGATGCATGACATTTAGGACAAAACAATATACAGTAGAACATCAGAGTTATGAACACCTCGGGAATGGAGGTTGTTCGTAGCTCTGAAATGTTCATAACTCTGAACAAATATTATGGTTGTTCTTTCAAAAGTTTACAACTGAACATTGACTAATACAGCTTTGAAACTTTACTATGCAGAAGAAAAATGCTGCTTCCCCCCCCCCTTTTTTTTAGTAGTTTACATTTAACACGGGACAGTACTGTATTTGCCTTTTTTTGCGGGGGTGATCTCTGCTGCTGCCTAAATGCATTCTTCCATTTCCAAATGAGACGTGTGATTGACCGGTCAGTTCATAACTCTGGTGTTCATGACTCAGGTTCTACTGTCAGGACCGGCTCTAAGCACCAGCCTAGGAAGCACATGCTTGGGGCGGCACATCGTAATGGGCAGCATTCAGGCTAATCTCAGGGCAGCATGTTCTGCTCCGTCTGCTTTTTTTTTTTTTTTTTTTTTTGCTTTGGCGGTGCTTCGGCCGCTTTTTTTTTTTGCTTGGGGCGGCAAAAAAGCCAGAGCCGGCCCTGTTTACTGTATGACAATATGGCATCCGGTGAGCCCAATAAAAGCCCATGTGTTTAAAAATATTATATTAGAAAAGAACTCCCCTAAAGTGTATACTTTAGGTCCTCAGACACGTGCACACACAATAATAATTCATGGCAATGAGAGCTGAATATTTTGGCCTAGTGTGTTTAAAAAAAAAGCCAGGGCTGCACAACTCTGCCTCTAAACATGCTCAACCAGAAAATAGTCTAAGTTTTCGTCACAAATGAGAGCAGACGTCTTCCACTATTCCTTTCATACTATACAGAACAAGCAGCATTAATCATGATTACCAGTAGCTTGACCATCATATATTATTGAGAAAGGAGCTTCCATTACATAAAGAGAGTAGAAAACATATTCCATAGATAACTAATGGTTCAAATTAGCAACTAAGAGCCTGTTTCTCCACTCATTTAGAGATACATAAATTAGGAATAACTCCATTACAGTGAACTCAGTGACATGCTATATCAGTATAGTTGAGAGAGAATCAGGCCATTAGACTTCCTTTTGGAAATATATTGCTTAAAAAAATAATATCACATTTAATCAAGTTTTCCACTAACTTTCCAGTCCGTTGCAATTCTGGTCCACTGTGTCCTCCTAGTGGTACCGGGTCCCCGTGAGCTGCTGTTCCATTTGGCACTCCTGGGATCTTGCGCTTCTCCTAGAAGAAAGAAAAGACATTTTCTATTAAGTTTCACCCCAAAATGCAGTTTTAGCAAAGGACACAAGTAGGCATATGGCGCAGTCAGGTATTTTTCCTGTAGAGTATCCTTTTCAGTTTCTATGCAGACGTGAAAGGGATGTGCATTTACAGAATTATATGTGTGGGTCTATTCTGTGGGGTGTTGTCATTTGAATGAAGCTATGCTGCCTCCAAATAAGTCAGGGTGCTATGACCCAGGAGAAGCAACTTGCAAACAGTAGGATGTAGCAGCACTGCTGCTCAGTTAGTAGCACCGCTTCTAAGCTTCCGAAGCAACCCTCTCTCCGCAGGAGTAGATATGGCATTAGAGCCAGAAGTGAGATGGTTTCAGGAGCTCTCTGTGGTGGCCATGCTAACAGCGCTCTCCAGTGGCAAGCGGCTTCTCTTCAGGAGGAAGGCACAGCAAAGTCCAGGTGTGGGCATGGGCTAGAAGCTGGACCCATGTTCCAGAAAGGGTGTTACTGATACCAGGAAGACACAGGCTACTGAATAAGCTAGTTTACTCTGGCTCCATCTTGACCACCACCTCTGGCAATTAACAAGTCAGTTGGGATAAAACCTCTGTCCCACAGCAGGGAGGGATCAAAGGGACTGCTGCTATTAACAAGAGAGTGACAAAAGGGTCAGTCAGGGCTGGAGGACAATCCCTTGCTCGACAGCTATGCAGGTCCCCTGTGACTACTGCACCATTTTTTAAATTTAAACAAATAGGGATCCCCATATATATATTCCTGACTCCCTCTCTCCCCTATTGGCTAAGGTCTGCAGCAACTCCCAGCACAGGTACAGAAGAGATTGGCTTACTTGGGTGCAGAAGGGGCTGAGAACTTCATTTACTTTATGTCTCTATCTCCCTGCTAGCACCTCCTATGCAGCAAGTATGATTCATCTCAGCCCCTTTCCTGTTCCAGAATTGCTCAGCTCAGTGGATCTACCTATCCTTAAGGCTCTGTCCCATAGACTTGGTCCATTGTGGTTAGAAGTTGAACCCTTAAGTGGTGCAACAATTGTAAATCAATCTCAAAGGTTTCCCAAACATGGTGTTGCACCCATAAGGTATGGAAGAACCATATATATGGAAATACCATAAGGGGTTCCTTTGTTGTAAAAACAATAAATGCAAAATTGGGTCCAAGGAAATTGTGCCAAAAAAACACATTAAACCACCAACAGACCATGATGTTTTGTATCTATCCTCTCTTTCTAGGTCATTATATTTCCACTTAAAACTAGCAACTCAGCAAAAACAGTCCTATCTCTTGAATATAACAATAAACAAAATAATATTTATGTGACAAGCATTCCCTTGCCAAGATGCTTGAGGTGCCAAACAATTTAAAATGCAGTACAATTATAATCGAACAGTAGAAAAGTAGATAGCATTTTAAAAGCCATTTAACCATTTGTTGAACATGCAGTAACAATGAATTAACAGTTTAGGAACGCAATCTAGTTTGAAGAAAAATATTTCTTTATTCCTGGACTTCCTTACACCTATCCTGATGAGAATGGTGTCTCTCTAGGGAGGCCGAGGTCACAGTTTAAATTTTTTAAAAAATATCTATGTCTCTGCAAAGTAACAATGGCTTCACAACATTCCCATTTATTAAACATTTCTATGGACGATAGAGATCTTGTACCAATTTTTCGCCTTTGCTTCAATCTTAAAGTGAGTTTACTTAAATTACTGATCTCTTATTTGAAGTGCAACAAGGACCATAGTAAGAGTAAAACTGTATCATTGCTTTTACAGTCCTGCCCTTTGAAAATTAGGCAACCAATGTCCTTTGAAGTAAAGTAATAAAGTGATTATTTTATCCAAAACCACGATTTACACCTACTACTCTAGTCTATACTACTGTATATAGGTTCTTGTATAGCGCTCTTCACCGTAGTATCTGTGTGCCTTCCAGTAGTGCATTAAGCAATGTGACTAACATTTTTCACGTTTTTCTTTCATCCTCTCCCCAGGGTGGGAGTGTGTACAGCATTTTGTTTTGTGCTATTGATATCCTATTATTGATATTAGGGCTCTTATGGCTGCTCTTCTATAGAATAAGCAGCACACAGATAAGAGCATAATTTGCCCAGAGAGGATTACATGAACAAAAGACCTTTAGATTTTTTCTAAAAATCACTATATCCACTTAGAAAGGAACAACAGACATTTTACACCCACAAAATAATTAAATGAGTGTGTGGTCTATTGGAGAGCGGTTTCTCTCTCTGATACTTCTAATGCACCTGTCACTCTAGTATCTAAGTAACACAAAGTCAAAATCAATGCACTTGTTTTGTTCTATTTCATACAACTATTTGTCTCTGTTCAAGAGAGGCCCGGAACGGAACTTAGTATGAACAACGGTCTCAGCACTGCAGGGAATTGTTCTTGCAAGTCAAGGGTCAGTTTGAGTAAGTTAAACAGCAAAGTAATGCATGGAAGTTCATACTTCAGCTTCCTACATGTATTGTCATAGTAGATTAATAAAAGACTTTATCTTACAACATTTCTAGTTCACTAAACTTTTAGAAACTCTAATTTTGCACTGTGCATACCTGAGAGGGAACATTTTTGGGTGGCTCTATTCGAATTGTTGGGTCCCATTCTCCAGGAGGGAGAACTGTAACCTGATCAAGAAACTCATCTATTCCAGAAACCAAGTCATTACGATCTTTAGCTTTATACGCAACATCATGGAATACCTGTTAAAGGAAACAAAAAAAGTAAAATACAAGAGATTCTCATTTTACATGCAAACAAGAGTGTAAAATCTTTCATGATATCCTCTTATCCTACATGGTATGTAACTTATTTATTTCCCCAGTATTAAAATGAATCTGTTTTGAACTAGCTGTAGTTTCTAGTAAGATAGCCCATGTGGAAAGCACCCTTCAAGACAGCTGAATTTTCCAAGGATCTTATCATTTAAAAAGTGTGGTTGGTTCCACTGAAAAGTGACTCTGTAAAAATGGCATATTCCTATTCAACAGCTCTGATCTGAGAGTGTGAATTTTGTATCAACACCTATCTGCTTATTTCAATGACAAAAGTTTCTTCCTCTAACCATCGCAGCCATGGGATCATAAACTGGATTCCAATTCTGTTTGCACATCATAAGAATGGTTAAACTATGTTCCAACTCGAGGCTCAAATCCTATTTTTGGTTACATCCATGCAATTTTATTGAAAAAAGCCAGATAGATCAAAAAAGCATGTCTGTGGCTTTAGCTGCAGCAGAAGGAATATAATCATCGTGTTGAACCTTACACCACAAAATTAAAATGCTAAAATACAAGGGTGCAGAGACAAAAGTAAGTGCCTGAGGGTAGTGAACCTCAGTTATCTAGTCACCTAGGAGTGTTAGGAAGCTTGCAGATAGGTCAGTTATAGACAATATTTTCATTAAAATGTTATAGCACCTCTGCAAATGACTTCACAGACCTATACATTTATTAGCTATGGGCTAACATCTGAATGTAGTTGCCAACTGTTTCCTTTAAAGACAGTTTCTCAAAGACTGACTTAAAATGATGGCGGTTTCCAGTAATTAGGCAGGTTGGCAGAATATTTCAGGAGTACAGATGGGCACTGAATCTGGTGAACTTTGTGGTTTGGGGTCATCCTCAGTTTGAAATAACTGTACAAACAAACTACAGTTAATCAGTAAATACCTCATCTGTCATTAGTGTTGCAATCGATCTTCCAATTTCATGGTACTGTTGGCCCTTCCCTAGTGGTCCCAGAAGAACAAACAAAAATCTGCAAATAAAAAGTAAAAAAACAGATATTTCAAGAATGGAAAACTTAAATTAACATCATGAGACATGGAAAAGTTCATAAAATTGATTAGAGGAAGTAATATCTAAAGGGGGGGAAATAACCTTTCTCTAAATATCCTTACACAGTAATTTAAAATTGGAGATACAATTACAAAACATTACATAAATGTGTGTTATGCAAGGAGCATTCAGAGATGGTGTGAATAGCTGTAAATACCCAAACTCACTTAAGTTCCACAAACATGCAATTAAATTGTGGGTATCCTAAAAATTAGGCAAAAGTGCTTTTGACAGAAGCATGTATTATCAGTATGCAGCATTTTGGAAAAATTATGGAAGATACCCTATCTACAGACAGACAGACACAAAGGGTGGGAAATAAGTATTGTTGTCTTCTCACTATGTCTTTTATTTAAGAGGATTCTAGTTCTCCTCTATGCCATTCCCTATACATTTAGTTTCAAGTATTGGAACTATGGAATGTTCTGCCAAGGCTCACAGGGTTGCCAAATAGAGCAATTGTCTAAAAAAAATCATTTAAAACTTTTTTCTCACAAAAAGTGATGATTTTTAAAAAATAAAATTGTTCATGGAAAGTTTTTCTTTAATTTTCCCAATCAATTAAAAAAAATACCCCAACTTTTTTTACTAGCAGCAAAATGAAAAATAGAAAAGGGTCAGGGGAAGAAAACTGCAAAACTCAAAACATTTTCAGTTTCAGAAACAAAAATGTTTTTGAATTTTTAATCAAAAATTTTGAGAAGCTTTCCCCCATTTTTTGCAGAACATATTTGCCATATTTTGACCAGCTCTTGAGCCAAGTTGTATAAAGATGCAGTATGTGGAGTTTTCATACCTGTATGGTTGCATAGGCGCGCGCGTACACACACACACACACATATTTGCTAGTTAGCCAACCATCAGCCAGATTTGTTTTCCAAGTTCACGTTTACTAAAGTGGCAAACCCAATTAGAGCTGATCTAATTATCCATTAAGAATTTAGCCTTTTTATCTCCTTGCAAATCACTCAGAAACTGAATTCAGTGAATATACTTGTTATTCATAAGTATTCACCAAGTATTTATATGAACAATTTTTACCAAGACGTGGTCAAGCTACTCACACCATGAATAATGAATAGTCAGAGTGTGATTGGTCACCCAAGTCACAGGGTTTTATTTCTGCTCTGTTTAAAATGAGCAAATGGCAAAGAATGAATGATGAACAGAGCACTTCTAGCATGAGTTCTTGGACAAATAATCATCCAGAACACACTCATGATTTTGCCATCAGCTCAGAGTAAGGGGCACTGCACTGCTGAATCGCCAAGAGTAACAATCTCCCTCCTGGTTCCCTCACTGCTTGGATAAGGGAGTAGACTGCTTCTGTTCTGTCCCCAGTGCATTGGTGCAGTTATGCTACCTGGCACATTAGTGGGGTGAGGTTAAGGTTCTGCCACTCCACACCCCATTTTGTGCCTCCCTGTGCAAGAAGGGGATGTGGTAGCTACCTTCTTCCCTGGCCATTCTGCTACCCACAATGACTCTGCACCACCACATTAGCTGGACCACAATTAGGCCCTCATATTAAAAGTAAGTAAATATTAATATTTGATTACATATTAATTATTAATATTTTCACAGACATTTGTATTAATCCCCAATTAGTTCTATTTTTTCACAAATAACTACATTTTGGATCATCATATCATTGTTTATATCGTGGTAGCATCTTCAATGTTTAGTTTTCCTGGGAAATTTCTCTCCCCTTTTACTTCACTTTTAAAATTATTTAGACCATAAAATAAAAAGCTAGAATTCAATTCTCCCCCGCCCCCTCCAGGTTCCCCTGAAAGGAAGAATACAAGTCAAATCCAAGGAAGCAAAGGGAAGGCATCTAATCATGGAGAACAAACTATGGAAGGAGCAGTGGTGAAATCTGAGGGGCAACTGGATTCCAGTACCCATTCAGTTCTCTCTTATTCAGCTGTTTATCCCAGATGCCTACTGCTCTTGAACAATGCTATGTTATTGGAATTGGAATGGGCTCTATTTTTTATACCAATTTATTTATTTCCTTTGTCATTTCTCCCTCCAGGAAAAGTTATGCAGGATTATGCAAACAATTATAGCTCCCCAGTAACCTGATCAACCTCTTTGTTGTTTACTCCTTCAGCTTCTTAGCAATTCATCTGAAATGTTTGTAATTCAAATATGCTAATCTGTTCATCATAGTTTCAGAAACAGTGCACTTCTGCTTCTACTTCTGAGAAGGGCACACAGGCCTCAGGTCCAATAATTAACCTAAGTATGCATTATTTAAAGGAAGAAAGGAGAGGTGCCTGCCCCTCTTATGAGGTAATAATTCAGTTCATAACTGAATAAAAAACAGGGCTGAAGGATGATTCCCATCCACATCCACAAGTGATGCAATTTAGAAAAATGTGAAATGGAATAAACTACCATCTATATTTTTAGTACAATCTACACTTACCTTGTTGGAATTGGAACTTCAGCTAGTCCTGAAAGCAATACTGCAGGGGACAATCTGACAAAAGCAACTACTGCACGATCCAAAAACTCTAATTCACCAACTAAAATGTTTGATGCTTCAGCTCCAGGAGGTATCTTTTTCATAAAGTGTAGGTCAACCTAATAATTAAAAGAATAACAGCAGCAAATTTCAAAGGAAAGAGCTTGGTATATTATCTGAAAAACTAATGTACACAACAATCTCTCTCTATTTCAATGACACAGAGCATCTTCACTCAGTCACCACCTAACGTATGATCAGCTGCCTGAGTTTTTTTAACCAGTCTACTTGTGGTGTTCTCTTTTCTTGAATAATTTTAAAAAGAGAAATAAACGAATGGTTCTCGGTAATATGAATAACTATCAGTCTTTAGCATTTGCCCAACTGTGCAAACGGAATGTAGATAATCCCACTGCACAAACAACTTTTAATGTATCCTAAATAGTTTTCCTACAGGGTCAAAGCAAATATTAACAGGAAATACACCATCTTTTGTTTTCTTCTATCTTTTTTATTATGCTAATTAACAGTAGTTATGCAAGGGCAAAGCCTTGGCTTTGTCAGCAGACGCTGTGTGAAGGAAACTTGGATTCAATGGATGAGGTCGCCATGCTAGAGTCCCAACAAGACGGGAGATTGACACCTTCCTTCTATGACTGTTTCCTATCAGCCAAAAATCACAAAGCACTATTGGTGTCAGGCTTGGAGGAAAATGTTTTCCAACCTCCTGAGCATGAGAAAATAAGCTATGAACATAACTGTTTAGAGGGGATATTTTAAAGAGTGAAGTGGGTAATAAGTTTGAAGCTACAGAGCAGTGGTACTCAATGTTGAAGAGACAGAGTAGCCATGCTATTACTGAATGGCATCACAGGTTGATTATCCCTTATATAAAGGTTCCTTAAGGCCTAACTGGAACAAGCTTTTGGCAAGAGTCAGACCCGTCTTAAATACATACAAACATTCAACTTTTTATTTTATTTTATTTTATTTTATTTTAGGTTTGAAATGTGCTGGGTGTATATCAAACTATCATTTTAAACAATCTAAATGAGTTTTAATGTATCTTGATTGCACTATTCTTTCTATATAGTTTATAGTTATTTGCCTGATATTCAGACTCATATTTATGTATTACTTCCACAGTACCATTCTAAATCTCATTATGTAATAATGATAGTAATACAATATGTATAATTGACTTCATAATGCACTAGTCTTGCCTAAGAATTTCAGACTGTATGGTTTTGTCATTTGCTTTCCTTTTACTAATCTAAACACAACAACAGTGACCAAATCCAATATAAACTGTTAAAGTGGACCATTTTAATGTCTATCTTACAGCCATCTGTCAGTACTAGTGTAAATAGTCTTCGGTAATATTTAGAAAACTGTTTTCTTTGCAAATGGCTCTGGCACTTACTCAGAATTTAGACATAACAGAGTTGCCTGTGTTATGAAATATATTTAAAATGTTATTATTTCCCCAAACCCAAAAATCCATGTTTCTAATGCTACCCCAATCTAGCATAAGCCTTCTTTATGATAACATGAATAATACTTCAGAGTGTTAGACAACTGACAAACCAACATGAAGGACTAAGGACTAGTAGACTCAAAGGTCTGAGTATTTTTTCTGGGGACTAAGCTACCAGAGTCTCAGCAGATGCTTGAGAAAAGATCTCTTTCTCTTTTTGATTATTTTTTTAAAAATATATTGCCCATCATGGTCTCCAGGGGCTTTTGCCATTAATTAAAATTACAATCACAAAAAACTAAAACAGCAGCTGCTCCTTACCCCCAAACCCAGAAAATAACTAACTAGAGATGAAATCAAAATCCCAAACAATAACCCCTTATTGTACCCCAAAATCTGAGTAGCTAGAGGAGCCCTGCAGTGTGCCATATTTAGGTTATTTCAGACCAAAAGATCTAAGACTAGGGGTCCTTCATGGTAAACAGTTTATACTGAGGCAATTCCAGCTGGAGCTCCTCTATTGCCTGCAGTTTGGTAATATTACATGAGGAGAGAGGCACTCGCTCAAGTAGGCAGATCCCAAATCACTGAAAGGCTTTATAAGTTAAAATCAACACCTTAAACTTAATCAAGAGACAACTAGGCAGCTGGCACAGATCATGGAGCATTAGTGTCATGTGCTCAGGGTAAGAAACTCCACAGAGCAGGTGGACTGCTGCTTTCCGCATTAACTTTGGTTTGTGACTGGATCTTAGGTGTTGTCCCATGTAGCACGCATCTGAGGTGAGAAAGGCATCATTGATAGTGGCAAGTTTCACATGTGAAAGAAAACAATCATACTCTCCTGGTCAAATGAAAATGAAAAAAGGACATCCTATAAACTGCTGCTATATTATTATTTAAGAGCTGGGGTTCCAAGAATACCTCTAGACTGTGAAGTCTCACAGCCAGCACACACCCACCATTGAGGGGAGAGAGGATCTTCACTATACGTTTCAGTTGCTTCCTCCAACCTACCAGTCTCACCTCACTTTTGTTGAGAAAGAGCTTCAGCCAGATAGCCTTCATCCATGCCCCAATCTCAATGAGACACTGGCAAAGTTATTTGATAGGACTGGCTGGATTAGGTTAGAAATGGGATTCATCAGCCTATGAAGATACCACAGCCCATTCCTCCTCACTAACTCTCCTAACAGCTCTGTACTCACTGGACAGGATGGGAGAGAAGGAGGAACTCTATAGGACTCCACGAGACTTCCCTTTGAGATGAAGAGCAACTATTCAACATCACCTTCTGGGAACGCTCAGCAATGAAGGAATACTGGAACTGAATCCCACCCAATCCAGTAATAGTTCAAAGCTGAATCGATCATATCTCATGATCAATAGCATCACATGTATTTTGAAAGATCTTACAGTATCAGCATGGAATTTGGCTTTGATTAAAAAATGCCCTGTTTCTGTGTTGAGCACAGGTATGTTGTAAGTGAGGGGGGCAAAGGTGCAGTCTCTTTAACACTTCCCTAGGGAATAACCCAGCCTGTAGTGTAAATCACAAGCAGAGAAGAAAAGCACAGTGAGCTTCAGTCATTCCCAGCCCACTCTGACACCAGGGTCTAGGATGGGGGCCAGAATAGACCCCTTAAATCAGGGGTGGCCAACCTGTGGCTCCAGAGCCACATGCGGCTCGTCAGAAGTTAATATGTGGCTCCTTGTATAGGCACCAACTCCGGGGCTGGAGCTACAGGTGCCAACTTTCCAATGTGCCAGGGGGTGCTCACTGCTCAACCCCTGGCTCTCCCACAGGCCCTGCCCCCACTTCACTCCTTCCCACCCCCTCCTCTGAGCCTGCCATGCCCTCGCTCCTCCCCCTCCCTCCCCTCCAGAGCCTCCTGCATGCTACAAAACAGCCAATCAGGAGGTGCAGGAAGGGAGGGGGGTGCTAATCGGCAGGGTTGCTGGTGGGCGGGAGCGGGAGGCTCTGGGAGTGGGGCGAGGGAGCGGATGGGGGGGCTGCTGACATATTACTGTGACTCTTTGGTAATGTACATTGGTAAATTCTGGCTCCTTCTCAGGCTCAGGTTGGCCACCCCTGCCTTAAACCATCTCTAAGCCATCCACAGAGGTCTGATGGGTTCGAGCAACAATCAAAGGGCAGATTGCAGTGTTGAATCTGGCTCCTGATCTTTATCCACCAACAGGAAAATATACTCTACCAATACCACCAATGCAGCCTTTGTGCTGTATCCGGATTGGTATCCAGATTGAGGAGGTAAATTGCTCAGAAGTTTGGAATGTTAGAAGCAGCCCTTGGGGAGCTGGATTAGTGGGCAGAATGTAAGCGAGGCGTCAAAGGCACTTTTTGTAGAAGAGAAAATGAAATTAACATGTGGAACAAAATTAGAGTAAGAAATTACAATACTCAGGAGGAGTACTTTAAAAAGTATTGTCTACATGGTGCCAGCAAAGTGCACTAGAATGGTGTGATTTGCTGAGCACTCTAATACATCATGCTCTGTCCCGTATAGACCGTGTGGGGCACTCTAAAAGTACCTACATTTGCATTAACATAGTCCTCTTTGAAATGAGACTACAGTATTGTGAAATAGGAACCTTTTAGAGGGCAGTTTGCATGCAGCATGCTAGTGCACTTTAGAAATCACACCCCTCTAGTGCACTTTGCCACACCATGCAGACAAGCCCGTTGTGTGTTCTGCATAGCACTACTTTCCCCTCAATCTAAGCACGTTATCCAATTACTGCTGTCAGAAGTTACTATACTGACACTTATCATGGGAGATTGTATTCCTAAATATACAGGCTTAAGAGGATAAACTAAACTATATAAAAGACAGCTAGCAAAAAGTCTTCTAGTTAAAAGTTCTCTCTTTCCTACTTCATGAAACAACTACTGGTGTTTAACTTATTGAGGGTTCTTAAGGTTAGCTAGAAAGGTGGGACCTTGTTCTCCTATCACACCCAGGAGTGCATGAACAATTTTTATAGTGGGGATGCTGATGGTGGAAACCATGGTGTTTGTTATTACTATTTCAAGCCAGCGGATGTTGCAGCACCCCCAGCACCCCTTACTCCAGCACCACTGCTCACACCAGTGAGAATCCGGAATAGTTCTGGTGAAGTCAATGATATCACATCCGTGTAAAACTGGTGAATGAAGGTTCAAAATCTGCTGTCTCCATTTTCCTTCAGCATGAAAAGCATACCTAGAAAACAGAGTCTGATTTTGAAAGCTGTGGAGTCAAAGACCCACAACTATGAGTTCAGTGGGTTCTGGCATTCAAATTTCAAAATGACTGTGGAGAACTGTGAGAAAAGCATTACATGTGTACTGTTCTCCAGGTTGCTGATGGTCTCATCACGGTACTTTTAAAATTTAAATTAGACAAATCTATTTCTATTGTTACCCTTTACAATAGATGTTACATTTCAATACACAGAATATTCACCAAAAATATGAATATTAGTTTGCACCAATTAATACTTTTTAAAACAACATTGAATAAAAATGTTATACTCTAGAAAGGAATACATTTGTTTACTGATACATATATTTATGTATTTAAAGGATTAGTACTGGCCTCCAATTCGAATTACATGTCTCTGCTGTAGTTAAATCTGCTTATAACCAGTGTAGAAAGTCAGCCAGAGTGCTGCCTCATCTCTCTCTCTCTCTCTCTCTCTCACTTTCTCTCTCTCTCTCCGTGATGCAAAGATCCTTTTCATGTTTTTGTTTCATCCCACATAGACAACTGTACTGCCCTTTTTAATGGTCTCCTAGCCCCTGCACACAAAACTGACAGACTTCAGCTGGTACAAACTGCTGCTGCTAGGATTCTGTCTGGCACCAGATGGAGCGAGCACATAACTCTATTGCTGGCTCAATTATACTGGCTGGCAGTCAGATTCCACAACAGATTAAATTGCCATTCTTCACTAACTGTATAAATCCCTTTAGAATTTTAGTTCTAATAACCTTTCCTGACTTGCTCAACTCTTACTCAACCAAGCACCAGTTGAAGTCATCTGTTGCTGGCATGCCTGTCTCATGCCTGTACCTAATGTGAAAGTTTGTTTTAGGCATGCAGCACCTTCTCCAAAGATGAGGGACATTTTTTATACCAAAACTGAAGACTAGCTTGTGTTTCCTTGCTTTCTATTATTAGTTTGTCATTAAAAACCATACTACTGAACTACTATACAACTTGGTAAAGTGCATTGAAATATCTTGGCGTGACACAATGCTATGAAGTTATAGACGTTTAACAAAAGCAAATTATTCTTCAGACACACAGAATCCACAAAACCAAGTTACAAAAAGGGCATTTTACATTTACACATTATTCCCACAAGAGAACACCTGCCAAGTCTGAATGATAAGCAATCTGAATTACTTTCCTACTTAGTCAGCCCTTTACTCATTTCTGAGACCTGTCCCTACAATCTGTTGCCTTCTTACAGTGTTATGCAACGAAAAGTGTGTCTAATCTCCTGGAATGTGATTTCCTGTTAGCAATATTTTAACAATGTTTTATTGGAAGCGTTTAAAAACCTTCTTTATTGTAGGTGCAACATATGTATTTTGTGGCACTGACATGTGACAATTTATAATATTGAAGTGAAATATCTTTACACCTTTCTGATTAACACAAACCACTCCTTTTATTTAAAAATTCTACTTGCCAGTCAGAAGGCTCTTTTCACAGTAAATAAATGCTTACCTTGCTAAAGTCAACAGTGCTGTTTTCTCTGCTCACGTCATTTTTATTTTCAATGCAGGCGGGAGCAGACTGTGGGGAAACAATCTGACCTGCTAA
This sequence comes from Macrochelys suwanniensis, assembly GCA_033296515.1. Classification (NCBI taxonomy): domain Eukaryota; kingdom Metazoa; phylum Chordata; order Testudines; family Chelydridae; genus Macrochelys; species Macrochelys suwanniensis. The sequence continues at coordinate 32,322,316 of CM065784.1, read as the reverse complement.
AAAAAAATATTGTTATTACAGAATACTAACAATTATTTACATTACTACAGAAGCATTCTATGAAACAAGTGTTAGAATTAGAGTATCACATATGTTTCATACTGCATGTGTATGAGAATGTAAGCATGGAAGTGAAATTAAAGACTTATTTAGAACAACAGACAAATTCTCAACAGACATAACATTCATTAGCCGAAGCTAGAGATGGGAGAATCCATTTTAGAAAAATTTAAACCTACCATTGAATATTGTGGGGACAGATTTTTGTGCCATTCACAGTGTATAAATTCTGCTAAGAGTTGTTACTCCATTAAAAAATCCTATTTAAAAAACAGTCCCACGTCTACCAAGGTAATTTCCTAAGCAATGTGAGGAGCTGCCAACTTTAGGTCTTAGTTCTAAACACTTACCCAAGTGAGTAGTGAATCAGAGGGGACTCCCCATGTGCTTAAGTTTCCTCATGTGCATAAATGGGCATTGACTAGCATGACAACCAAAGCTAGAATAAAGTATCTTGTTATGAAAAATAAATGTATTGAAATTTAGGCTGTTCAAAAAAATAAATTGTTAAATAAGATACTGAAATGGAAAAGAAAACTTTTAAGTGAAGAAATTCCCAATAAAATCCAGGGAGGAAGAAACACAAAATATTTATAAAAATTAGTAGTGCTCAAGACTGAAGGAAGTGTTCAAACATAAGCCATAGTCATGCAAACAAACACATGCATGAGTTTAGTCACATTAGTAGTGCTAGTGAGGCCAATGGGATTACTCGTGAATGAAGTTATACATGGGAGTATGTGTTTGCAGGATTAAGGCCTTAGACTAGTGTGCATATAGCACAACGGTCTTGTGGAAATATGGCTCTTACAGTCTTATGTAGACCACTGCAGTGAGTACTGATGTGTGGTTCTCAGCCTGGTGTGACTCGCAGCATTTTCCATCTTCTCGTTTGAATATCATCCTTTGTTTTTTAGTTATAGTCAGTTCCCTATTAATCTCAACTGAGTCGAGTATTTTTAGCCATTTAAGAAGAGGGACAAACATTATTACTTAAAAGTTGTTTTACAGGTCTCCAAAACAAACAAGCTATAAGGCTACAGGAAACTAATATTCTTGTAGGGGAAGCCTGACTAAGTGTGAATAATAGCACAGCAGTAAAGTAGTTGGGTTTTGCCACTGACGGTGCAAAAAGAGGATTGGGTAACAGAAGAAGGGCATGTAAGGGAGAAAAATATCCATCCATATATTTAAAATATATTTTAATTAATGTGGACTCTCAGCTCCCTCTGGAAGAGAAGCGAGGGAATGGGAAGGGAAAGAACAGTTCATTTAATTCCTTTGGTTTGATTGTGAGAATTAGAGTAAATCCTGTCTCAAATCAATCTGTAAAATTTAAAGGACTTGGAAGGAAGGGAGACACACACATAAATACCTTGAGTGAAAAATGTTGAACTGATTGGGTGGGAAGTGGCATGTCAGGAAGGGAGAAAATTGGGGAACCTAGCCACAGAAAGAAAACTCTGGGTATCTAAGCGGGCCGTAAAAGAAGGCCTGACAACTGAAAGCCTAGCAGCAAATAAGATGTCTAGTAAGGGTGAGAGACACTGAAATAAAAACCAGGAGCAGCTCAAGAAATAAAAGGCCCAAAACCTGCAAGGTACTAAGGACCAGATTTTCAAAGGTATTTAGGTGCCTAAAGATGCAGATAGATAGGTACTCCAGAGCTAAGCCACTAACCTTTTTTAGGCACTTTTGAAAATCCCCACTGCATCTTTAGGTACCTAAATCTGCCCCTAAATACTCTCAGCTGCCATCAGGAAAAGCTAAGCAACTTGCAGGATCAAGTCCTGCGGGGAGCTATAGAAGTACCTTAACCCTGGACAAAGAATAAATGTCCAGCTTTGTGCCACAATCAATGAGCGTTCTAGTGCAGAGGTGACAGGGATTTTCTGTTGAAACAGTTATTGGACAGAAAATATGATTTCCACAAAATCGAAGTTTTTCACAGGAAAATGTCCATGTTGCCAAAACAAAGGTTGAAAATATAGACATTTATGATGACATGAAAATTCTGATATTTGATCAACCCTATTCCAGACAGAGAGGGAGAAAAAGAGTGAGTACTCTAGTAGATGCATCTAAGCAAGCAGGTTACAATTCTGAGATATTTAATTTTACTTTCATATAATGAAAATTAATGGATTATTGTAATCTGAAAAATTTCCTATAAAACAAGGTTTTTAAGAGAATTCTAATCTATACAAATATTTCAGGGGAACATCTACAATTTTTCCAAACGGTTCTCCCACTACCAGTTGTAAATATTTGGTCATGAATGGGCAAACTGTTAATTAGCAGCCATTCAATTTTCCAGACTCAAAATTATAACTGTAACTTTAAAAAACCCAACTTCATACCCGTCATACTATATATTACTGCATATTACTATGTTTTCATGCTTTAAAAATTGATTTTGATATGTAGCAATATACTAGAATCATTTTGGACCATAACCCTCCCAGACAATAGTGTTCAACTTCTTTTGATTATAGAACCGCAGTATGTGAATACAACTTCTGCACCATTCTGGTGATTTCAATAATGTAATGTAAAACTCTCTGGTGACTCTGTACTGCATTTTTATTATTATTAATTATTATTATTATTGCATTCTATTAAAGTGAAATGCACCCCTGTGGAGAGGCCCAGCAGAAAGCTTTTGCACCACTTACGTCACACTTAAGCTCTTTGCTAAGTGCTAACGGTACCCTTAAATGGAGTTGGTCTTTGTATGCACATGAGTTAATTTTACCCTAATAGACTGCATGAAGAATAAATGCAATACAAATATCTCCAGTGGTTTACATTACTCAGGGAAGAATTTCACAACCGGTAAGCATATGTAACTTATTGCAAAATGTCTGGGCCAGATTCTGCACTCAGTTATACCCATACAACCCTAATGATTTGGTTGGGATAATAAGGGTCAAGAGAATGTAAAATTTACATTTGTAACTTAAGATCTATTTATTTATTTTTCTAGGCAAACAGGAAACATGTATAATTACAGATATTAGCATACACATTTTGAATGCTAGAGAGAGAGAGAGAGAGAGAGAGAAAGAAGCTAAACTTTTTTTCATAACTTAGTATTTACATCTGTATTGTTATTCCATAAAGTGAAAGCTGAAATGCAATTCTTTAATTAAATTCTGGCCCTTGTACAAAGATGGAGTAAATGGGAGCAGAGATGTTTGGCAGGAGAAATAAAATCATCCCCTACAACCCAGAGCAAGAACATGGACCCACTGTGCAGACAGTTATAACTGCTACAGTGCAGACTCAAACTTCACATAAGCGTATGCCTACCCATTGAGCTGGGGGGCGGGGTGATTCCCAGTTCAAGGGGAAAGACCAGCTATAGCTTTTGTGGAGCTAGCATGCTAAAAATAGAATATTGCTGCTGCAGCGCAAGCTGATGGAGTGGCTACCTGCCCTGAGTTTGTACCCATCCAAGACCTTAGGCATATACTCAGGACAGCTAGTCCATCCCACCACTTGTGTTGCCACAGCTACACTCTATGTTTAGCTCTCTTTCTTCATGAAAAGCGCAAACATCATATCTAATTTTAAAAAGGGGAACAAAGAGGACTTAGGGACTTATAGACCAGTCTACCTAACTTTGATAGCTGGAAAGATACTGGAACACATAATTAAACAAGCAATTTGTAAGCGCCTGGAGGATAGTAGGGTGATAAGGAATAGCCCTGTCAAACAAGGAAATTTGATTGGTTACTGGCCTAGTAGATAGGGCGAAGTAGTAGATGCGTTATATTTTTATTTTAGTGAGGCTTTTGACACTGTCCCACATGACATTCTCATGAGCAAACTAGAGAAATGTGGTCTAGATTAAATTACTAAAAGGTGGATCCACAACTGGTTGAAAGACTGTATTCAAAGACTAGTTATTCAATGGTTTCCTGTCAAACTGGGAGGGCGCATCTAGTGGTATTCCACAGGGACCAGTCCTGGTTCCAGTACTATTCAATATTTTCATTAATGACTTGGCTAACAAAGTGGAGAGTATGCTTATAAAATTTGCAGATGACACCAAAGTGGGTGGGGTTGCAAGCACTTAGGAAGACAGCATTAGAATGCAAAATGACCTTGAAAAATTGGAGAATTGGTCTGAATTCAACAAGATGAAATTCAATCAAAACAAGCGCAAAGTACTTCACTTAGGAAGGAAAAATCCAATGCACACCTACAAAATAGGGAATAATTGGCTAGGTGGAAGTACCGCTGAAAAGGATCTCAGGGGTATAGTGGATGACAAATTGAATGAGAGTCAACAATATGATGCAGCTGCAAAAAATGCTAATTTCATTCTGCGGTGTATTAACAGGAGTATCACATGTAAAACATGGATGTAATTGTCCCGCTTTACTTGGCACTGGTGAGGCCTCAGCTGGAGTACTGTGTCCAATTCTGGGCACCACATTTTAGGAAGGATGTGGACAAATTGGAGTGTCCAGAGGGAAGCAACAGAAATGATAAAATATTTTGAAAACCTGACCTATAAGGAAAGATTAGAAAAACTGGGCATATTTAGTATTGAGAAAAAAAGACTGATGGGGGACCTGATAGTCTCAAATAAGTTAAGGGCTGTTATAAAGAGGGGGGTGACCAGTTGTTCTCTATGTCCACTGAAAGTAGGACTAGAAGTAATAGGCTTAATCTGCAGCCAGGGAGATTTAGATTAGATATTTGGAAAAACTTTACCTATAAGGGTAGTTATGCTACAGAATAGGCTTCCAAGGGACGTTGTGAAATCCCCAATATTGAAGGTTTTTAAAAACAGTTTGGACAAACACCTGTCTGGGACAGTCTATGTTTACTTGGCCCTGCCACAGCACAGGGAGTTGGATTTGGTGACTTCTCAAGGTCCCTTCCAGCCCTCCATGTCTAAGATTCTATGAGAGCTACAGTGAGTATGAATTCTCGAGATGGGAATCACACCCTCAACTCAAAGTGTAGACAGCCTGGGAACCTCTAACCATCTAACGTGATGTCAATTTTTAATGGTCTAAACACTTGCTTTAACAATTGCGTCTAGTAACTCCCTATGGGAACAGAAATGCATACAACAGGGAACACAACAGGCCCCAGTCAGTATGTGGAGTTTGTTTCTTTTCGCATGCACAAGACTTTATTTTTTATTTTCCACGTATGGTACTACCATCTGGAAACAAATGATTTCATGAGACTCTTGGCCTTCATTAAAGTAAAATAGTAAGTTGCTAGCCCTCATAGCCAAGGAGAAAATCAGAAAATGCAAACCGAGTGGATCCTACAGGCTGAAAATCCAGACAGCAAATAAAGAGAATGTGCAATGTGCTTAATTTTGGGAGGTCTGACTCATTATTTTTGAATGCCCGGGGTTGGCAATACTGTGACTGAATCAATGGGAATAGGGGGGACCTAGTCAGTAGGATCACGGACAAGTCACAACTACAGCCCATTAGTCACAGCAACAGCCACATTCATGCAGCTGTTCTATGTCCTGTCTTCAGGTTGAAGAAGATGATTCCACTGCTTCCCTCCAGGAACACACCTGTGTATCTCTGCCAAGCCAACCACTTTTATTTGTACTTTGGGTTTGTGTGTGGATGACCAGAATTTCATTCTTTAAAAATATTGAAGTATAGACAGAACACTTAAAAATCTAATGATATCAATGCCTGGATTTATTCTTCTGTCAGTATGCATCAAGCATTCCAATAGCTTTATTCTTCTATTTGAGAAGTCATCAAAGAGAATTGCAGATTTTCTAAAGCATGTACCTGCCAATCAACTGTAACATGCTATCTAACTGAAATACTCAGCGTGCACACTCACACACACAAACTTAAACGTTTCAACAGATGTTTAAATAGGTTTTAGGGGTTATCTATTTAATTAAAATGCCAACGCCAAAACAATGAAATATACTTCATGATTTTATGTAGAAAATGATTTGCTTTTAAGATAAAGGAAAATTCCCAAGACTTTAAAACTATTTACAGCAGATAGACATGCTTAATTTTTGGAAAAAACAATAATTCAAAAGAAATAGACTCATGCAAAACCACACCATTTATATATAAAAGGAATTAAAATGGGGTCCATTTTTATGTTGCATCAATAGATGCCTATATTAAAAGATACCTGATAATTCAGCATTTTGAGAAAGCCTACCAATTACACCAAGTAAAAATCAGAGTTCCAGAAAGAGAATTTAAGTTACAATATACTATGGCCTTCCAAAATTTCAATCCAAAAGTTATTGCATTCAGGATACCTTCAGTACTCAATATTTATCCAAGAAACCTTCTTTTAAATCCAAAGAAAGACAAAAACAACCACAGTAAGCACAGTAATCACAATAAGCACAAAAGAATAAGGTATAACTAACAGAAATCAAGGCAAAGCAAACATGGAGCTTCATAAACCCTAAATATTTATAAAAGCATACAAAAAACTACAGTACTCCTTTCCATTCAGTAATGGTTCAGTGTTTTGGGAGCCCAGTACTGGGCCTTGTGGACTTTTAACTGTGACTTTTTACTAGTCACCACTCAAATCTTAAATGGACTCATATCTAGGGAGACTAGGAAGCAAAGGTATAAATAGTAACAATGTATTAAGTAGATTAGGGCAGGGGAGGCTCCAGGCACCAGCCCAGCAAGCATGTGCCTGGGGCAGCAAGCCGCGGGGGAGCAGCCTGCCAGTCACTGTGAGGGGGGCAGTCAGGTGGCCCTCGGCGGCATGCCTGCGGGAGGTCCGCCGGTCTTGCAGTTTCGGCGGCAATTCGGCGGCGAGCACGCTGAAGGCACGGGACTGGCGGATCACCTGCAGAAATGCCGCCGAAAGCTGCCGTGACCAGCGGATCGCCTGCAGGTATGCTGCCAAAAGCCGCCTTATTGCTGTGCTTGGGGTGGCAAAAATCATAGAGCTGCCCCTGGATTAGGGTCAGATTTTGGTCAGAGTATTGTAAAGTTCCAATATAATACAAAATTCAGCTTTTAACTGCAGTATTTGTAAGGAACAAATATTCTTAACCACCATGAACCAACTGCCACTCTCATTGTACTTGCACAACTGAGAGTAGAATTTGGTGCTGTTTGAAAATACTTCTTATGAGAAGAAGCAGAGGAAGCCAGATTATGAATTTTTGTATATTAGATCTGAATCTCAAATATAATTCCATTCATACTCACGCAACTCTAACCAAAATGTTGTGGTTTGCCACTTTCTCAACTGATATAATAAAATGTGTTTATAAAAAAATGATTTCTAGTCTCAGATATTCCATCTTTGTTCCAAATAATGACCATCATCAGGTAGGATTCTCTTATAAAATTATCACAGCTTCTGCCAAAGACCTTAAATATTGATTATTAGCCTGTAGCAAAAGTTGCATGCTAGAAAGAAACTGAGATGAAGACATGGATGTACATGTTAATTGACCTGAAACCCAAGCAGGATACATTTTTATACTACCTCTCAAACCTTCAAGGAGCTTACAGAACCCAAAGGATAGGAGATGAGGGAGGTACAGAGATGAGATGAGCCTGTTAGAGACAGACACAACAAAGACAGAGCAAAATAAAGAAATATAAAGATGAATGACACAATTCCATATATGTAGATTATACATTTAATCATGGGTACAAAGAACATATGGAGAAAGAAAGAACAAATATCGGGTGACAATGTTTAAGAATTACGTGAGCCTTATTTCAATAATATCATGAGAAAGCTGTGGATAATAAATCTTGACTAAAATTAGTTAGCTTGAAAAGAATGCATGTCAAATATGAAATACAATATTAGATCATTTAATTTAGAATTACTATGGTTGGGTCCAGCTGTATCGGCTATACAGAGAAAAGGAAACCTATAAAGAATTTGATCCCATATGACATATGCACCCAAAAATTCTCATTTAAGTCACTGGGTGTCTTCAACAGGCAAGGAATATAGGATCAGGCCCGTAGAGCCAAATTCACCACTGGTGTAAACAGGGGACTCTCTATTGACCTCAGTGTAGTTTCATCTGCTTTATATTAGCACTGAATTTGGACATTAATGCTTAACTGCAGATACAAGATTATGAAACTGGGATGAAAATAATGTAAACACACAACCCAAAGGAAAAGTAATTTATAATCTATGGGCCAAATTCAAAGGTGATGCATAAATCAGACCCCTGGGACACAGTAACTCCACTATATTCACTTAAATCCATTATAGCAAGTATAAGGAAGTCTGAATTGGTGCAATTTGCAAGTCAAGGAGCTAGAAGAAGGTGTGAGATGCATATGACAAAGTAATAGGGGGGCTACTTTGACTCACACTTTTCTTATGTAACCCACTGGTGCGTGTGTTGCAGGTCCCTCACTGTGCTGATCTGCAAGGGATATGAGTAGTTACAACCCCAAGCTCCACAGTGTCATATCTGTGTCAAATTTAGAGGTGATTTACATTGTATGTTGATAAGTGGGCATGACTGACTCTAAAGGAGTCTCAGTTGGTGTAAACAACACACAGGGAAAGAAGAAGGTGCTAGATGTATGTTAATATGGATGGAAAAGGCAATTGTAACTTACACTTTCTTGCACCTAACTGTTAATCACTTGTCCTGCTACCTTCCTTTAATCACTTGTCCTGCTACCTTCCTTTCTGCAGCCTGTTGGTGTGCAAGTTACATCAGGAACGGGTGTGTCTATACTTGGAGCTGGGGGTGTGATTCTCATCTCAAGGAGACAGAAATCACATACACATATTAGCTCTGATTAAGTTAGAACACTAAAACTAGAATGTAACTCATCAGTGCGAGCGGTGAGAGGGGCTAGCTGTTCCGAGTACGATCCCATCCAAGAACCTATGCATGTACTCAAGGTGGCTAGTCCCTCCTGCGACTTGTGCCGCCGCAGCTACATTCCATTTTTAGCACACTAGTGCAAGCCTTTGCTCAATCCGAGCTAGAACAGGTATATCTCAAAGTGTAGAAGTTAAAGGTATACAGCTAGTCAGAAAAGGGAGGGCGGGAGATGGCTGTTTATTGTCAGAATTTTGTTATCGTCTGATTTTTCTGACCAACTATACTACCATGAAACTCACACTACTTGTTCTTTCTGCATGAGCCTGATTCAACAAAAATGTATGCGTAAATTCTGCATTGCAGAACCCTATTCAAAAGTGCTGAAAAATATTTGTTACCATTCCTGTAATAATACAGAAGTGTTGCATCTGGTCAAAGCTGATTTTTAGGGATATACCATTATCTTGATACATACATTTACATATATAATTCTCAAACATCAGGATGAGAATTCTATTAATCTCACTAAAAATATGTGTTACATAGCATTTCAAACATGATTTGCAAATATGACTTGGTAATGGCAAAAGATTATATATTTTAAAATTCCACTGGCTTTAACAGCATTTACTCTGAAATTCTTTTCCACCCTCCATTCTGGGCATTCAGTGTCAAACTAAGCTTTTTTAAAAAATCATTTTTGCTGTTGTTATGCCAAATTTGAGTGTCACTTTTTATTGGAACATCAAAAGCAGGCTTTTAATTCTCACAGTTTTGATGCTTAATGAAAAGTGACAGTTAAACACAGCATGGCAGCATTAAAAATGCATGGTAAATCCATAGCACCCTGACATTTTAGCCCTGAAGAGGATGTGAAGAAAAGCCATTGTAAACAAAAGATAATACTATTAAAGACAAAGAAAATTAATTAGAAGGTCTGAGAGATTCACACACAAAGAAAAGCAAAGGAAGAATATGATCACAAATATTTTCCAGTAATGCCATCTTGATGGTCTAGTGAGGGAACAACAGGTTGTCCCCTACAAGAGATGAGAGTTTGAGCCACAGTCTCAGGCCTTTACTTCCAAAATATCTGGGGTTGGGCACGCTGCCAAGCTAGCATGTGCACACACTAGAGAGAGAAGGGGCTGAATGTCTAACTACAGCAAGTGACTAGGGTGGAGGGAAATGGTGGCTCTAAACAATCTTTCCATGCCCCAATCCTGGGGACAGCAAGGGCATAGTGGCTTTACAAGTTACAGTAGTTGCAGCAGTCACACAGCAGTATACCATCTTTAAACCACTTGAGGATTCTCAGTGTAACCAACTTGGGGTTTAGACAGCATGGCCCCTTTAAAACCTCGTCCTGAGGCACAGGATGTGCTGGTTTTTCCAGGAGGAGGGGCGCCAAGGTAGGGAGAGCATCAGGGGTGTGGGTGTTGGTAGTGCCAGCGCCAGACAAGGGGCTTACAGTGAGCAGGCTCTCCCACAGCAAAGCAGCTGAGAACCAGCCCAAAGACTGGAAGGACAGAGCGGCAGACCGGGGATGTCCCAGGATGGGAGCCAGGAGGCGCACCACACCAGGAATCACCTGAGAAGGAGAAACCAGACCTAGTATCACTGTCACCCAGAGCTGTATGGGGCTGTGAGGAGTGGGACGTGACTTTTCATTGGAAATAAGGAGGGAGGTTGTAGCTAGTTAAGTGGGGAGGGTTCTTGCTCTGTGTGGGTTTGTAGAGAGTGGAAGAAAAGGGCACCAGAGGGCTTTTTGGGGGGAAAGTTTACTGGTGCCAAAGAAATATGGGACAGGTGCCCCTGGGATGGAAAGAAGTTTCCCTACTGTGTTCCTGTCCATGCCTCTTTTTGGCTGGAGCAGCCTGCAGAGCAAAAAGGCACTATAGTTACACCAAGAAATATCTTTAGCTGCTCTCTGAGGGCAGATTCTGGTGGCTATCCACTGCATCAGTAGAACAGGGGACAAGGTTCTGGGAAAAGGTGTCTGGCATTGCTCTATTAGTCTCTGATCATCTCTGGACCAGCAGTGATGGGCTCTGAAAAGGGCTGTGTCCATTTCTTCCTGGCTTGCAGACATTCAGCCTTTGAGGACTGGAAGAGTAAAAGGAGAAAAATGGAGGGGATCAGCAAGATTTTAGGGATACCTCAGAAGATCTGCTTGTTCTCCTCAGAAGATCTGACAAGCCTTTTGTATAATTAAGCCTTTGCTCCAAAAAATAGAAATAATCGTAAAATAAATTGAACAGCTACTTTAATACAATTTTGAGATTGTGGGAGAGAAGGACACTTTCATACCTTGCATTTGGTTGGAACCTTTTTTACACCCATAGATAGTATACGCTTCTCACACAGTACAGAGGCATGGGATTAAGCAGACTAAAGTGGAACCATAAGCAGGTTTTGCAAGGCTGTCCTCAGAAGCAAAGACATTTCTCACTGCACACGCCTGACATTGCTATGAGGTGTTTTGTCTTAGTGTTAGTTTTTTTACAAATTTAGTTTACGGAACTTTAGTTTTCACAGTTCAGAAGTTATGTCTGAGCCATCATTCTAGTGATAAGAGCAGCTTGCACAATTGCTCTAAGTTTTAAAACCGACATCTAAAGAGAAATTTTCAGCTACAGCCAGCAGGAAGAGGCATACACCATTCACAGACTGCAACAGCTAGATCGAGCCCTCGTCTTACATACATATGCAGGAGAGTAGGAGAACATAAGGCTCTAGGGGAAAAGGCAAGTCTCCCAAGCAGGTGCTGTAGTTACAAAGAAAGGGACGTGTGTGGGCGAATAGCTGGAGAAAGGCAAGAAATGAATGCTCACACTCTACAAAGAAGGACCTCCTGTCCATGCGCAAGGCCCTAAAGACAGCGGAACGGCCAAAGGCGGGTGAAAGGCCATGCATGTGATGCTGTATACATTATGAGCAGTGCTTTATGGAAGATCTACCCAGTGTGAAGAATGGTGGGGAGCATTCTACAAGAGGAATGTATAGAAGCCTATGGGCCTGAGACCATGCTGATCCACTAAATAATCTCTCTCCTCTCCACTCCCCCTTTCTTTTAAATGGAGCACAGCAGCTACCACTACAGCATGCAGACTGTTGTATTGGATGTGGCACAGCTGCACTCAGGGCTGGCTCCAGGCACCAGCAAAACAAGCTGGTGCTTGGGGCGGCACATTTCTAGGGGCGGCATTCTGGCACCGGCCATGCCGCCCCTAGAAATGTGCCCCAGACGGCTGCCCCAGCTCACCTCCGCTCTGTGCCGGCATGGCTGCTGCCGGCTTCTCCCCGAGCAGCGGTGCGCAAAACAGCTGTTTCGCGCGCCGCTTCTCCCCCTCCCTCCCAGGCATGCCCCGGCGCTCCGGTCGGGGAGAGCGGGGGCAGTCGGCATGGCGCGCTCACTCCCCGCCGGCCGGGGAGAGCGGGGGCCGTGGGCATGCCGCGCTTGCTCCCCGCCAGCCAGGGAGAGCGGGGGCCGTGGGCATGCCACCCGCGCTCCCAGTGGGAGAGGCGGGGGGAGGGGTTGTTTCAGCGGGCGTTGGGGTTTGGTTTTTTTTTGTTTGGGGGGGCGGTGTTTAGGGTTTTTGGGTTTTTTTGCTTGGGGCGGCAAAAACGTTAGAGCCGCCCCTGGCTGCACTGGGACTCCACAGCCTTGAGGAGAAAATAAACAAACAAACAAACAAACAAATGGTTTGAGACTACTTTGTAAGCAGAAGATCTAGAATAATTTTGTCCTTTTCTTTCTGAGATGTGCTAAAACTAACCAATCACATTAGTCCAAGAGACAAAGCAAATATCCAATAATCTGAACATAACAGTGCTGATTTAATGAAATTTAGAATAAGAAATAAACATTTCAATAAAGCTCAACTTAAACACAGGAGCTTTTTTCTACTTTGAAAAGGCCAATATAGGAGAGTGACAAGTTAATGGACAATGTTTGAAGATATATAAGAGACATCTCTAACTGCACTGGACTGTTGAAAAGCATGCTTGGCAGTATTACTATTACTTGGACACAAAGTTGATTTACCTTTGTTTAAATATTCCTAAGGATATTTTTACTGTTTTAAAATGAATTAAATACAATATAAATAATATAATGAAAATGGTCTGCTTCTCACACAGGATCAGGAAGTTTCAATTGTCAGATTACAGGATGCCCAGAGCATTTAGGACCTGATTTACAAAGCACTTAAGCACACTGATTTCAATCAGATTTAAGCACAGGCTTAATGGTAATCATATGTTTAAAAGCTGTCCTGAACAGAGATGTTTTCTGGAACTGGGAACTAAGTAAACCTCACATGGAATCTGGACATCACACAGAAATGATCTTCCTATTTAATGTCCTCTTCAGATTAAATTACATTCAGCCTTCCAAGTCTGAGATTCCCACCCTAGGGAAGGAGCTAGGCTTGGAAGTGTGTGTAAAATCAACATTACAGGGATACTACCAAAGGGTAGTCCTGCTTTGGAACAAAGAGTAGCCTCTACTGCATTGTGGATCAGAAGACACATGGAGTTTGTGCAGGTCAGAAGCCAGGGTGAAAATTTTAGGCTCACTAACGTCCTTGGAATATCTTCTGCATAATAAATTACCACCATGCTGCTTTCATTGGTCTCTTACTCAAATATATGAACATACACTGGTTAGTATCCCAGCCATGGAGTATCTTGGATTATGTTTACACTTTAAACAGGAAAGTGTAAATGACACCACAGCTATGCTAGCTGTCATTGAGTTAGCATGCTAGAAATACAGTGTAGCCTATTCTTACCTCTTTCTAAGGTTTATCTTAACCAATTTTTTTCCATAAAAGTACTGCACAGCCTTTCCCCCCTTTTTCCCCAATTTCCTGAAAAATGACTCTATAAAAACAACAATGCTGGGTTCCATGTTTATTTTGTCCCAGTGGCTTTCCATTTATAAGTGAAAAAATGGGGACTTTTTCCAACTCCCAGCACTGCAAACTCAGTCTAGAATCTAAAAGACAAGTTGAGTTCCTTTTACTTCATGCATCATCATCCAGCTCATTCTATCAGAGTGACATTGGTTCTCCATAGTTAACAGGAGTAAAAAGTAGTAAACACATAGTTCTGTAACTAAATAAAACTGCTATATCTCTGAATATGTACAAGGGGCAGCTCTGTGAAATAAAAGTAGGCATTTTTAAAAGCAGTCCCTTTTCAAATCAGAACCACACTTTGACTGCTGTGAATACAGCAGCAGACATTAGGCTCAGAGGGAGAAAATATATGCTATAAAAAGCTTCTGAAACATAAAATAATGCAACACGTTTACGTTACCATTTTTGTCCATGGAATGAGGCTCAGACTGTTTCTTGCCAATATCAGCAAAGGATCTCACAATTGGAATCCTGTTGCTTAACTTCTTCTGATTCTGATGATGGTGCTGCTTCAGTAAAGCTTCATGTACTCTGTGACGAACATCTTCGCTGAGCTGCCCTGAACCCACTTGTTGGTCAAGAATCATATCTGAAATAAATATGATTTTATGAATAAATAAATAAATAAATAGAATCTAATGAACAGAGAGAGGGAATTATGTTCTTAATTAATAATTATAATGCCAAATAATAATATATGGGATTACAAGTGAAGGGCCCAGTCTTACATTCCTTACTCAAGAAAAAACCATTAAATCAGGCAGCTTCACACTCCCTGGATCAAGCAGCAGTGACACAGAGCAGAAGAGAGACAGGCGCCCTGCTTTGATTTGCAGGTCCTGGACCTTGCGGCAGCTGAGAACTGAAATTTTAAGGAAGTCTTGCTTAGCTCCAGACCAGAACATGCCCAGTGTGGATGGAATCTTTAGGAAATTTAGCTAGAAAGCTCTAGCATGTCCCTAGTGAGCATGGATGGGCTATAGGGTTTTCGACTGAAAAGTCCAGTTGAAAAGGGGACCTGACAGTGTCCAGTCAGTACTACTGACTGGACATCCAAAGTTTGGTTACTGCAAGCAGGGGAAGAGCCGGGTCACTACCCGCACCAGCCCCTACTCAGCTGGAGCCTCCTCTTACTTGCATCGGGTGGCTGCAGCTCCCAGCCCCGGCTCTGCTGGTGAGTCCCTCCCAACCCAGGTGATGGGGCCTTAGGGGGAAGAGGCAGGGTGGGGGAGGCTCCAGCACTCCTGCTGGAGCGTCCGGTTTTAAAATATTACAAAGTTGGCAACCCTAGTGCTTATAACTTGGACAAATCTGGGCACATTTTTATGGGCGTGGCAAAAGGCGAGATACTGACACAACGGCCACCCCGTATCAAATTTCAAGTCCCTGGTCCAAAGCATGGAGACACTAGGTTTACAAAGCAAACATCACCAGAATTTTTTAATACTGGCAAAACAATGTATTTTTCCCAGCCTTGTTCTTGGAAACAACTGATACACTGTGTCTTAATATTTTTCCAAAACAAAACCCTGAAGAACATACCTGGCATGGAAAATGCCAGCCCAAACCATTAAAGTTTGGCAAAGTCATAAATAAATATAATTTTGATGCTTCCATAACAAAAAAAAGTTCAGATATCTGTTTTGGAGAATTTTGAAATTTTGAGTTTTCTATTCCAAATCAGAACACACAAATTTCTAAATTTCTAAATCCTCTGTAAAATGAAATTACCTTCCTCCGCCTAACTCCATTCTCTAGTACTAGCTGCTTTAGAAGAAGGTGAAAGTAAATCCTGCAGTAGTCAGTTGAGAGAGATCCTGTCCCCAGAGAAAATTCCTCCCAATCCCAATAGTTACCGGTTGTCTTATGCCCAGAATATATATATACACACACATATATATACACACACACACCACTATGAGGCTGGATGGACGAGGCTGGATGGCCAGTTGTCCATATAAATGTGCAAGGTTTTTGAATCCTGCTGAGTCGTGGCCTCACTGATATCTTGTGGCAATTAGTTCCACAGGTTAATTATACATTTATGTTAAAATGTACTTTTAGCAGTTTCAAATTTGCAATGTTTCAACTTAATTTAATGCCTTTTTGCTCTTTAATTCTGAGAAACAGTAAATACAAGCTCCTGACCTACCTACTCTAGATCATTCATTATATTGTATAAGTTTGTCATGTTCCTCTTATTCGTCTCCTCTCTAAGCTAAATGATTCACCTGCAATCCTAGGCCTACCAGGAGGCAGTTAAACACTGGGCACAAGTTAGGGTAGAGTGCAGACTGCACTAGCTTGTAACCATCCCCCAAGGAACCATGTTTCTCCCAGTGAGCAAAGGAGCACACCATGTTCCACCAACCTCTGCTTCCATCACAACACTTGTAAAGTACTTTATGGCCCCCTTACACTGCTGGTGCACTGCCTTGCAAAAGGGCTAGGGTATGAGCCAAGAATCTGACCCTAAATGTCTATTTTACAAATTAATCTATGATTAAGTAGATAAAAATGCACATTTACATGTCATTTGTCATGGTCCAAATCTTGTGGGAAGGTTTTTGTTCCCTCCCCTTTTCTCATGCACCCACACAAGATCACAGTCTGGTTCTATATTACTAAGTGATTCACTGATAATGCTTTCAGTAAAACAGCAGAAAGAAATTTCAAATAAGAATATATAGCAAAACTAACACCACTTTATTAAGAAACATTGAATAAATAAGGACACAATCCTGCAAGTCCTGCAAGTCCCGGTCGTCATCGGGTGGGATCGAATCAGGAACCTCTGGAGCTTAGTGCATGAGCCTCTACAACAGAGGTGGGCAAACTATGGCCCGCGGGCCACATCCGACCTGTGGGACTGTCATGCCTGGCCCTTGAGCTCCCGGCTGGGGAGGCTAGCCCCTGGCCCCTCCCCTGTTGTCCCCCGTAGCCTCACCAGAGCGCTGGCCCGCCGCTCCGGTATGGCAGGCTCCGGCCAGGCGACAGGGCTGCGAGCTCCTGCTGCTCTGAGCGGCATAGTAAGGGGGCGGGGAGCAGGGGGAGAGGGAGTTGGATTAGGGGCAGAGGGTCCCAGGAGGCCATCAGGGGACAGGGAGCAGGGGGGGTTGGATAGGGGGTGGAGTCCTGGGGGGGAGGTAAGGGGTGGTCAGGGGACAAGGAGCAAGGGGTTTGGATAGGTCAGGTGTTCTGAGGGGGGCAGTCAGAGGGCAGGAAGTGGGAGGGGGCAGAGGCCAGGCTGTTTGGGGAGTCACAGCCTTCCCTACCTGACCCTCCATGCAGATTTACAACCCCGATGAGGCCCTTAGGCCAAAAGGTTTGCCCACCCCTGCTCTACAGTATGAGCTAAAAGCCAACTGACTGTTAGCTAAGGCTGTAGAGCAGACTCATTTAACTCTCTCTCTCTCTCTAAGTGGTCTCGGTGCCAATAGATGGGACAGAACACCACACCCAGGAGCTGTGTGGGTTACACAAGCAGATCCATGTGCCCATGCTGAGCCCCATTGTATGGAGGCATGGGTGGGATTTGGGCCTAAATAATGTAAATGATTATGCAGATATCAGAATGAAAAGATTCCACACAAAATCCACTAACAGAAAATATCAAGAAGCATTGTTCATTTTTAATGGGAAAGAAGCTGTTGAGTTGATATATTTAATTTGGGGGGAAATTTGGTTGGCATCAGTATTAATGCGTAAAAGCAAAGCAAAGAAAAAGAGAGAGAGAAATATATACTAGAGCAAGTAAATAAGCAACATTTTAGCACAAAATGTCCTTGCATATCCATTAGGAGAAATTGTGCTACACAGAAATGGTGATATAATGAGCTGAGTCAGAAACTTGCTGTACTGAAAATTCAGACAGCTCTTGAGTCTGTTCCCAAGACAGGTTCATATCAACCAGTAAATTCAATGGTGAAGCAAGCAAAGCAGAAGAATAAATAAATAAAAGACAGATATGTTATAAGCAGAGACAGATTTCGTCAAGTCTTTGATAGCGGCCAAAAGCTAAAGAACAAAAAAAGATTAAATAAGTACTCAGGTAAAATGCACAATGAAATTGCAAAATTCAGCAATGCACTGAACGTACATACGTTGTTTTGTTGTGTTTGTAAAGTTCAGAGTGACCACATGATAAACTAATGTGGCACATAAAGATCCAGGAAGAGTTGTAGAAAGTGCCTGTCTATATGTGTCATTATTGGTACCACCTAACGATCCACAGTTCTATATACCTATATATAGGCTGAAAGCCAAGGATAGATATAGAGACAATATAGATGCAGACATACACACACAGTACTCCTATCTCCGTATATCTGCAGAAACAGAGTGAGAGGGAAAATGTTCTTGAAGTTATAACTATTATTATTACTATTATTATTATTATTTTCATAGTATTTTCATAGTCGTCTCCCGTCGACATTGCATAGTGTGGTCCCCGCGGTAAGTAGATCTAAGCTATGTCGACTTGAGTTACACTATTCATGTAACTCAAATTGTGTAGCTTAGATCGGCTTTCCGCTGTAGTGTAGACATGGCCTCAGAAACCAAAAGGCAAATAGAGAGAACTGTTTAAACAAACAAATCTGATTATTTCTGAAGTCTGATTCAAGATTTCGGAATGTGTGGGTTGGCAATCTTGCATTGCTACCACCCTTTGAGCTGAACCAGTGGAATTACAAGGGTGAAGATTTCCCTAAATGTCTACTGTAGAGAAAGCCCATGCAACTGCTTCCCCTCCACGTGTTACAGTTTCCCTGACTTCCACACCACAGAACAGAGCAAAGGATTTAGGCCTATATCTTTATGGCATCATCTCTCTACCTCTAGCAATGACAAATCTCTAGGGCAAACACTTACCTATCACTATGCCTACACTACGAGCTAGGGGTACTATTCCCAGTTCACATAAACATACTTGTACTAGATCTCATTCAGCTACCGCAAGTATAAATAGTAGTGTCGCTACAGCAGCATAAGCAAGGCTTAGCCCTGCCAAGCACATACCCATTGGTTTCAAGTGGATTTGTATTTGGCATGACTAAATCATGCCTCCATTGCTGCTTCCCATGCTACTGCTGCTGCCTACTATTTATACTCATGAGAGCTCAACAAGAGCTAGCATGAGTAGGTGTATATGAGCTGGGAACCACACCCCTAATTTGCAGTATATATGTAGCCTAAGGCCTTGGCTACACTTGCAGATGTACAGCGCTGTGAGTTAAACCCGTCTTCGTACAGCTGAGTAGGGAAAGCGCTGCAGCCTGTCCACACCAGCAGCTGCCAGCGCACTAACGTGGCTACATTTGAGGCATTTGCAGCTGTATTGGGAGCGGTGCATTATGGGTGTTCAAGTGGCTGCAACGTGCTTTTCAAATGGGGGGGGTGAGGTGGAGTGTGACAGGGAGCGTGTTCGGAGAGAGAGTGGATTTTTGGGGTATCCACAGAGTGTCAGCTCATTATCTCCTAAGTTTACACACCTCCACATCCCCCTCCTCTCTCTCAATCACTGAAAGCAAGCAGCAGCGGCTTTGTTTGTTTTTAAAGAGCAGATAAAAGAGAACTCGGGGAAACGGAGCCCTCCCCCTCCCCCCCGCCGTTCTTCCCCCTCCCCCTCCCCCGCCGTCTCTCTCCAAGCCAACTTTGCTGCCGGCATTCCTAACGGAGCCCCCCCCACCCCCCACCCCCCCGCCTGCAAACAGTAGCTGTTTGCTTTTTTTTGTAAAGCAGCTCCAGAACGGAGCTCTGAACTTCAACCCGGAAGTGCCGTTTCAAAACAAAGGGAGCTTCCGGAGGTCAGTGACTGCGAATTCCCTGGCTACATTGAAGCACCAGCGTACCACCTACTACGCAACAAATGTTATTCCTCTCGGGGAGGTGGAGTACAAGCAGCGCTGTATCTGAGGAGATACAGTGCTGCACGTGCCTTGCAAGTGTAGCCAGTTAGTGAGTTACAGCGCTGCAGGCAGTTTTATTGAGCTGTTACTCGTAAGTGTAGCCAAGGCCTAACAGTACCAAAACTCCAAGGCACTTTGGCCTCTGCAGCAGGACAAAGACAATCTACTTCTCCAGAAAAAACATCCCTCTTCCACAATACATAAAACCCTTCAGAGGCCCCTTTTATACACAGATGTAATTTAACTTTAGACTTTTCAAGGCAGTATCACAACTACAGTATGCAACTCTTTGAAAAGTAAACTGTGTAGAAGAGTTAGGAATATCATTAAACCGCATTCTATTACTATTTGCAGTTAGTGGATATGGTAACATAGTATGGCATGAGAAATGTTGACATTGACAAAGCCTTAAGGCCCTTACAGCTTTTGGCAGTAAGAAAATCTTGGTTTACAAAGAAACAGTGAAGAAAACATTGTTTATTTTTTAAGCAGAAAATTAATCCTTCTTGGTCAGTTTTTTTAAGAACGATTCAAAGAAATTTGAATTTCTTTACTATTCCTTTATGTTTAATTTCAAGATCTCTCCCCAGTCAGACTCATTTAAAATATCTTTATACGGTCTATAACCCAATGCTGTGATTAAGAAACACTTAACAAAATAGAAGCGACAAAGGGTCCTGTAGCACCTTATAGACTAACAGAGGTATTGGAACATAAGCTTTCATGGGTGAATACCCACTTCATCGGATGCAAGCAGTGGAACTGTCCAGGGGCAGATATAAATGTGCAGGGAAGAGTCAGGCTAGAGATAACGAGGTTAGCTCAATCAGGGAGGGTGAGGCCCTCTTCTAGCAGCTAAGGTGTGAATACCAAGGGAGGAGAAACTGCTTTTGTAGTTGGCTAACCATTCATAATCTTTGTTTAATCCTGAGCTGATGGTGTCAAATTTGCAAATGAACTGAAGCTCAACAGTTTCTCTTTGGAGTCTGGTCCTGAAGTTTTTTTGCTGCAGGATGGCTACCTTTAAATCTGCTATTGTGTGTCCAGGGAGATTGAAGTGTTCTCCTACCAGCTTTTGTATATTGCCATTCCTTATATCTAATTTGTGTCCATTTATCCTTTTGCATAAGGACTGCCCAGTCTGGCCGATGTACATAGCAGAGGGGCATTGTTGGCACATTATGGCATATATTACATTGGTGGATGTGCAGGTGAATGAACCGGTGATGGTGTGGCTGATCTGGTTAGGTCCTGTGATGGTTTCCCTGGTGTAGATATGTGGGCAAAGTTGGCATCGAGGTTTGTTGCATGGATTGGTTCCTGAGTTAGAGTTATTATGGTGTGGTGCGTAGTTGCTGATGAGAATATGCTTCAGGTTGGCGGGTTGTCTGTGAGCGAGGACTGGCCTGCCTCCCAAGGCCTGTGAAAGTGAGGGGTTGTTGTCCAGGATGGGTTATAGATCACGATGATCCGCTGGCTAAAAGCTCACCAGCCACGCTGGAAGAATGACTTTGGAGCAGCGAATGATGGTAAAGCTGATAAATTGGGGCACCAATCTGACCTTTGGGTCAGAGGATCTGGAACTTCTACAGAGATCAACACCTACAAGATCTTCACCAAGCATTCTCAAAACTACGATACCCGCATGAGGAAATAAGGAAACAGATCAACAGGGCCAGACGTGTACCCAGAAGCCTCTTGCTGCAAGACAAGCCGAAGGAAGAAACCAACAGAACTCCACTGGCCATCACTTACAGTCCTCAGCTAAAACCTGTCCAGCGGATCATTGGTGATCTACAACCCATCCTGGACAATGACCCCTCACTTTCACAGGCCTTGGGAGGCAGGCCAGTCCTCACTCACAGACAACCCGCCTACCTGCTGAGCGACCGCAATTCTGAGGAGGAACCCATGGGGTTGGGACCCGCCGAAGACACCCCCTGGACTCAGGTACCGCTCGAGGGGGAGTCCGGAAGTAGCCTGGGAGCAGCGGACCCGAGTCTGGCTGCAGCACTGCCAGAACCAATGTCAGTGTGTTGCGGCCAGGATCCCCACTGACACAGCGGCGGATCCTTTGCCGCTGTTAGGGCCCCTGGCTGGGACGCAGTGGAGTGGGTGGGCCTGCGTCCCCCCTGCCACCCAACCTGTGGGTGGCAGTCTCCCCCCTCTTCCTGGTTACCCAGAACCAGGAGCTTAGTGCCTTATATTGAACGCTGTGCTCAGCCCCTGCTTGCGGAGCTGAGCCTTTGACTATTTACTTGCTGCCCCACCCTGACCCAGGGCCTGGGCCTATTGAACTCGGTGCTCAGCCCCTGCCTGAGGAGCTGAGCCTTTAACTATTTACTTGCTGCCCCGTCCTGACCCAGGGCCTGGGCCTATTGAACTCCGTGCTCAGCCCCTGCCTGAGGAGCTGAGCCTCAGACTATTTACTTGTTGCCCCGCCCTGACTCAGGGCCAGGGCCTAGCCTCTACCACTCGCAGGACCCGACCAGACGCATTCGGGCCAAAGACCGAGGATTCCCCAACCCAGCCGAATGGGTACAGCGAGGCGGGCTAGTGCACCCACCACCCTGCAGCAGACCAAGACCCCTACAACACCTCAACTGCTAGAAGAGGGCCTCACCCTCCCTGATTGAGCTAACCTCGTTATCTCTAGCCTGACTCTTCCCTGCACATTTATATCTGCCCCTGGACATTACCACTGCTTGCATCCGATGAAGTGGATATTCACCCACGAAAGCTTATGCTCCAATACCTCTGTTAGTCTATAAGGTGCTACAGGACCCTTTGTCGCTTCTACAGATCCAGACTAACACGGCTACCCCTCTGATACTTAACAAAATAGAGTAAAACATGCAACATTACACCACTTTATGTTAATCTATGATCTAATATTGATCTAACATCATATAATTTGGAAGCTGAAAGAACAAACAGGCCCAATCCTTCTCTCACTGAAGTCAAATACAGTATTCAAATCAATTTCAGTGAGAACATGATCAAGTAAAAAGCATGAATATGAACCATTAATGTGAGGGAAGTCACCGGGAGTCTTCACTGGGAACCAGACTGGGCCCTTAATTATTATTAATTATTATTACTGGGACATTATTGAAATTTGCAGTCACTTAAGGGATTTGGGCACCCACTTTTCATTAAGAGAAATAATACATCCAAATTCCTTAGGCAGCTTTGAAAATTTAAGCCTACTGAGTCCAAACCTGCCCAAGTTCCCCACCTGCATTTTGAGGACCTGAGCCCCTGGCAGTTTCAGACTTTACATTTGTATTGAAGACTACACAAGACATTTGTATAATTCAAATCTTTCTGTAAACAGCAATACAAACAAACAGTTCTTTGTACTGAAAAAGCTATAATTTTCTACAAATCTTAAATTCTCACTTTCCTTATATATGAAATTAGCAGCTCCCATGTCAGAGTGAAAAACAGGGATAATAAAAGTCTTCATTCTGTTCTCAGAGAATATCACAAGAGAGACAAATTTTGCTCTGGAGCAACTCCACTGTTTACACTGGAGATACACCAGATTTACACTGGAGTAACTGTGAACAGTACTTGACCAATTATCTAAATTTTTAATTACTCCAAAATAGCAGCTAAAATCTATGACACACCTAGAACCTGTCCCCTGTATACCAGTGAGCAAGGAAAGGTGAAGACCTGAAGAGCCTTTCCCCACTCCTTTTTTCTCTGTTGTGCAGCAGCTGGGCACAGTAAATGACCTCAAGATCAGAGGGCCAAATTCTTTTGGTGTAAATTGGCCCATCCCCATTGACTTCAAAGGAGCTGTGTCAGTTTACACCAGCAGAGAATTTGACCCAAGGACCACAAGGATGCCACAGGGCTAGTGAAGCTAGCTCATCCTTTAAACCTGCCATTGTGTAATACATTCAATCAAAATGACCGGAATGTGGAATCCTTGGGTTTTGTTGTCTGTCATGCCATAATCAACAGATTATAAGGGTTTGTTAACCTCACAACCTATTTTTACAGATATTTTCTCTGTGTGTGAATTCAGTAAACCAGTTTTTTTCAAAATGGAAAAAAAACCCCAAATTCTATCATGGACAACCATAAAGGTTCCCTGCATGGATTGTCAGCAGGATTTGAATCTAGGACCTAGATCCCCAACCCAGACCTCTACCACTTAAGCTGTTACTCTCTAGTTTGACCAGTCACTGGAAGGGGATGAGAGACACTCTTTCCCAGTGAGTTACACAACTATTTACTAGACAGCAGCAGAATGTTGGAGATCAGGATTATTGAGTCCTGTTTCTGGCTCAAGGAGGGGAGCGTGTCTAGTGGTTACAATAGTGGTTATAAGCAGGTTAGCTAAAAACATATATTTGATATGTTCATTCTGAGAAGCAGTGTGGCTGAGTAGATTAAAAAGCTGGGTTCTATTCCCAAGTTTCCATCAAATGGACTTTGTTCAATGTCTCTGCTACTGATGTGTAAAATGGGGGAATGACACTTGCTGCCTTCTAGGGTAGGAGTGAGACAAGGTGGATGAAGTAATATCTTTTATTGGACCAACTTCTATTTGTGAGAGAGTGTAGGAGCAGGAATACTGTAGGACTAGGATAGGAGTCTGTTGCTTTGCTCATTAATAAGTGCAGCGAAGTCCACAGAAAGTACAAGTGAGACAAACTCTTGGCTCATAGCTTGGTGAGAACATCAGAGCTGCTCCTACGGTGCCAGGAAATTCAGGGCTGTGTCACTGTGACACCGTGCATCCCATATTGTATGGAGACAATACTTTGTTTCCATTAGAGCATTAAATATGTAATTTGCAACCCTACAAAAATGAAAGCTTGTAAATACTGTTTGTTTTGGTTACATACACAAGGTGGAAAATGAGACCACTGAATGGAACTGAGCTGAAGTTTCAACATCAGTCAGGTAATTCGGGAAATATGAGAGATTCCCTAATTCATGACTATTGTAGTTACTGAAAAGTTGCTAAGAAACATGGAGTTAACCCTAGACAAAGCAGCACAACTTTGCCAACCTGATAAAGGCTTGTACAGTATCTGGAGGTGATCAAAAGTTAACAAAAACAAAAACCAGGTTGGCGAAAAGGATGCAAACTGAATGAAAGAATTAAAGACAAAGGCAGTGCCAAACCTGTGGGAAGCAGCTTGTTCACAGACAATGTCATGCTTGTGGTAATGTGTATCATAAATGCTGTATTAAAAAACCTCTTTGCAAACATGTGCTGTTAGGGGAAAAAACCTAGATATGCAAAATGAGTCCACCACAGACTGAAAAACAGTTTTTCAGTAAGAAAGTTGCATATGAAAGGAGTCTAAAATGCACCAAAAGTAAATGAAAATTGGTGCTTAGAATCAAGCAAACGTACTTGCAAAGCAAGATTTGCACAGACTGAAAGCTTAACAGGATATTACCAAAGACAGTGAAACTGCACACTCAGCCATGAGCAGCTGAGGGCCTGCAAAGCCCAATGACCTCACTAACAGGATTGAGCCATTACACAGAGAGAAAATGTCAGCATGAGAAACATGTGAACTACCTAAAGAATATAATAGTATAGTGCATGAGCTGACTTTTGTAAGAGTAGAAAAGGGCTGACAATCAATACTGGATTTGAAATTATGGAAAAGGTAAAACATAAAGTGTGCAGGTCACTGAAAAGCTAATAGACAACACAGAGGTCATGTTGAATACATTTATTTATTTGAAGGGGTCTGCTGTTTGCCTAAAACATACTGAGTACAACCAAAATAAACTGCAAGACCAGAGATTCATGCAACAAAGAAAGTACCATCACTAAAGATTGACCAAAAAGTCTTTGAGCCAAATGATAGAAAATGGAATCATATGCTGAGTGCTAGAACGTTCTGGGTTCATTCAGTGGTTAGTCAACAAACCAGATGGTAATCTGAGAATTTGCATGGATCCAAAGGAACTAAATAAAAATATCAAAAGAGAACAGTTTTATCTGCCAATTTGAACTGAAATAATGGGAAGAATAACAGAGTAAAGTGATTCTCTAAATTGAATGTTGCAACTATCTTCTGGCAAATACCTCTTGAAAAGACATGTTCCAAAATACACTATGTGGATGACAGATTCTTGAGACTTCATTTGGACATATGGTCTGCACTAGAAATGACCGATACACTACTACAGTTCAAAGGAATTCTTGTGTAATGACTGTATATTAATCTGGGAGCTACACCAGAGATACATGACAAAAGACTATGTATTGTACTCAAATATAGGTAATGGTGGTTTAAAATTGAAGTAAAGGAAATGTGTCTGGAAGCCTGGGTGAAGTACTTTTCAATGAGGGAATAAAAACTGATAAAGAAAAATGAATAGCAAATTGAGAAATGCCAAAAACATGCAATGTAAAAGACCTACAATGCCTGCTGTGAAAATTCATCTCAGGAAACCCAGCTAGAACAACAATATATTATTTCCGTATACAGCATTGCAGATATGTATAACACTTAATCATCAGATACAAATAGACAGGTCCCTGCCCCAACAAGCTCATAGTCTTACAGATACTTTTTTAAATAGGGACAAAGTTTGAATACAAAACAAAGCATAACGAAGAATGAAAATGATGAAGAATGGGATCATTTGAAAACTCCCATCATATGAGTGGCACAATATTTTAATGCAGAATTAACAAACAGTTTTTAGGGATGTACCACAAAATGTTTTGAAAGCCATCTTAGTGCAACAACATTAAAGTCACTGTTCACCTGTAGATTTTATCTCAAGCATGTTAAGAAGATCTTTTAAAAATGTATACTCAAATAGACAAAGAGTCTAGGGCTATGTTCTGGATGTTTAACACATCAGTGAATAAATAAAGTGTTTATATAGATTAAAAGTCTTGGCTGAAGCAGACAAAACCCTTGATCACAATCTAACAATGCAGGGTAAGTGAAACTCCTTCAAGGATAGAAAGACTGTTGTTGCATTTACAGAAGTGTAATTTGAAGCAGGAATGTAGCCCAGACAGCAAGTTTCTGATGGCAGATATATGGTCACAAGCATTTTTGCATAATACAGTCTCCAGGCAAATAAATTGAAAATATATGCATATAACAATTTAACAATCAGAGTGACATGTCTTACATAGAATAATGTGGAAAATTATCCATAGTGAGACTATTCAAATCCTATGCAAAGTTATTTAAAAGGTAGAAATAGCAGGAAAAAAAACACAGAAACCAATTATGCACCACAAAGATAAGAACTTAGGTTAACTGAGGAGTGTTACAAAAAGCAAAAGCACATAGTACCCTCTAACTTAAGAAAACAAGTTTTGCAACACAGGAAGTATCTGGTGGCATTGAGAAAACTAAATGATGAGTGTGAATGTCATTGTTCTGGCCTAGCATAATCATGGATAGAAGGCAATACTACAAGTATTGAACAATTTTCTGAAGAAAATGATGCCAACAGACAAGAGAACCTGTGACAGCAGGGAAAGGTTGGGACTGACGTCTATATTTAGGGATGCTCTGTGGTACCCAGGAACTGTTTCTTTACTTTACTAAGTATCAATATTATCCAATACAGGCAGAACTCCTGTCACTTCTAGGATCAAACCAATGTTTCCAAAATGTGGTGTACCATAAGTGGAACTATAATAACTAATAATGGGAAATAATTTAGTAAAATAGACTTTAAAGACTTTGCGGATAAGTACAAATTTCATCATTATATTTCAAGTCCAGGACTTATTTTATTTATATAGGGGAAAAAACCTTTGCTATTATTTGGAACTATCAGAGTTGTGTACATACACAGCAAGCCTATGTAACTATCTGACCTTATTGCTGCTAAACCTCCTTCCTCCTCCTCAAGCCTTTCTGTTTGCCACATTCATTTGTTGCATATTTTTGCAACCTCTTAAGAGCCAGGACCCTATCTTCCTGTGTGTTTGTACCATGCCTAGCACAATGAAGCTTGATCCTGATTGGGGCTTTCCAGTACTACTGCAATTCAAACAACAATACAAATAGGACATCCCTAATCAAATGGACTAGCAGCTTTATTTATAATAGTGAAAAATCTCTTCAGAAAACCCCAAGTCAGCATGGAAGACACAAATCTATCTGAGTTACAGAAGAATACCCTCAGAGTGAGGTGAAACGTGCAAAGCAGTTAAGACAGACAATCAGGAGGATGCCTGTTAAAATTGTAGATTCTAAAAGCAGCAATCAATCAAACCTTGTAATATAACAATCTACTATTTGTATCAGAGAAGATACCAAATGAGAGAGAACTACATCAATAATGATAGCTGCCACTCCTAGGTTCTATACAGGTTTTGGGAAAGTTCTGAGAACAAACAAAAAACTTTTTCTAAGCAGTGAGTCAAAAGATTTTGGAAATGGAACCAATCCAAAAAATTAAATTACAACCCTAAATCAAGCTCCTGTATCAAAAGACAAGTTAACAGACCAATTACCTGCTAAAATGGTCTCAGAACAAATTAATGTTGTGACTTCTAAAGTTTCAAGAATACAACAAAGAAAAGGAGAACTGACAGCAACTAGTGCTCCAGAGACTACAAACACAAATGTATTGTGGTCTTGCTATCAGACATCTTCAGAAAGCTGGCAAAAAAAATTCCATAATGCTCAATGTTACTTCATCAAAGTTCATGAAGAAATTTATTTTGGAGTGGAATACTTACTTCATTAGGGGGAGATGGATTGACTGACTGACTGACACTTCATCAATCTGAAACTATTCCTAAGATTGGGCATTGCCCTGATTGAGGCTGACCACTGGGTTTTTCCAGCCTGAGTGAGACAGTGCTAGCAATCAGAACAGTAAAACTGGGTGGCAGGCACGTGATCTTCTTGATAAAAAATTAATACGTTTTGTTATACATAGTAATAAAACACCACATTGGCATACCACTTTGTCCTAGCAAACTGCCAGTCTCGCTTCTATCCCTCACATCCATCTTTTATCATTATTAAGCCAAATCCTGACATTCTTATTCAGCCCCTGGAAGAATGGGATCCTTACCACAGAAGGGGAAACCACACAAACTACTGTACACTGGGTTTACAATATCTCGCACCACTTTGACACACAAGTTTGAGAAGGGTGGGGAGCAGCCACCCGCATCCCAACCAACTTTAATGTCTCTTTAAGAGCTGACCCTATGTACAACATCTCCCCTGTTGCCTCATTCAGATTACTATGATGAAGCTTATCTGATAAATACATTACCTGCTGTGTGTAAATCCAATTCCTTTAAACTCTCTTCTGGTGTGTGAAGCAAAGTTTCCTCACTATTCCTTTTTCATCTTTATATAAAACAAAAGGTATGTAACTCTTCTGCCAGGTGGAGCCAGCAGCAACCAGGGCCGGGTTCAATATCTAGAGGTTCCTTTCCATCGATACAACACAGAACCGGCTCGAGCCCCAACCCAGTATCTGGGAAAATTACACACTACCCCTGGGTGCCTCAGAGGCAATACTTCCCCACTCGCAAGCACAGAGTCCAAGTGTAGAAAAGAAACTTTTACTAAAAGGAGGGAAGTAACTCGGAGTTAAACTGGGAAAACACAGCAAACAGGGTTCATAAACATAAACCATGAGTAAAAGACCCACCCCCAAGTAGGTTGGGCGGTGCCCTTTTCCCCTCAGGTTCTTAAGTCCAGCAACCCAAAAGTCCTTTCACATGCCTGATCCTTCTCTGCACCCCACTCACAGTTGCTGTCCTTGGTCAATGCAGACCTAGAATTCAGAAGTGCATCTGCAGTTATCTCCCACCCTGGGTTGGGGGTAAAGAGACATCTTACTCGCTCCGCTGGCTGCTCACCGGCCACCTGATCTCCACTCTCGCCACACCCCTCCACCAGCCACCCAGCTGGCTGCTCGTCGCACCTCTCCGCTGCCACCCTGCTGGCTGCTCATCACGCCTCTCTGCCACCACCCTGCTGGTCACTCATTCGCCAGCTGACTGTCAGTCACCTTCTGCCTCTGCTGTGACCACTGCACATCAGTCTCTCAGTGATTTTTCAGCTCTTTTACAGGCTGGGCAGAAACACTGCCCCATATCAAGTGATTTTAGCTCTTCACAGGCAGGGCAGAAACACAATCCTACCACAACTGGTTTCAGCTCTGATTAAGCAATTAAAATAACAAAAGAGGCTCCTAATGAAGCCTATTTAGCTCTATTCTTTGAACAGTGGGAAAGAACAGGGTAAGCCAGTCTAGAGAGAATCCCTGGGGAAGGAGTTGTGCAGCCTTCTGACCAGAACACCAGGACTTCTGTCTCCCCTCTCTTACTTTC
The DNA here is from genome assembly GCA_033296515.1 of Macrochelys suwanniensis. NCBI lineage: Eukaryota > Metazoa > Chordata > Testudines > Chelydridae > Macrochelys > Macrochelys suwanniensis. The sequence goes on along the minus strand of CM065784.1, from coordinate 32,292,289 downwards.
ACAGAGCTTTGACATTCAAGCCCCTGCTTAATGAGGTTCTTTCAACTGAGGGTGCCTCCCCTCATTTGGGACAGGTTAAGCACAGTCCTGCTTTCCTGTATTCCTACAATAATTACAACATTGGTAACCATATTTCACTACCCCTGCATTCAGTACTAAGGTCATTTGTACCCAACACCAGCCAAAGCTGATCCTTTGACACAGCTGTAAATGATGAACATGTAAACAGAGCAGGAGCAAACTGTATTTACATAAATACACCCATAATCTCTTCCCCTCCCAGCTAGATGTCAGGGAAGCATTCATTCAGACCCTGCTTACAGGTACCATCTCCCATTTTGAACTCTTAAGCAAATTAATGTAAGTTTTAAGCTTTCATAATTTTTTACACTATTCTTTTGCTGTAAACGTTCTCATAACGGGTGCTTCGTGTCTCTAATATTTCTCTTTTAAGAGGACTGAAACTCTCCATTCCTTCTCCCTATGCCTGACTCTCACCTTTGAAGTAGGGTGAAATGCACAGTCTTTGAGAGAAATGGAGGTGGTAGATGGTTCTGTGACACAGAAACTCCTTGGCAATGGGCCCCCTGTTCTTTGCAAACAGCTTTCACCTCATATGTGACAAACTCACTACACCAAACACGTCTAACTAGATATTTATACATAACGAGTAACGTGTAAAGTATCTACAGAAAGCTCTTCACTTGTCAAGACTCTCAATCCCAGGTGAGGGGGTGCTTTCATGAACATTTGGGAGAAACCAGCCAGCTCTGCAACGGACTGAGCTGGGGGGGGGGGGGGGGGGAATCTACTTTACTGGGTAAGAACTATTGGTAAGTGTAGACTGAGGTTTGATTTTAAGATTTCATTTTTTATTGCAACTAATTGTTTCCACCACTCTCTTGTTTCTAATTAAATCTTTATTCTTTCCTAAATAAACCTTCCTTTGCTTTACTATAAGTGCTCACAAGTGCTGTGTGGTTTACAGGAGCAGTGGTTTAAGGTACAACCGGTGAATTGGAGCATATTGCACCTTTGGATGAAGAGGATCTGGAAATTCTGTGAGAAGCCAATCACAGGGCAATGATTCGAAAGGGTTTGGGGTTTGTTAACTTGCCTGGTGAAGGAAGGGCTGGCATTAGCCCAGAAAAGAATGCTGGCAGTGCCAGGAGGCAGGGGGCAACAAGGAGACCCACAGTCCTGACTCCTGGGTAACCTAAGAACTGTCACAGGTACACATTTTTGGCTGATAACTGCTGAATATTTTAGCGGTTATTTAATTTTTCAGTGGCAGGGTGATGGACCTCTGGATCTGTATAATTTCAATGATTCTATCTTGACGATTCCTCTGCTCCAAGCATCAGTCAGATGGAATAACACAAACGTAACAAGAGGCGCTCCAAAAGCTGATCATGCTTTTTCCATGGTGTTCCAACCTCTGCCAGCCCAAGCATCAAGGGATTGAGTTGGGGGAAAACTCTGAATCTCAACATATTTCATGGCCATTCTAGGGTCATTCTGTTCTAAACCAATTGTTTTTTGCACTCTGTGCATGAGTCACCCTAGTCTTTTATTGTCTACTCACACACATCTAACATTTTTTGAATATTTTAGTTTTCCCCTGTGATCCCCAGCTATTGTCACAATTACATACTTACCCCCAATAAATTCCATCTAGGATTGCCCTGACTTGTATAAAATGTGGTCTTTCAAACTCAAAAACTTCAATTTTCTCCTCTTTCCCCCCCAAGTGAAACTTATGTGAATTGTACAATTTCTGAGTTTCTTCCCAATCCATTCTCTCCTTACCCAGTTCAGCATGCTCCTGTACTAGGTAAGTAGTTATGAAGTTACAGAGGGCTGAATTTTCCTAGCAGTATAGAAGGGAATCGTAAATAAAACTTCCTAAAGCTGTTAAGAGAGTTGTGACTGTATCTCCCCATGAAGAGCATCAACACAGTGAAAATTGGGTTTAAGGGCTATAATCTGAAATGTTTATTGTGAGGCTGCAAATAAACATTATACCATTGAGCAGGTTCCAGTACACTTTGAGTCCTACAGATGCTTCCTATACCATGATGGGAGCAACATTCATATAATTAAAAAAGCTACTTTCATTCTAAGATCCTATTTTAAGGCATCTACAACTTCCTAGAAAATATACACTATCGGCTGAAATTTCTCTGTTTTGTTCTCAAGCCAAAGATGAATATTTGTAAATTTGGGAAAGAGCCCATTCAGCTGGTTGTGTGTTATTTCAGCATGGTGGAAAACTGCTGATGCTTTAAGGAATGTTTAAGAAGATTTGTTTGTTTGTGATCAGCCATCTCAAAAATGGCTTTAATTTGTGGAACTTACCACATATATCGTTTTTAATGTGTGGTGGTAGAAGTAGAGTAGAGAACACATCCACTCTGATTAAACACCTACAACTTATGCAAAGTTAGCTATACAATATCTTACTACAATACTGCTCAACTCCAATTTGAGATATTTTTATACATGTAAAATATTTATTAAAAAAAATTCTACATACAGCTGATTTTTATGCAAAAGCTCTCTGGTAAGTGATACATACTTTAGTTTCCAACATTAATATTTATCATGATACGTTATTGGTATAAAACATCAGTATACCTGCAATTTCTTCTAAAGAATTAGCTCTCATGTCCAGTAGAACTGTACCATTCAGGATACAACTTCTCAACTCAAACAAGCTATGAAGTGACAGAGTGGCAACGTATGGTTTGCTCCATCTCTCTCCACCATCCTCTACATCTTCTTCAAACTTCAACCATCTATGCAAACAAACAGCTTAGTAAGCCTTTGTATATAGGAAATGAAAAGTGAGTTATTTTCATGCATATTCAATGGACACTATCAAATATTTTGTTTGGTTTTATTTTACTCTCTATTGTTTGCAGGAAACATGAGAACATTCCCTCCTCCCAGCAATTTTGTCCCTTACCATTTGTCGAACATTTATTTCATCCTGAGAGTTGAAGGGGAAAGCAGATACAAAATAACATAATATGTTTTGTTTTGTGCAACTTTGGATAATGCCCTGTCATGGCTAAAACTGCTGTGTGTGTCAGAATCATTGATACCGTATGTCAGAAAAACTCTGGGAATGTGGAGTGGTAAAGAACTGCTACCGAATCAATATAAATCCTAGAAAAAAGTAAACTGAAAAAACCCCACAGAAATTCCATCATGTAGAGCGATACTGACACTCAACAGTACAGATCTCCGCCACTTGAGCTAAAGAAGTAACTGGTAGCAACAGTAGGCTGTTATACTCCATGTAGCCCAGACACTAGAGAGGGATGAGACACATGCTTTGTTAGTGGGTTCATGACTATTTGCTGGCAGCAGAGGAATGTAGAGACTCAGGACTCCTGGGTTAATTTCCAAGTTTTGGAACAGAGCATGCTCTAGTGGTTATATACTCTTCTGCCCATGTCCCCCACCAAACCTGTCTCTGCCCCCCATTCCTGTCTGTCCTTCCCCAGCTCCACTTTGTTCCTATACATCATCCCATCCCCCAACCCCCCCCCACACAGACCAGCTCCTGCTCCCTCTCTTCCTGTTCCTACTACCCACTTTGCTCCTATCGTCCCCATCCCAGGCTCCTACCTTCTACCCTCTTCTCCTATCCAACTCTCCCAGGTCCTGACCTCCACCACCTCTGGTTCTATCCACCACCCAATGCCTTGGCTCCTGCCCCCTCTCCTTCTTCTGCTATCCAACTCCCACAACTCATGCCTCACTCCCTCTCTGGTCCTTCACAACTCCATTCCCTGGCTCCTGCTCTTCTCTCCCTCTACACCTATATGCCCCCCCAACCTCCTCCTCTCCCTCTGCTCCTATCCAACTCCTGTCCCACTCCCCACCTCCACTGGCCACCCTCTCCCAGATCTTGCAATGCATTCGTCTCCTCCCCACACCTCACTCCTCACACTTTCCCCTCCATATTCCAGTCAAGTCATGCCCTCTTTCTCCTCTATGCTGCCTGGTCACCAGCAAAGCACAGGAAACAGTCTCCCTGCATGCAGTTACAGTATACTTTGTCACAGTGGCTCACATCAGCCAATAGCAGCAATTGCAGAGAAAGTCCTGCTCAGCCCCCTTCACCTTCATGCTGGACCATGCAAAGTACAGAAGAAATATTCACAGAATTTAGCTTCTAAACTTTAACAAGTCTCTACCGAGCATATGCAAGGTGCGATTTTTCAAAGGCTTAAAACTTGGCCAAATTTGAGTGGATTTCCACATGGACAGCAAAAGTTACATCTCTGACACAAAGACTGCCCCCCGGCCAAATTTAAAACTACATTGCTCAAAAGAATAGAGGTACCCGAGCTTCTCAATGAAATGACTACGAATTTTTTAACATGGGCAAAAATGTTTCCTCTAATTTCATTCTTGAGAGCACCTGAACTATTTTAGCTGAAACTTTTCAAACAAAATTCAGCTTGAGGCAGACACCTAGTATGGGAAATTTCAGTCAGAATGGTTAGACTTTGGGAAAGTTATAAGAAACTTGAAAATATGGAAAGTATTAGGCAACACTATCAGCTCTGCCTATAAGAAGAAAGTTTGGACAAGAGACATGAAACTAGTAAACGCTTTAGGGGGAAAAAAGTCCTAGACTGCTACATTATTTTTCCTCAAAACACTCTGTTAGCCATCTAATGAAAATTTTAATTGCTCATCCATATTTTTTATAGAGAGAAAGAGATAAACAGCCAAATTCTCTGCTGGTTTCACTGTAATTACTTCAGTGGACTGACACCAGAAGAAAATATGACCCAAACTCTCTCCGTACCACATGGCATTATTCTATTTTGTCATTAATCTTATAAATAAGAGCCCTATTTCCCCACTACCATACACCTCATATATAGACATAGACAAGAGTTCAAACTGGGAAGTGGGGAAGGAGGAGAGTGAGAGAGGCAGATCCTTGCTGTACCTCTTCCAAAAGAAGACAGCTCTCTGCAATACAAATTCTTTGTGAGGACCAACCATCCTAAAATGTTTTAAGAGTTTCCTGTGCCATGAAAAAGTTATTATGCAAGGCCTTCCTTTAACCAAACAAAACTAGTTTTTGGTGTCAGGATTCCCTGTGCTATCACTTGACTCCTGATTGAGATGAGATTAACAAAGCATGCAGTTCTCAAGTGTTTGCATTAGTATATTCTACCTCAACACTATGAAGGGAGATTGGTTCTGAAGTTTAATGGAATAAAACCTGAAAAAGGAAACAGGCTATTTAATTTCGTTTTCAAAATATCTTCTGTGGGTGAAATTCATCCTTGTGTAGATCGGGCTAATCCAGGGCCTATGTCCTATTTAATTCCCACTGAAACCTGTAATCACTTGAATGTTTTACATGAGTCTTGGCCTGACGCTATGTAGATGGCTGAATTTCATACACAGAAGTTATTCAGAAAATGAAACTGCCTGTTTTGTGTTTCAGGTCTCACTCAGTTAGGCTTCAGATACAATATCGGAGGAACCTGAAATTAATTCGCTACTCCTGCTAGCTAGTGCTTCACTTGTAGAAACACTATTTGAAGGCAAGATACTATGTTTTGGAGTAAGTGTACCTGAATGTTTCCTTCAACACTCAGTTAAATTGGGGAAACACTTTTTAATTAAATGTCTAATGAGGATAGGGGCTGAAAAGATCTGCTTCTGTTCAAGAGGCCATAAAAATGATAAAATTTGCAATTATAGTTGCAGAGGTAGTGGTTTAATCATAACGTGGAAATTGAATGCAAACTATTCTGCTTCATTGCCTATCTTTGATCACCCAGCACTTTCTTGTGAATGCCCTAGGCAATGTTAATCTTCATATGATATCAGCCATGAGGTGGTGGTTTTCTACTGATTTTTTCTGCACCTAAGGATCAGTATACTATTTTCTGAGACGCAACCCACAGGCATCTATAGTATTCCGGGCTTTTGGTCTTCTGAGGCACCTTTTCAAAATGCAGTGCCAAACTCCCTTAAGGCTTGCACAGGACATGAAACAAAAAGAGCATACACACAGAACATGATGTGAATTGAGTACACTCTTTGGTATGTTTCTCCTGAGTATGCCCTGGGCTGTTCAGGTCTCTATTTTTTCTGATTAAAGAATGGGTAAATGGGTAGTATTTGGTGTTCTCTATAATGAACATTGATTTGATAAAACAGGCTTGGTGACTTAGCACCAAACAACCCATACTCTAAAATACCAATTTTAACTAGTGTTTGTCATAAATTTGATGGATTCTATGACTTTACAGTTAGCGATTGGTCGCACGTGATTATATCAAGGTACAGTTGACACTCTGTTTCACAACAGAATATTGTGTTAAGATTTCAGTTTCAACTTGCAGTTATTGCTTTTCTAGATGAGTCCAAAGCAATGATTTTCAAACCAGTGTACTTTTTCCACACAAAATTACACCAATTGAATTGAACTGTCACAAAAAATCATATGCTGTGGTAAAACTTGATGTGAAAACTGTAATATTCCACATTCCCTGGGATTGGCCAAACTCTTCATAATATATTTGAGGTCAGATTTAGCATTCTATACTGCGTGTTCAATCAAATTCTGCCTGGTGTCTTTTGCTTTCAGAGTATCTCATGAAAACTAGTTTGCCCTGTGTCTCTTTCATAACTAGTCTGCAGTTTAGGAAGACCTGCATCTTTGCGTTGGTCCTTCTCATTATATAATGACATCAAAAATATTTCAGATTATATCTCCTATTTCTTAGAATCTTCTTTTGTAAATCAGTATCTCTCTGTAATGATGTATCCAGAAATAAACTCAATAGCCTAGGCACAGTTACACCAGAACTATATAAGAAGAGGCTTTTACCTCCCTATTCAATGAAGTGGTGCCTCTGTGTTTGCAGCCCAAAACTTCACTGACCTTATTTGCTGCCCTATTACATCAGATACTCATTCTAACCTGTTGTCGAGGACACTTTTAACATTACTGCTTTCCATTATTCTTCTTCCTCTTGAATATTTGCATTTTGGGTGGTTTATTTAAGATCATAAGAACAGCCCTACTGGGTCAGACCAAAGGTCCATCTAACTCAGTATCCTGTCTTCCGATAGTGGCCAATGCCAGGTGCCCCAGAGGGAATGAACAGAACAGGTAATCATCAAGTGATCCTTCCCCTGTCGCTCATTCCCAGCTTCTGGCAAACAGAGGCTAGGGACACCATCCCTGCCCATCCTGGCTAATAGCCATTGATGGACCTATCCTCCATGAATTTATCTAGTTCTTTTTTGAACCCTGTTATGGTCTTGGCCTTCACAACATCCTCTGGCAAGAAGTTCCACAGGTGGACTGTGTGTTGCGTGAAGAAATACTTCCTTTTATTTGTTTTAAACCTGCTGCTTAGTAATTTCATTTGGTGACCCCTAGTTCTTGTGTTTGAGAAGTAGTACATAACATTTCCTTATCTACTTTCTGTACACCAGTCATGATTTTATAGACCTCAATTATATTTCCCCTTTGCTGTCTCTTTTCCAAGCTGAAAAGTCCTAGTCTTATTCATCTCTCCTCATACAGAAGCCGTTCCATACCCCTAATAATTTTTGTTTCCCTTTTCTGAACCTTTTCCAATTCCAATACATCTTTTTTGCGATGGGGAGACCACATCTGCACACAGTATTCAAGATGTGGGCATACAATGGATTTATATACAGGCAACATTAAATAGCGGCAACATGATATTTTTCTGTCCTATTATCTATCTTAACGTCTTAATTATTCCCAGCATTCTGGGAATTCGGTTTTTTGACTGCTGCTGCACATTGAGTGGATGTTTTCAGAGAGCTATCTACAGTGACTCCAAGATCTCGTTCTTGAGTGGGAACAGCTAATTTAGATCCGATCATTTTATATGTATAGTTGGGATTATGCTTTCCAATGTGCATTACTTTGCATTTATCAACATTAAATTTCATCTGCCATTTTGTTACCCAGTCACCCAGTTTTGAGAGATCCTTTTGTAGCTCTTCGCAGTCTGCCTGCGTCTTAAGTATCTTTAGTAATTTTGTATCATCTGCAAATTTTGCCACCTCACTGTTTACCCCTTTTTCCAGATCATTTAGGAATATGTTGAATAGGACTGGTCCCAGAACAGACCCCTGGGGGACACCACTATTTACCTCTCTCCATTCTGGAAACTGATCATTTATACCTACCCTTTGTTTCCTATCTTTTAACCAGTTACCAATCCATGAGAGCACCTTCCCTCTTATCCCGTTGCAGCTTACTTTGCATAAGAGCCTTTGGTGAGGGACCTTGTCAAAGGCTTTCTGAAAATCTAAGTACACTATATCCACTGGATCCCCTTGGTCCACATGCTTATTGATCTCCTCAAAGAATTCTAGTAGATTGGTGAGGCATGATTTCCCTTTACTAAAACCATGTTGACTCTTCCTCAACAAATTATGTTCATCTATATGTCTGACAATATTGTTCTTTATTATAGTTATAGTTCTGATGTGTTAGTTTGCATTTTAACAAACTGAGGCTCCGTTTATTTTCCATCCATGTTTCTAATCTCCTTAGGTCGTTTTGCATTACTACTTTGCCTTCACTCTTGGGTGTTCCCAACTCCTCCTAACATAGTAGTGTCTGCGTGTAAACATGATTTTTAATCCCTTTTCTAGATCAACATATTAAATAAGAATGGTCCTAACACAGAGCCTTGAGATACCTTAATAGATACTGTGTCATTATCCTATGTGTATGGTCTTTCAGCAGTTTTCCATATATGTCAGTGATCATATGCAAGTCAATCTGTTTTTAGTACTAAAAATATTTGTATGAAAACATGATCTTTATTTCTTAAGATTTCATCTTGCACTACTAGTTAATGGTTTTGATGCATGCTACAGTAGCACAACACTGCTGATGCCATGGTCTGAGTGGAGTGTTCCATCTCTTCTAAGAAATGCTTCCTGGATTGGCTTTCTTCTCTATATTTTGAGTTGGATACACTATCTCATATGATGCTTGTTAACCACATCAGGTGATTATTACTTAAAACAAGGAATAAGCATCAGTAACAGAAACTCAAAAAGGAACAAAGACCTAATCTTTATGCAAATGTATTTGGTGGGTTGTTTTTTTTTAAAGGAAAAGGGCAGATAATAACCTAGAGTTGGTCTTTATCAAGCCCCTGACTTTATTTCCAAACTTCAGGAACATAAAAGATTTAGAAATCCTAACCCAGGCCTGGATCCAAGTTTTCCCATTCTTTTATAGTGGGCCAAATAAAAGCAGAAATACAAATTTTGGAGTGTTCAAAATCCAAGCTCAGTTTTTGCAGCTTGACACTTTCTTTAGCCGTGGGAGGTGGGTAGGGGAAGAAATGTATGACCTCTCCTACAGGCAGGATTGACTAATAAAATAAAATAAAATACTTCAAGAGTTTCTCCAATTGTGACATTCTGTTACAGAACCAAAGTGTTAAACAGGACTGTCCAATTTTTTAAAAAAACCAAATACTGTTTTTTAAATATATCGGGTATTTTGTACATAGTATAACATAAAATAGAGCACATGAACACTTTGTAGGATTCTTTGCCATAACTTTTCAGTGCAAAATATCAGGTTTATGGGGCCCAGTAATATCCATTTCAGAGCCTGCTGTGTCTCCCCAAGTATTTATTTACTTGCAATCTGCCTGACTAGCACAGGCATCATAATCCTACAAATTGTACCTGTTTCAACCATGAACTTTTGCCAATGCTAATTTGAAAATGAACCAAAGTAAATAAACTGCTCAGAGACAAACCAGAAGTGACAAAGGGAGACAAGTTGTGTGACCTCATGTCTTTAGACTATTTGGAGAAAGTGGGTTTTTATTTTGCCCTACCAGCGATTATCACTTGACATTCATGTCATAACCAATGCACCTGTTAGCTACCTATCTCTCAAAACTATGGACGGGAAAACTGATTTGAATATAACAACAGAGATCATAATTTTCATCAAAAATTAAGCTAAACCTCTTCTGAAGATCTAAAAAGTTTGGTTAACTTTTTACCGCACTGGTTTACCATATTCTGGTCAGTTCCAGAAGCAGAAGTGCTTTCATGAGAAAGGACGTTCTCCTGAGATTTCAACTACAAATAGGCAGACTAAAGAGTTCTGAATAAGACTCAGACAAGCACTCAAATTTGGGGTGACTTTTTGAGGTTCACCCATGGGAAATCTAAACCACTGTCCCATTCAGCAATGCAAAAGGCTGGTTTGATAGACTTGAACTTCAATAGCATTTATCAACATGCTGTTGCACTACTGTGTATGTATTATAAGTCTAACTACTATCTCCAGGTTTGTTTCTTTATAATATGTAACACTGAGGCTACATCCACACTACCCGCCCAATTCGGCAGGTAGCGATCGATGTTCTGGGATCGATTTATCGCGTCTCGTCTAGACGCGATAAATCGATCCCAGACGTGCTCCCCATCGACACAGGAACTCCAGCTCCGCGCAAGGAGTAAGCGGAGTCGACAGGGGAGCCTGCCTGCTGCCGTGTGGATCGCGGTAAGTACTTTTTAAAATCGATCTAAGATATTCGACTTGAGCTACGTTATTCACTAGATCGATCCCGCCCCCTAGTGTGGACCAGCCCTGGCAGACCCCAATCATCAGCAGGCAAGACTGAACCTGGGAGCTTTGAAACTTAGTGCATGAGCCTCTACTGCATGAGCTAAAAGCCACATGGCCATTAGCTAAGGCTGTACCAGACTCATTACTCTAAGGGCAGGTCTTCACTACCCGCCGGATCGGCGGGTAGCAATCGATCTATCGGGGATCGATATTTCGCGTCTCGTTAAGACGCGATTAATCGATCCCCAATCGCGCTCCCCGTCGGCGCCGGAAATCCACCTCATCGAGAGGCGGAAGCGGAGTCGACGGGGGAGCGGCAGCGATCAACTCGCCGCCGTCCTCATCGCCAGGTAAGTCGATTACGATACGCCGACTTCAGCTACGCTATTCCCGTAGCTGAAGTTGCGTATCGTAGATCGACCCCCTCCCCTAGTGTAGCCCTGGGCTAAGTGGTCTCGGTCCCACTAGAAGGGATAAAACACCACATCCAGGAGGTGTGTGGATTACATACTTCCCCTAGCTGAGGAAGTTCATCCCGAGCTTCAAAGACTTCCCAGTTGATATCCTGGACGAGCCCCTACTTGTAACACCGACAGACCCTGGTGGGCGGAATCAAACCTGGGACCTCTAGAGCTAAATGTATGAGCCTCTACACTGCATGAGCTAAAAGCCATATGACTATTAGCTAAGGCTATAGCAGACTCATTAATCTTTAAGTGGTCTTGGCGCTACTAGAGGGGACACCACATCCAGGAGGTGTGTGGATTACATGTGCACTAAGTACTTTTATAGGCCATCAACTATAAATCAAGCATTCTGTACACAATAGTACAGCCAAGTCATCTGTGCAAATTATTCTATTAGTAACATTGAATGTCATTTACCAAAAGGATACATTTCTTCCTCCTTATCATCATTAAAGGGGCAAAATGGATCACTTTAGGGCTGACACAGGAGATTCCTGCTTTCACCAACTGTTCACAAATGTTCTGATTACTTTATGACGTTTTAATTCCTGTATATGTTTGATTTCTAAATAATAGTGCATAATTATTGTTGCAATGTGGCCTGTTGCAAAAGAGAAATAATCCAATTATTTATGTTTAATAATATAGTTAAATGGTTAGTATACCAAACCATTATTCACCATAAAAATGTTCTATATGAATAATATTGTATTGATGGACTCATTAGGATAGGAATCTGCCTTTGAGACAACACAACTGAGCCTCTGCCACTTTAAATCCTCCACAGCAGCTTGCTAAGTCCTTTCCCTCTGTGAGATAAATCTGTTCTGTTCTTCCCAGAGATATTGAGCTTCAGCCAAATCTTATCCACACTCCTCTTCAATAGCTGCTACCATTTTGACTAACTGAGCAGCAAATGTCTCAATGAATCTTACACAGCTTGCACACAACATTTATAAAAGGTTCCAGAATAATGACTGTGCATGCAAGCGCCATCAAATGGAATTGTAGAAGGGTCTAGACATATTGCACCAGAGATTCATCACACCTCCTCTTGGTTACATGCATATGTAACTATTTGATGCCTTGTTCTGTGCTCGTTAAGGTCAATAGCGAAACTATGGAGTTTGATGGGAGCTGGACTGGGCTCTTGGTGTTCCTTTTCTGGCTACTGATTACACAATAACTCTGTTAGCTGGTCTGTAAAGTACCTAGCACACTGATGGTACTATGCAAACAATAAATACACAATAACTCATGTTTATAAAAGGAGATATTCTAAACAATTACATTAACACCAGAGTCACAAAATCCATCAGAAACACTAGGCATTCTCATGCCATTCCTTTGTGGCAATATTAGGAAGGGAAATCTTGACCGCCACCCCACCCTCCATCTCTACAGCCACAGAAGTCCCTAATCATAGTGGAACCAGTGGAATTTTGCTTTTGCAAGGCTCAAGAACCAGCACCTCCCTGGGGCTCCTCACATCATTCATACCCTATGCCCTTTCCATGCCATGGAGCTGTGTTCTTTGGAGCTTAGCTATGCCCAGTATTCAGGGGGTTGAGGGTGAGCTGAGGAGGGAATAGAGGGGTTGGAGAATTTGCCACTATTTGCACTATTCCCTATGAGCAGGGAGAGAGCAGGAGCTTCAACAGCTACCACAAGCACTGCAGATACAGGAACAGGCTAAGAGGCATTCCCTGACTTGAAGGGAAGGATTCCTCCCCTTCCTGACTCCGACAAGGCAATGAGTCCTAGTGGACAGAGTACTGAACTGGGACTTGGCAGACCTGGATTCTATTCCTGGCTCTGCTACTGACCTGTTGGGTGACTGTAGGAAAGTCACTTCCTCTCTCTGTGCCTGAATGCGGGTGACAATACTGACTTCCTTTGCAAAGCACTTTGAGTCCTCCTGATGAAAAGTGCTCTCTATATTAATTTTACTACTACAACTACGATTGTCTCCAGAACAAAGCCTACTTACTGGAACTGAATGCTGGATCAAGGATTTACTCTAAAAGCCTATTGTTCCAGGATTAGTGATGTATTCAGTAATATGTAATACCTACTCCACTTCATTACACTTATTAGTTTATCAGTGTGTATGTACAATACAAAATGTGCTTTCTTATCTACTATGAAGAGGAAGGAGGACAATTAAAACAGACATATGATAGATCAAATTAAATGGATGTTTCTTTTATTTCAGCTGTTTATTTGGAATTCTGTCTTGATTATAAGCTTGTGTTAAATTAAAATCAGAATAATTCCTAAGAAACATACTTCTGTAATGCTTTCGAGAAGACATTCCACTTCCCTGCTGAAAAATTCTGCAACTATAAACAGAATTGATTTTTTTCTTCAAGATATAAACCATCTTTAATTAGTATGAGTAAAATGAAGATCATTCCCCAGGCCTTTTGAAAAAAAGATAAATTATATTTTCTTTCTTTGGCTGTGAATATGAATATTTTAGGACCCACAGAACATCAATTTTGTGGTGTAATCTACTGGAGTCCATGGAAAAAAGCATATGCACAGATTGAGGATGCCTCCTGCATGTGGACACACAATGGAGGAGAGGGGAACAAGGAACCTTGTCCTTCTGTGCCCCTCCGAGCTTACACTATTGCAGTGAGGTCACAGGAACTATTGACTGCTCTTGGCCCCTGGGAACACCACCTGGGTACTCCCGCCACAGACTCCTCAGTTTGTCAATTCAGCCAGATCTACAGCCTCTTTGATCCACCAGGACCATATTGAAGCCACAGATCTGGCCCGATATCTTTGGGCACTCTGGCATCTTCTATGAACACTAAATAAATTAGTGCCAGTTATCTAAAGGAAGAGGGTGTAGAGATTCCAAGGAGAAAAATGGTAAGCCCCAAAATCCAGATTTGTTGGAAATGTAATGCCCCATTGAAACCAGGTATATAGTAAGTGACTCCCACACTTAGAAGCCCGAGGAAGAAAAACAAGCATTTATGTAATTGATATTCAATGTTAATGTCTTTCAGCAGCAAAACAATCTGGGCAGGCATTCTTTCCACATTTTAATTCTGCAGAAGTGCAATGATCTAACATTGAATATTCAAAGTCTCCAGAGCATCTGCTCATTAAAAGTTGGACTCTGTGAATATTTGAGTTTATCTGAAGTTTAATTTGGCTATGGTAATGTTATTCCCTCTCTCCTGTGATCTTTTAATAAAGAGGCCAACTCATGGATTTCTCTAGGATATGTTCCCGGTTGTGTAAGTTTAAAAATACATGTACAAATTATGGGCTAAAATATGAATAAAAGAGTCTACTTAACTACTATAAGTAATAGATTTTTTTTGTTTATGTCAGTTCTTTCATTCAATTTTCATTCAGACCTATATATGTTAAATCCAAATGAAAACATCTGGGTCTTAAGGAATGACAGATACTGTGGCAATACTAGTTATACAAGGATTTAAATGATTAATTTTTTTTGTTTAAGCTTTGTATCCAAAATCTGTTCCTGGGCCTGCTACAGCTTTGAAATGTCTCACCACACTTTCAGTGACCATCAGTTACTGACAAAAACACCTCCTGAAAATACTTACCTTGCTGTCTCTCTCCATTCAGCGTCCTCTCCTTCACGCCAGCAAATCTCATCAAGTTCAGTAAAGAGGTCATGAGGAATGTGTTCCTCATCATCATCCTCTGTTCCAAGAATAAACTGTACCCTTTGTGATGGGGTGTCTGGGGAGGAAACACAAATATCGTCAAAAAACATAGCCAGCAGGGACTGTGATTGGACCGAATTACTAATGTGCATTTTTTTCAGCAAGGATTAAATGCAAAATGATTTTACATTAGTAGGAACAGTCATTTGTATGCCTTCAGTAAGCAAATGACTGGAATTTCATGAGATTATTCAGCTGTTACCCAGATAATTAACCTTTGCAAACAAGTATTGTAATACATATAATAATCACACATCTTGTCAGTTCAGTCATGCTTTAACTCATGCTCTATGAACTGTAGAGCACACAGCACTTTACTATTAAGATCTGTTTATTTAGTTTAAATTACCTGTTTTCTAATTAAATAAATATATCCAAAACAGACAAACACATTTTTCACAATGTGAAGTATACAGATACTTACAAATGTGGTTTAATGATGTCTCACCCAGCCAAACAGGGTAAAATAAAGCACAGGTGCCGCTAAGTGTCAGACAAACTAACTACTGTGGACTGATTTTTAAATGCACAAATTTAACACAGTTCACAAAGTCGGGGACTACATTTGCATTCATTTTTTCCATTAAACTTATATTGATAGGTCCCAAAAGAAAATACCCTCCATGAATTTCAAATCTCTCGCTATTGACTGACATAAATTCTCCTGCTGGACCTGCCTATATAGTTAGAAACAATATATAGAGAGAGACAGACAGACAGGCTAGAATAGAAAGAATAATTGGTGCCATTCCAACAGTTCTTTTTCCTATCTATTCTTGACTTCCCCGTTTCTTATCCTCTCTTCCAACTCTCCTTCCTTCATACCACCTTTTCCCTTCTTTCTTTTCCCCTATGAGCCTCTCCTCACTGCCCAATCAGCTGCTACATTGTCTCAAAGACAGACTGCTCTTCCCTTATGACTGGTGCTTTGAAATATGAGAGAAAACTCAGGCAGTCATAGTGCACTTGTTTGCATACTACAGTTTTATTGGTTCAAATGCTGTAACAGCCTTAAACCCTATTTTTAATACAATCCAAATTTCAAATCATACAATTGTGGATGGCATCCAATATCTCCAAAAATGTATAGTTACTGTTTCTGCCAATGTACTTCACAGCTGAAAGAACAACCAAGAATCCTTTGTGAGTGCCTGTAGGAGCCATGCTGCTAGTCAACTGAGAATGGGGTACTGGGTTTCCATTAGATGCAGGGTTTGCAGTGGGGTTCAATGGCTCTCAGCACCCCCACTATACAAATTGTTCCAGCATCCCTGTCTTGCTGTGCCTGGGGTGCCGTCTGACTGAAATGTTACTTTACCACTTTATTCTGGGGCTAAGCAACACTAGCTCTCCCAGTCTGCTCTCACGTCCTGTGAAAGTATAGTCTTTCTGATAAGGTGGCACTTAACCTAAGAGCACAGAGAGCAAAGTGCTGATCAGAGGTGCTGAAGGAGTCTAGTGGTGTGTTAGGCTGAATTCAGCCATAGAGATACCCACTTCTATGGCACCAATGCCATAGCTACCAAACAGAGCAGCAACACTTGGGACATTTTTCACCAGTGAGAACATCACCATTTCCTAAGGGTATAAATTCCCCAAATGCAGTGTGAGCAGGTGCGAAGGGGAGGCAGGAGCCTGAACTTCAGAAGCTGGTGGAAGCTGTGAAGGGAGCAAGGGGAAGCTCAGGAAAGTCAGGGTGAAAGATAGGGAGAGTCTGGGAGAGCCAAGGCCTGGGAGACCATGGGGGGGATGGGAAAACTGAAGGGTGCAAAATTGTTTTTTGTGGGGCCTTTGAAGATCTGGAGCAACCTTCTCCATTCTGCCCCTGCTCCTCATTATCTTTTTCTCTTTCTTCTTTCAGCCCCTGCCTTCCTATTCTGCATGTCAGGCCATCCTCTGACCCTGCCCTGCATGTCCCCAATCTTGAGCCCATCCTTCCAGTCCCAGTCTCTGTCCCAACTTTACTCTCCCATTCTCCATCACACCTTTTGAGCCTCCTCGTCTCCCTTGCTGGTAGGCCACTGGAGCAGCCTCTTCTGCCTCCTCTTAGTTGTTCCATGTGGGCTACCCTGAGGTGGAAGAGAGAGCAGAAGAGGAGAGGCAGGTTGGCTGACTCCAATTCTTCTGCCTAACAATCCGCAGGAGCCAGGAAGGTAAACTGTGGGGGTATCTTTGCAACCCTGCAGGACGCGAGTCATATGACAGCTGGCAACCCTAAGTTTCCCCCTGCCTCTCTTTGAGAGAGGCTCTCTCCAGAATTAGGAACCCCGGGAGGAGAGCGCATGACCACTGTTATGCTCTGATGCATCCCAGAACAGCAATCCCAAATCATAAGGAAATCAAAGCAAGACATGCAAGTAGGTGGTCAATCTAAACATGTAATTACCACAAACCTGTTAAGTCAGCAACAGTCTGAACAAAAATCATAACAGTCCAAATGGCAGGTATGTAATAGGAGGCCCTGGGCAGGGGCGGCTCCAGGCACCAGCGCAGCAAGCGCGTGCCTGGGGCGGCAAGCCGCAGGGGCGGCGTTATTCCCCGCCGGTGCCCCGGCCGGGGGAGGGGGGCCACAGGCATGCTGCGCTCCCCGCAGGTGCCCCAGCTGGGGCAGCGGGGCCACGGGCATGCTGCGCTCCCCGCTGGCACTCCAGCCAGGGCAGCAGGGCCGTGGGCAGTCATTTTTTTTGTTTGTTTTTTGTTTTGCCTGGGGCGGCAAAAAAGCCAGAGCTGGTCCTGGCCCTGGGTAACTGCACACGCCCAGTGCTATGTGTGTACACACACAGGCACGCAAACTAGAACACTGAGTTTAGGAAGCAGGAAACCAGCAGGAAGAGGGAGCAGGAAGCAATAAGCAGGAAGAGAACACACAAGTCATCACAACCCCATTGAGTGTGGGTGGATGGGAAGCTGGGCCAGGGGAAGGGGGCAATCCACGAATACATCATTTTCCTACCAGCCCCATAGAGACTCCCAAGAGAAGATAATATAGTCCAGTGGTTCTCAAACTTATTTGATCATGCCCACTTTCTTTGTGTTAGTTTATGTCTCCTCCCCTCCCCGCTCTGGGCGCCTGGTCAGCAGCTGCTGCTTTTCTGCCAGCCAGTTTTAAAGGCAGAGTGAAGAACGGTGGCTGCTGGTTGGATGCCCAGCTCTGAAGGCAGCACCACCACCAGCAGCAGTGCAGAAGTAAGGGTGGCAATACTTTAGTACCCTTACTTTCTCCACTGCTGCTGGCGGTGACGCTGTCTTCAGAGCTGGGCGTCCGACCAGCAGCCGCTACTCTACGGTCACCCAGCTCTGAATGTGTGCAGTACTTTTCTTTCCCCTAAAGCTTCTCACCCCCGCCCACACAGGATACATTCCGCACCCCCTGCACCCCAGTTTGAGAAGCTCTGCTATAGTCCCAACCTTTAAGCCAATGGAGCTGCACTGCCAGGGAGCATAAGAGTGAGGAGAAATGTGCATGATGAGCCTGAGCTATTTCTAATCTTTGGGAATCCAGGGGCTTTGTGGGCTGGGGCTGAATGCTGTCTGGGGAAGGGGAGATGATGTGCGGGGAACTCCGTGAAGTACTCTTTGAAGTTTTCCTCTCTTCTAACCCCTACCACTTGGCTAGCTCTTTTCCTTTGCAGTGGAAAACTACTGTTGCATGTGGTAAGCTCCCTTCACTACTGTAACCATGAATATAAAGAAGGCAGAATTTATTTTCTGTAAATTGTCATATATTTCACTGCACATTTGTGTTGTATCATGTACTGCCCTGAACAGCAAATGAAATGAAGCATTAAAAATAGTTCATTTCTGTGAAATCCATATAGACAAAGTGTGATTAAAATCCTTCATGGGACTTATGTTTAGCACATGGTAGAATCCAAAAATTGCTGCCAAATGTACTTCTGAGTTATTTGCAGCTCTGTGTTTTGGTTAGCAGAAATTGTCAGCTGCATTATTCAGCAAATGCATTGTGTTATACCTGTATTTATTTGTGACCATTTTCTCTTTCACTAAACACAGCTTTAGAGAGTCAGGAAAGTCCAGCAGGGGCACTCAAAGTTTGTGCCAGTGGATTTGCTACTGACATCTTGCCAGGATCAAGTGGGCAATGCCTACTTTGCAGGTAAATATTAAACTCTAAAATTAATCCACAGAATTGTAATGGTACTTGCTTGTTCCTTGACACAGGAACACAGAATTTGGTTTTGGTTTGTTTATGTTTGAGTTCACTAGTTATAAAAATGTACAGTTCACCAGCGTTGCCCTTCCCTGGCATTTACAGGCATTGGGATGCCATGGACCACAGTTTAGAAAGTGACAAGTCCACTTTTATCCCATGGGCTACACTACTCCAGCCTAGTGCAAGCAAAAAACTGAGTTCAATGGCTAACACATACTACTGGAGAATAAAAGTAAATATAACAGGGAGGCTTAATCTTCCAGTGCAAGTATTTGTTTGAGACGAAAGATAAGTGTGTTTTTATGTAACTAGAGTGAGAGAACATGGAAAGCAAGCTGCTTTTCAAGAGATATGGTCTGTGGGAGAATCCCAGAACATCCAATGCCAAGAACATCCAGTTCTCTTGATGGAACCAGCAGTAGCACTGACTTACACAACAGTTATGTTAAGTGATAATCAACAGTATTGTACCAGAGCTCCGGCTTTCTGAGAGTAGTATATATATAGCAATACATGTATTCAACATGGGAAGGAAATCAGCAGATCAGAACAATACCTTACAGTGTGGTTATTAGAAAAGTGGCTGTGAAAATGGTACCTTACTGCTGCATTTGATTTGCTGCTACTGTGTCTTCTGAGTCACGCATGACTATTTTACTGACAGCAGTGAAGAACCTATACAGATGAGGCAGAACAAACTGTGTTTGTCTCCCTCATTAATACATCAGCAAAACTACTTGCTATGTTCTGACTCTTCATACTTTATATTGTTGGTGATGATTTATAACAACATCCCAAGCATGAAGAGCACAGTTTGATTTTCAGACACAAAGCTGAGCTGGATTTAGAAAATTCATGTGGTTTGACTTGATGTGATTTTATGTAGAAGACAAAAATGAAACAGATATTTTAACCCAAATATCTTCAAATAGGAAAAGAATTGAAAGAGAGAAAATGAGAGATAACTAGAGACCATAACAGTATAAAAGAGCAAAACAACAAATGAAATCTGTCAGCCCTACTCACACAGTTGACTTAACATTACTAACGCGAGTAAGAATTTGACTCTCATTAAAAGCAGCAACAATCTACAAATGCCAATGTATTTACGACATTTAAGGAAAAAAATAAATAATACATGATTCAAAAACAACATGAAAAGAAATTTCATTTCCATGTGGTCAAATAGTGGTAACACAATCCTTAGTGCAAAATGTGTCTCCTGTGAGACAGGAAACTGTAAATTTCTTCTACGCTGGGAAAACAGATTTAATTTTAAATTTGATCAGTTTCACCTCCCATTTAAGTAAGCACAGTCAGCATTTCAAAAACTCTGTGTTACTGTGTATTTTGTTATTTTGGAAAAGTAAATTAAAAAACATGAGTTAGAAAAATGAGCAAGAATAAGGGGGCCAATTTTTAAAATTATTATTTCTATCACTGCCATAGGTGTACATTGCGCTTAATACACAAACATGAAAAGACATGGAGTGGGGTACACAGAGCAGTGTAAAGTGAACTTAGCTACCCAAAAGAGGCTTCTGAAGATTGTCCCAAGCAGCTGGCTCACCCGCAAGGAGAGAGTGAGCACCAGCGAGAACAGGGAGAGGGATTCTGGGGTGGGAAGGCCATATGATATGAACCAGAGTACAATGAACAGTACTAGTCCCTGCCAATGGATCATTCCAGTCACCACAAGTAAAAGCAGTCCTGTCGCTACTCTAACATGCGCTGGCCCCCAGCTGCTCCCAGGATCCATGAGAGGAACAAAAGCTTAGAATCAACGTTGCCGCCCACCTCTTTAGCTGTGCTGAACATGAGCCCAAGAACACTTTATCGAGAAGAGTCTAACTGCACAGTGAAGGTGCAAAAAAGGATGTAAATTAAGTCCACATGTGTAAGTAACTTTCAAAGATGTAAATCCAAGTTGGGACTCCGTGGTGCAGAATGGAAAACTGCAGAATGGAAATGCAGACACTTCTATGGACCTCGCGTTCACTACTATGAATAATGGCTCCATTATGAAATTGCAACTGGGCCCTAAAACAGGAACCTGTTACAGACACCATGGGTGGACAAGTCAAAAGGATATGATTGATAGGCCTGGAGTGCTGCATAACCCAGCTTGCAGAGGCCAACAGGGAAGTTGCTCACTGACACAGCGCTCATGGCAAGCAGGCAGCTAAACACACTGGGCTGTATTGTGACCATCCCTTGCAATGGCACACAGGGGAAATGGGAGTCACGTAAGGGGCTTCCTCCTGCATACACCACAGAAGAGCCACTCACAGTAACAGTTCCTGTGAATAAAGACTGCTCCATCCTCACTCCAGTGAGCAAATTGTTTGAACAGAAGTGGAAGGAGGCAGGGCCATGACCCTCCACCCTTCGTATTAGCTCATAGAACAGGATTGATGCACTGGTGGAAGCAACTGGCTCTATCCTTGTGGATGGAGCAAAGCCCACAATTTCTCCCAGGGTCTCTCCTGAGACAGCGTGACTGCCCTGCCTGCTATGCAGGGCTGTGTGTGCTAACTGCCCAACCCAGCCCAGAAATCAAGGCAGAAAGCAGGGAAAGCACAGTGGACCCTTCTGGCCTTAGAATCTATATCTTTCCTGCTAATATTTCTCATTGGGGATCAGCTACTGAAGATATTCAGCTGTGCCCCTTGGTCACACTCACTTCTATCCCTTGTTGTCTTTCCCCTATATTAACAGAGGGAACTTTCTTTTTGCAAAATCACTTTTCTGTTTGCATTACCTCCTGGAAGCTTTTCCTGAAAGAGTCTGCAGAAGCTCATATGCTAAGTTCATCTTGGAGAGGTTAGATCATTGCAATTCAGCCTCTCCTGCCTGGCTCACCAAACGTTACACACCCAGACTGGGGCTTCTTAAAACTGGAGAGGTTTATTAAACTTAGAATAAGCCAAGCCACAAGGCCCACTGCTTTAATGCCTTTCAGGAGCACATCAGGCTCTACTGGGACCACCTCCTGCTCATGACAGCTGTGTTCCCTGTGATCTCTTCAGCAGAGCTTCAATCCTTAAAGGGACAGGGCACAAAAAAAGAACCCTGGTGTTCCACCCACTTCTGACACAAAAAATTCATATTCAAATCCTTTCACGAATATATTTTAACTTGTGAATGCTACATGTAAGAGAGCCATTGTATTGGCCACAGATGAAGAGGGACATTGAACATAATAGGTTAGTCTTCACAGCAGTGTTAGCTCAAGGTACAACTTGAATGTTGCTCCTAGCCCAATTCCCATTCAGACAAAGAAATCTCTAGCTCGAGATAAATGGTGCTTTCAACTTGAGCTAGTTGGCCTGTTGGGTGGTCTGGATTGAAGCTCAAGTGCTGCTGATGCTTGAGCTAGTAATGCAGTGGGGACCAGCCCAGGCTGGTAATACAATCACTCTGTTCAGCTTGAGTGTTGTTTTGCAGTGTGATTACTCTCAACTAAGCAAAGCTAATTAAACAGCAGGGTTGACAATAGAGGGGCAAGGGGGAGAAATTGCATCAGGGCCCCCCCAAAAAAGTCTGTGCAAATAAAGTACTGATATCTCCATTAAAAAAAAAGACTACAAGCAAAGAGATAATGATTTGTATAGTCTGATATCCTGTACCTAGTCACAAACTTTTCTTAACCAGGTGGAACTGACAAATACGCCACAATAAGCCCTTTTACAACAGATTATTTCATGAATATGTTTTTGTGAAAGTTTCTGTCTTAGAAGCCTGTTACTGAACACCACTGCAGTAAAACTCTGCGCATACTGGGGATGAAATAGGAGGGGGTGGGGTCCTAGCAAACATGATGTATTGGGGCCCCAAATTTCTCTCCACGGGCCTACTCAAGAGAGTTGAGTGGAGACAACTCAAGCTAACACTGCAGTGAAGACAAGCCCTAAGAGACTAGAGTCTGTACATGTAACAAGCAAAGGAAATATCACCAACCCACCAGAACTCCATTTAGAGCAAAACCATTTGAGCTATATCAATACATTTCTTGCACCTAAAAAGAATGCAAAGAAGGATATGAATACATTTTTTTTCATAGTGGATTGCTTCACTAGGTTTGTCCAAGCCTACTCTACCCGTAACAAATCAGGCAAGACTTTAGCAGACAAGGTCTTCAATTATTTTGGTTTTAAATGTGGTTTCCCAAAGAGACCAAAGTGAGAGGATGGAAAATAATTTATTCAGGTTACAGCACTAGTGCAAAACTAAAACATCTCAGACAACCCCATACCACCCAAAAGGCAATGGGCATATCACCATGTTTGCCCATTGATATTGTATTTACTTTATGTACAAACTCTGAATCTGCAGCTGGAAACCATAAAGATTATGCTGAAAAATGCAAATATCACATGAAAGAAGCTTATGAAGTGGCACCAAAATCATCTCAAAAATCTGCTAATCATAGAAAGAATCACTGTAATTGGAAAGTGAATAGTGCTGTCCTCTGACCAGGAGATAACGTACTTGTTAGGAATCTTTCTAAGAGAGCGGGACCAGGCAAATTAAGATAAAATCCTTGTAGTACTTGAAAGGATAGTCCAGTCTATGAAGCAAAAGCAGAAGAGAGAAAAGGGTTGTCTTAAGAATTCTTCACTGCAGTCTTTTACTCCCCAGTGACTTCTTATCTTTGGATAGAACACTGTTCTTTAAAGCACCAGGAAAGGAAGTCAGAGAAACCGGGAAACTGCTGATTAAACTGCTATAACATTTGTACCAGCTGTTAGAGTACACAAATGCCAAAATGGAATCATGGAACTGGAAAACAGTAGCGCACAAGTGGACCAAATCAGCAAACAATCCAGACATCTGAACTCATCCTACTAGAGAGAAAAGAGCCCAAAAGACAGTAACATATGAATGTTTAGACACACTTACTAGCAGTGCCTAAATCCCACTGCTGAGCTAGGTGAATGCGCCATAGGGATGTCATCACGTTTGTCACAAGCTATACCAAGTACCTATTTCTTATCCTGTATTGTATCCAGGATTGAGGTAATATTGGCAAATGAAGTGATATTGATTTATTATGGTATGGCTATTGTTCTCAATCAAGTGTTTTATAGTTTGGGATAAGTTAATGTTTTATTTAGTAGATTTTTGTTTTCTAAATATCTTGCCATATGCTCAGTGACTTTGAATTACATGGTTATAGCATTGATCACATATAGGAACTGTTATTTCATATCATCATAGGTGCAGGAACTAAGGGTACGAGGGGTGCTGCAGCATCCCTGGGCTCCCGGCTGCCGGCCTCGTGCGCCCAGGGTTCCGGCCTCAGCTGGGGAGGGTAGTCAGGGGTAAGGGGGCTGGTTTTCAGCACCCCCACTATTCAAAATGTTCCAGCACCACTGCATAACACATGAATTTTTTTTTGGAATTTTAACTGTTCAGGACTGGCTAGTCTGTCAGATAGTGGAACGATAATTTCCATAGAAAATTACTGCTTGATTGATGAAATAAACTGAAAAAAGATTTCAAAGTTTCAACCATTGGTACCGGTACTTATAGAAAAAGAAAAGAGACAAATTTTCTTGTCTTGAGAATGACTGTTGTGAGTTTGTGGAACTCATGAACTACTAACAATAAGTCAGATGGATGAACTGAATTATATATTTTGTTAACAGAAATATCAGGATGACATTACATTTGTGAAGGGGGAGTGTAGCACTCATAAGTTAAAATATGTTTGTAAGACTATTTTAATGTGAAATTTGTGTTTAAGAATTGGGTGGCATGCCAGGCTATATTTCCCTGCATCAGGTCCCTTTAAGGATTGGAGCTGTGCTGAAGAGGTCAAAGACAACACAGCTGTGGTGAACAAGTGTGGTCTCAGTACGGCGTGGTGTTTTTCCTGAAAGCCTCTCCCACAGTGGGGCTCATGGTAGTTGTGTTTGTGGGTTGTTGGGATTTTTTTGGACCCTAAGTTTAATACAACTCTTCAGTTTTAAAAGAGTCCGTGGCCTGGGAGTATAACACATGCCAACTCCAAACTTTCATAAATTATGAGATTCATTTAGAAATAATGAGATTTGAAAAGTAATAAATCTCTTTTTTTTTTTTTTGCATCTTCCTCTTTTTCAGGAAATCTCTGCCCTTTATGAATCCCACCTTACTCTGCTCATACCATTCAAAATACTGCTGCAAAGTTCTTTTTCCTAGTTCGTCACTTTGATTGTTTTGTGCCTCTCAACATCCCTCAACTGGTTCTCTTTTCTCCATGGCATCAAAAAAGCTAATTGTATTCATATTTACGGCCCTTTGTGGCCTATCACCTTCCTACTTACCATCTCTCATGCACTATCACAATGTCAGTTCCCACCTCTTACCAGACAAGGATGCCAGCCTCCATCGCCCTCTTGATAGTTTCTCTCATGCTGTCCCACACATGGGAGGTGCTCTCCGGATACACAGAATCATAAAAAGTTGGTCTGGAAGGGACTTTGAGAGTTCAAGTCCATTCCCCTGCACTTAGGATCAAGTAAATCTAGCCATTTCCTGACAGGTGTTTGTCCAACCTGCTCTTAAAACCTCCAATGATAGGGATTCCACAACCTCCCTCGGAAAACTGTTCCAGAGCTTAACTATCCTTACAGTTACAAAGTTTTTTCTAATATATAACCTAAATTTCTTTGCCTGTAGATTAAATCCATTATTTCTTGTCCTACTTTCAGTGGACATTGAGAACAACTGATCACCTTCTTTTTAATGGCTGTTCACATATTTGAAGACTGTTACAAGGTTCCCCCTCAGTCTTCTTTTCTTAAGACTAAACATGCCCACTTTTTTCAATCTTTCCTCATAGGTCAGGTTTATCATTTTTGTTGTTCTCCTCTGGACTCTGTCCAGTTTGTTCACATCTTCTCTAAAGTGTGGCGCCCAAATTTGGACACAGTACTCCAGCTAGGGCCTCACCAATGCTGAGTAGAGCAGGACAATTACGTCCTGCATCTTGAATACGACATTCCTACTAATACACCCCAGAATAATATTAGCATTTTTGCAACTGCAACACATTGTTGACTCACATTCAATTTATGATGCACTGTAACACCCAGATCCTTTTTAGCAGTACTACCACCTAACCAGTTATTCCCTATTTTGTAGGTGTGCATTGGATTTTTCCTTCCTACGTGAAGTACTTTGCACTTGCTTTATTGAATTTCATCTTGTTGAATTCAGATCAATTCTTTAATTTGTCAAGGTCATTTAGAATTCTAATCCTGTCCTCCAAAATGCTTGCAACCCCACCTAACTTGATGTCATATGCAAATTTTAAAAGCGTATTTTCCACTCCATTAGCTAAATCATTAATGAAAATATTGGCTAGTACCAGACCCAGGACTGTCCCCCTGCAGAATTCCACTAGATACATCCACCCAGGTTGACAGGAAACCATGGATAATTACTCTTTGAGTACAGTTTTTCAACCAGTTTTGCACCACCTACCTTATAGTAATTTCATCTAGACCACATTGCCCTGGTTTGCTTATGAAAATGTCATGTAGGACCATGTCAAAAGCATCACTATACATCAAGATATCACATCTACCCCCACTCACCTACTAGGCCAGTAATACTATCAAAGAATTCATTTCTGCAAACTTCAATAGTTTATTTAGACAGTGGTTACAAGAAAGGAAGTTTGGTGGTTGTTCACAATTTACATGAGACATAAACGGACATTGTATGGCTGGTAATGGTACAAACAACATCACTCCCTGCTGAGGTACAAATGCCCTATAACACCCATTCTAGCTGACAATCATTGCAGCCCCCTATCTATTTTTCTTTGCACTTTCTCCATCTTGTCAGGGGAGATAAAATAGAACTTAAGACTAAAACATTGATCAGTTTTGTTTTGCACCTTCTAGGGAATAGGCAAGCGCCCATTTCCCCCTCTGGTATCGCTTGCAAGCCCCTCCCACTCCTGCAACATTTGGAGGGGGGAGGAATAACTTCACAGCATATGTCACTGGTCTGCCATTTGCCTTTTTGAATAAGACCATTTTCTACCTTCTAGTCACCCTCCTAAGTGCAACATCATCAAGAGTCAGTACAACCTGAAGGGGATGTAGAGGGGCTTTCTATCCAGCTCATCCTTGAAGCCCCCCATAGCCCTCTCTGCTTAATCCCTCTGACCACACGGTAGCACCTCCAATGCACAAACAAAACTGCAAATGCAAACCAGGAACATAATTCTAACCCCACCCCACCTCCAAACAGCATAATAGCATATAGCACAAACAGGAATCCCATTCCTAGCATCCTCTTCACACAAGACCACTAACCATCTTTGAGATTCCCCCAAGCCTGCAAAAAGTCTCAGGGAGAGGCCTATCTGGAATATAAACAATAAATGACTGGGGGTTTCCCCCCATATTCCTATCACCACGGCATCTGCAACAGCCAGATCATCAAGGGCTGGGCCTCTCTATCTTCTGCTGTGAGGCTAGCCAATCTGAGGGGGTGAAAAAGGAAGACTCGAGACAAGTTGTTTTCAGAGTGCATGGCAGAGTCCCAGAGAAAAATAAGATTAGTGTAAAGGTGGAGGTTGTACATGAGGACCCAGAAGGAGAAAGAAATGCAGCTCTTCCACTCATCAAAAAGCTTTGTATTAAAACCTTGATGTAGGCACACTCCGAGACTCTAATCAGAGAAGTGGATGTAATGCTGGAAGGTTGTGGGTAAAAGCCTGAGGAAATGGCAAAATTGCTATTAGCCCCTCATGTCAGAGGGTGTTTGTCACTCAGGTACACATTCTGGGGTCCTACTGACTCCCTAACTTTTTGAGATGGTCAAGTCCTAGTTACAAGCAAGAGCATTATCTATCTGCTGTTGGCAAAAAAGTTAGCACCTTTACTCTCAGATGCAGACCTTGTTACCATTGTCCATACTTACTCACCTGCAGATGGGATTGCTGCAATGTACAGTATACTTGGCTATATTTACAGACTGCAGCTGTGGGATAGCTTAGTGGTGCTTCTTGCAGGGAACATCTGATGCCTGTTCTCTGTAGTTTGCAATGGCTTCCAGTTTGTTTCTGTGCACACTTTAATGTGTTGGTTTTGACCTGAGGGCCAGTTTGGAGAGGGCTAAGGGCTTGGGGGGAGGTTGTTTGTTGTTGCAAGGGAGTAGGAATGTTATTTATTTAGATTATGAGTGAGTGAGTCTTAATTGATAATGGGTCAGTTTCTGATATTTCAGTGTTGTTGTAGCCGAGTTGGTCCCAGGAGATGAGAGATACAAGGTCGGGGAGGTAATATCTTTTACTGGACCTACTTCTATTGGGGAAGGGGCAAGCTTTCAATTCACAGAAGACGACTTGAAGAGGAGCTCTGTGAAGCTTGAAAGTTTGTCCCTCCCACCAACAGCAGTTGGTCCAATAAAAGATATTACCCCATTCACCTTGTCTCTCTTAATTAACGTGTACTATGTTTTCTGTGTCTGCCTAAGGATATATGAAAAGTACATTTTACAAATGGAAAAATAAAGATCAATATTTAAAAATGCAGTTTAGAATCCTTATGCACAGCTAGAGAATTCCTATTGGAAAAGCTGTCTGAGAACAGGAGGAGGAGAAAGGAGTGTGGAGCAGAGGTCCAGTTACCAGGGGGAATATAATATTGACAGAAGCTGGAGCTGGGCGACAGGTCACTTCATGATTATCATTCCCTCTGCAGCACCTGGCATTGGCCACTGTCAGAAGACAGGATACTGGGCTAGATGGACCACACTGGTCTGACCCAGTATGGTCATTCTTATGTTCTTAATAAAGTGAAGGATTTCTGGGTAGGTGGTCACTTTAGTTCTCAGTTTAAAGACATTGAGTCTGTTGTCCTTCTGCTCATGCAGGAGTCCTCTCTACAGGAGCACTTTTAACTTTTCCCCCACTACAGGGAGTAGAGAGCTTTTTCACTTCTGGCCATAGAGCTTACACAAAAGACAAATATTTTGTATGTATGCTAAGATGAAGATATATGTTAATAAAATTTCTTTAGGGTGAGTAGTCAGCTTCACAGCTGAAAAAAATACATAACTTATACTTGCATATTCAGATTAGAATAATGTCTTGTGTTAGGTTAGTTGTTGAGCAGATTGAAGTGTTCTGCATGTCTCTGAGTAGTTCAGACCTTCATTTATTCCAATGTCTCTATCGTTCACCTTTTGCATCTTAGACTTTAATAATTCCTCCTTTCATACCAGATTGCTTCAAAACATTTGCTAATTTGTTCTCATCACAAAAGTCCTCATTTATTTTTCTGACATACTTCAGAGCACTGTGATTTATCATTCAATCTCATAAAACCTATTTTTCTATATCTTTCTTCTTGCACCTGCTAGTTGAACACTCCCTTTCCTTCCTGTTGTGCATTTGGTTGTCATAGTAATATAATCTTGTTGTTGCTATGGCAACTGAGTTAGATTATTAGGGGATAGCCTAGCCAGTTTTGGCTGGTTGTTGGTTAGTTCAGTGTGTGGCAATAAATGGCTGCTTTTCAAGGTCTACAGCTCTCTGCGTCTCAAGTGATTTCTTCCTAAAACTGCTATCCGCAAGGATCCAACAATTTGGCGACGAGAGTGGGATCTCTGTGCTGCCCCAGCAACAGAAGAAGGTAAAAGTCGAGGTTTAAAAAAACAAAACAAAACAAAGAACACTTTTTGCTGTTGGAAGGGGGTGCGAACTGGCTTGTTTGCACTGAGAGTGCAAACTGAAACTAAAACCATGGCTACACTTATGGAGCCACTGGAACCTTTTGAGGAGACTACAGTGCAACTGCACGTATATACTGAGCGTTTTGAGCTTTTTGTTATTGCAAATGACATTGAAGAAGAGAAGAAGGTGCCAATATTCTTAAGTGTTGTAGGGGCTAAGACCTACTCCCTCCTACGCAGCTTACTACACCCTGTTAAGCCAGAGACCAAATCTTACAGTGACATTGTGGAAATCCTGGGGTCCCATTTTTCTCCAAAACCACTGCTAATTGCTGAAAGATATAGGTTCCACAAAAGAGACCAAAAAGAAGACAAAACAGTTGTACAATTTGTGGCAACTTTGAAAAAGCTTGTGGAACACTGTGAATTTAAGGAGATGTTAAATGATGCCCTACGTGACAGGTTAGTGTGTGGCCTGCAAGTGAAGCTATACAGAGGTGCCTATTGACAGAGGCTCAGCTTACATTGCAGAAAGCTGTTGATATTGCGGTCTTCATGGAACTGGCTACAAAGGACGCGCAATACATTGGTGCATTCCCTAGAGTGCATAAGGTGTCATCCTACCCACAAAACTTTGGGGAGTCAGGAAAGTTACCACTGTGGTAAGCCAGGTCAACATGCATCAGAACACTGGTGTAAGGGACCTGGTGTGTCAACACTGTGGCAAAAAGGGACACATTGAGTGTGCCTGTAAACAAAAGAAAAAGAGGCCTGCAGTCTGGCAAACCAAAAAGGAAAATCTGCATATCATAGAACAGACTCAGGGTGGTCAAGGTGACACCTTGTCAGAAGAAGAAGTGCCACTCCATGTTTTGTCTTTAGCAGTGAGCTCACATGAATACTGGGTAACCCCATTGTAGGACGGCAAACCTGTATGCATGGAGCTGGACACCGGCGCAGCTGTCTCACTGGTCTCAGAGACTGTATGCAAAGAAAAGCTACAGCATCTTCCACTTAAGGCAACGAAAACTGTTCGAAAGACATTCATGGGAGAAGCTGTGCCCATGTTGGGCACTATTGATGTTAAGGTGGAGCTCAATGGACAGGCTGCTAAATTGCCACTGTTTGTGGTGAAAGGCAATTACCCAGCCTTAATGGGTAGGTGTTGGCTGAAGAAG
Source organism: Macrochelys suwanniensis (assembly GCA_033296515.1). Lineage (NCBI taxonomy): Eukaryota > Metazoa > Chordata > Testudines > Chelydridae > Macrochelys > Macrochelys suwanniensis. The sequence goes on along the minus strand of CM065784.1, from coordinate 32,261,429 downwards.
ATTCAGCTGAACTGGGCAAAAGTGCACTGAATGACTAAACATGAAACCGGTCTGACCGCTGTACTAAGGAAACACGCTGCTGTTTTTGGAGGGGATCTGGGAAGTATGAAGGGAATCACCATGACATTGAACATTAAACCTCACAGTCAAACAAATTATCTGAAAGCTAGAACTGTACCATATGTCCTCAGGCCAAAGGTTGAAGCGGACCCGGAGCACCTGGTCACAAATGGAATCCTAATACCAGTTACCCATAGCCCATGGGTGACTCCAATGTTCCAATAGTGATGAAAGATGGCTCCCTCTGGATTTACGGAGATTTTAAAGTCACTGTCAACCCGGTGTTGTGTGCAGAGCAAAACCTGCCTCCCCGCATCGATGACCTCTTCGCGGGCCTGGCTGGGGGACAAAAGTTCAGTAAGATTGATCTGAGTCAAGCATATTTACAGATGCGCATTGATGAAAAGTCCCAAGAGCCGTTCACTATTGTGACGCATAAAGGGCTTTATCGATACTGTCGCCTGCCCTTCAGAATAACATCTGCTTCTGCCTTGTTCCAGAGGGCTATGGACCAGATTTTGTGTGGCTTGCCAAGAGTCCAGTGCTATCTGGACAACATCCTGGTCACTGGAAGGAATGAGGAGAATCACCTAAAGAATGTATAGGCTACCCTACAAAGACTGGAAGAGTATGGCCTATGAGTCTGCAAAGACAAGTGTGAACTCTTCCAGCCCTCTGTTAAATACTTGGGACACATCATTCATGCTATGGGTCTTCGTAAGGCCCCTGTAAAAGTTAAGGCTATTGTGGAAGCTCCACCTCCTCAAAATGTTAGCCAGCTTCGCTCATTTCTAGGACTATTGAACTATTATGGAAAGTTCATCTTGAAGTTAGCCACACTGTTAAAACCACTTCACAAACTCCTGGGGCAAAACAAGGCCTGGAAGTGGACTGAAGCCTGTGATGTTGCACTGCTAAATTCTGGAGTTCTGACGCACTTTGATCCATCCTTACCTCTATAGTTGGCCTTGATGCCTCCCCTTATGGAGTGGGAGCCATCATGTCACACATTATGCCTTTGGGAGAAGAGAGACCTATTGCTTTTGCTTAATGCACCCTAAGAAAAGCAGAAACTAACTATGTCCAACTTGAACGTGAGGCATTGGGAATTGTTTTTGGACTTCGGCAGTTTCATCAGTACCTGTTCGGACGGAAGTTTGCACTTCTCACAGACCATTGACTCTGACTTCAATTTTTGGACCACACAGGCATTCCCCCATTAGCTGCTAGTTGTATGCAACGATGGGCATTGTTGCTTTCCGCACACACATATGAAAATCCAGTATCAGAAATCCACTCTGCACGGCAATACAGATGGTCTCTCAAGGCTACCTTTGCCAGACAAACGTCGAGATATTGCTCAGAAGGAAATCTTTTACTTTGAACAGGTAGAGAACACATCCATCACCACTACTCAGGTAAAAAAGGCAACTTGCGTTGACCCAGTATTCTCCCAAGTTATGGACCTGGTGATGCATGGAAAATTTTGACGAACCTCTCCAGTCTCACCTGACCTTGTTACCTGCATGTCCAGGAGAAAAGAGTTATCGGTACTTTCTGGTTGTTTGTTGTGGGGAAGACGTGTCATTATCCCACCACCACTGAGATCACAGATGTTAGAACAGCTACATTCCGGTCACTGTGGAATAGTGTGCCTGAAGGAAATTGCACAAAGCTATTGGCCGGGATTGGACAGTGCTATTGAAGAGAAGGCAAGAGCTTGTATGTCATGTTACGGTGTGAGGAATGCACCCCAGTGGGCACCCCTACACACATAGGACTGGCTGAAAACCCGTGGCAGCGTATTCACGTTGACTTCACTGGCCCACTAGAAGGAAGCATGCTCTTGGTGGTGGTAGATGCCCATTCTAAATGGCCAGAAGTCTCTATAATGCAGTCCACTACTGAAGAGAGTACTATCCAAAAACTACGGGGGCTCTTTAGTCATTTCAGTCTACCAGAACAACTTGTGAGCAACAACGGACTGCAGTTCGTCTGTCAGGAGTTTGGAAATTTTATGAAGACAAATGGGATACACCACATCACTTCAGCACCATATCATTCATCCACCATGGATTAGCTGAAAGATTTGTGCAGACAACGAAACAAGCTTTGACATTGGCAAGGGGACAATTATCCATTCAAAAGCATCTGGACACCTCCTCACTATCCTACAGAAACACACCTCATGCTACAACCAAAGCATCCCCGGTCTTTCTAATGATAGGACGACAGCTGCGCACTCTGCTGAAACCTTCTGAACCCTGACAAATTGTGCAACATCAGCAGCAAGATCAAGTCATCAGGCATGCATCCAGAGCAAAAAAGACCAAAGCTTTTGCCCGGGACAGCCGGTTTTGGCTTGGAATTATGCTTCTGGAGCTAAATGGGTCCCTGCCACTGTCATCGCTCAAACAGGACCTGTTTCCTATATTGTCCGGACTATCGAGGATCTCACCTGGCGGCGACATGTAGATCAACTGTTGCCAGATCATACTAGTCCCCAGGACACATCTTCAGTTGAGTTTCCTGACTTCACCACTTCCAGCGAGACACCCAATCAAGAGTCACATGTTACTGACTAACCCCCTCCATTGCTGCCTGCGGCGGAGATACACCCCATCCCTGAATGAGCTGATACCACATCCTCACCCGTTTGCACTACGAACCCTGAGCCCATTGTCAGGCCTGCGCCCAAGATACTTTCGGGTGCAACAACACCAGAAGTCCGCCGTAATCCACCTAGAGAAAGAAGGCCACTCAATGGCTGGATCTTTATCTTGAGTGAGCCCATGGTTACGGGGCAAAATAATCCCTGGAGTTTAGCCGGGAATGGAGGCAGTCTATCCTCCTTCTCTAGTTTAGTGTTTGTTTTATTTAGGGGATGTTCTTATTTAAGGGGAGGAGAAATATGTTGTGTATTTGGTTGTCATAGTAATAGAATCTTGTTGTTGCTATGGCAACTGAGTGAGATTATTAGGTGATAGCCCAGCCGGTTTTGGCTGGTTAGTTCAGTGTGTGGCAATAAATGGCTCCTTTTCAAGGTCTACAGCTCTCTGCATCTCAAGTGATTTCTTCCTAAACCTACTCCCCCAGGATACAACACTTCCATTCCAGAGAATACAGCCCTACCTTCTGTTAAGAAGGAATGCTTTTAAAGAAAATCGATGCGGGCGAGAGTGCTGACCATCTCTCAATGCTTATTTAATTCAGAATGAGTCAGAAGTTAGGAGAGCATAGGTGAAATTGCCCCCTACGTGGCAGGTTTGCTCTTATGGGCCAGAATGTGCCCAGTGACTGAATAGACACGCAGAAGAGGGAGAGGGGATTGGAGTGTTCTCCTCCCCTTGCACCTCACTTGGGCACTATTGTGACATTGTGGTCCTGGAGCCCAAGGACTTTGCAGCACTAATCATATTAATTAGAGTGGCTCAACCATAGTCCCACCTCCCTTCACACCGATAAGCAGAGCATCCCTAGTTGCTCTGGGAGACACTGTGCTTCCTGAAATACCTGCTGTGGTGGCATGACTGCACCATCCCCAACACAGGGGATTGTCTACCACAGTGAAGCCCCAATGTGATCTTTGCCTACTCTAACCTTATGAAATCCTTCTTAATATTCTTGGTGCAACCAGATGGTATTATTGTGTCAGCACTCACTCATTCTTACTCATGAAGAGTTGCTAATGAATTTTGGATCTGGAGAATACTTTATGCAACTCAGCTGTGTTTTTATTTTTATTTTTGGAAATATTAGCACACACATGTATCTAGGAAACATACAATGCTGTGAGGTGGTTTTATCAGCATGAGTTTGTGATGGTCACATTACTTATGAGTGAATTATGCGGATCATCCCAAATTAACACCAAAAAGACTCTTACGATACATTTCACCAGAATTTTCTATATGACAGATGTGTTACAGAGAAAATGTATGTTTTCAAGATATAAAGTAATGTTTTCAAGATATAAAAATATGCACTGTGACTATTTCTTATATTTCTCCCTGTATAGTTCCAAGTGCTTTAAGTACCCAAGGCCAGATTTTCAAAGCTGCCTAAAGAGATGGATAGGAGCCTAGTGAGGGATGGGGGGTTGAAAGTGCATTAGTAGGTTAGGCACTGAGAGGCTTTTGAAAATCCACTAGGTATCTACCTGCAACATTAGGCACCTAAAAACCACTGACAATCCAACCCAAAAGTCCAATTCTAACGGGTTCCGAAGAAAGGCAAAATTAAAAATAAACACTTAAAAACTACTTAAAATGCTTTTTAGAGTTAAAAAACAGGACCACTTTAAAGTCAGATATCTCAGCATCTTCCAGGGCTAAAAGAGAGTGTTAGAACCCATTGAAGCTACAAAGGGTCCTGTGGCACCTTATAGACTAACAGAGGTATTGAAGCATAAGCTTTCGTGGGTGAATACCCACTTCTTCGGATGCAAGCAGTGGAAACCCATTGTTAGCCTAGGATACTAATAAGTTAGAACCCATTGTTAGCCTAGGATACTAATCCTAATGGTACAAAAGGTCCTGTTTTTTTAGCCCTTCGGGTAAATCAAATATTGGACTTTGAAGTTATGGCATTGTTACATATGGGAAAGCTATCTCTGACCCAGGCATGAATCTTGCCAGGCCTGGGCTTTGGGAAGGGTAATTTGTGGGGAAGATTCCACATTTAGTAGAAGGAAGAAATGTTTTTATGTCAGATTGATTTTTTTTAAATGCAGCTGCTAAAAAAAACTGCTCAAAAGACTTAAAACAAGTCTTGTGGCAATAGCTTAGTGCATAGATTCCCAAACTTTGGGTTGCAACCCCATTTCAGCAGATGGGCTCACGGGTCCAACAGACCACATTCACCCTGTGAGATGATGCCATCTGCCCCTGAATGTATTTGGACCTGCTCCACAAACCCCACACCAGAAGGCCACCATTTTGATCTACAAAACGGCAGCCTCCACACAGCACAACCGTGCACCATGGACTCATTTTTACACAAAGTATCTTCTTTAACCTCCAGCGGTGAGTCTAGTGATGCAGTTATGAACGAAAAACAAGACCCCAGTAAGCAAGCTCACAAATATGACAAGGCTTTCTTTGGTTATGGCTTTACCAGTGTTTTGGTAAAGCATGAAGAAAGGCCACAATGCCTGCTGTCACACAGCAACAGATCAGGAAAACATAGTAGCAGAGCATCTGAAAAAAACAGATGCTTTTGCTCCTCAAGTTGATGTGAGCATTGAGGTTTGTGATGCACCTTTCTTGACTTTTGTTAAATTCACATGGGAGGGTGCAATTCTCGAAGACATTAGATTCTGTCTCCCTCTTCCTGGACACAATATGGCACAAGAAATGTTCGATGCACTACATGCAAGACAAAAATCTACCAGGTGATTGCATGGTGGGTTTTTGCACGATGGAGTTCCATCTATGGCAGGCCACAAAGCAGGTCTGCATACCTTGATAAAGAAAGTTGCTCCATCTGCTGTGTGGACTCACTGCATGAATCATAGAGAACAACTAGCATCTAAAGCAATGGGTCTAGAGCTAGGAGAATTTTTGCAGCAGGTTTCTTCTATTGTGAACTACATTGAGATTCAGCCTCTTTGCCCAAGTCTGTTTGCAAAACCGTGTGAGGAAAAGAGGTGAGATCATGACGTATTGATCTTCAACACTGAAGCTCATTGGCTCTCATGAGGAAAAATACTGGGACTATTATTTGAACTGAGAGCTGAGCTGCATGTCTATGCAATGGACCGCAAAAAGAGTGAATTTGAAGGTTTTTTATGTGATCAAAGGAGGATGTGCCTTCTTGCCTCTGGCACAGACGTATTTGGGAAACAGAATGAATTGAATTCAAGTCTGTAAGGAAAGTACACCATATCCTTCACCTGAGTGATCAAATCACAGGATTCATTAAGTAAATTGTTCTCTGGAAGAATAATCTATTGAGGACAAACAATGAATGTGCAATGTGCAGGAGGTCAGATTAGATGATCACGATGGTCCCTTTGACCTTAAAGTCTATGAATCCTTCCCATAGCTTTGCAAGATACTGGCTGACAATGAAATTACCCAGCCTCCCACACAAGTGATGGCTGAGCATCTCAGCTGGCTGGAGGAACAGTTTGCATCCTTTTTCCCCAACTCGGAGGTGACAAAGTAGGGTGGGATGCAAAACTCCTTTTAGTGCAAGCCTGATGCTATGGATTTGCCAACAGCTGACATCAAACAGCTCATCAAAATTTCCTGAATTTGATTCTTGAGAGGAACATATGCCCAACTTTCTCTCCCAGAGTCCTGGTTCCTTGTCAAGAAGGAATATCCTGCACTCTCAACACATGCCTTGAAACTCAGGGTTCCATTTGTATTTGTGTGAATTGGATTCAGCACACTTGCATCCATCAAGTCTCGGTATCAATCTACTGTTGATGTCACATCAAAGATTAGATGTGCAATTTCTACCGCATGGCTAGAGTTTGAGAAGCTGTATCACAATGCGCAAGCACATGTCACACTAGAGAGCATTTAGTAACATACCTAATGTGTGGATTCCTTGGTCACTATGTTGTTTTGTTGGGGTCACAGGAAACAGTAGGTCTCAAAATGCGGTCACACAGGGGAAAAATTTGGGAACCCCTGGATTAGTAGGATAGATCTTTGGCACATGATCAATTGCATAGGCACATGATGAATGTATTTAGCATATGTCTATTAATTCCTCACGTAGAAATCTTCTCTACATGTATGGTATTACTTTTTGTCAAAAACTTAATAAAAGTTAGAAATGTAATGAAAAAATATATAAATATAGACAAAGTTTCAAACTTTTGAATCTGAAGCTTCCCCTTCTCCCCCACTCATGCTGTGTATATGATGTACACTTGTAACCAATAGTACATCATTTCCTTGCAATTTCACATATAGGTTTTAATTGTCTGTGAAGCACCATGATAATTTTTTAAGAAAGAGGCTGCATGAAAATATATTCTTTTGTATTGTACTTCACTGCAGACTGAAAATTATCCTCTTCCATTCTTTGATTTATTTGTCCTATTATCACTTTTTGCTCTGGTTTTATCTCCATCCTCCATAATTGCACAGTACTAAGTAGCCCTCTCTACTTTTTCTCACCAGGAAGAAATATGGAAAGTTCTTCTTTATTGATAAAAAAAGAGCTTGTGGAAGGTAGAAAATTAGAACAGCTATTACTGGAATAGGTGATAAAACGGTCACAAAATGGCTTAGAATGAAGGAGAGCTGGCTCAGCCAGAGTTCCTGCTGGGGCATCCCAGGGAGTGCATGTTGCAGCACATCATGACAGAAATGAGCCCTTCTCTTACTAAGTAATCTAGGCAACACCACTTATAATTAGGAGAGTGACTTTAGCAGAAGAGAATTTCCCCTAAAATCAGAGGTTTGACACCAATTCCTTGGGCATCAGGAGAAAGGTAGCCACATGTACTATGCTTAATCTGGATTGCTATTCCACTCTTTTGCCTCTGCAGAACAGAGACTCACTGTCGCTTATGCTGAATTGTGCCAAAGAGTGGCGTTTTGTGATGTGCACATCAAAGGGTGTAAGGATGAAACTAAAACTCATTTTTTTACTTGTGATATAGGAAAGGACACGAAGCTAGATGTCTTGGAGTGTAAGGATCAGGGCAAAGTTTTCAGCGGAGTTAGCTCCCATTTACACACCTAAATGAAATTAGGAGACTGACTGGGAGCTGTTGGATCCTGACTGCTTTTGAAAATCTGGCCCCTTAGTTAACATAAGCTTTCAGTGTTTATCTATTAAAAATATACAACATTATGTACGCAGAAGTTCTTTTAAAACATTTTAAACAACTTTGAACTTTATTTTTTTAAAGAAAGGTTGTCTGAAAAAATATTTCTCTTACCATGCCTTAAAATATTATGGAAAGAAGCAAATAATTTGTATTAATAATGCATGCTTTTCATAGATTTGAAATATACAATCCATTTTAAGTGTATCTATATATACTATATACTCTTGTGGTAACTGAAATACATTCCAAACCGAGTCAGCTCCGCCATTTTTCTTCATCAATATTAATTTTTCAAGACGTTCTTAATCCGCTATATTCCTACTGAATTTGAGAAACACACTCTTGCCTTTCTGCTTTTTCAACCTTGGTATGTTTTACTGTGAAAAATTTGAGTAAATCAAGTTCTTCTATACAGACTTAGAGCTTCACCACTTGTAATACACTGCTCCAAAGCTTTCCACACCGATAATTTAAAATTCAGTCTAAAATAAAGGATCTTGTAATGACTACTTTGCAACCTAAAATTACATTGGCACTTATGTTTCCCCAATGAACTAAAAATATTCTTTTGTGCGACACTGTGATATGGTTTCCATTTAGTTTGAGCGGTTTGTTTTGCTAGCTTTTTCCTCTCCCCAAAGTCCCCAGTTAGCTGTCATCCAGATGTATGCATGAGGGCACATGTCTAAACACACACATGGGAGTACCCACTTTTCTTCCCCTTTTCAATATATTTGGTGTTGGAGGGTGGCTGAGATCCTTTCATACTAGAAATATTTGATAAATATCACATTTCCCCACATAAATGCCTGTATTCCCCCTTGCATTCACTCATGTTCCTGCCCCTCTTACCACAAAAAACAGGGCATGATCCTTAGCTAAACACCAAGGCTGACCTCACAATATGACCGATGTCACAATACATTTACACCTTCCAATGTCATGTAAGGACAGAGGCAAGATATAGACTCTGGATCAGATCTTAAGCTGGTGTAAATTCACAACAGTTCAGGAGCGGGCCCTCTATTTCAATATTAGCACTACATTACCCGGTCTTGCTACATTTTAGAGAAGCCAATTCCCCAGCACCAATAGTTTCCATCCATCTATATAAAGTGCCTATGGCCAAATAAATGCTCTAGAATGCTACAACACTACTAATAGTAAGTATTTTCATTTATTCATCCCCTAAACTTAAACACAATAGGAGGAAACTTCAAAAGATTTTTAGGACAGACCTGAAAGGCTCTCGCTTGCAACCCCAAAGCCCTATTGTCAATACTGACTAAAATATAAATATGCATTGTTGTATTGATGTTTATTGTTAAAGAAGAAATAAACCTTACCAAAAGGAGGAGACTCTCTCCCATCCTCTAATCCTGAATCTCGTTCCCTGTCTCTTTTTCTGTGTTTGTGTCCACGGTGTCTATGACGTCGGTGACTTTTTCTTCCACCCAGTGGCACATGAACTCCAATGAACAATGTTCGGTGACCTACGAAGACAGTTACTGTTAAAAAAGTGCACATGGCAAGATACAATGTCCTATCATAATACTGAAGTATCACTGATACACAATTTATTGATACAGGAGAAAATCCCAGTACTGAATTTCCGATGCAAGTTGAAGCCAGGTATGCAGCAAATCCTGCCAACCATCCATATGCAGAACTCTCTGTGAAGTCAATGGAAATTTTGCCAAAAAAATCATGACAGGACACAAAATGTATACAACAAAATCCCTGCACTTCCATAACATACTTTTTGTGCCCTATTTACAAATAATTGATGGGTAGCTTAAACTGGTTTTATTTCTACTGATATTTCATTAAAAAAATTAACAACGTCCATCTGACCTCTTCACCTATAGTCCTTGGCTGCTGAGCCTGTGAAATTCAATTTTGCTGATCAAGCCCCACAGATTCACACATCTCAATTATATGACAATAGAATAATAGCATGGTAAATCATTTCAAAGATAGATAATGTAGCATGGTATCACCTCTCAGGGATGGTCTAGATAATACTTAGTCCTGCCTTTAGTGCAGGGGACTGGACTAGATGACCTCTCGAGGTCCCTTCCAGTTCTGTGAATCACAAAATGAGACAAACATGGGAAAGAAATCTGTCAACTCTTATTACACACTCTAGCCTCCTGAATTTACTTAACAGGAAATATTCTGGTAAGTGAATTTAGGAGGCTAGAGCATGTAGTAAATCATGACAGATTCCTTTCTTATGTTTGTCCCATTTCATGATACAAGTGATTCATTTAAAAGATGGCAGTGTTTTATTGTGCTATTATTCTGTTGTGTCATACGATGGATATTTAGGAAGCTATGTTTTTTTCTGAGAAATATAAATATATACTTCTCAGATTGTTCACACCAAATGTGTTTTCTTTTCCCCTGGAAGTGAACATAACGTAGCAAGTGGATAATTCTGCTTTGCTGCAATCATTTAGCTGTGTCAATCATACGAAAAGGTCAAGTACATTAAGCTGCTGTAGCACGTGATCTGTAATCCCATGGAGACTAGGGGCAGAAAACACAGCAAGGCATCATTTGTCACAGTACATGAAAGAAATTCAAAGCTGACAGGAATTCTCTGCAGAAGCAGAAACAAACAAGCTGGAGAAAAACCTCCTGACAATTTTAAAACGTGGGTTTACTTCTTCAATTTAGTCTCTTATATAAATACATTTAGTGGACAATTTGGAAGGCATTGTCACTGATTTAGGAAAAATGTCATTGCATATTCATGAGATTCTCTGAAGAACAGCCATGACCTGAAGATGAGTATTATTTGATCTTTTTCTTTGCCTCTTATTTAATATAATGTTTTACTCCCAGAAAATGATTTACAGAGAACTGGTGCTTTTACATTATCTCAAACCCAATGCAATCAATAATGCATGAAATAAATAAAAATGTTACCATAAAGAGAATTTACTATAAAGAACAACAGCAATAATGTATTTCTGACTATTTCCTTGGTAGGTATAACACAGAACTACATGGGAAAGAAAAGGGGCTGCCTTCTCAAAGATTTTAATCGCTTCCAAAGGCTCAGAAAAATTACTTATTTTGATTTAGTAATTTAATCAATTCCTGCTGCTTTGTGAAAGGGGTGGGCAAGCTTAGATCTAGTTTTGTGCCAGTTAACTATTAAGAGAGGGGCTTGATCTGTGAAGTTAGGAGTCAAATGCAGCTTCACACTTCACTTTATTCTGAAGATTTAGTATCTGGGGTTTGAATCCAGGCTCATCTCTACTAAATATGTTGACAAATCAACAGCAAAATTCCAAATGGATGAAGTGCCCAGGTATCTTCTTTATATAGAGAATAATCCATTTACATGTAAAAAGGAATT